>CM051825.1:90871135-92098098 GCA_028451465.1 Erethizon dorsatum | reverse complement strand
TCATAAAAAGAAGGAAGTCTTGCTATTTAAGACAACATGGGTGAATCTTAAAAGGACATTATACTCACTGAAATAAGCCACCCACAGAAGGAGAAATGTCGTATGTTTTCATCTCTATGTGGTATATGAAATAGTCAAATTCATGAAAGTGAAGAATAAGAAAGTGAAGACTTATGGTTGCCAAGGCTGGGGAAAGGAAGAAGTGGGAAGTTGCTAATCTCTGGGTATGAAGTTTTAGTTATGCAAGATGAATATGTTCTAGAGATCTGTTGTACAACACTCCGCCTATAGTTAACAATGCTGTAGTGTGCACTTAAATATCTGTTAGGAGAATAGATTTCCTGTTCTGTGTTTTTACCACAATGAAATTTAAAACAGAGACGAAGGAGAAGGGGGGGAGGGGGAAGGGAGGAAGAGGAGAAGGAGAAGTAGAGGAGAAGGAGGAGGAGGAGGAAGAGGAGGAAGAGGAGGCGGCAGAAGCAGTAGCAGCAGCAGCACGGACCCTGTAATCAGGCTGCCTGGATTACAATCCTGCCTTTACCATCTACATGGGCAAGTTTCAAACATTCTAAGTCTCTGTTTCCTTATCTATAAAATGGAGGTGAACATGTAAAATTAACATAAGAGTTCATATTTTTGTTTTTTTCACCTCACTGATCCATGCAAAAGGGTTAATCTCTTCATTGGCAGAGAGAGAGAACTGTGTGATAATATCAGCATTTTTGTTGTTTTCATCACTAGTTTTATTATTATTTTTTGTTTCTTTTTTGGAACTGGGAATCGAACTCAGGACTTCACGCCTGCCAGGCAGGCACCATGGCACTGAGCTATACCCCTGGCCCCATCACTAATTTTAAATTTTGTTTCCATTAGCCTAAATTTGGTGCCCATAATTGCAAAGTGGGATGGCTACAAAGATGAACCACAAACACTAGCTCTATAATGAATTTATAAATCTGGGGTAGTTGACATCTAATCTGAACAGTCAGGCAAAGGGATGGAGCTGAAGAAGTTGCTGGATGTGGCCATGTGTGGATGATTCTGTTCTGAGTCTCCAAACTGAAGCCCTTGGGTTGTTGGGGTTGTCTCAGAGCTGGGTCACTAGCCAGACTGCATGGATGTGCTTCTTACAAAATAATAAATGGGTAATAAATGAATCACCAAATGAGAACGTTATACTTACAGTTTGCCCTTTATAAACCAAACTAGCATAGCAGTTATGACTCTCCATCTATAATCTCATGGGTGGAAGAATGTTTGCTTCTCTTAATTTTCTTATGTGTTCTCATACCACAGGATGGGTCTAATTTCAACTTTGACCATTATCGGGATGCCCCCTTATCCTTGCACAGGGTGCTGTGTAAAAGCCTGCTGGGTCTCATATGGTTCCGAAGTGGGCACAGGGAGGGGTACTGTGAATCACCCATTGTCAGGTGCATGATGCTTTGGGATGGAGGTGCTGGAATCAGGGCTGAGGTGGAACTGGGCCCTAGGATGAAGCCTGCCTAGGAACATCCCAGAATCATGAGCCCCTTTGAGCTCTTGGTGCCCCAGAGTACTGCCATAGGTCCTGGCTATTTAGAAGATGTTCAGTCTTTGTCTTCTTCCCATTTTCCTTCAGAAATATCTCCGTCATCCATTCTACAGCACTTGAGTGTACTCTTCCATCTCCCAGCTCCACACAATCGTCGTGTTCACACAAGATAGGAATTGCCGCTGACTTCCTCTGAGATGAAATCCAAAGGACAGCTCTCATTACAAAACGGGGGTCCTAAAATATAGGAAGAACCTACAGAAGCAGAGATCCCGAAATTACTTTTCTTCATCTGGTCGGTAGCTTCATTTGTTTGCCTGTTTATTGGGCACCAACTGTATACCAGGCAATTCATTAGGCACCAGGGGTATGAGTGAACCAAGGGCACACTTGGTGGATCATCTATAAACACAGGCTGGAGACAGAGCCAGCAGCTGCTGCCAACTTGACCATGTCACTACTTAGCCATGATGAAACTCATGGTTGCTTTTATTTCCTTGGATGTCACTTGTGGAGGCAAAGCTTGTGAAGATGAGCCATTTGGAAAGTCACAGCAGGTTTTTATCAGGGCCTTTATTGAACTGAAGTTCCCAGCTGAGGCATGCTACTTTTGAAAGGTGTCATTGACTGATTTTTACTGCCTCTTAGCAAGTGTCCTGCTTTTCTTAGACTTTTCTTGGAGGAGATAAAAGACTAAAGTCAATTATTAACCAATATTTTTCTCTTACCTCCCACAGGCCCAATAAATTTTACTATTGGAGTTTAATTACATTTAATTTTTTTTTGCCCTGTTGTTGGAGTTTTGTTTCTTCAACAAGAGTCTGAACTGCTTGAGGGTACAGATTGCATTGTATTCTTGCTTCACTCACACACGAATACTTAAGAAATAGAGCTATTTATCTGCAAGGTTGACTGGATGAAGATGATTTTTTATACTCTTTCATGTACAATATCCTATGATGTACATGTTACATTTAGCTCCTTGGCCTGTTTGGCTGTTTATATCTAAATTGCCTCTCTGTGCCTGAATGATGATTTCATTTTTTTTTTTCCAGTAAGCATTCAAGGAAATATATGAGGAAGTAAGTTAACATTACTGGCATGCAGTAGATGGCTTGGCAAGGTCTCTTAAGTAGGAACACAGAAGAGAGATAGGGAACAGACCAGCATGCATCTTCGACTTGTCATTTCCTATTTATTTGCAATCCAAATAGCACACAGTTTATTTGTAGTGCACAATTTATATGGGCTTGAGAATTAATGGGGAAACACACACACCCATACACACACACACGGCTCAGAGATGCAGTGCAGTACAGTGTGAAAGAATGTGGGCTTTGGGATAATATGAACCTATGAATTATCATTAATAATTTGCTGGATAATTATAGGCTGGTCTTTGCCTCTCTGATCTTGTTTCCTCTTCTGTGAAATGATGACATATGGTCTTACATCAGAAAGTTCTGAGGATAAAATAATGTGTGGAAAGTGTCTACTGCTCAATCACAATTATCTAGCACTGTTTACTGATCTCTTTCTACTCTCCACCCCCACCCCTGCGAGTTTGCAAGGTTCCCAGAGCAAAGCTGTGGAACATTAGCACAATTAACTTGGGCCTTAATGCTTTGCACATATAGGTAGATATTTAAACCAGTTGGCCATTAAAAGAAAGAAAGAAAAAAGCTATGGCTAATGAACCTAAAATCAAGCTTCCTGCTCCTCCTTTCACTTGCCTTGACGTATTGGTGTAAATCAGATGAACTTGCCTGAGAGCTCTATTCCCTGTATTTTCCTCCCAGTTGAAGATTTTTCAGCTTCCTTCTTCAAGAATGTCCTGCCTCACTTGTGATGGTTAATTTTATGTGTCAACTTGTTTAGGCCACAGTAGCCAGATGCTTGATCAAACTAGTCTAGATGCTGCCACGAAGGTATTTTTTAAGCTGAGATTAAACTAACTGAAAGTTTTAAGAGAAAAAAACCTGATTTCCCCCCCAAAAAAAATTCTGCCCCCAGACTACTGTTGAGTTCTGTGACATCCTCTCTTCCCTGGATCTCCAGCCTGCTGGCCTGCCCTGCAGCTTTGGACTTGTCAACTTCTGCCATCATGTGAGCCAATTCCTTAGAATAGGACCCCCCTCCACTGTGTTTAAAAGCCTGATCCTTACTAGGTTAAGCAGGCATTTATATCTCAGTAGAGCAAGGGAGAACAAAAGGAGGGAACAACAGGGCAAGGGGAAACATTTTATATCTCAGTAGGACAAGGGTGGCCTGTGTTTCCCTTCAAACTTCCAAGAAGGGCTCACGCAGTAATAACTGGACCAGTGCAACTGAAAGTTGGCTTTGCTCTCAGAGATGTGTGTAATGCTCAGTCATCCAACACAACATATTTGCAAGAGAAGATGAAGGCCAACACACTCTCCTTGTAAAAAATTTCAACAAGGGTTAGAGAAAAGAGATTGCTGGTTAATTAGATTGACCAGAATGTGTCATTCCAGGATCAATCTGGTTAATCTATCTCTTCCTATCTTTTGAAAAATATTCATAAAGGACTTTGAGTATGTTGAAAGAGATTCTACTTTTGGAAGAACAAGAGCTAGCTAGGCAACAGACACTAGTTTTCCACTATGAGTTTCCCACTATGGCCATGTTTATACACTCTTCTAAAAATCTGGCCAGCTGTGCACGGTGGCACCATGCTTGTTATCTTAGCACTTGGGAGGCTGAGGTGGGAGGATTGCAAGTTTGAAGCCAGCCTAGAAAACAAAACATTTTTAAAAAAAAATTGGCCAATCTCTTCTGTTAAAATTTTATTGTAAAAGCATTTATCACTTGTTTTTTTTTTTTTTTTTTTTTTTTTTTGTGTGTGTGTGTGTGTGTGGGTACCAAGGGTTGAACTCAGGACCTCGCGCTTGCAAGCAGGTGCTTGTGCTGCTGAGCAATATCACCAGCCCTTTTTTCCTTTGTATATGGGTACCGGGAGTCAAACTCAGGACCTCATGCTTGCCAGGCAGGTGCTTATGCCGCTGAGCTATCTCACCAGCCCTATCACTTGTTTTTTTTTTTTTTTTTTTTTTTGTGGGTACCGGGGGTTGAACTCAGGACCTCACGTGCCAGCAGGCGCCTGTGCCGCTGAGTGGTATCACCGGCCCTTTATTCGTATGTGGGTTCCGGGAGTCGAACTCAGGACCTCACGCTTGCCAGGCAGGCACTTATGCTGCTGAGCTACCTCACCGGCCCCCCATCACTTGTTTTTAAGACTAATTTTGCAACTGGTTTTCTCTACAACTAATTTAAACTACATTGGAATGGCTTGCACTTCATGGTGTAGACTTTAATATTTCACTGAGAGGCAACATTTGTGCTTGAATAAGCTTGTTGAACTTTTATGCTTCTTAACAATCCAACACCCACTTTACTCAGGCTTCATACAGTATGGTTAGTACTTTGCTAGTATATTTCCTCGCTGCTTTAAAAAAATCATGTATTTTTGACATCTAACTTAGATTTAAATAGGATTTGTTTTTACATTAAGTTAATGTACCTTAATAGGACATGATATTTGCTGAAGGGGAAAGAAAGGGAAAGCTTGCCCATCTTTTAATTTCTTGCGGAGTCTGGCGTTCCAATAAAAAAAACTGAAATTTACTTGGAGATAAAACACCCCCTTCCTGCTGCATTGGTTTCCAGGAAGGCTGGCAGAGTGTGGCTGAATTTAGTGGGCCATCACCACTGCTCTTACTTATTATTGACTTTCATCAGTATTTTCTGCATGGCTCTCCTGGGAATGGGGCTCTAGATTTTCGATGCAAATAGGATGAAGCTAATATCTGCTTGACTGGTGGCTCTGGGTAGAGCTGAAAGAAATGCTGGCTGGTGGATATCATGATCACAGAGGCAGCAGTGGTGAGAAGCCTGCAGGAGGGAGGAGCCCCACCACCCAGGGGGAAGGAAAGCAGCTAAGGGAGTGGTGCTATTCAACTGACTCTGTGTTGTCCTGGTAAACAGCAGGAAGATTAAGAAGTGGAAGAAATGGCATTTCCGACGGAGCAAAGATCTTTGCTTTGTATTCCCAATCCTCCTAGATTATTTGTTTTAGGATAACACACTTTTTATGCAAGACTTGAGCGAAATAAGAACAGACCACAGTGCTCATGCATCTCGGTTCCAGATGGAATCTTCCCTCCCCTTGGCAGTGAGCGCTCCTCTCCCCAGCTCTTTGCCAGTGGAAGAGGGAGGCAAAGCTGGCGAGGACAGAGATATTAAAATCTTGTTGCGCCGTGAAGGATTATGGAGAGAAAAATCTGTTTAGGTTTTCTGCATCGTAAAGCATTGTATAAATAAGAGCTCTTCCAGCAGACATGGACTCTGCATTTCACACACGCTTCCAACAGCCTCGACTCGCCTTTCTGCTGAATGTGAAGTTGTATTGCAGAAACAAATTAATGAAAACACACATGACCCTTAGTTTACTTCGCATATTTGGATTTGTTTTTCTTTCTTAACAAGAAAGTCGAAAGTGGTTTTTGGCTGAAGAGAAAAATGTGTTTGGGGCCAAATGTGTTTGGTTATACCTCATTATCTATCTGCTTTGCAAAAAGCACTGTAGTCATAATTTTCATAGGTAATGAGTAATCTGTTGTTTAGGGAAGTGTTGTATGACACTGGGAATGAAAAATGAAGAGTTCCTGGCAAGTGGCAACTTTCTATTCATTCCATAACAGACAGAACTTTTTCCTCATTTTTCCCTTCCCCTTTTTTTCTGTTAAATTCTAAAATTAGTAAGTTCCAAACTCTACTTTCAGATTGAGATGAAGTAATATGGATTATAAGAATTCCATCTTCCTCAAATCAAACATAGTTTGAAATAATGCTGAAATTTAAACAATCATAGGAAGAAAACCTTTTTCTCTATTCTCCTATTTTTATTACGGAGGGAGGGGACTGTGAATTAAACTTACAAAAGATTAGCAGAAAAAAATGTATGCATACAGGAGCTTACAAAAGAAGTAGCTAGTTAAATGATAAGCAGTTAAAGTTAGAGACTTAGATACATAACTTAGGATGGAAAAAGGAATGGGGAGAAAAGGTGCTTATAGGATGACCAAATAGGGTTCTTCAGGGAAGACCAATGTTGTTTTAGGAAAATAAATGAGAGATAAGAAAGTTCATGATGATGCTGGTTCACACAGGTGCAAGTGGTCCTTCTATCTTCTTTGTTGCCGTAAAACTTGCCTGGAAAGGGAATTTATGATAGGTTTACTCTTGGTCTCCTTCCTGGGAATAAAAGCTGCCCCGAAGAGGGAATTTATGGCCATCTCATTTCCCAGAAGTTTCTGCTCTTAGTCAGATAAGGGAAGCTCTGAGAAAGCTTGTTTTTATATTTGTTGAATCCCAAATGTTTTCCATTTAAAATCATCTTTGTACCAGCTCTGGGATTCTAAGTGGGTCTCCACACTATTTGTAAGCTTTGCAGCTCATTATTCTTTTAAATATTGCATGAAAACACTATATATCTTGATACTGGATTTTTGGCATTGCCTTAAATTTTGCTCAGAAGGTTGGTACTTTGCCTCAACCTAGTCTTGCTCTTTCCCTGCTAGTCAACAGCCTTTGAGAAAAAAGCTGTGTATACTGAATGGGGGTGTTTATGAACCAGCTGTGAATCTGTTTGGTTGAGGGTCCCCATGGAGGTGTAAACTCCTGGCATTTCAGGATGGCTTGCTCCAGACCTAGGCTGGGTCCCTGACTCTGGAGAAAACTTTGGGGCAGAGGAGGGGAGCTACTAGTACAGGAGGTGGGACACTGTGTACACACACGGACCTCGGCATGCCGAGATCTAGATGCACCATCTGGCTGAACCTCCAGGTAACACCAGGCTGAAGATATTCCTAAGTCAGGACTAGGGTGAGGCAAGAGAGCACCCCACAACTCAGCCATCCAGATAAACAGTATTTGCATGCAGTCCTTTGAAATTTCAAAACTAATGCCAAAATATCATGCTAAATAAAATATCAATAGTTTAAATAAACACAAACTACAACATTGCACTTGTGTGACTCTGCCTCACTCACCTGACCCTAATGTTGACCCTGGCTCCACTAAAACTTCATTTACAAATATTAGGTTGCTGTAGATTACCCATTTAATGTTTTTCAAAAAAGTTGCATGAAAATATTATTTATTCTCACTAGTGAGGTTTTGGCACTCTATTAAAATTTATTCTTCTTTTGCTTCAACCTACTCCTTGCCCTGGTCCTAGCATTACCTCCATCTTACACATGAAGAGGGTGAGACAAATGACAGTTTTCTGGAGAGCACTTAGGTGACCTGGGTGGCTCCACGGTGAGCACTATCAACCCCGGGCACGGACCTGTCTCCCGGGCACTGGCCTTTCAGTAGCTTCGTTAGGAAAGTATATTAGTCAGGACTCTAGGAAAAAAAGTAGAGGAAGAATGGAGGGGGCAAGAGAGAGAGAACACACAAAATCGTTTTTCATTTTTCTATCAGGGCTCTCAGCTGACGTGGGCTGATGCATACGGGTGAGGGTGATTCCTCCTTCCTAAGTCCATTAGTTCAAATGCCAGTCTCCTCCAGAAAGACCGTTATGGACATACCCAAATAATGCCTTATAAAGCTATCCAGGTGCCCCTTAGTATAGTCCAGGGACAGCAAAAATTAAACATTATAGTGTAGAAGTGTTGCACAATTCCCCATCTCTACCCACCCTCCTAAGCTTTCACCTACTTTGGGTAAACTTGAGAGTATTAGGTACATAGCTTTGCTGGGAAAAGTAAGGCAAAGTTAAAGTAGTAAAGAAGTTCTAATCTGACTGCTTACAACACTATGCATAGATGTGGCAAGCTGAAAGCTTGCCAGTTATACAGAGGTCCATTGACATGTTGCAGCTGCACATGTTTATTTCACAAGTGTAGAATAAAACCTGAGAAAGTGGCTGTAAAAAGAAAAGTTGGACATTTTATAATTTTTTAATATCTAATAATTGCACATGAATGTACCTGATTTTCCATTAGCTAAATGGAGTTGCCAGAAAGAGCTAATGAATATTGCATGGTTGAGTTCTGTCACTTTTTAAAGGAAGGACTGGTCATGAACTCATTTCTTTTAATACAGAGACAAAGACAAGTGACTTCAGATTTTAATGAAAGGGACCAGATTGGAAAGCTTGCTACAACAGCCTCGCCTCCTTTCCACCTGGGTTTGCAGAGGTCCCTCATTGTGGGTTGTGTTGATTGATTGACAGCCTGACTGACAGCCCATTGGTCACACATCTTTAGGCTGCACAGCGGGTAGATTGTACAGGTTGGCACAAAGCATCTTATGACACACTCAGCTCTTTTGTTTTGGATCCTCACAGATGGTAAAAGTATGGGGCAGGATTTTCCCGCTGAAAATGTCAGTGATGTTGCTGTGAAATTCCAACAGGTATAGAAAGTACTCTTCTGGAATTTCTGGCTTGGCTGTTGTCACTGCAACATATTATTCATGGTCACCAGTTCTCATCTTTATTATTGACCATGTCATGCCTTGTTTTCTTGTTGATGGGCCTAAAAACATTTCCCGCTTAGTATTTATGCAGTAATATTTCTATGTTTGTATTTGAATAAGCATTTATTTCCCCCATTAAATGATTCTACAGGGTCACAAGACAACTGCTGGAGATCCTAAGGCAGACAGATGACCACTGGATGAGCACAGGGTGTGGTTAAGAGTCAGATTCTTAGTAACAGGACAGATAACAGTCATTATGTATTAAGTTTCCAAAATTAATTTGAAATGTCAGCCATTAAAGGGATAGGATAGATGAATCCTAATGTAATTTAGGAGCATAAAATTATAGTGGGGTGGCTCAATTGACAGCAGTCTAATATTACTAGCAATTGTCTGGTTAAAAAAGGGAGGGGACCTGTTTCTTCAAAGTCACAATCTTCATTTTTGTACTTAGTAAATTATTAACCATTCTATTAGAAAAATAATGAGGAGTTTCAGGTTAAATGGCAAAGACATAGATGGAAAAAAATGCTTTTTGCTAATGTCGACCTTGGGAATGTGATGGTTGTGGATTATACATAGACTGTTTTGTTTCTCATCTTAGACTTTTTTTTTACTGCAATATAAGGTAGACCTGCCTCTCAGTAGAACAGCAAGATTATTTCCTACTCTAGAATTAGAGATATTATAAATGTATGGGAAGTGTCTGCATCAATTTAATTAAATTGAAGAAGTATCTGCTGATTTACATTGAGAGTAATGAGCTGGTCATTGTCATTGGGGAGTTTGGTGTCTGGCTGGCGAAGTAATCAGAAGTAAGCAGTAGATGCACATTCTCTATGGCTGCAATCTATATGGGTAAAATGAAGTGCTAAATCGTATACCAGAGATAATGTGAGAATAATGGTATTTTTTAAAAGGTGCAAATTGTGATGATAATTAATTAATGGTGTTTAAATGGAAAGAGTAATTGTAGCCAATTAACAAATATGACATGAGTGCTTGTAATGAGCAGGGCATGTGCTAGCTATTACTGGAGGGATAGGTGGTGCACAAAAAGTTCCCACCTGCTAGTCTACAATCTACTCAGTTCTGTTGAGTCCTTCTCCATCCCCTCTCAGCTTTCTTTTCTCTCTGGTCATGAAAGTCTGGAGTTCCTGAAGACCCAGTCCTGAGCTATCTCATTTGCTCAGTATTTAGTTTCTCTGGGAAACTCTCATCCATTCTTATAGCTTCAATATGCAGGTGTTTCACAAATTTACATTTTTATCCCTGATTGCTCCTCTAGCTTCAGATGTAGATGCCCAACTGCCTCATTGACACTGCTTCTTGGACATCTCAAAGGCCAAAGAAAAAGCATAAAAGTATAATTTTATTTTCTTCTACATTTAGTCGCCTCCCAAATTTTCCTATCTTGAGAAACGTCTCCAATGCCCATTGGACTTACACCAGGTAAGCCAGGAAACGAGCAGTTATCTTTGAGGCTGCCATTTTTCTTACTGCACTATTCAATTCCTTGTCAAGGGGAGCAATTTCACCTAAATATCTCATGAATGTGACCACAGCTGTCCATTGTCCTGCAGTCTGCGTCCCATTCCCTTGCTGCTGACTCTCACAAACTCACATTGTTTCCTTTCCCAGCTCTTAGTCAGGAAGTAGTTATGTCAGGCACAGTTAGTGGCCTACTCATCAGTCGTTCCCACCTTTTGCCTTAGTAATGAAACTGACTTGTTCATGTACCCACCCTTCATTTCCATCTCACAGTAAGCTTCTCTTGTCAATGATTGGTAAGAAATGGGTATATAAACCAATTTGAGCTAGTGAATAAAAAGAGATATATGCTTTAGAGATGCGGCTCTGGAGATAATATTTCCTTCTATTTTATTTTATTTTTGTTTGTGTGGGTACCGGGGTTCAAACTCAGGACCTCATACTTGCCAGGCAGGCGCTTACGCCACTGAGCCATCTCACAGGCCCTTCCTTCTATTTTATTTAAATTTTCTTTTTATTGGTACATGTTTTCAGTACATAATGATTACATTTCTTGTGAGGAATTGGTACATGTATATAACATATCTTATTTCCTTTTTCAACCCCCCATCTCTTGGTCCCCTTCCCTTTTGCAAAAAATCTGTCTCCCTATTTCTGATTATAGCATCTATCTTTTATTTTGCTCTTTATCTATGCTTTGGGTTTCTCATATAAGAAAAAACATGTTATATTTAAGCTCATGTGTCTGATTTATTTCACTTAGCATTATGGACTCAAGGTGCATCTCTTTTCCCACAGATAACTCAGGTTTAGCCTTCTTTATGGCAGAGTAATACTCTGTTGTGCATAAATACCATGTATTCTTTACCCATTCATATGTTGATGGACATATAGGCCCCTTCCAAGATTTAGCTACTATGGATTGTGCTGCTATAAGCATGGGCATGGATATATTACTATAATACGATGTCTTTAACTTTTTCAGAAAGACACCTAGAAAGGGAACAGCTGGATTGAATGGAATTCCCAGTTTTAGTTTTTTGAGGGCTCTCTATACTGATATCCATAGTGACTGCACTAGTTTACATTCTCACCAAAAATGTAGAAGCGTTCCTTTTTCCCTGTAGCCTCACCAGGATTCATTATTATTTGATTTCTTGATGATGGCCATTCTTTTTGGAGTAAGATGGAATTTCAGGGTTGTTTTAATTTGCATTTTTCTTTTTTTTTTTTTTTTTGTGGGTACCGGGGGGTCGACCTCAGGACCTCGTGCGCCAACAGGCACCCGTGCCGCTGAGCGATATCACCGGCCCCTTTTTCGTATGTGGGTTCCGGGAGTCGAACTCGGGCCGTCGCGCTTGCAAGGCAGGCGCTTACGCCGCTGAGCCATCTCACCGGCCCCTGCATTTTTCTAATGGCCCAAGATGTTACATGATTTTCTCATGTACTTATTGGTGATTTGTACTTCTTCTTCTGGTAAGTGTCTATTCACTTCAATTGCCTATTTTTTGATTGAGTCTTTTATTTTTAGGGGCTCTAATTTTTGAAGTTATTTATATATTCTAGATATTAGTTTTCTGTCTGAGGAATAGTTGGCAAAATTATTTTCCCTTTTAGAAGATTACCTCTTCACTCTGTTGGTTATTTCCTTTGTTGTACAGAGGCTTTTTAATTTGATATGATCCTATGCATTGATTCTTGATGTTATTTCTTGTGCATTTGGGGTTTCTGTTTAGAAAGTCCTTGCCTATGCCTATGTCTTCAAGAGTTTTACCTATTTTTATCTTCCAGCAGATTGTTTCTGTTTCAACATTTATATCTTTGATCCATTTAGATTTTAGTTTAGTACATGGTGAGAGATACAGATCTACCTAGATTCAATGTTCTGCATGTGGATAGCCAGTTTTCCCAGCATCATTTATTACAGAGGCTATCTTTCCTCCAATGGAGATAGTGTTTCTTGCTCTTAAAAGGACTCGGAAGGAAGCAATTCGATATCTGCACCTACTGGCCAGGAGCCACTGCAGTCCTTCTGCCTCCGGGAGGATGGAGCCCATGGAAAGCAGAGGGAAGCTCTGAGACACCTGCAAACGAGTGGACCCCCCTTATTGCCGAATCTCCCACGAGAGCTGGCAGAAGTTCACATTGTCTCTGCCAATTAGGGATCAAGATTTTATGCTACTGAAGCTGGAGCTATCTCAGTGGACACAATAATTTTGTCTCGACCCAATGCCTATTTGAGTAATAACAACAGTCCCCTAATTAGACTGTATCTGCGTTGATCTGTTTGCTGCTGATTCTGTATACAGAAGATCATGTCTGCACATAGCAGGGATTCAGAGAATATTTGATAGATGAATAAATGCCCTAGTAATAGAAATGGTAAGTGAATATATAACAAGAAATATAACAACATAAGATGATGTTTAGTCAATGCCACTAACTGATATGTATATAAATTTATGAGGAACTTGGAAGAAGAATAGAGTAGGCAGAGTGGCTACAGTGATCTTCACGGAGGAGAAAAATTCTAAAGGTATCTTTAAGCACTGAGTGGGTTTGGACAGACAGAAATGGCAGCAGTGGGGAGAGGGTACACAAAGAAGGGATGAAGGGCAAGAGAAAGTAAGAATAAGCTCGTTTTAGTCAGCACCTCAGCCTGAAGTCTGCAAGACATTGTGCATTGATGACAGATGTCCTCGAAAGCTATATCAAAAGAGCAGGGACTTGTCCTGGGAGAAATGGAGTATCCTGAAGATTTTTGGGCAAAAGAAGAAGAGAGTTGATTTTCAGAATCCAAGGCAGAAGCTGAGGCCCTAGGAGCGACAGGAAGTGATGTAGACATACAGAAGTGCGAGAATGGGTTTTAGAGGATGTTGGTGGGCTGACCTTATGTCTCAAGCTGGTACTTAACTCCTGTGCGGGAGTGGCTTTCACTTTACAATTTCCAATTATTAGAGAAAAAGAAAGGCCCCGTGTCCATGATGGCACAATTATACATGCAATGGGTGATGTAATTAAAGAACCTTTCATTTTAAGCTTTTAAAAGCATGTCTTGCTAGTTGAAATTGAAAGAATAATTGCATACATGATGTCTTACCTGTAGGCAGATTTCATAGTCATTCATTTTCAAATATCTGATGTCAGTAATTTAAGTGAGACTTCCAGAACATTATTCCTCTGTTTTACAACATTGGCTGCTCAATAATTTCAAATTGATTCATTACTTTACCTAATGGAAAAAATCATTTTAGGTACTCTACCCATTTTCCCTTAAGGAAAATGCTTGGGGAGTCTCTTCGTTCACTAGTTCTCTTGATGTCATGACTCGATTTTATGCGTCTCTTCAATAAGTCTTTAAGGGATTTGGGGTACAGCTTTAAACATGTTCCAATGCTAATTGGGGAAACCCAATGTTTTGGAAAGTTAAATTGTTTTGTGCCTTAAAAACAGAAATTTTACAAATAATTTTTGAGTGGTTTGTTTGAAGTAGTTGTAAATGCTGCTAACTGTATTTTTGACAGTTCTAGGACTTTTTAATATTTCTAATTTTGTACATGCTCTTTTAGAAAAAATAAGACTGATTATATTCCTAGCTGTACTTACTAATCAAATAATAGTGAGATACATGTAAACTATGGCTTATTTTAGCTCCTCTCAGACCTTTAAAGTTTAATTTCTGTATGCAAGTAGTAGAGTGGGAATTTGTCTAAAAAACAAAAAGAAGAAGAAGGAAGAGGAGGAGCAGGAATAGGGGCAGCAGCAGCGGCAGCAAGAAGAGGAGGAGGAACAGGAGGAGGAGGAGCAGGAGGAGGAGGAGGAAGAGGAAGAAGAGGAGGAGGAAGAGGAAGAAGAGGAGGAAGAGGAGGAGGAAGAGAGAATTGGTTCTCAGAATCCAAGGCAGAAGCTGAGGCCCTAGGAGGGACAGGAAGTGATATAGAGATGTAGAAGGGCAAAAAAGGGTTTCGGAGGATGTTAGTGACAGAAAATAATAGTGCAATCTCCTGAAGGTATGGCCATACTGGTGAAGTGACTCTCCCACTTTTCAATCTCCTGTTCTTTGGTTCATGATTCAAATTCCAGGGAGAGACAAAGGATGGTTAAGATTAGCCCAGCTTGGATCTCCTGCCTATATCTTCCCACCAAGGAGGAAGTCAGTGGGGAAAGACCTCTCCGAGGGAGTCCGGGGGCTTTTTCCAATGGAAGAGAGCCACCTCTGGATGCAGTTCAGGCTACAACACCAGATACCACTGACCACACCTGGACTGGACTCAGGTGCCAATTCATCCCAAATTTATTTTCCTCAAGTTCAGTCTCCACACTGGCTCCCAGAGAGAGTCTTGTAATTCCCCAAATCAACTCTTTTTTTCCCCTGGCTTAACACTGTGCAGTAACTCCTTAAGGACCTGGTGGTTTTTTGGTGTCATTACTCACCTTTCTCAGCCTGGACCTGGTCTTCCAGCCTTACAAATCACTCAGAGCATCACTACTCCCCCTGACTCTGCACTTCTCTCCCTGTCACTTAGGATAAGACTTTTTATCCTGTTGTTCCTGCCACATGCTTGTCCTTCACTGGGTTTTCCATACCCAGACTGGCTCCCATTGATCAGCTGAAGGATCTATGTTTTGGCAGCAGAATTATATCTCATTCATTTTTTGCGTCTGTAGGTGTTATACAACCATGCTTGATTATTTATGTTATTTCTCCATGAATGGTTTCTGAATGAGTAAATGGATGAATGTAATGTATTTTCCCTTGATGTACCTTTATAGGTAACCATGGCAAACCTGCTATCTGTAATAACAGTGTTATGTTATTGTTCACTCAAATTCCATAAAGGACAATTATTTGTGAGCCTTATTTCCATTGTGAAAAGAACCCTGTTTATTTCTATCTTCTCAGCCTTATTTCTTATGTTCCTACAATTTCAGACATGTAGAAATGAAGATGTATATGTTTGTAGTGAAGGATGCATACTACTAACACAGAAATTAGAAAACTGTGGGGTGACTTGGAATAATTTAGATTATTGTATGCGTCATTTGCAATAACAGTACCAGTAATTTCATACTGCTCCCCTTCTAGATTATTTACTTCTGTTGCCTTTTTCTAAAAAAAAAAAAAAAGAAAAAAAAATGCCACTAGAAGCACATTGTAAGCTCTTGTGAACCTGTTGTCGACTATCACCCCAAATCCTCTTAAGCCTCTTTGTTCTTTAGAAGAATTCTCAGTTTGTGTCTATGCCTCATTGTATTTTCCCCAAAGTGTATCATTTTATGTTCATGTAAATTGAACTCATCACACTTAAACTGGTGTGCCTCTCCAAGGTCTCTGGATTATTCCATACCGTTGATCTATTTTTCACTGTTTTATGATTTTCTGGCAAATAAGAATAATACACAATTTACTTTGTGCTTCAGATCATTAATAAAGATATTAAATAGCATGTGTTTCAGCTTTTGCCTTCTGGCACCCTGCTTTTCCCAATTTGGCTCTGGCCTGTTAATAGTTATTTTTTATTCTGTCAGAGTGTTTTTTTTTTTTTTAGTCTTGTTAAAATATTGTTGTAATATTTTTTAACAGAAAGTAGCTTGTAACTTTTCTTCATTTCAACACCATGGAGCAGACAACTAAGATAAATTACATCAAAAGACAACCTTTCATTTTGCCCTGGAATACATGTATTTTGGGGGCAGTGTCAGTTGATCATTATGATATATATTGGGGATATGTTATAATAACAATAATAAGGGCTAACACTTATATAGCACTTGCTATGTTCCAAAACTATTCTAGGTATCATAAATGGAATAGCTTATTTAATATTCACAACTACTTTATATGGAAGATATAATTATTTCCTCCATCTTGTATATTAGAAAACCAAGGCACAAAGGGACCTGGTAAAATGCAAAAGTCGTAGAGTTAATGAGTGGCAGAGCTGGAAATTAAAATTAGGCTGATTATCTTTAGAATCTTGGCTCTTAACAGTCACACTATATTGGATTCAAGTAAGGCCTCCTTAAGTGAGAGATATTGAAATGAACCAGAAATGGATCCAAACCCAAGATTTTATGAGCATAACACAGGACTTGCAAAGAGGCAACCTGTGTCTCCTTCTTCTCCCCTACCCCTTACTCTTCTCCATAGTCAATAAACAATCACCTCTTATATCCATAAACTTCTTTTTCCATCTCCATGTCCACAACCTTGGTTCAAGATGTAATTATTATAGGCTGAGATTTCTACAACACATTCCCCAACTGGTATCCTCAGTTCCAGCTTGGGCCCCTAAAACTCATTTTCCACAATGCAGACAAGTTAATGTATAAAAATACAAAAATGACCTCATGTGTTTTCTGCCTGAAGCCCTCAGATGTCTCCTAGGAAAAATCCCAGATTTCTCAGCAGACATTGGAAGGTTTCTATCCCTCACCTCCCTCTACTTTGTAGACTGAATTCCACATCCCATGGAATCCATCAAATGTTCACCTATGTTTAGCCCTTTGAGTAAACTGTGGATTGGTAACCCACCATTTGAGATTCTCTTACTCTTTTAGTAGTGTTCTGATTGGAAGACTTGGAGCATATGTCCATGCATGGAACTGAGAAGGTGGTACTAGGATATAACCTACACAAAATATAGGGTCTGAGGATGAGGAAAGGGTAATTTCCCTCAAGAAAAGTAAGAGTTCTGTTTCAGGACAGAGGGGAAGTTAAGTGCTGACTAAAAAAGTGCAGCAGATACCTCTTATATCAACCATCCAGAGGGTATGGAGCATGTAATTGATATCATATACAGGGCTCTTTACTTAAAAGTCTCCAATTATGAAAACTAATTTATAATTTTGATTAACTTCTTCTTTTGAAAAATTTTGAATAACCTCTTATCACCAGTAACTTGAATTTCACTTGATGTATAGAGAAAGTGATCTAGGAAGAGGTTAGGTGATTGAAAATCATTAAACAGACTGTAAGGAGGAAATTTGAATTTTCTTTGCAATAGAACATCTTTGAAGCAGTGCATTATTCATATAGAATATTACAATTCAGGAAAGATTCTTTAAATCACTCCTCAGGCAAGGTACAGGTATGGCTCTCTTGCTTATCTGCTTAAAAATTTATCATTATGATGAGACAAGTGTCACCATGGAAGTAGCCTCAGAGCTGCGAGATCCAGGCAGGCTGTTCTGCCCAGTTCATCTTAACACCACATGGAAGTTATCTAAATGGATGTGGTCAAGGTGCTTTGTCATTTATCACTTGAAAATGCTCACCCATTTTGGGACGTTCTTAGCTTCATTAGCAAATCAAGTGAGAAGTGAAGTTCACTGAATCTATCTAATCATCCCACTTTTGTGCAGGATAAATTTAGGTTTAGGGCTTTAAATGCTCTGCAACAATCAGTTATGTGGATGAACTGTGGACCATTCATTGAATTTTCTCATGAAGTTTGCCACCTCTAGGTTGTGTTCTGTTATTAGCCTTGGCTGTGCTTAAGGACAAGTACAGAAAAACCAAAACTTTATTCTGATCTTGAATGATATTAAGAACAAACAATGTTCAGGAACAAGAGATGACATGAGTGTAATGTCTGTGCTCAAGTGAAGTATTTCTGTGTGGTCAGTTCTCACAGACTCTTCAGCATGTTCTGAACAATGACTTCCCCTGTGCCGATTTCTTGCTAAAGTAGCATTTGTTCAGCTTTCATGAATAATCCATTGCACTGGCTGATAAATGAGACCAACAATCGTTCTTGAAGTTATTGGCATCTCAGCCCAATCTTTTTTAGTCCATCTATCATGTGGATTTGAGTATCAATGGTAGATTGAGAACCCGTAAGTATCAAAGTAGATCAGAAAGAAACCAAATACTTTTTTTTTTTGTGGGTACCGGGGGTCAACCTCAGGACCTTGCATGCCAGCAGGCGCCTGTGCCACTGAGCGATATCACCAGACCTTTTTACGTATGCGGGTACCGGGAGTCGAACTCAGGACCTTGCGCTTGCCAGGCAGGCGCTTATGCTGCTGAGCTATCTCACCGGCCCCTGAAACCAAATACTTTTTAAGGAATAGTGGTTGCTAATCCTAGATTTTAGAGATGAGACATAAAAAATGTTATTTATTTTTTTTTCTTGGTTTGTGTAAAAGGATGCTTTGTTATTGCAATGTAACAAATTATCCCCAAAACTAAGTAGCTTAAAATAACCAGTTTATTTTTCTCTCTCTATAGTGGGTCAGGAAATAGAGAAGGTCTTAGTTGGGGATTTTTTGCTTGGGGTTTCTAATATGGTTGTAGGCAGGTGTCAGCCAGGGCTGCAGTTATCTGGAGGCGTGACTGGGTGGAACATCCAGGATGGTTCCCTCACCTGGCCACATTTCACAGGGAGCTCAGCATGGCTGTCTACCCAGCTGTCTGCAAATGGTATCTCCAGGACGTTGTCTCAGGCTAATCAGATTTCTTACATGGAACCTGGCTTTCTCCAGTGTGAGCACATTAAGGCAGGAAAGCAGAAGCTGCATGGCCTTTCCTGACCTGGCCTCAGAATTATGAAGTTTCAACTCCACCACAAAGAAGTCCCTGAGATCAGACCTGATTCAAGAAGAATGGACAGGGGAGGGGTGGTACTTGAGGGCAGTTCTTAAAGAAGTTGTAGACTTGTTTTAAAATCTTCACTAGAGTCTGCAGTGGGCGCTTGGAAATATCTTCCTCTTGTTGCCCAGGTCATTTCCAGGAGTATCCACTGTCCAGCTATCTCAGCATTCTTGATAGTGGTGGGCATTGTAGAGGCACGGTTTTGCCTCAGGGTTCCTCAGTGAAGCTCAGTTTAAAATGCCAGGCATTATTTCCCTTCTAAAACAGAGCCAAGAATTTTATCTCAGAGACTATAGCTGCAGAAGAATAGGAACTAAGCAGTGTTTGGATCCTGACTCAAAAACTTGCGATGTTACATCCACAAGTAGCGCAAAACCGGTTTAGAGCTCTGTAAATTCTCTACTGAGTTGGACAAGATTTTATTTTTACCCCAGCAAATGAAAAAATCCATTTGAACTACCTCATTCTTGAATAGCTGCATATTAAAGATAAATATGAAGCTATGAATGATATGTCGTCTGCTTTGTAAGATCAAGAGAATACAAATTGTGCAGTGTTTTTTTATAAGCAGTTTCTTTCTATAGACCTTTAATACTAGCAAATCTGTGAAGGTCTATTGCTGCCAAAGATTATCCTATAGAAAAATGAAATCTTTTCAAAGTCGACATTAAAATTCACGTTATTCAGGGCTTTCTTTTTCATGGTTTATCTTAGAGTGTGCCTATGGGAGCTGTTTTGCTTCATGTACAATAGTATCACTGCTGGTTTTAGCTCAGTTGGCCCTATGGTGTTATGCATTATACAGAGAGTTTCCTAGTTCATTAATGAACTGATAAGGGCTCAAATATCTGCCCTCAATTTCATTTCTCTCCTCCGAGAGATGTCTTTCATATATAATACGTTTCATTCATGATATTCTACATATGAGGGTAAGGCATCTTCTTCTTCACAATTATGATGGTGAACTACTACTAGCTCTACGAAGGCTAAATTTCAGGACATACATATATAGGGTTTATTTTAATAGCATTCCAATGAATAATGAGCTTTATATATTAAGCTAATGAATTGAAATAGGTTGTTGCATCTATATCTGTTGAAATAAAGAATGTGGAAGTTAAGATAACCATGAAAATTATTTAATATAGATTTTGTTTTTTGGTTCTAAGGCCAAAATATAACTGCAAAGTTTTCTCTAATGCCTTTCTATTAATGTACTTCCTGCCAAGTCGATTAAAAAACAAAGCAAAGCAAAACAATGCAGTACAACACAACACAAAACAAAACAAAAACAAAACAATCTTTTCCTTTTTGTCCTATGTTTCTATATTTAAGTGACATAATATTTTTTTAAAAAACAATGATTTTCTAATTACAAGGTTAATACTTTAGGGAAAAAGGAAATAATAAAAATACCACTACCCTAAGATTATGTTTATATCATTTCAATTAATTTCTATAGTATATAGATAATTATATATATACTATATATATTATATACTATATATACACAACATATACTATATAAACTATACTATATATACCATATATAATTATATTATATATTAATGTATATTATATTATATATTAAATAAAATATATAATATATATTACACTATATATTTTATATATATAGAAAATATATAGTATACTACCACTTCTTGTTTATATATGTATATACTACCTATATATATATGCTATATGCTATATGCCTACATGACCCATTCAATCCCAGAAGTATGCTCTACTAATACTTCTCTATATACCAAAAGCAATCAACTTGACACTCTACTCTAAATGTTATAATCTGAAATTTGAAACTTTCAAAAGTTGAATATGGATTGCTTCGTCAAAAACTGTGTACACAGAATCTTCATAAAGATTGCCAAAATACTATCTACGCAAGTTGTATTACATCTCCTATGAACAACATATCTTCTGCCTCAACTCCTTACCACACAGTGCTATCGAACTTTAGGTCTTTGATGAGATAATAAATGAAATGATTTTTAATGTAGTTTTGATTTGCATTTACTTAAATGTGTGAATTGTCTTTTCACATTATTGAGTATACTTATTCTTAAAAAGATGGGGTCAAACTGCCAATACTAATTTGTGATTTTTTTTTCCATTTAAGCCACATATAATGGACATCTTTTCATATTTTGCAATATTTTTCTACAAAAGGAAAGTTGCTTGGCCTTATTCTATTTCATACATATAAAAATGTATTTAAGTAATCCCGTATCATACATTCATGTTGTTGCCAATATTTTTCCTTCTAAAATAATTCTGAGATAACTACAGAGATAAAATCTTCACACACAGCTGGAATAGAAATGAATTTTGGTTTTTGTAGGTAGACTTTGAAGCTAAATTAATAATTAAATAGAGTAATATTAGTACCCTACCTTTTAACCCTCCTGTTCACCCTACAAAATGTGCTTGCCATTAATTTTAAGAAATCTACTTCACAGCAGTTGAGGCTGGACTGATTTTTTTCTATGTGACACCCCAATTTTCCTTGAATAGAATTCATTTGCCACTGAAGCCAACTGTATCATACACTGTATCATGTTATAAGTCTACAGCAGAGTGGTAGACAACATATTTTTGCATAGTTGGAGTCTTACGTCTTTTACCGTATAGTTTATACCCTTTTGTAGGACTCAGCAGAATAACAACAAACAACACATAATAAATGCTTGAGATATATTAACTCATTTAGTCTTTTCAGCAGAAATAGGAGAACTAATGGGATAAGAGACAGGGACACTTTAATAAACAGTTATTGCTCCAATAACTGTGTAACAAACTACTCCAAACTTACAAGAGAAAACATTTAATTTTGTTTTGGTTATGAACCTATATTTGTCTAGGGTTCTGCTGTGCTTGTCTACCACTAACTGACCTTGAGCCAGATCTACATAGTGGGTCCAAATTTATCCCACATTTCTCTCATGTTCACTTCAAACATCAGCCAGTTGCAAAATATTTCTCCCCTGATGAAGGGCAGAAATTAAACAGGCAAGCCAAACTGTGCAAGTAGTTTTAAGGCCTCTATTTACATTTTGTTGGGCAAAGTGAGTTTGTCAGAGACCAGGTCTGATATCAGTAAGGCGGGGGGATATGTTTCCCTTATAATGGGAGAGAATTATAAAATTCCATGTATGATTCTATCACAGGAAAATGAAAAGTTGGAACTAACAATCTAATCTACCACTGGTACCTTTGAAAAAAAGGATGAATAATTGATGAATTTCAAAATTATCACATAGACAATTGTGGGCTCTTTTTTGTTTCTCTGTCTTTTTTAAAAATACTGTTTGAAGTCTGATTGGGCTATAAGATCCACAAAAGATCTTTTCAATTGGATAGATGTTTTAATTTGAGAGATTCAGTTAAGACATAGAGAATGTTCAAGTATTTGAAAGAACAGGCCTATTCATAAACTAATTATCATCTACTGAGGGAGAAAATAAGATATTTATAGAAATGATTTCATAGATAGATATAAGATGGTAAGTGTCCAAAGACCAATTTAAAATGATGGGGTAGAGGGATTAACTACGTAATATTTGGGGTTTCTTGGTTTGATCTCTCAGTTACTAAATTAATCTATAAAAATGTAGAGGAAAATTTCTAATAACTAAATTGGGAGAAAATTTTTTTTTCAAGAGATACTACATATATACTTTTTATAATGCAGATTTTAAGAAGAGACTACAGGAGCTCCAGAGTTTTAGAAAAATATATTTCTTTAACCTTCTGTCTTTCTACAAATTGAAAAGCTGGAGTATCAATTTGAGAATGTGAAAGGAAAAAATATCTGCTACTATGAGGAATCATACCAATAAAAATTTAAAACTATGAGACTCTTTGTTGAGACATTTAAAAATTCACTTAGTCTTTGAATTAAGAAAATGAGAAGTTAGAGAAACAGTAATATAGCACTCTGAAAATAATTTATTGTTATTTTGATTCACTTCTAAACTGGAGAAACTCATTCACCTGTGAATATAGGAAGCCATTGTTAATTGTCATTTTTGACATGAAAAAAATTACACCTTCTGTAGAAAAAAATTTTAACAATCTTACTTTTTATCACATTATTTTGACTTGAATTTTCTGAAAGATCATTTT
This sequence comes from Erethizon dorsatum, assembly GCA_028451465.1. Classification (NCBI taxonomy): domain Eukaryota; kingdom Metazoa; phylum Chordata; class Mammalia; order Rodentia; family Erethizontidae; genus Erethizon; species Erethizon dorsatum. Next base: position 92,074,825 of record CM051825.1, on the reverse strand, counting down.
GGTGGTAAAATAACATCTACTGAGGCTGAGATTGAGTGAATTTCCACATTATTTCAGAAATTGAGACAAATTTCTTAATAGAAACATTATTTTACCTTTAATGATATAGCAACAAATTGCTAAGATTTTTATAGCCTATGTGAGAGTAACAGAGGATGAAGTTGGTAAGCAATGGTACCAGTAAACTCATTATAATGTAAAAGAATCTCACCATGGGAGGAAACTTCAGGGCACAGCTGAGATTAACAGTTTCTACATCAGTTTGACATGTTCTAATGTGTTAATAAGGATGCAAAAACAACATAAATAGATGAAGACAATAATATGATTTAGGCTCTTGATTAGTGTTATGGGAAGGCTGTGAGATATCTTGTCTAATGAGATACATTTTAAATTAAAGTTCACACATGTTTATTGGCTTATTCTTTCTATTAGAAATTTCTTAAAAAAGGAAATATTTTATGGTCACACAGAAGTAGTCTAAAATTTAGTCTTTCAAGATGTAAATTTGAGCCTTAACTTTTCTCTTTATTAATAAGATACTTTTTTACTCTATAAAATATACTAATACAGTTTTATAATATAACATCATAAATATAATTATGTAATATACAATATAATTTTTAGCATGTAATTGTAAATTATATAATATTGGAATACAACATAATAACTGTACCCCCGTGGTATTAAATAATGTTATTATAACTTTACCATCAGAGAGATGGCACTTTAAGAAACATTTTTCTAATTTAAATAATGCACAGACATCAACCGAAGATGTGGGTTCTGTAGTAGAGCATGTGCTTATCCTGTGTTCAATCCCCAGCACCCAAAAAAACAAAACGAAGAAACAAACCTCAAAGCACACACAGACTGCATATAGTTTTAAGCTGATTAAATGGTTTCTAGATAGTACAACACTGCACTGCCATGATTAGAGAGATGTACAGAAATGTAAATGTGAGATACAGTTTCCAATGTAAGCTCAAAATGAGAAGTGAGTGGTAGATCTGTAGAATAACCAGTGTACTAGTAATCTATTGTTGCATAACAAAGTATTCCAAAATTAATCGGTTTCAAATAACAAACATTTAATATCTCAGTTTCTGTGGGTAAGAGTTTAAGGAGCAGTTTAACTGGGTGGCTGTAGCTCTGGGTCCTCATGAAGTTGTAATCAAGACATTGGCCAGGGCTGTAATCATTTAAAGCTTTTATTAGAGCTAGAAGATTCACCTCCAAGATGGTTCATTTACATGGCTGTTGGCAGAGTTCTCCTCCTGTGAACCCCCGCAAAGGGCTGCTTGAGTGCTTTTCATGACAAGGCTGCTGGACTTCCCCTGCAGGGAAAAAATAACCTCCATAGGTTTGTATTTGGAACAAAATCCTGTTACAAAAGACAGATTTATGAGAGAAAACCAGAAACAGTTTATTAATGTGTATTTCATGTATACATGGGAAACACCCAGAAAATGAGTGGTTCTCAAAGAGATGGTTTTGAATTCTATCTTATGTAGTATCTTCAACCAAGAGCAGGAAGCTTCTAGAGAAGTGTCTAGACAAAGGAAAAGGTCATTGAGTTTCTAAGGGCAACAACTTGGAGAAAAGACAAGCAAATTGTGACATAGGCCCAGTAGCGCTCAGGCTGAGAACATGACAGTCCAAGGCGTGGCACCTTGGTATGCTAGCTACTTTGAACTAAAGGAGATTGGAGGGCCTCAGAGGTGTTCTTGACCTCCTGTCCTCCTAAGGTGACCCATAGAAAATAGAATTCCTCTCCCACAAGGTGGATCACAAACACTAGAACTCTTCTCCCCCAAAGCAATCCATAAAACCTAGACAAGTCACTCTCTCTCTTTTTCCTTCACCCTTGATTGCCCTCATTCTACAGCAGTCCTTCCTTATAGCTGGAAGGAAGGAATGCTATACAGAAAGGCCAAGATGAATCTGAACACACAGGCTTTATTGGGTGCCTCCTCAATATATTACCAGTAGGTCTAATTACATTTCTGTATGGCTGTCCATAATTCATCAAACTTAGGCATAAAAGTAGACAGTTTTCCTTGGATCTCTGAGTCTTCATTTCTGAAGTTTCCCATGTCATGTAAAACTTCAATTACATAATTTTGTTATGATTTTTTCTTTTAGTGTGTCTTTTGTTTTAGGAGTGTCAGCCATCATTCTCATGATGGGTGAGGAAAAGTATCACACCTTTCTACCCCTACATTAGTAAAGCTGTTAGTATAAATTCCTATGGTGCCACCCCCAGGCTGACGAGGTTCTAAAACTGTCTTCAGTGGTTAACCTTTATCAACCTGGTGGTGAGGGGCAGGCTAACTTTTGCCTTTGTAATTTACGTCCTGCTTTTAGTTAAATAGAGGGAATCAGTAGGTTGTTTATTTACTCACAAATATTTGATAAATCCATTTTAATGGGACAAAGTATTCCTTCATCAGTGACCTAAAAATAAAAGCAGAAACAGTGGGACTAGATAGGGTCAGTGAGATGGCTCAGTGGCATAAGCACCTGCCTGGCAAGCGCGAGGTCCTGAGTTCAACTCCCGGAACCCATATACGAAAAAAGGGCCGGTGATATCGCTCAGCGGCACAGGCGCCTGCTGGTGCACGAGGTCCTGAGGTCGACCCCCGTGCCCACAAAAAACAAAACAAAACAAAACAAAATAACAACAAAAAAAACCAGTGGGACTAGAGAAACCCTAGAAAAGAGCCTTAAACTATCATATCCAGGAGAAAAACCTGGGGTTAGCTGTCACATACAGGATGATTTTACAGAGCTGTGCTTGAGAGATCCTTAAAGCAGGGAAGAAAATCTGCAATATAAGTATTTCAAAGAAACATAATTCAGAGACTGTGCTAATCTAGGGTGCTTGGGTTATCCAAAATATTTTCCCATTTTGCCCTGGATATTATGATTTGAGAGAGTCACCGTTTGTTTCTTGCTACAAATGTGTCCTGGAATTGCTATCAGGAGATTGTTTTCCCCAGTTATGAGTGAGTTTCCCTCTCGGAGTGGAGATGAGTGTGTGCAGTACAATTCAAAGGAAAGCCAGCCGGTCCTTACATTCACCTTGAATTGGCACCTGCTATCATTGTTTTCCACCAGCTGGGATTGGTGGAGAAGGGTAGTGATATGAGCAGGATCTAAGTATAAAATATTTTGTTATCAAGAAAAACATTCTATAACCACATTGAAGAAATAAGTAACGGGAAATTTTGGAAAGGGAGAAGTAGACATTTCTAAAGGGAAAGGTTAAATTGTATGGGTTTGGAAAAAAAAGTAGTTTCAAACATTTTTTTTCCTCAGTTTGACTTGAATATGAAATACAAAGGAGAGGAGTAGAGAGAGCAAAAATAAGAAAGCTGCCTTTCGAATCAATTAAGAGTTGGTTTTTGTAATGAAAAAATACATATATATTTTTAAATATGTAAATATATGGAGGTTTATAATAAAATGGTGAGGAAAAAGTAGATGGGCAAAGGTTGCTAAAAGTGAAAATGTAGACTCTATCTTACACTGCTTGGGCTGACTCCAGTCTATTGACTTTTCCTATAACTGTCTTCATGTGCAGGCAGGAAAACCCTGCCTGGAGCTTTGTTAGTGGGTCTGTTAGCCACAAATTCAGTGTATAAAGGCATCCAGTGGGAGGTGAGATCTATTTTTGTGATGGTAAGGCATTTATGTTGGTATGCCCTAATTGTGTTTTCAGTAAAATTGAAGACTATTACAAGAGTAGCAAATTAGAACAATCATAAATAATTGGTTAAATGAGTGGCAATACTGCCCAGTTGACAACATCATTTCTGTGGTCACCAGTGTTTAAGGAGTTCCCTGTTGGTACCTGGCATAAATAAAGCAAGTGCCACGATTCTGAGGAAATTACCAGCCCTAATTTCTTCAGGGCTTCATTGTGCTTTGCTGTGGGAGCACCTGACTCCTTTGTGCCACAGCTACTTTAGAAACAGCATTCAATACTCTGGGTCCACCCTCTGCTTCCCTCTCTCTTCATATGAGAAGCTTAATCCTCCCCTGCTAGTTTAACTTCAGTGTGTGGCACTAGTTTTGTCCTTGGCCTGTGGGGATAGGAGGAGCTCAAAGTCACAGCTGGGGTGTCTCAGAATTTATGATTTGGACTTGAGTTTCTGTCAGGGAGGAAATGAGCCACTGCACTATTCTGCCCGTAGCTTTGAGATGCTGAGAAGACTTCTAATGCAAACCAGAGCCTCAAGTCTCGTGGTCATCCTCTGTATCTCTCTTCTTTTCACAACGCACATCCAGCCCATCAGTGGGTTCTATTGACACTATTTTCCAAACAGAGGCTGAATCTGGCTGCTTCTCCCCATATATCTAAGGTTATTCTCCTATTCGAGCTACTGTCACCTTTTCCTCCAGTACTAAAAGAGCCTGTATTTTTCATTCTTACCCTCATTTGTTTATGTCTGTGCTGGGGACTGAACCCAGGGTCTCATGCATGCTAGGCCTCATGCATTCTGGGCAAGTGCTCTACCACTGAGCAATATTCCTAGCCCCACTCCTACCCTCTTACACAATCTATTCTTCACGTAGTAGCTAGAATGTGCTCTTAAGATAAAGGCCTCTAATGGTAGGCGCCAACTCCTGTTTATAGAATAGTCATATCCCAGTTACCGAGTGTGTTTATTGCTGTACTGTGAACAAGCCAAGCACATTCCACCTCACATATTCATTTGGATAATTTCCTTTTGCCTGGAATGCTCTTCTCATAGCTCTTGCATAGCTAATTCATCTAACCACTTAGCTCTCTGTTCACATGTCACCCCTTACAAGAACTAGTCTTACCACACTGTCGTTTCTTTATTCTTACTCTGCTTTAATTTCTTTATGGCATTCATCACTACAAATGGTATGTTATATGTTTGTTTTATTGTCTTTCTTTCCCACTACAATATAATTTCAGTGAAGGCAGGGACTTGGTTTTGTTCCAGTTGTGCTAATCAAGAGTGCTTGGGTTATCCCAAACATTTTCCCATTGAACCCCTAGAACCTAGAATGGTGTCTACCACACCATAGCACTTAAAAATAGTTGCTGAAAGTAGAGCGAATACATTGCGTCTACTATGAAGCTACTGTATTGGTCAAAAGCCAATTTCCTCAGTTTTATTTTCCAGAAATGACCCTGATCATCTTCCATCCCATATGATTTTTTTATGCTGTGACTTTGACTGAGAGGTGGGTTTATGACCCTTTTCTTAAATCTGGGAAGGTTTGTGAGAACAGAAGTAATACTGTTTGACCTCAGAGGCCCTGTCATTAAAAGGTGATGCAGCTTTCTCCTGGTTTCTTTGGGTGGCTGTCTCTTAGAACCCAGCCATCATACAGTTAGGAAGCCCGAGAACCACACAGGGAGGATGTGTACGGATGGCCTGGCTTCCAGTTTCTGCTGAGGTCCAAGTTGGCAACTGTGGCATCAACGTTCAGACACATGAGTGAAGGAGGCCTCGGTGAGGTTGGAGTCCTTAGCTATTGATTTATGCTCAGCCCTCACACCTTCCCACATGAGGCCCCTAATGTTGTGGAGCAGAGAGGAGCCATCTGGGTTGTGACTTTTCCAAATTCCTTTCCCATAGAAACAATGACAGGTGATTAATTAGTGTTTTATTCCACAACAGTTTTTGATTTGTTACACAGTAATAGAAAAATACATAAATAATCACCCTCCTTTTTTCCGCTTTCCTATTGCTGAAGTGTGGATAAGATGGCAAAAACCCGTGTGTGTGTTACTGGGGTTTGAACCCAGGACCTTTGTACCAAGATACATTGCCAGCTCTTATTTTTATTTATTTATTTATTTATTTATTTATTTTTTGTGGGTACCAGGAGTTGAACTTAGGACCTCGCGCTTGCCAGGCAGGCGCTTATGCCGCTGAGCTATCTCACCAGCCCTTTATTTATTTTTTTAAGAGAAGGTCTCACTAAGTTACCCAGGCTGGGCTCAACCTTGCAACCCACCTGCCTCAGCGTCCCAGAGTGTGGGGATTACAGGCATGCACAACCACACCCGCTGGCAGAGGCAATCTTAAATTCAGAGGTAGAAGCTAATGGTTGATTATGGGAAAGTAACAAGATAAAAGGATCCTGAATTCCTGATACCACAGAACTGTCAAATAGGTTCTGAGGAGAAATAAAGTTCTTACTTCTTACTCACTGCAGCATCTAGAACCTGTTTTATACAAGAACCATCAACAACATTTTAGGTGCTAGGTACTGTGTTTTAACATATTGTCTCATTTAATCCTTGTTACAACAAAATATTCTCATTACTTTAATTTTCCTGAAGGGTAAACTGAGCTCAGAGAAGGCAACTGAGCTGTAGTTTCATAGGTAAGACACAGCACATTTGGGATTTGAAGGCAAATCAAAGGACTTCAGAGCCTGAGCTTTTTGAGTTTGAGCTTCTGCCTTCCATGAATACAGCCCAAGCTTCCTTTGCAGGAAGTAAGAAGGAAGTGCATAAAGAGAAGAATCAGGGGGATAAATGCTTTGGCAGCAGAAAGGGCAGTTCACAGGTGCTCAGAGGCACAATGTCTTTTTCTTAGTCATGGTTGCAAATATGAATATCCATGTCATCTCCAAAGCAAAACAAGATACATAATCATGTAAGTAATCTGCTTCAATATAAATATCTCTGCCAACTTTCTTTACTACACATTTTACTGGCATTTTCTGTATATGCAAATGTGAGTATAAAATAAATAAATATATGTATATATTTATGTACATATTCACACATGGGTATATGCATGTATGTTTGCACAGTATCTCTTGCAGTGTTACATCTAGGGATACTGCCACACAGTAGCTGCTTCTAATTCAAAATCTAAAACCAATGTAACAAAACCTTTTTATAATTCTTGCTTTAGGCCATAAGGAACAAATGAAATAAGAAATACAAAATCTTTTCAAAAAAGGAAGTCCAGAGAGTTCTGGAAAATATTACAAATAACACAATCTATGTTGTATGAGACTCACACAATCTGAGTTAATCCTAAATTAATCTTAGTTAATCCTAAGGATAGGGATCCTATTGTAGATTAGGAAACCAATGCACAGAAAGGTTAAATGTTTCTCTCAAGGTCACACAGCAAGGAGTCCTTCTACTTGACTATAACGGAAGGATGAGGAATGCCCTACTACTTGCTTTTCAGTATGAATAAGTTTGTTGCACCAATTCATATTTTATTTATTGTATTTAGACAGGAAACCATTAGATGATATCTTCATCCAGCAAAGACAGAACAGTAAGGAAGTTCATGCTATTTCTCTTTTAAAGGAGGTAAAAGCTATCTATGATTTAGTTGAATGAAATCTACATGGAAGGCTAATTCTATGTTGAAATTTTTTTTTTTAGTTTTATTTTTTTATTTTTGTGGGTACTGGGGTTGAACTCAGGACCTCGTGCTTGCGAGCAGGTGCTTGTGCCGCTGAGCGATATCACTGGCCCTTTTTTCCTTTGTATGTGGGTACCAGGAGTCCACCTCAGGACCTCACTCTTGCGAGCAGGCGCTTGTGCCGCTGGCGATATCACGGCCCTTTTTTCTTATATGTGGGTTCCGGGAGGCGCTTATGCCGCTGAGCTATCTCACCAGCCCTCTATGTTGAAATTTACAGATTATATGAAGAGGTACAAGAAGTGTCAAAGTGAATTATGAAATGAACTATTTAAGAAGGGGAAAAAATAGACATTCTTATTTTCTGTTCCTAATTAGGTGTCCCTAAAGCAAGAGCAGTAAGTTGGGTGGTAAGCAGATGTCAAAGAGAAACTAGATTACATAGTAAATGAGAAAGAGGTACAAAGTAACGTCCCTCCTGGGAAGAGGAAGGGATTTAACTAGTCAGGCTTCTTGCTTCTTCTCTCTCAGCTTTGGTGGGACTACCCTGAGATATAAAAAATTTGCATGAGTTTTCCTTAAACTTGGCTAGAATGTGAGATTTTTCTATATTCTTTTTTGTCGGGGGGCAGTACTGGTAATCGAACTCAGGGCCTCGCACTTGCCAGGCAGAGGCTGTGCTGTTGAGCTATATCCCAGGCCCCATATTAGTTTTTAATAAGGACACCGAAGAACACTATGAACATTTCTGATTTCACTCTCACCGAGCATACAGTGTATTTCCAGACAGCAAAGTTTCCCCGTATTTTTCATTGAGCCTATTGTGATGAAAAGCATGTAAGTCAATTTTGTAAAACCTGGGGTGCATGTGTATCTATGTGATTATTTATGGGATTATTTTAGAAAAAAAAGACACAGAGACCAGGCATCATTGTTAGTATACTTAGGTTTATTTTTTATTTTACTTTTTTATTTTTTTGTGGTTACTGGGGGTCGACCTCAGGACCTCGCGCGCCAGCAGGCACCCGTGCCACTGAGCGATATCACTGGCCCTTTTTTCGTATGTGGGTTCTGGGAGTCGAACTAGGGCCCTCGTGCTGGCCAGGCAGGTGCTTAAGCCGCTGAGCCATCTCACCGGCCCTATACTTAGTTTTAAATGGATTGACTCTCTGTATTACATGTTTTTCTTCTCCTGGGTTCACACAGGTGTCCAAGCACTAACGGGATCAATCAATTGTTGATAGAACAACTAGGAACAGTTATAGATGACTCTCAGAAGACAGAAATTTTCTTGGATTGACTATTGCATCATATAATTGGTAAAATGTCCTGTAGAAATTTGAATTTCACCAACTCTAAGCCTTACAGCAAGGTCAACAAGAGTCCAAGGTATAAAGGAAGGCTTTTGGAAAATTGCTAGCTACAAATTGCCTAAGATATTGAGGCAAATTTGGAGAAAAATATCTTCTGCACCTTTCAGTGGCTAAAAATGTTTAGGCCCACACTTTCCCAAAGTTTCTTGTATAAAAGAAAATAAGTTGCAAGTTTAGAACTCTACAATTTGGAGCATTTGGGGATTTAGGGGCTCTTGAAGCACATAAGATTATTAAAGTACACTTACAAGCACTATAAATCCCTAAAGTAGTAACAAACACAAAAGTCATTCACAGTGTTTCTTTTCAAACAGATCTTTATCCTGAACAGTTATATCTTATGATCTTTCAATAGGTTCCCACTAGGAGTTGTCCAAGCTATGTTACCAGCTTTTCCAGTCTCTGTTCTACACTTAGCTTGCAGTATATATTTATTGAATATAGACCACATGTCATATACCACAAGAGGCCTTAAATATTATTACTACTGCCCTCAAAAAGTGTTCAGTTCTTTAGAATAGCTAATTAATAAAAAAGAGTTATATCAGTTATACCTTGGTGTGTAACAAATTATGCCCAAATTATACGCAAATCAGCAATGTAAATATTCAATATCTCCCAGTTGTTGTGGGACAGGAATCTGGACAGACCTTCATGGTGTGAGATGCAGGGCTGTCATGGGGCATAGTCCAGGTGTCAGCCAGGGTTGCATTCCCTGAAGTCTTTAAGGGGGTTGGAGGATCTGCTTTCAAGGTATCTCATGAAGTTGTCAGACCTAACTTCGTTACTGGCTGTTGGCTGGATACCTCAGTTCCTTAACATATATATAGGCCTCTCTGCAGGTAGCTGGCTTTTCCCAGAGGGAGTACTCATCTCTACAGAAGTATACCAGTACTTCTGCAGTATAGTGAAGTAGAATACAAATGCTCCTTGACTGAAGATGGAATCAAATCCCAATAAACCCATGGTAAGTTGAAAATATTGTTAACCAGAAGGTTCCTGTAATGTATCCACTCTACCAAATATCATAGCTTATCCTACCCTACCTTAAACATGCTCGAAACAATTAACAATAACCTATAGTTGGGCAAAATTATCTAACACAAAGCCTATTTTATGGGGTTGAATGTTTCATACAATTTATTAACACCTGTATCCAAAAAACACTTGTAACATAGTACATTATAGAGTATCACCTGTTCACCTTCATGATCACATGGTTGGCTGGGAGCCGTGGCTCGCTGCACAGACCAACATCAATAGAGGGTATTGCACTGCATGTTATGAGCCTGGGAAAAGATTTAAATTCAAAATTTGGAGTATGCTTTCCATTAAATGTGTATTGCTTTCACACCATCATGAAGTTGAAAGTCAAGAAGCCACAGAATCCTAAATTTATCCATTGGTAAGTCAGGGACTATCTGTACGGACCAATCTGTATATGAGAAAAGGGAGTTGCCAGGGTGTGAAAACCAGGAAGTGGGAATTATTGGAGCCCGTCTCAGAGGCTAGCTGCCAAACAGGTTTTCCTGAATATTCCTTGTTTTGGGGCTGGTGAGATGGCTCAGTGGCATACGCGCCTGCCTGGCAAGTGCGAGGGCCCGAGTTCGACTCCCGGAACCCACATACGAAAAAAGGGCAGATGATATCGCTGAGCAGCATGGGCACCTGCTGGCGTGTGGGGTCCTGAGGTCGACCCCCAGTACCCACAAAAAAAAAAAAAAAAGAAAATTCCTTGTTTTAAATAGTACCACTACCATTAACCAATTTCTTACTGTAAAAACTTTGAATGCATTTTCCAGACACCCTTCCTTCTTTGCAGAATCTACCATTTTAACACCCTTTGCATCTTTGTTCTGCTTATCTTATTGTTAGTGCTTTTGATCTGACCTTTAGCATCCACTGGAAAAGGCGTTTTCAATGATTCTCATTTTATTTCTCTTTTATGTACTGACTTTTATGTATGTATTGACTCCAAGAATTACTAATTTTGGAGTTAATTTTTAATTTTAGCAGTCTATTAATTTAGTCTGCCATAACAACAACAAACATAGACTGAAAGTTTAACCAACAGAGATTTATTTTCTCATGATTGTGAAATGAGGAGTTCATGATTAATGTGCTCCATGGTCAAGACCTGGTAAAGCTCTTTCTGGTTGGTAGGTGGCCACCATCTTGCTGTGTGCCCATACAACCTTTTCTTTTGTGTAGATAGAGCTCCAGTGTATCTTTACAAAGACACTAATCCCATCATGAGGGTCCTCACCTAAACCTAGTTATCTCCCAAAGTCCAATCACATTAGGGGTTAGGGCTTCAACATATAATCTGGGTTTGGGGAAGGGGTTCACAGTTCAGCTAAAAGCTGACACTTTCAAGTGGTTCACAAAATTAGCACATGTTCATACAGTACATCAAAAATAGTAAAAAAAAAGATGAAAATAAAACCCACCCACAATTCCACTACATGTAGATAAATAACAATTACATTTTCATGTATTTTTAGGAAAATATATATACCTTTCTAAAGACTGGGCTTTTGCCATGTAGTTAATATTGTATTCTACTTTTTCATTTAATGCTAATCGTGGGGAAATTTTCATTTTCATTGAATGTTTTTAGGAACATTTAAATGATAGTGACATATTTCACTTATATAACAATTATTCTCCTGGTTGGGCCCAAAAATGGTTTCTAATTTTTCAGAAATAAGGAACATTGTTGGGATTATGCTTTTGTCTGCATCTCTATCCTCTTACTGTAGATTCCTTGAAATAGAATTATTAGGTCAAAGGCCATGAACTTTTTCAGTACTAGCATTTTAAAATTTCCTATTTGATTTACATTATTGCAATAGCTTTTTTAGAAATTTGGCAATTTGTATCTTACCACTGTTTTTCTAAAGGTAACTTGATAGGCAAAATAAAGTCTAATTGCAGGTCTCCTTCCTACAGTTATATCCCATACCAATCAAGCCTCTGCAGTGCTTCTAGATTTTTCTTTAAAATTTAAAGTTGACCATATATCCTTCTTGCTGAAACCAATCATTTATTCCCTACTGCTTAGCACATTAATCACTAGGTCTGGCAAATGTTTCATCAGCTCTTCTATTACCTGGCTTTTGCATATAGTTTCAGTCTCATTTTCAATCACTGAACTATAGTCTCCTCTCTAGTAACGTTAAACCACTTACATCTTCTAAATTGCCTGTTAAATGCTTTGCTTTTTGTGTGCCATTACCTGTGTCATGAATGCTTTTTCCCACTCACAAAGTCTGTTTAGAGAGAAGGTAGGGGATGCTCTGTTCCTGTAGGTGGGAGTGGTGTTGTGATCAGGATTACATTGGGTCTTCTAACACAATCCCCATGGAGATGTGTTCCAGCCCTTCACATGGCAACCATACTTCTGTTGTCTCTTAAAAGCCTCTTAAATCATGATATCTCTTCTGACAATAATTCCTTCTGAGTAGCTTTCATACAATTTTTGTGTGTACTGTATTTTACCCGTCATAACACTAAAGAGTATCTGTTAGTACCCACTTTCCTGATTCTGGCTTCTCATTTCTTGAAGGCATGCTGAACCTCCATAAAACTTGCATTTTATATTTATTTATTTATTTATTTTGTGGGCACTGGGGGTCGACCTCAGGACCTTGTGCGTCAGCAGGCGCCCGTGCTGCTGAGCGATATCACTGGCCCTTTTCTCATATGTGGGTTGTGGGAGTCGAACTCGGGCCCTCACGCTTGCCAGGCAGGCGCTTACGCCTCTGAGCCATCTCACCGGCCCAGTATTTACATATTTTTAAAGAAACTATTATAGAGACAAATACTTCTTTAAAAATCAGCACTGAATGAAGCCTTGTTCAATATGGTATGTTTGCTATAACCAAGTCCTATTTGTAAATAAACTGTTCAAGCACTATCCCCTGTAGAAAATCCTGGGTAATACTTCCCTTCCTCTCTGCTTTCATTTATTTATTTATTCTTTTATTGACTGATTAATCAAGATTGATTGTAGTCTGCCTGGCAAGCGTGAGGCCCTGAGTTTGATTCCTGGTACAAAACAAAACAAAAAAAGATTGATTATAGTATCAGGGATTAAACTAAGGACTTTTCTTTGAACTACATTGCCAGCCCTTAATTTTTTTTCACACAGAGTTGCCTTAAATTGTGAAGTTGTCTAGGCTGGGCTCAAACTTGCAATTCTACTGCCTCAGCCTCCCAAAGTGCTGGGATTACAAGTATGCACTACCATGCCTGGCTCTGCCTCCTTTTTTAATTTTTTTTTAAATCTTTAAAAAATTTTTATTTTAAAAAGAAAAAATAGAACACAATTTCAAAAAAACATAATAGGAGGGTAACAATGCTTAATACCTTGCGTATTGTTATCTTTATTTTTTATTTTTTTATTTTTATTTTTTTGTGTGTGGGTACCGGGGGTCGACCTCAAGACCTCACGTGCCAGCAGGTGCCCATGCCGCTGAGCAATATCACTGGCCCTTTTCTTGTATGTGGGTTCTGGGAGTAGAACTCAGGCCCTCGCGCTTGCCAGGCCGGCGCTTACGCCGCTGAGCCATCTCACCGGCCCATGTTTTCTTTAAATTAGTTACTCAGAGTACAAGATATCAGCATTCAATTGTCCAGACAATATTAGCACAAACCTTTCTTTTCAGTGAACTAAGAGAACTTAGTAGTGTATCTATCTTAACTGTCTCTCTCTCTCTCTCTCTCTCTCTCTCTCTATATATATATATATATATTTTTTTTTTTTTTTTTGCTTTTTGCTTTTCCCTTCCTTCTTTTCTCCATTCCCCCATCCCAGTTTCTCTTTCCTTTTAAACAGTTTCTTCCTGTTTTTCAATATCTATTGTACATACTGGGTCTTATTTACTCTTGTAGCTTCTCACACTAGGGAGACAATACGATGTTTACAAATGTGCATCTGGTTTATTTCACTTATGAGTATGGTCTCGAGTTGCATCTATTTACCTATAAAGGTCTCCAGTCTATCCTTCTTTATGTCTGAGTAGTACTCCATTGTATAAAAATACCACATCTTTTTTATCCATGCGTCAGTTGATGGGCATTTGGGTTGTTTCCAAGATCTAGCTATTACAAATTGTACTGCTATAAACATGAGTACACATATATTGCTGTGGTATGATGTTTTTAATTCTTCTGGGAAGATGCCCAGAAGGGGAATAGCTGAGTCAAATGGGACCTCCAATCCTGGTTTTTTGAGGAATCTCCCCACTGATTTCCATAGTGGTTGCACCAGTCTACACTCCCACAAACAGTGGAGAAGGGTTCCTTTTCCCCACAGCCCCTCCAGCATTTGTTATTGATTGATTTCTTGATAATAGCCATTCTTTCTGGTGTGAGATGGAATCTCAGTGTTGTTTTAATTTGCATCTCTCAAATGTGCCCTCCCTGAGCCAATCACTGTGATCAAGTAGTGTGGAGTGGTTTGGTCAAGCTTGTTTTCTGTGACCACTCTGTCCCTACTCCCATGTCAGCAGGAACAACTGCGGCCATCTCCATTGGAGCCACTGGGATTGAGAAAGACTACTGCTGAAATAGGGTCAGAGTTGGTTATTCAATATGAGGTGATCCTGGGAAGAAAAGTGTATGTCTACCACGGTACTTAACAGGCTGCTCTGGGAAGGTTATGGCCCAAGTATTCAAAGTCCAAGATGCAGACATGACATGGCTGGACAAAAGCAGAAGTGGTCAGATGGAATACTTTTTTATAATATGCAGGCCATTTTCAACTCAAAGTTACCCTAATGGTACCGTACACAATATTAGGACTCAAACTATATTTTACTGAAAAGCTGTCTATAAGGTACTTAGGTCAATATTTATTTAAAGTAATTTTCCTCAGGCACATAATATATTGGTTTATAGTCATAGTGCTCTTTTGTTTACACGTTTGAGTTGTATGCTTCATTGTTTGAAGCCAAGTCATACATTTTGTTCAATTTCTAAATCTATTCTGATTTGAAAGATTCTCTGTTGTGAGACTCTTCTTTACGATATTTTAAAAATACATGAAAAAATGGAGACTGAGCTAGATTAATGTTGTACAAATCTGATTAACATCATCTACTCTGTTTCAAAGGTCAGGTGCACTCAACGAATTTACTTTGAAATTATTTTGTTTATTTTGTGGGCATATACATCATGAGCTTTCTAAAGGTCAAAAGTAGAGTTTATTCTTGGATTCTAAAGCAATCTGATTTCCATTTACAGTATGCTTTGGTGACTTTAAGTGCAGAAGCAGGCCCAGTTAAGTCATACTTCCAGTTTGTGTTTAGTTTAATTTTCTCATGTAGAAAATCCTTCCTAGGTTAAGGCAGTGCTGAAATACCATTTCCACAAATTACTTTTATTTTCAACTATGTTCATAAGCGAATGCTACTCATAAATGACATCTGAACTCTGCATGTTGGTTTCATGCCTATTTTGTTTTCAAAGGTGTGAAAGCATCTTCCTCAGCTAATTGCTTGCCTGGAAACTGGGGCAAAGGTGAAAGTATTCCTGGTTTTTATTAACATTCACCTGGTAGGGGTTCTGAGGGTTCATTAATTAATGATTGCAAAATCACTGTGTGCTTCATAGAGGAGGTGCTAATAAATGATTGCCTTCTTTACAATTCAAACAATCAAGGGGTTCCTTATATACACAAAGTATTTTTTCAATATTTTAAATAGTTTTTTCCCCTTACTATATGTACTTTACCAAGATGAGAAGAAAATCTCTCAGAGTATTTTATATTCATGTTCATTAACATTCCAGTGGAATAATAAACCTCAAAACGATTCATGTATGAATCAGTGAGGCATGGCTAATTACAGTTTTCAGCCACACAGCCAATAACATTCACCATGAAATGTGGTGTCTGTTAAATACATCTCTCTGAATTTTTGTTGGGGGAGTGTAGAAGGAAATAGGGAGGTTGCAAATTGCAATTTTAAAATGTCCAAATATTTTAGGGGCTTGTACATTACAAATATTTTTCAGGCAAGTATTTATCACAATCATGACATCCTGTTATCAAAACAGAAAAAAAAATGCCACAGATTTGCCTTAAAAACACAACAAATAAAACAAAACAAAAACCATAACTCCTGAGAATAGACCATGTTATATAAGGAAACAGAAGACACTTCTTGGAACATTAAGAAATCTGAATTACCACGAATTTTAAAAATATATATTATATATATCATAATTATATATATAATATAAATATATATTTATAATATATATATTTATGATATATATAAAAAATGAAATGAATTCCCTATTCCTTACAAATTCATTTTTGTATTATGACTTTCTCCAGTCCACAAACGTATTTAAAAGACAAAATATCTGAAAAGCAAACAGAGGACATAGTAAAATTTAAATGTTGTGTCTAAAACACTCAATTTTAGAAGTATTTTTATAATTTGTATTTAGAATCTTTTCTACTGCTTTATTTGGTTGAAAATATTTTCCTTTAATACTGTCCATATTGTTTAATATCTAGACTACCTTAATAAAAACATTGATGTTTACAGTTAAAACATTTTAACTTGTGTTATTTCAGTAACGTAAATAATACATGGTAAAAAATTGTTCAGAAGTTTAAAATGGTATAAAGTACATTAAAAAGTACAATAAAAGATACTCCTGCCACCAATGCTGTCTCACTCCTCCAACTACTGGGCACAATCACTTGGGATGCTCCAAGAAGTTTTCCATACTTGTTGAACTTCAGGTCCACAACACTTTATCTATAAATCTGAAATCCAAAACCTCTATAAAACCAAAACCAATATGAGGCTACTTAAGAGTATCTGTTTATCCCATGAATGTTTTGTTGCATAGTAATGTTTCGTAAGTGGATGCTGACCATAGATGATATAAGGATATGACCTTCTAAAAATAAATTGGTTTCCAATATATACCTGCTCCCAAAGTTTTAGATGAGTTATTATGGACATCAATAATTACATATGTGTGTGTGGGGGTGCACGCAATACACAATCCTTTTGTTTACACAAATGGCCATACTATGTACGCTGTCTGGTAACTGCATTTATGGAATTATTTAACATTTTCTCTTGAGATCTAACCATTGCCTACAAAGCCCTTGTGACCTTTCACCTCCTTTCCCACTCCCTCTTCTTCAGCTTCATAGGCCTCTTTGCTATTCTCCCTCTATGCTCAGCTTGTTTGTATCTTAAGGACTTTATGCTTATTGTTCCTCCTGTCTGGAACATTCTTCCACAGATTTCCTCTCACTTCGATGTTTCACTTCCTTGAGCAGGCCTTTATTCAAGGGACACTTCTCCACTGAGGCCTTCTTTGACTATGCTATCTGAAAGAAGACCACTCATCATTCTCTAGCCCCTCACACTGCTATTATCACCCAGCAGTTATCAATGCCTATGACACATTTACATATTTGTATTTATATATAATGAATGGTTTGTCTTCTCTATTAAAATACTCATAAGGGTTGGGATTTTTACTTATTCATAACTGTATCCCCAGCATCTAGAACAATGCCTGCCATGCATCAGGTCCTCATAAATATTTCTTAAATGATTTTTTTTTTCCTCCAAATCAAGCAATTTACTTTACAGTTACAAGGCTCCTCAATGGGTTATATGGCAAGCTAAGGATTATGCCTGTGAAATTCTCTTGAGCAGACCCTTGGAACTCTTTCACCACTACCTTACTTTCCCTCTTTGTTGTAGACTAATGAATCAGTCCCATGTGAGCTCAGGTTCTTGCTTATACTATTGCCTCTGCCTGGAACATTCTTCCTCCTCCAGTATAGGTGGCAGACTCAACTTATATATGGTATCAAATTGATTTGCTCACCTGTTTACATGCTTATAGTGGTACTGGATTCATTACAGGACAACACCAGAGATCACTTCTTATTTATTGGTGAATCTCAACCCCTAGCACAGTGACTGTAGCAGAGTAACTCTCAATATATGAAAAACTGAACAGAATTAAAATTGCATACCATTCTGCAGTAAGTCTTCTCCTAAAGAAACATTTTAAAATTTTTATGAAATGCTTTTAATGGCTTTTATCTTCTAGAATGATGAAATGTCTTTAAAGCTGCAGCAAAGCCAGGGCAATGTGTTTAGAGGCATAATTTCTTGAAAGAGCATGATGAAAAAGCATAGCTTATCTCTGAGCCTCCCTAGCGAGATCACAGCTTGGACACTGAGCTTAGTTTTATGCACCTTATGTTCTAGGTAACTGGAAGATGATTGCAAAAGATGGCAGTAAGAAGGATTAAGTGTGATTATTTATGAGGCATAGTTAAAAGGAGACAGCATGCATATGTTCACTAACTATAGGGAATAGACTGATCTCTAACTATCTGATACACGCATCTACCCAAGGAATACATTTAACACAGAACAACAAAGGGATAAATAAGATGAGAGAATTTAAAAAAAAGAGGGGAAATTTTTGAGAATTTTTAGCATATCATAAGATGGCTCTTGCTCTTATTAGCAACTAGAATTCTCCAATCACGGCCAAAAAGCTAAGTGATTTCAGGCTAAGAAATTTATGAAGGAGATTGAACACGTGGATATAGCCTAGACCTCAACCTTTCTATACTTTGTTTTAGAACAATGCATTTTTTTCTAATGCAATATTTTCATACTAGATGTTTTCCAAATAAGTCCCCACAAGATTCTTGTCTGAAAGTCTAGTTTATGACCTATAACATATGCCTGAGATGAATTATCCAGGGGGTTGAACTCTTGACTAAGGCCTTTCTAGTTTTGAAATTGTTTCCACAGTAAAGATTTATTGGTAGGTCCGACGGGCTTGAAGAGCATGATGTTGGGAATGTTTTACTAAAGCTGAACAGTATGTGACCACCAGATTTTCCAAACATATGGATGGTTCTATGCTTTGTGATAATGGGAGGTCATTGCTAGGTTATCTGTGCCTCTTTGACATAGTTAAATGTTGCAAACAGTATATATGCCAGGCTTTTCCAGTACTTACTGTTTTTGCTGTGTCCATGACATAGTCATTCATTGACACATATTTATTGATTGCCTACTATTCAATAAGGTAAAAATAAAGTTCTTGACTTTATGGAACTTACATTTTATTTGGAGGAGCGAGACAATAAACAGAAAGACAAATAAGTGATGACTATAATTTCAATTAAAGCTATGTGTTATGAAGAATGGCTACAATGACAGAATGTACAGAAGCCTGACAAAATTGGCTTCTAGGATTAAAGATTTTCTAGATCTTTACATTACTTTCTCAAAAAAAAAAATCCAAACCCTTTCGATTTCTTTAAAATCATGAAATAAAAAGCAGATTGTCTTCAGCAATACTTTCTTTAAATTCCCCTTTCTCCTGTTTTGATCATCTTCCTCCTTGGCCTAGTCCACCCAAGTCCCCCTACATCTTCTTAAGTTTCCACAGAGTTCCTATTTCCCAATGTGAGTCTTTTGTTATTTGGTTCGTGTGTCTTAAATAAAATTTCAAAGTATAATCTATCCTAATTGTTCACATAGTGATGACACAAGGTGGTAAGCAGCATGGATTTTTTTGTAAGTATCTAGTTAATATTTGAATTATTGTGCTATTCTCAGTGACATGGACTTGTGGTAAACCATAGCCATCTGCAGCAGATACAATTGGTATGCAGCTAGTACCTTTTATTCCCTTACAATTTAATTGCATAACAGCCTGACTTCCAATGGTAGTTACTCTATTTCTAGCTTTCTATGACCACAGAGGCAACTCTGTCTACTCAGACAGCATGCCAGATAACTCAGGGCCTCTGAAGGCAGTCCACATTGACTGAGGGGAGTTAGGATTTAAATAACCCAGTTCTCCTGTCTCCTTGGTGCATAACTCAGTTCCAGTCTAAAACATGCATTCTGTGCTTCCCAGAGACCCCCAAGAAGGTTAAGATACAGTTGACCCTTCTAGTAACACGTTGGATGGGTCACTTTTTATATCTTTCTTTCCCTATTTCACTTTTGTACTCTCTTACTGATATTTCCTGTGATTAACTCTGAGATAAACTACTTGCACTTGAATATGTCTGAGGACCTGCTTCTGGGAAAACCTAAACAAGGTGATTATTCAGTCCAGTTGTAGATTAGACAGTAACCTCTCCATTGATTGTCTTAGAACTTGGAGGTGCTGGGATCAAGGCAAATGTTACATCTGATGTAATCCTATATGTTCACATTAGGCTGTCTGACAATGTTGTAATAATAATTGGGTACCGCTATTTAGATCCAAAATATGTTCATGATATTTTCCTTTTGACGGCTAAGTAGGGGATGTAATGATTATAGGCTGATACATCCTTAAGAGGAGAGTCTAGTTGTTGAGCTTTCCAGTTTCATATGGTTCAGTGATTTTTCTTCCACATATAATGTGGCTGCTGACACGTGTTGAAATTTCTCATGCCAATCAGCTTGAGAAAACCTGAGACTGCTGAGCTAAGTTTGTGCTCATAAAAGCTAGAAACGATTGTTGTATTATAGGAAAGAACCCCAAACTGACAGAAGATTAGGTTAGGAAGCCTGAAGGTGGGTTTTAATCCCTACACACGGTTAATTTTTGTACCTGTAGATCACATTCCCGCTGTTTTAAATGTATTTGTTTTAAATTTTACCTTGTTATTTACAATACTCTAACATATTATGTGCCCATAGTGTCTGTGTGCTAGAGGCATAATCTGACTATAATTAATCCAGTGTGACATTCTCTGAGAGTCAAGCCTCCAAGGGTATCAGTATTTCACACCAGGATGCTTTGTAGGATACCTTGCTATTCTCCCTGGGGTTCAAACACCAGAAAGGATGAGAGATCTAAGATTTCCTGTAATCACATACTGCATGTAATGCATCAGGCCAAAAACATAAGTAAGAAGAAGGAGGGGAGGCAGATATTGTGCTATTGTACTAGGGAAACTAGGGACTTACCTCAGTGTTTGTCAAAGTGCAGTTGCTCTTTGTTTTTCCCTTTTAAAATGCAAAAGATGGACAGCAAATATTTCTCCTTCCTTGGACTTAGGATCAGAATGAAAGAGGGGGGCGCAGCATCTTTAAAAGAAGCTGCATAGTAAAATGGCCAGTCTCAGGGCCAGGATTTCAATCCCTGCTTAATGCTGTGGCAATTACTTAGCTGTTCTGCAATTTGAAACTGCATTTATTGCAAAAGCAAGTTTATTTCTCATACACCTCTAGACCCAGAACATGTTGAGGTAGAAACTGGTTCTGCATCCATGTTTACTCCAGCATTCACATGACATCTGGTACAGTCTGTATTGATAAAATAATTTTGAATAAAAAAGAAAGCAAGCACAAGAGACCTATGGTGGTCAGAGAGAGTTTAACTGATCTGCACCGGAGAACGGGGGAACTGAGGAGAAAGGTCACGTCTAGATTTCATTCAGTTATTCAAAACATATTTATTATGTGCCAAGCACTTCTGTAGGTGCTGAAAGTACTGCATAGATCTTGCATTGTAGCGGACGAGACAGTAAAACAGATGAAAAAGTAAACTCTACATAAGCGCTGGGTAGCGACACGTGCTAAGGAGAAAAACAGCATAGAAACGGGGGAAGGGGGGAGCTTATGGTGCACGTTTGTTAGGATAACAGGGATGGCCAAAAGTAGTTGTAAAGTGGATCAAAGCTCATTTCCTGAGAAAAATATAAAGAGGAGAAGGTTTAGGGAATTAAAAAAAAAAAAATCCAGAGTGGGGAAAAGGAAGCGAAAGAAAATCCAGACAGTGCAGAGTCATGTAGGGCAAATTAAGCTTGTTTTAGGAGGAAACAGGGAAGCAAAAGTACAGCGCAGGCTTCCATTTCATGTGAAAAAAAATCATTTTTTTTTCCATTTGGAAAAAATACAAAGATTGTGCGATTATGACAAAAATCCCTCTACAAAGAAATTATCACCTGCTCTTAGGTGAGAGGAAGAATCAGAGTTCCTACCACTCTGCCTTCCCGTTGGCCCGGTGTGTGCTCGTAGTCTGCGCCCATTGGTCCCCGCTCCTGTCTCCAGATGAGCGGCGATCTTGGGGCCCGCCCCCGCCGCGAGGCCGTCTGGGAAGTGTAGTTTCAGCCCCGCTCCGTCCCGTTGAGGGACTTCTTGCCCTGTGTTCCCAGGTCCCTCAGGCGGCCACCTCTCAGGCGGCGCTCCTGCCCCGCGCTCCCTCCCTCTGCCTTTCCTTTCCAGCTGTCAAGATCTTGGAAGGTAGGGGCGGAGGGCCAGTTCCAGTGGAACAGTGTCTCTGGGGCGCGGGTCAAGGTTTCCACACGCGTCGGGGTCGTGACCCCTGTGGCCCGGTAGGGCGGGTGCAGGGCCCGCGCCAGCGCCGTCCGTGGGGCTGAGCCTCTGTCCGCAGCAGCCCGCCGCCCGTGAGACTTCTAGGGCTTGGGATTCTGGCTCCCCACTTTGAACGCCAGCCATAGCCCTAATCGGCCCTGACCTCACTGCCTTTTATAAGTGGGGAACGAGCATGGGGTTCTTCAGCGTGTTCTCTACTGTGGTGCCGTAGTGGCCCTGGCCGCTGTGTTAACACTTATCTCTGGGGTCCCCAGTGAAACTCTGGGAACAGATGCCCAGGGCACATAGAAGGCACTATTTTGGGAGAAAATTTTACATTTGGTACAAAAAAAAAAAAAAGAAAAAAAAGAAAAAATAGCTTCGAATCCGTTCTGGAGGGAGAACTCAGCAATACTGTGGACTTCCTTACACCTATTTTATAGTTTACTGTATTTTAGTTTAATACACTGGGTTTTTTCAGGTACATTAATGGGGGGGCGGAGCAAATTAGTGGAATCTGAGTTGCACTAGCAGCTTCCCCTGTAGGTTCAAATTCTACCTCTGCTATGACCCTGCACCAGGTCCTCATGGCGCCTAAGGGGGGCAAGGGGCGAGTTCAGCTCTCCCTGCTCAGGTGGCCTTAAGGATGCTGCCTGAAGCCGAAATCTAAATGAGGCCATGCTTGTGAAAGTTTACCATTTGCACACTAATTGTATTATTGTCCTGGGCGTCTCAGAAATGTGGTGGAGAGCCCGTAGTGGTTTTAGAAAGGCTCTGACCCTCCTCCTGGGACACCGTTAACACCAGTGGTTAATCTGGGCGTAGCTCTGAAGTTCCTCTTGGGCGCCATTTTATAGCCCGCGGCCTGGGCCGCAGAGGCTTCTGGGAGTTGGAGTCCTGCCTCTTGTGTTCTAGCGGTCTGGTACTTCTTCTCCCAGCGTGCCCTTTGGCGCGGCGAGATGGGTCGCGGGAGTTGAAGTCTCTCTGTCGTCCAGCCTCCTCTTCCTGGGAACTACAACACCGCTGTGCCCATGCGTTTTATACTGTTTTCTTGTGTCCACCAGCTTTGAGGTGGAACTAGAGACAGAGGTTTAGTAAAGACTTTTTTGTTGTTTTTGAAATGTTTAGTGAAGAGTTTTTGGTTTCTGTTTGCATATGCTGTTCTAAGGATTAGATATGGAATTGCTGCATAAAGTGTTTCAAATATTAGGCAGTGTGCATACTTTCAAAACAGCTAATACTCAATTTTCAGAGCATGTTCACATGATTTTTTTAAATAATAGTGTATCTTCCATTTGTAGTTGACAAAAAGCTGGGGAAGATGGTTTATGGCCACACAGTATATTTTAGAAAACATGTAAATCATATGTAAAACACATGTAATAGACATATGTTCTAGTAAATAGATTTTTAAAATTAATTATGTATTACATTTAGTCATTTTAGTTTAGTCCTTTAAAAAGATACATGAAAGGGATAGCCATTTTTTTGGTATCCTTTTTTGGTATCTTTTTTTTTTTTTTTGGTCTTGTGGAGACAGGGTTTCACTATGCAGTTCAGGCTGGCCTTGAACTCACTTTGTAGCCCAGGCTGGCCTCAAACTCGCAGTGATCCTCCTGCCTCAGCCTCCCAAGTGCTGGGATTACAGGCTCATGCACCACCACACCCGGTGGGTATTCATTTTACAGATTAGAAAACAAAAGCTGGGGAAATAAAGCAGTGTGTTCTGGTTAACTCAGCTAGTGAACAGTACTGAAATTGTAGGCCCTTTCTGCTTGACAGTATCTGCTTAGAAAAAGATCCCACCTTATAGAACTGAGAGGGAGCCCATCCTTTATGACTACAGAATTAAATATCGCCTTTATATCACGTTGCCTCCTTAGTTACACACTAAACTTTAGAGCTGCAAAAATGTTCAAGATCACTTAAGTCTAAAGTAAAGATCTTGCAGCAGTTCCTGGCATACAGTAATGGTTCTAAAGGTGTTAGCTATGTATAGTTTTATAGTATCTTTATTTTAGAGATGAGGAAACTAGCTTAGATGGTAATGCAGTTTGTCCAAGGTCATACAGTTAGTTTGTGTCAGAGATGAGGCTAAACCCAAGAATCTTACATCCAAGTTCAGGGTTATTTTTAGTCTACAAACAGTCAACTACCAGGAGCACTAGATGTGTAGTTTTTCCCCTAATTTGTTCTTTCTAGGCCACAAGACCAGGACCAAAGTTTTTTTTTTTTTTTTTTTTATTGGTAAGGTTGTACTATTTCATTAATCCAACTAATGCCTTTTTCAGCATCTTTATATGCTTGTATCTTTTAATGTGCCAAGGCCACAAAGATAAAAAGATCTACTGGGCTAGAGCTGGAGGGATCTTATAAGTCATCAATTCTATCTCTTTCATTTAGTAAATGAGGGGAATGAGTCCATAATCTTTCTCTCATGCTCTTGTATGAAAACCATGCCCTTGTATCCTGTTTCTGCAAGGAGAGAGGTTTCTGGAGGCTTCATAGAATTGTATGTGACCCGTCTAGGGTCATGTTCTCTTCTCCTTGGTGTCCTCATCTAAGCCTCACTCCTGTAAACATTTGGTGGAATACTTTAGGAAGTGTTTTTGTTTTATGTACATTCAGATTCATTATGTTCCATTTCTACTTTGGGAATAAATCTTGTTTATAAATCTTGTTTGGCTCCCAACACTCTTCTCTCTTTTTTTCTTTCAGATATTTAAGTAGAGAATATGATACTGAATTTACATTTGCAGATATTATAATCTAATCCTCTAATATAAGGTATAGAAATGTGCATGAATTTTAGAAGACATATCGGCCCTTCAATTAATATTATATATATTATATAATAAAGCAAGTAACTCTCACCTTTTCTGTGTAAAAGATGACTTATCTGGATTCTAATTTAGAAATCTAATGGATTTCTAAATTATTGGTTAAACATTCCTGAAACATTCACCATGTGAAATATTTTTCCCACTAAACTCTGGTACCCCAGCATTCTTCCAATGACAGTCTGATAGTTTAGCTTCCAACACACTGCCTGCCCACTAGAAGACACTGAGAATGTACTTGTGGGATTGCATTCCTAAGCAGCCCTGAGCTCTGTTCCCACATCTTTTCCTTGAATCTGTTTTCTTTTTTAATGTAGAAATGCAGCATTGAAATATAAGATGTAGTAGGTTACTTTCCTTTCAACATGTACATTGCAGAGAAAAATCTCAGCCTTTGAGGTCATTCTCCAAGGGGCTGTCTCTTTAGGCATGTCCATGTCTATGACTTCTCAGATGAGAAGTAGCAAAGCATAGCAGAGAAGCAGAAAAGATTGGTCATGTGGAGACCTGTGATTTAAATCTTGGCCTTTTCTTTTGAACAAGTTTCTCTTAGACTTGGTTTCTTCTCTGTAAAGTAGGGGTAAGAGGCGTTTTTACTTCATGGAGTGATGATGAAGAAAAAGTGTGTTTAAAGCTTTGAACATGTTTTAGGGTTCTAAATAGGTTACAGTAAATAGATAAATAATAACTTTTATTTTGTCATTATTAATATGTATTGATATAGTAAAATTCATATTTCCTCAAGATTTAAGCTTAAGCCAGATACCTATTTTTTGAAAGGATTTGCTGTTTATTTTCTTATGGTACCATGCTTGGCTTTCACAATTAAAATATGAAGTTATATGTAACTTTTGATAACCTATATTGACATTCTCTTTTGTGGCCAGATAGTGAAGTTTTTATCTGGGTACTGCAAGCTGAGAGGTCTCTTATCTATGGTTCTATCTATATATTAAATCTGGGGTTGAAAAACAGCCTACTTCTGTCAGAGAGGCCTTCTGTCCACCTCTAGAAAGGGCAGGGTCCTGTCCCAGGAGCCTCAGGGTTAAAGTGAACAGTTGTCATCCAGCTGCTGTGTAATCCAGGGGCAGTGGCCATGTGACTAGGACAATGCTTCTTTCTAAAGTTGACAGTTGCAGTACTGTTGAGGTTATTGATAAGGAGGCAAGTTACTTGAAAGAGGTGATACAAGGGACAGGGAAGGAGAAACAGGCATATCACTGTGAGACCAAAGGGGGATGGACATAGGAGGCCCTCAGCATCCTAAACTTGTCTTTATTCAGCACATTTATCATGCTCCTAGCTCTGCCAGGCATTGCACCATATGCTGGTGATAAGAGCAATGAATGTGGCTGATTCAGGTGGTGATAATGGTAAGTGGTGGTATATTCTAGGTGTGGAAGAAGGAAGGAAGGGAGGGAGGAAAGTAGGGAAAGGAAAGGAGGAAGAGAGGAAGGAGGTGTTGGGATATGAGCAGAAAGGAGTTCTGGGTGTCTAGGGTATGAAAGTCAAGGGCTAGAGGAAGAGGTGAGATGAGGCTGCAGAGACAATGTGGGTGGTGTTTCCATTACTTGTATTTTAAAAGAATGTTGGACTTCATTTCAAGGGCATTTGGGAAACTGTTTAGCAGCCTTAAGTGAGGAAATGAAGGATTTTTTTTTTTAAAGTATAGGTACAGTGTAGACAACACATTTGTGAGGCAACAGTTGATGTGGAAACATCAGTTAGGCCTGTCCTTGAACATTAATGTGCATGTGAATCTCTTGCTGACTTCTTTTTGAATACTAGGAATTGAATTCAGAGCTCAGGCATGCTAGCCAAGCATTCTGCCACTGAGTTGTATCACCAGCCCTTTTTTAAATTTAAATTTGAGTCTTGTTCAGTTGCTCAGGCTAGCATGGATTTGTGATCCTTCTGCTTCAGCCTTCTGAGTAGCTGGGAGGCTGTATCACCAAGCCAAGATTCTCTTGCTGATTTTAAAATGTGGATTCTGATTCAGTAGATCTGGAGTGGACCAGAGAATAAAGCTACTGGTTCATGGACTATACTTAATAGCAAGTATATCTTGAGAGATAATGAGAGATCATGACAGTTAGGAGAACAAAATCCAGAGAGCAAAAGACTTGGATATTTTGGTACTGGGTATTGAAGCCAGGCTCTTCACACTGAGCTACATCCCTACCCCTTATTTAACTCTTTATTTTGAGAAAGGGTCTCATCGAGTTGCTAAGTTGCCCAGGCTGAGCTTAAACTTGTGATACTCCTGCCTCAGCCTCTCAGAGTCCTGGGATTACAAGACTTAGGTTTTAATATTGATTCTACCAGTTACTATCTGTGTGATTCTGGGCAAAATGTCCTAATTGCTCTGATCCTCAATTTCCTCATCTGGAAAGTGGGCATAATCATTCTTGTTGCAGAGGGATGTTTTAAGTTTTCAATGAAGTAACCCATGGAGAGTGTTTAACACAGTAGCTGGCCCTCAGTAAATGGTAGCTTTTGATTTTATTGTTATTACTATTAATGAAAATTGAATGGAATAGATTACATTTAATTCTACTGCTTTTGTTTATCTGTCATATATTATGTTTGAAACTTCTTTAATCCTTTGTAAATATTTGAGGATTATGGATGCAGGGGAGGAAAAACATCTTTTTTTCACTGACTTATCCTAGGTCTATAGCTGAGGCCTCAGTAATAAAAGGTATATGAACAACAGAAAAGTATACAAATTAATATAAGCTTTATGTGACATGGCATGGGAGTGTTCATGAAAGAATTAAAACCTAAACAAATGGGTAGAGCTGTATATTTTTAAAGCTAGGTTTGCTGAGGAGGTAGTCATGAAGAAGTATGATCAGACAAAAAAGTGCAATCTACTGTTAATAAACTGGAGAAAACATAGCAAACATAGGCTTGATTGGTTGGATTCTGTATTATGACCTTGAGTCTTCAGAGTAAGGATGTTCCTTCCTCCAGGTATTGGGAGGAGACCTTTTTATTTATTTTTCTTTAATAGACTGTACTTCTTTTTGTTGTTTTTATTTCTTATTAGTACATGTTTGCAGTACATAATGATTACATTCCTTATGGGGAGTTGGTATTTGTACATAACACTTCTTAATTCTGTTTTCATCCCATTCCCCTCCTCTCCCCTTCTTCCCCTTTCTCTCCATCTCTTGATCCTCTTCCCATTTGAGAAAGATCTCCCTACTTGCAATTATCTATCCTTTATTTTGCTCTTTTTTTTTTTTTTTTTTGGGTACTGGGGGGTCGACCTCAGGACCTTGCGCGCCAGCAGGCGCCCGTGCCGCTGAGCGATATCACCGGCCCCTTTTTCGTATGTGGGTTCCGGGAGTCGAACTCTGGCCCTTGAGCTTGCCGGGCAGGCGCTTAAGCCACTGAGCCATCTCACCGGCCCATATTTTGCTCTTTATTCATATTTTGGGTTTCTCATATAAGAGAAACCAAGTGATATTTAAGCTTGTGTGTCTGAATTATTTCACTTAACATTATGGTCTTACAATGCATCCATTTTCCTACAAATGACTCAAGATTTTCTTTATGGCAGAATAGTACTCCATTGTATTTAAATACTACATTTTCTTTATCCATTCATCTGTTGATGGACATATAGGTTGTTTCTAAGATTTAGATATTATGAATTGTGCTGCTGTAAACATGGGTATGCATGTTCACTGTAATATGATGTCTTTAACTCTTTCAGAAAGATACCTAAAAGGGAAATAGCTGGGGCAAATGGGATTTTACACTCTTTCACATGACGATCTTATGACCTGATTCGGGGGAAGGTTAGAAAATCCTTTCTAGTTTTTCTCCTTCAGGGGAGAAGGGGAGAAAGTAAGAGTAACTTTTCTGCTTCTGCTGTTTCCTCAAATCCTTTCACCTTAAAATAGTATGGTTAGCATGTCCTGAATCCCATCACAGGCAGATAGATATATTTCAGAACATGCAGTCAAGTCTCTAAATTTGATGGGAAAAATCTGGAACTTTTAAAGTAACATGTTATATATGATTATTAAAATGTGAATTTGAGGTGCCTTGCCTTTTAACGGGAAATTTATTCCTTCTTTATATAATATTAATCTGTTTGGATTGGTTTCCAACCAGTAGTTCTCAGTGCTGTCTAAAATTAGATCACCCTGGGCTGCTCTCATCCAGATAGATCAAATCAAATTAGGTAAGGGAAGGCAGGTATTTGGATTTTATTTTTTAAGGTTCTCAGGTGATTCTGAAGTGCAATTAGGACTGATAGCCACTGATTCTAATAATAGAACATTGTGAAATGGATCAGGTATAATGTAAGAGATAAAAGGTCTTGGTGGGGAATGAAATATCTGGAAAATAGCATTTTGAAGGCTTTGGGTGTGAAAGAGATGAGATGCCCCATCACAAAATTCTCGTGGAATTTGATGAACTAACTACAGGTCGTGCCCTGGGTTATATTTGAGGTTAACTACTAGTGACATTCTCCCCCATCTCCCTTGTATCTCTAGCTTTCCCTACATGAGGTGAATCAGTTTCTCCTTATACTAAATTTCAGGTTGTGTTTCTCTTCTTATTATTTAGTTTGTTTCATTTTTCATAGCTGAAAAAAGTATAAACCCATTAAAATCATATTCAAAAGGAACTAAGTTATGTACTTGCATGATCCATAACAGTTGTGGAAAAGGTTTAAAAGATTCTTCCAATAAAATATAACCCACTTTTAGTAGTAATAGTCTTACATTCTAATTCAGTAGCTTGAAATGAACTACTTCTGGGCTACCTATTATAAAGGTTTTGTTTTTGTTTTTGTTTTTGTTTTTTAATACTTAGCCTCATTCTCCATTTCAGGGCAGAATAAGGAAGCTCCTTTAATACTTTTAATTTTCTGGATTATTCATAATATATGGGGGCATAGGGAGGTAAAAAACAAAACAAAAAACTCTTTCTCTACCCTCTTAGACTGTGCTTCTAAGGCTATGGACATTAAACTAATGAAGGCCAGGTTAACAGGAGCAACTATTTATTATGTATGCATACGGAGACTTTCACAGAAGATAAGTAAAGGCCCCAAGGAAGTGGGGAGACCTGGGGGGTTATATACCATGGAGAGAAGAAACTACACAAAGGAAAGGTGGTTTGGTTTTTTGGAATGGGAGTTGGGGTGGGGAGGGTAAACTGGGAGATGACTAGGGAATAAAGGTTGTTTAATAAGGTTTGCTAGGCAGATAAGAATTGTCTTCTTCCTGGTAGAGAGAGTGGGTATCCTTTACAAATTGAAATGTGTCTCCTTTACCAAGGAAAATTTATGCCCTGCTTATAGAGTGGTGGGGAAAGGCCAAGTGACCTCCATCGTGTCTTAGTTGCCTTCACCTCAAAATAACTCTATGCCAAAGTGGCATATTTTGGGGTGGTGATTCTGATTCTCTTTAAGACTCATGATTTTAGGAGTTTTTCTTCATAGAAAGTTCATGCATATTTGTTTAAGTAATTATTTTAAAACCTTGTATCAAGAGTTCAGGAGCATTCTTGGCCTGAATTTATATTACACAACACCATTATTTCATTTTCTAGCATTTTCTGAGCCTCTCTACTCACCAGGAGGTTGTTTCACAATGTGGTTGCTTTATTTTTCTAGTCCGTTGACTCCATAGAGAGAAAAAGAGGAAGGGGGAAAAAGAATGTTGTTAATAGGGCTTAATATGTTAAAAAATAATGTACTTTAGGAATATTTTGTAGGTATGCCAGTGTTTGCTTTTAATCGTGAATAAATATGAATAAAAGAGAAAATTGGGAAATTGCTTAAGAAGTTTATAAAAGGTACAGTTGACAGTATTTTGGAAATTAAAGACTCTTTTCTGAGTCTTTTTATGTGTTTATTAGCCATCCTTGTTATGGATTTGCTTCTTTCTATTAACAATCAGAATTCTATTAAAATTCTGTATATTTTGCAGCTTCTCAGTCTTGCAATTACTGGAGTTAAAAAACCATCTTAGAGGGCTGGGGATATAGCTCAGTGGCACAGTGCCTGCCTGGCAAGCGCAAGGTCCTGAGTTCAATTCCCGGTACCAAAAACAAACAAACAAACAAAAACCCCCCAAAAAAACCGTCATAGAAAACGTTGAAGTATCAGTACTCCCTCATGAGGTTTAATGCATGCATATTTTAGTTGGAGGAGACTACAGTCTGTAAGTCTGTAGTCATTTAACCAATGAAGTTTATCGTACGTGGCAAGAACAAAATTTTCATTTTCTGAAAGTCTCAAAATCTTCTTCCCATGTTTTCTTTCTTGAAAAAACAAAAACAAAAATAAAACCCTTGCCACGTTTTCAGATTTTATGTTACCTGAAGGACAGTGCCTGCTTGGTTGTACCAGGAGATGTTTAAATAGTGCCAAGCAGAAATTTATGTGTGAAGTCGAGGACAGGTGGAGGGAGAGGTTGGAACCTGCTAGAAAGTTATTTCAGCCTTGGAGCACCGTTCCTATTTAACTTTCCCAGGAATGAGTCCGGGGAGAGAAGAGGTGTAGGGATCCAGGAGAAAGCAGGGGACCGCCAGAGAGACAAATGCAGAATGTGGGAAAGAGGGAAGTATAGCAACAAAAATATAGTTGAGTCGAGCAGGGAGGAAAAGTTTTTTGTTTTACCATTATCTGTATGAACGTAATTCTCTGCTTGCCAATTCCTACACGATATGAAAGAGGCAGGTCTCATTTTCACTGAATTTAGTCTACCAATTTGGATGGTCTGCCCTGAGGTACAGAATATATGGTACACCTGAAACTCACTTGGGGACACTTCAGAGGGATGGGTGATCACATTCTAGCACAGTTGAAATTGAGGTGCCAAGGCCTGCACCAACTCACTCCCAATTTAATTAATCTGGATGGGAAACATTAATTCTAGGTGATTATAATGTATACTCAGGGATGCAAACCACAGGTTAGAAAGCAATCCACATGGATTAAAATTATGTAAAGAAGGTGGCACTATAGTTGGTCTAAATAAGTTTCCATTGGGAAGCAATTTTCCTCAAATTCCAATCCTAATATGAGATCTATCAAATATCTCACTTTAAGGTTACCAGGTTTTTCCCTTCAAATTTAGAGACTCTATTTTATGGGTTGACCTGTATCCATTTGCATGCCACATCCCAATATTTAAAATAGTTTGAAGGAGTTCCACTTTAGATCATATGCCCACCACTCAGAATTGTTCCTGTTCCCAGGAGGAATGAGAGCTGGGACTGGGGCATGTGCCCACTCCAGGCCAGGAGAGGTTTTCCCAAAGGAAGTAGCATCATAGGGACCATTCACATATACTATGATGTGTATGGAGTTGTGCTATGCACAGCTTGCATGGCTTTACACTTAGAGAGGCTCTCATTAGATGGAGGTGTTGGTACTTTCAGAAGAAGGGAAATACTAGTACTGGGGGTATAAAACCAACATTTGGCTACTGCAGTTTGAAATCCCAATTGTTTGAAATCCCATTCTGCTGGCTTAAGGGATTAAAAGCAAGGCCAGGAAGCTTCAGTAGCCAATGGTCACAGATAAACCTACAGCTGAGGGCCTTTCTTAGCTCCTATGAGGAGGGGACAAAGCTTCACGAGGCAATAGGCCAAAGTTTCCCTATTTATTATAGTAGCCCTGCCTATAATTGTTTGTTGGCTAATAGTTACATGCAGCATGCCAGTTTTCACTTTGAAAAATCATAACTAGACGTTTCCTATGGTAGTGTTATTTGTTGAAGTCATATAGTACTTTGGTCATGAAATAAGTACAAAGACCATCAGTCCTGAATATGTAAAGTATACTGAAAATGTTGATGAACAACAACTCAGGATTCAGCATGAAAAATAAATGCTAGTTGATGTTGAAGACAGGAATATAAATCAGAAAACAAACACGTCTGCAGTACTGTAATATTTAAATGCCTTCTCATAAACACTTAAGATTCTCATTAGTCCAACATCAGAAAAAATGATAAATATTAATATTTATCATCAAAGAGAAAGCTTAGAAATCAAAGCAGCATAAACAACTGTTATAGTTGAAGGATTACATAATACTGGATGCATTTTAAATTCAAACTTTGCAAATTCTATTTTTTAAAAATTTTTTCTGTGAGTTTATTTAATATATAAACTAAGAAAGATGTACATTTAATAAAAAAAATTCAGGTGATTTGCTGATTCAGATTGATCATGTTTTCAAAGACTTTGGTTTTGTTGTGTTTTAGCTTTACGAAAGAGACCCACATGTATCTGAGCAAACCCTTTTTCTCCCTTGATCTCAAATTCTGTTTCAGGGGAATGCATTGGAAATGGGCCCAGGTAGACCATGAAAGGGCATGGGTGCTTCCTGTCTTCGCTGTGGGTTCTTTCCCCAAGCTTCTCAGCTCTTCTTTGTTCATGGTGTTGCTGCTCTGAATGAGCCAGAAAGCACATGCCACAGACCGGAGGGTCAGGAGGGAGCAGGCAGGGAGGACAGCCTGCTGCCATTACGGGTTGGGCTTTCTGTTTTCAAAGGGCCTCAGGTGGGTGACTCAGTAAGAGAGGGCCTCACTATGTCACTGAAAGAGCAGTGCTAACAATGGCAAGAGCTTGGGTTTAGTTCTGTCTCTCCCACTGCATTGTGTGAATCTCTTCCTCTCACTGGGCCTTCCTTTCCACATCTGTGAAAAGAGGGCTTGGATCTTATCATTCTGAGATCTTGTTTCTCTCCAACATCCTGTAATTTGGGTGGAGAATCTGATGAGCCTTTTCCTCATCTTCTGAAGAAGGTTAATTGTATCATAGCTGACTCTGGGGCCAGATAGATCTATTTTTTTTTTTTTTTTAAAGAAAAAACTATAAAAACGATGACACGGAATTTCAAAACAAGGTAGTTGGCTTAAGTCCTTGGTTTCTTCCTCTAGTAAATGGGAATAGTGCAAGGTTGTCCTAAACACAAGAGAGGATGTTTGGAAAACATCTAGTGCTCTATTTGGAATTTCATAGGAAGTAAAAGATGATGCTTTGATATGGTTTTTGCTATGTTATTATAAGATGGAAATTCAGTGTCATTTTTATGGCATATTAGAACATGGAAATACAATATATTATGCCATTTTTATGTTGTAATATGTAAATATAGTAACTATCTTTACTTGGCAAATTTCTGTCTCTTTGTACCTCAATTTCCTGATCTAAATAATGGGGATAATAAGAGAACCTACTTCATAGGTTAGTCCGAGGATTAACAAGTGTTATGGCTTGTGTCTAGATGTCCCCCCTTCAAAGCCTCATGCATAGGTGGGGTTTTTCAGAGGTGGCTGGATCTAGAATGTGTGATGCTGGAATTGATTCATGGTGCAGTGTCAGGCTCAAGGGCACTAGGATTAAGGGTGTGAGTGCTACCTGCCCTAAGTAGTCCAGATAAGATAGAAAGGGCAGAAAGACACTGTAAAGGTCCCTTGTTGCTTTGCTGCCTTTGCCTGCCATGAATTGTTCTCTGTGAAGCCACCCTGCCTTGGAGCCAGCTGATTATGGACTGAAACCTCTACAAACTGAGCTAAATAAACCTTTCCCCCTTTAACTTTGGGTGTTGGGTATTTTGTCTCAGCAATGAGAAAAATAGCTAACGTAATGAGCTAACACGTGAAAACAGGTAGGACACTTCCTGGTAATTAGAAGCACTAAAATACATGTTAGCAATTGTTTTAGCTATCATTTTTATTATTAGTCACAGTACCTTGAATGTAAAGGTGCTTTTTGTGAAAAACTGAATACAACAAGGTGTAAAGGGTAGTTACCGTCTCAAAATATAGGTGCTGTAGCAGATTTCTATTGGTCTAAGAAGACTCCACCTTTTCCTAAACATGTCATTGTGGGGAACACTAAGTAAATGATATTAAATCTGTATTTAAAAGTCAAGTATCCAGCATGGGTTCTTAAGACAGGATATTGAGGTCTCCTTAAAATCTGATGTTCTAGGCCCATGGTCTGTCTCTATAGATGACTTGAAAGTAAGTTAGGAGAGACCTTACTTTTTATCACATTACCATGGGCCAAACAACAAACAACACCTTTGCATGGATTCTCTTGTTTCATCTTTATAGAAACTCTATGTGGTAGGTTAGAGAAATGAAGCACAGAGAGGTTAAGCAGGCAAGAGGGACAGCCGGGGTCTGGATGCAGGTCATTCCACTAGGGAGCTTGAACTCTACTAGTCTTCAATGGTAGATTGGCTTGGTAGCTGCCTTTTTTGCATAAATAAGCCTACTGGATAAGGACACGGGTATAAATGGACTTGCTTTTTATCAATGACATAGAAAATTAGCATTCATTTTTTTTTTTTTTTTGTGGGTACCGGGGGGTCGACCTCAGGACCTCACGCGCCAGCAGGCGCCCGTGCCGCTGAGCGATATCACCGGCCCCTTTTTCGTATGTGGGTTCCGGGAGTCGAACTCGGGCCCTCGCGCTTGCCGGGCAGGCGCTTAAGCCGCTGAGCCATCTCACCGGCCCAGCATTCATTTTTATTGTTTTCATGATCATTCAATTTCAAGTAAGAGACTGAATTTCAATATATAATAGACTTATTTAAGGAAGCATCAATATTATTCTCAAATCAGCATCATCAAAACTGTATTTATGGAATTAAAGAAAACATACTGCATTTATATAATGCAAATTCACTTGGAAACATAAAATTTCTTTATCATTTTCTGTAGTTTAGCTTGCAGCTGTTGGCATCAGTCTATTTTTAAAACACAAAAAAATAAATCGTTTCTTGTTAACCCCATTGGATCTGCAGGGAGATATTAGATAGAGTTGGTGTCTATGAATCCAGCAACATGATGAGAGGGCACATAGTATTGTATGAGAAGGTGCTATTCAAAAAATCCTTTTACTGGGCCGGTGAGATGGCTCAGCGGCGTAAGCGCCTGCCTTGCAAGCACGAGGGCCCGAGTTCGACTCCCGGATCCCACATATAGAAAAGGGGCTGGTGATATCGCTCAGTGGCACGGGTGCCTGTTGGCACGCGAGGTCCTGAGGTCGACCCCCCGGTAACCACAAAAAAAAAAAAAAAAAAAAAATCCTTTTACTAACTGCATAAGAAAATCAAGTGATTTTAGATTTTAAAAATGCAGAAATATTTTCCAAATAAAATATCATCGCCATTCTACTGTTTCATGATAGCATTGTCCATATACCCTTTCTTTTTCTTTTATTGTATATATACATTTGTTTATTCTGTTTTCCAAACTGGGATTATCCTTTAAATATAATTTTTCACTCATGACTTCTGAGGTGGTTTGATAACTGGTGGTCAACTTGTATCACCCAGCTGAGCTGAATCAGCATGGTGCTGGGTGTGGAGGGCCTACCTGAGGACTGCTGCCAACAACATAAAAAGGAGAACTGGAGAGAAAGAGGTGGTGCTGTTGGTTCTCCTGGAGGAGCTTGTTGTGCTGGCTTTCCCGATAGGAACCTGGCTGTTCTTATCATTGGAAGAGCTCAGGACCTCGTTGTCGCTGAGAATGGCTGTGGTACTTTTTGGGGGAGCTCTGGTCCTTACTTTAAGCATCACTTCCTGGCTCCGGTGCAGATCCCTCAGCCTGCTGGCACAGATCCTTCATCCCACTGGCAAGACTTTCTAGCTTCCACCACTCACCTTTGGGCCTTCTCAGTGTAGATCCATGAAACAGACTTGCATGAGACGCTGTGGGCTCTGGGCCTCCAGTTGGACTCGTGGGGGGCACTGCCATGGGCTCTAGGTCTTCAGCTGGACTCATGCAGGAGGACCCTGCTGTGGAATCCAGGCCCTCAGTTGGATTCTTTGGGTCTTTAGTGTGTGGACAGATTTCCTGCACTCTTTTTGTATATGACTCTTTGGGTGACTACTATAAAATAATACTATAAATTATGTGTCCTGCATTATATCTTTTCCCTTGCGAATCCTGACTACAGTAACTTCCATATATTTTTCACTTACATATATTTTCACTCATCAAAGTAATGTTTACATTTTCCCAGGTTATTAATGTTTCTACAGTACTCTGCTGTTAGAGTATGTCATTATTTTTATACCACTTGTTTGACATTTGGATTCCCCCACTTTTTCCCTGATATATAGTAATGAAGAATATTTGCATATGTACATGATCATGTCCATATTCTTTTTTTAGCATATATTCTTGGAAATGGAAATGTTGGGCCACATTGTAAGCTACAAGAGTAGCTGCCTAGATTTTTCTTTGCTGCAGGTGGGGCTCCACTGTAGACCTAGAACCTTCAATGACAGCTTCTTTTGAACTCTGCTTCCCAGGCACTTCAGAGAGGTGACTATATAGCTGGAAGTTAGTGGGGCAATTACCTGTATTAGTGTCCAGGCTCTGCTGGTTGATCAAAATAAATGAGTTGGAGGTTGTGTAAGCCTTAATGTGCCACATATTATTTAGTATATTAGTATGTTACATGTAGCATACATGACATATGTGACCATAACATTTAATATGCTAGTAGATACTATCATTTTATACAGTATTATCTTAATGCATGTCATGTATTATTAAATATGTGAGAACACCTTCAGCTGCATGTCACAGAACACCTAATTTAGGATAGCGTAAGCAAATAGAGGTTTATTTTTTCCCACATAGCAAGATGTCTAGCAGTAGGCAGGTGCTCAGCAGATCAGAGATGTGGAGAGAGATCTGCAGTGTTCTTGACCTTTCCCTGATGGTCCTAAGATAGCGGTGGCGGAAGCAACATCAGGTTTGTTTTCAGGGAGTCAAGAAGCGGTGAGAAGTGAGAAGAAGGGGACACATTCATGATGCTGGGAGTTGTTGGCCTGACCTAAAAACATATTGTGTCTGTTTATTGTAGAAGTAATATATATTCATTATAGAAAATTTCACCTGTAATCTTGCCATTCATAGATAATTGATGCTCTTTTGATGTCTATCTTAGTCTAGTTAAAAATGCACAGGAAGGGCTGGTGAGATGGCTCAGCGGCTTAAGCGCCTGCCCAGCAAGCGCGAGGGCCTGAGTTCGACTCCCGGAACCCACATACGAAAAAGGGGCTGGTGATATCGCTCAGCGGCACGGGTGCCTGCTGGCATGCGAGGTCCTGAGGTCGACCCCCCGGTACCCAAGAAAAAAAAAAATGCACAGGAAAGTGAGATTATCCATTTATATACCACTTTATAACTAGTTTTTTGCCCCTGTTTGGGGCTGGGGCTCAAACCCATAGCCTCATCCCACACTAACCAATTGCTCTACTTTTGAGCTACATCCCCAGCCCATTACTGGCATTTTTAATCAGCATCCTGATCAGCCCCTAGAACCCAATAGATGCTTTAAAAGATTTATTTAAGAATTAATGAATGAGGGCCAGTGAGATAGCTCAGCGGCATAAGTGCCTGCCTGGCAAGTAGGAAGTCCTGAGTTCGACTCCCGGTACCTACATAAAGGAAAGAAAGGACCAGTGATATCGCTCAGCGGCCCAAGCGCCTACTGGCAAGTGCGAGGTCCTGAGTTCGACTCCTGGTACCCACATTTAAAAAAAAAAAGAATTAATGAATGATTTAAAAACATACTATGAATGCTTTAAAAGATTTACTTAAGAATTAATGAGTGATTTAAGAAAAACATACTATGAATACTTTTCTGTATCTCTGAGTACTGTATTCTTCTATGGTACATATTTTACAGAGTAATTTTTAACAACTGCATATTGCTGTTCGGGTGTTTCTTAATTTCTTTTATTGATTTCCTATGATTTTGCTTGTGGATATTCCAAAATTTTAACTATGATAATTTTTTGGTGAACATCTTTGTGTGTATGTTTGTGTATGTGTGTAAGTCTCTCAATATTTCCTTAAATTGCTTTTAAAAGTGGAATACCTGGATCTATGGACTTTCCATTTTTAAAGTCCTTGATTTATATTACCAAATGGCCTTATTAAATATGCTATTTTATGCTAGCACCAGCAATGAGAGTTATCATTTCCTCCCCCCCCTTCATCCCTCCCTCCCTCTTTTTCTTTTCTTTTTTCTTTTTCCTTTAGTACTGGGGATTGAACCAAAGGCCTTCACACTAAACTACATCTCCACTGTTTTTTTTTTTTTTTCCCAAATAGTAAAGTTATTCATTTTTTTTTTTCAATTTTTATTCTTCATTAATACATGTTTGTGGTACATAGTGATTACATTCCTTGTGGGGAGTTATTACATGAATATAATACATCTCACAATTCCTTTTTCACCCTACCCCCATCTCTTAGATCCCTTCTCTTTTGCAAAAGAGCTGTCTCCCTATTTCCTATTAAGCTGTCTTTTATTTTTTATTTTGAGACAGGGCCTTGCTAAGTCTTTATGTAACCCAGGCTGGGCTTGAACTTGTGATTCTCTTGCCTCAGTTTTCCAGAGTGATTACAGGTGTATGGCATCATGCACAGCTAACTATTTTTAATAGAGTTAATTTTTTAATGTAGGTATTCTATTTATCTGGTTAAAAAAAGTAATACAAAATAGCATAAAGTGAAAAATTTCTCCTGTTCTTTTTTTTTTTTTTTTTTGTGGGTACCGGGGGTCGACCTCAGGACCTTGCGTGCCAGCAGGCGCCCGTGCCGCTGAGCGATATCACCGGCCCTTTCTTTGTATGTGGGTTCCGGGAGTCGAACTCGGGCCCTCGCGCTTGCCAGGCAGGCGCTTACGCCGCTGAGCCATCTCACCGGCCCTCCTGTTCTTTTTATACCCCCATCTCTGTCCCTGTCTCCCATAAAGTAGTCACTTTTACTAATTTCTTTTACATCTTTTCAGTGTTTTTAAATACACACAGGAAAATATATATATACTTTATTTTCCTTTCTTTTTTATACAAAATGTAATGTATAATATATATTGTTCTGTACTTTATTTGGTTTGACTGCTGTGTAATGTTCCATTATGTGAATATTCCATAGTTTTATTTATTCATTCTCCTGTCTAGGAGGCTTATTTGAAACCTGTGTCTTTTCAGTCAAACCAGGCCCAAAGTGAGCCATAATATTCTGTCCCTGCAGCTATGCCACTAATAGGAGTAGGAGCTGTATCCTACTTTCCTATCCCACTGCCTGGCTTACTGCACATTTTAACTTTGTCACCAAGGATGTACTTGGCAGTATCTGAAATATTCTGAATCTTCCAACAAGGGAGAGGATTACAGGGTAGGTTTATGCTCTTTGAAGACCTACTGTTTTGTCCTTATTCTCCAGCTTTGATTATGAGATATTTTCATGTTCTAGTTTGGGTAAAGAGCCAAGACCTTTACTCTCATACTAACCAAGCCAAGTAGAACTTATATTGTATGAACCTTTCAAATAATTAATCTCACAGAGTACCAGGTTCATTGTATGTTTATTTGATGTCTGAATAATCTTGTATTGCCTTCTTTGTTATAGACCAATGTCAACCTTGCATTTTCTTTTCATTCCTTTTATTGGTTCAAAAGAGTGAAGGCTTACCCTAGGAGCGCACTGCAGCCTCAATCCAAAGCATATTCTTCCAAATTTATGCCAGGTTAAGAATATAGGGATATTAGAGATAAAGGCATGACCCTAAATGGCAATCAGACTCTTCACTCTTACAGCCCATCTGTAGTTCCCTGGAGCTAAATTTATATGACCTGTATGTATCCTTTATGAAAGGCTTAATGGTTATCTCCTCAGTAAGTTTTCTCTGATCATTCTAAGTAATCTATATGTTTTTTTAGCCTCAGCTCTTTTTTTTTCATTGCCATTGTTACAATTTGCAGTTGTCTGTTTATTAACTGCCTTTCTTTCTGACTAGAGTGTATACTCTGTGAAGGGAAGGACTGGGTTGGCCATTGGACTTCAGGGCCTGATAGTACCTGACACATATGAGGGTGCTTAGGAAATGTTTACCCAAATAATGTTTCCTCATAATCATCATTAATGTGCTATGTATAAAAGGCAGTCACTTAAATTTATTTGAATCTGACCAGATTAGAAAACATCCATGAACTTTCAGAGTCCAATATTTTTTCACTGAAATTTTTATTCACATGGGTTTTAGATTCCTGTGCAGTTGTAAGAACCCATATAGACAGATTCCTGTGCACACTTTACCCATTTTCCTATTTTGCAAAAACTGTAATTTAACACACACAACCTGGATATTGATATTGATATAATCTACTTATCCTTTTCAAATTTCTCCAGTTTTACTTTTGTCTATTTTTATTATAGTTCTACATAATTTTAAGTATTTTTGAATTCTGAAAGGATGACTTCTTAATCTTGAAGACTTCTGTGATGGTCAAACTGCACAGGTCTTAAATTTCTTTAAAAATCCAAGAATATTAGTGCTGGAATAGGCTATTTTGTGCTGTAGGAGTTCCCAAATTTTAGAATTTCAGAGACTATAAACATTATTTTTTAATTGGCACATGAAATAGTGTGGGAGCTGACATAGGATTGCTAACTTTTAATTCTGACAAGCAAAGAAATTAGAAAAGTTATATATGTTTTATATTTTTCTAATTTTGCCAGGGACTGATTTTCCAGAAATGGTAGAAAAGGAATGTTTATATTATATGGTGGCCTGGAGTAACAATCCTCTAGACTTCCTTCTAAATCAGCAAGGTAATCATTTCTTTTTGGGCATAAAGTCAAGATATCTAAACAGGATAACTCAGCAGGAGAAAGTGATGGACCTACACAGGGTTTTGCTGCCCCCTTGGAGAGGCCCTTCCCTCTCTGGGCCATGCTGTCTCCAGGAACTGGTTTCAAGCTTTGCCATTGTCTGGTTCTTGTTGGTTGACTGGCTTTGGGGAACCCCTAATCTAATCTAATTGCTTCATTCCAGGGATCAGAAAAGTTAGGCATGTGGTCCAAGTCATTGTGTCATAGCATTCTCAAGGTAGAAATAACTGAGAGAAGATCAGAGCTTGCTTCTTATTTGATATTTGAAGATAACATGGCACAGAGAGGGAAGGGCCTGTCCAAGGGGGAAGCAAAATGCTGTGTAGGTCCATCATTTTCTCCTGTTGAGTTACCCTGTTTAGGGATCTTGATTTTATGTCCAAAGAGAAAGGAGTACTTAGCTGATGTAGAAGGAAGTCTAGAGGATGTTTAGTCCAGCCTCCCACATAATATAAACCTTCTTTCTCTAGCGATTCTAGGAAACTACTTATCTGGTCCGTACTGGCATATGTTTAATGGTGAAGACATCTCTCCTATATAAATTAGGCTTTATTACACCTGTTGGTGTAGCACTGTAAGATCTATAGGTGCTTCCTAGTAACTCTGAACTCCTTAACAGCAATGATAACATGCACAGACAACTTACTTTATTTCAGGTCCTGTGCCGTGTATTTGACATTATCACCCTAATCTCTGACCTGTGAGGTGGGTACTCTCATTTTCTCCAGTTTCCTAATGAGGACCTTGTTCTCAGAGAGGTGGAGTTCTTAGCACTAGATAACACAGCTACTAAGAAGTATGTGCTTTGCATTAGTTTCTCGAGGTTCTGTCACCAATTGCTATGAACTTGGTGGCATAAAACACAGACCTTAATTTTCTTACAATTTTGGAGTTCAGAAATTCAAAACCAAGGTTCAGCAGGGGCACAATCACTCAAAAAGCTTCAGAGCCGGTGAGATGGCTCAGCGGCATAAGCGCCTGCCTGGCAAGCGTGAGGTCCTGAGTTCGACTCCCGGTACCCACATGCGAAAAAAGGGCCGGTGATATTGCTCAGCGGCATGGGTGCCTGCTGGCGCACGAGGTCCTGTGTTCAACTCCCGGTACCCACCAAAAAAAAAAAAAAAAAAGCTTCTGGTGAGAATCCTTCCTTGCCTCTTCCAAACTCTGTTGGCATTCTTTGGCTTGAAGCTACCTAATTATTTACTACACTTGCCTTCTCCTCTTTTATGTATCTTAATCTGGCTTTCTCTCATAAGGACACTGATCATTGTATTTTGAATGGATTGCAGGATTCTTCATTACATTTAAAAGATCTTTTTCCTAACAAACTAACATGTTCAGGGATTTGATGTAACCAGGTTTTGGGAGGTGCTGCCATTCAGCCTGTGGCAGATTTGACTCTTGTGCTTGATTCCAGAATCTCTGCTCTAC
Organism: Erethizon dorsatum; assembly: GCA_028451465.1. NCBI lineage: Eukaryota > Metazoa > Chordata > Mammalia > Rodentia > Erethizontidae > Erethizon > Erethizon dorsatum. The sequence goes on along the minus strand of CM051825.1, from coordinate 92,031,768 downwards.
TCTGCCACACCATATCCTGTGGAGTGCCACAGATAAAGTCAGTTTTCTCTTCCATGGGGTAAATAAAGACTGCTTTCTCTTTCAGTGTTATACCTTCATTGCCTTAAAACAGTGCCTTGCCTAAGGAAGTGCTCAACAAAGCAAAGGTTTTAGAAATGAATGACCCGTTGAATGTGTGAAGGCAATTTTCCTGTCTCTAATTTTTTTCCAGGCTAATACCCCCAGGTTCCTTATAAGAAGTTCAGAATCCACCCCTCTCCTATTTAACTTGCCCAGTATTTCTCCCAAAATAAGACTTTCAGATTCAACTCTAGGTGAGATCTAAGACACAGATGTCAGGAAGTGAAATTTACCTTCTTAAGGTTTTTTTTTAGATAGGGTCTTGATCTGTAGCTCAGGCTGGCCTTGAACTCACAGTGGTCCACCTGCCTCAGCCTCCAGTGTGCTGGGATTATAGGCATGCAGCACCATGCCCTTCTTCTCCTCCTCTTCCTCCTTCTCCTTTTTTTTTTTTTTTTGACTAGGCTTGAGAATTAAATTCACATAAGGCAGATTAACAGGAGAAATGAATGTATATTTATTTAATATAAGTTTTTGTGACATAGGAGTCCTTGTAAGGAAATGAAGACCCAAATAGGAAGTTAGGGTAGAATACTTACATTGTATACTGAATAGGATGGACAGTATTGAACTGTGAAAATGTGACAGGCAAAGGAGCCTGGGCTAAGGATGTTAACTGGGTGGAGAAGTGACTAGTAAGATAACAGTGTAACAAAGCCTGTTTATGCAGAATTGTGTTGGTCTCCACTTGGTAAGAGTATTACTTTTCTTTTGGTATAGGAATATTTGGTATATTACTTTTCTTTTGGTATACATCTTCCATCTGAGAATTTTAGATCTCTCAGGAAGAAAAGAGGGAGGGTCAGAGCATCCTTGAAACCTGCTGTTTTAAGTTCCTTTCCTTATGCCACAGTGGTATATTTTGGGGAAGAATCCTCTGCCATCCACCACAGTGTAGAATGGGACTGTTAATTCTCAAGGTTTGTGCAGTAAAGTTATTTACGGTAGCTGTAGATGTTCTTCATTTTAGAGCAGCTGCTGAAGTCATTGCTGGTAGTTAACAGCAAAAGACATTTGAAAAAAAAACTCTCTCCATGTTAGTAGCCCTATTCAGTCATTTAGTTTTTAGGGCCAAATTCAACCTTCAGTTATGCTACTGCAGTTTCTATTGATTTTGGATTCTTGGGATGGATTTTGAGTTTGGAAAGAAAATAATCCAAATGGCACACTTCGGGATTTAGTAAAAGGGCAAGCATACAGATGAATATATCTAGTTTCCCATCTCCATTCCAAATTGTTGATCCCATGGAAAAAAGTTGTATGATGTAAAAGAGGTAAATGATGATCCTAAACAATTTTCTGCAAGAACAAATCAGGATTTTCATTACCAAATATTAGAGGACTTTTTTATTTTTCATTTCTATTTTATTTTATTTTATTTTATTTTTTATTTGCAAAAATAAAGTTATATTGAAACACAGCTGCACACATTCATTCACATATTGTCAGTGATTTCTTTCCCACTATAAGGACGACATACAGGCCACATGGCCTGTACAACCCCAAAATAGTTACAATCTGACCCTTTATAAAGTTTGCCAACTTTTTATTTTCCCTGTCATTCAATCTCTGGAATCATTCTGGCAGGTTAAAGGGTCCAAGCCAGAGATTGGCTAGAGGGTCAAGATTATAGGTGTTATTTTAGAACATGTGGAACCAACTTCCTAACCCATGCACAACTACCAAACTGTTAACTTCTACTACCTATTTTAGCATGTATTTGGTATAGTCTTTTTATTTATTCATTTATCTTTTAATTGACAAATAATTGTACATATTTATACGGTACCATGTGATGTTTCAACCCATATATACACTGTGTAATATTCAAATCAGAGTAAACATCAATCTTTTTTTAAAAATTGCATTCCCTGGCTGCTTGGGTTAATTTTCATGTACTTGTACCATGAGCAAATTTATGCTCTTGGTATTGTATGTGCTACAAGTTTCACTGCTGTCAAAACATATTTTTAAAAATAACCCATGGGTTTTAATAAGCACAGTCAGGATGAATTAGATTTTTTAAAAGTAAAACCTACCTTAATATGCAGATCAGCAAGAAACTGTGATTGTAATTAACTTTTGCCCTTATGTGGCAAGATAGGACAGAGTTACACTAATATTTAAACTTTTTAAAATTATTTTTTTAAATGAGGGGTTAAAATAAAAGATAATTACTCCCAGTGGTGGACTCTGTGGCTTCCATTATGCTTCCCACTACTGCCTTTATCTTAATGGTTTCTTCAGAAGGAAGCATTTTGGGGAGGAAAGCCCTCTGCTTAGCTGTCTTCTCCTCTTCTCTTACCTGGCTGCCCTTATATACTTATTATTATATGCTTTAATTCCCTTCCACAGGGAAACCTTTTTTGACCCCTAACACTTGATTAGTTTTCATATTGTAAATTCCCTTAGTACCTTGTGTTTCTATTTTTTTGGATTTATTACATTAATCTCAATTGCATATTAATGTTTCTTTTTTACCCTTGACTGTAAATGCTGTGGGGGGGGGGCTCTGCTTTCAACATTTCTTGACTAAGTGGGTGGAGGATGAAAACGTTTCTGAAGGGCAAATGGGAACAGCCTGTTTAACTATGTTTATTTGTGTTGGAGTGTGTGAGGACCCTAAGATAACAGCAGTGAACTCCTCTTTTCTTTCTTATCTTTATTTCTCTGTGGGTATATGTTTTGAGTACCACCATATCAAGTAACTGAAGTAGAAAGAATAGTTGACACTGTTTTAAAATGACTGTGTATCTGACCCACTTCCTCTCTAGTAATGTCATCACGATTGTATCTCATTGCTGTGGCTTCTTGGGAGCTGACAGGCGGAACAAGTTGCTTCAGCACACAGTCCTCATCTGTCACATAGAACAGCGTGCAGATTCTTCCTATGTGAATGAAATATGGAGAGTGGGATATTTTTCTTCCTAGGCTATCAGGGTAATTGAAAGTAACCATATCAGGGCATGAGGGGAAAATGCAGGAAAATAGACTGCGTGTATGAAGGCAACTCATCAGCTCTCAACTGCAGGTGTTGAGCCTCATCCAGGTGCAGAGGCTTGGGATGTGTTTCCTGTTATCAAAAAGCCCAAGACTGAAGAAGTATATCCCTTCAGTAAGGGTACTGCCTTGGTACACATTCCTACCCGTCAGCTTCCTGATGAAGTACCACTACCATTGTCTTTGGAGGCACAGCCCTTGGGACCTGAGGCATAGGCTTTGTGTGTTCTTTAGCGAGGGAAGAAATGTTTAATATTCCAGATCAATAAACTGTAGTAGAAAATTGGAAATGTGCTATGAAAAATCATTAAGCAGAGAAATTCTACTATTCCTGGGTTTTGTATGAGAAGAAATAAATAGCACTTGAGTGCTCTTATATTTTATATTTTACAAGCGTGGCCCTGGTGAAATGGAATATCAGATAATACTGCATCAATGACACTTTGCCTTCTAAATGGCTTGGTTCTATAGATAGAAATTGTGTTTTATAAGATTGTTTTAGTTAACAGGAAGCTTTTTACTTAACACTGGTGAAAAGTTCTAATGTGGTGACAGAAGAAAGGTACAATTCAGCCGTCATTCAAGTCATGACTGTTATATTTTGAGATAGCTTTAAAATCACTTAGTCGAATAAAACTCTAAAGTACTGTAACTGCCAGTTTGCTTTATCTAATTTATGAAACAGAGGCAAAGGAATCAACAGTAACCCTCCATTTACCATTATTAGATTAGCTATTACTGAAATCACAGAAAGTATATAACTGTTTACTTTGTGTTCACTTGAATTTGGTTATTAAGCTTTGATGGAGCTTTCATTTAACCAAATGCCTTTGTTTACACAATAAGCATGTTAAAAGTCCTTTGTGTTCAGAATTTGATATGACCATTTTTGTATATGCCACCCACAAAGGCATGTTAAAGTTACAGATTCTATTCATTTGTGTTCTGTCAAACATTTTTCATTCAATCCAGTTAGTGTCTTATTTTTCTTCCTGACTTTCAGAAAGACATTTTTAGTTCTGTAGGGCCTATACTTTTTCAAGAATATAAGCAGGCATTAACAAACATGAAACTACTCATAGCAACTTCATAAAATTGAATTTTTAAAAGTTAAATAAGCATCTGGTGGTTGGAAAATGTTTTATACCTGATATTTAAAAGATATTTTGGCTATTGCCAAAAGGAATCAATTCCTTCATGCTGTCTTCCTTGCGGATGCCGTCATATGCCACTGTGTAGAGCACAGGCTGCAGAGGGTGATAGACTTGGATCTGTGCCTAAACTCTGCTGCTTACATGTCTGTGACCTTGGACTTCACCTCTTAGGGAGGTCAGTTAACTGTAACTACTCTTTCTTAGTGTGTAATACACTTCATAATGCTACTTATCTCAGTATTATATATGAGGGGTTACATCTAAAACCCTCAAATATGGTTGTTACTGTAATCAGTGTATATGTCCACACTCTATATGGTGTCAGCTTACATGAAGTCTCAATAGGTCATATAGCAGAAATAGTGTCGTCCTTCTATTAGTGTTCTGGAATCATAACTATATCTAAAAGTGGCACGGAGCGTAGTTACTTGGATCTAGTCAGAGACATAGCTTGAAGAAGTATCACCATGAAGGTGGTTATTTCAGTTGTTGAGAGTGTAGCCCATCAGCCAAATCCATACTCCAAACAAGTATTACTTCTAAAATGGAACTTTATTTCAGTTCTTTTGAATTGACATAAAAGCTAAATAAGGAGTGTTTCGGGTTTGCGAACTAGAAACATACCACCCTTCCAATATGAAAGAATCCTACAGCTATTTGTGGTTAGTTTTTTCACTTTGTTTCCCATATCTGTTAAGTTTCTATCTGCCTTGTAATATATGGTTTACATTTTTCAGCTTCATCTGTCCTTTACATCTGTATGTTTGGGGTAGCAGACATGGGTTTGTATAAATCCACACTATTTCGCCCAGTGTCCTTTAGACCAGTATCCCCTAGAGGAGCAATAGGAACATAGGCAGGAGATCTGCTCCCTGACACTGCTTTCCAGAAAATTTACATGGTGCTCATGGAGGTGGAATTTTTCTTCTCGTTTGTACTATCTTCTGTTAACTTGAATGAGTCATAGAAGTATGAAAACTTCTTTAACTCTGAAAGTTTCAGCAAGAATAAATGCTAGGGGCTGGTGAGATAGCTCAATGGCATAAGCGGCTGCCTGGCAAGTGTGAGGGCCTGAGTTGGATTCCCGGAACCCACATACGAAAAAAGGGGTGGTGATATCACTCAGTGGCACGGGCACCTGCTGGTGTGCGAGGTCCTGAGGTCGATCCCCGGTACCCACAAAAAAAAAAAAAAAAAAAAAAGAAAAGAAAAGAATAAATGCTAGTCCCATGGTGTTAGTGTAATACAAAATAAGACAGCATTTAAAAGCATTCTTTGGGGCCGGTGAGATGGCTCAGCGGCTTAAGCGCCTGCCCGGCAAGCGCGAAGGCCCGAGTTTGACTCCCGGAACCCACATACGAAAAAAGGGGCCGGTGATATCGCTCAGCGGCACGGGTGCCTGCTGGTGCGTGAGGTCCTGAGGTCGACCCCCCGGTACCCACAAAAAAAAAAAAAAATAAAATAAAAGCATTCTTTGTTTCAGCCTCATATTGACAATGCCCCTCACTTGAGTCAGGGATTGGGGACTTACTGAGTTACACCATCTGGCAAAATATGGAAGGCCAGTCCTGTGCCAACTGAAAAAGCTGCACCAGTTCCAACTCTTGTGTACTTTGCACATTATTTGGATGGCTTGCAAAACGTTTATCACTTTTTAATTAGGAAGGAGTAAGGGATTTTAGTACCACAAAGAAAATGTCAGCAACCCAAAGGTACAGAAATTAGCCACTATGTCATAAGGGGCAGTAAATACTTAACTTCGAGCTTGAATAGGAAACAAGGACAGTTTCAACCTAGGGCCTTTGAGGAGGCATGTGAGGGTGGTATGTCCTTGGTCTATCTGGATGGAACTGGGGATCAGGTCTTTCTGTTATTCTGACAGTTTTCTAGCTCATTTCTCCTGCAGCATGGTCAGTCCTTGAAAGCACATGCCAAGAGATCAGCTCAGTCTGCTTCTTGGCCTATCATGTAAACTGTGGCCTGTCATGTTCATTAAAATGAAAATTTGCCCAACTGGCAGAATAGTTTAAATGTCAGATGTTGTTAGGCCTGGATATAAATATTATGTTTCTATTGTTAATTAATTGCAGTGCCTCAGTACCAGTGATCCAAAATCCAATTTAGTCTGCAATAGGCCTGTGGATAAGGGCCAGAGTTAATGAATACAGAGGAAAAAATGTATTCAGAGTTTCCATTGTATCTGACAATGTCCTCTTAGAAAAATAACAAATTTTGGTGTGTCACTATAGTTCAAAAAGTGAAAAACAGGACAGAATTAAGACTTTTTGTCTTTTGAAACCTCTCAAATGTTACTTATTGTCAAATCTATTCTGCTGCTAGCCCTGTGTCTATCTCAGCATCAAAATTCTAAACAGTTGCTGCCCTCTTCCCTTGCCTTGCTCTACCCCCAGTGGTTTCCACCCTTGAATCTGTTGTTATGTTTATAGCTCATTTCTGACTTGTAGAATCGAGGTATCTAGTCCTATACTCCTTGTTTTTTCCGTGTAGTATTCATTTTCTTCTCTTTCTTTTGCCATCAATGCTTCCTTTCTTTTAGTTTACATGCTTTGTTTTGGTCCCCAGGCTCAGCAGCCTGTCTGTTAAGTCTGTCACTGTTTGTTAAGATCATTTTGCTTCCAAATTGAGCTAGTGGCTGCATATCACTCAGAATAATGCGGGTAGAACTGTCAGCATTAGAAAGGGGAGCAGAAATCTTGCTGATGCTCAGACCTTAAAACTGTTATTGCAAGGCCACAAGCCAGCAGGCATGGTGACGACCATCCTCAACCAATATTTTGTTCGATACTTCCTGTGTGGGTGTCATCTTACCCTGTCACTTTTGTGTGTTCCAGAAGCAAGTGGGTGTGCCAGGCTGAGGAGAACTAATTAAGACTTTGGAAGGCAAGACTAATGTGGTCCAGTGGTCAGGGACCCTTATTTAATTCCTGGCATTCTGGTCTGGGCCAACCTTGTTTGCCCCTGCAATTATACCAGCTGAGAAGCAGAGAAGGGAAGATAAACTTTGGTCTGCTCTGAGTTTCCCTGTCCAGCAGTGTCTGTCAGATTAAAAACAAGAGGGAAAGAGGCCAGAGAATCTTCCAGATGGAGAGTTCAGAGGAGGGCACAACCAGACTCCCTTTCCACAGTGACGTGACTGGGCTATTTGAACATTGGGCCGGGAGCCAGGCAGAGTACAGACTGTTGCCTGACCCTGTAGTGGAGCTGGGGCCTGGCAGAACAGTCACCCTTTCATCAGGGTGGGTGCAGATTCAACTGGCACATACAGGTGAGTTGGTAGAGGTCAGCATTAACCCCCAGGACTGAGTCATTCTGCTGGGAGGTTGGGCACCTCATTCTGGACTCCCCTTAAGCATTCTTCCCCTAAGCCATGTTGGGGGTAGTGTTGGTAACTGCAGAAACCAAATGGGGAGTTGGCACTCTGTGACCTCTCTGTTTCCTTCCTAGAATGACCTAAGGTCACTCTGTGACCTTAGGTAGGCTGGAGACGGTGGTAACAGTGGTAGTCCTGTGTCCTTGGATTGACTCACATGTGGACAGCAGTTCCAGGCAGCAGGGGTTTGGTGAGGCCACAGTACAGTCACTCTCAGGCCTCTTGGTAGCACATCTTTATAACTGATTTCAGCACTTATTTAGCAGGATCTGGTGGGGACAAACTGGGATAGGGGTTTGCACACATGAAAGTTTTTAAACTAAGTCTCTCTGAGCTCTATGTAATGATTTAAAGGTAAAAAGGGAATTAAACACTGAATATCTGGCTAGACCCCCTTTACAAATGTATTATTTTGACACCACATGTGTATAACATGAGTTTCTCCCTAAAATGTACCTGTTTTTTTTGTTTTTTTTTTGTTTTTTTTTCCTAATTTAGGCTCATGGAGTTTGGGGAGTGAGTGCTTTTAGGAGCAGAGCTGTTTGACTTGAAATGTCATCTCACTCTGAAAAAACATACTGGGGCCATGTTAGGGCATCCCTGTGCAAATGTCACATTGTCACAGTGTCCTCCTGGGATTAGGTTAGTACTTTCTAGTGCTGTCTGGTGGTTAGACAATTCACTGACCCCCCCCCCAACCCCCACTGTCAGGGCACCAACCCAGCTTGGGTCATGTTCCCTGAGATTTCATGCAATTTGATTTGTCTGTAATTCTGTGAATTTTCAGATGCTAATTATTGGCTGATTGGTATTCTGTTCCTCAGTTGTTACCTAATGATTTTCCAGTTCTCATGCTACTTGGCAAATTTACTTTTCCAATGCCTGACAAATATGACAGTATTGAACAGGTGTGGCAAGGGTATATATTTTGTGTGTGTTTGTGTGTGTGTGAGTGATGCTCCAAAAGGTCAAGCTTTAGTAGAGAGATTTTTGTATTTTGAAATTGTTAAGTACAAAATGAGACAGAGAGAGAGAGAGGGGACAAACAAAACCCAGAATCAACCTTAGCTTTAGATTTCCTAATCAGCTGGGCATGATGGCACATGCCTATAATCCTAGCACTTGGGAGGCTGAGGCAGGAGGATCACTGTGAGTTTGAGGCCAGCCTGAGCTATATAGTGAACTCAAGCCCAGCCTGAACTACACAGTGAGACTTTGTCTCAAAAAAAAAAAAAAAAAAAAAAAAAAAAGAATTCCTAATCAGTGCTCACCTTTGATAGTAATGAAAACTTATTCCTTTATTAAGCAAATTTCATTGTATATGTTATATGCTAGACACTGAATTCAGTGTAGAATAAAATAGATATGGTTTATATTATTGTTGAACTTATGGCCTAATGGAAAGATTTTCACCTGCTTATTTTTACAATATTGGTCAGTTTTCTAGGTAAATAAGAAAAGTAAGAATTATTCTGGTCACCTCCTCTGAACTCAAATATGCTTAAGTTTCACAAATTCTCAGAATATTTTATGAGAAATGCATACATATAGATATATAAATTGAATACATACAAATTGAAATAAAATGTCTAAGAATATATCCAAGAAGTACCAGTTTTGGGAGGTCTTTGCTGCTATTTCTTGAGAGGTTTTAAATCACTGTAAAATTCTCAAATAATTCCATGTGTTTAAAATATTCATTCATCATCAGGTAGTTTAACCAGGGCTGTGTTTTCCAACTGCCTGGTTTTCACTGATATGTAGAAAAAGGCTTTAGGAAGAGGTTTAAGAATCTTCTCTTAGTTGAAAACTGGCTATCATTTGAAAGAATGTTGCAATAATTTTTCTGCAGTAACAGCTCACTGAATGTAGCATAAAAATGAAAATTAGGGCTGAATTTATTCAGCCTTTTCATTCTTGCATCCAAATGCACAGACTCTTTCCCAGGTAGGTTGATAATCGTTAAAGACTTAAAGGTCAATAACCAGTCCCTGAACATGGCAGGTCGGTCAGGTGAGAGCTGCAGAAGGCAACAATTGAGGCAAATTCCTATTTTCCTGTGCAATCTTGACCTAAATAAAATGTGGTTGGATGGTTCCCAGAAATAGGCTTCCACTGGAAGAAGATGAATCAAAATCAAAGCAGATTTCTGTTGATTTGAGATAGATGTTTCTTTATATTCAGATCACTTTGGGAGCATAACACTGGGTTCCACAAACCCATCCCTTACTTTTCTACTGTAAATTTTTACTTTAGCTTAATAGTAGCTGGCTGTATGTCTCAGTACCTTTCCCTGAGGGGTACAGGAAGCAATCTTTGTGTTTACCCACTTGGTACAATGAAAGGCAAGGTGTGTGCACATGTGCAAAAGTGTCAAATCAGTGTTTACACCCACATGATGCTTCACCAAACAGTTTTTGCCTTTTTTTACCTGAGCATCACAGAGGGTATAATACCCCCATGCCACTCCAGAGTTTGTTTTTAAAAAAAGTTTTCCTTTGATTTTTCTGGTAGAAGTAGCCCAGTTCAGTACATTAGCACATGAAAAACCAGATTTGCAAGTTTTGGAGGAGGTCAAAAGTGAATCATCAGATTACTCATGCATAGATGATGAAGATAATCATTATGGTAAAGTACATGTTTTCATAACAGAAGAGTGGTGTGGGTGTAGGATGATGTTGATGATCACTTTGACATTGGTCATGTGAGCCAAAATTCTTGTGACAGTGAAATGGAACAAGAATTGACTAATACAGAAACAGGGAATGCAGACCTGCTTGATTCAGATGAGGAAGAAAATAGCAAAATAGCTGTGCAACCAAATAGAATGATCCAATGTTAGAACTAGGTCCAAAAATATAGTGAGGGTTTTGATAGGAGTGAAACATATTGGACAGAATGCCAGGACTGCCATTCAATGTTGGAAATTATAACAGATCAAATGCTACAAGGTTCTGTGAAATACACAAAGGCTGAGATACATGTAAAACATGTGCACCAATAGCCATATTCAAAGATGTATGTATTATGACACCTCACTAGCTGAACTGAAAGCATTCATAAGTCTGATATACATAGCAGGGATTTCTCATAGTAATCACAGGAATGTAAAGACTTATGGGGGAGTGGTGGGTCAAAATATGGCATAAAAATTTATCCACTTGTGGATGTGAAGACTTATTATGCTTTCAATTTAGAGATTTATCCTGGAGCTCAAACATCAGGTCCTTATTCATATAGTAATAAACCAAAGTAATAAACCAAAGGATGTTGTCAACAGACTTGTTGCTCCCATTGCCCAAACTAATTGAAATGTGACATTCGACAATTGGTGTACCAGTTTCCAAGTGATGTTACATTTGCTAATAGAGCACAAGTTGACCAGTGCAGGAACAAAGCAGATATTCAAAATGAAATGTTGCAATTTCAAAACAGAACTCAAAACAGTACAATCTTTGGATTTCAGAAAGATTTTTTTTTTTTTTTTTTTTTTTTTGTGGGTACCGGGGGGACGACCTCAGGACCTCGCGCACCAACAGGCACCCGTGCCGCTGAGCGATATCACCGGCCCCTTTTTCGTATGTGGGTTCCGGGAGTCGAACTCGGGCCTTCGCGCTTGCAAGGCAGGCGCTTAAGCCGCTGAGCCGTCTCACCGGCCCTGGATTTCAGAAAGATTTACATTGGCCTCATATATGGCAAAGAAAAACAAACTGATACTGGTGATGTCAACATTGCATCTTGGTAGAACTATTGATAGGAAAACCTCAACAAAATGGAAGCCTAAGATAGAAACTTTTTACAACAAAACCAAAGCTGGAGTAGATTTTGTTGATGAGTTATGCAGCAACTATGATGTCACTCAAGACACAAAGCATTTACTCAATCCTAAACATGTGTGGCAGAAATAGTTTGATAGTTTACAAAGAAAATAACAAGTGCAAAATACCATGGAGAAATTTTCTTAGAGGATTGGGACTGGAATTCATATGAGATCACTTACAGCAGAGGAAAAACAAGATGTTTCTGCCCAGGGAACTATGCCAAAAAAATTGTGGTCCACACTGGTGAGCTAGCAGGTGAATAGGAAGGTGTAGTATCCCAAAGACCTAATACAACAACAGGAAAACCAAAAAGATGTCAACTGTGCCCCACAAGAAAGGGCAGGAAAACAAAACATATGTGCTCTCAGTGTAAGTGATACTTGTGTATGGAACATGCAATTTTCATGTGTGAAGACTGCCTTGGGTGTGACAATTGAAGCAAAGATTATTTTTGTTGTAGAGTTCTATTGGTATTTTCTTTGTAGTTCACATAGGTTTTTATTCCTGGTTTTATCTCTTAGGTTTTGTAAACAAGTAAACAGCTGATGTGAAAATGTTGATGTCTATTCTAAGTACTCATTACACATTTGATATTTTATTATATTGACATTCTATTTCCCCACTAAGAGCACATTGTAGAACATAGGAGGAAGCTCCTGACAAAACAGGAAGAGAAGAGAGGTAACAAGAATGGCCTGCCACATAGGAAAGGAATGCTCAGCACATGTGGTGTCAGTGTAAGCAAGATGTGTGCATGGAACATGCAGTTGTCATGTGTGAAGACTGCCTTGGATGTGACAGTTGAAACAGAGATTATTTCTGTGGTAGACTTTTGTGTTTACATTGTAGTTCACATAGGATTTTGTTTATGATGTTATCTCTTTAAGTTTTGTAAGCAAGTACACAGCTGATGTGAAAATGTTGATGTCTATTCTAAGCACTCATTATACATTTGATATTTTATTATATTGACATATTCTTATTTTGGTGTGATAATTGAAGTAAATTTTTTTTTCTGTAGAGTGCTGTTGGTATTTTCATTGTAGTTCATACAGGAATTTATTTCTGATGTTATCCTTACGTTTTGTAAGCAAGTACACAGCTGATGTGAAAATGTTTATGTTTCTTCTAAATGCGCAATACCGATTAAGAATTTAATACTTTATTTTATTGATATTTTATGTTCCTGTTAACCACACATTGCATAATATAATAAGAACCTCCTGACAAAACAGCAAGACCAGTGAGATGTCAAGTATGTTTTACAAAAAGGCCAGGAAAGCAAAACACATGTGCTGTTGGTGTAAGTAATATGTGTATATGGAACGTGCTGTTGTCATGTGTGAAGACTGCCTTAGGTGTGATAATTGAAGTAAAGATTTTTTTTTTGTAGAGTGATACTGGTATTTTCATTGTAGTTCATATAGGAATTTATTTCTGTTGTTCTTTTTTAGACTTTGTACACCAAAAACCAGTTGATGTTGAAAATTTTGATTTTTTTAATAAGTACTCAATAAATATTAAAAACACAATGCTTTATTTTTGTGATTTTTTTTCTGTTAAGCACTCATTTAATATAATAAAACTCATGAAATTAAAATTAATAATTCATTAATAGAAATATTCTAAAGAATAAACATGGGTTTGACACACCCACGGTTATGCTCCATTATGACAAAAAAATGTGTTATGCTCTGTGGGTGGGTGCTGGGGGTTGAAACATGGATAGAGGGGCTTGAGATTTATAAAAATCTGAAAAACTACCAAGATAAATTGTGTGTTATTGGCCTGTTCTGCTCTGCTTTCTTGTTTATTTCTTTTAGGAGCAGCTGAAGTCCAAACCTATTTGGATTCATTTAAATCTAATTTATGTCTTGCAGAAAGAAGGTCATATGAAGGATATAGACATTGTCTGCTCTAAAACAAAATGTGAGCACATAGGCATGAGAAGAGAGGGAAGTAGTATAACATAGCAGCTAGAAGTGTAGGCCCTTGAGTTTTGAGGTCAGGGAGAACATGTGAAAGAAAGGGCTTATTTGAATGGCTATTCTTGTCTTTTGTCTAATGATATGTACTTTGGGGTCTGGAACAAGAGCTTTTTCATCCTGACTTGTTCCCACTTTGGATTATTAACACACAAATACACATATAAAATCACATAAATTTTCACACACCAAAGATATATACAAAAAGCATTAAATCCACTTGTACTTATTTATTCAACAAGTATTTATTGGATGATTGTCAATATTGAGGTAGAATCTGGTGCTTGCAAATGTGTGTGTAGATAGATTGGTTTGAACAATATAGGCCATAGGTTGTAAAGAAACAAGTTCTAAGGTAAAATATAAGCACATGAGAAAGTAATACTTTTATTTTTCTTTTGCAGCATTGGGGATTGAACCCAGGGGTACTCTACCACTGACTACATCTGCAGCCCCCCTGCCCTTTAAAATTTTTTAAATTTTGAGACGAGGTCTTGCTAAGTTGCCCAGGTGGGACTTGAACTTGCAGTCCTCTTGACTCAGCCTTCCTCAGTGCTGGGATTCCAGGCATGTACTACTGGGCCTGGCTAAGAAATTAATACTTTTAAGTAATAGTATGAGTGTTTATCATAAAGTATTAAATTATTAAGTTGAGCTCTTTTTAGGAATAGTCCCCCCACCTGTCCTTTACAACTTTCTCAGGAATGTTCAGTATTGGTTACCTTTCTTTTTCTTGTACATCCAGTTTCCTTGTCTCAGATGGACCTTGTCATCACCCTGACATGCTCAGGTTGTTTCTGTTTATAAACTACAGAAACAAATCCTTTTGCAGTCCCTTGCCCTCTACCTACTGTTTGCTTTCTTCCTTTTCACAGTTGAACTTATATAGAATTGTCCTTATTCATGGTCTTTGTTCACTGATTTCCACTTCTTTCTTAACCATCTCCAAACTGTATTCTGTTTATATCAGTTTGCTGAATTCCTTGATGACCTTCATATTGGGCATTTTAGTATTTATACCACTTAACCTTTCTGTGACACTTGAGAGTTTTGTTTAACTTCTTCGGAAACCATTCTTTCTGCTCTGTAGGATTCATTTTTCTCAACACAACTATTAAATATTGTGCTTCCTCAAGGATCAGTGGTAGGCCCTTTTCTTTTTCTTTCTTTCTTTTTTTTTTTTTTGTGGGTACCGGGGGTTGACCTCAGGACCTCGCGCGCCAGCAGGCGCCCGTGCCGCTGAGCGATATCACTGGCCCTTTTTTCGTATGTGGGTTCCGGGAGTCGAACTCGGGCCCTCGCACTTGCCAGGCAGGCACTTACGCCGCTGAGCCATCTCACCGGCCTCCTTTTATCTTTCTAATCAACACCTTTTCCCCAGAAAATTATGTCCTTACAAATGCAATTATTTATTACTTACAGAAAACTCACGAGTCTCAGACCTTTCTGAACCACAAACCCATACACCCAAATGCTTACCTGGACCTTTTTTTAATAGGTGTCTCTTGAGCACTTCAAATCCATTATCTATAACCAAACTGGTGACCTCTTTGGATTCCACATGTGGATCTTGATGCACTGGGATTCAGTCAATGTCTTTGTCCACTCCCAAACCATAAAGGGAAACTGTACTAAAGATTGCAATTTTCAAAACTGCTTTCAAACTTCATTTTATAATTGCTTTCCAATTTTACATTATAAAAAAAACTTTATTGTTTATTTGTGTGACGACCCTTGTAGCATCATATATGGTCAATTTTTGCTTATGTTCCATGTGTGTTTGAAAGGGATGCTGAGGCAGATTACATTTTCCAAAACTGGTTGTACCCACACATTTATCCAGCCCCATGTGCTCTTTCACAGTGTGATCCCCAGTCCTTCCACTTAGAAGTGGGTGTATGTTTTCATTCTCTTCCTTTGAATTAGGATAGGAGTTTGTGACTGGCCTGACCAATGAGTGCACTGTAAACAGTGTTATGAGACTTTTGAGTCTAGATATTAATAAATACTGCTTTTGCCTGACTGTCTTTTGGAACTTTTATTTTTGGAACCCAGCCAAAGGAGACTGCAGCCACGTGGAGAAACCACGTGTACGTATTTCAGCTGATAGCCTGTCTCTGGTTTCAGCTGGACCTCAGCAACACCTGGTAGATAAGAGAGGGAACGAGCCTTCAGATGATTCCAGTCCCTAACTTTAAAGTCTTCCAGCAGAGGCCGTAGGCATTGTAGCATTCGAAAAGCCATCCTACTTTACTGTGGAAGAATTCCTGCTCCATAGAAACTATGAATGATAATAAATTATTTTCTTAAATTACTAATTTTTGAGTGATTTATTATATAGTAATAGATAACTAATATAAATACCTGTTCTTCTGTTATTGCTAACTTTAGTTTTGTCTAATATTAACTTGTTTCTATCAG
The DNA here is from genome assembly GCA_028451465.1 of Erethizon dorsatum. Taxonomy (NCBI): domain Eukaryota; kingdom Metazoa; phylum Chordata; class Mammalia; order Rodentia; family Erethizontidae; genus Erethizon; species Erethizon dorsatum. Next base: position 92,015,876 of record CM051825.1, on the reverse strand, counting down.
TTCTCTTTTGGTTCCAATTTGCTTTGTGTATATTTTTTCATATTTTTCCTTTCAAACCTTCTTTATGTTTTAGAAGTGTTCCTCATAAAGCATATAAGGAAGAGTTTTTAAAAAAAATCTGATTTGAAAATGTTTAATTTTAACAGATATGTTTATTCTCATTACTGACATATTTAAACTTATTTGAAATAGTTTCTAATTACTGTATTTTCATTTGCTTTTTTTCTACCTTCCATTCTAGTCTTCTCCAGATAATTCATTGAGTTTTCTGTACTTACATTGTTTCCTCCACTGGTTTAGAAATTTCTATTATTTTGATGATTTACAAGTTTTAAAATGTGAAAAAGAATACATACAAAATGATTTTTTAAAGTATGTATCTTCTGAAGATGCACATATATTTTAAAGGAAATAAAAGACTAATCATCTAAATACCTCTATGCAAGTCAAAAAATATAGAGCACTGCCATATTTCAGAATCCCCCCTATTGTATCCCCCTCTACACTTCTCCATTGTATCTTCTCCCTGCCCCAACCTCGATAGCCTGAATTCTGTGTAAATTGTGCCTTTGCTTTATGGGGAGCTTTTTGCCACTACATGGTATATGCCAAAACAACATAGTATTTCTTTTCACCTTTTGAATATTATACAAATGGAATAATATTATGTACAGCCTTCTATGACTTGCTTCTTTTCTTTACACCATCCATGTTGATGTGGATAACAGCTTCATTGATTTTTCAAATATGTATAATATTCTATTGTAAGCATCTGTAAAAATGTGTTTATTGCACTGTTGATCGATACTTACATTGTGTCCAGCATGTTTTGCCATTCCAGCAATGCTGCTCTAAACGTTCTTGTATGAATCACTGAGCACATGTGCAACGGCCTCTTGTTGCAAAGAAATGTTGGCTATTCTTAACAAGTTAATCTGTAGTTTTAATACCTATCTTTAACAGTCTAAACTGTTTCTTTCCCACTGCCTTATACCATATGATTGTGACAGATTTCTCAGTTTCACTTTATTTGTCACCCCTAAACATTAGTAGTTATTGTCCATTTTCCCCTGTTTTCACTAACAGGGCTTAATAACTTCTGATTAGAGCTCATTATTTATTATTAAATTTACTAGACTTATCACGTGCTTATCATAATGCCAGTTCCTGTGTCACCATTGTTTCTTGTTCCCTACTCTTTCCTTCTGGGTCAGTTCCTTTTTATTCAAGTGTATCTTTCAACAAAAATATACTACTGTGAACAGTAAATAATCTTTTTTTCTGGATAATGTTCTTATTTCTCTGTCATTTTTGAATGATAGGTTTAGCATGAGTATAGAATTTTAGTTGAACTATTTTTTCTTTAGCACTTTGAACATGCTATTCCATTGCTACTTTACTTTTATTTTTATGAATGACCTGTTCTTTTGCAAGAAGTCTGTTTTTATCCCTATACCCCCATTCGACTTGAAGACTTACTTCCTCTCTCTGGTGTTTTGTGGTTTCATTCTGAGTATATAAGTTTGGGTTTGCTTGTATTCAAATGTTGGTGTGCTTTTCAAGAAGATTCATATTTTCCATTCGAAAAATTCACATCCATTGTCTATTCATATCAGTCCTTTTCTTTTGAACTTGGAGATATGTCTATATATATCTGGGCTTAATTATCGCTTTATTTTAACATTTTAATGTTTGTAGTAGAGAGTCAATCCATAAATCTCTCATATTTCACAAAATACAATACTATACTACTTTATCTATTCTTTCCTAAATTATCTTCTCCTAACCCTATTGCTTTCCATGTAACAAGGAGGAAAGGAGAAATTTCTGATGCTTTCCTATGGAAGGGCCTTATTTCCTACATCAGTATTCCAAGATTTTTATCCAAGCCCATAAGTCTGGCATATTCTTTGGTAAGCATTCATCTGTAGTAATGGGCTCTTTGTTGGGAAAGAGTGATGTGGGGCAAGGGGAGGTAGTCCAGCAAGAGCTAAGGCAATCACCTAGGTTGTTAAGGATAAATAAATGAAGAACTGTGGGAAGATCAAGGGGGTGTTGGTCATTCCCAACTACTGCATATTTAGGAGATAATAGAATTTAGGAAAGAATGAGAGAAAGAGGCACATTCCAATTACTTTCATAGAACCACTATATAAGTAATGTTGGGCCACTATAGGATCTGCCTCTTGAAACCTGAAGTTACTGTTTTGTTTAACAACCATAATTTCACAGATCTTTTCACAGATGATATTAACTTGTGTGTGGTCAGTGTATAGTATATTTTGGTCACAGAAAACTGAAGTTAAAAATCCAAGATTTGATTTGAAATGTGAATTTGTAGCTTTCTGTTTTGTTAGTTTCTTCTGAGAAATTGTTGCACTCTACCTAGAGAAAGGCTGATTGTACGTGTTAGCATGCACATACATACTCATGGAGGCAAGTGGTGAGGACTGGTTTTGAAGGACCACACACCTCAAATAAGTGGAATACACTCCCCTAAGTAAAACTTTTTTAGGGAAGTGGGAATAGAGCATACAGAAAAGATGACCAAATGAATAAGGAAATAAATGCTTGCTCAGAGTGCATGTTCCATATCAATGTTTAATTTGATTTTCATGTCTACTTTTTAGAAGCCATTCCCCTGTTGAGGAATTCCCATACCAAAAAATTTGACTATAGATTTGGCTACATTGTCATTCAGTTCTGAGTAGGTGTGTGTGATGGTTTCAGTTTATAACTGTGCATTTGCCTATTTTCTATTACTCATAACACAATACCACAGACTGGATAAGTACAAAAAGTAAAAGGTTAGTTTTGATTCATGATTCTGGAGGTGTAAAGTCAAGGGGTCGTATTCGGTGATGGCCTTTTTGCTGGGAGAGTTTCACGTATGCAGGGCATCACATGGCAAAAGACAGGGAGCACGAGTGTATGTGTGTCTGTCTGGTCTCTCTCCCTCTTCTTGAACCCACCAGGATTCAATCATGGGGTCTCCACCCTAATGCCCTTGTCTAATCCTACTTACTTCCCCAAAGACCCACCTGTAAATACCATAGTCAGATTAAGTTTCCTCATTTTTAATATCTCTTAATACTGTAGGAATGAAATTTTGACACATGAAGCCTTGGAGAACACTCAAACCATATCTAAACCACAGTAAACTTTTTTATTGGCTTCTTGGCCAGGAGGTATGAGGCACGTTTTATTGGTGGTTTATTTGGCTAGTACCACATACTCTGGCATATGGAAATTTTATTTAGAAACATGGAAAGAAAACATTTGGAGTTTTACTTACAGAGAACTCAGGCTTTTGTTTTTATCTCTTTGTAGCTTTGAAGCTCAGCAAAGAAGGGAAATCCACTGAGAACAGTCCGTAAAGGTAAGTGTATTTATTACATGGCCTTGACAAACATTGCCTTTACAACTTTGATTTTTCTTTTATTCAGAGATTTAAACACTTGGATTAAAGATATAGCTGACAGGACAACTTCCTTAACCACCTGCTTGTCCTCTCTCATAGGCAAAAGTGCTGAGCAATAGTTAGCAGAGAGCAGGAGGAAATAAAATGATGTGCTGAGGGTAGCCAAATGCAATTGTATGCTTGCTGACTTTTGCTTTCTTCTCCGAAGTTAAGACATTACAGTGGAGTTCAGTTTACTAAGATTAATGCTAGATGGGAGAAGAATGCTCTTGTACCGGTTCTGGTCAATAGTTAAATAAAACCAGTTGGCAAAATAAAGCACTAAAAATAAAATGCAGAGTGGCATTTCAATTGGGTCGGATGAAATTTATCTTGAAAGTCAGTTGTGCAGTTGCATGGAGAAGCTAGTTTTGTAGAAAGAAGAAAGCCAGCCAGTTTGGTGTAGCTAATTGCATTCTACCCAGTCACCCCTAAGTGAGTTACAGTAAATGAACTTCCAAGCTGGAAGCAATGGGAAAAATACCTACTCAGCCTCCTGTGAAACATTACAATCAAAGTGGTTTTTACATGGAAAAATGTAATTGCTTCCTCTTTGCTAGGTGTATTTATAAACATACCTCTGTATAACATTATTCTTTGATTCATTGTTTAATTTTTGTTCTGCATGAAGTATTTTAATTTAGAGAATTCATTCTGGAGAATTATAGGGCTGCAGTTTCATCAAGAGTCTTTGGTGGCCAGGGTGAATTATGCCATAATTTTACATTTGTTTTCATCATCAATTATGTTTTTGACAATTTTAGGTTTTTTTTCTGTCATTTTATTATAGTAATCATGACCATGGTCACTTTAGTTAAAGTTGAAGGGCCATTTTGATTTACTTTATATTTACCTTAGTTATTCCTAAAACTTTATGACAAATCTAATTCTTGGCCTGAGTTTTTAATGTTTATTTTGAGTATAAAGAAGAATTTTAAAAGGAAATTTGAGAAAACCCCTTTTGAATAATTAGAACAGGAGCTCTTAGAGTCTCCATTTTGACAATTTGCTTTGGGGTAACCGAACTTTGGTGCATGAAGTCTGGTGGGCTTGGAATTTTACTATAATGGTTGACCATTTGAAGAAAATACCATCCTAGAAAGTAGATAATTTTTTTTTTTTTTTTGTGGGTACCGGGGGGGTCGACCTCAGGACCTCGTGCGCCAACAGGCACCCGTGCCGCTGAGCGATATCACCGGCCCCTTTTTCGTATGTGGGATCCGGGAGTCGAACTCGGGCCCTCGCGCTTGCAAGGCAGGCGCTTACGCCACTGAGCCATCTCACCGGCCCAGATAATTCTTTCAATCATATAATTTATATATCCTGAAGCTTTGTATCACCTCTTGGGATGAAGCAGTATCTGATAACTTTTGGACATAAATGCTCGTAACTTGTTGTTAATGATGATGTAGCCATCTTAAGTAATTTACAGCTTTTAGGTGTAGCAATGGTGCTTGCATTCCTCTTAGAGGGTGTTTTCATGTTGCTGCATCTGTTTTCTCTATCTCAATGAAAATCTTTTGTTGCATTGGTACTCTTGTGTCTGACATGTGTTTAGTGTTGCTTTGACTATTGGGCAGTGGACAAATTAATCACTCTTTTCTTGATCTATTTTCTAATCTGTGAAATGGAGATGATACTATTGTTTACCTCATATGGTTGTTGTAGAGATTAAAAGAGATATTGGACATCAGTGGCTTGGAACGGGTCCTGGCCCATGATAAGTGCTGCTTATAAAAGAAGTTAGCTGTTACTGCTCTTGTTAATATTACTGTCATCATCATCATTATCAGCAGCAGCAGCAGCACAACAGCATCCTTATATTATTCATTAGATATTTTGAAAAGTGTATTCCTTTTAGAAACTTTGGGATAATGTTTCCAAAATGAGCTGTTGTTACCAAAGAAGGGCAAAGCTGCATTGCCCTTAAGAATCAAAGGAAAAGGTGAATTTCAGGTTACTATAAGTGAGGCTTCTGGAAGTAAAAAGTTACATTAAAGTTTTGGAGACATAGGGAAAACAGTTTCTTTGGCTGTGTGTGGTCAATTACGATTACAGTTTAAATCTAGAGGGTCCCCTAAAAGGCTCAAGTGTTCAGAGGAGCTTTTGAATGGTGATTGGATCTTGTGGGTGCTATACATGCTGTTAGGAGGTGGGGCTCCATTAAAAGGCGGGAGAGACCTGGAAGGGATATCCCCTTCCTTGGTGCCTTCCTTTGCTCTTTGCTTCTTGGCCACCATGATGTGAGCAACTATTTGTCTGCCAGGCCCCTCTGTCATCCTATTATGTTTTGGAGCCAGCAGATCACAGACTGGATCTTTGAGCCAAAATAAACCTCTCCTCCTCTAAGCTGAAGGTGTCAAGTGGTTTGCCCAGCAACGGGAAAGTGACTAAGACAATTAGTAATTAACATAGGCTTAAGAAATTATAATCTTAGGAAATTAGTGATCTACTTCTAATTAGATTCTTAAGCATTGTTTGAAGAAAGCCTTGGTAAGTGGAGAGGGACACCCTCTCCCCCCCCCCCCCGTCCTCTATCTGTTTTCCCTTTACAGAACTTTTGTTTCCTTTTGAGGTATTTAGTTTAGTCAAACTGTAATCAGGGGTCTACCCTCAGCCTAAAGGTGGGTGTATAACCACAAGCTTGGTTAAATGTATGTTTCTTCTTTGGATTTTGATCTTTAGCTAAGGGGTTACTGTTATTATCATCATCATCAGCAGCAGTAACAGCAGCAGCATCCTTATGAATTCATTCATTAGATATTTTGAAAAGTCTGTTTTTTTGGAAGCTTCAGAATAATATTGCCAAAATGTGCATGTTGTTACCAAAGAAGAGTAAATTCTGTGTTGACTCTAACTTTTAAGTAACATGATAAGTGAGTTTTCTGGAAATAAAACCTTGTCAGGTTAAAGTTTTTAGGCATCAGAGAAAAAACCTTCCTTGGCTGGGGACAATTACTAATTAGTATAATCTTAAGAAATAAAGCTGGGCATGGTGGCACACACCTGTAATTCCAGCACTTGGAAGGCTGAGGCAGGAGGATCACCATAAGTTTGAGGCCAGCCTGGACTACAATGTGAGCTCAATTTCAGCATGAACTACATAGCAAGACACTGTTTCAGAAAAAAAAAAAAAAAAAAAAAGAAAGAAAAGCAAAAATTAAGAAAAGAAGTAATGGTCTTAAGGAATTAGTGGTCTATTGTTAGTTATATGCTTAAGGAATTTTTGAAGAAAGCCAGTAGCATTCCCTCTTTCCCCATCCTGTATCTGTTTTTCCTTTATTTCCTTTTGAGGTACTTAGTCTAGTAGAACTGTAATCAGGGGCTTACACTCAGCCTAAAGGGTGGGCGTATGACCACAGCTTATATAAATATATGCTCCATTGCTGGAATTTGGATCTTTAGCTAAGGGGTTCCCCCTTTGTCCTGGGTTAGACACTCTAAATGACAGTATTTGCTATAAAACCACCAGTAGAAGTTCTTGTTTTCTGGCCTCCATGTCTGTGTCTTGGCTACTGATGTCTCTAAGGCTCATTTTCCAGTCTGCAGTGGATTCACTGAGCCTCCAATAAGCCTTTTAAAATTAGCCATTTGGTTTTTGTTGCTTGTAACCACAGAACCTCACTTGGATTGGTAGTTTGTATATTAGTGAACTAGATTTAGTAAATGGGATATATTTGGAGGTATACAATTAAAAATATCATTCATTACTTTCTTTCACCATGAATAAATATCTGAATATTTTGTAGTAGATTACCAACAGTGGAGAATTCTCAACTAGGCTCTCAAAAATTAGCTATTTTGCTGGACTCCCTAGTACTCCTGTGTTTGGTACAAAGAAGTCACTCTTGGTTGCTTCTCTAACCTCTTAAAGATGTGTTCATATGCATGAGCAGGGCTGGCAATGAGGAGAGAAGCAGAGAGGTCATCTCTATTTCCGAGCTTTTGTCTCTTTGTGGCCTGCGGATTGTAAAAGGGCCGCATCTCAAAACAAAACAGTTATACTTTCTAAATGTTTTTCTACTTTTCTCTCTTTTTTCATTTCTGTTTTTTAACATTTTTCCCCCAACTGCACACCTTCTTCTCAATGATGCATAAAATGGGAGTACTAAGACTCCATTACTTTGTATAATATCTTGCACTGCTTTTGGTTTCCTGAGAATTGAATGGAAAAGTTTTCTGTTTCCCTTTGTGTTTTATTTGTTGAGTACTTCTCTGTTCTGTGTAGTGGCTAGGACAATGCTGGTTAATGATTTTTCTCAAAGACATCAACTTTTTAGTCCTATTGTGAATAAATGTCAGGGGAGCATTTTATGGTGGGAATAGCCTTAGATGAGGTGCTGCTGGAACTTCTCATTTTGGCTCTGCCACTTGCTAGCTTTGTGACTCTGTAAGATTCCTAACTTTCCCTAAGATGTCAGATTCTACATCTGTAAAATCAGGATAACCCTCTATTGCTTAGAGCTGTTTTTGGGGTCACATAAAGATAATGTTTGTGAAAGTACTTCCCAAATTGTAAAGTGCTAAATAACATCTGGTATTATTGTTATTTTTGCATACATATTTACTAAACAGATGAAAAAGAGAGGAGCTTGTTTGATGATGCTGAGGAGGAAAGGGAAGTAAATGAACAACTGTATGTGGTGGTTTGCTAACTATTCTCTATTTGTACCTTCTGCTCCTCTCTTCAAAGGACCTTGCATCCCAGGAAGCTTACCTCTGTTGTCAGCATCCCTCTGGGCTCTCTTGTCCCTTGGCTTTCTATTGTAATAGCCAATGCAAGATACTGGGTAAAGATCTGGGAATGCAATGTAGGAATCTTGTTCCCTACCTTCCTCCTGCGGCACTGTGATTTGCCAGTGGCTGTGTTTTTCTAAGGAAGGGCACAGTACTTGCTGTGGGCCTCCTTTCTGCAAATATAGGTCTTTCCAATCTCTGGCAACTGTCTCTTCTGCAGTGTTAACTGTTATAATTTTTGCTAACTCTAGGAGACTAGACCACCCATCATTGCCTTTCCTTATCCCTGCCTATGCCTGTCATTAAATTGCCCTCAGTTTCTCAGGTGAAGGTGCCACTGCTTTCCTACTGTAACCTCGATTGTACAATGGATTTTTTTCTTATATATTTTTTTCTGGTGTCCTCAATTCAGCTAAGCAGATAGTGTGTCAGGGACAAAGCAAGTGTTTAGTGCTCATTTTAAGAATTGGACATTCTGGTGGTGTAGTTGGAGGGATTAGATCAATCAGTTTAAGGAAAAAAAGCAAGTTTTATTAAATTGAAAGACTGTATATTACCTCAGTATATAAAGAAGCACAATATTATGCATGTTATAAATTATTCTTTAAAATTTATTTTTATTTTGATCAAAACAATTGTGCCTATGCTGTTCAGATGCAACAGCATTAAGAAGCAAGTATTGAAAAAACTGCAACATCTTTCTCATCTTTCTAACTCTCTCCCCCTCTCCAGATGTCCTCCCTAGAACTGGCAACTTTCAGTTTTGCTACTGCCCATGTTGATCTCTTTATTTCTAAATAATGTGATTACATTATTTTTCCTAATATACCAATCTCAGCACTAACTCTCTGACACTCCCTAGTCCTACCACTTCTCGTCCCTACAGCCTTCAAGGAGAGTTATGTTACAATTTTTGTGTAAGTCAATAGATAATATTTATATCATTGTGGTTATATGTTTTCCCATTGTCAAGTGATATGTTAGTCTGATTGGTTATGCTTCCTTTGACATACAATTTTTTTTTCTATTTTGGATTGATATATGCTTTTAAAAATTTGTTTACTTTCCTAGTGAAGATCTACCTGATAAAGTAAGTGGCAGTAGCATCTCAGTTTTTTTTTTTTTTTTTTTAATGTGAGTACCAGGAGTTGACCTCAGGACCTTGCGCTTGCTGGGCAAGCGCTCGTGCCACTGAGCGATGTCACTGGCCCTTTTTTTCCTTTATGTGGGTTCCGGGAGTCGAACTCAGGACCTCGTGCTTGCCGGGCAGGCGCTTATGCTGCTGAGCCATCTCACCAGCCCAGCATCTCAGTTTTAAACATGGGTTATAGTAGTGTATATAGTTTATCGATGTGGAAATCGAGGCTGAAAGTAGTTTGTCCACAGACAGGTAGAAGGTGTTAGATTTGGGATAAGGTACCAGCCAGCCAGCAAAGTCTACATTTTTAAGACATTATTTATAAATACTGTCACTTCAGTTGTTATCCTAATGACTGTATTAAGAGGAAATTGCTGGGGCTGAGCATGTAGCTCAGTGGTAGAGCGTTCAAGTCCATGGGTTTAATCCCTAGCACCACAAAATTTTTTTAAAAAAATGTTGGTTAGTTTCTATCTTCAGAGGTTCAGAACCAATAGTTATATGATGGGGGACCAAGAATTTGTATATTGTGACTCGGTTCATGAACTTAATTCTTTCCACGATTCTGGTCACAAACCAAATTGGACAAGAACTGAATCAAATTTCCCCATAAAGTCAACATTGAACCTCACCATTGAATTTAATTCAGTTCTTGTCCAATTTGATTTGTGACCAGAATCGTGGAAAGAATTAAGTTCGTGAATTGAGGTACCACCGTATTTCAAAAAGCTCCACAGCTAATTCACCTGATCATCAGGGTATGAGGACTTCTGTTTTATATCCTATCATTACTGTAATTACCATATCATGATCATCACTACCACCATTAGCAATAACAAATGACTGTTTTGCTCAGTGCTCTCCATAGCTGAGTAGAAATCCTGATGTCTGTTAAAGCAGCTTCCCTTTAACCCCATAGGTGAGCTTATACTGTAGATGACTTTTGTAATGAGTTATCTGGCCATTTTTAACTTTGGCAATTGCTTTGGGAGGACATATGCCCCATAGAAGTGGGCTAGGCTGTATTTTTCAGCTCAGCTGGTTGTTGCTTTCTCTGGTACAAAAGCAAGGAGAATATTGTCCCTGTATTTACCCCTGACCTTTAAGGGACTCATCCCCCAACCCCCAGAGTTCCCAAAATGACATCTAGGGAATTGCAAAGCTTTAGTAAAAGAGAAACTTTGATGTCTTCGTTCTGTTTGATTTCTACACTACCCTCCATGCTTGTGGCATTTCTTGTTTATCAGGCAGGAGAGAAGCAGTGAAATTTGGCCTGGGGTTTTCTCATCCCTAGGTGTGAAATTATTTCAGAACTTAATAATAATACTTTGCATTTCTATGGTGATTTTATTTGAAGATCTTCAACTGTTCCTTGGTGTAAATAGAGCTTTGCAGCACCCTCTGAAGTAGGTAAGTATTATTAGAGAATATTTCCTCCAAGAACATTTTCACTTCACATCCCATGTGTGACTTGAAAATGCTTTTGTATTATTTGGGAATCTCAACTATTTAAAGTGCCATGCATACAGGGTACTTCTTTTCTTTATATTCAGTCTTCATTATTTCTTAGCACATGGAGGAAAATCTAGTTTTTCATAAGTGGGTATAACATTAGAATTAAAATAAAAGCTATCTGTTATGGCCTTTTATTTGAATATTTTAAAAACATTTAATAATATTCATTGGTTCTGGAACTTTCAGTTTTACAGTTACTTTTCCTTTTATGAAGTAGCAGAATTTTCAGGAATTAATATATTGAATAACTAAAAGGAACTTGGCCTGGGAATGTGCTGTGCTTTAGGGGTTCAAGGTGTGTCAAACCAACTGAAAATACTTTGAATTTGCATTCTGATTTAAAGGTTTCATTTTGAAAAAATGTTTTGAATATTGCGTGCATGAATTTAAAAGTATTTATTAATTTATTTTTGAGACAGGGTCCAGGCTGGCCTCCAATTCACAATCCTACCTCAGCCCCTGCAGTAGCTGGGGTCACAGATGTAGGCTGCTGCACTCAGCTACATGCATGAATTTTAATCATGAATGTGTACGTACTTGGTTACTTTTTTTCCCACTGAATTTTGGAACGTTCTGTCTCAGTAGTATTTGGGTTTTCTACTCGCATAGTGTTATTGATGCTAAAGTGCTGCAGGTCTGCCATAGCACAGAACATTTGGAAAAGGGTGTCTGATCTTCAGTCCGCACCAGTCACATTGCAAGGCCCATGTCCACGTCATGCGGTTAAGCTTTGTTGTGTCTATTCAAAGGAGGTTGAGCTCTTCGCTGTGATTTCAAGGCCCTGGTGTTCATGTTCCCAACGCCCTGCCACCAACCCATCAAAGGTTCTGTCATCCCCCTAGAGTTCTACCAGGCAGCAAATGCCAGCCTTTACTACTTTAAGGAACTAGAAAACCTCCACTTTTTCTTCAATACTAGGAAAGCCTATGTTTCATTGTATTGCAACTGTCTACCTAAACAAGTTTAGAAGAAGCAGAACAATTTTAAGCAAAGCAAAACAATATAAACTTTTCTTTGTTGTCCTTTGTGCTGGTGTCTAGCACATTCCTTTCCATGAATTTAGGCTCTAGGGGAAAAGTCCTTAATGAGGTCAGGATTTTGGGAGGGGGATTGGAAATTTCCTTCTAGTACCTTCTGCTTTTGGACATGTGCCTGAGAAAAAGGCAAGACACAATCTGATGAAGTTCTTGAAATGAGAAGGGAAAAGCATATACAGTAGGGAAAATGTAAAGTATGAATTGGCTTTTTAAAATTATATTGCCCCTAAGTTAATACTGAGACCAGGTGATACTTTCCTATTCATGGAGTGCTTTATGGTTCTCGTGATGAGTGCAAACTGATCATACGATAAATCTTTTTTTCTGACATCTCAGTTGTCTATTTTGGGGGGGGGGGGTCACTTAAGATCCATCATCTAAAGCTTTTGGGGAATATTGGCAGAATTATGAATCTCTGCATCATTTTCTCTTGAGTCTTTCCTTAAAGGAGACCACATAAATTAGCTGCTAATTAGGTGAAGATAGATTTATCACTTAAGATCCTTTTGGCTGCAAATTATCAAAAAGTTAGCTCAAAATGGTTTAAAAAACAAGGGAATTAAAAGAAAAAAGTTTCCCACTCTCTCCATGTATACCCGCTGAGCCTCTTAGATGTCATGATTGATGGGAAGGCTCTCCATTCGAATCCTAGCTCTGAGGGTCTGGAATCCCACTGAAATCCACTTTTCCCTGGTGTCAAGCAACTGGGGACCCACCAGGGTGCCTTTGATGGTTGTCAATGTGCAGCAGGGAGAGGATTTTGAATAATAAACTGGTGACAGATTGCTAAGCACTGTCAGTTATCTTGTGAATTGCTCTACAAACTTACATTTGAAAATCCACAAAATAAAACCCAAGGAGGAAGACCTTCTGGAGGAGCGTGAGTTTTTTTTGGTTCAGTGGCTCAACAATGTCACCAGAGTCCCTGTATCTTTGTCCTTTTCTTCTGCCATCTTCAGTGTGTTGACTTAGTTCTTGGACTGGTTGCTTTCATGGTTCTACAATAGCTGCTTTATTTTAGGAGCCACATGCAGACACAGTGGCAGTTTCTATCAAGACACTCATTCTTGTGTGCCCCTGTTTAAAAGTAAGGGACCTTCTCTGGAACCTCTCAACAAATGTCTCTTCAGGTCTTGTTTGGCTGATTGCCCCCACTTAGGCCTTCTTAAAACAGACACTGGCATATAGAATGGATTGCCCCAAGTGATACTTTGGTGCTTTCCGACTTTATTCTTTTTGTGGTACACATAGAAAATAAGATTTGACCAGCACAGTAAGTAAAGATAAAGGGCTGTCCACAGCTGGAGAGGGGTGTGAGTGTGTTGGGGTGGATATGGTTTTCTGCCTCTGGCTAATCCTGCCAAACTGCTCTGGTACCTAAAGGCATGGATATCTGAATAATAGTAAACCTTTCCGTATTTTAAATAAGAATTCATACCTTGTCTGGGATATTCTTATCTTCCTTGGGTACATGGCTTTGTGGAAGAAGAACACTCCAATAAAGTTGGGGCTTGTGTTAGGATTCTCCAGAGAAACAGAGCTGATAGGTTATTTATTTGTTTATTTATTATGGGATTTGTCTTGGGCAATAATGAAGGCCTTGGAGTCTCATCATCATCTGCAAACTGTAGACCTAGGAAAGCTGGAGTTGCAATTCAGTCCAAGTTCAAAGGCCTGAGAACCAGGGGAGCCACAAGTGTAAATGCCAGTCTGAGGATGAAAGAAGAGATGATGGGTCCTAGCACAAAACAGCGAGGCAGAAAAAAGAACACATCTTCCTTCCTCTTCTTTTGTTCTTTTCAGGCCCTGTATGAATCAGATGATGCCCACCTGCATTGGAGAGGCCAGTCTACTTTGCTAAGTTCATGGATTCAAGTGCACTCTCGTGGACTCAGAAACTCTCACAGACACACCCAGAGAGAGTGTTTAATCTAGGCACACATTCCCAGGCAACCTGACACATAAAATTCACCATCACAGAGCTTTACCTATAGGGTTGAAGAAGGCAACTGCTGCTATGTAGGCCCTCAGCAGTATCTGCTACATGGATGTTTCCTATCTTTGTATCTGTATCTAATGTCCTTCTTGAATCATTTGTTCCTTACCAGAAGAGACTGAATGTTGCATATCTTTAAGCACTTAGTATTTACTTTGAGTATATTCAGTGAATGAATATGTACTCAGTTGATGGTGCATTCAACTCCATTCACCTCCTGTAATGTGCCAGGAATGTGCTATGTGAGGTGTGAGCAAGTGGGCCCAGTTATTGATTTTCACTCCAGGGAGGGAGACAGATCATAATTAGCAGACAAAGCATAGTTAACAGTTATGCTAAACTCTACTTCAGAGATATGGGTAGGTAAAACAGGGCAGGACTATTAATTTGGAGTGCACAGAGAAAGCTTTTCTATGTTAATGACCTTGAAGTTGAGATCTAAAAAAAAGATGAGGAGGGAATCAGTTTGTACTGAAAAAAGAGGGTTCCTAATTTTGTACCTTGCAACTGTATCTTAGGAATGATTTCTCTTTAAGAAATGAAATACAGCAAGAAAACAGTAAAAGGATGTGACTTGCTCTAAGGCCATGACACAGCTTACCGATTTTTTTTTACCCCCTGTGGAACTGGGGATTGAACTCAGAGTCTTTGCACTGACTACATCCCTAGCACTCTTGATTGATTAATTGATTGATTGATTGATTGACAGGGTTTTACTGAGTTGCCCAGGCAGAGCTCAAACTTCTGATTCTTCTGCCTCAGGCTCCCAAAGTACCAGTATTATAGGTGTGCACCTCTATGCCTGGCTGCAGTTTACTAATCTGAAGGTACATTGGATAGCAAGCCTCCTGAGGCTTTGGGCTAGGAAGTGGTTGGTCCTTAAAAACTAACAGGAATGACACAGGTAAATAGATAAACATATGTGCTACATGCTGTCTATCACCATCTCCATCCTAAAGAGCGGTTGTCTCATCCTTTCTCTTTCCAGACTGGCTTATCTGTTTCTCTTAGCATACACAGTCCAATTTGGCTACCACTGTAGTTCCCTGTGCCCTATTCAAGGGCCTCATAGAGCTAACTGGAACTCTTGCACTCCAATTCCTTTTTCCTACAGGAAGGAATCAGAATGGACTGATGTAAGTTCTGTGCTCACCCTTGCTGAAGTCAGCTGTAGCCTAGGCCTAAGGTCCACTTGTCTGGCTGCCTACTTAATGCTGCTTAATCCTATCTGGCAGGCTTGGTAGATATTTTCCAGAAAGGTGGAATATAGGGTAGGCAGATGGATTAACAGCCTTTTTAAATGCTGTTTTTCAGGTTCTGTATCCTTAATAATACTTGTAGAGTCCCAATGATATAAATGACTTAGTTACCACTTGGATTATGTAGTTAAGTACTGATACCTACTATAGGTACTGTGTATAGCAGGTAGTTGAGAAGTAGTGATGGAGAAATTATCAAAGCTGAATGTGAGATGTGATGTAGTTCTTTCTTGGGGATAGGTCAATTATTTTGTTTTAGTGGAAATACTCCTTTTTCTGCATATGAAAAAACCTTTTTACAAGTGCCACTTTATGTCTTTAAATCTCTTAATTACTTTATTCCTATTACAAAAGTGATACATTTCCATTTCAGATTATTTGGAAACAAGATCAGCAAAAGAGGACAAAATATAAATTGCTCCTAGTCCTAATGCTTAGAGGTGATCAGCTATGCCACAGTGGTGGCAAACCTATGGCACTTGTGCTGCAGCAGGCTTTTTATTATCATTGAAAGCTCTAAATGTTTCATCATCACTGAAGAATGGTATTTTGGGTTTTTTTCCCCAGTTAGTTTCTATGTAGATTTTTTTAAAAAAAGAATGGTACCTACTGCCTTTTCCAGTTAACATTATAATCTGAATGTTAAAAATTCTAATACATCGGGCTGGTGATATAGCTCAGTGGCATAAGCACCTGCCTGGCAAGCACAAGGTCCTGAGTTTGACTCACAGTACCCGCATAAAAAAAAAAAAAAATTCTAATACATCATCACTGTGTACTGCACTATGCCCAATTGTGTGGCTATCACCTATAGAAGTGGGTGTGCAGATTGGAAAAGCACATGTGCTGATCTAAGTGATCCTTAGGCTGAGAAGGATTGGAATGCAGACTCCAAGGTCTGTGGACCAGTATAGATACTACCTGACTGTTTCCAGAAAAAACAGGGTGATTATAGAACTTGGTCAGAAATTAAGCATGTATGATCACCTGTCTGCTTGACCACAACTTTCCTGAGGATAATTTGAATGAAGCTCATTTACCATTTTGAAAGAAGGATGGCTCAGCTTGAGCATCCCTGTAAGGAAAATAATCAGCAGCCCCCTCAGGGTTCCCAGAAGCTTCTTTGCAGCTCAGGCCTGGGTGGTACCTGCAGTCTGTGCTTGCTTTTCTTGATAAAGCAAATGTAAGCATGCCAAATTGCTTTGCTCCAGCTTACCCCTACCCCAGGATGTATCTATAAATGCTACAAAAGGAAAGCTTATGAGCATATGCTGCACGGAACTCAGAAAATGTCCTGCCTACTTAATCCTTTGCCTACTTCAGGGAGAAAAGTCTGTTTATACTTGAACTGAGAATTGAAGGATCACAAAAATGAAGAGTGGACGCCGTGCTAGAAATCACTGGTTGTGCTTTCTCATTTCCCTTAGAGCCATGGGTTGATTTTTTATTACAGCTGTGTCAGTGGGGAAATGTGCTGCTCTTTCTAGGGTTCTTAGATTCTCTCCTAATTATGTGACTATGGCTAATGCCTTTTGAGGAAATGTAAGTCCCCCTGTTTATACACAGGGTGTTTATTAGAGGGGATAATGAGGGCCAGAGACCACCTCTTGAGGCCAAATCTATTCCCTCCACCCATGACTGTACATTTAGATGACTGCAGATGGAGAAAGGCATTTTCTCCTTTTGAGTCTTTTGGACAGATTCTTTCATGAGAGGTGTGTGGAGTCACAAC
Organism: Erethizon dorsatum; assembly: GCA_028451465.1. Taxonomy (NCBI): domain Eukaryota; kingdom Metazoa; phylum Chordata; class Mammalia; order Rodentia; family Erethizontidae; genus Erethizon; species Erethizon dorsatum. The sequence continues at coordinate 91,999,002 of CM051825.1, read as the reverse complement.
AGAAGTGTGTTAGCTCAGAGGTAGGGAACTTGCCCTTACACTTAGCTTGCACGCTGGTCTTTCTGGTTCAAGATGATTCTCCTGCAAAATAGTATTTTTCCTTGCTGGAATGTTGGCTTGCAGATTCCCACAGAAGCTCTTCTACAAAACTTTCTGACCCTGAAGCATCTCAGATCTTGGATTCTGCTCCCCTTGTGAGCTGTCCCATACTGGAGCTCTGGAGAACTCTCTAGCAGGTCTGCATCTGTCTCTTCGTCTTACAGAAGGCACTGCAATTTTCCTGCCTATATCTTATTTAATGTATGTCTGTATCTTCCAGCTGTCTTAGACTAGGGATCTGTGGGGCCATTTGGTTTAACACCAAAGGCACTGTCTGTGTATAGCCAGTCATGATGAATAACTGTAAACATGAATAGATGCCTGCCCAGGGGGGGGGCGTTAGCTGAGAGGTGTGTGAATCTGCTTGGAGGGGCAACAGCTGAGATGTCAGAGTAGTTTACCATCTCCTGGGTAGAGGCATTGGGGGAGTATTTTCTCTTTGAAAAATATTACAGGCTTCAGGTCTCAAATTTCCCCTCCTGTGGCTACAAGTGCTCATCCTTCTGATTTAGAAATGAGAAGATCTCCATGGGTATTACAAGTATAGGAAATTCAGAGTGAGAAAGAAGTGAAAAATGCAGGGGTCTTCAAAAGGGCAGTAAATTGTGGTCATCATCATTTGCTGAGGTGTGTTTGTGAATATACCTGCACACAATGCTCACGGTGCTTGTTAATGCCACTGGATGACGCTGGAAAACAGGGAAGATACTGGACAGCAGAAAGAAAGCATGTGGGTATTGCACTGTAACAGCATGGACTATTATTATTCCTGTAATATTTGTCATGGTATTGTGATCTGGTTCCAAAAGTGTAGCCAGGGTTTTTGACTCCTGATATGCGCTTGGCTGTGTGGTTATTAATCACTTTTCCTGAGCTTTCTTCATTTGATCTTTATCATGGTTCATGGGGCAGATACTACTCTTCACTGTTTAACATGTAAAGAATGGACATTCAGAGAGCTTAAATAAGTTAATCAAGATTGCACAGCTTGTGAGAAGGAGGCACTCTGAGTGAGAGTGCAGCCAGTCTCTGTCCAGACAGGAAAAAATGGAGAAGAATCTGTCATTTATTTGAAAAAGGTCAAGAGTACAGATGGATTCATGTGGTGTTCCTTGATAACTTTGGATGTGGTTGAGATAAACTGGAGACATGCTGTAGGCGTGCAGGTGCCTCTTTCTGTAAAACTGATCTGTTTTTATACATCCATCCATTCATTCATTCATTCATGGTCAGTTCCTTCAGGTGCACTCACTCAGTTTTTTCTGTAAAATACACACCTGTTTTGTTGAGAGCCAAGGTGTTAGAACAATAGAGAGCTGATTGGAGAACTGAGAATCTGATTGGTGAGAAGAATGGCCAGAAGGAGCTAGAACATATGGCACTTTGTGGTGCATGTGGTGAGCAGCAGCAGAATTTGGGGCTTGTGCCATGAGTTCTTGGAGTAACCTCTAGGTAATGTGTCATCTCCCATTGGGAACCTCAGTTAGCATTCCAGAGATTTGGTCTCAGCACAGAACTGACATTTGTTCTGCGCTGTCAGCTACAATGAAGAGACCTATTAACAGAACACCATTTCTTTGTGGTGGCTGATTTGTGAGCTCAGACATATATGTCTAAAAGGGTTGATGCAGAGGAGTCGATGAAGGACCTTCAAGCCAAATAGTACAGAGGACTTCGTCTATGACACATATTTAGGGACAGCCCCAGATATAAATAATTGTGAAGTGGTGCATAACCTGCTCTTTCATATCTTTACTTCTCATTGCTTGTGGCATCCAATCTACCCACCCCCCACTTTGCCCCAGTATTCGGACTTAACACATGCTCCTCCAGGTTCTCAGCTCCTGTCTACCTCTTCTGGTGGTTCCTTCACCCTTTAGCCTTGTTAAAGGGACAGGGGAAATATATAATGTATATGTATGTATATACATATATACACATACATATGTTAAGGGGTAAAATGTTTCAATGCATATGTACATTACTTGTTTATTCTCTAGTATGAACTTAATACCACACAAATTTATTGCAGTGTTCTATGTGGCACATGAGATGAGATGAAAGAACCTATTTTTGGTTAGTCGCATTAGTTTTTCGAATTTCCCTTTTATAGCAAGTGATATGTTATATACAATGTTTATACAAGTGACATTGGATGTTTATAGTGGCAATATAAAATTGTTTCCTTCAAAAAGTTAATTTACATTGTTAAAATTGAGTTGATTTAAAGAAAAATATTGTATTAATGATAGAACTTTGGTTCGCAGGTATAAAAATCATGAAAGGGGCATGTGGCTATCTGAAGTTTTGGGACAATTATATTATTTTATCTGGGTGTATATGCATGTCATTCTTTGTCTTTAACTGGGAAATACTGCTTATCTTAGAAGTAGGACATTTAATTGAGGAGGGTGGGGAGAACACCCCAAAAATCTTATTCATAGATGGCCACCTAATTTGCTGTCATAATTGTTACTTAGTTACACATGACTCTTGTCATACCAGCTTTTTCTCTTAATGTTTACACTTTAGGGAAAGCAGTTTTTTCTTCATAGGACCCAATTTTGTGTAACTATGAGACAGGTATCCATAAAGCTCTTTTTCATTAAATACTCACATGAATATGACCTAATGTTAGTTAGAGTATGTAGACATGGCATCTACAGCAGACACAAGGAATAGCAACAATCAACTAACCATATAATTATAGAAGAAATATAATAGAATAAATAGAATATTTATTTTATGTAACAAAAGTAGCACCTAAATTTATTCCTGAACAGTTTTTCTAAGGGACAAGAAAATTGTCAAAAATAAAGCGTGGTTTTTCTCTGAAAAATACTCAGTACGGTAGGAAAGAGAACAAGCAACTGTAGTTTTAGGTGGGCCTGATGTGGTAGGATTCTGGGGCTCACTAGCGTGAGAGTACTTGTACTATTTGGTAGAGTTTTTTCTGTTTTTGAGTGGGTGTGTCTTCAGGCAGACCAGGGACTATCAGAGAACTGAGGGACTATCAGAGCATCCTGGTGGAATTAAATGAGACTTGTTGGTGATCTATGCATGGCAGGCCAGGTGCTATCCTGGGATGACTTTAGCCCTGTGATTCTAGACGATTTTTCCCCTAGTCCTACACTATATTTGGTCTGGTGCTTCCTGCAAGTACAAGAAAGAACATCTGTTCCTTAAGGTCTATTGTCACATCTTTTCCCAGGAAAGTTATTGCTACAAAAGTAATTTTTCATCCTTATAGAGACAGACATTTTCACAGTATGTATTTCTTTATTTGCTGTAGCCTCTTGATAACTGATGAGTGAGAGAGACTTTTTCTCTCTCTCATTCATCTGTAATGTTACTATTACAGCCATACCAGATCATTACTTGTTGGGTTTTTATCTAGTTTTGGGGGACCAAATTCATTTTGCTACAAAGAACAACTAATTTCTTCCAGATGATATAGGCTACTATATCTCTAGGAGGTGATTTGTCAAACTAAAAATATCATTTTAATTTAAGAATATTTACTTTTCTTTTTATGTGAGTGAGGAAAAACAAACCTGTGAATTCTTTGTTTTTTTTTTTTTTTTTTTTTTCAGTAGACTAATGGTGGGGATAAACTTTCTTGAAATGCATCTATCTTGTAAAAGTATTACATTGATAACTTAAAGGAACTCAGGCCTAAAATGCTAACTGTCGTTAACTGTCTCCCTGTGCCCATCAAGGTTGACTGATAGAGCAAATTATTCACTAAGTACTTTCCATGTAAAAGTATTACATTGATAACTTAAAGGAACTCAGGCTTAAAATGCTAAATGTCGTTAACTGTCTCCCTGTGCTCATCAAGGTTGACTGATAGAGCAAATTATTCACTAAGTACTTTCCACTGCTTGGTGCTGGGCAACAGCTGTTAACGTCATTCATAAGGTCTCTGCCCAAGAGTTCCTGGGGCCTAATAAGTAGAAGCTAGGCAATCAAATCATTTGATATATTATTTTGGACCAAATTTAATTCTTGAAATAGTCTGAGTTTTATACAGTGTGTAAACCAGCTTTGTATTGTTTGTTACAAAATACCTGAGAAAATCAGCATAAAAGGAGGAAAAGTTTACTTTGGCTCATGTTTGCAGAGGTTTCAGTCCATGGTCACTTGGCCCTGTTGCCTTTGGGCCTGTGGCAGTGCCACACATCATAGTCGGGAAAACGTGGTGGAGGAGGCTGCTTACCTCATGACAGCTAGGAAGCAAAGAGAGAGAGAGAGAAAAGAAGAGAGAAAAGAAGCAGTATCCCCTTTGAGGGCATGCTCTTAATAACCTAAGTACTTCCCACTGCACCTCACCTTCTAAATGGTCCACCATCTCCAGATAGTGTCATCAGCAGGCTACCAAGGCTTCAAAACATGGCCTGGGGGAGGTCATTTAAGATGTAAATCATAACATACGCACAACTATAACCTTGGTATTTTGTCTTGGCATATGTCCAAAGCATAGTTCAGGGTGGTGCTCCCAAAACATTTGAAACTGACTAGAGACAAGGAAATGAAGTAGGACTTCCAATTTCTCGTTCATGAAAAGCAAAACTAGGTTTAATCTACTACTTAATGTATTGATTGTTGAGAAGAAGCAAATGTAAATCTATTTAACATGTTATCTTCTGATTTTTTGTAAAGCAAAATGAACCTAATGAGTATTGGTGTCATTTTAAAACAAGTGTCTACATCTTCAATGGAATTGTTAGTGAGCTGTTATTATGAAAGTTCACCATGTTGCTCTAAATCACTCACTGAGCCATCAGAGACCTATGTCCCACCAACAATTTCCTGGAATTTGTATAGCACAATTATGATTGACTACAAACCTCACAGTTTCATTACAGGAATTAGTATAGTGGGTTGCTATACAAATTGTTGGATGTGGAGAGGGAAAGGAATGTTAAGAGCTTCTGATATGACTGTCAGCAACTCAGTAGCCTGCACAAACTTCTCAGTGTTTGCAGTAAACCCACCTTCTACCCAGTATATATATATATATTTTGGCCTAGCTAGCAAACAAATGAAGGGAGAGAATGATTTTTTTGTGTGTCAACTTTTTAAAGAAGTATAATGTTACAGGATTGTGTACTTGCAGATCCAAAATGTTCCTCTTGATAAATTTTAACAAAGTAATCATGCCCAAGGAATCAGCTTTATTTATTTGCTTTCTGTGAGCTAGCAATTTATACTATTTTTAAAATTTTTATTTATTTATTTTTTATTTATTTATTTTTTTTTTTTGGTGGGTACCAGGGGTCGAACTCAGGACCGCGTGCTTGCCAGGCAGGCGCTTATGCCGCTGAGCTATCTCACCGGCCCAAAATTTTTATTTTTATTAGTATGTGTTGTCAGTGTATAATGATTACATTCATCACGGGGAGTTTGTACATGTACACAACACATCTTTATCCTTTTTTTAATCCCCTTTTCCTCCCCTCCCCGTCCTCCCTCCATCTCTTGGTCCCTTTCCCTTTTGCAAAAGATCTATTTCCCTGCTTCCTATTTTTTATCTTTTACTTTGCTTTTTTATTTTCTTATATTTAATTTTATTATTTAATTTATTTATATATTTATATTTTGCTTTTACTTTGCTTTTTAATTTATTTATATTTTGGGTTTCTCATATATATATATATTTATATATGTAATATTTAAACTTGTGTGATCCATTTTGATTTTAGCTTAGTACATGGTGCGAGATATAAGTCTAGGTTAAATGTTTTGCATGTGGATAGCCAGTTTTACCAGCACCGTATGTTAAAGTGGCTATCTTTCCTCCTACATAAGTTTTTAGGCCTTCTGTCAAGGATCAGAGGGCTGAAGGTGCCTAAAGTTATTTCTGCATTCTAGATTCTATTCCTTTGATACGCATGTCTGTTTTTCTGCCAGTATCATGCTGTCCCCCCGCCTTTTTTTTAAAGCATTGCAGCTGTATAATATAATTTGAAGTTCGGATTGTCATGCCCCCTGCTTTGCTCTTGTTGCCTAGGACTGCTTTGCTGTTCTGGGTCTCCTATGGTTCCATTTGAACTTTAGGATTGTTTTCTCTAGTTTTGTGAGGAATGCTGTTGGTATTTTGATTTGGATTGCGTTAAATTTGTACATATATCCGTTTTGAAAGTATGGCCATTTTGACAATATTGCTTCTGCCTATTCAGGAACAGGGGATATTTTTCCATTTTCTGATGTCCTCTTTGATCTCCTTCTTTCAGAGTACTGTAGTTTTTGTCCTAGAGGTCTTTCACTGCATTTGTTGTGTTAATTCCTAAATAATTAATTTCTCCTGATGCTATTATGAATGGAATTGTTTTCCTAATTTCTCTCTTGTTGAGTTCATTATTGGCGTATGGGAACACTACTGATTTTGTATCCTGCTACATTACAGAATTTGGTTATTAATTGTAGGAGTCTTTCGGTAGAATTTTTTGGGCCTTTTATACAGAGGATGATGTACTCTGTGAATAATGATAATTTGATTTCTTCCTTTCCTATATATACTCCTTTCATTTTTTCTCTTGCGTGATTGCTCTGTCTAATGTTTTGAGTACCATATTGAATAGGAGTGGTGATGGTAGACATCCTTGACTTGTTCTTGATTTTATTTTATTTATTTATTTTTTTGTGGGTACCGGGGGGTTGACCTCAGGACCTCGTGCGCCAGCAGGCGCCCGTGCCGCTGAGCGATATCACCGGCCCTTTTTTCATATGTGGGTTCCGGGAGTTGAACTCGGGCCCTTGCGCTTGCCAGGCAGGTGCTTACACTGCTGAGCCGTCTCACCGGCCCATGTTCTTGATTTTAGAGGGAAAACTTTAAGCCTTTCTCTCACTTAATATGATGTCGGTGGTAGGTTTGTCATAAATGGCTTTTATTAGATTGATATAAGGTCATTCTGTATCTATTTTCTTCAGTATTTTTATCATGAATGGATGTTGGATTTTGTCAAAGACTTTTTCTGCATCTGCTAAGATGATCATGTGATTTTTGTCCTTGCTTCTGTATTGCATTTATTTATTTGTATATATTGAACCATCCTTGCATCACTGGGATAAAGCCTACTTGGTCATAATATATGATCTTTTTGATGATTTGTTGCATTCTGTTTGTCCGTACCTTGTTGAGGATTTCTGTGTCTATGTTCATTCAAGAGATTGGCCTTTAGTTCTCTTTTTTTAGCTGGATCCTTGTCTGGTTTTGGAATTAGGGTCATGCTAGCTTCCAAGATACCAGTTTTAGAGTGAGATACACAGTACCTATCAGTCTCATGCTATCTTTTACCACTATCTTGACTCCAAATCACATATTTGTTTTGCCATGGTTTTGAATTTTTTTGGTATATGAATATCCTTTATCTTTTAGTGTATCTTATACTTTTAGAAACATTAAAAATATTAACTGTGGTTTTAAAACTATACTTTACACAGTTTGTTCTAATGTATCTCCAAAATGTCAAACTGGCAAGAAAAGGCTTATAACAAGCCAAGACATATAAATAAACTATAAGGTTTATGTTCTTTTACCATTTCAGTTGCCCACTGGACAAAAGACTAGACTACAGTACATGTTTTTCAATATGAACTAGAAGGACTTCAGTTTCTAATTGTCTTTTGATGCAACCATATTAAGGTAATATAAATCATAACACCTAATTAATAAGAAAGATTAAATTAATTAGAAACATTAAAAATATTACATATAATTATAAACAATAGTGATTTATCATATCTTTGTACTGGAAAAAAAACTGGAGTACAATAAATACAGCAAACAAAGGCAATTTTGTTGCTTAAATTAACCTATTTGTTATAGGCTAATGATGTGACAAATGGTGTAGCCTATACTGGTCTTTCACTTCCTTCAGTGTTCCCATGGTGAACTTGACTGTGACAGTGAAGTGGTATTGTGGCCCCGGCACCACCCGCTGCTGTTTGCATGCAGAAGCCACAATGCCAGGTCCCCCACAGCTCATTTCTCCATTTTGGTTTTACAGAAGCAAGTGTACTTGGTATGCTGGCTGATTTCAGTTTTCTTCACCATTTTACAGAGGGAGTTGCCATAGCAGGCCCTTTATTTACCAACAATTCCTACTTTCTTGGTGTGTTTGGCAGTGTTACTAAGACCTTAGTCTGAGTCCAGAAAACATGTTTTTGAATTTTATGTAGTAAAAAGAATCATACAGTAGGGACTTCTCTGTATATGATGTCTTTTGCTCAACATTAAAACGTGGAAGTTTTTGTATTTAAGAAATAATGTAGACTCCTGGATGTCAAATGAAATCATAGATTGGGAAAATACTTTGGAAAATTTAAAATGCCTTGCAAATGTGATGATGAATTTGGTGACTGGGCATTTTAATAGTCTGAAGTATTTTCATGTGTTTTGGGAAAACATTTCCCCAAATTTTTGTATCATTTAATTATTATTGACTAGTTCAGCCACACAATTTACATGTGCAGATTTGACCGTGACTTACACTGGATAACTCATTTATATCTCAAGAGAGAAAACTATAACATTCTGGATATTAATGTTTCAAAGTTCATCTTAGAAATGTGTACCCTGTGTTCTTGTATAGGTTAGTGGATACTTTCTTATAATTGATTAATTAAATGGAAGCTAGAGTATTTTTGAACCTTAGGCTATATCTTAATGTTTCTTTTTATATTTAATTGCTTAACTGTGTGAAAAATGTATAACTAGAACATTTTTTCTTTTAGTGTTACAGTATACATAGAATTTGTCATTCAGGTCAAACTACACACTAGATTACCATCTTCTAAAGGGGTAATATGTAACAGTTTTCTTGAAAAGAATACCCCTACCACACTACCCCATCAAAACCAAACTAAACCCCATCTTCTCAGCACCACATTGCTCTGGCTGAGAACATGGGGTTGGTGTCTGCTGGGTGTGCAAGTGGTTCCTCTGCTGAATAAACCTCCTTCCTTCCTCTGTAAATGAAGGTAACAGTAGCACCTCTCAGTAGCGGTTGTTGGGAGTCCACTATAACACAAAGACTGAACACAGTGCGGGGGCACAATGTAAAGGCTTGGTATATACAAGTTACAAGCAGGTGGTCCTAAGAATTCTTTCTTAAATTTTAAGTTAAAACATAACTTTCGTAGGTGGAATATACTCACTTTTACACTATCTAGACCTCTGAGGTGCATCCTGAATGATTTAAAAAAATTTTTTTTTGCACAGCAAAATCCCTCAGAAAGTGGTGGTATTTAAATGTTAGAACAAACCGGTATCATTTTTCAATGTCTATCTGATGACAATCTGGTTATTAGCTTGTCAGAATTTTTTGACAAATATAGTGTTGGACTACCTAATTACATTGCTTCAGAGTCCAGTGGGGCCACTGATCTGTTTCCTAATAATTTTTGGCTAGGTTTGTTTTGTTAAAGGCAAACTTATCAGTCATGTGAAAAAAAAATATATGTATTTGTGTTTACTAGTCTAAACAAGAAAAATCCACTTACACCTGCTATTGTGAGGAATGGTAATGATACACACTTCTCAGAATTCAGATGTTCCACCATCTGAAAGTTTTAAGTCAGTGGGGAGAAATGCCAAAGATGCCAAAAGTTGTGCAGGTTTTATTTCATTTTATATTTTGGTTTTGGAAAATACATAACCAAATCACAAATTTTAAAGATACACACTTGAAATCACTTTTCACCCCCCTCATTCATTTTTATTTATTTTTATTTTATTTTAATTTTTTTGTGGGTACCGGGGGTCGACCTCAGGACCTCGCATGCCAGCAGGCGCCCGTGCTGCTGAGCGATATCACCGGACCTTTTTCATATGTGGGTTCCGGGAGTTGAACTCGGGCCCTCGCACTTGCCAGGCAGGTGCTTATGCCGCTGAGCCATCTCACCGACCCACCTCATTTATTTTTAAATACCAGGAGTTTTCTTATTTATTGAGAATTTAAGCAATGGAGAGTACTAAAAAAATACTTCTATACAACTGCTCTTATGTCAAGACAGAGCCTGGTTGAAGGGTCAAAAGGTCATATAATTTGGGGGCTTTTAAGAAAAAAGAATAAAAAGTTATGAATGTAAAATTTGATATAAAGATAAATATTTATTTCAGTGATTCAATTAAGTGATTTGGTTTCTTATCTTTGAAGATCTCTTTACCAGAAATGCTGCAGGGGTTCTCATTCCACTGAGAACACTGACTCCTAAGTGTGCTCAGTGCTCCCAGGTCCCATGTGGGAGTGCCCTCGTGTTTAAGCTTCTTTGCCATCATGCCAATCCTTCTCTGTCTATTCAGACTTGAAGCTGAGTCAGTGACAAGGTAGCTGGTTAGATGATATCTGGAAAGCTGAAGAAGACATTTATTTGGAGTAACCTGTGAAATTTAGTTTCTAGTCAGCTTAGAGGTAGTGTTACAGATTTTTAAGTGAACTGAAAAAAGAAAGCTTGATAAAGTACAAACCTTTAAAGATAGTTCTCCAAAATTAGAATAATTTCAGGATATGTTGACATTAAGTCATTGTAATGTAAGATCCATGAGACAATGTGTTACTAAGGGAGGGAAGATAGAGGGAGGTTAGATAATGGGTAACAAAATACAGTTCCACAGGAGGAACAAGCTTAGACTTCTCTTCAGCTTGGTATGGCGACTGTTTTTTGCAGTGATTTATTATATATTTTATAAAGAAGTAGAAGAGAGGAGTTTGAAGGTTCACAACACAAAGAAATAATAAATGTTTCAGGAGATGGAAATGCTAATTGCCTTGATTTCATCATAACACTTTATATTCCTGTATCAAATAGCCACAATACACCCCATAAATATGTACAATTATTATATGTTAATAACAGTAAGTAACTATTTAGAAATGATATAAATGATCATCTGTTCTAGAAAAAAAGTGTTACTAAAAAGAAGAGGCATTGACATTTTCTAGGAATCTGTGTTTCTCCAGGTGTTGATTTCTTTGTGTAGCTCACACAGTAAGCTCCCTGATGGAAAAGCAACATTTAGGCTTGACAAAACAGGCAAATCTTTGTGCTATCTTTCGAATACCATGATTGCAGCACTTGGCTACCATCAATAGGGCATGAACTGCTCTTTTTAGACAGATGATTTGATAAACCCAAGCATACCAAATGCATAACATCATGGGCTTTCATGACTCCAAGTGTGGAAATAGCTGTTCAGGTGTTTTAGTTCTTTGCCATGCACACAACCTAGAGCAGTGATGACGAACCTTATAGAGACGAGTGCCAAAACTACAACCCAAAACCCACTTATTTATTGTGAAGTGCCAACACTACAATTAAGCCTGAACACTGAGGTTTCACTTTAGAAAAAACACTTCATAGATTAACGTCTTTTATCTTAAAAGAAACATAACATGCGTGCCATAGTTTTGCCACCACTGACCCAGAGAAACCTAAAACCCACGTCAGCCTTTTTCTTTCCCTCAGGTCAGCATTTTGATTCAATACATTCATCAGTTATCTTTATCACAATTTAATTTTGTTGACCACTCTGAGATACTAGTATTTCTCAATTATAATTTACTATAGGAAAATGTGACAGTTAATCTTGATTGTCATTGTGACTGGATTAAGAGACTCCTGGGGAGGTGATTGGATTGCAAGGACACTCACCTCAGAGCTGAATGGGCTATTAGGAGGTGGTGCCTAGCTGGAGGGTATAGGTCATGGGAGCATGACCTTGAGGACTATTATCTGATCCCTGGTCTTTTCCACGCCCTTCCATCATAATGTTTCTGCCTTGCAGCCAGCTAACTGTGCACTGAAATCTCTGGAACTGTGAACCAAAACAAATCTCTCTCTTTGCAAGTGTCAGGAATTTTATCTCACTAATGGGAAAGCAAACCAATGCAGATGAGAAGAGATCTTGGCTACTACTCTGTTCAGTTCCAAGGGGTGTTAAAAGCCTACTAGTATCTGGGTGTGGTGTCTCATGCCGGTAATCCCAGATACTCAAGAGGCTATAGCAGGAGGATCACCAGTTTGAGGCCAGCATGACAACTTAGACCCTATCTCAAAATGAAAAAGGTACCAGGGGAGCTCTGGCTATAGCTTGGTGGTAGAATGCCTTCAAACCCCGCTACTGGAGGGAAGAAAAAACAAAAAGAAAAGAAAAAAGTACCCAACAACTAATTTGGGAATTTAGATTAGTTACCTATTATCTTAGTGTGTTTATGCTACTGTAACAGAATACTAGAGACTAATTTATAAGCAGTGGAATTTTGTTTCTTATGGTTCTGGAGGCTGGGATCACGAACATCAAGGTGTTGCAGGATTCCCATCTGGTGAGATTGCTCTCTGCTTCCAGGAATGTCACCTTATTGTTGCATCCTTTGAAGGGGAAAAGTGCTGAGTCCTCACGTGGTAGAATGGTTAGGAAAGCAACCTTGATTTCTTATCTAAGTGTGAAGGCTGTGCTCTCGTGACTTAATCACCTCCCAAGTGTACCTCCTAATACCATTGCATTGGAGAGATTAAGTTTCAGCATGAATTTTGGAGGGGACCCCATCATTCAAGTGATAGCTCCTATGTTTTTATTTTATTTATTTATTTATTTATTTTTGTGGGTACCGGGGGGTCAACCTCAGGACCTCGCGAGCCAGCAGGCGCCTGTGCCGCTGAGTGATATCACCGGCCCCTTTTTCATATGTGGGATCCGGGAGTCGAACTCGGGCCCTTGCGCTTGCAAGGCAGGCGCTTACGCCGCTGAGCCATCTCACCGGCCCCAGCTCCTATGTTTTTAGATCAAGTTGAGTTGATGGTACAGGTCATGTGTTCATTACTTAATGAAAAATTCCCTGTAGTGCCCTTTGGTGACTTTGATGGCGGGGTCAATCTGCCATCAGGGAGAAGGATGGATGCCATCAGGTGTTTCTTTAAGGGAGAATTTGGTTGAAATTATTTGAATTACATTTAATTATTATTTGTTGCTTATTCTTAGTTCTGATTTTTATGTATTTATGTGACAGACTTTAAGGTTTTTATATGCATTTCTGGCTTTGATTTTCTTTCTAATTCCTCTCACAATATCATGTTCTTTATTCTTTTCTCAACCTTGGATGTGAGTTTCATGACAGCCCCATTGTGACCCATGTCTTCTTGTCATTTAATAAATGAGGACATAGAAAAACATAATTTTTTGTTTTCCCCAAGATTCTATAGTATTTTCCACCAAGACTAGAACCCAAGTGCCTGATTCCTACCTTTAATGTTCTAGAAGGTCTGGTCTGCAAAGTAGTGCTTTCATAATCAACCCATTGCAGATAGGTACTTATAAATGCATGGTGACATCTAAATAGCTAATGTCATTTACACAGACACAACATTTTCAAGGTATTTAAAATATCAGAATAGCCTGAAAAATGTGTGTAAATAATCTCCTAAAATTAACAAGTAGAAAAGATTTAAAGATGTAACAGTGTCTTAATAACTGAAAACAAAGTGTGGCATAGTTATAGCATGTGAAAAACTCACTTCCTATAGAAAATACCTGCCAAATCAAGTACAGTAGTTTACTGGAAAGTTAATCAATAGTTGGGCTGTAAAGATGGAATTGTGAACCATCCCCTCCCCCCAGAATAAACTTTGAGTAGATAAAATTTGTTTTGTAAATCTTTTTCTTATGTTCTATATTTAATGACATCTATTGATTCAAAATGATTGTATTTGCTCATATAAATTACATCTGTAATTAAATGTCCCTTTCCTTGGCATTATGGTATACTTGTTTTGCCACGGTGGTTCTTTTGAGACTCTGTAAGTGTTGTTGGTTGTACTTGTTTTAAAGTCACTGTAATCAGTGGATGTGTATCTTGTATGTGCCACAAGATCTTGGGTTTTCTAATCTATTTTTAGTGTTCCAAAGCAGAACAGGAAGCATAAAGAGATGTGAAGACTGACTCCATGTATTAGCAGGGTAAGACGTGAATTGGTACCTTTTCTAGCACCTACGTCTCCTCTGGCTGTTCTGCATCCAGCCTCTAGTTGAGACACTGCCCTCATTCTCATCAACCTTATGTGAGTATCATGGGGTTCTCAACTACTGCAGGTCATGATTCAGTAAGAAGAGTTCTTTCCAATTGCTATTCGCTTCAATAAAGTGAACGCACAGTCAGAGACCAGAGCACTGCAGAGGGCCCAGAGTAGACAACGCACAGGATGACAAGTTAGAAGGGACATGCTAGCTGTGATGGCTCAGGGGGCACTGGGCTTTAAATGAGGAGTGAAGTCTGGATTAGGGCTGCTGCAAAGATGTGTGTATAAAGTTACTTTTCCTTAACCTGGCTGGGTGCCCAAACCTCCTGCTAAAAGAGTCACTTTTAAATGTTAAATTTATCTCTGAATTTCCCTTTTTATGGCCTAATAGTATCTTTAGGTTCTCATAGGGTAGAGTGGTAGGAAATTTGTATTTTTTCCTATGAAACTTTCTTTCACTGAAAGCTTGTTGGAAAATGTGAACTATGTTTTGCAAATAAATCCCAGAGATATAATAGACTATATACACATATATTCTATGAAATATAGTGAATTACTACCCATTGGCGATACTTTGAACTTTCTACCACCAAAGACATCAGAGACATTATAACAAAAATAAGTATTACAAGTCTTTAGAAATAACACAGATACACAAACACACGTACTGACGGACAGAAACACATATACTGAGGTCATTTTTAGTCTTTAGGCAAACATAATTATTAGCAAGCACCTTTTGGAGTGATGAATGGGTTACTGAATTTTCAAAGTTGTCAAAGCGAATCAAAATATGACTGAGGTTTTTAAAAAGAGATTTTTTTTCTTCCCTAGAGGAAAGGTGTTAGGACCCATTATAAACTGGTGGCCCCTACCACCATAGGCCATACCTAGTTGTACCTGTATTTTGTTTGGTCTATGTTTGTGTTTATATTTGTGTTTTTGTTTTTTTACAAATAAGTTTTGTTTAACCTTCTAGCATCCAAAACAATACCATTTTGGCATGTATTTAGCAATTAATATTTTTTTCATATGTGCATCTGTTTTAATTGAATCCACCTCCTCCCATTGCATCCTCCTTCCTCTCTTCTTATCATCTTCCTTCTACTTCTTTGTCATCTTTTTTAGATTTCATATGTTAGGGAGAACATTCAATATTTGTCCTTCTGAGCCTGGATTATTTCAGTCAACATGATGATCTTCAGTTCTATCTGTTTTCCTACAAATAACAATATTTCTTTTTTATGGCTGAATAATGCTCCATTATGTATTATCTGTTCATATGTTAATGGATACCTAGGCTGGTTCTATATCTTGGCTACTGTATAATAAACATGTGCAGGTATCCCTATGGGGTACTAACCTTAATTCCTTCAGATATATACCACAGAGTGGTATAACTGGCTAATATGGTAGCTCTGTTTTTAATATTTTGAGGAACCTTCATACTGATTTCCATAGTGGCTGTATAAAGTCACATTTCCACCACCAGTATAGAAAGGTTCCTTTTACCCTGCCTTTTCACCACTATTTATTGTTTTTCTGTTCATAGCCATTCTGACTGCAGTGAGATGGAATCTCAGTGTAGTTTTGATTTGCATTTCCCTAATGACTAACGATGTTGAACATTTTTTCAAATGGCCAACATTTATGGCCATTTGTACTTCTTTTGAGAAGGATCTGTTCAATTCATTTACTCATTTATTGATTGATCAATATTTGATGTTTTGGTGGTAGGTTTTTAGAATTATTTATATTTTCTAGATTTTAATACACTGTCAGAAGAGTAGCTGGGAAAGATTTTTCACCAACTTTGTAAGGTATCTTTATTCTGTTGGCTTTTTCCTTGGTGTGAAGAAATGTTTTAACTTGATGCAGTCCCATTTGTTGATTGTTGCTGTTATTTCCTATGCGATTGTTATCCTATTCAAGAAGTCTGCTTGTACCTATGGCTTCAAGTGTTTCTTTTCTGTTTTCTTTTAGCAGTTTCAAAATTTCAGGTCTTATAAATACTTTTGTGACCCATTTTGAATCAATTTTTGCACAAGGTGGGATAGAGAAATCTAGTTTCAAAATTCTACAAGTGGATATCCAGTTTTCCCAACACCATTTGTTAAAGAGGCTGTCTTTTCTCCAACATGTATTTTTGGCCCTTCTGTCTAAAATCATGTCGCCGTGTAGTGTGGGTTTGTTTCTATATCCTCTGTTCTGTTCCATTAGTCTCTGTGCATACATTTTTATGCCAGTACCATTTTGGCATAAAATGGTTACTATGGCTTTGTATTATAATTTGAAATTAGACATTATGACCCCCTGAGCCTTTTTTTTTTTTTTGCCTATGATTGCTTTGACTACTGTGGGTCTCCTGTGTTTTCATTTCAATTTGAGGATTGCTGTTTCTAGTTTTGTAAAGAATGTCATTGGTATTTTGATGAAGATGGCATTTAATCTGTAGATTAGTTTTGGTCAAATGACCATTTTAACAGAATTAATTCTGCCAATGCATGAATGTAGGAGGGCTTTCCATCTTCTTGTGTCTTCAATTTCTTTTTTCATTGTTCTGAATTTTTCATTGTAGGTATCTCTTACCTCCTTAATTAGATTGATCCTTAGGTATTTTTTTAAGCTATTGTGTGAATGGGATTGTTTTCCTGATTTCTTTCTCAGCCAATTCATTATTGGTGTATAGAAAATTATCAATTTTTTTAATGTTGATTTTATATCCTGCTACTTTGCTGAATTTGTTTATCAGCTCCGAAAGTCTTGGTGGAATATTTAGTGTTTTTTAGGTATAGGATCATATCATCTGCAAACAAGAATAATTTGACTTCTTCCTTTCCTATTTGTATCTCTTTTATTGCTTTCTTTTGCCCAATTGCTGTAGCTAAAATTTCAAAAACTATATTGAACAGGATGGTAAGAGTAGACATCCTTGCCTCATTCCTGATTTTAGAGGAAGTGCTTTCAGTTTTTTCCCATTCAGATAATGTTGGCTGTGGGCTTGTCATATATGGCCTTTACTACATTGAGAAGTGACCCTTTAATACATAGTTTCTTCAGGGCTTTTATCATGAAAGGATTTTTTTGAAGGCTCTTTCCGCATCAGTTGAGAGTATCATGTGACTTTTATCCTTGATTCCATTTATGTGGTGTATCACATTTATTGATTTGTTACTGCTGAACCATCCTTGTATCCCTAGAATGAAGCCAACTTATTAATGGTGTATGATCTTTTTAATGTGTTACTGAATTCAGTTTGCAAGTATTTTATTAAGGGTTTTTGCATCTATGTTCGTCAAAAATAAGTCTATAGTCTCTCTCTTTCTCTCCCACCCTCCCTCTTTTGTCCTCTTTCCTTCTCTTTTCATTGCCCTTGTCCAGTTTTGGTATCAGGATAATGATGGTCTTATAGAAGGAGTTTGGCAACACTGAGGAGCATTGGTATAAGTTCGTTAATGGTCTAGTAAAATTCAGCAGTGAAACCACCTTGTCCTGGGAATTTTTTGGAAGGCAGGGGAGACATTTTATTATTCCTTCAATCATGCGGCTTGTTAGGTTTTTTATATCCTGTTGGTCCAGTTTTGGGAGGTCGTATGTGTCTAGAAATTTATTCACTTCTTGATTCTCCAATTTATTAGACTGTAGGTTCTTAAAGTCTCTAATAATCCTCTGGGGTTCAGTGGTGGCTGTTGTAATATCCCCATTTTCATTTCTAATTGTATTGGTTTGAGTCTTCTTCTTTTAGTTATTTTGACTGAGGTTTTATCAATATTGTTTATCTTTTCAAAGAATGAGTTCTTATTTCATTGATCCTGTATACTGTTCTTTTAGTTTCTATCTCATTAATTTTAGCTCTGATCTCTATTATTTCTTTCCTTCTGTTGGGTTTGGTTTCAGTTCTTATTTTTCCAGAACCTCGAAGTGTATGATTAGAGATCTCTTGTTTGAGATCTCTTTGATTTTTTTTATGTAGGTACTTGTGGCCATAAAACTTCCTCTTTAGAGTTACCTTTGCTTTATTCCAGAAATTCTGGTATGCTGTATTTCAATTTTCTTTTGACTCTAGGAATTTAAAAAATTTCTTCCCGGGCCGGTGAGATGGCTCAGCGGCGTAAGCGCCTGCCTTGCAAGCGCGAAGGCCCGAGTTCGACTCCCGGATCCCACATACGAAAAAGGGGCCGGTGATATCGCTCAGTGGCACGGGCGCCTGTTGGCGCGCGAGGTCCTGAGGTCGTCCCCCCGGTACCCAAAAAAAAAAAAAAAAAAAAAAAAAAAAAAATTTCTTCCCTAATTTTTCAATGACACACTGATAGTTCGAAAGTGAATTGTTCAATCTCCATGTGTTCGTATAGCATCTGTGGTTTTCTCTTACTGTTGATTTCTAATTTCATTCCATTATTATCTGATAAATGCAAGTTTTTTCCAATTATTTTGTGTTTGTTACGGCTTGTTTTATGGCCTACAATATAATTTATTTTGGAGAACATTCGATGCACTGCTGAAAAGAATGTGTATTCTGTAGTCGTTGGAAAGAACATTCTATTGACATTTGTTAGGTCAATTTGATCTATGGGGTATTTTAACCCTTGTGTTCCTCTGTTGATTTTTTTGTGTTTTTTGTCTGGATTATCTATCTGTTGGTGAGAGTGGAGTGACTTCAGTTACCTGCTGTTATTGTATTGGGATCCACATATCCCTTTGTGCAGTGTTTGTTTTATGAATTTGGATGCATTGATGTTTGGTACATATGTATTTATAATTGTTATATTTTCTTGGTGGATTGTTTCCTTTACCAATATATAGTGGACTTCTTTGTGTCTTCTAATTTTGTTGGCTTTGTCAGATACAAGTATAGCTGTTCCTGCTTGTTTTTGGATTCCATTTGCATGGAATATTGTTTTCAGTTTTTTTACTTCAGTCTGTGCATGTCTTTGCTATTAAGGTTTGTTTCTTGAAAGCAGCAAAGTGTTGGGTCTTGTTTTTTAATCCAATCTGCCAGTTTGTGCCTTTTAATTGGAATTAGGATTGTTTACATTCAGAGTTACTATAGAAAGGTATGTACTAATTCTAGTCATTTTGTTGTTTTTAAAATTTTTGATTCTTTCCTAATTCTTAATACCTTTTCTAGTCTTCCTCTTCTGTATGTAGGGGCCTTTTTAAGTATCTTTCTTTAGGTTATGCTTATCTTGGAAAGTCTTTATTTATCCTTCTATTTTGAAGGATAACTTTGCTGGATATAATAGTGTAGTTTGGCAGTTGTTTTCTTTCAGAGTTTGAAATACATTGTTCCACACCTTCCAGTTCTTTAGGGTTTTCTGCAGAGAATTCTGAAGTTATTCTGATGGGTTTGCCTCTATAAGTGACTTGATGTTTCTCCCTTACTGCTTACCGTATTTTTTCCTTGTTCTGTATTCTTGCTATTTTAACTATAATGTGTCATTAGGAGGTTCTTTTCTAATCATGCCTGTTTAGAGTTCTAAATACCTCCTGTACCTGTATGTTTGTGTCTTTCCCAAGATTTAGGAGGTTTTCTATTATTATTTCATTAAATAGATTTTCTACAGCATTAGTCTGAACCTCAGCACCTTCACCAACAATTCAAAAGTTTAGTTCAATTGTGTTCCAGAGATTTTGGATATTTTGTTTATAGTTTCTTCAATTTTTTCTTTCTTAGTATCTTCATATAATAATTTCTCAACCTTATCTTGAAGTCCTGAAATTATGTTTTCTGCTTGATTCTATTTATGAGATTTTGCACTGAGTTTTTTTCAACTTGTTACGCACTGTTAAAAATTTTTTTTTTTTTTTACTTACTGTGCTTTGTATTTCCGGGATTTCTGTTTGATTCTTGTTCAGAATCTCTATCTCTTTGTTGATTTGCTCCTTCATATCCTGCATTGTCTTCCTTAATTCATTCAGTTCTCTTTTCTTTGAAGTCATCAACCATTTTATAAACGAGTGTTTGGAATCTGACATTACATCCAATTCAGTATCTTTGCATTTAGTTACAGATTAATTGTGGACATTTGCAGGGGTCATGTTGCCTTGTTTTTTTTGTAATTCTTGTGTTTCCATATTGATATTTGTTTAACTCCTGGGGTATATATCTCTTCTATTTTTTATTTGAGGGTCTTCTTAGTGTCAAGCCTTCTTTTAAGGGCTCGATCACCTGCATCACTCATAGAGGAGAAAATAAATCACAGTAATGTCAATGACAAAGAAAAGCCAGATACTAACATACAGTGAAAGCCAATTAAAAGCAACAACTGTGCCACTAACAATACAAAAGAAGTCAGTAATACTAATTTAGATTCAAAGACAAATTAGATATTGACATACAGTAAAAGCAACAACTATATCACCATTTACAATTGAAAAGAAATCAACAATAATAACATAAACTAAAGAGCTAAAAATTAATAAAGGTTGTTTTAGTTGCTTTTCTTGTTGTTGAGACAAAATGCCAGACACCCAAAATTAAAAGAAGAAAGGTTTATTTCTGCTTACAGTTTATACAGTTTTCATTCCGTGGTTGGCTGGCTCCAAGGCAGGACAGCATTGCAGAGGGGCATCACAGAGGAGAAACAGTTCATGGCAGGTAGGAAGCAGCAAAGCAGCAAAGTAGTGAAGCAGCGACAAGTGATGACTACAGCAGCTCCCTTTCTGTCCCTTATATTTTATCTAAGCTACACACCATCAGGGCAGGTAGCACTGACACCCAGGGTGCGGCACCCTTAATCCTACGCAGAATTATGCCAAACCAACCAGTGGATTAATTTAGTAACCACGCACCCTTAATCCCAGCGTCACACACTCTAGATTCAGCCACCTCTAAAAGCCCCACCTATGACCACGTGAGGCTTTGTGGGGACATCTAGATAAAAGCCATAACAAAGGTTAATAGTAATAATAATAAAAACATGAAGTGGCAGAGAAGGGAAAACTAGAAGTAAAATTTTAAAAAGAAAAGGAAGATGAGGATAGAAAAATGAGATAAAAAATACAATTAAAGAATAAAAAGTAAATAGAATTAGGCAAAAGTAATTAAAAAAACAAGAAAAAGAAGAAAAATAAAGAGTAAGAGGGCCACCCAAAAAAAAAAAAAAACAAAAAAGAAGAAAAGAATTTAGTCTAAAATACTCCTCCATACTGATGTGTTTGGGTAGGTAGTTTCTTTCCAGGGCCTGTGGTATTGGACCCAGCTAGATGTAGGGGAGGAATAGTGAATCACAACTGGGGCCTGTTGTGTTTCCATGCCCACTTTTTGCTTTGTAAATGCCAAGTCTTGCCCTACCTTTCCCACTGGCTGGGGTCAGTTAATGGTGTGTTTTTTGCCTCAAAGCTGTATTTACTCCAGCAGCTTTTAGTGTTTTCATTCTCCTGTATGCTTTGAGCCACTGATATCCTTGACTAGTTTTGTGGTCTGTGGGCTTGTGCAGTGTCCCACTTGCTCCAGATTAACCCCCCTCCTTATACCCAGAGATGTGGCAAATATCCAAGGAGAGACATATTATTTATGGCATCAGTAGATAGGAAAAGCAAGCAGATCATTGGGTTCTGTGCTATAAGGAGGCAATAAGGGGAGTCAAACAGTTCCCTGGACTTAATCCTAATCAGACTAGCTCCTTCAGAAAACTACATGTGACAGGCCTGGCTTCTCACCCTAGAGGGTGGGACTGCCATGTCTTCCACAGTTTGAGCTCACCACTGCTTAAACTTCTCAGGGTTTCTGTGACTAGCCCTCCCCTCTCTGTGACCATCTCTGTAGCTGTCTCCCACCCATTCACTGTGGTAGGGTCACCCCGGAGACGCTGAACTGTGGTAGTTCTGTGACTATTGATTCCCGGAGTAGCTCAGTCTTGAATAATAAACCCCTTCTCAAAGTGGCTCCTAATGGTATCACTCCTAAGACTAGTGGATGCTGCCATGGATTTCTTCTCCAATGCTGGCCTGCCAAGTAGAGGAAATCACTTTCAGAGTGAAGCCCCACACTGTATTTGCAACTTAACAATACCCAAGGGCTTTTCTTGAGGCTAGTGCTACAGGTTCGCCCATTGTTCATCACTAAGAGGCTGGTCCTTTCTGGGCTTACCTTGTGTTTACAGGGTCAGGTCCCCTTCCCTGGGAGCTGGAGTTAGTGTTCCAGACTGTTGCGTTCTTTTTTGTGCATTGTCTTCTGTTTCTCCATGATTTTTAGCTTTCCTGTTGGTTCTTTCATGATTCCCAGACCTCTTCTCTTCTCACTAAGTTGTTTCCCAGGTTTCTCTATTCCAAGTCCCAAAGAAGCTGTGATTTACTCCTGGCTTCTACTCTTGTCTGCCATCTCGATCCTCCCATTGTATATTTTAAACTAAGTTTATCTTAGAGACCATCATGTATTGGTATTGGTGCACAAAAGGTGACCTTGTTTTTAATGGCTTCATTGTATTTTCTTGTATAATTGTATCATTATTTAACCATTGCTGTGTTGACTATGTATACTGTAAGTATAGTTTTCTGTTTGTTCATTTTTTCTTGAGCTGGGGATTGAATTTAGGGCCTTGCATGTGCCAGGCAAACACACTAACCACTGAGTTGCACCCTCGGCTCCTGTATACTGTAAGTATAATTGAGGTTGTTTTCAACCTTTTGGTGATAGAATTTTAAGGCTCCAAAATATTCCAGTTTCTGCACACTCTCCCCTTTCTCCCCTGACTTTGTTTGACTTTCTTCACCAGACCCAGTGATCAGCATGAAACTTTTGTGCCCTCACTCCCCGCCAGGGTAAAAGTCAGCCTGCTTCCTTGAGTGAGAATGCAATTTCTCTGTCCTATACATTATTAATCCCAGAAGAAACCATTGTATTTAATTGTACAAAAATATGGGCTAATTGAAGGAATTTACTAACAATTCCAGGAATGGTTAATTATCTCAGACCATAGATCAGTGTTTCTCTAACTTTATTATGCATCAGGACTGGGGTGTCTTGGTACAGTACAAACTCTGATTTAGTTGGTGGGGCTGAGAGTCTGCATCACCAAGTCTCCTGGGGACACCTAGATTGCTAGAACATATTTTGAGTAACCAAATTAGTAGGTATATCACCAAATAATTTTTTTTTAGTTTATAATTAGATTATAGAGTTTGAAACAACTTTCAGCTTCTCATTCCTTCTGGGAATGAGATTGTAATTGCAAATTCAAACCAAGGTAGTTGGGCTAAGTTGTGGTGACTTATTTTTGTCCTTTACCATTAAATTGTAAATTCTTTGAGAACAAGAATTGTTGAATTGTGTTATTTGTCCTCTAATAAATTTTCTGTTACTTATGACAAAGACTCCTTCTCTTACCAAACTTTAATTGGGCTCTTCTGAGCCCTCTTCTCCACTAGGCATTCATTTGGCTTGACCCTGACACGTCTTCTTCAGTTTTTGGATTGCCTAATCCAATTTTAGCAAGAATCTTATTAAGTGATAACTGATCACCCTTGATATCAATTAAATTCTTCCCTCCATCCTTGCTGTCCAAGTTTATGGCCTGCTTTTAGCAAAAATCCTGTTAGGATTAAGTTAGCAAGAATTCCCCTACTCCTCTCAGTAATTTCCCTTATCTGCTGTAACATTGGCTGTAAATCTCAGTTATATGTGTTGCATTTGGAGTTGAATCTGATCTCCCTTCCTTTTTTTTTTTTTTTTTTTTTTTTTTTTGTGGGTACCGGGGGGTCGACCTCAGGACCTCGCGCACCAGCAGGCGCCCGTGCCTCTGAGCGATATCACCGGCCCCTTTTTCGTATGTGGGATCCGGGAGTCGAACTCGGGCCCTAGCGCTTGCAAGGCAGGCGCTTATGCCGCTGAGCCATCTCACCGGCCCCGATCTCCCTTCCTTTTTGCAGTACCCTTATTACAACAGTCCTCAATAAAGTCTTCCTTATTTCAACATCTCTTTCTTGCCTCTGTACAATTACTGTCTTGTGCTATTTAAAAAGCATTAAAACAGGGCAAATGTTTATTTCTCATGTTTCTTTTTGCATGACTTAAACTAATATTATAACTAAATTCATATTAAAGATAAATATCACTCAAAATTTAATGTTTTAAAGCTAACATTTGAAATAAATATGAATTCTTTTTTTCTTCCCCCCCTCTGGTGCTGGGAATTGAACCTAGGGCCTTGCACATACTAGGTAAGTGATCTACTACTAAGCTACATCCCCAGCTCATAAATATGAATTCTTACCAAACTTTTAGGTTATTAAAAGATAATTTTTAGCACATGGTAAAGTCATGAGTCATATAAGATATATATGTGAACATGTGCTAAATATTTTTATTTTACTTACATGATTTGAGAGAATCAAACAGATGTTATAACTGGCTTAAAGGAAAAGTCAAACATCATAAATGTGTATGAAGTAAAAGAAATGTTGAGATGAGTTGCAAATTGAGATAAAACTGGCTTTTACACAGTGGGAAAGATGTCAATTAAAATCACTACCTTTCAAGACTGAATGTGTATGTTTTTATCAGTTACTTATAACTTTCAAGTAGTACAAAATAGCTCATAGACAGTGAGCAAGGCTAACTTAGACTGCAGGGAAAGGTGTGCTATGGGGCATTTGTAGTATTCCATTGAAATGGGGTATTTTTTTTCCTACAAGGTGAAGGCCATCTTGGACATAGTAGTGTGCTCTAAGTATTGACTTGCAATTCACCTTTGAAAAGTACAAAATGATCTAATAATTGAGAGGAGTCATATACAAATAAATAGCAAAGAATACATAGGGATCAACAATATTTATTTGCCCATACAATACTGGAAAAACTAGAAATATTTTATAATACATAACCTTTAGCCCTCAACCTTGTAGCCAAAGACTGAAAAGAAGAAGATGTGTTTTTCCTTTGTACTAGAAAATTTGAACTTCATGGTGTGAGTCAACTATCCACCCAAAACAGGCTGTTTACAGAATTCATTTTCATAATTGAGCATACTCATTTAAACCAGAACATAGAGAGGACAGTATAGTGGGAAATAAACAAAAACAGTTTGAAACCATGCCTGGAACAAAATCCATATTATTCAGCAACCAGTTAAGCCAAAGAGTTCAAGAGTGAAGATACCGTGTTGCCTCCATTCTGAGAATGCCAGCTGGAAGGCAGCATGGCTCACATTGAGATGTGATGTTGGTGTAAGAAGATTGACTTAGGTCTTTCTCCCTAGGAGACACAGCCAGAAAAAGGAAACCTCCATGTGAAACTGAAAAAGTAGTGCCTCTGGTAACTGCCCTTTGGTAAATTCTTTCCTGGATGTTTAATAACCATTCTTTGCATGTATTTTTGTCACCCATATTTGAATTATCATTTCCAAGTGTATTTGTTACTTTTATTTCTGTGGCTCCTTTTCTTGATCTGTGGGCTTAGCACACTTGTTCTGAAATATGCAGACAGTAAATGTTTTAGGCTTTGGGGCCCTATGGATTCTTTCACAAGTCCTTAACTCATAGAGTGAATGCCACCATAGCAATAGGTTACTGGCTGTGTCCCACTGATGCTATATTTATGGGCATTGAAATTTGAATTTTACATAGAGTTTACATCATGTTTAGTTTGTAGCTATATAAAAAGGTGGCTGTTCAGCACTGCCTGTGGGCTGAGGTGTGCTGACTGCTGCTTTACAGAATGGGCAGAATATAGATCAGATTTTCATGTTGTGATCTGTCGGTTTCCAACTGAGAGATCTTGGGAGATAAGCTCACCTTACTGAAATTGGGTTTTCTTTAAAATGTGGATGGTACCTAAACATGGACTTGTGTTGTGGACTGAGTAAATTATGCTAAAACATGTAGTTCCATGCTTGGACCATAATAAAGCACTGAATAATTATTTCTCCTCTCTGTTCCTTTCTACCTTTTAGTACCTTATTGCTTTAAATTTCTGTCTGATGCAGGTTTTTGACAGTAGCTGTTTCATTTTGTTATGAATTGAATTTTTATAAATGGCATCTAAATTTTATATTTATGTTAAATTTAGTATACGTTATATTTAATAGGGATAGGAACATAACATATATTTATATGACAAGTGTGCTCAAGAAAAACTTTGAATTGAATCCTAATGTTAATCCTACCCCTGCTTGTGCACTCTCTCAGCTCACATTTCCTCAAATTGGATTTTCACCTTAGGCCTCTGTCTCAAGATAGACTTTTGTGTTTTTTGCTAAAGAGAGAGGTAGACTGCTGACCACCCTGTCTGCAGTGGCTGTGTTGGGCTTCTCCAGCCCTCATAGAATGTGTTAGTCACTACTTCATCATCATTTTCCCTGCTGATGCTCCATGGTGACACCAGAATCTGCACCTATTTTCTTTTACTTTTTATTTTATTATCAGCTGAGGATTCCAGTCTTTCAGGATGGCAAGTGCCACAACTGGCTTACTCAGTGCTGTGTGCCCAGTGCCTCATACAGTGTCTGGCAAGGGGTAGGAGCTTTATGAATACTTGGTGTCAGAAAAGACAGAGCACATTTATGAAAGTGGCCATATTTCAGAAGCAGAGAAGAATGGATATGTGGAAAATTAGTCTTTAGAAAGGTGATGTCAAAGAAATTCAATCAGCATGAAATAAATATCTGTATTTAACAATCAAACAAACATACAGCAGAAAGGGCCAGTTAATGCTGATAGAGTTTAAAAATATGGCATGCCCCTTTAAATGTGAACTTTATAAGGAAAGACAATCTAAAGAACCATATGCAAGGGTCTAAGAAACACTCTAAAGAATGTCAGAATGTCAGGCTTTTTCTAAAATTTGAACTCTTTAGTGTCCAGTGAGTGTCTTTTTCCATGGAAAAGTTCAAACAAAAGCACAGGCCAAGAGGAGTAGAGAGAAAAGCACTGGGTTTGGAATCAAAATACTTGGGTTCATTGTGGAAATCAGTGTGGAGATTCCTCAAGAAACTAGGATTAGAGGTCCCATTCAACCCAGCTATTCCCTTTCTGGGTATTTTTCCAGAAGAATTAAAAACATCATACCACAGCGATATATGTGCACCCATGTTTATAGCAACACAATTTGTAATAAATACATCTTGGAAACAATCCAAATTCCCATCAACCAAGGAATGGATAAAAAAGATGTGGTTTTTTATATAACGGCGTACTACTCAGCCATAAAGAGGGATAAACTTGAGACTTTTATAGATAAATGGATACAACTCAAGACCAGACTCATAAGTGAAATAAATCAGTCCCATATGTGTAAAAATAGTATTGTGTCACTAGTGTGAGAAGCTGAACAAGTAAATAGGATCCGAAATGTACAACAGATATTATGAATTGGGAAGAAACTGTTCAAAAGAAAAGACAAACTCTGATGGGGGGAAAGGGAAAGGAAGAAAGGGAAAAAAATATATATACACAAGATAGCTTCTCTCTGTTCCTTGAAAAGAATGTTTTGTGCTGATATTGTTTACACAAGATATCATGCCTGTATCTTGTACTCTGAGTAACTACTACAAAGACAACAATATACAATGTATCAACTGTTGTAAATGTCCTACTAACCTGTTTTGAAACTCAGTTTTTTATCTTTTTTTCTCTTTAAAATAAAAAAAAGGTACTTGGGTTCAAGTTCTTGATATTCAGGTGACTGGGAGGACTGGCAGTGAGATGCTGGGCAAGTCCAGAATCTAAACTCATCTAAATAACTTATCTAAATAAAATAACAGCTCTCGGGTTGTGAGGATCAAATTGTATGTGCAGGTGCGTGTGGTGGTGGTGGTGTGTGTGGGTGTGTGTGTGTATGGGTGTGCTATGTGGTTGTGGTATCATCTCATGCAATGTACACATGTAAGTTAGTATATTTGATTATAAATCACTGATTAAAAATTGTAGTGTCAGCTAGACATAGCAATGGTACATACTTTTGTATCTTTTCTGCCCCATCCTTAAACACCCTGTGCAAGCTCTGTTAATTGTATTAGGCAGAAGGACCTCAGTCTTCCTACCCTGTGCATCCAGCCCGTGAGAGTCTAGACCAAATAGTGATGGTGGTGGTGGTGGTAATGATGATAATGATACGAATGATAAATACAAGACCAGGTATTACTCTACTAGTGTCCATTCTTTTTCAGGATTCTAGGCAATACATGTGTATTATTAAAAATTCTTACCACATTCCTGAGGTAGGTTTTGTTACTATTATCCCCATTTTCCTGGTGAATAAATTCACATTTAGTGAATTTAGGTAACTTGCTCAGTGTCTCAAAGCTACATATAGTAAAACCTGGATGACTGCCAGACAATCTGTTCAGTGCCAGTGGTTTTCTGACAAGCATTAAATTCATCTTAGGGCTTGTTAATAGCCAAACTGTTGGGGCCTCCTCCAAAATTTCTGATTTAGTAGGTCCACGGTGATGCTGGAGAATTTCCAAGTGATATCAATGGTCTGATACCACACTTTGAGAACCATTCTTATATACCATGCTGCTTCTACTTAGTAAAGGATTGAAACTGGTTTCTTTGGGGTTTTTTTCCTTTATTCTAGATCAAAATATTCAGGAATTTCCAGATCTCTTGGATTTTAGAACTC
This sequence comes from Erethizon dorsatum, assembly GCA_028451465.1. NCBI lineage: Eukaryota > Metazoa > Chordata > Mammalia > Rodentia > Erethizontidae > Erethizon > Erethizon dorsatum. The sequence continues at coordinate 91,970,321 of CM051825.1, read as the reverse complement.
TTTGGAGGAGCAGAGAATTTCAGGAAGGTTTCTTATTGATCTAGGTTCCTTCTAAAATCTGAAGGAATATCATTGGGCCCTTAATAGATGATCTCCATGGTTTGCTACATCACTGACACATCAAAATATAATTACTCCTTTGATCACCTTTGGTATAGGTTTGTTTTTTTTATTTGTAATAGAAGTATTTAGAATCCAGTCCATTCAATGATCCATGGATGTACTGCTTCAGTGGTGTATACAACTGTAGGGGAGAAGAAACATTGCCTTCAGTAGGTTTATGACAGAGGTCCCTATAACAAAAGACAGATTAACAAGAGAAAAGCACACAAAATTTTGAATATGTTTTATTTGACATGGGAGCCTTTGGAAATGAAAACCCCCCAAAATAGAAAAATCTATTTTTTTAATGCTAAGTTTGATAAAGACAGGATAGTTTTAGAGAAGTATGATTGGGCAAAGGGAGTATGATCTAATGACTAGAAACTGGGGGAACTTAGTACAGTAAGTCCTGTTTGTTCAGATGCTGCTCTTATCCCTGTGCTTTGGAGATAAGAATAATCCTTTCCTCCTGGCAGAAGGAGGGCACTTCTTGAATAAGGTCTTGTGACCTATTTTATTTTATTTTATTTTTTTGTGGGTACCGGGGGTTGACCTCAGGACCTTGCGCACCAGCAGGCGCCTGTGCCGCTGAGCAATATCACTGGCCCTTTTTTCGTATGTGGGTTCCGGGAGTCAAACTCAGGCCCTCGCGCTTGCCAGGCAGGCGCTTACGCCGCTGAGCCATCTCACCGGCCCTTGTGACCTATTTTAGAGGACGGTCAGAGAATTCTAGCGTGCTCTAGGGAGAAGGTTAGGAAAGGGTTAGAAAGATTTTCCTGCTTCTTTTCTCCAATGCCAAGATGCCATATTTTGGGACACCAAGTTGTGAACTCCATCAAAACAAATATTATTTGAGTCTTCTGTGTGCCAGGCACCTTACTTGACTGGAGCTAGGGATACAGTGGTATGTACCACCGGATATTAGCCCTGCCATCAGCGAACATTTATTCCAGTGAGGAAAACCGACATTATTCAGAAATTTCAGGTAAGTCAATGTCAATGGTGTTCAGTGCTGCAAAGAAGAGGTATGTGGTAATGAGAGCACATACAGGGAGATTTGAGCCTGATAGTGGGGAGGAGGAATGGTCAGGAAAAGCTTTTTATGGGAGTCATGACTGAGCCAAAATCTGAAGAAGATCAGAAATTAATTATGTCCAGAAACTGGAGGGGGAGGAGGGAAGAACATTCCAGACAGGGGATCAGTATGTGCAGAAGTTGTGAGAGGAAGTCCTACAATTTAAAACTCTACATTGGATATCTCTAGTCTAAGGTCTATCATTTATTACAGGATACTTCTTTAAAAATGTGAAATCATGACTACCATATTGATATAAAATGAAAACATTTTTAAGATTATATCAACTCATAAGGAGAGAACTAGGGAAATATTAAAAACCTAAAGTCCAAGAAACAGACACATGTATAGGAATACTGAAATTAATGTTAGAAATGAAGGCAAACTGGCTTCTGGGGGTAATTGGAGGGTGGTTAATTGAACCTCCAGTAGACAAGACAGAATTTGCTTATCTTTAAACAAGGATCATCAGGCATTGCTATCAATTATCTATAATTTATAGAGTTATAAAACCACCCTTATAGAATGAGGAGCTGATAACAGTTTTTCTTGTACACAAACTTTAGTCATGAATATATTTTTATGGTTTAGAGCTAGTTGGATTTTATTTCAAATGGCCCATAATTTAGATGTTGGACACTCCAGAGAACTGTGACTAGATCATTTATATTGCACCTTGAGTGTGACCCACCATGTTGAGAGAAACATCCAGCTGGTCACTCCTTGCTAACTTCTTTTAAACACAAATCTAATGGATGTCCTTCTAATGGCAGAAAGCAAAAGAGAGGGAGAGGGAGAGGACAGGGGAAAGTGGAGAGGGAGAAGGGAGAGGGGAGAGGGAGAGAAACATAGTCAGAATGTGAGAGTAGAGCTTGGCTTCCTTCCAGGGGTCTCTCTGAGAACAAAGGAGACACCTTTCCAGTGAACCTGAAAACCAGAGATTTTGCCAAGATGAGATCTGGCACAGCCCTTGGTGGTTTGCAAGAAAGAAAAAATTTCCTCAAGTGTGTCAGACTCTTAACTAGGAGAAGGATAATCATTTGGTCAATTAACAGGATGACTGGTGGAGATGAGTTTTAATTGATGATTTGCTTTGTTGAAATGTTAAACCAGCGTTGACAGGTACTACAACTCTTTAATTGGTACTCCCACTCAGAAGCCATGTGTTAACAACTTCCCTACTATTAAAGAGAAGAGAATTATCTGCTCCCCACTTTTGCATTTTAAATTGGGTGTGTTCAGGGCAGGCTCTGTTTTCTATATCAGTGCCATATTGTGCAAAGAGACAGAATTAGAACAACACCTTTTAATTCAATTTGTAGCAGATCACAGTTCAAAACTGCATTTTCACAAATGTTTGATAAAAAATGTCACTGGTTCTGATTGTGTTGTGTTATTAACCTCCAAGTAGAGATTATTTTTTGGAATTATTATGAATGTGTCTACCGTCTCATGCATGCTGTCTCTAGTGTTGTTTCTGCTGGAAAAGTAGCCAGTGGAATAATGCGTTTTATTGGCAGTTCAACACAAAGACTTTAAATAAGGAAATGGCAAGCTAAGTAAGTTACCTACAGAATATAGCACTGCTGACATTTTTTACTTCTCCCAATATTGTAAAAGATATTAAATCTGTCTCTTAAAAATAGCAATTTGTTCCCTTCTGTTCTAATCAGGGGAGAAAGTGCTATGAAATCTGTATCATTTTTTGAACCGTGGGTGATTTATTTAAAAGAAAAATGTAAAATAATTCCCAAAAGAGCAAAGGCAGGTTTACTGTTTGCTAAATCAGGCCTCTAATAGTAAACAGCTCAAAAAGCCTTCCATAACATTTATGAACAATTTCTCAATTTTTATACCCAGATATTTCTATTATATTTGGCAAAAGAGATAATCTAGGCAGAACAAAAGAGAAGAGCCTTTTTTAGATTGAATAGACTGGACAATTCAGTAGCAATGTACATGATTACTAATCTTTCCAGCGAAGCTTTTATGTAAGGCAACTTTATAACTGCATTTATTTCAAAGAGAAAAGCATTAAAGACCACAGGGAAAATAAAAGGCAAAAGAGAAATGTGGAGAAATATTCTATCCTTTACATCTCTATAGCTACTTGTTTCATGGTTGCACTTGGTGGAGTTAACCCAATTTAAAACCACAGTGTAACTTTTGAAAAGGCATTTCATTGTTCCCCATGGTAGTCAGTCAACACAAATAATGAGAGGATATGACTACCATTATTTTTCTTTGCTCTATTGTTTCAAAATGTACTCATCTCTTCCACTGTGTTTTTGTGTTTTACTGTGTAGAAAAAGGTAATAAGAGTCATCAATAACAACCATCTTAACATGCTCAGGAACTGTCAAGTAACAGTAATTACTTGCTGGGGGTGGGGGGAACCTTCTGATTTCCACGTGACTCGTAGAGTAAGCTAAGTCAAAATTTCCAAAGTCCTACCATAAAACAAGTGCATTTCTTTGTTCCCTTTAGTTCATGAATTTGTGTTCAAGATCCCTACTTGATGCTGGATCATGACACATTTCTCTTAGTTTGAATCTCTGACCATCTGCCTGAGAATCACATGAGGCCATCGTAACAAGTGCAGATTCTTGGGTTTGATCCTGGAGAGATGAAGTGTATATCTTGTGGCCAGCGTGGGGTGGAGTGCAGGAAAGTGCAATTTTCTAAAATCCTCCAGGTGGATTATTAGCACATTTAATATCTAACTATTACATAATGGAAATAAAAAGGCTGGGAAGTGGAATAAACTGTTGTATGTGATTTAGGAAGAAAATATGCAATAGTTGTGGTAGATGTGTATTCTTTATCTTATTCCTTTCTTCATTTCTCAAGGTCAGACACTCAAGGCACAGTCATTTTAACTCGGCATCTAAATTCTCGGGATCTTCTTTTCATTGAAGTGGACATATGCACATAGATATTACATTTTGCACACAAATTTCAAGGGGTTGGAGAATATCCTGAAATCCATTTATGGAACTGATGGATGCTCTGTGTGTTCCAGGAGTCCTTCCTCTGAGGGGCTTATTTTAAAGGGAAAGAGGAAGTGAAAACACTGAGTAAGGAAAAAGACATAAGTATCCACTCCATGTCTTTGGTCGACTTTTCTGTGCCCTGAACAAAAGTGCACCTTGAGGATATGAGGGAGGTTGAAATACAGACCAAGTACAGCCAGCCATGTTTTGTACCTTGTAGTATGACTTTGTGTCTCCTGGGAAAGGGACCATCTCATAATTTGCTTTCTGTGTGTAGATCTCCTCAAATACAAGACAAAATATTCTATCTATTTTCATCAATGAGGCAGGCTTACTTCCTCTGTATCTCTCAATGGATCAAAAACTCCATGAAGACTAAATAGAAAGTGTTAGTCCTATTTATCTCAAATAGTATTACCTCAGATCCCATGAGAGGCTACACAATTATTTTTAACTAAGCCACAATTTGGGACTGGACTAAGGCCAAATAAAAGTTAATTATTTGAATGTAGAAGAACCTACATACCCACTCACCTCCCACTCTAATGGTAATAATTAGTACTGAGCAGTTGTAGTTGGGTTAAAAAATAGCAGCAATCCTGGATCTTGGTTTAGAATCAGGGGACTTTTTCCAGTCTACTTTTTGTAAATCACCTAATCTTCACTGCAATTGCTGACAAGAACTTGTTCCTGGGTCTTCTAATGGACTGCTAGATTTTAATTATGCATTGTTTTATGGTGTCTGGCAATCTGATTACCCCTCCTTGATATGGCTTAAAAATTCTGTAAAAGCTCTATAGGATCATCTGACTGTGTCCTCATTTGCTAAAAGCATTTGTTCCTTTGGTTCCTATAGTCCCTATTGCTGTAGTGAAATTGGACCTGATGGTGTTATTTTGTAAAAACAGAACAGAACAAAACAAAAACAAGACTCAAAATCAAATGTCATTGACTGTAAAGGCATTTCTAAAGTAGTTAATGTTATGGAAAAAGAGAGATGTCAGGTGTTCTGGCCTTTCTGTTAGAGATGAAGCCAAATTCATACTGTGTAGTAGGCAGCAAGGATTGCTTTCACTAAAGCAGGAGACAAAATGCCTGTGTGAGTAGAACACTATACATTTACTTTAATATCTCCCTTTAATTTACAACTTCTTTCAGTTGTGTCGTTCTTCTGACTGTCTGAGGTTTTATTTAGTTACCAATTATGGAAACTAGTTATGTTTCAGGAAGACCCACGAAAGATGTGCATAAGTAATAAATCCTGTGCCTTGCTCAACATATTGATGGTTCTGTTGAAGAGATGTTGTATAAAGTCAATAGTTGATTCTACTTTGTGGTGACATTTGCATTTAATAAAAAGTCGTGTTTATTGTAGCTTTTGTATAAACACAACTGGCACCTAGTGTGTCATAGCTGAAAATGCTAAGTGGAGAAGAGAATATAGATAAGGATGGTTATTATTATTTTTTCCTTAAGGATCTCAGATTACAGACATAGAATAATTATAGGCCTTAAATTCATAACACACTGTTATTCATGGTACATTCTCTATTTATTTCATAATATAACAAACTTAACAACTTCATAACTAAATATTACCACATATGCACCCCTTTTTATGCTGTCTCTGCTTCTTAACCTCATGTCCATCTATTCCCTGGCCTTTTTTGTTTTGTTTTGCTTTATAATTTTAAGTTTTATATATACTCCCATCAATGGTCATGTTTTTTTCTTTCCTTAAAATCTTTTATGAATTGTGCCAGTATGAAAGTTCATGCACACATCTCCTAGTACATGGGTGAGAAAGTAAAATAGGGCCCTGCTGACAACCAGAACATAAACTGTGCTCAGAATAAGGCATATATAAAGTCGTTCAGTGACCCTCTTTTATCACCTTTCTCTGAGTGACTGCCACTTCTAGGCCAACTCTAGTCTGCTTCAATTCTCCAACCCCTAAGAGAAGCCCCTGATATTCTCCTTTAATGAAATACTCCCAAGGTTCCTCTGGGGTGACTTCTTTGCTATAGGAAGCCAAGTCCTTTATGACTACCAGTGTATTTCTGGTGGCCTTAGGTTAGTGGACTTTAACACACATACTAAACATTTTCTTGGACATTAATATATACCTAGGAGTGAATTTGCTTGCTGATAGAATATATGAATACTCATGATTATAATCTTTAAAAAGTTGTCAACTCCCACCCAAATGTATCCCACCACTTTTTATTTTTATCTGTCATGAAAAAATAGTCTACTTGACCCATTTCTGCACACAAAATAAGTGAACAAGATAGTCTGTGTATATATACACATATCCCTTACAGCATATGGACTGCTTACTTCTTTACTTTAAAGAATATATGTTTATTCTATCTGTTGTCATATGATATTTCATTAGTTGAATGTGCTTAGCATAATTTGTTGTCCATTTTGGCTTGTAAAATTCAACTGAAGAATTAATGTTCATGTGATTTTCTTACTTATAGTTGCCTTTCTACTTTTGAGTAACCCAGAACTGTGCTTCTCAAGCTCTAGTTGGCAAATAAGAATCATGTACACTTGCAAGAGACATTCCTAAGGACAGTAAGGTGGAAAAAGTGTCCTATGAGTTGCAAATAGATGTATTTATCACCAGTGTCAAAAGGAAAGCTCTCATTCAGGTTTGTGTTTTGTTTCCTGAAAGAAGAGACATTAGCATGACATTGCTAATTATAAAATGATATCGATGAAGTAGATATTAAACTGAACTGAGTAAGGATTACACAGTAAGTGAGTGGGACTTGGTGAATGAATAAATGAACTGCAAGGGAAATGATATAAACTGGATCTTTTAAGTAGCATTTGGGTGAGGGCTTTGGTATTTTCTTGGATCTGTTTAAAATTCATGGCTTTAAATAGTTGAATGTGCTTGGAGTTGTTCTAGATGTCTTCCCAAAAGATTTGAAAACATCATATTATAGTGATACATGAATTCCCATATTTATAACAACAGAATTCATAATAGCTGAATCTTGGAAGCAGCCTACATGTCCAAAAACAGATGAATGGATAAATAAAATAGGGTATTATCAGTGTGAGTGGTCTCAATTCACCAATCAAAAGAAACAGATTGGCAGAATGGATCAAGAAACAAGATCCAACAATATGTTGCATAGAACAAACACATTTAACTCCAAAAGAAATTCATAGACCGAAAGTCAAAGGATAGAAAACAATATTCCATGTGACAGGAACCCAGAAAAAAGACAGAGTAGCTATTCTATTTATAGACAAAGTGGATTTTAAGCCAAGACTGATTCAGAGAAACAAAGAAGGTCACTACATCCTTGTAAAGGGAATAATCGAACAGGACGAGACAACAGTCATAAATACATATGCACAAAATGCCAGTGCACCCAACTATGTAAAACAAATATTAGCAAATGTGAAAAATAAAATTAGCACTAATACAAGTGTAATTAATAATACAAGTGGGGACCTCAGTATCCCACTGTAACAAATAGACGGTTCAACTAGACAAAAATATCAACAATGAAATACTAGAACTGAACCAAACTTTTGAATAAATGGACTTAGTAGATGTCTACAGTGTTCCACCCCACAACATCAGAATATACATTCTTCTCAGCTGCACATTGGACGTTCTCCAGAATAGACCACATACTAGCTCATAGAACATGCTTAAGTAAATGTAAAGGCATTGAAATTATCACATGCATATTATCAGAACATAGTGCAATGAAATTGGAAATCAATAGCAAAAGAAACCACAAGAACTTCCTAAACACATGGAAATTAAGTAGTACCCTCCTGAACAACCAATGGGTCACAGATGAAATTAATGAAGAAATTAGACAGTTTCTACAGTTAAATAATAATGCGGATACAACATATTGGAATTAATGGGACACAATGAAAGTCCTATGAGGGAAATTTATAGCAGTGAATACCCATATCAGGAAAACAAGGGAGCTCAAATAAACAACTTAATGTTGAACCTCAAACTTCCATAAAAAGAAGAGCAAGTCAAGCCTAAAGCTTGTATGAGGGAGGAAATTATAAAGATCAGAACAGAAGTTAATGTAATGGACCCCAAGAAACAATGAATCAAAGAGTTGGTTCTTTGAAAGATTAAGTAAAATCAACAAGCCCTTAACCAACCTTATCAAAAAAAGGAAAGAAACAACTCAAATCCGTGCAATTAGGAATGAAAAGGATAAAATCACAACAGATCCTGCAGAAATCCAAAAGCTCATCTATACCTACTTAGAAAACTTGTATTCTAATAAGATGGAAAATGCAGAAGAAATGGACAGATTCCTAAATACATATGAGCTACCAAAGCTGAAACAAGAAGATAAAAAATTCTAATAAACCAATATCAGGCAGTAAAATTGAAGATGTAATTAAAAACCTCCCAACAAAGAAAAGCCCAGGCCCTGATGGATTCACTGCTGAATTCTACAAGAAATTTAGAGAAGACCTAATACTGCTACTTCTCAAATTCTTTAATGAAATTGAAAGGGAAGCAATACTCTGAAATTCATTCCTAGAAGGAAGTATTGCCCTGATACCAAAACCAGAGAAGGATCCAACCAAAAAAGAGAACTATAGGCCAATCTTCCTGCTGAATATAGACGCAAAAATCCTCAATAAGAAACTGGCAAACAGAATCCAGGAAATCATCAAGAAGATTATACACCATAACCAAGTAGGATTCATCCCATGGATGCAGAGATGGTTCAACATATGCAAATCAATAAGTGTAATGCAACATATTAACAAAGCCAAGGACAAAAACCATATGATCATCTCAATAAATGCAGAAAAAGCATTTGACAAAGTCCAACACCCATTCATGATAAAATTCCAGACCTCCCAGAATGAAAGCAAGTATTTAGTATAGACCATGTTATTTGAGCAAAGATTTTAGGCATACTGAGCCCCTCTTACCAGCTCTGGGAATGGTGAAAGCTTTTCTAAAATACAAGGGCCCAGATGCAAGCCATGAATCAACTTTACAACCTGACTTTTGTAAGGGTAGCAGCCAGAGGCCTGCTACAGTAAGTGTCCTGCACAGCAATAATGACTAAAGAAAGGAGGGATGAGTTGGCATGACGTCTTGCTTTAAAACATTTCAGCAAAGACAAAAGGAGTGGATAAAATAAGAAAATGTTCAAAAATCTTGTCATTGGACCTGGGTGAGATTCATTTTGCTTATTGCTCATTTTGTTTAAAAAGTTCTTAATGAAAGAGAAGGAAGAGGAGGAAGAAGAGGAAAAGAGGAATGGTAAGTATTATTGATCAGGCATGGGGCTAGAATTTTGCTTAGCTCAGTCCCATTTTGTTCAGTTTAATTAAAAATAAAATCAGTACCTATTTTAGTTTAATACATTCAATTACAGAAATCTTTCATTTAGCACCTATTATTTACCAGGCTTCTAGCCAAGTCCTCTGGAAGGTGCACAGTAAACAGCAAACCTCACCTTTTTGTCTGTGAGCTCATCCATGAAATGGGTGTGCTCTTAAGTCCACCTCATTTGGGTGTTGCAGAGAATTGTTGGAAAGTGAAAGAAACCAGCTGTTGCAAGTTGCATTAGCAGCCATGAGTGGTATAATAAATGCAGACTGCCACCTTGGGGAGGCATGTGACTTTCTCATTGGTTTAGAAGAATATTTAATGAGGCAGAACCTTCCCAGAAGGGAGCGGAAATGATGACAGGGACACTGCCTGGTCGTATTGCCTTTGGCAGTAGCTTGGCAGGGAAAAAGGTTCTGAAGGGTCCTCCCTTTGAGGAGACTTGGATGTGAAAGGTGAGATGATGTGCACTTTTATTTAAAAGGGAATAGATAATCTATTGAATTGGAGCACATGAGAGGTGGCTTTATTTGAAAATGCTTTCAAAAGCTGTTTTGACAAGAACGAGGAGGAGGCAGTGGTATCATTAAATAAGCTGGCAACTTTTGTAACCAGCTTTTTGGTTTTCCACCTCAAGGGAGAGTCAATAAACTTTGATTCTTAGCATTAATGTAATTATTTTGATTTCTTGGGCTTATTCTAGGGAAGGTTGCAAAGCTGCAATATCAGATGGCCGCAAGCAATTCAGAAATCCCGTGTCCCCAAGGACATGCACTGCTGTTCAGAAGTAGCAGGAGAGAGGGTGGAATAAATCATTTCCTCTTATCTTGTTAGTGTTGAGAATATTATGGGGAAGCAAATACAGTGCAGGACTAATACCAGAAGGCTACTGCACAAGGAAAAGAAAAAAATTTCCCTGCTTCTCAAAGGTTTCCTTCAAAAATGATTTTCTTTATATAGTTTTTAAAATTGGTGATTGGGAGTATATTTCCCTCTCTTCTGGTTCTGAAGGTTCTTCCACTTCCATCTATGTTGCCACGTCATTTGTCATACCAGGATTCTCCAGGACACTGCCACTGGCAGCTGTTTTGTACTCTTTAGAGTCAGTTGTTACCCTGGTAATATGTTTGGTTCATTTAGTGTAAACATTCCTATCTTTTGGGAGATTTCTTTGAGCCCAGTAAGAAATGACTGTATGAATATCCCAAGTGTACTTGGCTAGAGGGTTCTGTCATGTATGAACCTGATGATTTTTTTTTTCATTATTGAAAATTCACTGTATTTAATTTTTAAATGGATTTTTAAAAATTTTAATTGATTTGGGGGGTTTTAAAGGCTATGTGAGTGAATGTAATGGCATAATTGAAATTTTCTAATGATGGGAACAGAATCAAAGAATGTATTTGTTTTAAGAAGTTAAATTTTGACCAGAATAGATGTACAAAATTGCAAAATGTATTTTCCCATTATCTCCTAAATAAAAAAATTAAGAGGTATGTACTTACACATATTTTTAACTTCAAGGCTTGCTAACAATAATTTAAGGCTGGTCTTTCTTACTGTAAATTATAAGCATACTTTGGGGCCTAAACCATGGACATAGGCTATAAATCATTATTTTCATAATAGCAGCAAGAGCCAAGCCTTGGCTTTTAGAGTGCTATGAACATTGTTTCCTGGAAGCAAACTTTAGCTTCATAGTGTTAGGCCTCTGGTATTAGAAGGCCAACATTTCTTACTCAAGTGAATCTTTACCTGAGAAGAGATTTTCAACTTTATTTTCTCCAGTGGGCTTCTCAATTTTAGGCCCCATCTTTGTCATCAATATTGTCACATCAATCAAAGAAGAAAAAGCAAAGCAAAAGCATTGGATATTTGGATGTTTTGGGGCAAAGGAACCTGAAAATTTCAACTTTTTCTTACTGGATTTTCCTTATATCAGTCATTTTGTTAGAAATGAGCCTCCAGACTCTGTCAGTGCAGATAATAACACAGTCAGACATCAAGAATTCTCAACAAAGCATTTTATTTCTGCAGAAGGCTGCAAGCATGAGGATGCAGATGTACCCAGCTGCGGGGAAACAAGGTTTTAGACCCTAAAGCATGAGCAGCTGACCTTCTCCCCCCATTGGCTGGGTTGAAGTTTCATAGTCTATCCCGATTGGCTAGTTTAAGCCACATGAAGGGTGGGCCTGAGGAGTTCCTGGGCAGGGTGATTAAGAGAGAGAAGAGTGGGAGGGGAGAAGGTGGGGGGAACAGAGGGTCCTTGGCTATTGATAAGCTATTTTGGTCTGTAGCTATGTTTTCAGAATTTGAGCTGAGCAGTGGTGTCCCGAAATTTCAGTGTGTTAGAGAGGGGCCGCCTATGGTAGACTAGAGTCTAAGATGGAGGCACTCCTGTTTATATCCTTTGATAGAAAAGACAGGGCTGCAATCTCTCACAATTTGATTAGACTCCACATACTATTTTCTATGTCCTAAAAATTATATTTTCTCCATTCCAAGAAGCATGGATTTTTCATATTTTAAAGTTTCTTAAATACTATCTTATAATTGATAGGCTCAGTTAGTGTCATATTTCTTTGTGTTGTTGGAAAAGACATCTTTAAGCCAATGGTTTTTCAATTAATGGGCACCTTAGATTTCAGGGAGTATGTTATCTCTCAAATAAAATCCTCTTCTCATCAACTCAACTGCTATCAATCTTGGGCTGCTACTTCCGCTTCCTTTGACAGCTGGAATAGATGGGTAACTGGTCTGCCCAAAGCCACTTTATCTATCTCTAATCCACTTCCTACCTTGTTGTCATCCTGATCTTATAAAACACAACAAGGATTTTATTATTTCTTTGTTTAAAGTCCTTTACTGGTCTGTCCTGACTTTTAAAGATCCAAACCATTACAGTGGCTTGCAGGACTTTGTGTGAGGAGGCCCCTGTTTCTCTCATCTATCTCTTCACAAACCCCACCCCTTTGCCCAGGCTACTATGTCCATCACTTAGAAGCTTGGTCCTATTTGTACCAACAATTACCAAAAACAAACAAAACAAAACAAGAAAACCCCCCAAAACAAGAAAGAAACAAAAAAACAAACAAGCAAACACAAACCCACTTTTGCTTAAAGTTAAATTTATTTTAAAAATAAACTAGTATTCTAACATTTCAAAATTCCTGATCTATTAAAATAAAAACATTCACCTTTTGATCAATAAAAGTCGGCTCCATGCCTTTAGTGTTTCATTTACCACCTTTTGGCAGCCAGTTCTCTACGTAAAATTCTCTGCTTTCTGACATTTCCTTTTTCCACTAAATAAGATTTCTTCTGAAGAGCTTGGCCTCTCTCCCTGTCTCCTTGATCCCCTTTCCCTTCACTAAGCTATTTGTACCCATTCTTTAAGTTTCCCCTGAGGTACATTGTGCCCCAAATTAGACTCAACTATTTAATCCCACCAGATAAACTGCCTCCTTTTTTATAAAAAATTTTATGACCCATTTATTGTTACAAGATGAAATCTGTTGATAATGTTACCTGCCAAGCAGCATACTTTTTAAAAAATGGTATATTAGTTTATAATATAAAAAAGAAAAGGGAACTGGTTTACAGTAAATTTAAATATTCCAGTGTAAATTCTCAAGAATAACTACACTTGACATAATGGATTAGTCAGATGCTACTTGCTATGAATAAAATTAGTTTGAAGAAAAGGATTTCAGATGCCATTCTATGCAAGGAATGTAGGAAATGGAAGAGGAGAGCAATGAGGGGCACTAGAATAAAAGCTAGTCCTAAGATAAATAGTATCATATAATTTGAGAAAAAGGAAGAAATAATCTTAGTTGAAGAGAGGCCAGTGTGCTAACGTTGTCAGGTAGCTTGCTTCTAAAAAGTGGCTTACGAACTAAACATTACCGGGTTTGGGATTGTTCGCCTCTCCTTCCCTAGTTGGAGTCCAGGTTCTTCTCATCTCAAACAAAGAATTGACTGAAATGAGCAAAAAGCAGGGCAAAGTTTATTCAAGAAAGTAAAAATGAAGAGTGGCAGGAAAACTGGCTTTGCAGAGGGAACTTGGACTGAGTAAACAGAAACGGAGGGTAAGAGCGAAGATGAAAGTACACGCTTCTGGGAGACAGGGCGAGTTATCGTGGAAAGCTATGACAGCACTGGCTCCTCATGGCTGCTTTTCTGTAATATTATCCAAATCTCCAGGAAACCCGTGAGAATTTATGCATCTGGACCCCGAGACACGGTGCTGAAATCCTGCGCCTCAGGCTGATATCAGGTCCAGGCCATCCTATTGAGAGCCTGTGCAAGTTCTAGCGAGAAGTCCAGACACAGGGCTTTGGAAACTGTTCTGCGTATGTGTCTGGGATCTTGGGGTTAACAGGTCATGCCTATTTCCCCGGCCAGGTTTTGCCACACCCTAATCTCCTATCTCACTAAGATGAATAATACAGTTTGAGGTAGAGAACATAATAGGAAGTGTGGCATTCCTGGAAATAAGTTGGACTTACTTATAAAGGTAGCTGCAAAATAATTTCTTGCATTATGATAAGGGACTGAGTGGTATTGAAGAATCACAAGAATGCCTCTTATCTTGAAATCCTCCCTCAGGGTGAGGCATACATTTGGTCTCTAGTTCTTAAAAAGACCTTCAGTAGGCCATAGGGAATAGGAAATAGATTGGAAAAAGAAACAGTAATATAAAAAGCCATAAAGAAGTTGTGTGAGAGACCTCTAGGGACAGTTTCACTATAAGATTGAGAAACAAGGAACAAATCCAAAATAAGTAAATAATTTTAATCAGTAATTTTCACAATCTAGATTTCTCATTATTATACTACAGAATTTTTAAAAAGCATATAATATGGTAATAAAAACACTTTATACAAAGGCAATTTGGTGATATCCCTGGGTGTGCATATGTTATGGCCAATTTAATGATATTGGGTGCTAAGCTTACTTCTTTTCTACACATTTGCATATGACAGAAATGCAGACTTTTACAGTCGGGTTAATTTATTTATTTATTTTTTTGGGAATTGAACTCACGAGCTTGTGCTTGCCAGGCAGGCACTGTGCTGCTGAGCTATATCCCCGGCCCTACTTTAGTAGACTGAGTACTGAAAGTCCCATTGCTATCAGTGATGAGACTTTCTGAAATGGTGAACAACTGGTAAAATGTTGAATAAAATGAAGTACATTATTTCTTTAGTTTACACACTAATTGCATTCCTGAAAAATTCAGTGAAAATTACAAATGTGGAAAAATACTTTGGGCTGTTATATACAACATAATCATAATTTTTTTTCACAAATGTCTGGTGGGACATTTTAAAGTCATGAGAGACACAGGGTCATTTTTCATGGGGTAGGGCTGTCCTGCACAGTGCAGAACAACTAGTGTCCCTGGTGCCTCTCAGAAAATATTAGTTACATTCCCCATTAATGAGACAGCAACTCACCCTTCCTGAAAAGGTCCCTCTTTGGCTCTCTTTTGTGACAGACTGACGATTCCCTGAGTCAAGGGAAGTCTGACTCATTTATCATAATATCCCCTGACCTGGGCCAATGCCAAACATATGAAAGACTTTTAAAAAGTATTTATTTAATAAATAAAAGGACAGAGGCAGCACCTTAGGTTCTATTTATAGTTACTTGGTAAGTTCAAGAAGATTGGAGAGGATTGGGGGTGACATGTAGGGTACACAAAAATCCTAATTTTTTTCGGGATAGTGTTAGTTTGTACTAGTTTACCCTGCATCTTTTCAGTTTAGTTTTTTTTTTTTTTTTTTTTTAGTAAGATAATTTTTGGAAACCCTTTTAGAATAGGGCCATGTTTTGAAAGTGTATCAGTATAGTAAAACCAATTTGTCAATCAACATATGAATATTTTTAAAATTAGATAATTGTATTTATTTTTAGTGCCTTCTTTTGGCTTCAGAAATATTTTGGTTATGATAAATTATTTCTAGTAACTGTACACGTGATCTTTAGCAAAATATCTTGTCCAAAAAAAGCAAAACCCTTAGCTGGGTATGCTGATGTATGCTTGTAGTCCCAGTACGCTTGGAGGGTGAGACACAGTATTGCAAGTTTGAGTACACCTGGGCAACTTAGTGAGTTAGCAAGATCCCATCTCAAAAATAAAAAATAAAAAAGGGCTGAGGATGTAGCTCAACGGGAAGGCCCTGGATTCAATCCCCAGTGCCACAAAAACCAAAAACAAAACAGAACACCCCACTACCATCACAACGAAAACCTTTTCCCTGGCAGTGGGTAGATGCCATGGGAATGCTGTCTACTACTCTGCCATTCGCTGATTCCCAAGTCAGTGGTTTCTCCCATCTCTGAATTATTTTCCTCATTAGAAATGATTTTTCAGCCCTGAAATATTTGCTTCTTAGTTTTTTGATAGGTTCCCTTTTAAATTTATGAATTATTTTTCTTTTTACACTACGTTTTTAACTGCATGAATGATTTAGCTAAAACTAAATCCTTAAATTTAAAGGATTGAGTAATGTTCCTATGGCTAACTCCATGTCTGAAAATTTTTCTTTGAAAGCCGTGAAGATTCAGAACAAACAGTCTCCACTGGGGTTTATAATTCCTTTATCTTCGTTCGAACTCTTCATCTGGGAACATAAAATTTTACAAATTTATGCTTTGAAGTTTGTACATTACCTTGCCTGTAGTTTGAAACCAGTCAGATCTGAATTTTTAAATATTTTCTTTTACCTTTACATACAATCTCCATAAAAGAAATGCTAGTACTTACTTTAAAATTAAAAATTATATGTCATATAATACCCTTATAAATATTAATCAAGAGAAATTACTAAATATTCCCATGAAAAAGACATGTACAAGAATCTAAATGGCAGCTTTATTGAAAATAGGCAAAACCCAGAGAAAATCCAAATGTCCGTCAGTGGACATCATTGTAAACAATTGTGGTATAGTTGTATTATGGGATACTCCTCAGGAATAAAAAGAAACAAACAATGGTATATATTACAGTATGGATGCATCTCAAAAACATGTTGATACAAGAAGCCATAAACAAAGGAGTACACACTGTATGATTCCATTTATATGAAATTCAGCAGCTAGGAAAATAAATCAATGACAATAGAAGCCAGAAGAATAGTAGCACAGGAGACTAATGTCTAGAAAGGATGGGGGCTGGGGATATAGCTTAGTGGCACAGCGCCTGCCTGGCAAGTGTGAGGTCCTGAGTTCGATTCCCAGTACCAACAAAACAAAACAAACAAACAGAAAAACCAAGCAAACAAAAGAAAAAACCAAGAGGCTGAGACAGGAGGATTGCTGTGAGTTTGAGGCCGGCTTGGGCTACGAAGTGAGTTCAAGGCCAGCCTGAACTGCATAGTGAGACGCTGTCTCAAAAAGACAAAAAAAAAAAAAAAAAAAGAAAGAAAAGAAAGGATGATGAAGAAAGTTAGGTCTAGTTTAGAGTGGAAGATCCTTGGGTTTATACATATGAAGATGCCATAGAGCTATATATACTTATAATTAATATATTTTGCTCTATGTAAATTATCTCCCTAAATATACCACAGAAGAGAAAAAGTACATGTAACCTTTTTTTTTCATTAAAAGACGATGTGCGCTTGTTTATAAAATAAAAATTGAAAGAAAATAAATCATTCATAGTCTTGCTACATAAGCCATTTGGTTAATTCTTTTCCAGTCTTTTGTCTGGACATACACCACCAACCCCACCCATCTCTTTTTCTCTGTCTCTTTGACATATTTAATATTTTTTTTTTTTGTGGGTACCGGGGGTCGACCTCAGAACCTCGCATGCCAGCAGGCGCCCGTGCCGCTGAGCGATATCACCGGCCCTTTTTTCGTATGTGGGTTCACGGGAGTCGAACTCGGGCCCTCGCGCTTGGCGGGCAGGCGCTTACGCTGTTGAGCCATCTCACCGGCCCAATATATTTAATATTTATATTTAACTGGACTTCTGAATCTAATAGTAATTCTTCCCGACAATGAAAGATATTCAGGGGGCTGGTGAGATGGCTCAGCGGCGTAAGCGCCTGCCCGGCAAGCGCGAGGGCCCGAGTTTGACTCCTGGAACTCACATACGAAAAAGGGGCCGGTGATATCGCTCAGCGGCACAGGCGCCTCCTGGCGCGCGAGGTCCTGAGGTCGACCCCCGGTACCCACAAAAAAAAAAAAAGAAAGATATTCAGAGGGAATGTTTTTGTTTATTTAGGAAGTTACATTCATGACAGTCTCTCATTTAAAAAATTATCAACCAAGTGATAAAGACAAATAGCTAGCAAGAACTTGGGATTTATTTATAAATTTTTCCAAGAGTAAAAGAAAAAGAACTGGCTTCACTGTAAATGAATGATAAATTTGCATGATTTGTCCTATATTTTTCTCTTTTTTTCTGATCCCTGATCTCATATTGTGTTTGTGCACAGGATTGCTGCTGTGGAGGAATCATTCTAAACCCATGGGTGTAAATATTATTTTGTATACTTTCATACATTTAAAGTAATTGTGTGTGTGTATGTGTGTGTGTGTTTTGCAGTGCTGGAGATTGAACTCTCAGGTCCTTGTGCATGCTGGGCTTTTACAAATCTTGGTTAAATATTTTTCTTATCGTCAGGGAATATCTATACATGTTTTAGTATTGGAAAATATTGGGGTATTGTGCAGGCTGACAATTCATCATATACTCTTCTCAAATTTTGTATTAGATCCCAAGATCCTTTGCAGAAAAACCTTGACACTCAAACTGGCCTTATATTGAGCCAACAAGACAGAAAAATACATCATTTTTTTCTACCATGAAAGGAAAACAAGTGTGAATATAATGGAAAAGAATATA
Source organism: Erethizon dorsatum (assembly GCA_028451465.1). Classification (NCBI taxonomy): domain Eukaryota; kingdom Metazoa; phylum Chordata; class Mammalia; order Rodentia; family Erethizontidae; genus Erethizon; species Erethizon dorsatum. The sequence continues at coordinate 91,951,929 of CM051825.1, read as the reverse complement.
GTCTAAAACAAAGCAATGTAATTTGCAGTGTGAGTTGCTTAATGTGTTATATAGTTATTATCTCACGTAAGCTCCCAGGGTAATGTAATTGCTAATATTAAGAAATCTGTTTTGTTACCTGAACAGAATATTTTGCCTTGAGACTTAATTAATGTATTTCTTTCTTAAGTATGTGTTTTAGACACAATGAGTGTACCTTTAACTAACCTTCAGGAACACCATGAATTTTTTATAGTATTTCAAGAGGCAGAAAACGACAACAGACTAGGTACTCTATGTTCTCTCTGGAACTGGAAGAATTTTGTTGCAATCATTTTTATTAGAGGCAGCTGTCAGTAAGGGTTTTTCCACCCTTCTGGATAAAAACAAAAAGGTGCTACAGAGGAATGTATATAAAGATAGCACCCATGAGGCATAGGATAAATAAAACTAGGCAATATTAATGATGCTCATTAGCAGATGTCACTGTTGGGGATGAAGTAAATTCCATGCCAAAGTGTTTCATATATTACACTTCTCAAAACTGTCAACTTTTTGACTTTGATGTATGTCCACGTGAACAGTTTTAATAAGTTCCTACAGCCATCTTTTTGCATCTACCCTGAAGAATCCTGTGGAATTGCTGGCAGCAATATCACAAAGACATTTTTGTGTAATGATTGGTGTTTCACTTGGAAATGTGAAGGCTCAGATCATTATACTCTCACTTATTCATGATGTAAATATTTGTCTAATAATTAGTTTTAAAATATTATATGACCAAGCAGATTTTATAGTTTAAAGCAATCTTCCACAGGCTGTTGCCTGTATAACTAATAGAATTACGTATGCATAAAACCGCTTTTACTGTAGAAGCCAAAATGCAGAATAATAGCTTGTCAAAGTGTCATTTGCAAGTGAGATCATAGATTTTATAGTCCAAATTACGTTGTGTTCTTTTCCTTTTTGTCAGGTCATATTCTATTAACCATATTGTGCACTAAACCCTGTGATTATCTCAACACTTGACAGATGGTAGGCTGTTAATTTGTATGTAAAAGACAGTGATTGCCAGTGCCCTAACAGTATTCAACAAAATATGAAATGTCAAAATCTACTTTTGGTTACGTTTTGCTTGACTTCATTTTAGCAAGGTAGTGCTTGGCAGAAGAGTTTTAGTAGCTTAGCATATGTTTCATTTTACTACTCTGAATAAATTTACTAACCACTAGAAATAGGAAGGACTAAGGAAGAAGTAATTTTTCTTGTTTGTATTCTGTTCGCTGCTTTCTTATGGACAGTGGTCATCAGCCTGAGGATGTAAGTGAAAGGACTAGATGAGAGCTAGGAGCAGACAGGATTAAATTTCTTAGTGTTAAGGCACAATAGTAGCATAGTCTGACATTTAGGTAGGGGACAAAATAATTTAAAAGTTTACTTAAAGCATATTGGCAAATTCACTAAAAAACTATTAAAGCAGTTCAGCAAAGTGGCAAGATAAAAGATCAATATACAAAAAATTTTTATATTTCTTTATACCAGCAATGAACAGTCTGAAAATGAGATTAAGAAAACAATGTCATTTATAATAGCAACAAAAGAATAAAATTCCTAGGAATAAAGTAAACAAAAGTACAAAATATGTACACTTAAAAACAAACAAACAAAAATCATCAAAAGATAGTAAAGAATAAATAAGCTGGGCATGGTTGTATGTGCTTGTAGTCCCAGCACTCCATAGCCTGAGGCAGGAGGATGAAGAGTTCAAGGCCAGCCTGGGCTACATAACAAGACCTGTTGCAAAACAAAATGAAACAAAACAGCAACCAAAAAGAATAAATAAATGGAAAAACATCCCATGTTTATGGGTTGAAAAGCTAGGAAATATAGTTGATATTGGCATACTCTTTCAAATGATTTACATAGTGATTGATACAAATGATTGCTAGACAGTCCTTTTCAAAATCCCAGTTACATTTCTCACCCTAGAAGCTAGTACCAAAATGCATAAGAAATACTCAGAATAGGTAAACAATCTTTAAAAAGAACAGAGTTACAGGACTTATACTTCCTGATTTTAAAGCTTATCGCGAAGCTGCATTATCAAGACGTGGTACTAACAAAAGAATAGATCAATAAAATGGAATTGAAAATCCAAAAACAAACCCTTGCTTTTATGGTAATTTGATTTTTGATAAGACTGTCATGATAATTCAATGATGGAAACATTAGTCTTTTAAGCAGATGTTGCTGGGACAACTAGATATCCACATGCAAGAGAATGAATTGGGATCTCTCTACACACCATATGTAATTAGCTCAAAATGAATCATAGGCCTGAGAAGTTAATCTTTGGGACATTGGGTTAGGTCTCTAAGATACAGCAGCAAAAGCATAGGTGACAGTTTTCTGATTCATAAAAAAAAAATTTGGAGTTCATCAAAATTTAAAACTTTTTTATATCCAATGATAATATCAAGAATATGAAAGATAAGCCAGGTGTGGTGGCACATGCCTATAATCCCAGCACTCAGAAATTGAGGCAGGGGGCTTGCCAGGAGTTTGAGTCCAGCCTGGGCTACATAGTGAGTTCAAGGCCAGCCAAACTACATAGTAAGACCTTGTCTCAAAAAAACAAAATAAATAAATACCCACACAAGAATATGAAAGATGACCCAAAGTTGGGAGAAAATCATATATTTTATGAGGGGCTTGGATTCAGAATATAAAACAATCTCTTGCAACTCAATAATAAAATGACAAAAACCTAATTCAGAAAGAAGCAAAGGATTTGAATAGGTATTCTTCTGAAAAAGATAAGCAAAGGGCTAATAAGCACAAGATGCTCAACATTATCATTAGGGAAATCAAATCAAATAAAACTGAAATAACAATGAGACACTATATACATTAGAATGACTAAAATAAAACAGTAAGTTTTAGTGTGAATAAGGAGAAATTGGAAACCTCATGTGGCGTGGTAGAAAAAATGGTGAATATTTAAAGTTTTTTTCTAATTATTATAGTAAAACACACATTTCCATTAATCCTCCCTGAAAATACTCCTCCCTCCTTTGAACATACTATCCCATCACTCTTGACAGTTTCTACATCAATTCTGGAAGTTCTCTTTTGTCTTTTCGTGGCTGCCTCAATGTTCAGAGTGAATTAAAAATGTTTACATTTTATGGTCATTTTGACTTTGAGGATGAGCCAGAAGTTGCATGTCGCCAGATCTGGTGAATAACACAGACGAAGACACACTGAAATTGTTTTTACTAGGCTCCCTTTCTGTTGGATCACACACAGCATCAGCGTTTGCCCTGTTTTTGATCATACCTCCTAAAGACAATTATGCTTCCAGAAATGCTTCAGGAAGTGGCAAGAGTGATGTTAGGATAAGTATGTTTGAAGTGAGGGAGAGTATTTTGAGGGGGGTTAATAGCAATGTGTCTTTTACGGTAACAACATTTTAAAATTTAAATAGTCACTGTATATTTCCATCAGTCTGGTATGTTTGGGTGGGGTTGTAAAATGGCATAACCAGTTTGGAAAATAGTTTGGCAGTTACCAAAGATGTTAAATATAGTTACCATGTGACCTAGTAATTCTCTTTCCTACAGTCAAGAGTTATACACTCAAGAGTTAAAAATGTAAATCCACACAAAAACTTATACATGAATGTTCTTAGCAGAATTAATCACAACCAAGAAATGGAAACAATCTGAATTTCACTCTATGCTGAATGAACAAGTGGAATAGGCTTACAGTGAAATATTCAGACATAAAAATGAATAAAGTACTGATACAACATGAATGAACTTTGAAAACTTCATGCTAAGTCAAAGAAGCCAGTCACAAAAGGATATATACTGCATGATTCCATTTAAATGACATATCCCTGGGCTGGTGAGACGGCTCAGCGGCTTAAGCGCCTGCCCGGCAAGCGCAAGGCCCCGAGTTCGACTCCCGGAACCCACATACGAAAAAGGGGCCGGTGATATCGCTCAGTGGCACGGGCGCCTGCTGGCGCGCGAGGTCCTGAGGTCGACCCCCCGGTACCCACAAAAAAAAAAAAATACATAAATGACATATCCCAAATAGGTAGATCCATACACAGATTATTGGGTTAGTAGGGCTGGAGGGTTGGGGGAAAATGAGGGGTGACAACTAGTAGATATGGAATTTCTTTTTAGGATAATGAAAATGTTATGAAATTGATTATGGTGTTGGCTGCAGAACTCTACTATAAATACACTAAAAACTATTGAATTATATAATTTAAGTGGGTGAATTTAATGGTATGTGAATATATCTCAATAAAGCTAAAAAAAGCACGGTGGTAATAGAATAGAAAAGGCAATTCATGTATTACATTAGCATAATGATAATTCCTACACTAACAATACTACACTACTAACAGAATGCCAAAAAGTTGAAAACCAGATCTGTAGTTGTTAGGTAATTCTTGTTAGGTAATAGTTTTCTTGCTAGATCTGAATGCTAAATAATGACAAAACCAATGGCTAGTAAAAGATCTTGCCTCTGCAGCACCATAACCATTTAGAATGTCAAACAACCAGTGGCTTTCCATTGTGTAAGCATCTGTCTCTCAAAGACAAAACAGAGAGCACATACATAATGTGTTTGCACTTGTTATATGCTGTGTATTCTACTAATACATTATATATACTGTGTTAGCTTTCCATCACTATGACAAAATACCTGAGAAAATCAACTTAAAAGGAGGAAAGATTCATTTGGCTCACGACTTCAGAGGTTTCAGCACATGGTCACTGGGCTTCATTGCACTGAGCCTGTAGTAAGGCAGAATATCATGGCAGGGTGATTAAGGTAGAGGAAGGCTGTTCACCTCATGCCAGCAGCAAAGCAAAGTGGTGGGGGGAGGCTAGGATCTCAGTTGCTCTGATGACCTGGCTTCCTCCAACTCGCTCCCAACTCCTAAAGCTTCTACCACTGCCCAGTAGCACCATCAGGTGGGGACCAAGCCTTTAACACATGAGCTTTTTTTTTTTTTTTTTTTTGTGGGTACCGGGGGTCAACCTCAGGACCTTGGACGCTAGCAGGTGCCCGTGCCGCTGAGCGATATCACTGGCCCTTTTTTCGTATGTGGGTTCCGGGAGTCGAACTCAGGCCCTCACGCTTGCCAGGTAGGCACTTACACCGCTGAGCCATCTCACCGGCCCAACACACGAGCTTTTGGTGGACATCTGAGATCCAAACCATGTAACATATATACATACATATTATGCATAAACAATAGTTACTTATACAAAATTGATCTCATGACTGTTTTCTCCTTCCCAAGGATTATATCACTGTCTTATTTTTCCCTGTGTTAATTGGTTGGATGATTTTTATCAGTGAAATATATATTTTAAATAAAATAAATTGTTGACATTATGTATCATAATTTAAGAACCAGTTGGAATCTTTTCTATCAAACTTGTGCCTTCACTATTGGTTAGACTATCATTAATTTTATCATATTTTGGAAAATGAAGATTACGGTTAGTACAGTTCAGAAACAAATATGAAATTTACTGAAGTTAAAAAGTGTGCTAAATTAGGTAAAAATGTGCAATTTTAAAGTACATTGTAAAGCATATATTGCTGATCTTTAGTAAGATAGTGGGAAAAAAGCTTAAGTCTACTTTTTCAAAAGTCTTTTAGCAGATGAATATTTTGCCTTCTTTGGGTCCTGCTTCAGATATTTAATTTTTCCCTGAAAATACAGTCTTTACAGCTTGATAGCCTAATTTTTTTTTTTTTTAATATGCGGGTACCAGGAGTGGAACTCAGGACCTCGCGCTTGCCAGGCAGGCACTTATGCTACTGAGCTATATCACTGGCCCTGATAGCCTAATTTTAAATGTTAACAGTTATTCCTGATATATTTGGATTTTCCCTTTTGCTGTGGTATGGTTTCAGAAATTCCTAAGGAAAAAATGTTAATTTGCAGGTAATTTATGGAATACTTTTTATTTTAAAAAGATTTAAATATTGTATCATAATAATTATTTTTTTTCTATGTCATTTTTATAATGATCATTTTTAATGGTTGCATGGCTTTTTTATCACACTGTTTTGCTGTAGGTATTGAAGCATGTCTAGTCCACTCTTCTAAAAGAGGAAGCGAGAGCTGGGGATATAGCTCAGTAGTAGAACACTTGCCTTGCATGCATCAGACCCGAGCTCCATACGCAGCACCAGAAAAACAAAAACAAAATAACGATACAGAACAAAAATATGAGGTAAAGTGATCCCAATTCTAGCATGTAGAGATCTGAAGTAAAGTCCAGGTGTCTTTCTCTAACTTCAGTGATTATATTCATGTTCAAATGCATCATTGACTTGATTCATTTTGCATACATTTCCTCAGGAGCATGTCTGTAGCATGAAATGATGCATAAACATATTGTTCTTAGATATTGGTTGAAAAATATAAAAGATAGAAATTTAATATTGAAATTTACTTTTGACTCAGACAAATAAACTTTTACTATCAGGGAGAAGAGGGAGTGGGAGGCACAAGCTGGTATTTTCTATACTTAAGAGTAACAACCAAAATGGGAAAAAAAGATATAATCAGAACCCACCACCATCCTATTTCAGCACAGCATGTAATTCTCAGTTCAAAAAAAAAAAAGTGGTTTTTAAGAGAAGCATTTTAAGATAATATCTCCATGAGCCATATCCGTGAAAAGCCAGTGAAGCTTTGACTCCTCCTGAGAAGTTGCTTTGCAACTATGCAGGTACAAAGGGGCTTCTTGTGAGAGAGAGGCAGAATGGTCAGGTGCGGGGTGTGAAGGAGCAGTTCTGCATGAAACCTGAATAGTAATGAGGACCAGCTGTAGTACTAGAGTCATCATGGAGATGCAGATTTGCCAAGGAATGAAGCCCTAGGTAACCAACTACTCCATTGCTGGGAGCTAGTTAAAAACTTAATAACTGCTTCTGAGAATTGACATTGCCTCACAATCCTGAGAAAAGCTGGAGTCTCCTTTGGGTCAGTCCACTGTGGAAGCTATAAATGACCTCCAATTTTGACTGAATCAACACAAAGCATAAAACGTTTGTCCTAGAGACCTCACCCCATGAAACTGTAAAAAACAACATGAAACTGTATCCAATGTGACAGTCTGTGTTTTGTTTCTGAGACTTATTCTCTGCTTTAGTGGAGTATTTGGGAGAGGGTGCTTGGCATTGACATTCAAATGAAGGTATCAAATATCTCTCTGGGCTACAGAATTTCTTTATCTGATATTGCCACAACAAGCAGCTCAGAGGTACTGTATTTGTATCACTCTGGCCTTTTATATTATGACTGTTGAAATGAAAGGAGCCCATGACTAAAACTTTGCTTTGAAAAGGAGAAGTCCATTATCTGTATCTTTGAAGCTTAGAAGTGAGTACTTTCTACTGGGATAAAGTACCACAATAGGTGGAAGAAAGCAAAGACAAGCCTTATAAATTTCCCTGTGAGCAACCAGACCTATTGTTGTCTTTGAAAAAATTATGCCTCCAAGCAGGTGGTCTTGTTTTGAGTGATATCTGTGAGTTGTCTTGAAAGAAATGATTGGAAACTTCACATGTCCCTAAAACAGCTTAGGCTGTCGTGAGAAATGTAAAAGGAGATCATATTGTTGTGCTGTGCATGAAGGGTGTGTTGAACAAGTTTATTGTCAAATTTTTAAACATGAAACTTTGGCAATTATGTTAATGAGGATAAAAAAGCTAGTTGACATGAACACGTGCATTCTGTTTGTGCTTTGTGCATCCACGTACCTCCCAGAGATGGCTGTGACCCAGATTCCATATGCACTCAAGACTTTTATTAGATAAGAATGACATATACTTATCATTAGAGCATACTAATTAAAGCAAAAAGTGACATTTCAAAGTAATGATGCTCCCTAGTGTCTCAATGTAAAATACTCCCTGGTCTATTTTTAATGAACTGCTATGTATGTTTAAAATATTATTTTATTTTGGACTTGTGCTTTTATTATTTTCAGTGGTGATGATGATCAGCAAGGTAAGACCTAGATGAAAAAGGAAGGAAACCAGCTTAGACTACAGTAACAGCCAAGGTGCCTCCATGTATTGTTGAATTCATTCAGCACTTGATTGCATGCTTGTTCCTTGTCCACCTCTCTGCAATGTGCTCTGAATTCATTGGATTCATTGGATACTAGTGATATAGCAGAATTATAATTCCCAACCTGCTAGATGTCAGATGTGCTGAGTTCATGTCTCCTGAAATCGAAGGATGAATTTCAAAGGACAAAAGAGGTTAAAAGTGGGCTGGTGAGATGGCTCAGCGGCGTAAGCGCCTGCCTTGCAAGCGCGAGGGCCTGAGTTCGACTCCCGGAACCCACATACGAAAAAGGGGCCGGTGATATCGCTCAGTGGCACGGGTGCCTGTTGGTGCGCGAGGTCCTGAGGTCGACCCCCCGGTACCCACAAAAAAAAAAAGATGTTAAAAGTAGGAAAGGTTTATTGAGAGATAGCTCTTGAGAGACCAGAGGGGTCCCAGAAGTAGGTGCCATGGAGGCCCTTTGTCAGAAGTAATTTATACAGCAAAGTCACAATGTGGGTACAGTGTGGGTCAAACTATGATCAACCTAGCATTACAAGTATAGCCACTTAGCTAATACTGACCCAATAGGGAGGTGGGTCATGTGGCAAGAGCACAGGAAAGAACAAAGGTGTTTTGAGGAAGGGATGGGTCCAGATGCTTTGGTCATCCACCTACCTAGATGACTGGGTCCAGATGTTCTGGTCACCTTTCTGGGTGACTGATGTCTTACCTGACTTCTGGCCCAGGTGGTGCTAATTATAGTATAGTTCCAAGTTACTGTTTGTCCCTCAGGGAGGTGTGCAGGCCTGGCCATCGCATCTTTTCCTTGAGGCCTGGTCTTCAGATGTGCATCCAGCCACAGTTATCCTGATATCTTTATTTTTCCGCTGACCTCCTTCAGAGCCCAGTCCCTCTCTGACTGTATATTAATTTCTATCTAACTTACAGCCCATAATACTAGGATACAGATGGTTCCTGCCCTCAAAGAGCTTACCCGCTTCCTTTGATTTTTATCAGTTTTTTTTTTTAAAATTTATGTGAGTACTGCGAGTCGAACTCAGGACCTTGTGCTTGCCAGCAGGCGCTTGTGCCCCTGGGCGATATCACCAGCCCTTTTTTTCCTTTATGTGGGTGCCTGGAGTCAAACTCAGGATCTTGCGCTTGCCAGGCAGCCGCTTGTGCCACTGAGCCGTCTCACCGGCTCAAAGTTTTTTTTTATAGTTTCTCTTTTGCATTGTGATAAAATAAAATGTTCTAACCCAAATATATGTATATGTATATGTATATGTGTATATATATATATATATATTTTTTTTTTTTTTTTTGGTACTGGGAATCGAACTCAGGACCTTGTGCTTGCCAGGCAGGCACTGTGCCACTGAGCTATATCCTCGGCCCTCCAAATATATTTCTTTAGCGTATTTTGACCTGATTATTCAGAGAAAGTGCAGATCTCTGCAAACATAGCAATGGCTGTGAAAAGCTGTCCTTTTATAAAAAGAAATATGTATTTACTTCCTTCAATAAACAGTGGATGCTGCCTCATGCTTTCCTATTGGACATCCCTCTTTTTGCCCAGGAATAGTTTTTCCCCAGGAAGAAGGGATTGAGGGTCTGACATCAGGTCCAAACAGAGATGATTACAGGTGGCTGTTGCCTGGGAGAATTCATCTGCATGTCACAGCAAGCCTTGCTTGCTGCACACCTCCTCCTTCGGCCCAGCCTTCTGAAGTTCTGTGTCACCTGCCTTCCTCCCGGAAGCTCAAGCCCCTGTCCTTTTTTAAAGCTCTATACTTGGTTCAGCCCTTTGCTCCTGTGGAGTCTCAGACTACTGTGCTTCTTGGCATGTAATAAGATTTGTATGTTCTTTTTCCTGTTATTTGTCAATTGTCAGTTTACTTCATAATCTGAAATTATTGAAACTTGGAGGGAAAAGTAAACAAAGAACTTCCCAATAGCATTCTTGGTGGCAGCAGAAAGGATGATGTAGCCAGTGCTGGTTGTAGCTACACCTACACCAATCATTGCAAACTTTCAGATGTTCATAGTTGGCAAGGATTCTCCTTGCTAATTCTATATTTTTCTTATGTTGCATCTTTGTCAGATAAGTATGGATTATAAATTCATAACCTATAACTGTGTCTAATGTCTAATGTCTCTGCTTGCTGTACTGTTGACACTTCGTGAAGGCTCATTCCCTCCCCTACACCTTACTGTCCCCATGACCACCAGCAACAACTAGAAGTAGCATGGATCACTAGGTCGACTGTTTACATTATAATCAATACTACTTTCTCAAATTCACTCAGCTTTATATTTTGGGGCCTATTGTGAATATTTGCCAACCAAGCCAGCTGCCTTTCTCTACAACCATATACATGGGGGAGAGTCAATTTCCATCAAGATTATTACTTTCCTGATGACTTTTAGTCCTAGAGGGAGCCAAGAGTTTGACTGCTTCCTTAGTACCCAGGCAGGAAGAGAAGCATGCTTGTTTTCTGTGAACAAGCTATGTGGAGGCTTTCAAGGTGGAAGATCGAGGTTTGAGCACTGATGAACAGTGCATAGTTTTCAAGAGGAAGATGAGTCCTTATTACAAGAACAAAAGCAGGAAGGAAAAAGAGGAGGATATTCTTTCCCTTTTGAACTTGCCTATGTCCCTGCCCACAGATTTTGTTGGTAGTAGAAACAGACTGATGCATCATTGCAGTCATTGTAGTTGTCATCATCATTGCCACCACCACCACCACCACCACCACCACCATCATCCTCATCATCATCACCATCATCATCACTATCCTTTAAGTTTAGGAGTCCCACAAGATAGGTGCAATATTATTCAAATGTATGGATGACTAAGTGGGTTCAGAATGCTTAGACAACTTTCCCAAAGCCATGGAGCTGGTAAGTGATACAGTTAAGGCTGCCCTCCCCTGTCTACCTCCAGGGCTTGCTTCTTTTTTCAGATGAATTTTCTAAAAGTGAATTCCAGGCTTTCAAATGACTGTGTTTAATTATAGTGACTGATTTTAGACTGCTGTTGTTATCCAAATCCACTTGAAGTACTAGCAATTCTTCAAGTGATGTGTACCATAAACCTTACCAAGAAGATTATAATGCCATGTATACATGAGCTAAGATTCACCATTTGAAAATGAGATTGCTTTTCATGCTACAGAAAAATTTATTGCTGTCTATTATATGTGTATCCTGCCACTCAAATTCTTAAAAGAAATCCTGGCTATTTATTTATTTTCCTGTCTAATTCTACAAAGGATCTGAGGTAGTAACTGATATATTTTACTTATCAGTGACAGCTAAAAATTCAAAAGCTGAATATTTTCATGAGAGTGATGTGAGACCTTGACCCTGGTCCTGTAATTGATGTCAGTAAAAACTAGTAATAATGATGTAGAGACTGGAGACAGATAGTTCTGTCTTTGAATCTCTATCTGGCTAATTGCTACATAAGCTTGGCTAAGGCTAATGCCTTTAGGTCTCAATTTCTTGATTTGTAAGATGGGGATAATAAATGTTCCTCATCACTTTGAGGGTTATCTGAGATAATCATTGTAAAGCACTTAGCATAGTGTCTGATGTTCGAGGTGTTCAATAAATGTATTGATGATGGAGGTGGTTGTCATGGTTAAAGAAGTAAGGTAACACCTGCTTCATTTCTTGAAATTAACTCTTACATAAAGCTAAATATATGAATCTGATTAGCTATCCTGGTTTGGCAGTTATGGAGCCTGCCTTACTTAGCACTGCCACAAAATACCAGTGTGCAAATATGTCCACACAGATAGTTCAGAGATGATGATTCTTGGTATGAAATTGAGAAAGTGATTGACAGCAGACAGTGGTGGAGTTGAGAAAGCACTAGGGCAAGGTGTTAGCCTACTTGGATTTGAAGTAAGGGTTCTGCTGCTTTAAACTCACATGATTTTAGATAATTTATTTAGCCCTTTCAAGCCTCAGTTTCCCCTCTGTGAAGTTATGATCACAGTAGCCAACTACCTGGCTGTTTTGAGGACTGAATAAGAAAGTGGGTGAGTGGGCTGGAAGATTATCTTAGGCAGTTTGGGTTGCTATAACAGAATATACTATAGACCGGGATTTGAACAACACATATTTACTTCTCAGTTCTGAAGACTGAGAAATCTAAGATCAAAATGCTAACACATCTACTGTTTGGTGAAGGACACCTTCCTGGTTTGCAGCTGGCCATTTTGTCCTTGTGTCCTCTCAGGGTGGAGAATAGAGTTTTCCAAGTGTCATTTTTATAAGGGCATTAATCCCACTTGCGTGACATAGATACCTGCCAAAGGCCCTGCTTCCTAATATCATCATATTGGTGAGTGAATGTCTACATAGGCATTTTAAGGGGGACAGGAACATTCTGTCCATAACAAAGATATGCTGGTCTAAAACCTTGTTTTTTGTTAAGGAGATTATACTACAATAAAAATATTTTTTGATATAGACTTACATTTGGGTCTTTATTTATGGGCTGTTAAGAGCCCCCAGCAAGCGTTCTTCTTTTATTTTTAAAGCTGCAACTTCCTCTGTTGATCTCTTTTACTTGGAGATTGGAGAGCAGCAGCATAACTCTTTGAAGTCAAATGGTTAATTTTCTTTGGAGACCTTTCCTCCTTTGCTCATTGGATACCATGCCTATATTCCTTAAACCTGGGCAATGAGGAGGAAGCTCTGTGTGACAATGGATTTAGTGGGGTATAAATCTACCTAACCAGCAGCTGGTTGAGAGCTGATGAGGGCTAGCACCAGAGCCAAGCCACATTAGCCAAGTTAGAAGGATGTGCTGACTTGAACTTCAAGCCACAGGGCCCAGCAGTGAACTGCTGGGAAGCAATTGCAACCTGTGGTGTGGCCTGTTGTTGCACTGTCATTCTTGTCAGTGTTGCCATCATCACCATTAAACCTTTATTAAGTGCTGACTTGTTGGGCTCCCTTAGGTATCATTGTAGGCTGATAGGCAGCTTTGTGTTTTAAGTAAGAGCCTTGCTCAGAGCTGTGAGGGGAAGAGGCCCAGCTGTAATACAAGACAGGCCCATGTGTGTGGGTACACAGGCTCGTAAGAGAGCAGTTGGTGGCTGGAGCAGAGTTCTGTTTGTTGATGGTATCAACTCAGCCCCTGGCTCCTTTTGTTAAGAACTGCATCCTTCTCTCACCTTCAAGGATGGGCCCTGCTGATTGAGTTTCTCCCTTTGTTCTCATGGCTGTAGTGGAGTAGAAATGGATGTACAGCTGACTCAAGCTACACCAGTTTGAATGTTTTTCTCAGAAGTTTACCTGGTTCTAAGACATTTTAGATAGATTGCATGGTTTTGTAAACTTGGAATCTGTGGGCAGCTGTGTCTTCCATTGTCTTATTAGTTACTTTCTCATTGGTGGGATTCAGTACTCGACATGCACAACTTGAAGGAGGAAAGGTTTATTTTGGGTCACAGTTTGTAGAAATTTCAGTCCATGGTCGGCTGGCTCCAAGGCAGCGTGGCATGGCAGAGGAGAAACAGCTCATGGTATGGAGTGGGAAGCAGATCATGCCTTCATGATCCAATCAGCTCCCAAAAGCCCTATCTATGAGCACATGAGGCTTTGGAGGGACGTCTAGATATAAACCATAACAGCCGTGAATTCAGTAATCCTTATTCCTGTTTTACAGAGGAAGAGTCATAGAGAGGTTGAGTTTACCTAAGGTTATATGGTTGATTAATGGCAAAGTTAGGCTTGAATCCAGGTAGTAGAGCTTATATGTTTAGCCACTATATAAGCATTTGAGAGAGACAGAGAAGGAGAGAAGTACGTACTAAAGCAGCAGTGAAGATTAGCAGATTGTGAGGTGCAGAGAGGGACGAAGGGAGAGTAATGTTGATTAAGACAGGAGCTGCCCTGATTCCTTAGGCTTTCGAGCTCCAGGATCCTTACCTTTGTAACCATGCTTTTTAACCTTGGGCTCTGAAAAGTAACTCTGTGCCTTTATAAATAAAGAGTAGTTTCAGTGCTCAAAATAGTTTCAGTGGCTGTCTATTACTTGTAACCAAAGATCTTGACTAAATGACCACACTGTCATAACATCATAGTCTGATAATAAAAGATGGTGGGTCATCTGTCTGGCCTTTGAGCCCTAGGTATATTTGTATTATCTGTGGGCAGTGTCCAGGCTATTGGAGGACAAAGGCTAGTATACCAGTGAGTGGAACATAGAGTGTCAGGGGCTCTGAGAGTTAAGCATTAGTTGCTGTAGAAACTCAGAGGTAGGGCCAAAAAGTGAAACTCTGTTAGGGTGTGGGGAACCAGGATAGCATTTTAGAGGAGAATGTTTGAACTGTGTTTTAAAGAATGAGTAGGATTTTGCTCTATCAGGAATGAATAGGAAGAAGGGGATTCCAGGTAGTGAGAAGAGTATGTATCCCCCACCTCCCGCAGCAAAATCTACGATACATTTCAGAGAAGCAAGAAATTCAGTGTTATAAGGAAAAAGGATGGAGGAGGGAGAGGCTGTGCCACTGGAGTTCTTCGCTGGACCACACCACAAATGGTATTCAGTGCTAAGCTACGGAGTTCAAACTTTTTCCTGTAAGCCAGCAGTTCATTCACTGTTCCATTCTTTCCCTCCCACCAACATGAAAGATTTTATAGATTTTTGAAATTGCAAAGATGACATTCTGACAATATTAAAGACAGTTTTAGAAAACAACCAAATAAACATTCAGAATCCCAACAGCCAACAGCACTGTTTTCATTTTTGCTTATTATCTTTTAGTTGTCCTCAAACATGCCTATTTTGGTCCATGGTTGCAATCCATCTACATATCATTTTCACTTCCCACTAGACCAACAAGTGTTCCATGTTTCTTTGTTGTCCTCTTCTAATTCTGATAACAGCAGGACAGCCCTTTATTTGACAGAGCTTTTCTGAGAACCCACACTGCTCCAGGCAACATGTTAGGCTCTGCTGAAGAAAAGATGTACAGTCTGGAGATTCCTGTCTTCAAGAATCTGGTATCATGGTCTCTGCTGAAGAATTTAGCCTTATACATTTTCAAGCATGTGGGTTGTAATGTGGTTATTTTATAAAAGATATATTCAGTTCTTTGAGGGTTGGTTTTGATTCCTTTGCTTCTATACTCACTGTCCCCCTGCTGCCAACCCCATCATAAATGCCCCTCGGCTAACAAATAGCTACATCTTTACATGCTTGTGTTCGGGCATTGCTTACCTGGTGTCTTTTCATATCTTATGTACCATGAACCCAGAACGTCATTTGATGGCTGTCGAGAAATAAGACTCCAAATCAAGCTCTTGAGCCGCGTTAATTCAATTATGAAGCATTGTCTTGCTTGTGGCAAGTGTCTAATGGTCGTCATTTTAATAATACAGGCCTTTACACCCTAAACTAATAACAAGCCAGCTGTTTTCCTGGGACAGTGGCATTGTCTAACTAGCCTTCCTGAGGCTGACCTGAGTATCTGAACGATGTGAGACATGATCACATCTCTGCTTTTCCTGCCTCTGACCCTTAGCAGATGTTATCTACGTCACTCCTTTTCCCTCTCCCTGTTCTTGTGTTAAGGAAAATAGAATAATTGCCCCAAATTGCCCCTTAAATTAAATTTTACCTCCTATCTCCAGCATGATCACGAGCCTGCAAATTAAAGATACAGATAATTTTGTGGTCAGATTTACGTTTTGGTCTATAATGAATTTAAAATCTTTAAATGCCTTCATTGTCCTTTTTATGATGCATTTTGTGGACTTAATTTAATTCTGTGGTTTTGATGGTATTTTGTTGTTGGTGTTTGCTCTGGTTTCCATATTCAGAAAACTGTTCCTTCATTTCTAATCTTTGTGTATTTGCTGAAAAGATGATTAATTGGAGTAAATAAAAAATTACAGAAATTCATTCATGAGAAAATCTAGAAGTGATTTAGTATCCATGTAAAGAAGATGTAGTTAGGGAAGCTAAATAAAGCTATATTCTGTGGGAATCCACATATCTTGTTTTACTCTGTGTATGGGTTAGTGTATGTGTTCAGACACAAGTATGAAAGTATGGTTTATGGACACATGTTCTTAAAATGAAATAGGTTTTGCCACAATGGACAATAGATGCTTTAAAACCTCTCTAATTCTCAGTTTTCTGTTGCATAAAATGGGATCAATAATATTTCTAAATATATATAGTAGCAGGAATGATTCATTTGATGATGCCTGGCACATTAATAAGTGGTCAGTAAATATCAATGGTTATTATCATGGCCTTTGCCCTGGAGGAGTGTGGTGTTCTTTATGATCTTAACTGTAAGCTCATTAATGAGTAAGTCCCTAAATTCATGTCTTTATAAGAAGGCCAAAAACATTGAAAGAAAGCTTAGACCTTAGAAAAAAATTCCCAACTCGCTTTCTCTTAGCAATTCCTTCCCTCCCTACCTAGCCTAAGCTAAATGATGAGTCGTTACCACCTAGCTCTCACCAATATCACTTTTGTGGCAGATGCCCCTGATGGGCACTGCCACAGTCCCTCTGTGAAGTCAGCTATGATGTCAGCTGCAACTGTTGTTACTGGTTTTGTCCAGTCAGTTTCCCACCTCCATCTCCTACTTTTCTGCTGTCTTCCCCAGGACCATCTCTCATGCTGGAAGCTAGGGCTAAGAAGGATCCAGGAATATGGGGGAATAAATGCCCTGTGGGGCTCCCTTCAACTGTTGGATACTTGGATTTGTGAAAAAAATGCTTCAGCTTCCATCATCAGGTGGACAGTTCTGGATACATGCTCTGCTCAGGAAGTCCTGGCTGAATCAAGCACCTTGCTCTCAGTGATAAACTTCTCAAAAATGCACCCTTCTATTGGCTTTCACTCATCCCCTTTCTTATTTCCTATTGCCTCCTCCTTGCTTCCTGTACCTATCTCCTAGATAAACTCCTGAACCTAGGCTCTTTGTCTCAGGCTCTGACTTCAGGAGAATACCACCTATGACAACTCTGAAATTCTGTATCTTCTTAATATTTCTACATCTCTGCTTATTTAATCTTTAGCCCTGAGTCATTTCCTTTGTGGCTTAGAAGGAATAGGCCAGACTCTTTTATCTTGATCCTACCCACCCTTGTATCCTCTGGGCTCCCAGACCATCATGTCCTATCTCCTGCTAAAACCTCCAATGTAGAGTACTCAGATCATAGTAGAAGCTTGACAGATACTCACTGAATGAGTAAAAGAGTAACTTATTTCTTTTCTCTTGCATTTTTTAAATTTCCTTCTGTCTATACCTGCTGTTCTCATCATTAGTTGTCCTTCTAGCTTTTCTTTTGCTTTGGAGGTAGACATCATTGCATAAATTCCAGAGCCCAATTCTTTTTTAGGCCTACAAGTCAAAACTTAGTCCTATGGCAATATTGGACCCTGTTAGGTACTTGCTCTTTCTTGAACTCTACTTCCTTTGGTCTTTTACAATCTGTCCCTCTCATAGTTCTTTCCTTGGCTCTCAGGCTTTCTTTCCAGTGTATTAGTGTTCTGTCACTGTGAGAAAAAATCTGAGAGAAATCAACTTAAAAGAAAAGAGATTTATTTTGATTCACAGTTTCTGAGGTTTCAGTCCATGTTTACTAGATCCCATCTCTGTGGATCTATGTTAAAGCAGATCATCATGGTGGGAAACAAGGGGGTAGAACCGAGCTGCTCATCTCATGGTGGCCAGGAAAGGGGGGAGGAGAAGGGAGAGAGAGAGAGAGAGAGAACCAGAGACAGAGACAGAGACATACAGACAGACAGACAGAGATAGTGACAGGGAGAGAAACTTTATGACAAAGCCCCTTTGCTAAAACCCATTAAGCTATGAATCTATACAGGGGTTTGTTCATTCATGCAGTAAGACCCCTGATAATCTAAGCACTTCCCAAAGGCCCTTGCACTGAGCACTGCTGCATTTGGCACCACACCTTCAACACATGAACTTTTGGGGGATATTTGAGATCCAAACTGTAATACCCAGTGTTTTTGCTGACTTGTTTATCTGGCTGGGTTTCTGTGTTTGGCTTTCTCCAGGTTTCCATCTTTATAGGCACTATAAACTCAATCTGAATAAAGCAATAACTCTCATCTCTTCAGCTATTTGGATGATTCCTAATTCTGTAATCTCCACATGGGTTCTCCAGAGTTCCAAGCTCTTCAGACTCTCCACCTGAAAATTTACAGATACACTCAGTTCATCAGATTCAAGCTGCAATTCATTTCTTTTCCCTGTTTTCACTTTTTCCTCCTTTACTGTATCCTGTCTTACTTAATGGGATCACCATGTACCTAATATTAAAATATACAAGTCTTTTTCCTTAAGCACTTCACTTTTTGAATTCCTACTGGGAGCCAGGGGCTATATTAGATACTAGGAATACACAGACAACAAAATAGTTATGGTTGTACTCTCATTAGGCTCATACTCTAGTAGCAGATACAGATAATAATCTGATTTATTACACAACTTCACATTATAAACTGAGGAAAATGCTGTGGAGAAAAAGTCCAGGGTGCATTTTGAGCATGTTACAGAAGGACCTAATCTATTTATGGGGTTTGAGGCTGCTTCCATTAGGAGATGGCATTTGATTTGAGATCTTAAAGGTTGATTGAGAATTAATTAGGAAAGGGGAACTCTTGACATTCTGCGCTGTAGTCACCAAGTCCCATTGATTCTACCTGGGAATGCCACTGTTTTTCTATTTACTGTTCTTATCCTGGACCACTGCAATTTCGATCTCTACTTCCAGTTTCCCATTTCCATCCATTAAATTTTAAATTGCTGCCAGAGTTCTTGAACTGAACACAAATTTAGCACATTTTATTCTAATTCTAGGTTAGAACCCACAGTAGCTCTGTAGCTCTGTAGCTTTTCCAGAGTAAAATACCATCACTCTGGTATGGCTTCACAAACTTTCCAAATTTTGGCTCTGACCCTTGTTTCTAGTCTCATCTGCCACTTTACATAATATTGCCTGTGGACTCTGCAGTTTGCTAAAGATACCATGTCCTTTGTAGGCTTTTGTGCTTTCATTCATTCATCAGTCTTGTATTCCTCTACCCTAATTTTGTACCCACTGATCTTATTAGGTCATACATAAATATTACTTCCTCCATGAGACTATCCTTGACCCATTATGTGTCCCTGTACGGTGTTTGGATTTGCATGTTTCTTTCATATAGCTCCCATCTGTTTGCCTTATGTTAACTTAGTTGTTTGCCTACAACATGTATTCCTCTGGGATCCAGATTGTATTGTGCTCATCTCTCCCATTACAAGGCTTGAAATATAGCAGGTGTTCAGTAAATATTTGTAATTGAATTGCCCATGCATGAATAGGGTAAGAGAGGCAAGACAGGAGGGCAGACGAACTGAAAGGAAAAAATCCAGACTTTTTCTAATAACCAGAACTGGTGATCCCAAGCAGAGCTTGATCAAGAAATATAGGTGGCCCAAGCAGACAAATGATTCCATGTCCCTTCAGCAGTCAAGTGAAATAACAGCTTTGAGCACTGCTGCTTGTGGAGAAGGAGATGACAGATCGCAGTGTCCTGGGAGCCGTACCCAGCTGAGCTAAATGAAGACTTTTTAGTTGTTGGACCTACCCTACATTAAGGTTTTATTGACCTTTGTTTTGTTTCCAGGCATTCCTATCATTCCTACCTCACTTGCCCCATCAAGGTATTTCTTATAATAAAACACAATTTCTTTCTCGAAGAAAGTTCTGATAAATGCTATGTTCTTTGTTGTGTGTGTTTTCTGGCATACTTTAGTACCTATTTTAGATTGATACCTGGGATGCTAAGGGAACTCCTTTCTGCCCATTTGATTTTGTCCCTAGGTGCTGATGTTCACTTAAAAATGCAACAGACTTATTTGTTACTAAGGAACAGGACTGTAGAATAGAAGAAAGACGAGTGTACCTTTCAGAGTACTGAGCACTCACTGTGTCATGCACTGTGTGGGTGCTGGAGAAACAAAGACAGATATCAGTGGGCCTCATTCTGGAGGAGGTATTATTTTTACCAATAGTTATTTAAATCTTTCCCTCTTCTTTGGGTCAGTGGAGGTGGTAATTTGAGATTGGTCATTTGGAAAGTACTGATTTATGTCCTGAATCTACAAATCTTTCATTGGAACTTTGGCCAGCACTGTTAACCCTGTTCGTTTTAGAAAATGCAGCATTTAGAAAATACAGCATTGTATAAAAATGCTTTTAAATGTTTTCTTTCATTTTTGCCTCATATAGGTTTAGGATCATTGTTTCAATAAGAATCATGAAATCCAGAAGGTTATGTGTCTTATACTAGACCTCCCAAATTTCCGTGACCCTGGTCTCCATATTCTTCTCCTCTTTACTCTCCTATTTTCTGACTATAAGATCTATAATAAGTTTGGATATATACTTGAAACTCACTTACTTTTCATGTCCTTCTGTCTCGCTCTCACTCATTAAATATTAAATGTGTGTGACATGCTTCTCTGTTTGTATGCCTCTTATTCTCTCATTCCCCTCTCCTCTCCCCTTCCTGATCTTCCCTTCTCCTCTTTTTCTTTCTTTTTGTTTCACTGGGAGAACATAGCATTTGTCTTTTCTAGTCTCATCATTTTCCTGTTCTTTCCAGTTTCTATAAGTAATGATAATGGGAAATAACTAATGATCAAATGATTTCCTTTATGTTTGCCTTATTTGGAAGTGAGCTGTGAATTCAGAATTGCTGAATTCTTGGGGGAATGGTCAGAAAGTAGAATTTAGAATTTCACACAAAAGCATTTAGATACATTTTCTTAGCGCTGAAGGGCAGGACTGGTGAGTAACACAACACAGGGAATTTCACAGTACTGGAAATGGCAGAGCTGTTTGTTTTTGTTTTCGTTTCTGAAGACGCTTTCTCTAGACACACATCAAAAGGCAAACTTACAACAAATTTAGTTTAAAGATCTAGTTGGCTTTTTTTTTTTGTGATTCTAGATTCATGCAACATATCACTTATAAACTAGAATGAATGTCCCGGTAAGCTGAGGAGAAGAGGTTGAGTTTATATGCAAAAAGGCTAAAGAAAGTGGAAACAGAGAGCAAAAGGCATGGTGATTATTTCAAAGTTATTCTCCTTGTAGGTGAAAAAAAGGGGACTTCTTGATTAAACTGACTCAGGTTGACTGGAATCTTATTTATTAAGAAATACTTCTTATACTATGTTTTAGTTTTTTTTTTTCTTGTTGTTACCATCTCTGTTGCTAGACTATGGTCTTTTTGAGGATAGGAGTATTATCTGATTTACTCTGATAACTCCATGACACTTCTAGCACAGAGCCCAGAATGTAGTAATAAACAAATACACATTTTCTGGTATTTCCAGAGTATAGTTTCTTCTTTATGTGACACTGTTTCATTTGGATTTCTTACAATAAGCATGTATTACCCTGCAATCAGGAAAAAAAAAGGATATAAAATTTTTTGAACAATAAAATGGATGAGTGAATGATTAAGAATTTGATGCTGCTAAGGAAATTCAGACACAAGGTATTTACTGAACATCTAAAGCACTGGTTTTCCAAGAACTGTAATATTTTTCATACTTACTACCCTATTTACTTCAGCACCTTGGTGAGATAGAGGAGAAGTGGCTGTACTAACAGATATCCTGACTTCAAGGTTTTCACTTCCTGATTCCATGTGGTTTCCCCAGGCTTCAGTGATCTAGCTTTTGGATTTTTTATTGTTGTTCTAGTGTTCCTAAACAATTTAAAGGCAACAGAGAAAGGATGATGATGCTGCTGCTGATGATGATTTTTTTGTCTTTTTTTGAGACAGGGTTTCACTTTGGAGTTCAGGCTGGCCTTGAGTTCACTTTGTAACCCAGACTAGCCTGGAACTCATAGTGATCTTCCTGGCTCTACCTCCTGAGTGCTGGGATTACAGGTGTGCACCACCATGCCTGGCTGCAGAGAAATTATTAACTAAATTGATTCTTGTGGTATTAAAACATGAGTTCAGCATTTCTGTTGGGTTCTAGCTCCAGAGTGGAGCCAGTTCATCAGGCTAAACCTGCTCATTCAGTCCTGAATTCAAACATGCTTCAAGGTTCTCATCCATTCATGGTCCTTTATCCTTGTGCAGTCTGTTTCCTGGCAGTCACACAGTCTAATTTTCTCAGGTTACACAGAACCAGAACAAAAACCAGTCTGGAAAAGAGCATGCATGTGTTTGGATGATGCCACAAGTTATTTTCAAATTTTCTCAATGTCGACAATTAGAATGATTTCAATATTGGCAGCCTTTTATTCAAGGATTATGTGGTTTGAATTTTGGCCTCTGTTTGTGTCTCAAATTGGAACTGCCATGTTATTGATGAACACACAAATATTTCTAGAAAATACGAAGGAGGTAGATACTTTCCAAGATCAATACTTTGTAGAACATCATTTTGTCTTTTTGGATTCAAGGACATTGTTTATTCACAATTATTGAGGGATGTGAGGTTTTGAGGAAACTGCAGATCAGCTGGGTGGCATGATTTATACAATTCAGTAGTGACTCACTTGACCTTTCATTTGCACCTTAGAATTTATGTAGGTCACAGTTACTGGAGCTTGGTATTGTTCCCAAGTAAGAACATATTTCAGGTAGGAAACATGTATAGGATCCATACTTATGTATGCTAGTAAACCTTCTGAATGTCTTTCAGATTGAGCACTGGAGAAAAAGAAAAACAGGTAGTAAATAACCTTGAATTTTCCAGGTAAACACTGACAATATTTTTTAAAATGTTTTTTATTTTTTCACAAGATAAGTGTTTCCCTTTTGAAAGCCTGCAGAGTTTATTATTCTTTTCAACCTTAAAACATCAGTTAAAATCCCAGCAGTGAAGGGTTTGAAATCAACAAACTAAAGAAGTCTCACATGGCAACTACTGCCATTTTGGGATAATCATTTTTTTGGCCCACAAAAAGAACACCCAATTGGGACAGGCCTACCTAAATCCATGTGAATGGGACAACATCATGAAGGATTTGTGGCTTATAGAAAAATTTTGGCTCTGGAGTTACTGTTGCCTGTGTGTAATAGCAAGATTTTAAAAAAATAAAAGCATCATGTTAACCTTTCTCAAATCCCTACTATGTGCCTTTCATTAAGCTAAATTATGTAATTTAACTCGCTTGACATATTTAAGAAAATTTTTACTTTTATCTTTCTTTATAGTAGGTAGAGGATTAAGGATATTAAGCAATGGGCCTAGTCATATAGCAAGTACTTCAGAGAATTAGGATTAGAACCTGTGACTATTTCTCTTCAAACTAATAGGTTTTCCATTTATTCCCTGACCTCATACTGTCTTCTCTGATCTTGTATTTAATAAGTAGATCATGGGCAGTCTTTATTTTTCACTTGGAACCTATTCTTTTTTCTTTTCTCATCATTGTCCCTTTTGTTTATAATGTCCTTGCAATAAATAACTTTACCTACTGATTTTTTTTTTTTGTGGGTACCGGGGGTCGACCTCAGGACCTCGTGTGCCAGCAGGCGCCCGTGCCGCTGAGCGATATCACCGGCCCCTTTTTTCGTATGTGGGTTCCGGGAGTCGAACTCGGGCCCTCGTGCTTGCCAGGCAGGCGCTTATGCCGCTGAGCCATCTCACCGGCCCTACCTACTGATTTTTATCTTATGATTTTTCAAATTAATCACAAGGACTTTGTGAAGCTCTAATTTTTGGTCTAGCACCTTGTCCATAGGAAGTGTTCAATAAATACTTGAAAAATTTAAAAGTAGATTGTCATACAGATTTTACGTGCTACTTTTAAGTGATTTTTGTATTTTCTTATTAACAAAGCTGCGTTTAAATTCAAGAGACCATAGATATTTAGATTACCTTCTATGTGTTGAGTAAAGTGATATTCTTAAGAAATCTTTCTTTGTGATAGATAAAACTGTCAGGGACCTCTACACTCTATTCATGTTTTCAGGTAGCCAGTTCTTTGCCTGTCATGATTTTTGCAAATATATCTTCCTGACATTTTATTCATTTATTGGGTTTTTTTTCTATTTAGGAGTTTGAGATGCTTCACCTGTATAAGTATTTTATATAAATTCCTTCTGGGAGTTGAACTATACTGTGCTGAAGAGTTAAGTAGCAGAATAAAAAATGCCTGACCATGGCAATATCTAGTCTTACATTCAGCATCCAATAAGTCCTACCACCTCCAGCTGTCACTTTTGGCCAAACCATCAGCTCATTTCACTTGGATTATTATGATGGGCTCACATCTGATCTTCCTGTTTGTTCCCTTTTCTTCCCTTGTACCTTGCCTGCTATTGGTTTGAAACACATAAACCAAGTGACCCTGCTACTGCATAATCTATTAAGGTCTGTCTTCTGCTCATAACCTTTTTACTTCCTTCTGAGAAGACGCCGTAATTATGACAGTGAGCTACAGGGTCCTACCCCACCTGCCCACACTTGTGCTCCCTCTGACCTCACCTCTTCCTCCTTCTCCTTGATCGCTCCACTTCAGACTCTGTGTTGTCCTCTGGCCTTTCAGGGGTGCTTTCCCCTGGCATGGCCTCAACCCAGGATTCCTTTCTCCCATATACTTGGGTGGGTGGGGTTTGGTCCTTCACCTTCTTGAGATCTTTTCCTAAAGACCCCTCTGAGACCTACCCTAACTGCCCTGTACAAGTCATAGCTTCCCTCACTACCCACCCCTTCCTGACTTCCTGTTGTTGTTTTGTAACAGCACTTATCATCCGACATGCCAAATATTTTACTACTTTATTGTGCTTTATTATCTATCTCCCCCAACTACCAAGAAAATACAGAAGGCAGGAAGATAAACTTTTTGTTTTTGTATTTGTTTTCTGTCTTGTTCACTGCTGGGCCCTAGTGCTTAGAAGAACATCCAGCTGATAAATATCTGACTAAAGAATAAGTGAACATGTAGCTGTGAGACTCATGTACACTGTAAATGCCACATTCGACTCTGAACATTATGAACTTAAATGATTACTCATTCCATAAATACTTATTGAGTGCTTGCTGTATGCCAAACCACAAGCTATGCCCTGGAGATACAGTGGCCCTCCTGGAGCTTACTGTTTAATTAGTGATACTGACATTCAATCTAAATAAATGTACAGTGGTTCTGTACTATAGTTGTGGCATGTCAGCTGAAAGAATTGGCAACCTGTTTTAGTCTGGAGTTGGGAGTTAGGGAGGCTTCCTTGAAATACAGGCAAGAAGCCCTGGAGTGGGGAGGGGGAGAGGGGGAGGCAGAGAGAAAGAGAGACAAAGAGAGAGACAGAGGCAGAGACATACACAGAGAAAGAAGGCACCAGGGATAGAGGTAGAAATGCCGCACTGTTGCTTTCACAGGTGCAAGGGGAATTTCACACAACTTTCTCAAGCCACTGTAGTTTTCATGCATAAGTAGCATCAGAATCATTGGGAGGGCTTGTTAAAACACAGATTTCTGGGGCCTGAGTAGGGCCTGAGCTTTCATGTTTATGTTAAGTTTGTTGGTGATGCTGATGCTGCTAGTCCAGGCCCCATAGTTTGAGAACCACCGATTATAGGACTGGCCTGGCATGACTTCACCCAAAAGGGACAGGCTTATTCTGAGGGAGAATCTGATCTCAGAAAAGGTGCTGCCTGCAGGGAGCTTTATAGATAGTCAGGGTTGCAGAAAACTGGAAGGCAGGCATAAAGGAACTGGAGACTGTGTCTTTCCCCTCCCCCTGGACACATCCACAGATTTGAAACTTGATATAATTTCTAGCCTTCTTTTCCTTGTGAGATGCAAAATACTTTTGGCCTACAGTGGTAAAATTTTTGCTCTTCTGGAGCCAGACATGAATGGATTTGAATTTTAGTGCTGTCACTTATTGTGGAACTGCAGCAGATGAATAATTGGCATGAACTGGAAGTGGTGGAGCCCTGGTTCAGCCTTGCAGGCTATCCTATAGAAGTGGTATCTTTTTGATAATTTTTCGAAGTGGTGAAATAGTGTTTGTTAAGACCGTTATTAGAAACTACAAGCTGCAGTATGAAGAGGTGAGTGCTTTTAACAAGATGTCCTCGTGTCTCCCCCTACCGCATATTTGTGTGCAGCTCTAGCCCACTAAAGAGTTGTAATATCTTGAGTAGTAACTCTCCATCCAGTTACCTCATCTATAAAATGGGATTAGTAATACCTGTTTCACAGTGTTGTAGGGACTGGAGAAGAGGAAATATGTGAAGGGTTTCCTATTCCTTGTTATTCCAGAAATACTAGACACTACTGCTACCGTTAAAAGCTTTCCTTTGAAGATTACACCTCTTCCTAGCAAATGTCTCTTCCCCAGCTCAACAGCCAGGAGAATTCTGAGTGCTCTTCTTCCCCCATTCTCCTCCTCACCTGTGACGCTAGTCTAACATGGGCATTAAGTACAATTTTAAACAGTTTTGACCTTATTTCATTGTTCACATCTTGAAGAAAGACTTGTTTGCCAGAATGATTTTTATAAACTTTGGAGAACAGTACGCAATATGAAGCCACCTATTGGAGGTGAGTGACTTGATTTTCAGTGTTGTGGGGCATTTGCTTCTGGGTTTCTTCTACCTGCTTGGAAACTTGCAGATCATTGGTTAAATCATTCAGGAGCTGTTTACAGAGGATGGTTATATATTTGAGAACAAAGTGAGTTTTAAAAACACATAAAATCTTTTTTCTTGATCTTTTACTGGTTTTTTGACTAAAAGAACTTTGGGGGTCTATTGTATCTTAAGTTTTCAAGCATTTGAATGCCTCATCTGAGGTAGTTTTAGATTCTTTTTCTTATAGAAAAATATTTTGATTGAATAGGTTAAAATATAAACTTGTTCCTGTACTCAAATATATTAATTTTTGCTTTTTATTCAGTATAAAGTACTTCTTAAATATAAGCTATTACTTATTCTTGTGTATAAACCAGTTTTCCATGAATGATATTTTTCTTTCAGATTTTTGGTGACTGCAAGGGAAAAACCTTTCTTTTGTACTACATTAACTTCACACTGTATTTATATTAAACAATATTCTTTGGAGAAAAAGAGGTTTGGTATACTTAGTGAATTATGTACCCTCCTGGAGTCTCTGCAGACTGTTAATGCTCAGTGGAACCCAGCGGTTGTAACTGATGAAACATCAGCATGGAGGCTATAAAATAAAAAAAGTAATTGGGGACATGTTGGGAGCTGGCAAATGGAAAACACTAGCAGATGTAGCACTGAAGAGAAAAGAAAGTTTAAAAAATATCACGTTTACTACAGGAGGAACTACACAGATAGATGAGAGAAGTTAACATTTCATTCAGCTAGAAAGGGGATTAGAAATTATATTTCTATTTTTCGGACTTAAAAGAAGTAACACTTGAACTTTCACAATTAGGCACATAAGACTACTTTACACAAAGCATATACCTCATATGGATACTTGTTAGTGATATTTTCATCCTCTTAACACATAGTGTAAGTATTGCTGGAGCCAGCATGTATCTATTTGCAAGAGATGATTATCACTGTCTTTTCCTACCTCCCTCTTCAGTGTTATCATGTTGGTAGGTTGAAAACCAGAAGTGGTGAAAGTATTTACACCATGGAAATCGCCAAACACTGCAATAAGCCCCCCTTCCAGCCAGTTGTTAAACATTTGAAATCTCTCTACCAGTTGTCTTCCCTGCCCTCTGTTAAATGGAGGGTGATGGGGGTTGAGTGTTGGTGTATTCAAAGAAAGCTTCTCAGCCTGATTAGTGTGATGGGAAGACCCAGACCACAGGGTTTTGGCCTCCTCTTAGTGCAGATCTTGTTCTGATACAGAGGCCAGTATGATGCCTAAAGGTTTTCAAATACAAAATTCTGATTCTAAAACACCTTTTGCTTCAATAGCTGTCCCCAATCCAGATTTGCTATGTAGGTGTGCTGTGTTGTTTAGGAAAAAAATGCAACTTCTTTCTCTTCAGTGGTATATTATTATTTTTAATCACATTTCCGTAACTTTTGCCTTCTGTTCACATAGTTCTTCATGCTTTCAAGTGTTAACTTGACAAGAATGGGCTGTTGGTTCAAGAAGCAATTAGACCCTACAGATACTACATTGTTCACATAAATTTTCCTGTGTTCAGGAGTATCTGCCATTAAGAGAGCAAACATAATGTGGGAGAAGCAATAAGAAGCAGATTAATAAGATCCTAATCTGCACTTACCTTCTCTTTCTGCTTCTTCTAGTGTATTTTGGCCATCTTCTTAATAATTTTCATGTTAACATCTTAACATTTAATAAAATGGTTGAAAAAGTGTCACTTTTGAAGACTGAACTCTGGAGATGTACTAGGGCTTTCTAAAGACATTTCTATAAAGGAGAAAGGTCTCTTGACATTGTAGGTAGGGTTAGCTTGCTGAATATGCCAGAAGAGGGTGTACTATCCAACCTACGGCTCCTGATTTGTTTGTTGTTGAATGACTGTTTCTCTGTAGCCTTTTCAGGCCCAGACTGAGTTCAGATATGGTATTTGCACAATTGGAGGACTTAACCTATGGATTGCTGTATAGTGACTTTCTAATATAAAAAGACTTCTGGAATGTACTTGCCCAAGACATATCTGAATATACATGTTCACTGAATGTTTGCTGAGTAACCCATAGTAATCTCAGGTAATCCTTAAAATAGCCCTTTGAGTTTATGTTGTTATTATTAATCATATTTATAGATGGTGAACCACGATTCTGTGGGTGAAGTAACATGCTTTGGGTAACTGTAGCAGAGCTAAGATCTGAACCTAGATCACTTGAGTTCAGAGCTTGTGCTCTTAGCTACTATCCTTCGCTACTCTTTTGTAAATCAGAGCTGTATTAATCAGGATTCCCCAGAGAAGGAGAACCAATACAAGGAGAATTATTATGAGGAATGATTCAAATGGTTATGGGTATGAGAAGCCCCACAATCTGCTGTTTGCATACTGGACACCCAGGAAAGTAGTGGTATAGTTTCAGTCTGATTCTGAAGGCTTGAGAACCAGGAGAAATGATGGTGTAAGTTTTAGTTCAAGCATGAAGGCCTGGAAATTGGAGGGCTAATAGTGTAATTTCCAGTCTGAGAGCAAGAGAAGACCAATGTTTCTGCCCCAAAAAAGAGAGCAAATTCCCTTCTCCTGCCTTTTTGTTCTGTTAGGGCCCTGAAAAGATTGGATGATATTCATCTGTACTGGGGAGGATAGTCTTCTTTCCTCAGTCCATTGACTGATCTTTTCCAGAAATACCTTCCTAAGCACACCCAGAAATAATGTTTTACCAGTTATCTGTACATCCTATAGCTCAATCAAGTTGACACAAAATTAACCATCTTGGTATCTCTGTAAGAAGCTAAGCTGGTGACTGGTTTGTCTGGTGATCCATGGACAATGCTCTAGTGAGGAGAACTCACTGTGAGAGGGGGCTGTTGTATGATTACTACAGTGGGAACTAGTAAAGTGTAGCCATCATCAAATAAAATATAAAAAAAGGTATAGATATCAGGTTAGTGACTTCAGTGACCTCCAAGGAGGCTGTACTACTCTTCCCTGCCATTCTGAAGTGAAGGTGCCTAAGAGAAATTCTTCTCTACTCACTGTTTATCTTCTACTGGACTGTCTCATCACAAATAGTGAATTTTTATTACCTCCAATACCATTAATGGGGCCAGTGGGATTAGGATCAAAGTTATCATAAATAACAGTGATAAATTCTGCTTATAAATGGAATATCGAGAGGTTGGTGATAGTAGCAATAATTAGTATAAATACATAACATTATGGAGAAGTTAGCATGTGTAAGATACAGTTCTGTGTACTTTACATTTAGTCATAACAACACTATTTAGGTACAATAAGCCCACTTTACAAATGAGGAAATGTACACACAGAGAATCTAAAGTTACTTAACCAGAATTACAAGTTGGAAAGGATTGAGTTGAGAGTTGAGCCTATGTAATCTGGAGCCAGAACCCCTATCCATAACCTTACAGGTGTGGAAAAGAATCCAGGTGCCATGAAAAATGATGTATATAAGATGGAGAAAACAACCTTTTTGTATGCAAGAACTTTCTTTCTTGGTCTGAGTTGCAGGTAGTCTAGGTTTACACTCTAGGCCTCAGAGGCAGGATTGTCTTTCTTTAGTCACTGCTTGAAATGAACATGGGCCTTTCTTTTTGTGCTCCTGTCTCAAACTGCAGATGGTGTCCATGGAGGCCAACTTCCCTGGGACTCTTTAGGAAATAGAAATAACCAGGGGAAAATGAACAGTAATTACCTGGCATTAAGTTGAGACCTTTTGTGTGAAAGGCATGTGAAGATAGACCTTTCAGTGACTTAATGAGCCTTATCACAGGCCTTCAGCTTTTCTGAATAAATTTTAAAGTAATGAAATGTTGGACTTGGCTTTCAAACCAAATTATACTATAGCATTATTTTGAAAGACCTTTGGAACAAGTGACTGAAAGTTATTTTTCTCCTCCCTGAAGATAGTTTCTCTTTATTAATGAGAACTTAGATTAATTTCAGAAGTTGTCCAGTAAATAAAAGTGCTTAATGAAATTAAATAGAGTCTGACTTGTAAAAATGAACTGAACAACATGCTGCATGTTGTTTGCCATTCATAGCCTTGTTCATTCATTCAGCAAATATTTTATAGCTGTTCCTTACTGTGGGCCAAACACTGTGCTAGGCACTGATGATACTGGAAAGGACATGATAAACAAGGGGACATAGACAGTTAGCAAAGGGAAACACAAAGGGAACATAATTAGAGCTTTTGAAGTGTGCTGAGAAGGAAATAATAGGGAACTATACTGGGGAATGGTGACCTCTGCTAGCTAAGTTGGAGCCACAAGCTCAGGAGAGATGACATGGTGCTGAGGGTACCTCAGAACCACTCACAGGATAAAATTAACCCTAGGTAAATGTATATATTTGTAGAGAATAAATGTCTCCTTTAGTGGTGATGCATTAAGTCTTTTTGTACATTTCTGTCCCCATTTGACTTCCTGTGTCCGCTCACAGCCTCTCTATGGCAAGTAGGACCAGCCAGGGACTTATTACAAAATATACAAGACACTTTTTTCATACTATATATTTACTCTTCCAAATCAATTCCTGGCATTGTATCTCATGGTTCATTTGCTACAAAAGTAAGGTAATTTTATTAACATAGGAAGAATTCTAGGACAAAAATGTGCCCTATTTTCCATTCCGTGGTACATTTGATTGAGTAAACTGAATTAAAGCAGAGGGACCTGTCCCCCAAGAAAGGTGACCTTTCTTGGGTGAATTAAATCATGTCTCATGTGACTTAAAAGATGAGGGGACTCCAGAGAAATGTTGAGAGGGACAGAAATCATTATGGAGTTTACTCTCCCATTTTCTATTTGTATTTATCTTTTAAAAGAATACAAAGAAAATCCTTCACTGAATAGGCTTTAAGGATAAAATGATTAAAAGTTTTCTTTAAGGATGGCTTATTATATTTTTTGTACTATAAACTGGTAAATCTAAATGCAATTTTGTTTAATGACTAATGTTGATATTATGATTCACTACTCATTGACTTAATTAGTAACATTTGACTTTATGTACCCAAAATGTCCAATTTGAACACTGATATTTTTTCAGTTAAATAAAAGTATGCTTTTGGAAGATAAAGCCTTTTTTTTCACTACTTTTTCAGCATGCCTTTAGCTTTTGTTCTTGACTGGCACCAAATATAAACTATCAGTGTGAATAACAGGATGAGTGTGCTGCTAATGTTTAGCAGAGAAGATGATTGTTGTTTGGCATGGACCAAGATGGTCTGAGTTCAAATTATGCTCCCTCCGTCATGGGTTGGACTTTGGGAAGTTACATTAGATTTCAGAGTTTGTTTCTTGATCTTTAAATAGATACCTGCCTCATAGTACCTATGTCCCTACTATGTACCATGGTTACCACCTTTTATGGGAGAGAATGAATTTAAAAACCATGTAGTGTTGCTTTTAGTATTAATATGATTATTAATATGTACTATAGGATTGGAAGGAATGAGGAGTTACTTCTGGAGGTCATGACTCTGGTCCCCTGCTCTAAAGAGAAACCTTCCCAGTCCATCTGTGATTAATTTCATGGTTCTCAACTTGGATAATGAGTTCAGCCCTGCATGTGAAGCTATGGCCAAGGGCACCCCAAAGTCACAGGTTAATGGAGGCACATTCAAGGCACATCATTTTTGCTCCAGTATTTGAGGGAATTAAAGTATGTATATATAATATCTTAAATGCAACATAATTATATTATGAATTAGCATGAAAAATTTCATGATTTTTTGAAGTACTAGATTAGCCTTCAAAAACTATTGTATTTACATTTTATAGGGAACTTTAAGACTGAAGTTCCAGGCTCCTAAGATCATTTTCTTTTGTTGTTTTGAGGACTTCAATAGAAATGCTTGAGAAATATTAGAAAAACTAATGGGCTATTTACTTGGAAGAAAATTCCAGGATTTTTAAAAAGACATCTCTTAAATCTTTCAACATTTTTAGATATTAAGAATTAATGATATAATGGAACCAGTTTTGTGCAGCTGATGAAATTCCAAAGTGACTGCAAGTTGGTTTGATATACAGGTTTATTTGGCTGTTTGAGAGGTGGTCTTGGTCCTGGAGAAAAATGCTTGAGTCTTGACATGTGGAATTTAGATATCGCTTCTCTCTTGCATTTCCTTTTTAACAATGCATTGCCTTTCTCTTTATTCAGTATTCTTATTCCTAACCCTATGCTTTCCCACAGGCCTCAAGGACCAGGCAGACCTTTTCTTTGAGCTGTATGTGCTTGTATATATTTGCTTTCTCATCATCTCCTCTCAGTGGTCTCAAGGCATCTTTAAGAATGAGATTAGTAAATGGCACCTCCATCCATCTATTTGTACAGGCTATAAACCAAGGAATCATTCTGGGTACCTCCCTGGTCTTCACCATGCCCCTTCCCATCCATCTTTCTCTCTCCCAGTCTATGCACAATTGCTTGGTTGTTTTCCATTTATTTCCCACTGTAATTATGCATTTATTTTATGTATTGGCTCCATCTGATTTGTGCCCATCTCTGCCATTGGACTGTTGGTTGTATGAAATCAAGCTTTGCTTTTCATGGTTATATTGCCTGCACTGAGAACAAGAACTCAGTAGTTAGTTTGACTGAATGAATATGTGATTGGCCATGCTAAATCCAAGACAAGCTCACATGTGAATGGAAAAGGAGAGGCATATTGCCATATCCCTCACAAGTCTACTGGATTGAATTTGTTTTAGGGAGAAAGAGTATCTTTTGACTGTGACACCAAGCACAAAGTTGTTTGGACCAAATGATGCTGGGAAGGCTAAAGAGTTTACAGTTTGTATTAGAAGCACTGAAGGTCTACGTTAGGTTGGGAACCCTGACCTAATGATCTCAAACCTTGACTCCCTTGGCAGGGTAGAGGTCAGCGCTCCACAGTTTGCTGATTCCAGGAGGACCAGTGGCTCATTGGGGGAGATTCAACTCTTGGGGAAAATGAACACCTGAAGTAAAACCCACTTGCTACAATTTTGCATTAATGTGACAGGCGTCAAAGGTCAGACTCCCAGGTTCCAAAGCAAAGCTCATTCCACTCACAACTGACTAAATTAAAACAAGGAGGAAGGTGATGAAAACAGGCTCCAGTGACTTTTTTCTCTATGCCATTTTCTATGCCAAGCACTTATGTGAGTAAGTGATAATAGTATCTCCATTGTGTGGCTGAGAAAAGCAGTTTGAGCTTACATGATTTGGGTGAGGATTGACTGAGAGAAACTAAGTGACTTGGCTGGGATTAGAATCCCAGTCTGACTAACCTCACAACTTGGGCTTCTGGCTGTCAATAATCACAGTAGGACAAATATTTATGAGAATAAGTATTATTAATAATCGCATCCTTAGTTTGTGCCAGTCACCAGGACAGGAAGTACATTTATTTTCTCCTTCTCCTTTTATTTTTATAAAATAGATAAGAAATTACATGTTGCTAGGTTCTTTGGAGGTTTGAGAATTTTGTATGTTCGACTAGCCAGTGTCCCTTTGGGTCTTAAAAGTTCAGTTATAATGATGATGATGATAGTAATAATAATAATAATAATACTTGAAACAACACAGAGAATGGAAAGGGATCCTGAGGAAAGAACATGATTTCATAGTATTTTTGAAACTTTTCTAATATTCTTTTGTGTCCACTAGCATTTATTTTGTAATGAGTCTTTACCTGAATGTCATAGAGAAAACCCTTTTGCTTTTGGTCTATATGTGACTGTAGTGATAGTGATAGTCACTGTTGCTTGTTCCTTATTTGATGTGTTTTGATGCAAAAGATTATTCAGCCCAGAGGGAGACCATATTTTGCGGGTTAGAAGCACAGGTGCTGGACCTGGAGACTAGTCCAAATACAACTTATGCTACTTTCCAGCTATTTCAACCAGGGCTTGAATAGCTCTTCTTCATGGCTCTTCAATTGATTTCTCAAATGTTTGTTGAATATCTCCTATATGTCAGGTGATGTGTTTGAAGCTCCGGTTGTGATGGGGGAGCATAAAGAGACATGGTCTTGGCTCTAGTAAAGCTTGAAGTTCAGTTCAAGACGTAGATCTCAAATACATAAATGAACTTCTGATAAGGTTAGTGACAGAGCATCTGGTGCTGTGGGCATACAAAAAGGAAATGACCCTGGCTCAGGCTGCATGAGTGTCAGTTAATGCATGCCCTACACTCAGCAAGGTGTTCGGTACACACTGAGAGCTCAGTAAATGGTAGCTATTGTACTGTATAGCTAATTTTCCTACAGAAGGATCCACAGACATGAATATATTTAGTGGAATGTGACTCATATGGTTGACTTTTGTTAGTATCTGCATTTTATAGTTTATAATATAATCCTTTGACTCTCTTATTATTTTCTAGAAATGAGGGCAGTATAGTTATTAGAATCATTGCTTAAAGATAGGCTATTAATGAAGACATCTAAACACAGTCATCTTGTTCCATAGTTAATGCCAAGATAAGTTCAAAAAGAAACAACTAGAAGCCAGGGCCCTTGGGGGCACTGTTTATTTGGTAAATTTTGATTCATGGTCTCATTAATGCCTCATCAGCTTTGTGACCATTAGTCAGGGCAGGTAGCTCTGTGCTGGATCTTCATTCCCTGGCAGCCAAGATAGGGTTATGCTAATGATGATTGGTCTGTGTGTCTCTGTAACCGGCTGGTCCTCAAATATAAAGACACTGTGCATATCTAAAGAAATTCTCGTTGCTTTCAGCCTGTGTGCAATTTAGCAGCAAGATATTTCATATTTCACAGCATTCAATAATTCTACTTAATTAGGAACTGCTTGTGAATCAGGCAAGCTGATGGTTGTAATGATTGATGCAAACACGTTGCCCTAAAAAGGGGAAAAATGAAATCTCAGTAGTCATTGCATAATTGAGAAAGTGTCCAGAATATTTGTGTGTGTGTGTGTGTGTGTGTGTGTGTGTAGGGGAGGTGTTCTCATTTCTCACTAAGGAACTACCTTATAGGTTATGGCAACACAATTGGGACACACCAGAAGGGCTAACACAAGAATAAGATCTTGAAACTGGGCCTGTCTTTCTTTGTGTGTGTGTGTATGGGGGGGGTCCTCTTTTGTTTCACTGTTGGTCTTTTCCCTTTTCTCAGGCACAGATTTTCACAATGGGGGAAAAAAAAAAGATTAAGGCAATGTTAATTGCATGCTAAAATAGCTCATCCTTGAGCCAAAATAAAAGCACCAAAGTAACTCTGCATCTTGTGTGAAGTTTACTTGAATGTGTTGCTTATTATGAGGACATAGGACTTTGAAGTCAGACAAATCTTGACTCTGCCACCTACTAACTGATCTTGGAGCAAGTTACTTAACTTGGAGCAAGTTACTGAACTTCTTTGTTTCCTGATTTGTAAAAAGGCAAATATAGCTGTAGCTAACTTAAAGACTGTTTGAAAATTAAATGAACTTATGTCTGCAAAACACCATGCACAGGGACTGGTGAGTACTAAGTGCTAAGTGACTGTTGGCTCATGTGTGAGTTTTTTTGATGCAGTTTTTGATTTCTGCTGGCTAAAACTTATAAATAAGTTGGGACAGCCCAGTTGAGACAAAAGGTAAAGGCTCAACTTTTATGTAATTATCTATCTCCCTAGACAAAGTAAAGTTTCAGTGACTACTGTTTTCTTTGGAGTGCCAGTTGTGTTAGCATTAAATTAATAACACATCTAATGCTGAACTGGGCAATGTGAAGTTGACCTATGATTATCATTTTTAGCACTTGTATTACTTTAGAACTTAAAAGTTCTTTCAACGTACATAGCTTTAAAAGTCCTTAGAACATACATTATTGCAATTAATCCGTAAAATAATTCTGGCATCTAGGAAGGTGGGGAACTATGTTTTGTTTTGTTTGTATATTTGTTCATATAAATGCACATGGTGCCTAGACATGTCACCCACTCTGCTCATCCTGGTGAAGCAAATAGATGAGCTCCCTGTCTGCACAGTCCTGTCTTGGGTGGTCCTCCAAATATCCATATTCAGATTCTGAAAGATTGTATAGGCAAGGACGGTATGACTAGTGAGAAATGTTTTATAAATTAAAAAATTGAGATTCAGTATGGCTGGTAAATGACAGTGCCAGATCCCAAACTGCAAATTCCAAGTCTTTTCCACTGGATCCCACTGCTGGCCTCAATGAATATATAATTCGAAAAAAAATGCTGGAGATAGCTTACCTTAGCCATTCATTTTACAGATTAAAGATGCGGAGGTTAAAGTGGACGAATGTTATGCTTAAAACAATCGCTGCTTTACGGGTAGCTGTCAGCTCCAGTGAGAAAACCTTTGACAGCATGCCAAATCTTTGGATGTATACCGTTTATTCTGTAGTAACTTAGTAGTTGCATTTTAATAAACCTTCTGTTACTAAAAATTGAGTATAGGATGTTTATTTCAGGAGACTTAGTTAAGGGACACTAGATAGTTTCAGACTGGAAATCAAAGTTGTTGCTTTTTTCCTAGCAAGAATTTAAGAAACAAGAATAGTTATAAAACCTAAATGCCACTGAGCAAATTCAGCATTTGATAACATTAGCTTTCCTCCACGAGTAGAGGACTTTCACTTTCATCACCCAGCACTATCATTATGTTTTTAGACTTGTCACCCACGGTTACAAGAGACCTAGCTCAACCTACTCAAGCAGAACTGTTGTGTTTTGTAGACGCAGAGGCTTCCTCCTTGTGCGGTGTGGTGCCCAGTCTAGATGGTGATTGAGTTTTTATCAAAACACTTGGTGTGCCTGCTCCAGGCCAAACGCCTTTCTAGGCACAAGAATAAACAAAAGAGACCATTCCTTTTAAGCAGTAGAGCCTATATTTGCAGAGGCAAAAGGAGTTT
This sequence comes from Erethizon dorsatum, assembly GCA_028451465.1. Classification (NCBI taxonomy): domain Eukaryota; kingdom Metazoa; phylum Chordata; class Mammalia; order Rodentia; family Erethizontidae; genus Erethizon; species Erethizon dorsatum. The sequence continues at coordinate 91,914,329 of CM051825.1, read as the reverse complement.
TCCTTATACCTTCTGAGGGTTCAGTAATTTGAATCTGTGTGATAAACCGACAGTAGATTAACAGGAGAAAAGGTACGCAGCTATAACAGGCATATGCATGGGAATATTGAAAATTACAACACTTGAAGAAAGGCCAGATGTTTGAAGCTTACATAATGTTTTAAACTACAGAAAAGAATAATGATTAACAGCCTAAAGTGGAGGGGAGATAGTTGCGGGATATGAGAGAGTGAAGGGAGGAAATTGGTGGTGAACGAAAGTTGTCTTGTGGTAGTCTCAGGTATCAGCTCTCAGAAGAATCAGTGATATGGTGGGTCGAAGTCTGTCTGGGAGAGGTGGGCATCAACCTTTAATCTTCATTCCTGTGATATGAGTCAATGCTCTCTAGTCGATTGGATTCCAGGAAGGGGATTCATGAAAGTTGCATTCTACTGTAGGAACTACTTTTAGTCAGATAAGGGAAATTCAGAGAAAACCCCTTTCTGGGCTTGTGAGGAGAAAGAGGAATGAAAGACAAGAGGGCATGGTCTCAATTCGGTAGTTCTAAGCACTGAGCATGCAAAAAAGTGTAATACTTAGGGGTGCTGTTTTCTAAGCCCCAACATATTCTAATGGAAGACAGTGATTAAGGGGAAGAAAGAAGAAGAGAGGAAGGAAGTGCAGGAATGAGGACCATTATGTCAGGTACCAATAGGTTCCATGAGGAATTATCAAGGTAAGATGAGACAGACTGAAGGTGTGCAGGTGGGGGCTGATCTGTGCTTTTTCTAAAAGGAGTAATTTAGGAGGGCCTTACCAAAGATGTGATTAGAATGAGGAAGCAGGCTCCTTGGAGAAAAAGTCTTATAGGCACAAGCAGCGGCAAACACAGAGGTCTTGAGGTAGAAATATCCCATGCCTGTTGAAGGAAAATAGGGAGGCTTGTGCGGCTGGAGGGAAGAGTGCCAAAGGGAGCAGAGGACCGAAGACCTGAGACATAAGCACCATAGAACTTGTAGGACTTTTCTCTGGGTGAAATGGAAAGCTACTAGAGGTCCTTGTCCTAAGAAAGATGTGATCTTACTTAGGTTTTAGGCGGCTCCTGACAAGGATGGACAGCCAAGGAGCCCATGCAGAAGCTGAGGCTGTTGAGGATTATTGCAGCCCTCCCAGCCAAGGCTTGATGGTGGCTTGATTTGGAAGCTGGTGGTGGAGTTAGTGAGAAATGTTTGGAGTCTGTTAATTCTTTGAAGGTTAGGCTATTCGTATTTGCTTATGGACTCCAAGGTGTTTGGCTTGAATAGCTGGAAAAATAGAGCTGCCTTTTGTGAGCATTGTCATTTGTGGACTGAGGTATGTGTCAGTGTGAAAGATTAAGGCACATCAAAGGAAGATATTCCTCCAAATCAGACAGTGTGTGGACATGCCTATGACACATGTTCAGATATGAATGTGGGTGGGATTATAAAATCTGCCCTCCACTCTTATGTACATTTGTCCCCCTCTATATACTTGCACCATTTCTTTTAGCTAATCCCCACTCCTTTAAAATGTACACTTGGAAGAGGACTGTTCTCTCACTATTTAATATGATTGTTAAGTCAGTATGATACCTTTCGTAGTTGTAGTAACATTTAAGGCTTATTTTGAACTCTGATATGACAATAGATTTCATTTCTTTATTTTATTTATTTTTTTTTTTTTGTGGGTACCGGGGGGACGACCTCAGGACCTCGCGCGCCAACAGGCACCCGTGCCGCTGAGCGATATCACCGGCCCCTTTTTCGTATGTGGGATCCGGGAGTCGAACTCGGGCCCTCGCGCTTGCAAGGCAGGCGCTTATGCCGCTGAGCCATCTCACCGGCCCAATAGATTTCATTTCTTATGCTAACTTTAATCACTGGCATATTTGCCAAGAGAACTGCACTGAGAAGTTTTATGAAGCTGGTTTTGGGTTCAGTAGGAAAAGAAAAACATGATATATCTGCTACTGTATGGACTAGAAGTAGTGCATCATAAGTGCTTAGTTTTGCTAGCCTTGCAATTGCTGCAACAAAAAAGTTTTTTTTTGTTGTTGTTTGTTTGTTTTTTTGTCCCATTCTTCCTCTCTTGGAGGGGTTTTAGGTTTCAGTGAGGAGGCACAAGAAATATTTTGCCTTTTCACTTTTTTGAGGCCCACTTTCCTCTTAAATCATGAAGGAGATCAAAGATCTCCTCAAAGATAGATTATAATATCTAAAGGTCTTGATGAGTTGTGTGATACTAAACTCAAGTGCTCTAGGAGATGTCATTCACCTTAATGAGCAATGCCTTTGGCTGGTCATAGTCTATTTTTTTCTCTAGCATTCATCACTGCCAAACATACCGTAATTAACATTCATTTATTATGTGTACTTTTTTCTCCTCACCAGAATATGAACCATAGGGTAAGAAATTTGCTCTGTTATTTCCCCATTTCCCAGAACAGTGATTCTAAGAAGTGTGTGTTGGCTATGGGTTGAATGAATAATAATAATAGTAAGTTTTAGCCTAAAATTAAGGTAAGCGATTATGTAAGGTAACAGCACTTTTTTAGAATCAAGGTAAATGATTATTTAAGGTAAGAGCACTTTTTTAGAAGGTAACAGCACTTTTAGAAGGTGAAAGCTCCTGATACAATACAAATCACTATAGCTACCAGTGTATGGTATAATGAACAGTTATTAATTAGAGCTGTAGTAAACTAGACATTTCTCTAAAGAAGACTTACAGGTGGCCAACAGGTATTTGACAAAAATATTCAACATCATTGATCATCAGGGAAATACAAATTAAAAACCCAATGAACTATCACCTCATATCTGTGAGGAAAGCTATTCCCAAAAGATGTGGACAGAAGGCAACCATTATAGTATACAATTGATGGGAATGTAAACCAGAATAGCCATTATGGAAAACAGTATGGTGTTTCCTCTAAAAGCTAAAAATAAAACTACCATATGATCCAGCAATCCCACTATTGGGTATACAAGTGATACCTCAGTTCACAAATTTAATTCTTTCCACAATTCTGGTTGCAAACCAAATAGAATGAGAATCAAATCAAATTTCCCCATAAGGTCAACATTGACTCTAACCATTGAATTTGATTTGGTTCTCATGCAATTTTGTTTGTGACCAGAATTGTGGAAAGAATTAAATTTGTGAACCAAGGTACCACTGTATATACAAAGAAAACAAAATCAGTATGTCCAGAGATATCTGCACTCCTACATTCATTGTAACATTATTCACAATGGCTAAGTTATAGAACCAACTTAAGTGTCCATTGACAGGGAACTAAATAAAGAAAAATGTAATAAGTATTCTATATGTCTATCAATTGATCAATTGGTCAATCTATCTATCTATGGAGAATGTAATATATATAACTTGTTTTAAAGGATAAATATTATAAAATAAAAAATATATAAAGTATTCCATTTCATATTATTTATCCTTAAAAAAGAAAGAAATCCTATTATTTGAGTTAACATGGATGAACCTAGAGGACACTTTGTTAAGTGAAATGAACCAGGCACAGAAAGCCAATTACTGTCTGATCTCACTTATATGAGGGATCTAGAAAAGTCAAATTCATAGAAGCAGGGAGTAGAGTGGTGGCTATCAGGGGCTTAGAAGTGGCAAGAGGGTAGCAGCTGGGAAATATTGGTCCAAGGATACAGCATTTTAAATGGGTGGAATAAGTTAACGAGAGCTATTGTACAACATGGTGAATATTGTTAATAACAATATATTATATTGAAAGTTGCTACAAGAATAGATTTTAATGGGGCCGGTGAGATGGCTCAGCGGCGTAAGCGCCTGCCTTGCAAGTGCGAGGGCCCGAGTTCGACTCCCGGAACCCACATACGAAAAAAGGGCCGGTGATATTGCTCAGCGGCACGGGCGCCTGCTGGCACGTGAGGTCCTGAGGTCGACCCCCGGTACCCACAAAAAAAAAAAAAAAAGAATAGATTTTAAATCTATTCTTACCTCACAAAAATTATGTGAGGTAATATTTATGTTTATTAGCGCAATCTAGCCATTCAACAGTGTACACATATTCCAAAACATCATGTTGTACATGACAAATATATACAATTTTTATTTAACTTAAAAAAATAGATAAAAATAGAGAAATAAAAAGTAAAACTCATAGAAGCAGATAGTAGAATGGTGATTGCCAAATGCTGATGTGTATGTGGGGGATAGCAGATGGTCAAAGGGTATAAATTTTTAGAAGGAAAGAATAAATTCTGGAGATCTTTTGTATAGCATGGTGACTGTAGTTACTAATAATGTATACTTGGAAGTTGCAAAGAGAGTAGATCTTAATTATGTAGTAGTAGAATTATGTGAGGTGATGAATATATTAATTAACTGGATTGTGGCAATCATTTCATGTTACATCCATATATCCAAACAAGCAAACAAAACAAGAACAACAACAACAATAATAATAGCACATCTTCTTGGGCACTTGTATGTAGCTGACTTTAGGCTATATGCTAAGTGTCTGATACCCATTATCTCCTCATTTGTTAAGTATAGATATTCAGGCTCGGGTAACTTGCCCAAAGATACGATGTTAATAAATGGGGTTCTACAGATTAAAAACATCGTGACTTCATGTAGGAAACTTGGCCTTTAATTTGCTAAATTTGATAATTTTTTTGTAGAGCCGCTTAAAATGACTGGAAAAAAACAAGAGAACAAACTTCTGGGCAAGTGGAAGGATTGACTGTCTTTTATCATGTTGAAAACCCAGAAGTTGTTCTGGATTCTTAAGGTGCCTTTCCATTAGTTCTTGGTTCTGTTTACTCTGCTAATCTCTAGCAGGAGAGAACCAGACCTTTCCTGTACAGATTATCATTTCCCAAAGAAGTTGAGTAGCTACTTGTGTAGGATCCCAAGTGAGTATCAGGGTAGTGGAAAAAAAGGTTCTCTATTCTGCTTCAAGGCATTTTTCCATTCTACCAGGGGAAAACACTGGCCTAAACTCACTTCCTACCTCTCTGTTCTCTGCATGGCTCTAGTATGACACTGACATAAGCAACTATAATAAAGTGAGTAGGTTGAATCTTGCCCAACTATGTCCCAGAACACCTATCACCTTCCACTAGAAAGTTCAGATTTAACCCTTAGAAGGTTCACAGTTGACCCTTAGGAGCACTGACCTTGGCAGTGTTCCACATGAGTGTATAATTTAGGAGAAATCTTTGTTAGATTATGGTAGAATCTTTGTCCTGTTACACAATCAGTTAGATATTTGCAAGATGGAGGCATTATTATTATCACAGGCAGATGGTGAAATGTTACTCTGTCCTTCTGTGCCTGCTTTAACTGCCTTGCACAACATCATTTTGGGGTTTCTTTACAAGTTGCAGTTTATTTGGAAAAGATTTAAAGCTCTGAGAGTTCGGTGACAAGTTCTTGGTTATGAGCACATCTACTCTATCTGTCAGTAGCAAAAAGGGCACTTTGACTAATACTTACTTTGCCCTGCATGCCAGGTGGAGAGCAGATGAGGTCCTTGTTTCTTCAGTGCTGTTCTAGGGTACAAAGATTTGGAGGGTTATGTCCAACACAGTCGTTGGAAGAAGCTCAACTGGTCACCCAGGCAGGGATGGAGGAATTTCTCATGTGGGATTCACTGACAAAGGAGATGGAGAACTCAATTTCTCAGAATTCCAGAGGGCTGCTTCAAAAGAAAGGAAGGTGTCCAGGTCAGAAGGGAATGGATAAGTGTTGTGAGCATGACAATTGTGGTGCAGGGAGGATGCAGGATGGCCAGAAGGCAACTGAGGTGGGGATGGGGTACAGGATAACTGGAGAGAGATTAGTGTTTTTTGAAGTGGCTGCTTGAAAGTGGGAAACTGGGTTATTGAGGAAGAATTTGGGATTGTTTTGCTATGTAATATCCTGGCAAATTCCTGTACAGTTATCTTTGTGGATATATTTTTGGGTAGATGTAGGCCTCAAGACAGTCCTGCTTTGTTTGGATTAACCTGTATATAAAGTCTTATTTGCATAGGTAGCAGAAGAAATGAAACATATTAAAAAACAAAAGTCCTTTAGAATGTGTGTCCTGCATGTTTGTAAAACAGGTTTAGAATTGTTGTCCAGTAAGTAACAGCCAAGCAGATTACTTGTGTTTATGGAACTCCCAGACAGGTTCTGTGGGGCCTTGCCAGAGGAGAGGTTTGAATGAACCGTTCTTTATAAAAAGAGGTTTTGTGGCCAGATTCATAGCTGTTTTAGTCTGCTTCTGGATTAAGTACAAGTATTATTATACAGGACAAGTATCAGAAACAGTGAATCCCCTGGCTGAGCTGTTAGTGGGTGGGCAGAATAGTTGGTGAATTGCTGCAATTTTTCTTATAGTGTATGTCATATGTAGTTAGAGAAGGCTGAAGGCATCTACCACCATCTGGACTTTAAGAATCTGTTCAGAAACTATCCTCAGAGTTGTTAATTTTTAGCTAGTGTGTGGTAAGTGTTGGGGATTGTGCTCAATACCTTACTGACATCGTCATATTTTATTGCTTTAAGATCCCTCTTAAACAGATACTATGATCATTCTAACTTTGCAGGTGAGACTCAAAAGGATACTACCTAACAATTATGGTTGACGGTGGATACACACATTATACATTCCTACTGGCTATATGTAATGGGCATCCATAACGATTTGGTCATATTATTTGGTGAATGTCAGACCTTCTAACAGCCTTTCGGTACATAATATTATGTCCATGCACAAATGAAAATATTGAGACTCGGAGCGCTTACTCAAGAGCTTATGTGTGGCAGAAGCCTGCCAGTCTAATTCCAAATCTCTTGTGATGTATTGTCCTGTTCTGGCTCTGAATGTATCTCTTTTCCAAATCTGTTTTGCATTGTATCACCCTGCTTTTATCTCCTTCTCTTTGTTTCTCTCAGCCTGGGAATTATTAGTGTTTTAATTCAATTAATTCTGATATGGGGGGCTTGTCCTCTCCATTGGAGGGATGTTCAACAGTATTTTTTCATGGCCTTTATCCTGATTTTTGAAAGCATCCATTACCCTCCTGGTTGTGACAACCATGGATGTTTCCAGACATTGCCTTATGTCCTCTGGGAGCAACATGTGGTCCCTGTTAAAAAATTCTCTCCCAGATTTCTCTCTTTTTGTCATTGAACGCTTACTATTTTTCACATTAAGTGTCAAGCCTCATCCATGCATTATATCTGTAAGTACTCAAAACATCCTGTCATTCTGTTTGTTTAATCTTACAGGTGAGGTGAGGCCTGAATATTTTGGCAGATTAAAAATTTGCTTAGAGTTATACCATTGCTAAGGGTGGAGCTGGGATTCATCTCAGCTCTGTGTGATCCCACAGCCCTGGACTTTATGAGCAATGTTTTCACTGAACTCCATATTTGTATGGGCTCCACATTAATCAGCCTTTGTGTATTTCATTGTTTGGGATTTGTTCAGCTAGTAAGCTGGAAGAAAATTTTAGTGGAATTATAGGTCGTACATTTCATTATTATTTATCATTGTTACTTTTATACCATTGGTTTTTATTGTTAATCCATTTTCATTGAAGCATTATCAACAAAAATTATCAGAACTGTCTTGATTTTGACCCTAATTTCTAAGCATAAACATCATCTTATTGAAAATAAAAAAGCAAAATAGATTTACTTATAAGAGAACAACTATTTCTCCAAGTCATCTTCAAATAACTTTTTTAGTGGAAACTTTGTGTGCTTCGTAATAGCACAAATCACTGATAAATTACTTGACCATAAAGGCAATGAATTTTCTGGAAACTCTGATAGGAAAGTACTCAACAAAATAATTTCTTTTCAGCAAACATATATTTTTTTAAAAAGGGACATATATATTTTAGAATTCTGAGGGCTTATTTTTCTCAAAATGAGTTTTAACAACAAATTAAACAATTAAAACATATATTAAAAGAATAATTACCAAAGAGAGAGGACGATAAAAACCTGGTGACTCAAGCTCCTGTGTTTTTTTTTTTTTTTTTTTTTATGTGGGTACCGGGAGTCGAACTCAGGACGTCTCGCTTGCCAGCAGGCACTTGTGCCACTGAGCAATATCACCGGCCCTTTTTTTCCTTTATGTGGGTACCAGGAGTCAAACTCAGGACCTTGCGCTTGCCAGGCAGACACTTATGCCACTGAACTATCTCACTGGCCCCTTGTGTTTGTTTTTAATGTAGTTCTTCTGGAATTTTAAACACACAACTCTACGAAGTACAAGTCTAGGAAATATTTATTAGAGATTGAAAGAAGAGTAGCAACAGCAACTGTTTATAAAGTGCTTACTATGGCACAACCTTTTGCAGGTGTTGGCTCATTTTATCCTTATGACACATAATTGAGGTATAGTGATACAGCATGGATAGAAAGGGACAAGGGGACAGATTTTGTCCAATAGGGAAGTGGTCCAGGAGAACAAGGATAAGGGGGGAGGAAGAGAGGAAGGGGAAGTGAGAGGAATAAAGATGTGTCATGTACAGGATCCTATTAGCTTTTATCAATGTAAACTTTATATGCCATAACATGAGCAAAGACGAATAATATCAACAAGTATGTAAAAGGTGATAGGGGAACCAGAGAAAGAGAAGGGAGGGGAAGGGAAACAGAAGGAAATTAGGAAAAAAGCTGTAGTACATACAGGTAACCGCTCCCCAAGATGATTGTAAACTGCCTGAATTGCAAACATGTACTAATAAAATAAAATAAAAATTTATTTATTTATTTATTTATTTATTTATTTATTTATTTATTTATTTATTTTTGAGACAGGGTCTTGCTATGTAGTTCAGGCTGGCCTTGAACTTATTTTGTAGCCCAGGCTGGTCTTGAACTCGCGGCGATCTTCCTACCTCAGCCTCCTGAGTGCTGGGATTACAGGTGTGCACCACCACGCCTGGAGAATAAAATAAACTTTTATTCTCAACTCTTCAGAAGCAGGAACAGAGGCTCAAAAACATTAAGTAATCTCCAAATATCAGGTAACTAAGTCATTCAGCTGGGATTGGACCAGCTAGTCTGACAGAAGAGGCTTCTTCACCATACCTTTTGAATTCCTTCTGCCAGTCTTCCAAATATTGACTGAAAAGTAGATTTTTTTTTTTCTATTCATATGTCTGAGAACCACAGGTCCTGTTAGTATTCCAGGTAGAAGATAATGATGTTAGCGGTAGGTCAGGGGAATGTATAGTGATGTCACTGACTCCGTGAGAATCATTCCTGCCCTCATTCCTTCTTTTTCTTCCTCTGTTGCTGATATTTCCCAGTGGCCTTGAGTCTCACCACTGCCCACATATGCAGCACTTCACAGGTGACAGCTCATCTCTGCCCTTTCCAGCCCGGCTATACTTGCTGTTTCCATGATGTCTTTTTGACAGGAGTGTTCGGATACTACTAGCCTTTTGGAAGAGGATACATTCATTGTATTTTGTAGTTATTTCCCAGCCTTTGGTTTGCTAATAATTTGTGTTAAAAAAAAAACAGAGAGAAACTTTGAATCAAGGATTTTATTACAATTCTGAGTAACTGAAAAATATTAGAATCTTGGCCTTGGTGAATATTTTATATTTTCTTGCAGGGTTCCTTCAATGGCTCCTATGGAGCATAGTTTCCAATGTATTTTCTCTTAAATTTTGATAACTTGTACTACAAAAAAAATTTAAATGCACCTTTACACTTTAGAAATCTTACAAAGGCTTACTGTCATCGTAGCAAGCAAGAGACTCAGCTTTGATTTGCAAATTGGCTCTACAAGGTAGCATGTTGTTATTCTATTTAGAGGACTTGAAAGCAGATTCAATGATTCAATTATATTTAATTTGTAATTAACTCCCTCCCAAGCAGCTAATGGTGCATAACTTGGAAGCTACTGTTGTGGATGGGGAAAGAGTAGAATAAAATGGATCCTTTTAGAGAAAGCCTGTCTTAGGTCCCCAGGATTCTAGTGGTACATCTTGGGATAACTTTTCTGCTTTAAAATAAAACTTTTTCTAGGAAATCTTCCTGATTCCAGGAGGTGAGATTCCAACATATGAGTCTGTAATATTTGATCTGCCCCTGCCACTTGGGGCAAAGATGACTGCACTGGGACTGCACTGGTTATGCCAAGCAGACTCTCTTGAGAATTTAGAACTTTTAACTGGTATCAGAAGGTGGATACTGATGGTATTTTAGCTACTGAATTGACACAGTGGTACTTACGTGGGATGTCTATAAGCTTCTGCCTCCCAGTGTTCAGAAGTTACCTTGATCTCTGATTTTCACTAAGCTTTGTTTTTTGTATATCCTTCTATCTTGTAAAATACTGCAGCATTCTTTGAATAAATTCCTCTTATTTTTGTGTATACTCCCTAAGAGTGGTCTATATTTTTTTTGCCACCAAATTTACCTAGTATAGGAATCAAAGCAACAGAATTGCTATCAAATTTGTAATGCAAGTAATAAAAGCTGCATTCAGTTGGTGGAAATTAATTATAATATTTAATTTTGTTTGTGTTCATATATCTGTATGTGTTTGATTGAATTATTTAGTATTTTACCACATGCTATAGAGCCTTATTATTTTCATCATCATTATCATCATGAGTAACATTGTCATCATAATAGCTCTTGTTTATGGAGAACTTTCTATCACTCAGCCACTGTATTTATATTAATCACTTTGCGTACAAAATAACATTTATTACATGATCGCAACAATATTATCAAATGTATACTATCATTATCCCTATTTTATAGTTTGGGGAACTGAGGCTTAGAACCTTGCTTGATGTCATACATCTGGAAAGTGGTTAGCCATGGTCTGAATCCTATTTTGTCACACTCCAGAGAAAGATCATCCTTGTAAGCTTTGTTTTATAATATGTAAAGGTTGTTCTGTTGCCAGAATTTTAAGGACAGAAGCCCCAGCTCCAGGGGTCCCAAAAGACCAGGTTTAGCCACTTGCCCCATTACTCTAGTCAAGGAGATGAGCAGTGGTGAAGGGCAGGAAAGAAGCTTCAATCAGCATATCGTGCTGAGAAGCACAGATATAGAGGTTCAAAATCTTTCTTTGAGTGGCTAACAGAAACCTTGGGGTATTATGGAAAAGGGGAACAAAGGCAAGGGGGCACTTCATTTCCCATCATGAGATTATATCTACTGCTTCAGGTGCGGCAGCTGCAGGCCTTCTCATGGGGTAATTGCTCCTATTTTGAGGGATGATTTTATCATGGGATGGTCTGTGAGGCTCTGCTTTTTCTGGAACCCAAGATGATTATAGTTTTAGGACATTGACTTTCAGGCATTGTTCCAGGGAGTCTGGAACTGGACTTGTAAAAGTTGACAATTAGGTGTGCCTGCAAATACTGAAAACTACTCTTGGTGTTTCGTTCTTGAAGGGGGATGAAATTTGCTGGGTAAATTTAAATCTAACAAACCCTGTAATACAGACACTGTCTGAGTAATAACATGTGTATATGCAGAAGTGAGCAGGGATCTGTCCCAAAGTGTTAGGGTAGTAAGGGAGACATGTAAAATGAAGGCAGAGATACAAACCTTTATCCTGGTTTTAATTAACCACTGGGCATCTGCTGAGTCAGCTTCTAAGTTTCTGTTACAGTTCTCTTCCCAAAGATGCTATAATCTTTGGTTACTGTTTTCTTTGTGTTGAATGTGGAAATGGGTTAGAGATAGCATTATACTTTTTGAAAATTTCTTGCTCTCTTTCTGTTGGATTAATTTCATTATTCTTTCTTTCAGGTAGATTATATTGTTTGTAGGGATCAGGCAGAGGAGGTACAAGATTAGATAAATTGTCTGCAGAAGGACTCTTCAAGGAGATGACATTGTAACTGAGACAAAATTGCAAAAGGGAGGCTACCATGCAAAGATCAGAGACATGGTGCTCCAAGGAGAGGGATGAGCAAATGCAGAAAGAAAGAAAGAAAGAAAGAAAGAAAGAAAGAAAGAAAGAAAGAAAGAAAGAAAGAAAGAAAGAAAGAAAGAAAGAAAGAAAGTAGGCCCTGAATGGAAATGAACTTGATAGGATTAGAAGAGTAGAAAGCAGAGACACGTGGCTGTAGAAGAATGAACAAAGGAGCAAGTTGGTAGAGGGGAAGGCTGGAGCTAGATTACTCAGGATATTATAGGCCAAGAAAGGGAATATGGAGTTTGTTATAAACAGCAGATTGGCCATTAACAAATTAGAGGATGAGAAATAATATGATTTATATTATAAAAGATGAATTATTGCTTCTGGTAATGTTAAGGTAACCAACAATCCTCCAACAGAATAACTAGAAAAGCTAGGGGAAGAAAAGGGAAGACATTTCTTTGAACACCAAGAGCTACCTTGGCATCCAGGACTTGAGGGGACAGCATACTGGAGAAAGGAATTGCATTGAAGTGATTTCAACATTCGCATTCTTTCTCTCTTTGAAGCATATGTTGATTTATAAATGATAAAATCCTGTATCGGTCGGTGTTTACTAGAGAAACAGATTTAGTACAAGATATACAAATATATAAGAATTTACATGATTGGCTTACAATGGCCGCCCACAGAGTCAGGTGTGGAAGAGTGCACAAGGTCTGTCTGCTCACTGGGGAGCTGAAGGATCCAGCTGAAGGCTCACTGTAGTGTTCTGTGTGAGTCTGTATCAGGAGGCTGAAGGGTCTGCAGTGGAAGGCTGAGGGATCTGTGCTGGAGGCAGAAGAGTCTGCGCCGGAAGGGTGGTGTCCAGATGACATCCAAGGTGAAGGCGAAGACTATACATCTTCTGAAGAAACAGAAACGATCCTTCCTTATTTCCCTTTTATGCCATTCTGGTGATAATCCTCTCTAGGGTGGATCTTCCACACCCAGAAATGTGCTGAGACAATTTAGTTGGGCTTTTCTTACTCAAGTTGACACAATCCATCAACCAATACAAACCCCGAAAGACTACAAAAAGGCAAATAGAAAGCAATAGCTAGCCAGGTATGGTGGTGCATGCCTATAATCCCAGCACTTGGGAGGATGAGGCAGGAGGATTGCCATGAGTTTGAGGCCAGCCTGGGCTGCATAGTGAGTTCCAGACCAGTCTGAGGTGCATGGTAAGGGCTTATCTCACAACAAATAAACAAACAGACAAAAACAAACAAATAAACAAACAGCAACAGCTAAAGTGAGGAAGCTGAGCAGAAATTTTGGCAAAATTCTAAACAAAGCAAGAACAGAGCAAGTAATACCTCAAAATGATGCATGTCATGACCTAGTTGTATTTACTGTAGGTATGAGAGGTTGGGTAATGCTCAAAAATCAAATCATGTAATAGTAGACAAAGGAGAAAAACTATGTAGCCATTTTAAAAGATACAAAGAAAAACATTTGATAAAATTCAGCATCTAATTCTGATTAAAAAAAACAACTTTTGACAAACTAAGTAAACATCCCTAATAAAGTGTATCCATTTAGAAATAAAACTGTGCCAAACATACTAAAGTGAAATATTGAGAACCTCACCTGAGATTAGACATAGAAGAAAGAAACTGCTCTCACCACTGCTGTTCAGCATTGGTCTGGAAGTCCTACTAGTGTAGAAAGGCTAGGAGAAGAAAAAAAGAGATACAAGGATTGAAAGAAGGTAATAAAATTGTATTATTTGCAAAAGATGTAATTATGTAAATATAATAAATGAATTTAGCAAACTTTCTAGATACAAAGTATGAAAACTTCCACTGTATTACATACTAGCAGCAAAAATATTATAAGATGAATATTAAAAAGATAATTTGAATGACTCCAGTGACATATAAAAAGGATTATAAACTATGACCAAATCATATTTCCAAACAATGTGAACAGGAACAATTGGATATCTTTATCCAAGATTATCCTACACTATATATAAAATTAGTGTGAAATGGATTATAGGCCAAAATATAAGCGTTAAAACTATAAAACTTTTGGGTGAAGAAAGATATAATAAAGTTTTTATGACTTTTATTCATCAGAATTTCTTAGATGTAACACTTAAATCAAGAAGAAATGGGGGCCAATGAGATAGCTCAGCGGCATAAGCGCCTGCCTGGCAAGCACGAGGTCCTGAGTTTGACTCCCGGAACCCACATACGAAAAAAGGGCTGGTGATATCGCTCAGCAGCACGGGCGTCTGCTGGTGCGCGAGGTCCTGAGGTCGACCCCCAGTACCCATAAGAAAAAAGAGAGAAGAAGTGATAAGCTGATCTTTATAAAATTTAAAAACTTGAATTCTTTAAATGATACTGTTAAGACAATTAAAAGTCAAGCCACAAAACAGGATAAAATATTTGGAAATCATTTGTGATAAAGTATTTACATCAAGAAGATATAAAGAACTCTTATAAATCAATAATAAGAAAATAAATGAATGCATGTATACTAATGCAAATAATTGCATGAAAAGATAGATGATCACTGTCACTAGTGAAATGCAAATTTTAAGGCAAGAAACAATGTGAAATATTATTATAAACTACAATGAAGTACCAATCCGTACCCACTAGGACGGCCAAAATAAAAAAAGATAATAAGAAGTGCTGATGAAAATGTGATGAAACCAGAACCTTTATACATTGCTGGTGGGAATGTAAATGTTACAGCTACTTTAGACAGCAAGTTGGCATTTTTTGCAAAGTATTTATCATATGACCCAGCAATTCCACTTCTAGATATTGAAATGAAAATTCTCAGAGAAATGAAATGTATGTCTACACTAATGCAGGTATGTATCTCACAGCAGGGTTATTTGTAATGGCCCTAAGCTAGAAGCAATCTAAATACAACTTGTAAATGATTAAGCAACAATTGCTGTATTTATATAAAGGAGTTCTCAATATTTTAAAGGGATGAACTGCAGATACATGACAGATGAATATACATTTTAGAAACATTATGCTAAGTGAATGAATTCAGATACAAAAGACTATACTCTATGATCCAATTTTTATGAAATTTCTATAAAAGGTAATAATACAGAGATGCAAACAAATCAGTTGTTACCTGATGTGGAAACAGGGCTCAGTTGCAAAGGATGTAAAGTAGCATTTTAGGTTGATAGATGTGTACTAAAACAACACTGGTATGATGGTTTCACAACAGTTTGAATTTAATTAGACTTACCAACCTAAACCTAAGTGGGTGAATTTTTTGGTATATAAATTTTGCCTTAGTAGGTCTAAGAACTAATGATTTCAAGTAGTTTTAATATCAGAAACATAGGAATATAGCTAATAAAAGATGCATTAGACCTTTGCAGATAAAAGTAGAGAATATTAATGCAAGAAATAAAAGAAGACCTAAATGAAGGGATGGATTAATTTATTCATAGACTGAATGACTCAGTATGGTGAAGAGTTCAATTTTCCCCAGTTTGATATCTGAATTCAATGCCATCCCCATCAAAATACTAGATTGGAAAAGGCCTAGAATAGGCAAGTAATTCTGAAGAAGCACAGAACAAAGTTGGAAGACTTACACTATCAGATAGCAGGAATTGGGACATAAGAAATAGGATAGCATGATATTACTCAAGGCTAAACAAATAGACTAGTGGAACTGAATAGAAAAAAAAAAGAAATAGAGGTACTCATACAGGGTCACTTGATATTTGAGGAAGATGATACTGCAGAGCAGTGAGGAAAGGGTTATCTTTTTATGGTCTGATGATGAATCAACCGATTATCTAAGTGGGGGAAATGAATCTAGACTGCTTTCTCACGTAATACACAAATATAAATTCTAGTTAGATTATGGATCTGAATGTGAGAGGTAAAACAGTAAGACATCTAGAAGATTACACAGAATATCTTCATGATTTGGGGACAACCAAATATTTAAGAACACCAAAAACACTAACCAAGTGTATCATCATATATAATAGCCCAGAAGTGGAAACAACCCAAATATCTGTCAACTAAGAAAAGGATAAATAAATGTTAGACAAGAAAAAGAAATGAAATGCTATTTCATTCTACAACATGAATGAACTTGAAAACATTTTGCTAAGTAATAGAAGCCAATCACAAAAGACCACATAAGATTCCAGTGATAAGAAACACCCAGAATAAGCAAATCAATAAAAACACAAAGTAGATTAGTGGTAGCTTTGGGCTTGTTGAGGGTGATGGTGTTCAGAGGAATGCAGGGTAGCAGCAAATTTGTATGAGGTTTCTTTTTGGTGTGACTAAAATGTTTTAAAATTAGATTATAGTGCAATATTTAACAAAAATTAAAATTAGGGAAGGATTTAGGTAGCTCTTACAGTTATGCAGGTGGATGATCATACAGGATTCAGGATAGTGGTGTGTTCAGAAGACATGGACAGATTTGTGGGATATTTAGGAGGACATCTGCACATGACTCGGTGACTGATTCAATATGAAAGTGTTATAGGTTAAACTGTGTGCCCTGAAAAGATCTTTGAAGTTCTAACCCCCATTGCCTCAGAGTGTGACTTTATTTGAAAATACGATCATTGCAGATGCAATTAATCAAGATGAAGTCATACAATAGTAGGATAGAGCCTTAATACAATGTGACTTGTTAGAAGAGGAGAAAAGACAGAGAGACACAGCCTCTTGAGAGGAGAATGCCACATGACCATGAGCACAGAGGCAAAGATTGGTGTGATACAGGTGCAGGGAATACCAAGGATTGACCACCACCACCAGAAAGTAGGAAGAGGCTGAATAGTGCACTGAATTGAGTACATTGAATTTTACATGGATCATCAAACCAGAATTTGAAATTTTAGCTAGGTCTAGATGATGATGCTTTTAGCAGACAGTAGAGCATAATGCATCAAGTATTGGACATTTTAAAGAAAGTATTTTGTTCCTCATTTTGCTTTCAGCCAGGATTTCTCCTAAATGTCCTTGACCAGTTAGGAAGACATCTTAAAGCATTTCAGAGAAGGGCTCACAACCTCCCTTCTAATTATTTGGAAGAATGGCAGCAGGAGGGTTAGGTTGGTGTAAGTAGTTAACATGTCCCTTCTTGTTTTTTACAACTTGTGGGGCACAGCTGGAAGTGGAACCCCGGAGACACAGCCTCTCTATTTTATTATACTTCGGGAAATCTTGACAAGGAAGCAGGGTTCCCGCAAATTAGCTACATTTCCCTTTCTGTTTCTCAGTCCCGAGCGCTAGGAGATTTACTAAGGCCTGTGTTCTTTTAATCTTTTCTGGGCAGTGGGGGATGGATCTTTGTCAGAAGTTTCTCTCCAGGCCACCTCCAAATGAAGAGGGAGGCTTGCAAGCTGGAAGGCAGCAAAGTTCTACTGTTTGGTTCTCTGCCTTATCCTCCTTTTGCAGTGGCTCTTTGACAAAGCTAGCCTTCTTTGTCTGCATATCTCATTCAGTGGGACTCATATGAACTGGAACAAACTTTCTTATTGTTTTTCTTCCTGCTGTGACAGCCAGGAAAGTTTCTCCATTGGTGAGAAATGTGTCACTAGTTCATCACTTTGAGAGATGATGGAACTCTTTCTTGACTCCAGAAGAAAAATAATGGACTCTAATCTAGCACTTTAAATATTCAGTATGATCAGAGGGAAAAAAATATGGATGGATTTTGTAACTCCCACTGATACTAAATTCTACTTGCAGTTAGTCCTGGATGTAAGTTATAGAAAATTGTAAATGTACTCATTACTGCATTGGACATCTATTTTGTCTGTGGGTAATTTTTCTTAGTACAAAAGCTATTTCTACTTATTAAAAATAGTAATTGATTTTCCATTTTTTTAAACTTGTTTTTTTCCCCCAGTTCTGTTTCATCTCTGCATTTTGACTCATGAATTCCAATAATATTTTCCTAAGTGCTTTGAAAGAATCACATTATGATCTAATAATTCTAAGGGCAATGGGGAAGAAGGGCAGATGTGTTACTGGAGAAGCTGTATTAAGGTGGAGTGGGCCCAGAAAGCAGAATGGTGAATTGAATGGTTTCCTGCTAAGGATTTGATTATATTGTGTATGGTTCCATCCAAACATCATAGATCATATTTTATAATTAAATGGTTTGATAAAACCCTAACTAAATAGTGCGAGTCAAAATAAGGTATAGATTAGTTGTAATATGAATGCTTTGTGCATTCTTCTAAATGCTCGACTTTTACTCACATAGATTTGTTTAAGAAAAAAATACAGAGATACTATAAGAGTTTGATAATAATTTTAATTAACAATTTAGGACATATTTCATTCTTACAATTAAACTTTTTTTGAGGAAAAGTTGTAAAAATATTTTGTATATTTAAACTTGGTTATGTAGGGAGACTATATAATTTTGTTTATGTGAGTATGATATTATGTATTCCTGAAGGGCATGTGAATAAACTTCATTTTGTCATTTTGTGAGTCTACTTTTTGTTTTGTTTTCAGGGCTCAGCTAAAGACAAATTGAGCACAAAGTGATTTTGGTATATGCAGGTTGGATACATGTGTACACATCTGTAATAATGCATGTTTTACACTATCAAATTGATTAGATAAGCCCCGGAGATTTAGAAACTACATAATTTTAATAAAAAAGGGAGGAGAATATGCAGACTTTCTTGTCTTTCTCTCTTTTCACTATTTATATGAACCAAAATAATGGATGCCCTTGTGAATCAGAATGTCCATCAGACACAGTTTTTTTCCCTTTTTTGGCAGTACTGGAGATCGAACCCATGGCCTCACACATGCTAGACAAAATACTCTGTCACTGAGCTATATCCCCAGCCCTAGGGGAGTTCTTTGTGACCTTATTTCTCTCCTGCTAGTTTATATCCCATATGGCAAGGAGACAAGTATCCAAATTTTTCATATCTGTTTACAAAAAGCAAGAAACATAGTTTCTCAGTATGAAGTTGATTGGGTAGTTTGGATTTATGGCTTTGGCCAACACAATAGGCTATCTATTTATACTATTATTTATTTAGTAAGCCTCCTTTAAATCCCTGAAGCAGTATATTAGTTAAGATCAAAGTGGTTAGAGCCTTAGCCACCAACCTCAACTGAAATCTAGCTGTATCATTTACTAGCTTTTGTAGTTGCAAGCAACATTTTAATACTCTGAGTTCCTTAGTTTCGTTATATGTCAGAAAGAGAGAATTATGATATCTTACAGAATTTGGGGGAGAATTTAGTGCACCTAACATGTTAAGAATTATGTCTGGCAAGTCGTGAGAACTTCATGTTAAAAAATTACAGAATTGAATAACCGACTTTTTTCCCCTTTACTTGGTGGGTAGTGTAAAGAACAAGGCAGAGACAACTCAACAGGCTTGTGTGAGAGCATTGAGGTGTGTGGTTTAATACCTGGGTGCAGGCAGACAGGGGGAGATAAGGCTGTCTGTAGGGGACAAAGGGAAGTGAGCTTTTTTTTTTTTTAATAGGACATGAAAGAAGGCAAGGGACATTAGGCGGGAAGATCTTAGTAAACATCAGTGGTCAAAGGTATCTGGATATCACTTGCCTCAGTGGGCAAAGTCCTTGAGGCATCTAGTGTGACTGTTTGGGTGTCATCAGATGTCCTGGTGTTTGAAAGATTCCATGCTCCATCTTCTCTCTTTTACAACATCCTGTGTTTGCCAAGGGTAGTCCTGGTGCTGAGCTGATAACAATGCCTCTGCTGGCAGACAGGTTGGGTACTGGGAGAGTCATGTCTGGATCAAATCTGACAGGTAGTGTCCATGTTGACATTCACATTTGGGAGAAAAGATATGGAAGAAATGTTCTTAAAAATTGTATGAATGTGAGGGGCCGGTGAGATGGCTCAGTGGCATAAGCGCCTGCCTGGCAAGCGCGAGGTCCTGAGTTCGACTGCCGGTACCCACATACAAAAAAAGGGCCGGTGATATCGCTCAGCGGCATGGGCGCCTGCTGGCGCGCGAGGTCCTGAGGTCGACCCCCGGTACCCACAAAAAAAAAATTGTATGCATGTGTTATGATTTTTTAAAAATACAGATTTATAGCTTATTTATTTTTAAAAATCAACAGATTATAGATCTTTTTCCAGCTACAACTGTACCACTTTGCACTGTCTTTGTGTGAGTCAATTATAAATATTGTTGCGATTGTATAAAAAGCTGTTGATAGTGTTTTCAACCTTTATGAACATCATTATTTAGTTTAAAGTCAAATCTTTGTGGAGTTTGCAACTCAGCTTCAAGGGTTATTTAATGAAAATACTATTGGAAAACCAATAGTTGTATGGAAAACCAATAGGTATGGTAACACCTAGGAAATTATCAGTCTTAAAGCTGACTACACATGATGTTATCCTGATTTTTGTATGGGGTATGAAAGCTGGGAATGTAGCTGGTGGGATATTAGAGGTTGGTTACTTTATAGAAACAACCAATATCATTTTCCTGTGTGGTGTTCTTCACTCATTTTTCATAGAAGTCATAGGGAGACTGGATCCTGCCCCTTTTTTGTAGTGAAGTAAAAGGAACCTATAATCTTTCAATGGAAAAATGTACTACAGGGTATGAACAAATAATATCCTGTCTATTGTTTATCCCACTGAGATTTTCTGCCTCTCTAGTTAGAGTGCTGGGTGAATAAAAATTAATTAGAAGCTGGAATCTGATTTTAAGATGGGATGTCAGACACATATATCAAGCCGTTAGGTTAGCTGTAAAGTATAACGTGGGATTTATATATTTAGAAGTCATAATAAATCTGTCATGAAAATCAGATTACCCAGTGTTGCATGCTAATGGCTATAGGCTCATGGATTTGTGGGCTCCTCAACAATTGCCCACCAGCTCTGCTGCTTTCTGACTTGCTGTCTGCCTTGACCAACTAGTGCTTCCCTCGCCCCACTTAGCAAAGTGCCTACTTTAATAAATGCTTCTGGGCCTTTATAAAGAGGAGATGTTTTCCCCTGGAATATAGCAGTGACCTCCTACGGCTCTCTTTGACTCTGTTTTCTCTACAATAATCAGTCAGTCCATCAATCATTCTATTCCCTAACCTAATAATTATTTCTGTGATATTTACTGGGTACTTGCTATGTGCCAGGCTATTTACAAAGTGATGGGAACCTAACAAAGATACTTCCTTGCCTTGTGGAGGGCAGTAATGCGGCAGAAAGATAAGAAACCTTATCAGCACTCTGTGAGACGGGTGTAGTGTAGGATGTCAGGAACCTGGCCTTGTGGGTATTTGGAAAGACTTCCTAAGGGCCAGTATCTTCTGAGCTGAGTGGTGGGAGCTAGCCTGTTGCCAGAGATGAGAACTGATGGGTAGTCTTCAAAGCTAAAGGGACAGCCCCTGCAAAGGCTAGGAGGTGAAAGGTCCATTGTAGAGTTATGATGGGGATAGGTGGTGTCTTAGTTTCTTTTCTCATTGCGGAGACAAAATACCTGACACCCAAAGTTAAGGGAGGAAAGGTTTATTTAATTCACAATTTGTGGAGGTTTCAGTCCATCCACATCCTTGCCAGCTCCAAGGCAGGGTGGCATTGCAGACAGGCATCACAGAGGAGAAACAGTTCAAGGCAGGCAGAAGGTAGCAAAGCAAGCAAGGGACCTTAGCAGCTTTTTTTCAGCCCCTTTATACTCTTATCAAGGCTACTGGGATTAGGACAGTGCCAAACTAATTAGTGGACTGATTTAGTAATCACACACTCTTAATCCCAGCATCACACACTCTAGATTCCACCACCTCTGCAAAAGCCCCACATATGACTGCCTGTGGCTTTGGGGGGACATCTAGACACAAGCCATAACAAGTGAGGAGACTGGAGAGTTTTGCAGGGCTTTACAAACCAGGCTAAATACTTAGGATTTTTCTAAGCACAGTAGGGAGTTATTGAAAGGTTTAAATTAGGGTGGCAGTCCTACTTCCACAGGTGCCAAAAGCTGTCCCATGATTGCATTTCACCTGAGGTGGCTGTCATGTTTCTTATCATGGGCTTGAAGACTGTGCAGAGTGGTGCCATTTCATCCTTCTGATTTTAGTTTTTACTCTGCCTCCTCAAGCTCTAGGCATGCTGAACTCCATATTGTCCAAATGGTCTGTGGACTTCTGTGCTTCTATAAGCGTAATGGTTGATACATTGTGTTACTTTGAGAAGTTAAGAAGTTTAATGAAGGGACTCAGCAGGGGACCAGGGTCCTCACTTTGTTAACATCCTCATCCTGTGCAAGAGGGGGGCACTGAGATGGTGTGAGCGCTACACCCGCCCAGGGGTGGGTAGCCTGCTTACAATATAAGGGAGGAAAGGAGGCTTGCTCCCCCTCCCCCCCGCTTTTTGGGCTCTTGTCACTTTTGCTGTCTTCTGCTGCCATGAACTGTTGCCCCTGTGCCATGCCACCCTGCCTTGGAGCCAGCTGATTATGGATGGAAACCTCCACAACCTGTGAGCTAAATAAACCTTTCCTTCCTTAATTTTGGGCTTCCGGTATTTTGTCCCAGCAATGAGAGAAGAGTAAGCAAGACAATAAGCTATTGTTATTCCCAACCAGTTGACCTCCAGCTCCTGTCACCTCATTTGTCATGTGTCTATACCTTATACATTTTTCCAGGTTCAGTTCAGTGCCACTATTATGGAAGGCTTTCTTTGATTTACATCAGGAAGAATTAATCCTGCCTTAGGTTTGTAATTCCTGAAGTGTGGGTGTCTTTGTTTATTCTTCCATTAAACAAATGATAGTTGGTTCCAGACTCTGTTGCAGGTGTGTTACAATGATCAACAAGCCTAAGTACTGACTTCATATGGTTTATTTTAATAATATAAACATTTACCCTCATTTGTCTTGCCTGTAAGTGTGCTTAGGTGTTTCCTAGATTTACATCTCAGGTGCATGAAGATTGATACGATGGTCCTTGTGTTTGCAGAATAAATTTGTTTTGGATGATTGAATGAAGAATCAAAAGAAACACAATGAATATTTGAAGAGTGATTTGGCAGGATTCTTTGCACTTTGGCAAAAGGGTGAAAGTATTGATTCTGGAGTTATAGTATTCCAAGTTCAAATCATGCCTCTACCACTTTCTACTTTGCAACCTTGGATAAATTACTTAACCTCTCCAAGCTGAATGTTCTTATATTCAGTAGGGTTGACCTTATGGTGTTATGGAGATTAGAAACAACATTCACAAGTTGCCTGCCACTGTGCTAGGGATACAAACAGTAAGTGTCCCATCTTTTATGTATTATGTATATTATTTTCCAGAAACTTAAGGTGTAAAAAACAGAGTGAAAGTTCGATAGTCTGTTTGTCTTTAGAAACATAAAAATTGACACACTAAAGCATTCATGGCTCATCCAATGCCTACCATTTTATTCTAAAAAAATCTCTAAGAGACATGTCATGGGAGGACCTCACTTTCTCATTTGCCTCTGGATCTGCAAGGCTTGGTACAGCCTGGGTTCTTTTAGCAACTGTTTACTAGCCACAGCTGAAACTGTTCTGAAAGCCCATTTTAGCCAGGCGTGGTGGCACATGCCTGTAATCCCAGCACTTGGGAGGCTGAAGCAGGAGGATCACTGCAAGTTTGAGGCCAGCCTGAACTGCATAGCGAAACCCTGTCTCAAAAAGACAAAAAAAAAAAAAAAAAAAAAAAAAAAAACACAAAAAAACCCCCAGAAAGCCCATTTTATTTCCTACCAGTACTACCTCTTGGAGCTGCTTATTCTCTGTATTGAATAAGTGCTTTGCAAATTAGAAAACTTAAGGGTCTCCCTTCTGCATGTTTTTAGCATGACTCCACTGTAGCTGGTAAGTGTTGAGGTAGGAGATTACCTGTTGGTCTACATGTGTGGCGAATAGTCAGGGCTGAATCTCAGATCTTCTACCTGTAGCTGCAAGCCCATAGACAGTATGTAGGTTATGGTTCAGTTTCTTCCTCTATAAAAGTGATGATATGAGTGCCTAAGTCAGAGGGCACTAATGAGGGCCTACATGGAAAGTAATGTGAAGTGCTCAGCACAATTCCTGTGACAGCAAGCACTCAATAAATAACATAGAAAGTACTAGGCAGTCATAGTAAAGTGCTCGATTATTAACCATTGCTATTATATTTATGTATTATAATTATTCTTATTTCATCGGAGTGTTTGTGTGGTTTTTTTTTTTTTTGTTAGACTCAAAACTTGAAATAGGAAAGCCGTGTCTTTAAATTTCTGTATTATTTCATGGTATTATGTATTATGAAATGGTGTTCAAATGTATATATAGTGTTTTACCTAGTAGCAAATGCATATACACTTGTTCCTTATGTGACTCTTTACTTAACTTTCCCTAGTTTGTTTAACTTTTCCCTATATCAAAAAGTTCTTTTTGTGTTCTTTACTATGAGATTTGGTAAAAAGTATTCTTTGTGTTCTCTTCACATCTTCTGGTTCTCTGAAGAGTTTTATGTTTTTTAGCTTGTTAAGCAGTGATCTTCTTAACCTCCCATCATCCCAGATTTGTTGGGTTCTAATGCTTTTACTTCTTTAGGTTACTAGCAAATTATTTCTGACTGGAATTCCCTAGGCTGTGGATACCATGAAGTATTATCTGAGCATGCCTGTATATGTGCATATGTAGATGTGTGTTTGTTTCTTCTGTTAAAAACAAATATCCCTCATAGCATTTCTCAACCTTTGTAGGAGGAGAGAGAACATAGACCAATGGGCAGTGAGGGCTTGTGGCCCCACATGGGACAGGAGGCTGATGCAGCAGCTCCCACCAAGAACATGCAGATGACTTCTGAGACTGAGGGCAGCTTCCTATCGTGCTCAACTTCTTCCAGGCTCCTTGAGAGGCGCTTCATCAGGGGCTAAGAGACTTTTAGTGGAATACTGGAAACTGCTTTTTCCTTCCTTGCCCTCAATCCCATGCTTGCTCTTCACTCAGTTTTTCTTAGAGTACAATGCTTGCTTTTCCCTTCCTTGTCCTAACAGCTTTTGTGCGAGACTGAAGCTAGGTTGGCTTTTCCCTAAGTCTGATATCCCTTATACAGAACTTCTAACTTGATGCTTGTCACAAAGGGTCACACTCAAATGCCCTTGGAGGTCAGCTGTGAGGATTCTGTTATTTAGCAACAGGAATTAGATAAATTCTTTACTTCTATAAAGAATAATAATCTCTTCATTTTTCTCGAAACTCAGTCCTCCTAACCCATCTTTAGTTTTCCCACTCATGATTAAGACCCATGAACACGAAATACTTGTCTTCAGTTTTTACTTAAGAAAAGTCACCACAAGGCCTTAGAGACTTACAGAGTAGCATGACTGAGGCAAACTACAGAGGAGTCCACTCTGCACTCCAACACGAGCAGCCTCAGTTCAGTCCAGCCAGGCATTACCATGGAGTGGGTGGCGCCTCTGTGGTCAGAGATTCAAGTAATTTCTGTGAGGTCTCTCAATGTACAAACATTGAAAAGACAGAAATTCCTGCATTGGTCCCAGTGAGACACAGCAATGGCCCTGACTCACAGCACACAGGTCACCGTGTTCAACCCTTGCCATCGTACAGAGGATGCACAGCTCTGTGTTTTCATCTATTCCATACTACTCCAGTTCTGGGGGAAAAAAACCCCCAAAAAACCAAGATTACAGTTAGAGGTCTCCTTTCCCCAAATCATCCAATACCCTTTTGAAAAGAGAAGACTCTGGTATTCTCTTCTGAACAGCAATCCTCTGACGGATTCCCTAAGATATATGTGTTCCTTGTTTTTCATTTAGTGCTGAAGGCTTAAGGGGTTTTGTGTGTTCCTTCTCTTGTTTGCATTTGGCATGCACTACTTATGCTTTAGAAAAAATTAAAGTGACGCGCAGTGAGAAAAAGTTACTGGAGCCTCAAAGTTGGTTAATATCAATTACATTCTCGTGTCTAATAACCCATGCCTGGGAAACACAACTTGTTTGTTATAAATACCCAATGCCAAGTCAAGAATAAACAGCTCTTTGTTTTCGTTGGTACTTACACCATCACTCTAACTACTTTGCCCCTATTCAGGAAGGTAATGAAGAGCTGAGTGCCAGTGATGTTGATAAACTGTGGCAATTTCTGCATTGCCTCCTTATAGCTGCCTCTGCTCCAGCCTCCATTATTTAAATTGCTAGTCATTATAGTCATGCCATTAACTGGAAATGCAGCAAGATGACACATAGGAACAGGGCCAGCAGGACACCGTTAGCCCTTCATATTGAGTGCCACATTCTGGGATGGGGAGCAGTAGGCATAAAAAGGAAACACACAAAGCAACCTCCTAAGGCTTGAATACTTGTGAGTTCTTTGCAGTGGTAGGAGGGTGATTCTGAGTTCCCACTTGATATATTTTTTTGCACATTAGTCCAAAACCACAGATAATGTCCCAGGCTTTAAAAGTTTAATGTTATATTATTTACTAAAGTAGAAAATATCAAAGCATATCACAGGCTGTTTTGTTCTTCCACTTCAGGATCAGATGCAAAAAAATATGGAAATAGGAGTTTGGGATGTGGGATCTAAACAAAGTAATTGTCCAGTCACTTGACTCTTATAAATATCATTTTTAGAAAAGTACATATTTTATTACATAGAGCCCCAATAGGCCAAGGAACCTGTCAGTCTTCATTACTTGATTAAGACTCACAGTTAATGTAGTCCTTGCATATTCAAGTAGCAAATACTTTCTTTTATCTAACAGCATACACTCCATGCATCCTAATCTATCTGGGGAACCTCTTATAAAAACATGGCCTCTGGCCAGTTGTTCGAGACCTACAGGGAGGGAGTGATTGGAGGAGGTCTTTGTTATTCAAGATTTTTTTAGAATTCCTTTTCTGCAGGATGTAATCTGTTGCAGCACACTGCTTTCCTTGGAAAACTTTGTCCGTCATTATGGGGGCCTCTATATTACAAGTAGAGAAATTGGGGTCTGTGTGTGTGTATTGGAAAGAGTGGAAAGTTCAATTTACTTCTTTCTTTCTTGTCATTTTCCCTATAAACGTACACATAAAAACAAGTGTACATTATGTATTAGGTACTATATATATACACACATGTAATATATATTTGTAAATACATATAATATGTATTTGCAGGGATAAAGAAATGAAGACTTCTATTTGTTGGACTTTGCTGTCTGACCTGAACTTGGCAACTTGGTTTCTTCAGGATACATTCAGATGGAAGTAACAGAAATCCAGCTCAACAGACTTAAAACAAAAATGTTAAATGTAGATATAAATAAGGCTATGCAACAATTCAGTACTAGTGAGAACCAAGGTTCATTTCATTACTTTTTTTTTTTTCTGCCCTCTTTCAGCATTACTTTTCTTCACAGGCTTGTCCTCTTAAGGTTCAGGTTGGCTACCATGCTTCCAGACATCCTTAGATACCAGTATAAGAAGGCCAGAAACAAGAAAGAATACCTATCCTTCCATGCATCCTTTATTTTCTTAAATATGAAAAAAATATTGTCTGAAGCCACCCAACAATTCTCCCTCGCAGCTGATTGGCCAGAATTTCAAGCCATCCCCTAAAACAACCCTTTCCAAGGGGAATAGAGCTGTGAGGCTTGCTGTCCTCTCATCAAGCTGTCAAGCCATGAGCCCTTAGGGAAGTGTCCTGCTTCTTGTTCTTGGGTATGGGGTGTGAGCAGTCAAAATCTGAAAACAACCACTAAGTCAGGTCCTATTTGGAAGGAAGGGGAAGGACAAATAACTGTTGGATAGGAACTCAACACTTACTCATTTAGTTTTCCCCGCAACTCTACACCAGAGATCCAGAACATCTAGAGAGATGAGTGATCTCAACCTGTCATAGAGCTAAAAGTAGACAGAGTTTAAATCCAAATGATTCAGACTTTAGGGCTCTGGATCTTGGAAGAGATTAAACAAGGAGGAAGATATCCAACAGCAGAGCGATGGTGTCACTGGAATGCTCAGGGAGAATAGTAATGGGTTTATTTTAGAAAAATTGGTAATAATGTTATATTGTTGTTATAAAATAATGTAGGCATTGATACAATTTAGAAAATATAGAGCAATATAAGGAATAAAATAAATATCCCCGGGGCCGGTGAGATAGCTCAGTGGCATAAGCGCCTGCATGGCAAGTGCCAGGTCCTGAGTTCGACTCCCAGTACCCAAATAAAAAAAAAAATAGCCCCAGTAATTTCATTATTTAGCCATAACCACTATTAACATTTTGGGATATTTCATTTTTATCTTTATATATGTATATTTCACTTCGACACTCAAAAAATAATTATTGATCATTTTCTCTATAGAATAATGTGCCAATATATAAATATATACAAATAGGAATTATAAACATAATGGAAACATTGAGTTCCTATCCAACAGCGTGGACTTTTTTATGTGTTGCTATTCCATTTAACTTTATATTATGCCTATTTTCTATATTTTTCTAGAAATTAATTCTTCACACACATTTTTAATGACTGCTTAGACATCCATTTTAGAGATAACAAAATGTATCAGACAAGCCCTTACTTGTTTTTTCCCCTTTCTCCTTATGGGAAATAACACAGTAAGTTAGCATCTGTATATGATATCTCTTCAAGCACACTTTCATTATTTCCCTGGAATATAGTCTTTGAAAGAATAGGTTAAGGAATGAATACTTCAAAGGTGTGAACATTTGAAGCATATTGCCAGTTTGCAACCCAGGTATGTCGTATGCCTGCCTTCCTGACAGCAATGCGTGAGAGTGTTTTGGCTTTTTCTTAATAGCTTTTGGCTAGGAATATGTTTTTTTTCTTTTTTTTGTCATTTGCAGTAGTTTTGGAAGTCTTATGTTAAGGCTGTGTATTATACAGAGAAATTATTGCTGTGACCCGTTTATATTCTTATAAGGGGATTGCTGAGAGTTCATTATGCTTTTCATATTAATTGTACAAGCCCAAAATGGAATTTCGTATCTTATAAGGCATTGAGAAAAATCATAACAACTTGTGTTGAAATGATTTTGTATCAGTATGAAAATTTAAATAAAAATCTCTAAGGGCTAGTGCATTGTTAAAATGTTCAGATAAATTATTTGGTTCATAAATAAATAATTTTAACTTTTATGATAATGGAGAGGAGGAAAGGTGGTATGAGACTTTCTGAATATGCCAATAATTCATTCTCTTGCAGTCAAAATAAACAGCACCATGAATTAAATGATAGAACACTGCTTGACAGGCTGCATCATCTTAGGACTGTGCACTTGTTAGGGATGCATGAAATTTGGTGCTATCTACTGTGTGTTGCTGAAGAGGAGTTGCCTCAAAAGGGGCCCTGGATAAAGGCAATTGGCAATTATTGTGCAGTCCCTGTTGGTATCACAGAGAAGACAGGAAGATCATATGCACGCTTCCTTTTTCCATCTTCCTGGATAGGGCTGGGGTGATTGTTTTGGTTCACAATAGTTTACAAAGACAAAGATCAATTAGAGATATCTGAGATATGCAAATTTCCAAATAAGACTGTCCATCTCAGCAGAGGGTTTTACGAGTGATTTTCACTGGCTTGCCAAATGTTTTCAGTGACCTATACGTAACTGGAGTAGAAGGCACTGTATGTTGAACCCCATTTTCTGCTCTGGGCTTCATTTTGTAGTATTTATCCTATTACCTCGTGCATTGGCATGCTAAACCATCCTTTTAATGCCAAAATTCATTCATTCATTCACATATCAAATATTTATTGGCTAAGTTCTCTGTGTCTGGTACCATACCAATGAAAATGCCCATTTCCTACCTGGGTTACTCGATCAACTTGTGTGACTACAGTAGTCTGCACTTAGATTTCAGTGAAAGATCTGCATTTCGAAGGGTACTATTTTCATGCTTCTTTGTCCTTTACCAGAGCTCTTCCTGAACATCTGCCATGTGTGAAGCACTATGTTAAGTTCTGAGCGTACAGAGAGATTAAAGTCATGCAGTGGTGGTGGGAAAGGATGGTGTTATTGAGTGTGAAGTTGAGTAGTACTCCCCTGCTAGCCAGAGCATCTCTTCTTTTTTAATATTTGAAGTCACTCCTTAATTTAGTTGGGAAGGAGTTACAATATAGAGAACAATGCTGGGTTTTCTCACTGTGTTTAGCAATTGTGTATTCTAAAAGACTCAAGGAAAGAGTCGTCACCTTTAGTAATAGTCCCTAACCATGGCTGCACTTAGAATCACCTGAAGAATGTGGGAAAAAAGCAGAATGTTTATATGCACCAGACTAATTATATCAGAATATTTTGGCTGTGCAACCTAGCAATGCAGGCATCAGTTTATTTATTTATTTATTTTCAATTAATTTTATTGGTACATTTTAAATATGATCACATTCATCATAGGAAATTTGTATCAGTTTATTTATTTATTGTTTGTCTGCTTTGTTGTTTTTGCCAATATCAGACACTGATACATCTCCAGCCCCTTTTATCTTTTGACATAAAGTTTCACTTAGTCTCTAAGTTGCCCCTCCTTGGCTGGAACTTGCGATCCTCCTACCCCAGCCTTCCAGAGTGCTAGGATTATAGGCATGCACCATTCAGTGTTTTTAAAAAAGATCCTGAACTCATTCCAGTATGTTGCCAAAAATGAGAAACAGCAGCCTAGAAAGTGAAGGGGCATTGAGTTATCACCTTTCACCTGGTAGAACAACCTTATTCTAGTGCATTTTCCAGCAAGCCCATGAGATAACAGTCCATGGCCAGATGGTTTTGAGGAATTCCGTCCTTGGACATGCACAGCATATACTTTATTTTCAAGGCCCTGAGGAGTCTTGCCATAACAAAGAAAAACCTGTTGAATGTTAGTGGAATTTTTTTTTTTTATATATAGGTTTGATTTGTGATATCTCACTTTGTCTCTCTTTTTCCATTAAGAGTTTCACTGATGGGCCGGTGAGATGGCTCAGCGGCTTAAGCGCCTGCCTTGCAAGCGCGAGGGCCCGAGTTCGACTCCCGGATCCCACATGCGGAAAGGGGGCCGGTGATGTCGCTCAGCGGCACGGGCGCCTGCTGGCGCGCGAGGTCCTGAGGTCGTTCCCCCGGTACCCACAAAAAAAAAAAAAAAAAAAAAAAAAAAAAGAGTTTCACTGAATACATTCAAGAAATGGCTTGACTGTGTAAGAGCTGGTTATTTACTTTGGGAATGTCTTCATTTTTTTGTTTTTCTGTTCTTGGGATTATATTCTGCTCTTTTTCTCATTACTTTTTGAATAGGTGTAGGCCACTGAAAAGGTAAAACGACAAGGTTTTGTGGGCTCTTTCAAACAATGTAAAATGAGGCTGCACAGCGGGAGACTGGTAGCTTTCTCATTTTCTGTAGTGGTGGTTCTCAAAGTGTGGACCTTGAACTGGAAGCAGAATGTACTGGGGCAGAAAGCAGAATTATTCCCTCTCCCTGCAGCAGTGTCTGCAATCAAATCCCCAGAACCTGTGAGTATGTTATTTTACTTGCCAAAAGAACTGTGCAATACTATGTACCATGAAATGAGAATCAGTCTAGATTATCCAAGTAGGCCCAATTTAGTCACATGAACTCTTAAAATTAAGGAGCTTGTCCAGAGGCTGCAGTCAGAGATTTGATGATAGAAGAGGCAGGTAGAATTCAAAGTATGAAAAGAACCCAACCCCTCAGACTTGATGGAAGGGAGGGGTCAACAGGCCTAGAAATATGGGTGGTCTTTAGAATTTGACCATGATTTTTAAGCATGAAAGTCAATAAGGAAATAAGGACTCTAGAATTCTGCTAACGATCTGAATGAACAAGGCAACAAATTTTCCTCTAGAGCCTCCAGAAAGGAATGCAGCGTGCCTCCACTTTGATTTTGGCCTGATGAGACCCGTGTCAGAGTAGTAAGATAATGAATTTGTGTTGTTTTAACCTCTTAGTACTGGTAATTTGTTTCAGCAGTAACAGAAAACTAATAGACCTGGGAACTTGTCGCAATGTAAATTTAGGGTTCAACTAGACCTAACTGAATTTAAAACAAATAAACAAACAAACAAACAAACTCTGTAGTCTATTTTAATGGATGCTGCAGGTGATTCTAGCATGTTAAAGTCCAAGAACTACTGCCATACAATAATAGAATCCCCAGACATTAAGTAGGCACATAGCTGTGCAGGACAAAGAGTACATTTCTTTCTTTCTTTGCATTTGGGTTCAGCCAGGTGCCTAATTTCTGGTTGACCAGTTGTACAGTAAAAGTACAGTTGTACTCAGAGGCCTTGAAAGCTTAGCCTTGACCAACTCGAGAGAGATAACCTTTGAGCTCTTGAAATATCCTGCAGGAGAAGGGTGTCCTTTGTTTACCTGAGGCTTTGGACCTTGCCCCCTAGTTTATACTGACAAGGTGATTTATGGCAAATGCCTGTTTCTGTTTGCCTGAGGCCCTGGACCATGCTGCTCAATTTGACCTGTGGAAGGCCTGGAGACTGGTAGTTACACTTCATTTCTGTGTCACCAGACTTCAAACAAAACAAAACAAAACAAAACAAAAACTGTAGACACCAAGGCTTGAATGAGCTTCACAGGTTAATACTTAATGTGTGTTGTTACACATAGTTGTTTGGAAGAATTAACTATCTGAGTGACTGCACTGGTAGAGGACGACTGCAAGCTTATGCTTGTTTTCTCTTAGATTTTTCCCTAGGTACACTTCCTTTTGTTGATTTTAATCTGTATTCATTGTAACAAACCATTTCCATGAGCATGCAACTTTTCTGGGTTCTCTGTGTCGTTTTCTGGGTTTTTTGTGTCGTTCTAGTGAATCATCAAATGTAAGCATCATCACAGGGTCTTCTGACACCCAGATGAAAGCAGAAGCTTTCTGAGCAACTTTCTGGACACTTTCATGAAACAGATACCCATACCACAATGGACCCAT
Organism: Erethizon dorsatum; assembly: GCA_028451465.1. NCBI lineage: Eukaryota > Metazoa > Chordata > Mammalia > Rodentia > Erethizontidae > Erethizon > Erethizon dorsatum. The sequence continues at coordinate 91,881,466 of CM051825.1, read as the reverse complement.
CTAAATTCAATGCAGCTGTGACAGGCACTTCCATGTGCTCTCCGAGTCCTTGAGTTCTGCTGAACCGCGTCTAATTTTCTGGGTTAGGTTTCACTCTAAAGCTGAAGAAGGCCTCCCACGCTATGCATAGGCTTGGTCTGAGAAGTAGTGCCTCCAGGGCATTGCTCGACCAGTGGGGGCAGGTGCTGGTAAACTGTATCACCCTTTTGCCAATTAGATGAAAGTGGTGAGGCATGTTCTGGACAGTTCCCAGGATGGTGCCTGGGACATCACTAATACTGTGTTTTATTGGGTGTTCCCTTTTTTCTTTCAGTTCTTACCTGTTTCTGATCACCTTCCCAATTAACTACCTCAAACCTATGCCTTTGATCCTTGTCTCAGGCTCTTCTTTTAGGGCTGCCCAAACTAGGAAAACCCTTAAAGATACCGGTTATTAGAGCTTCCTCTTTGCTGTGAACTGGGATGCAGACATTATGGGTTGTTGGTTGCTTTTGACTATGTTAAGAAAAGCCTTTCTCTAGGAGGGAGAAGTGGTAAGTTGGAAGGCATCTGGGTCCGTATTGAATTTGTAGACTGCTAACTTCCAAACTTGTTAATTAAGAGATTAAAAACTTCTCTATTTAACCTACTGTTTATTTGTGGAGAAGGGATATGTAAAAGGGTGGCTCACATGCAACTCAACTAATTCCCACTATCATAGTAGGTAATGGGTATATGGAGACTTTGGTTTATCATTAAGTGGAAATTAAATTGTCCTGGACCTTTGTCATCACAGTGATTAAGTTTTGATTGTATGAGGGGGTAAACATGTTTTTTGTGAGAAGGGCAATAGACTGGGCATCAAGCAACTTGGCTTGGGTGTTTACCCCTAAGGTATGTGTGTATCAAATGTTCTTGAATTGGACTTCTTGATCTCAGGGTCTCTCTTGATTTTCACATGCCATGATTCTATGACTTTAAAGTATTCAAAAGTTCACTTCCAGAAATAAAACAGGTCATTATGAAATGTAAATGTAGGAATACCATCTCTAAGTTAGCATTTTAAAATTTCCTTACTGATAAAATGATGGGCATATCTTATTTGACGTGTGTGTGTGTGTGTGTGTGTGTGTGTGTGTGTTAAAATGACTCAAGAGGTAGAAACTCTTTGAAGCACTGTTAAAATTGGTCATAGCACTTTCTGTGAAGACTCAAAACTTTCCTTGAATGTTGGGAAGTGTTTACTAGACTGTCTTCACCTGATAGTGATTCTTTAGGCTGATAGGAACCTTCACATGCTCTTTTCCTTTGCCTGCATTGTACCCAATCAGTCTATATAATGAGACAGGCCAAAGCATAGGGAATTATGCCCCAGGACAGTCTTTGCTTTGTCATTTGGCTCTGCATGCAGAAACCACAATTTATGTGATCGGGGAATGATATAAGTTGGCACTGTAATGAGCCTGGGATTGTTGGGTAGCCCAGATATACACCATGACCTTTGCTGTATGGAAAGCGTCAAACTTGGGCACATGCATATCAGTTGTGGATAAAGACTCCCCTTTGGGGAGTCACAGGTCAGGATTTTATCTCTAGGCAGCATATATGCAGTTGCCTGGTAACTGAGAGAGCAGTTTAGTCCTTGTTGTATGATCCTGTGAAGGATTTCATCCATCTTAAAAAGCTAACAGCATAATTTAAATTTTTGAAGCAGAGCATGGGTGTTCTTAGGTGGCAGAGCCTTATCTCTCATCTAGTTACAGACTCTAACTGCGTAAACTTGATGTTGCTGAAGTTTTCCTACATTAGGTTTGCTGGAAACAAAACGCAGAACTCTGCGGTGAGATTAAAGGAGAGATTCTTTTTTTGAATATATTCAGTAGCAAGTATTAGAAAATTCATGTAATAGTGCTCTAAAACAAGGGTCTTTACGGTTTTCGTACAAGAAACATAGAGATAAGTAATCTCAGGGTTCAGGTAGCTGCTCAGCTAGAACCCAAGTCCTTCCATGCTTCTTTTCCACTGCTGCTGGTGTGTTGGCCTTCATCCTCAGGCTTGCCTCATGCTCACAAAATGGCTACCAGAGCTTTTAGTACAACACTGTCCCAGATAGGTAAGAGGGAAGAGACAAAAATAGTCTTCTTGGTTGGGCCTCTTTCTTTCAGGAAAGCAAATCTTTTTTAAAAGTTTCTTAGATGTCTTTTTATTTCTCTTTAGATCTGGATCACTAGTCAATGACAAAGGACAATTCACATACTCTCACTGGCTGTTGCCAGTCAAATTTTTGCATCTCAAAACAGGGCGGACCTATCCTCCCTGAGCACATTACCACCTTCCAACCACACGAGAAAGATCGAGTACTGTACCTTGTTAGCAAGGATGGAGGACCAATGGCTGCCAGAAGGGCATCTCAGTGCTGTTGCATCTCCTCCCACGCTAGTGCTTAGGCATGGAGGTCATAGTTACAAAACTCTCAAAATGTTTTTAAAACATAGAAATTAGAATTTGGAAATTGGAACATTTTGCACTAAAATTATATTTTCTACTTCTGCTGAAAAAAAATGCAGTGGTCTGGCAACATTTTAGTTTTATTGTGTGTTTCAGCTCAACTTGTTCTGCACCACTGTTCACATGCTTGGTCCTCTTCCTCGTGCGTGTTACTGTCTGGCCCCAGTAGACATTTATGTTTGTGAACCTTGGTCTCTGGATCCTTTTAAAGTTACATTCAGACATTATGAAACAAGAGACTTATAACTAGTGTACCAGCTGCCACATTCTCTTTCAACCTTCTCATGTTTGGATTTCTTTTGCTCTTCTGGCATTTATTTTATGCTTGTGGGACGGAGTATAGTATAGTGGTGAAGAGCATGGCTTTTAACATAACACAGAAGTGGTTAGAGCCCTGCTGATGTCATTTTCTAACATATAGCCTTATTTTCATGTTTTTTTGTTTTTTTGGGTTTTTTTTGGTACCAGAAATTGAACTCAGGACCTTGTGCTTGCCAGGCAGGCACTGTGCCACTGAGCTATATCCCTGGCCCTATTTTCACATCTTTAGATTCAATAATACTGTAGTAGGAATTACTTCCTGTGGCTGATTTGAGAATTAGTGAGGTGCTTGGTTCACCTAATACTAATCTTGATGCACATGGAGATAATGAAGAAGATGATCTCTCTCTGAGTCTGTGTTAATAATGTAAGTGAGTCCTTCGAGATACCATTTTGGAACATAAAACAGCATTTTCAGTGAGTGTAGCTGATGGATGGCAACTACATATATTCTGAGGAGCTAGACGAGGGTTTTTTGACTGACTGTGCTGGAAGGGCAGTAACCACCTGGAATAATTTTTTCTACTCCTTTCAAGATAGAATCAGATCCAACTGATTCATGCCTCCAGGTGACTTACACACTGGCCAGGAATTCACTTCTGCACTCAAGATTTGCTCATTTCTATACAGACTGGGGAATATTCTGCATTTATGCTGTCAAAAATGAAGTACATATTTTAGTTTAGGCCTGGGACATGGGAGATAATTCTGGACATCCTACTGACCTTGGAGAGTCATAATTTCCCCACCAAAAAGTCTTTTCATTCCATTTTTATTTTTTGGTCTATGTTCCATGAGATCCATCCATCCATAACTCAATCTAGAGAGAACTGGAGGTCAATGCATAAATGAGTCACATTAGAAGGCTTGTTGGGCAAGGCAAAACCATGTTGGGTTGGGAGTTGCTTTATTTCACTCTTAAGATTGGTCAAGTAGATTCTAGTAAATTAGGAATCTCAAAGGAAACCTTTGGGAACTCATTATAACCCCACTTTTAATAAATTAAAAATCCTTTGCTTGAGATAGTTAACTATGGGCAAAAATGTGTGGAATATAGGTACATGTCTCTTTGTGGATATCAGTCAGTGTAGTAAACTTTTGAATGGGCAGTTTGGAACTATCAACTATAGATAGAAACTTTTTGATGTAGAAATTATTTGAAATGCCTAGCAAAATACTCTCTAGATAAATTTGACTATGTTTATAATGAAATTCATTGCAGCATTGTTACATAGTAGTGAGAAATTAAAAGTAAATTAAATGCCCACTAACAGAAAGTAGTTAAATATAGTATTATGTATCTATACATTGATATTGTTCTGCAACCATTAATAAAGCACCCCATATATCTGTGTGAATTGACATGAAAAGACATCAAGCATATGGCAGAACAGTATGTTTTATATAAATACAGTGGCACCTTGGTTCATGAACTTAACTTTTTCCATGATTTTGGAAGAGATGGCCATGTTTGTGTTTGTGAGGGAAAGATAGCCGCGATTGAGTTTATCACCCAACATAGAGTTTGCAAACAAAACCAAAATTTTGCCAAATGCTTTTGTTTGCAAACTGAATTATTCACAAATAAAAGTGTTTGTGAACCCAGATATCACTGTATGTGTAATAGTGTATGTCTGTATGCAAAAACAAATATATGCGTAATTGTTAACACTGGCTTCCTTGGGGAGTGAAATTGTAAGACTATGAAGGTAGGGGAATTGGATGGAAGAGAAGGAGGCAAAATTCAATCCTTAATTTAGATACCTTTATTCACATCCTGTTACAACTCATACCTTTAACTAGTATTTTACATCTGTGAACTTGTAATGGAAACTTAGCTGGGGAGTTGTAATATTTCCGATGAGTAACAGTGTTCTGTGTGTTAAGATAGGAAGTTTGAGAACCATGTTGCTGAGACTCAAATCCTGGCTGCCTTGTCGTCTAGCAAGTCCATGAACTTCTCTAGGCCTTGGTTATTTCAACTGTAAAAGAGGATAATGATACTTCCTGTCTTATTTACTTTTCTCATTGCTGAGACAAAATACCTGATACCCAAAGTTAAAGGAGGACAGGTTTATTTTGCCTCACAGTTTCTAGAGGTTTCAGTTCATAGTTGGCTAGCCCCAAGGCAGGGTGGTATGGCAGAGGGGTGTTACAAAGGAGAAACAGTTCTTGGCAGGCAGGAGTTAGGAAGGCAGCAAATTATCGAAGAAACAGCAAGTGACAAGCGATAAGCAGCAACCCTCTTTCTGTCCTTTTTATCTTATCCAGGCTGCCCACCCTTAGAGCAGGTAGCACTCACACCCAGTGTGGGGCAGTCTTAGTCCTAACATCTCACCATGAATCAATTCCAGCATCACATCCTTGATCCCAGCAACACACACTCTACATTCAGCCACCTCTGAAAAGCCCCACCTATGACTGCACTAGGATTTATGGGGATATCCAGATACAAGCCATAACACCTTCCTTACAAACAAGGTTTGAACAAACGACTATATGTGCACCATCTTGCAAAAACCTTAGCTGTTATTGTTAATATTAGGGCAAGTTTATAAAAAATGCAGAAATAACTGAAATGAATTAAAAGATTTCCCTAGGCATCTGTAGTGTAGGAGTTTGTGCTATGCAATGAAATTCCTTTGATATGACTTAACATATATGTATTTTTAAAAATTGAAGATATGAGAGGAGAAAAGTGATAAGGCCGGAGAACACAGAGGCCCTTACCTGAAACTGAGGTACCAAGTCACTGACCACGAATCAAACATGTATCATAATGGGAATATAAAACAAACTAGCTGAAACTTGTAGATCCTGAGAATCAAAAAAACAGGAAAGGAAAGAAAAGGGCAGGTAGCAGATGTTTAATAGCTTCCTAAATGTTTCATAAACTTCAATCATTTCACTCTTCTTCCCAGCTATTCTACCAATTCTTCACCTTATCTCCTCTCTTCTGACAACAAGGCCTGTATTTGATCCAGATTTTATCTGTTTATGGGACAACTGATGTGACAGTAATGTGTTGCTCTCTGAAGAGCTGGGAGATCCTGCAGAATACTGAACAGTCCCTTGGAAATGGAAGAGATACTTAAAGATGAATACTATAAAAAGAGGATACTATGTATGAATTGGCAGGGGTGGGACAAAAACAAGCATTTGGAGGGGAATGCTGAGGATACCAGGAAAACTAGACATGTAGTCCATACAAAACCTTAATTGAGGTAAGGAAGTGAGTTGCATAATCCACCTCTGTTGTTGCTTTGATGAAAGCCAGCCAGGCTGCAAGAACAGTGACTGATTGACACTGACAGTATTCCATCTGGAGCTTAATCTGTCCCCATACATCCGTGACAGTGGTATCTCTTTCAGAACAGGTTCATATAATTCTGAAGGCCAACCATCAAGCACGAAGCCTGAGTTCTAGTCGTTAGTTACACATCTGGGCCACAGGGCAGTTTCAGAGCATCATCTTAGCACTTCCTTTGCTTGCAGCTGGAGGGGATATGATGACCCATAATGTGGTTCCTAGTAAGGAGTGTACACACAGATGATGGGGGAGGCTGCAGCAGCAAGTTACTGCTAGAAAACAGCTTCAGCTGAAGGGAACTTCCCTTTTGCTGCCGCTGTTTCTCTCAGAGTTCACAGAGGCCCCTCCTGATTATCTGTCCTCCCGGTGCTTCATTAGGGTGTTGGGCAGCAGCCTGTCCAGCTGTAGTAAGGACAGAGCTGCACAGTTGTTTCTTGCCCTCAAAGTCTTTATGGCTGGTGTCTCCATGGCGCAACCACAGTTATCTGTTGTTTTTGAAGCAGATGTAGGGAACCTGAAGATTCCTTGAAATATTGAAGGTCTCTATTTCCTCTTAGTTCAAAGGGAATGTGTGGCTGTTTACAAATGAAAATGTTTCTCCAGTAGGATAGTTTGAAAAAGGATAAACTATGACCAAGACTCTTAAAAAACGAGGAGCAGGTATAACTAGGTATCCAGAATTAACTATTTTTTCTTCAGTTCTGGGGTATTCGATTTGTTTCAGTGCTTTCTGACAAAAAAAAAAAAAAAAAAAAAAAGAGTAAGAAAGAACGAAAGAAAGAAAAAACCCACATTGAATGAAATGGCTTTTGTTATATGACAAAAGCAAAGCATCCTCTTTTTTTGGAATTAAATTCATGTGTGAAATAATTTATTAGCTGTGATCGATGGGACATTGTGCAGAATTTTGAACAATATTTTCAAATTATGTTTCATTCATGAAAGTTATTATAACACTGTACAAATGGATGATTTTTTAAAAATTGACTCTATGTATTAGGTAACAGCCTAACAATAAATTGTAATTTAGGGAGGTGCTTAGTAAGGGAATGAAACTGTCCAGTTTTCTAGGGCTAGAAGTTGAAGAACCTAGAAGAATGAACAAGTATGTGACCAGCTATTTCCAGAGTGTCTCCTTGCTGAACTGAGGAAGTTCACATGCCTAGAGAAAACATGCTGTGTGGTGATTAAGAAGGTGGATTCTGGACCCAGACTGCTGGACCCAAATCCTGACTATATCATGTGTGAGCTGTATGTCCAGGGGCGAGTCCTTCTACTTCTCTGCACCTTGTTTGTTAATCTGTAAAACAGGGCAAATAATGGCACCACCCCTGTAAGGTGGTTGGATTATACTCTGTACATCCATGCATGTGGGGAGTGAGAGTAATGTTATTTTAAGGATAATCTTGAGTATACTTCGTGAGTATATATGATAAATCATCAGAAAGCATGAGGGAGTATGTTAAATATGGAGGAATTTTTCCAAAGCTGTAGAGTTGAGTGAAATGGTCTGTGGAGATTTTTGCTTAAATAATCATAGAACTGCAACATCTTAAAAATTGTGTTCTCATTTATGGGGTACACACTACATGCTAGGTAACACTCTAAATGCTCAATGAGGATTATCTCCTTGAATACCTTTTAATGCAGGTGTAGTACAGTCAGAAACAAAGGAGCTGAATGAGTCACTCCCTTCCATTCATTTCAGCTATAAACATAACACCACCCAAATGATTATCCATGTTTAAATTTAGGAGGTCATGACACCGGAGGTGATAGATCCTCAAGACCAGTGAGTGACAGAATTGGAGGCACCTGGAATCGGAGGTGTCTGGCCCTTTAAATCCTGGAAGCCTGAATTATCAGGGGTTCCCCTTTCTCCTCCTTTTTCCTTTTGCCCTTCTGCCTGTTCCTGCTGCTACCTTCCTGTGTGATCTTCAATAAACGTAGCTACTTAACTACATACTATGAGGTATACACTTGACAATTCTTTAGTACACAAGAACCTGGACTATTTTAGACCCATTCAATTGTAACAGGTATTTTACTTTATTTTCTGTGATATTTTAGAACTTGCTCAGGTCTCAGAGCTGATCACTATTGGAGATGATTCCTGAACTCCCAGCAGTTTGATTGTAGTTGCCCACTCTCAGGTATAGTAGTTTAGTTATGTTTATAAGGTTCTAGGGCCCAAAGAGCCTTCCCCACTAATTGCTTGAGCATTTCAAATAGTTGTCATGATTCTTATTCATTTTTCCTGGCATAGCCTAGTGTTGTGAGCAAAACCTTTTCGTGCAGGGGAAATATGTTTAGCTGGGTTTATTTTGTGTTTTGAGGAGGCTTGACTCTTGGTCTGGCTCTGTGTTTAATCTATCACCGTAGTACAGAGAACCTTCCATTACAGTGTCTTCTCTTGCTCTCTTCCCCCATGTACTTTTTCTCTGTTGAATACTCCAATAGGGTGAATATTCTAAAAGAGGCTTAACCTATATGTTACATAAATTATGGCCTTTGTGTTCCTAGGTCCACAGAGAAAAAAAGTTGCAGTCATTAGGAATATTTGATTTGTGATATTTTCTCCTACTACAGATATTCATCCACCTCCTTATTTTTCCTGTACTTGCTGTATGGTTCATTGCAAATCACCAAGAGCTATTACCTCATAGTGGTTCTGGAAAACAAAGATGGTTGGTACCACTACCTAACCTTGAGTAACAGATGGATGCCCTATAAAGGAAAAAATTTCAAATGAACCCCCAATGTTGACTTATTTTTTTTTTATTTCTGGGTTACTGAAACATGTAAAAATATAAAAACTAGGTATAGGTTTCTAGGTATATAATTCTTAGAAAAATGGGAAATGAGAGCACATTTACAAATTAAATGCAATCAAAATGACAAAACCAAATTCAGACTAGCAACATTAATTTAACATGATGGATGATGTTTTGTTCAAACAGAATCATCTCTGGAAATAGCTATATGAGATATCAGTTATGGCAGAGTTTCCATATAGCTCGTCATGCCTATATTCACTAGGGCAGTATTATGACTCAATTTCCCTAACATTTTCAGTAGCTGCTACTGGGGCAGTTCATTTGTACCCCACCCCTATTCTGAGGATTTGGGGCATGAACATGCTATTTAAATATTAAATCGGCTTCTTTTATCTTTGGCTTATCTTTGTGATAAGAAGTTTACACTGCAATTACAAATCCAATATAAACCCACATCCATATTTTAGGTACCCATATTTTAGGTGCCATGTTGCTGCTCCAGAATATATCTAGAACACTTTTAATGAATATTATCTAAACAACAAGAGTAAAAGGCCTCATCAGGAACATTCACCAAGAAGATGTCTAAAGACTCAGTGAAACAGAAATGGGTCAGTATTCCACCTTCTGTGGACAAGTTTTCAGTTCCCCTTGCTAGGAGTGCTTTTGCAATGGAGTAGTTCCTGTCTCACTGTCTTTATTCAGGTCATTGTTTGGAGTCATTGCTGTGAGAAGGCCTCCTCTCATTTCCCTGTTGAGGGTAGCCTTCCCATCGGCTTGGCTCCTTATTCGGCCATGTTTTCTTCAGAGCATCTATCACCACCTGGCATCATTGCTTGCTTGCTTTTTTTGTTTCCACTGTTAGAAGGCAAGCTCTATTGACAGTGGATTTAGATTTACTTGCCATTGAACTCCCAATGCCTAACATAGTAGCTAGCTGATAAAGATCTCTTTAACTAAGGAATAAATGTCTTTGTTCTCCAACATCCCTAATCCCAATCTCCACCTAGATAAGACTCATTTTAAAACCTGTCCCCATTTAAGCCTGTATCTCCTCTGTCCCTACTTGCAACATCTAGAGTCTTCATCGGGACCCCTATTTACTCACGGGTACCTCCTGATACACACACACACACACACACACACACACATACACACACACACACACACGTATAGTTTTTGTATTTTCCCTGACCTCCCTAGGACAGCATCTGTGTTTGATTGACCTCCACAGTTCCCCAGTATCTGGCATGAATGCAGAAATGTAATCATGCATAGGAATCACCCTGAAACTGTAGAGTACGTGGTTCTAAATATCATTTGCTTCTGTTCCACACTGTTCTGCAGAGTGGCTGGCATGTGTTAGGAGCTTGATGAGAGTGAATGGACAGCATGTGGTGTAAAACACGGTAAGCTTTGGGGACTGAATTCTTTATAGCCAACCTGATACTAATACTTCAGTAGAAGAAATTGATTTTAGTTCAACTGAATTTTTCCCATCTCTGATATGTGCAAGATCCTAGTTAGATGTTGTGGTGGCCTTTAAGTTCAGAAACTGGTGGAAAAGATGGAGGGAGGGAGAGAGAGACAGACTGAAATAATATGTGTTTGTTCAGTCAGCCTTTCACTCATTTATTCTTTCTGCAGATACGGGGTAGTATGTGCTTCCTGCTAGATTCAGGAAAAAGCTGAGATGGGCCCTGTCTATAGCCTAGTCTTAGTGGAAAAGAGAGACAGAAATGATACTAATTATAGCCATGCTTAGTACAACAAAAGAAAAGAATTCAGGAGTGTGACAATGTTGTGTAATGTTCCCCAATCTGAGGCAAGGAAGATCCTCCCTGAGGCAAGTATTAAACTCCAAGAATATGTGACCTTAACCAAGGGAGCAGCAGGGGAATAGTATATGCAAGGAGACATTGCAGCATACCATGGAATAACAGAGGGACCTCAAAACGCCCTAAGAGAAAGGGCCTTGAGAGAGCAGTTCCGTCTGTAGGTCTGCAAAGTTTCTTGGAGGAGTGTTTTGGCTGGGCTGTGAAGGATGACAGGTCACTGACAAGTCTGTGGAAGTGGAGGGGTGATGCTGCTCACCAGGAGACCAGCCTTCTCACAGGCACAGAGGCGACATATAGGTCTGCCTTGGGAATGGTGCAGGGAAGGGAATGGCTAAACCGCCAGGTTTGTAAGGAATCTGTCCACAGAATAATCATAATGATGAAATACTGAAATATCTGAGGACTGTGAGTCACACATTCAGAACATTTGTTGTTTGAAAATGAAAGCTTGTTATGTTTAAAAGGTTAATAGTGTATAAAAAATCAGCTAAGATAATTCTTAGCTGATGTTACTATTAACATTCCATCAATTAAAGATCTTTATCATTAGCACAGCATGTCAGCCTTTTAAAATAACTTATCACATGGAATCACGGATACCTTTTTCAGGAAAAAAATGAGATAATTTGTTAGAAAAACATTACAAATTATATTGAGTTGACATCACGCAATTACAGCTACATTACCGAATTACACCTGTTCAGCCGAGAGCTGGGAGACTATTAGCACAGCCTCCGTTAGAGCTAATGGGAAATACAGTTGCAAAATTCTTTGAATCCAGTAAATATTCTGTACAAGGTGTTTTTCCTTTTGGGACTGCTCTTGGGGCTTCGCAAGGTGAGTTATGAGGACGTTATTACTCCTGGGGTTTGGGAAAACTGCACCAATATTGTTTATTCACAAAGGCTGTGACATCAGCAAGTAGTTGTGCCAAGAGGGCTTATTTGGACATTTGTTTTCTAGCCTGCAAGTGGCTGATGTCCTCTACCAGAGAGACACTGCAGAGCCACTCCTTTCCCAGGGCTTGCTTACCTGTGGTTTAGTTTTCATTATCCAGCCATTATGCTCATTGTCCATAGCCACCCCCGTTTATTGAGTTGGGACCTGTGCCAGTTTCTAATTGTTTCCTTCAAATTGGATTTGGTGTGGATGCTGTCTCTTGTCTAGTAATTTCTCCCCTTCATATTGTACCCTCTTTGCCCTCCTCCCTCATTGTTTTCTTGAGTAATGAGAAGTCATAGGTTTGACCCATCAAGTCATACCAAGTCCACATGAGCTGTGCCTTAAAAAAATTAACTTGAATTTAGAGCACATTTTTAAAAATCCAAGAAGCATCAATTTCTTTCCCCATCCCTTTTCCCCTCCTAGGACATATTTTTTTTTGTGTGTGAATGTATTGTGGGTGTCTCTTTTGTTATTTAACTGAGAACTTCTCAAGAGGCATGGCAGCTTGAAGAATTCCATGTGTCATCTTATATTTGAAATCTCTTAAGTACTTGTTTTTCAGTCTCCCAACAGCTACTCATCTTCCAGGATGGATTTATAAGAATCTTTCCCTGCTTAGTGTGGGATGGGGGAGGTGGAAAGGGGGAAACAGGTACTTCTGGTCCTCTTTGCCTTTCTTCATGATGATTCAGTGGAATTTATTTCAAAGTTTCACATTTTTCTTTTAACATTTATCAAAATAGCATAGCAGTTGTAGTATACAGCACGACATTTCAAATTTCTGTTTTTGTTTACTTTAGAACCCATATTTGGTATCCATTATTTTTAGGATAAAGAGAAAGTTAATAGCCATATATTTCAAAAAATAATATATTGCCTAGCATCTAGAAGAATGATCAGCTTCTCAATAGACACAGGAACCTTGGAACCTTATTATAAGAAGTGTTCATATTTTGCACAGATCTATCAATATAGTGTAGCATAGCACTACTGAAAGTGGTATCCTTGCACTGGTGTCATTGTGTGACAAATTAAGCAAAGAATGGGAAGTAAGGATTTAGGAACTCATGTACAATTTAACAAAGTAAACTTGTTGGTTGAATTTAATAACAAATTTAGACTTTTACTTTGAATGCCTATATTTTTAACTCATTTTTCCAGTGATTTGTTTCCACTGGATTCTGTAAACTTACCTATCTGTAGTAGATTGGGGTGAAAAAGTGAAACACCCTGATCCTTCTTCATAGGTCATTTGCGAAACACTGGTGTGTTTAGGTTCAAAACACAAGCCCAAGGGTTAGTCTTTCATAGCCTTGGGTATGAGTCCAGGATGTGCTATTTTTTAACTGTTTGACTTGGGCCAGATACCAAGCATGTCTAACTTCCTACTTTCTCCTGAAAATGTAAGGTGGTTCTTATATATTGCAGGATGTGGCTGGGATAAATTATAGGGATATTATAACTTAAGCTGTAGGACCACCACACCAGAGTTCAGCCAACTTTTAGCAGCCCTGGAAAAGAACTTGAATGTGGTGTTTGGTGCATAATAAAACTTTAAGCAGGATTTCTATATGCCTTATATACTGCCTGAGGGATATTAGGAAACAAAATACAGTGATAGTCTCATTTGGGGTATAAGTTTATAAAACTCTCTCAGGATATAAATTTGAAGGAAAACTTATATTTAAGCTCCAATAAAAGTCATTTCTCAAAGATTATATTTTTAGTTTTCTCAATCTTACATCTTTTGATGGTCTATAGAAATTACTGGAACATGTGTGGAGAGCACCTCCATGGAGCAGATGTGCTCTCTCACTCTTTATTTGATGCCATATGACTCTTGCCCTGTCTCATGAATTTTTACTCTACTTTGGGAAAAGGGTCACACACAACAACTTGATAAATTTTCTCAGATTGGCTTTCACAACTTTGTGCAGAAGGGCTTTAGACTTCCCCTATTATATTTCTTTTTTGGCTTAAAAATTGCATATTTTTATTCATGCAACAAACATCTATCAAAAACACTTTGAGGGGGCCGGTGAGATGGCTCAGCGGCTTAAGCGCCTGCCCGGCAAGCATGAGGGCCCGAGTTCGACTCCCAGAACCCACATACGAAAAAGGGGCTTGTGATATCGCTCAGCGGCACGGGTGCCTGCTGGCGTGCGAGGTCCTGAGGTCGTCCCCCCAGTACCCACAAAAAAAAAAAAAAACACTTTGAGGGTCTGTCATTTGCCAACTCAGTGGCAGTTGCTGTAGCATCTGCAAAATGGAGATATTTTAGCCAGTGAAACATGTAAGCTAAAAATAACAATAACAGGAGGAAACGCAGGAGATGCCTTGTAGGTATTTAGAAAATATCATCATCATCATCATCATCATTTTTGTTATCATCTTCTCTCCATGTCTTTTTCTTCACAGATTTCTAAACAGATTTTTTTCACATTTTGTTCTCTAATATTGAGATAGATCTCATAATCGATGGTCACTTATGACCGTAATTGATTGTAATCACCTTAGTTAGGTAGCAGTTGAGGCATAATTATTATGGCCTGCATATGTGTGAACATTAACAGAGTCAGTGCTCAAGCTCACAGGATAGATGATTATGGATTAGAAGAAAAATCCCAGAAACAGTATTGGAGCCTGCTTAGAAGGAAGTCCTATGCTCTTGATAACACAAAAGATGGGAAGGCATGGGCTGCTGTGATCTGCCCAGTTTTTCACTGCTGAACATGAAAGAGCTGGTTGTTCAATATCTGACTGTAAGCTTGTGTCTTAGAAATTTTAATTTTAATTAATTAATTTATTTTTTATGTGGGTACCGGGAGTCAACCTCAGGACCTCGCACTTGCCAGCAAGCGCTTGTGCTGCTGAGCCTTCTCACTGGCCCAGAAATTTTAATTTTGAACATTTAAAATGTACGAAAAAGTAGAAATGATAAACACCCACGTATACAATATCCAGCTTTGATAATTATCAATATTTTTCAATCTTATTTCAGTGTCCCATTTTCATTTTCCCCTTATTTTGAAACATATCTTGTACGTACATCTTCTCAGCTGAAAATTCTTCAGTATTTATCTCTAACTGATAAGAACATTTCTACCTTTACTTAAATAACATGCCATTTTTACATTTAATGAAATAAACAATAATTTCTTGATGTCTTCTGATATCCAGTCCACATTCATATTTCCCTGATTGTCATTTCAGTGTTGGTTTCAAGAATCCAAATTAGGTTCACATATTACTTAGAGTTGTTATGTTGCTTAAGTCACTTTTATTTTATAATGGTCCTCTTATCCCCTTACTCCCAATGCTTGATTTTGGGGAGAATCATATAGGGATGATTTTCTCTGTAGGGGAAAAGAAATATCTTTCCTTCCCATCAAGTTCATGGCTGAGGCCTCTATAACAAAAGATATATTAAATAAGCTTTTCTCTTATTAATCTAAGTTTTATGTAATCTGAGAACTCTCGTAAGGAAGTAAAGACTCTAAGACACTAGTAAACTTATGTGTTTTTATGTTAGGTTTGATGAAAAAGTTGATAGTCACAGAGAAGTCTGATGAGACAAAATAAAGATAAGACTAATTAGTAGATTCTAGTGAAGATAAGACTAATTAGTAGGTGCAGATGCTGTTGGCCTATTCTTCTGCTGCCAAGTTCCTCCTTATCCTTGCATGGATGAGTTTAGTGTTCATTTATGATAGTTGCCTCTCTGGATTATAGGCTTTATTTCATTCAGTAGGGTTGAAAAATGGCAGTTTTCTAATTATATCATTCCTTTTGCATTTATTACGTGGACTTCTGTAAAGAACTATTAAAAAAAACTTATTAAATGTATTGATTATATGCATTAATAGAATTCATTATGATATCTCTGTACATGCATAAAGCATGTACTGTTCAACTCCAACCACCGTTTTTCTACCCTCCCCCCACCTCCCACTTTCCAATCTCTAGTAATCAGTAATCTGCTTTCAGGTTGACTTTTTTGCTTTCACATATGAGGGAGAACATGTGGTACTTGTTCTGTATCTGACTTATTTCATTTAACATAAGGTTTTCTACTTCTGTTCACTTGGCTACAAATGACAAGATTTTACTCTTCTTATGGCTGAATAATACTTCATCGTGTATATGTACCACATTTTCTTTATTCACTCATCTGTTCATGGGCATGTATTTTGGGTACCATTTCTTCATCTTTTTTTCCCTACATCATTTCTTTCTCTTGCTTTCTCTCTTCTGAAGTATTCTTTATTAATTGAAAACATCTCTTAACTTTCTTCTCATGTCTTCAGCATGCGGCTCTAAAAGATATGGACATTTTTGTGTTTAACCACAATGCTGTTATCACGTCTAGCAAAATAAACAGTAATTGGTATTATGTAATTCTGTTTCACAGTGTAACTTCCTTAACTGTCTGGAAAATATCATTCACTATTTTTCTTTATTTTCAAATTCAAACAAGATCCGCACAGACATTGCATAACGTATACTGTATCCCTAAACCTCTTAATCTAGAAAAATCCTGCCTCCATTCCTGTTGTCGACTTGTTACAGAAAAATGAAAGGGGCATGTTGTCTCATAGGAGGTAACATAATTTGATTTCTTGTACCATTATTTAACTTCTCCCATCCTTCTTATTTCCTGTAATAAAAATTATCTCCAGATTTGATTTATATATGTAATCTTGACAAGAGTGCTTCCCTTTTTGTGCTGCGCTCATCTGGAAGAATCACTGTTAGTAATGCTAAGATTCATTAGTAGGTTTGGCAGGTGATAACCTGACTGTTCCATTTTAAAGTTCCACTGTAAATTTTCATGAAAAGGTGATATGTTGATGATTGTTACCTAAATTGTTTATTTCATTAAATGATTGCAAAAATTATGATTTGTAATTGTTATTTTTTTTTATATTTATCACCTAGGTTTTTTTTTTTCCTCCTAAAACTTTCCCTTACAACTAGGATGATTTGGAATTCATTTTTTCTTTTCCTTAACTTAGTCCTAAGCACTAATGGTTGCTAGCTTGGTGTGCTAGTTATATTTCTTTTAGTATGCTTGGAATTGAATGTATAATTATTAAAAGAAAATCACACCTGTGCCTAGTAATATCATCTGATTTTCTCCCAGTTGTATATGTGCCGGGCTTTGGGAAACACTCTTATTTTCCCTGCTTTATAGATAAAAACTGAAGTATATGGGGCCAAGCAGCATTCCTGGATGGACCTTGGACTGTAACATGTGTGTTTTGATGCCAGAGCTGAGCATCAGCACTCTAATCTCGTAGGGCTTTTCTAAATTGCTAAGGTTTCTATTTAAAAAAAAAAAAAAAAAGGCAGACTGCTCTTCTAGATAGAACCACGAAAGTGATGTTGTAATGTGAAGCCCATGAGAAATCCCAGAACTCTCAGATAATTGATCTGTGTCCTCACTTTCAGCGGGTGCCGCCTCCATGGCCACTGTGATTTGTTGTGCTTGTAGGTCTAAATCAATAATTGGAGTATATTAGAGCCTAGATTGACCTAATAAACTTCTTAAACTTCCCCAACAGTGCTTTTGTAGCATTTTGGATGAACTACTTAAGTTTTTCTCTTTTCTTTATTATTCTTTATAATTTAAATCTCAGGTTTAGATGACAGTAGATTGAAACCATTATGGTTGCTTTTAGGAAGCAAGAGCTGTTACAGGCAGCCTAGTCCAGAGTTCCTCAGGCAAGCCCAGCCCTCTGAATCACAAAAGGAACTGTTGTAGTGCCCTGGAGGAGTCTCTGTACTACAATCCAAATACTTGGTTAGATGTAACTTTAAATTTTAAGCATTGTCTTTTAACGTTTCATTTGATTTGCCTTTCCACATGGGTGAGATGAAGTGTCATGCTGCAGATCTTTGAGGGATTTTATCTATGCAGTGTGCCTGCTGAACCTTACTAGGAGCCAGAGAGCGAGCTACAGGAACTTGCTGCAGCACAATCTGCACCTACCTTGCAAATTTACTTTTTCTCTGAAAAATATCAAACTATCTGAAGTGACTTCCTCCTGGATAATATTAGGGAAAAATGCCAGTTATTTTCTGTCATTCCTAGAATTTTAAACCCTTAGGAGAAATTTAGTCCAATTCCTTCAATTTATTTATGAGGAAGGTAAAGCCTCAGCTAGTTTGAATGATTTCTTCTGATTTATAGTGAATTAGATGCGGACCTATAATTAGAGCTGTTTTCTGACTGACGTACTAAGGTACCATAATCAGTTAAAGTTATTTGGTTGTAAGCAACAGAAACTGATTCTAACTAACTTGAATAGAAAAGTAGTATGTATATATATATATATCATAGTGTATATTGGGTATGTTACAAAGTTTAATGTCAATTTTACTATAACTTTTGTGGGAGAGAAAGAAAAGGAACAATAAATGGTTAAGCAACGTAAAGTGTATTTAAAAATTTAAAAACCACAGTTATGATGGATAGAATGCAAAAATACATGGTTTTAAAGATTTATTGGCCACTGTAAGCTCTTGTAGTGGCCTGCTCTGCACTCTGCAGAGCATACTTCATTTCCTACCTTTAGTACCTTTAATAAATGTAAAACCTTTCTACCTTTAAAAAAAAATAAATAAAGATTTATTGAGGTGAATATTAACTTGTGATGTTTAACATCTTTCTATGTGCTTATTGACCTTTTGTTTATCTTATCTGAAGAAATGCTTATTGAAGCCCTTTACTCATTAAAAACATCTTTGTTATTGAGTTTAATGTATTCCTTACCTATTCTGAATACTGTTTATCGGATATATGGTTTGTAAATATGTTTTCCTATTCTATACATTGTATTTTCACTTTTTTTTTGATGATTTCCTTTGATATACAAAAGTTTTTAGTTCCTTTTTTTTAATTTTTTTATATATGCGGGTACCGGGAGTCGAACTCAGAACCTTGCACTTGCCGGGTAGGCACTTATGCTGCTGAGCTATATCACCGGCCCAAGTTTTTAGTTCTGATGAAGTACATTTCATCAATTTTTTTTTTTGTTGCTAGTGTTTTTCATGTTGTATATGAGAATCTACCGCCAAATACAAGGGTCATGATTTTACCCCTGTGCTTTCTTCTAAGAGTTTTATGATTTTAGCCCTTTTATTTAGATCATTGATATATCTTGAGTTAATTTTAGTGTATGGTATGAGGTATGGATTTAACTTCAATCTTTTGTATGTGGCTATCTAGTCATCCCAGCACCATTTTTTGAAATGACAATTCTTTCCCCATTAAATGAAAATCAATTTTGTATATATGAATTTTTATGTGGACCATGAAACTTCAAAGCACGTCTCCCTTGTGAAGTTTGCTTAGAACTCTGCTGTAGTAGAAAGAATGGTGCCAACCAGCAAAAAGCAGATGTCCAGTACACTACCTAGCTACTGACCCTTCTTAGTATAAAGTTCTGATGTTCACACATTTTCTTCTGTTGAATTTTTAGTTATAGTGACCTATGAGAATTTCAAGTTTGTGAGTTTATGAATTTGGGATAATTATTAAAAGAGATATCTAGGCATGGTATGATAAACAAAGTAAACTGGAAGATGAAGTGAGAACAGTTTTCCTATTCACCTTCTCTCTGAGATTGGGTACATGCTGGAGGCTTTACTTCTACACTAGTACTGCCTAATAGAAATGTAGTGTGTGCCACAAATGCAAGCCTGAAATGAAATTTCTACTTTCTCATAGCAACATTAATAAGAATAAAGAGAAACAGATGAAATTAATTTTTTTGCATTACTGGGGATTTAACCCAGAGCCAAAAGGCAAGTGGTCTATTACTGAGCTTCATCCCTAGCTTGCATGCTTGCTTTCTCTCTTTCTTTCTTTCTTCTTTCCTTCCTTCCTGCCTTCCTTCCTATTTTTTTGAGACAGTGTCTTGCTAAGTCACCCAGGCTGGCTTCAAACTTGGAGTCATTCTGCCTCAGCCTCCAGAGTAGCTGGGATTATAGCCCAATATATCTAAATGAATGTTTCACCCTGTAATCAATATTAAAGATTATTGATGAGATATTTAAATTTTTTATACTAAGTCTTTGAAATCTGGTATGTATTTTGCACTTAAATGCATCTTAATTTGAGCCAGCTACCCTTCGTGAACAATATAGTTCTAAACCAGGGGTTGGTATACTTTTTCTGTAAAGGGCCAGAGAGTAAATATTTTCATCTTTATGGGCCATACAGACTCTGCAGAAATTACTCAACTCCATTTTTTTGTATCAAAAGTAATCATAGATGATATATAAACAAGACAGCATGACTATTAGAACAAAATGTTGTTCACAAAACTCGGTGGGAAGAACTATGTGATGGTTAATTTTGTGTGTCAGCTTGACTAGGACCATTATTTCTGGGTATATCTGTGAGAGTGTTTCTGGAAGAGATCAAAATTTCAGTGAAGAAGACCATCCTTACCAATGCACATTAGCTGAGGGCTTGAACAGAGCAAAAAGGCAGGCGAAAGGCAAATTTGCTCTCTACTCTGGCAAGTACATCCATCTCCCACTGCTTTCAGATAGCAAAGTTCCTTGGTTGTTCCTTCTTCAGAGTCAGACTGCAGTTTATACCACTGGCTCCTCTAATTCATAGGCCTTCAGGCTATTCTAATCTGGCACTATCAACTTTCTTGGTTTACATAATTGGCTTTCTCAACTTACATAATTGTATAGGCCAATCTTTCAAATAAGTCTTTTTGAATGTATCTGTATTTATCAGTTGGTTCTCTTTCTCTGACTAATATGTCATATTTAGTTTGCATGTGGCAGTTTCCTGGCCCCTTTTAGCCATATTTGCAATGGAGGCTCTTATCTCTTCCACAGTTGACTCTTTAGGCCTATTGGTTTCTTGGTCTCTGTGCTCACTTCTGGTGTATTAGTGTGTGCAGCTCTGGTGTGTTAGTTAGGGTTTTCTAGAGGAACAGATTCGGCATAAAATATATGTATGATTATACAAGGGATTTATGAGATAAGCTTACAGAATCAGAATTGGAGGAGTCCCAGTGACCATCTCCTGGATCAGAGATGGAAGAATCCAAGATGACTATCTGTGTGCTGGAGAGCCAGAGGATCCAATACCAGTCAAAGGTCGAAGGCCTTGGAGTCCACTGCAGAGTCATCGGTGTGAGTCTGTGCTGGAAAGTCTAAGAGTCTGCATTAGAAGGCTGTTAGAAGTGTTAAGGACCTGGAGACCAACTTCCAGAGGCAACAGTGAAAACTAGATCTCCTCTAGAGAGACTTCCTTCTTTTTTTCCTTTTAACTCTGTCCAGGCTAAAAGCCTATTGGTTGATGCCACCCACATCTGGACTTGGTCTTCCCTCCTCAGTTCACAGCCTCCATGTTAATCATCCACATACACACCGAAAGCTTCACTAATCTGCTAGGCTATTCTCACTCAAGTCAAGTAACACACTACAATTAATGATCCTACATGGGTTTTCTCTGTGCCTCTGGTTTTTCTGTACCAGAAAGTAAGTGGGAGGAGGAGAGATGCTTCATCTCTTGGCATGAGACCCATAGGTAGATGAGAGAAGCAAAAGAGGCTCTCAGGAACCTCTTGACCTTACAGAGAAGGATATAATGCTTATTGTATACATATATTTTTTATCACCCTGTGAAGAATCACCTTCTGCTAGTATTGCTTCTGTCTGTTTCTTTTTACTCTGAAATAGTCCCTGAGTCCTTCCCATCTGCAAAATATTTCTTGAGGCTCCCCAGAGGGACCCATGATGAAATTAAAACTGAAACTGTAACCTTCATGTGGACAAGCTACTGTAGCATGTATACTTCTGTATTTTCAGCAGCTAATATATTTCTTGGCTATTAGAAATTCTCAATATGTGTTTGATAAATGAATGATGGGTGAATGAAATAATATCAGAACAGCTCTAGGTCTGGACCCTCATCATTCAAACTGATAATAATTTAGTTGCTAAGATCTCCTCTTATGTTCTATACCTTAAAAATGCTCTGTCTAGATTCATTAAAGTGATGCTCCCAGATTCACTCACCTGCCATGAGTATCTGAACTGTTAGTTTCCAATGACCCAGCATGCCTTGATCTATTGTTCACTTGTTTTAATTTGCTGAAGGTGACCTTACTGCATTTTTTCTCCCAGAACAATGGCAGGACCATAGTTGTTGGTGTTCCCCAGGGGATAACTTTCAGGCAATGGCTCTCAGTCATTTTAGGACTACCTCTTCGATATAACTTTCATGTGGCTATCTTAGTGCACAGGGGCCTTGAGGCTGATGATGACATTTTGTAGAAAGGCTACAGTGACCTGTAGTTCATAGAACTGTAGTTTGATTACCTATAAGATAAGAACATTCTCATTTGCTGGTAAAATATGTCATTGCTTCTAGGAACTCTGAAAAGCAGACTTCAACAAAACTCATACACTGATTTCCAAAGCTTTGGCATTTAATTGGGATGATAAATAAAGTAGGTGAAACCAATTTACCTGGTGTTGAGTTAAAAAGAAAAAATTGAAACTAATAGGTTTCTATGTCTCCAAGAACTATATGGAAGTTAGTAACAAAGTAATCCAAAGGTATTGTGCCACTTAAGCAGCTCTGCCTTATATGCAACTGAGTAATTCTGATTTGCATTCTTCAGGATTAGTGAAAAGTGTTTATAACAAGTATGGCTCCAGATTCTGGGTGGTAACCTATAAGACCTTGTGACTCCGCATATTAAGTGAGCCTCTGAAAATGTATCTGCATTTTACAGTGATACATCTTAGTGACTTAGGTTTGTGTCATTAACAGGTTTCTGGTATTTAACAAAACTTGTAAACAATCATTTTGCCAGTGTAGTTGTGTAGGGTCTTTCTATATCTGAAGAAAGACCCTTGAATTAAAACAAATGAAAAGAGCTTTTGCTTATAATTCTTCTTTTGGTGAACTAGAATAACTTTTAAGTTCATGTTAAAGCATGTGTCTCTACTCAAAACTCTGCAAGGCCTCCTCACATCAATCCAAGTAAAAATTTAAGTCCTTTAGGTGAATAAAGAGGCCCTTCTCCCTACCTGGGATCCATGCTCCACACTTCTGCTGCCCTTTTATTCACCTCTTGCTCTTTTCCAGCCCCATGGGTGCCTTGCAGTTCCTCAAACGTGCTTGTCCCAGACGGCCTTTGCACAGGCTTTGTCCTTTGTCTGAATCAACCATGCTCCGTGGCTCACAACCCCTCTCTCTGATGTAACCTTCTCAGTGAGGCTACCAGACCTACCTTATTTCAAATTTCTGTCTCTTCATCTTTCTGATCCCTCTAAGGCTGCACAATTGTTTTTCTTTTTGTACTTAACATTTGACTGTTGCATATTCCATTGGACTTAGTTACTTGTTTATTGTTTATCTGCCCCCTCACCACTAAAATAAATTGAGGAGAACAGGGTGTGTGACCTCTTTATTCAGTAATATGTTCCATTATAGAAGTTACTCTGTGATGATAGAAATGTATATATTGGATACTAGCCACATTTGCTAATTGAGCACTTACATTGTTGTAAATGGAAATGAGTCCCTGAATTTTAATCTTTTAAATTTTAATTAATTTTAAATTTTAATAATCACATGTGACTATAATCACTGCAGATCTTTATTTATTGAATTCATGAGTAAATGTCTATCTTCCTGGTGCATTGCTTCTTAGACTTTATAGGAATCAATTGGGGGCCTTGTTAAAAATGCAGATTCTGATTTAGAAAGTCTAGGGTGGGACCCAACAAGGTGTTTCTACCAAGGTCTCAGTGATAGTCTTCATACTTTTTTTTGTCTTTTTGAGACAGGGTTTCACTATGCAGTTCAGGCTGGCCTTGAACTCACTTTGTAGTTCATGCTGGCCTCAAACTTGCAGTGATCCTCCTGCCTCAGCCTCCTGAGTACTGGGATTCCAGGTGTGCATCACCACACCAGGCCTTACTCTTCATACTTTAAGTAGCAAAGTTCTACAGTAGTAATACTGCCTTGGTTTTTGTTTGTGTGTTTACAGGTCAGGTGGTTCCCCATTTCCTGGAAAAGAAAGATTACTAAAAATTACCTGTTGGACTCAAATGACAGAGTATAGGCTTAAAGACCACAAAAAGAAAAAAACAATTCCCTTATCCATGATTTGAATGTAGCTCTCTGTGTACGTTTTCTCTCAAATCTGATTGGATTCAGTTATGGTTAATTTAGAAAATGTTTTGTTAAATTCTGATTTATTATTTGTCAGTTTGTAGCTGCCCACTGTGCCTGACTTGCAGTCCATTTTTCCAGGTCACTGAAGATGTGTGCCAGTTACTGCTAAGAATCTTCGAGCAGTGCTGGACGACTCAGTTCTGCATCCCTCTGTTATCTGATATAGTTGGCTAAACAAATTCCCATAGTAAAAAAATGTCATCAGTCTTTTCCATTGTATAATCACATTGTTCATCTATAGAATAAACATCACTCAGTCCCTCAGGGAAGAGTTTCAATCTTGTTCATAAGCTTTACATTGCTGCAACTCCATGGTCATTCTTAATTATCATGCACTCTTTTCCAGGTAGATTTTTGTCAGAGTGGTAAATTTTGGTACAGATCAATTTTAGGGGTTGTTAGTATTTAACAACAATTAATGTACTGATGAATATGTGTAACATCTCCTGATTTATCATTCCTTTCTAGACTCTTCCCAAATATATCAGAGGCAAAATTTACAGTACCTGTCAGGAGAAAAAGAATAAGATCATCCTAAAAAGTCAATTTTGTTTTGTTTTGTTTTGTTTCAAAAGAGAATGAGGAATAGATGTCTTTGCACCCTTTGGGGGAGGCCTAGTCCAGTCTCCCCACTTTATCTGCTGTAGCCCTGCTTGACCCCAGCCTCAGGAATATTCCCATACTTCAGGGCTACTAACTGGCCCCGGGCATGTTTTCTCTGTTTTTTACTTATTTTTTCTCTTGTGCTTGGAATGCCCTCTAACCAATTTCTGCATTCTCCCTCCCTCAAAGATGACCCTTTCAACATTCAAGGGTAACAGGGACAACAGTCACTGCAGTAGGTAACATGTGTTGAGCACTTTTGATGTAGCAAGCACTCTTAGAAGCACTTTACCTATGTTCTCTCATTTGATCCTCACTGTAGTAAGTGCGAGTCAGGAGTTACTGTCTTCTTTTTGCAGATAAAGAAACAGAAATTTAAGAAAGGACAAGGAACTTGCACAAGTCCACACAGTAAATGGGAGAGCCTGTCTTCAAGGCCACTGTGTCTGATTGTAGAATCCTTTTAAAAAATCTATTATGCCACGCTTCCCAGATTTCTTTTTCTCCCCAGGACTTTCCTCTTTTCTCTTGTTTGAGGCAAATGAAACTAGTGCCCTTAACTAGGACCTAGAGTCTCATCTTATGGGATCTCTCTCCTGCCACCCCATAATACTTTGTACATACCAGTGACATTCCCCTTATAGTACTGGTTTATATGTCTATTCTCCTTGCTCAACTATCTTGGAGGCAGGGAAGGGCCATGTCTTACTTATCTTTGCATCCCCAGTGCATTCCTGAATTATACAAACCTATCTTACTTTTCCTAACTTGTGTTTCTATGTAGTTAATTTTCCATAATAGTGAACTTGCAGCTATGAGCATATTTCACCCTCATGTACAGTGAAAATACCCAAGTGTAGTGTATTTAAATATAATCCCCTAATTGGGTAGACTCATCTGAAGTGAACACATTGACAACCCAACTTTAGTGCTTTGAAGATGATCATAGGGCTCTGCTGAGAGCTTCTAGGTTCCTTTTAGTTTGAAACAATAGCTTAGTGGTGTCTAATAGCTGGTGCTCCAAAAATATATGTGCATGTAAATTTTACTCATGTAAAGAATGAATGCAATTTATAAATAATAATAATGACTGCCCTTCATTATAAATTCCAGATAGCCAGTAGATTCTTATACAATGCCACTCTTACTTCATACCCATTGTGTATTTACAAGTGATGAACAAGTATCATTTTTGTCATAAATGTCATATAACTGCTTTACATGTTGGAAGAATATGTTCTCCAATTCTTTTTTCTTTTGGTACCACTCAGAGTAGAACACTTACAGGCATGGCAATGTTAGATTAATTGAAATATTTTCCATGACTCTTAAGTCAACAAAACATGAAATCTTGATTTGTAGCATTTGCTTATTTGGCTGTTTTCAAGCACCCAAGGTGACTTGACTGAAAGTGGGTTGGGTGGAGATGCCCCAGTAACATTCTGTTAAATAGCACATTTCATATTTCCATTCTATAAATGTTATGATTTGTGTCTAGATATCCCCCCCATAGCCTCATGCGGTCATAGGTTTGTTTGGAGGTGGCTGAATCTAGAGTGTGTGATTGATTTATAGTGCAATGCTGGGATTAAGGGTGCTGGGATTAAGGGTGGGTGATTGCTGGATCAGTCCACTGATTGAATTGGCACTGCCCTAATCCTGGATACAATACAAGGGACAGGAAGAGGCTTCTCTCTCTCCTCCCCTGTTGCTTTTGCTGTCTTCTGCCCACCACGAATTACTCTCCTCTGTGAAGCCACCCTGCCTTGGAGCCAGCTAATTATGGACTGAAACCTCTACAAACTGTGAGCTAAATAAACCTTTCCTCCTTTAACTTTGGGTGTTGGGTATTTTGTCCCAGCAATGAGAAAAGTAACTAAGACCATAGATAAAATAGATGTAAATTATCATAGATAATGTAGATAATAATAAAAGGATTGGGATGTGAGGAACTTTGTGTATTACCATCAAAGTGTTTTTATTTAATTTTATATTAAAATTTATATAATTGTATAACTTAATAAATTATGGTTGGATTTAACAACTGGTTTGCAAAATTCCTGAAATTTAACAAATGGGGGTAAACCTTTAAGGTGTAGCACCAGCACACAGCTGAGACAGTCCAAGTCGAAAATGGTGTTTGGTTATCAGGCTTGTGTGGGAGCACAAGGTTTAAATTCCAACCTTGTCTTTCACTTTCAGTTTATAAATATATTACTTACTGTTTGTTAAAACTTATGGCAAACTGTAAAGTAGTTTATTAGTCTTGAGATTTCCAAGATCAACTAAGACTGGTGAAAACAAGTGCATCTGACATTGGTGGGTACTCTTCTTTGAGCTACACCCTGCATCTTCTTGGCTTCTCTGTGAGCTAAGGACTGCTATTAGTTTCATTCCATAGATGGGAAAACCAAGGCTTGCAGAGAGTTGGAGACACACTGGTTAGTGGAACCCGAGCTCAGATCCAGGTTCCAGAAACACTTCTGGCTTTAGCAGTGGAATGCTAGAGGGAGTGGAAAATGGCAGATACAGAGCACAAATCGGGCTCTTTTTCCCATCTTTTCTCATCTTCTTCCTGGGGTAGGTATAGAGTGAGAGAATGTTCCTTCATCTCCATGAGTTAGTGTTTTCATTCTTGCTGCAGAACAAAATACATAAAATGTAGAGTATATAGGTAAAAATGAAGATAACTTCTGATACCGTTACCCAGAAATAACAAAAATTTTAACAATTAGGGATATGTATCAAAAAAACTTTGTATATATAAAATATGAAGTGTAAAGAATATATGATAGGATAAATATCAACATATATTTATTTAATAATTTTTTCTTTCCATTGTTATTTCCTTAGTTTAGAAAGAGTTAACCATTTTGAGAACTGAAAGCTTTAGCTTTTGGAGAGTAAAACTTACAAGAGTTGGAACTACAGAGACAGAAACTACATTTAATCACCAAATCTTTTTGTATTCTGTTTATTCTCTACTTCAGATATTCACCTGATATGTTAACAAGCACTATCTGATTGACTGGAACTTAACTTGCATTTTTTACTTTTCTTTATCCCTTGGTAATGGTAAGTAGGGTCAAAATTTGGGTGATTCATAAACTCAAGATAAACTTTGTAGATAATTTCATATTTGGTTAAACATTGAGAACATTTTCCATATTTCCATTTCTGATCTGTAAATCTGAATTCTGTTAATGCTTTGTTGATAAGGAAGAAAGGTAAGATTTTCATGTTCAAAGTACTTATCCATTGCAAAGGTGACAGTAAGCTAAAATGTATACCTTGGTTCAGGCTACATTTTTCATACGTCCACCACTTTGAAGACATTGCCCATGAAGAACAAATTCATACAGAGTGACATTTGGTCATTCACCTCACTAAGGGTACTTCTGGGGCCTTTAATCTACTGTGGCAACAATCACATTTGACCATAGTCAGTGAAACGTTTCCTCTTTTATGTTCAGTTATGTGACCAGTGAAATCCTTAATAAGCTCTGTTCTGCAACCCATGATATATAAGTCCTGTGTGGTTTGGCCTAATAAATCCTTATTCTATCTTGATCTTCAGATGTCTAACAGGTCGTATTACACAGAAAGAAATGCTTTTCAGATTTTGTACATAAGAATATTTTGGTCATTTTCTTGTTTAAAATAGTCAAGCCCTATAGAAATAGAAATATGCCTAACTGAAAAATGGAGAGTAGAGAGAAGGTGAGGGAATATTCAGTACTGACCATTGGTAGATATAGACAATGATGTCTAAAACATAATCTTTATAGCTTTTATAAACACTGTTTAGAGAACAGTGGCATATGGTAAAGTTAGGGCTCAAAGATAAAAAGCTGTCCCTTGTACCTCATTAGGGTTGCTCTGTAAAGACTTGTTTCCTGAGAAACTACAGTGTTTATTAACAGAAGAAATATTGAGTGTATTTTATTTTATAGCATATTTTAATAGCAATGATCACATTTCATTTTAAAGACAATTTAAAAAAATGTTTGTTCTCTTTCGAAATATTTTTGTGGCTTGATTTAAATTATAGTTTTGTTACAGTATATATTCACTTAGTGTTGTTAGAATATTCCGTCTTTATACATTTAGTGGTAACCACCTTCAGATGCTGTTTTTCTTTCTTTATCCATACTTTGTTCTCCAACGTAACCATAAACCTATAATTACATAGGATTTTTTTTTCTTGAAAAAAAAAAAAAAAAAACACCCAAATAGAAGCTCTTACTTTAAGAAATAAAACTCAACCTTAGCAGAGAATTTAAAGCTTAGAAGAATTACTAGTTCAGTCTCTTTGAAGACCTAATTGAATCAGTTTTCTAGTGTTGAGTAGAAGAAAGTTAGTACATTTGTCCATCAGTATTCTTAGGGGATTGGTTCTAGGACCTCTGCAGATTCCAGAGTCTATGAATGCTCAAGTCTTTTATGTAAAATGGTGCATATATAACCTGAATATATATATATATATATATATATATATATATAACCTGCATATATACACCTAAAATATGTATATAACCTGCTCACCTTCTCCTGTAAACTTTAAATTATCTCTAGTTTTCTTATATAACAGGACTCCCCAACCTTGTGGCCTGTTAGGAACTGGGCTGCACAGCACGAGGGGTGTGGTGGGCCCAGGGAACAAAGCTCCGTCTGTTTTCACAGCCGCTTCCCATCACTCATATTACTGCCTGCTCTCTGCCTCCTATCAGATAAGCTGCAGCATTGGACTCTCTGAGGAGGACAAACTCTACTGTGAATTGCACACTGGAGGGATCTAGGTTGGGTGCTCTTTTGAACCCATCCAGAAACCACCTCCTCCATCTCCCCCCCACCCCAGGTCTATGGAAAAATGTCTTTCAAGAAACCATTCCCTGGTGCCAAAAAATGGTGGGCACCACTATCTTATAACACCTAATACAACATAGATGCTCTATAATAGTTGTTATAGTATGTTGTTTAGAGAACTGTGACAAAGAAAAATTTCTAGGCATGCTCAGTACAGATGCAGTTGTTTTTTCTAAATAGTTTTGATCCATAGTTGGTTGAACCTGCAGTTACAGAACTCACAGAAACAATTTTACAGTTTGTTTCTCTGTTTGATTAGGTTTTCCTTTAGAGAAAATGGGGTTGAATTTCCTATAAAATCTTATAATTTCTTGAAAAGTTAGTTCTTTAATCCTTTTGAGTTTAGGCTCCTCCCACCTTTTTCCTTCTCAGCAAGACTTTGTATAGTCATTTTATAAACACACTTGCAGATAGCAAGAATATGACCCTTATTTGTAGCAGAACCTCTTCTATTCTGTTTGCATCCTAAATTTCATTTTATAGAATATATCGTATTATCCCATTATTTTCCTAATTTGATTGGCTTTTAATACTGTTCAAGATGAAAATCATATGAATAAATTAAGATGTTATCCTAGACATTCCTTCTATTCTTGTGCCTGCAGATTAGGTCACTGGCTTGAATGAAACAAGAAATGACAGCTTTTCTCAGAGAGTTCTGAGCAGGAATGTGACAGAGGTTCATGGAAGCTGGCTTCTGGGGAATGTGTAAAGTGAGGGAGGCAAATGCCTCTTTTTGCAACAAAACACCAAGGTGTGAAGAGAGCTAAGTGTGCTACACAGTGTCACACTACATGGGCATGAATGTGGAAGAACCTGCAAGTCATTAATTTTTGGCATCTCATTAGATGCTGCTACAACAGCAGTATTTTGTTGCCACAGATGGTTCTATTAAGACTTCCTAGTCACTATGTTGATGAGACTCAAAATATACTGATTAGTCTTATTGTTCAAATGTATTATTCACTTGCTCTTTCTTCCCTCCCTCCTACCTCTTGCATTCCCCTACCAGCCATAGAGTAGTATAACTTTCAAAGGAATAAAAAAAATAAAAGAATAGAACTAAAACCATTTTATACATGGAACTTGACAAATATTTGGCCTAACTATAAAGTTCTTCTTAACCAGTCTCAATTATTTGAACTAATCTGCAATACATTTTATAACATATTACATATAATAGGTAATACATATATAGTTATGAGGTATGTATAGATATATCATACCTAATAAATCTGGTATTTTTACAGATTAAAAGTAAGCATGCATCTCTTTTAAGGAATATTCCTCCTAAGAAAGATTGAGCAGCCTAATTTTTCTACTTTCCAAAACAAAGAAAACCAAATTATAATTCAGAAATTGTCATTTAACTTAATTGTTCATGCTTTGTTTATTCCATTACTGTAGGGTTGACTGCTAGTCTATCTAAATTACAATCTCAGTGTTACTCTGTCCAGTTTATTATATTTAAGGTTTATCAGCTGTATGATCAAGATGAACTATCTATGTTTTACTGATGATAGACATGTTGAAAGATAATGAAGATCTTACTTTTACAATAGAGGCTTTAAATGAGAAAGTATATTATCCCATATTAAGAGAAATACAAAACAGAAACATATAGACAGTGATTAAATTAGGTACATTATGAATTATAAATTATACAGTTTAGATTTTGCTAACGTGACTTGATAGCAAAGAAATAAAAAGATTCTATTTTTCCTTATCTCAGTAGTTTTAAAATTCTGCTTTGACTTCATTACTGGAATGATGTATCATACTGATCCACATGGGCTGTTCCTTATGGGTAGCTGACTGCCAGGCACTCTGGTCTTAGGAGAGGTTTGTTACATTCAAATCCCCTTTGGGGTTAAACTTAAGAACACTGGAATTAAATAATTATCTGGAAGAGCTGTAAGTTGGACACTTACTTCTCATTCAAAACAACGTAAATGGTAATATATATGATGGTCAAATTCCTAACAGTAAATTGCTCACAAATACAAGGTCTAGAGTGCACCTTTGTTTTTTCTAAATGGGAAAAAGTACCAAAATTCTTTCTTTTTCCTTGATTTATCGATGGATCTGAGTGCTGTACTGATTAGGTTCTATCACTAACTGGGTAGGTGACTTTGGGAAAATTATTTACCTTTTTTTAGACTCAGTTTTACTGTCTATATAATGAAAATGATAAAAGTACTTCACTTAAAGAATTATGCTTTAGGTAACATTGTAAGTGTTAAATAATAATTGCTGTTATTTTTATTTTTGTTACCAGTTTGTCATAGTGCTCTAGTTCTACTGTTGAATTCCAGTAGAGTTGTGGTTATTGGCTCCTCCCGTATCTTCTTTATACTTTTTTGGTAGAACTGCATAACTTTGAAATTTTCTTTGTTACCATCTCTCTCTCTCTCTCTCTCTCTCTCTCTCTCTCTGTCTCTCTCTCGATCCAATCCAGGGGCACTGTACCACAAACTACATTCAAGTCTTTTAATTTTATTTTTATTTTGAGACAGGGTTTTGCTAAAGTGCTCAGACTGACCTTGAACTTTTGATACTCCTGCCTCAACCTCCAAAATAGCTGGGACTGTAGATGTGTGCCACCCAACTAATTTCTTTTTCTTTAGCTTCTTCTGCATGAAGCAAGTTTTCCTTTTCCATATCAGCTGATTATTTTTGATATTTTCCATATCAGCTGAAAAAGATATAGAACAAATCAATGTCCCACCATTATCGAATTCTTTACAATAATATTTCAGCAAATCATCCATTTGTTCATTTGTGTATTCCTAGGCATTTGTGGAGCATATGAGACACCCAAGTCTCAAAATTAAAAGAATCCTGGACTCTGTCTTCAAAGACTCTAATGTCAACTCAGATATATCCCTAATTATGGTTGAGGGACTATAAGTTGTATGAATGATGCCTCTGATTCATGCAAATAGAAAAAGACAAAACTATCCTGTAAAATAAGGCTTAATTGTTCTAGAACTTGTATTACGAGCCTTTAAGTTTCTTGAATATGTCCACAAATAACCTTAAAAATCTCTATAGCTATTTTTATCAACTCACCTTCTAATTAAATGAGCTTTCCTTAGGGCACTAACATTCAAAATAATTAAAGTGCACGCACACACTCACACACACAAATACACATGCTCACACAGTCATTGTCTTCTAGTTTCTTTTTGGTTGTTCTCATTACAATACTTCTATTGAAGTAGGGTTGTTTTGTGATATTTTGCCCTTTCATGTATACAGGTCAGCTCTTGTGAGAAAACTGGGCATTTATACCCATTTGTGTTTTTTTCCATGTTCCCATTACTGTACAGACTTTTATTTTATTTTATTTTGGTATGTGCAGACTTTTAGAACAGATCATGTTTATAAATTGTCCATTTGTCTTATATGAATTTGCCTGTATTTTGTGCACAGATTTTTCACACATGAAATACTCCTTCAGGGACCCAAGTCTGCACTATACGGTAGGTATGAAAATCCAGGCGCTCATTTCATTAGTGGTGGAGTCATGGACCAGAACATTTTTGTGAATTCTGATACCATAAATCAGATTTCTCACAGACAACATATGTAACAGACACAAAGTCTATTTTTCTTATACCTGGGTTGCTTCAACCTCTTACCCATGAATGGCTCATTATCATTAAGTAACTTCTGGTAAACCAAGCAACATAAATTTATTTTTGCCTAAACAAATGCTCCTAAATGGTAAATTCCAAAAACCCCTATGTCTTTTAAATAATGCTTTTGCTGAAACAAACATTTCTTTGTCCTCTGTTTCTTTGTTCTCTTGTTTTTATTGTTTTGGCAATTTGGCACTTATTTTTGTTCCTTCCTGTTTCTTCCCTAGGGATAAACTCTTTATTACTTTTTAAAAAATCTCTGTTCCATTAATCATCCAGTTTCCATGAATCACTCATCACCTTCCCTTTTCTTCTACGTCTCCTCCCTCTGGGTTCCTTCTACCCACCTGCTCCTTACTTAAATTATAGCTAATGTGATGAGAGGACTTGTTTAGGAAATCGGGTGGCTTTTGAGCTTCAGAGGATTTCTTAAGTGTATTTATAACTTTTCATGGAGCACATTCTCTTTGGACTGCTTCTTTCTGTTTGGAAGAGGCCTGTGCACATGGCACAGACGGTCACAGAGGCCTATGAGAGTAGACAAGTAAAGGAGAAATCTCAGCATAATTATGTTGTTACAAAGTTTAGCACTTATTAGACTGAAAAGAAAAATTTAAAAGAAAAAAAGAAGTCCCTTTGAAGACATGTATTGTTCCTCTGTGTTTGATGCATACCAGTCTTGGAAAGTTTTGGCTTTTTTTTTTTTTTTTTATCCCACTGGGTCCTCAAGTAAAGAAGTAAACATTTTCCAATATGCTAAACTCAAACACAGAGGCCTAAACTTACCATATTAAATTGAGATAGTAAAGGAAGGGAGCCAGAGAGAGAGAAAGAGAGGCAGACAGACAGACAGACACACAAATAGACAGACAGGGACAGAGAGAGAGAGAGAGAGAGAGAGAGAGAGAGAGAGAGACAGAGACATAAATCTGAACCAGATTCCTCTATGTCTTTCTTCTGATTTCTTATTCTAATAACCAGGAGCACAACCATTGCTTTGTGTCTGACTGAATGCACGAAGTTGCTAATCTGAACCAAGTTCAAAGTGCTTTAAAGCAAACAAACAGAAAGCCTTAGTGACATTCCTGAAGGCATGCCTCCAAGTTCCTAATACAATTACTTCTTGGTTCCTGAGATATAATTAATTAGGCAAGAGATCAACCAGAAACCAGAAAGGAAATAGACTTTCTAAATGGGAGTGACTATGAGCTTCTGAACCTTGATGAGAAGTCCCTGATCCAGTCACAAACATTTCTGGCAGCCCTTAATTGTGGCTTGAAAACCTCTTGAAGACAGGAAACCTTGAAAGTTACGTAAAAGAAGACATATTGGGCAGATAAAAAGATTTTTTCCTAGAATCTGCAGGATATTTTCTTATTTTATTTTCCTCATAGTCTTTCTCTACCTGTGATTGCTTTAACTGACATGTAAGTTATTTTATTGAAAAATTTTCAGATTCTAGATCAAGCACTTAGTCTGAGATGGTTTATCTATTGTCACTACTAAATTAATTTCACTCCGACAGCTGACCACCAAGTCAGTCCCCATTTTGTTTGAGAGCTTTTTTGATTCAGAGAAAGCAGCTTATTGGGCATCTTCATCTTTTTAGTTTCTTTTTATACATAATCCTTTAACAGGCATACAGATGAGAGAAAAGAGTATCTTTTAAAAATTTCTCATACACAATTTTTAAACTGGGAAGATTGTGCAGTTCTGAAAGCACAGAGCTACAGGTTCACGGAGCTCTTGAGCTTCACAGCTGCTGAAGCAGTGCCAGTTCCTCCACCTCTCATTTCCCTCCTCCCATACGTAAACTGCACCCTGTTCTAGGTAGCCAGGAAAACTAGCGAGGCTTGCCAGAAACAAAGGGCAGGAGAGAGGGGAAGTAACTGAATGTTAGTAAATTTTCTTTCTAGTCGTAGCTGCAGCGTCATGGAATGTTACTGCTGGAAGACACCTTAAAAATTGTATGGTATGTGCTGGAGGTGTAGCTCAGTGGTAGAGTACTTGCCTAGCATGTATGAAGCCCTGGGTTTGATTCTCAGCACTGAGAAATAATTGCATCTTGTGTTTCTAGCCTTTTGTCTCCTTCCTAGGAGAGAATGCAAATTCCCACAGCCAGAGTTCTAGATGTTGCAGAGATGTGGGGGTAGCAATGTAGTTTGAATCAAGCTGTAAAGTCATGCTTGGAGTGGATATTCAGGGGGAAAAAATTCATTCCTTGGCATGGCCCTTCTCGTGTACATTTTTGTCCCATCTTCTACCCCTCATCAAAAGAACTGGTTAGACCAACCTTCTCATTTTACAGATAAGAAAACTCAGACCCACAAAGAGGTCAAGGGATTTACAAAGATTAGACTTTGAGGGCACATTTCCCCATTCTTTTATTAGGCATTTCTTATCTCAGAAAGAAAACTATGATAGAAATCAGTGTAGTATTGCTGTTGAGACTAGAACTACATTAAGGCAAAGAGTTTTTTTTTTTTTCTTAAGTGAAAAATAATTCATGTTTTAATCCCAGTTGTGAATTAGCAATACAATTTACCCATCCCATGTTGAAAAGGCCTTATTGCTTTAAATTAATTGCCCACCTCCTCCTCTGATATTGTCATACAATTTCACCCTTCTCATTTTTCTTTTTTCCTACTTTTTGGTTTGTTTTATGCCATGCTGAACTCAAGAACACATTTGCAAAGACTTAAAAAGAGATTATTTTTGAAAATCTGCTACAGCATCAAAGTAACACATTTGTATTTTAGACTTAAAAAGTGAAAAGCCTGTAAATAGAATGTCAGATGAATTTTTATAATCCTAGAACCATATTTCAAAAGCACTAGAGGAGATAGTTATTTGAAAGAACTTTGCAATGAGTCTTATGGTAAAACAAATAATTAGTATCTTATTTATTTGAAAGTTAATCATATCCACAGTATAGTGTTTTGGAGAGCTCAGTTATTCAGAAACCCAATTTCCAAGAGGAAAGTAGATCAAAGAGCAACATTGAAAGTTGGACCAGAAAACCTACCTTCTAATTGCAGAAATAAGGACAAGGCATGAGAATAAAAGCAGACAGCTCCATTTTTTTTTTTTTTTCTCCCTGAAACTTGAAAGATTTCTGGAAAAACTATATGGCTCAAAATTTTCATTTTAAGTTCAAAAGTTGCAAAGAACATAATATACATTTCTGGTATATTGTAAATGTTGATGTTTTAAAATTAAGAGGTTAAATTATTTTTATGGTATGTCTGCTTGGAATGTAATACTGTAATGGTTTCTTTCTTTTTTTTTTTTTTTTTTTCCTGGTACCGGGAATTGAACTCAGGAGCTTGTGCTTGCCAGGCAGGTGCTTGTGCCACTGAGCTGTCTCCCTGGCCCTGTAATGATTTCTTTCTCAGTATTATCTATCTTAAAAATGAAAATATGTTCTTCATTGGTTGAAAAATTTATACTGTTCCCTCTTTTTAAACTCATATTTCACTTGCCTCGCAGGATTTTATCAATGTGCTTTGCTTAAAATATTTTATTTAACCTATAGACTCAGAACATTAAAATTTTTAAAATTTCCTGAATATATATTCTTCTGTGTTTCAAAATTTGCATGTGGATAGGATTTTTATTACTATTACTAGCACAAGGTTGATCAAACCATAAATATTTAACAAATAATGATAATCATTGTATATAAAAGCTACATTTATTAGAACTTCATATATTAATGACATGGGTAGAAATTTTTAAGAAAATAGTTTTAGTAAGTCAAATATTTATTTTAGAAACAAGGTAGGATTTAGTACAATTCAGATTTTCATTTTTCTAGATACAAGCATTAAAATCTTTCTCATATAAATAAATAGATGAGAATGGAAGGACTTTTAGTTATTAGACATTAAAATCTCTTTGTGACATTCATACCAATCACATAGTGTCAGGAAAAAGGGAAAGAAGAAACAGGCATGAGCTCAACAGGACAGGTTTGTTGCAGAACAAACCTGAGAGAGACTGCTATGGCACTAGACACCAGACTAGCTGCTCTCATACAGTCTACGTGGTCTTTAGTGGGGTCATGGGGAGGGGAGAGTTCAGAGAAAGGGGGCTGTGGCTCCCTGCCAAGAACAAGGTTTAAGAGGGCACAAGTGGTAATGGTTGCCCATGGAGGAGGCTTGGGAAAGCACAGGGAGTAGTGACTGCTATTGATAGCAGGGCCGATAGTGTTAGGAGTCCCCAGGTGCAGCTATGGTGGGAGCGGTCTGTTTAGAGAGGTCTCTGATCAGGATAGGGGTGATCAGATTCCTTCACATAATGATTCTTATAAAATTATGTTTTGTGATTCGTTCTGTGACAAGTCAATTTGTACTTCTTCGGTTTTGTTGAAAGGAAAGCTTAATTTAAAGAAGAATTTGCTACTCATCCACTGATATTCACTTTCTCTGTTTCTGGAAGTCAAACCCCAAGGCTTGCTAAAGTTTCTCGAGTATCCATTAATTATACCTGATGCTTTCTCTGAGGAGTATCATGTTGAACGTGGTATACCTGAGAAAATAGAATATTCCAAATTTCGGTATTCCAAATTTCAATATACCTCTGCTAGCATGGTTTTCAACTTTTGGACAAGATGCTTTTGCTTATCAAATGCTTGATATATATTTCATGAAAACTTTGGAACTGTAGGATCATAGCACATTAGATTTATGGAAAATCCTCCCCCCCATAATTGCTTCTGAAAAACTTATTTGCTGAATGAATCAGCCAGATTTCTTTCAGGTTGACCTTTTGCATTCAAATAAACTTCCTAATGGGCCTTCACATGCTTCTTGTTTAACTTTTGAGTTCCTTCTAAAATGGATTGCTGGATATTGTGAGGAGGCTTGCAAAGAGTGACCCCTGGGAGAAATAAGGCAACACCTCAGTTGGTGCTCCTTATTGATTCCCTTTTGCTTTGCCCTCATAGGATTTTTCTCAGGAGCAGTGTATTTTTCGACAATGACTTGTGTATGAAAAGGCAAACACCTTAAACAGAGATTGTCATTCCCTCAACTGCAGGTGCATTCTGATATAAATTTAGGGGAAAAGTTGAAGATCTGAAAATCGATTCTCTTAAAAATATCTGGTTCTGTGTTACTTGGATGAAAGACAGCTATTATAAAGTATGTAAAAAGCAGGCTATGAAGATATGTAACAGCCAGGATAGGGCCATTTAGTGATGATTAGTTTTAACCACTTTCATATGTTCTGAGGATTTTGGTAATTGATATTCATATTGGTGACCTGGATTCACCAAGAATTTATGAGGGCTGATTTCCTTCTAAAATGACATTTCAGATCAATTTCCCTGAAGAGTAAACCGAAAATAGAAGGTAAACTGTTTGAGTTTACCTGAGTAAAGTGGTAAATTTTTGGGATCTGTCTTTTGCACGTAGTTCCCATGCTGAAACATTTTATAACTTATCATAATTTGGAACCTCTTCAGAATCAGTTTTGTGGAATTCTAAATCCACAGTTGTAAATAATTTGGAAAATTTTCTAAGCTAATACAAAAATCGTATAATTTAACTCTTTAAGACTTGATAAATAAGCCAGTGCATGTGATTTCCTGGTTGTTCACTAGCCTATTACTTCAAGATTTCTACCTTATGGAGAGGAAGGAAGCATTACACTATCATCTAAAGAAAACAGAAATTCTTTGTTAGAGAATGTGAATTAAAATTATTTTCTGATAATTTATCATTAATACCATTATGCCAAAATGTAACATTGTACCATGAC
Organism: Erethizon dorsatum; assembly: GCA_028451465.1. Taxonomy (NCBI): domain Eukaryota; kingdom Metazoa; phylum Chordata; class Mammalia; order Rodentia; family Erethizontidae; genus Erethizon; species Erethizon dorsatum. The sequence continues at coordinate 91,842,689 of CM051825.1, read as the reverse complement.
TCCTACATATATTGAGAACTCAGTGGAATTAATAGATTGTATTTTTCTTTTTTCTTTTTTTGATTATATTTTTTCTACCTGTTACTTTTTATAAAACAGAACTGTAAGCTCCTTGTATTATCTACTTCTGCTTGCATAGTTCTATTACAATGAGAAATATTCAAATTGATTTTAGAACCAATGAACTTACTTTGCATGCATATAAACTGGTGATATATGAAATATCAGAAAGTATTTAAAATATCTCTTAGTATATTGGCAGTGTCAATTCCGTGAGGACTGAGGAAAGCTTGTGTTCCTAAGGCAAGTTATTGTGCAGATATTTGCACAGCATCTTCCTTGGCTTTTAGACAAAAAGGACTTGATTCTGCTGGTTCTTGGGTCCATATTGACCATGTAGCAGATAAATCCAGATGCTGTGTGGCTGTGCATGATACTTACCCTTAATGAGCAATAGTTTCATCAGCTGGAAAATGAGGATAATAATAGTATTTATCACATAGGATCGTTGTTTTGAAAAAATAATTAGGTGCATGTAAAACATTTATAAGAGCTCAATGTTATTAACCATTATGATTATTAATGGACCTAAAGTAATAGTATGTGTGAAAAATATTGACTAATATTGAGTTAATTGAATTAAATATTTTTAGCTTGATACAAGTTTAAGGTCACCACAAATTCAATCAGTGGTTTACCATCTACTTTTCTTAAGTGCAGAAATGTTTTGTCATCAAGTATATTAATAGTGTAGACATTTTTGGTAATATGTGAGGATATACCCAGAGATATTATGCTTCAGGTAATGTGATTATTCTTGGGACATTATTGGTCCTTATTGTTATTTACCATCTCTTTCTAGTGTTAAGGTGCCACTTGGATAGATGAAACTTCTAATTGTATGAAAAGAGTTACTGATGTGAATTTTCTGCATTAAAGACTCTGAGGATAGGTCTAAGTTAACATCTTGCCATAGAATTCCCTCCAAAATTGAAGGAAGATGCTTAACCTCTTTTCATTATTTCTAAAAGGGTATCAGGATCCACACAATGAAGAGATGGCTTAAATGTTACAGTTTCCTCTTTTTGTCAATATATGTTAAATGACAAATTTTGGTCGTTTGTTGATCAGAAGTTCCATCAGACAGGGTGTGTGTATATATATATATATATATATTTTTTTTTTTTTTTTTTTTTTTGTACTGGGAATTGAACTCATGACCTTGTGTTTGCCAGGCTTGCACTGTACCACTGAGCCATATCCCTGGCAGGTATATATTTTTTAATAACACCAAAAGGAAGTTAATTATAAACCTTGGATAGATAAAATATTTAAAGCATATATTATATTCTCAAATGATAATAAAGGGAATCTTTGGTAGTGATATTCTCAGGAACTACCTCATTGGATAGGTCGACTTGGGAGCAGTAGGTCAAGAATAAGCACTATTATCGTATATATCATTTATATAATTATATTAATTTGATCTATAAAATAGGTACATGATTCTAACACAGTTCACTGAAAGACAATTTTATTGACTTTCGCCAAGGCAAGAGTTTGATTATCTTTTGGCCAATTGGTCAAATTTGAAGACCCCTATCTCTTAAGAACGGACCTTGCATATGACAGTATTATTGGGTAGTTCCTTGTAGAAATGGCTCATCAATTAAACATATCCCAGGTTCTTCTCACCTTGAACAAAGAATTGAACAAGACAAACCAAAAATGGTGATAAGATTTATTTGAAAAGTGAGGAGTGAGGGAGAAACTGGCTCTGCAAAGCAAACTTGGGCCAAACAAGAGAAGGAAAGAGAAAAGCAAAAAATAAAAATATACCTTGGTCTGGAAGACACAGGGCGGGCTACCATGAAAGAGACACAATAGCAGTTTCCTTGTAGTGTCTGTGTCCTTATATGTTGTCCACATTTTGTGGGAACTCATGAGAAGTTCTACATATGGGGCCTTGGGACTTATTTGGCACTGTCCTGGAATCTTATAATTAACAGGTCCTGCTTACTCCCCCCACAGCCAACTTTGCCATACCTTGTCTCCTATCTCAGTAGTAAAGAAAAGTACTTTAGCATTTCAGAGAAAAAAAGAACAAAGATATGGGCCAAAGTTATAGTTCAGTGGTAAAGGATGTGTTTAGCATGCATCAGGCCCTGGATTCAAACCCCAGCACCATTAATAACAACAAAAATAAAGTACAGAAAGTGACAGCTAAGGATGAATCTAGAAAGCCACACAAAAGACCAGCACACATACAGTGTGGCCTTTTACACTGGGCAGAGGCTACCACTGCATCCTTCTTGCTCATTCTCTCTCAGTCATTATTTACAGGAGACACATGGTACCCTGTCACTTAAGCCGTGTCAGAGTTTGCATTTTTCCTGATTTGGCTGCCTTACCATAGGATCCAATGAAATATGTTAAATACATTTTGTGAGTAAAATTGCTTGGAAAGAAACAAAATTACTGAGCAGTATTCATTGGGAACTTCAGAGTAATAAAGCAGAGTTTAGAAATAAGACTGTGAAATATTGAGTAGCTGTATCAGGTTGTGGAACTAATTTACTGAGGAGGTTAGCTGCCAGTTTTCTGTAAAAAATAGTCCAAATTAGTTCGATTATTTTAGTAATTATTATTTAACATGTGCTAAGTGCCTGCAGCATGTTGGTACCTTCATAGGATATCCGAATGCACCATGGAAGGAGCTGAACTTGCTATTGATTTTAATTAATCTCTCAAGTTAATTGCCAATATGGGGCACATTTCTTACATGAGTAAAACTGGAGTGTGAGGAAAGATAATGTCCCTCCCTCATTAAGCTGTCCACATTAAATTTACAGAGTGACAGTGAGGCCTATTCACGCTTGGTTTTGATAGCTTTCATTACTGACAGCCCAGAGTAAGTGGAGATTTGTCCTTTCATTATTAGACTCAACCCAATAACTATGGCACAAACACAGCCACCTCTATCAGGGGGATTTCAAAGAGCTATTTGTAGCTTGATGCTCACCTTGTCATATGTTTTTTTCCACTAGGCCCAGACTTCTTTTGTTCTCTCAGTACAGGGAAAATTGCAGTGCTGATACCTGCCAAGAAGGGCAGCCCTCGCCAACTGCAGTCTTCCCCAGAGTAGGTATCACTTAGTGACTTCTTCAAATGATATGACTTTGAGATCTTAGGCACTTCCCTTAACACAGTTGCACAACAGGTATGTGATTCCCCCTCCCCCCATCCTCCATCTCCAACTCGTGCCTTGTACATCATCTTGGACAGGGCCTTTTAAAGTGGCTGAGATGTTGTTATTGATTACCTGCTGCAACTGAACAACCATTTGTGTGTCTGTCTTTTCTTCAGCATTTGCTTCTGTAGGGTGTTAGGTTGGATCCCCAGAACTATAGATTAGTGATTAGGTGATCATTAGAGAAGGCTCTTGGAACCCAGCATGGTGGTGTATTGCCTGTAACCCTAGCGCTCTGGGAGACTGAGGCAGGAAGTTCTCAAGTTCAAGCCTAACCTGGGGAACTTAGTGACTTGGAGAGACCCTAGGAGAAACCAGGAAGGGAATGGGAGAATTAGGACAGAAAAGGGAAGAAAATGTGAAGGCTGTGGTTTCAGTGAACCAAGCTTGATTACCACATGAGTCCCTAAAGCATGAGTCATCCTGCGAAGTCAGCTTGGCCCTGAGTCAAGGAAGCAGGCTTTTGTACCTGCCCTTCCCACCATCTGTCAGTAGCAGTGGGCCCTGGGTGGGGCAAAGTATGGTGGCTTATTTCCCAGGCACCTCTGGGTGAGGTGGCTCTGATCACTCAAGGGTGGTCCTTAGGAGAAGATTGTAGCACCACCTGCGAGGTGGAATGGGATGGATACCAGCAGAGGGCATCAACAGAGGGCATAGATAGCCTCTGAAGTTTAGGGAACACATTGCGCAGTGGTACAGGGCATTTGCATATGCCAGGAACCCAAGCTTTCTCTGTTACAAAATTCTGTGATGAAGTCAGAGTGTTTTAGTCTTTAGTAAGAGAACACAAACTGATAGAAAATTCTGTAGTACATTTTTTTTATCTTTATTGAAGATGAAGTTTTAGTTCTCAAATAGAAATAGATCTTCACTTCAGAAAAAGGATATGATACCATTTAACCCCATGGAACTTAATTTATCTATTCCTCCACATTGGTTTTCAGTAATTTATTGTTAGTGCCTATAAAGGTAATTAAATAAGACAGATGAGAAAATGATTACACTCTCTTGCCAAAGAAGTCAGGTATGCAAAGTGTCTGGGTGTTATTAGTTAGCTTGCTTCTAAAAAGTGGCCTACCAACTAAACGTTACCAGGTCCTGGATAACTCACCTCTCTTTCTGGAGTTGGATTCCAGGTTCTTTTTGCTTTGAACAAAGAATTGAATGAAACAAGCAAAAAGCAGTGGCAAAATTTATTCAAGAAAGCAAAAATGAAGAGTGGGAGAGAAACTGGCTCTGCAGAGCGAGTCTGGGCTGAGTAAATAGAAAAAGAGGGTAAGAGCAAAGATAAAAGTACACCCTGTGTTGAAACACAGGGTGGGTTATCAGGAAAGGTATGATAGCACTGCTCCTCATGGCTGCCTTTCTTTTATGCTATCCAAATCTCGAGGAAGCCCATGAGAACTTCTACATAGGAGTCCTGAGAGGCAGTGCTGGGATCCCACGCTTCAGGTTGATGTCAGGTCAAAATCATCCTATTGAAAAACTGCTTGAGTTTTCATAAGAAGTCCATGACCTTTGGGAACTGTTCTGCGCATGTGTCCAGGATCTTGTAGTTAGCAATTCATGCCCACTTCCCCAGCCAGCTTTTGCCACCCCCTAATCTCCTATCTCATAGGTACTGCAAAATGCAGCCTCCTGTTATACCAAGTGACAGGGCCTAACTTTGTGATGTAAACACATTACTGCAAATATCAGTGCACAGAGAATTGTTTAGACAGGCTGTGAAGATGATTACTAAACAAGCAACAAAGTAATAAAATATGAAACAACCTTTCTTTGACTGTTATAATTCAAAATTGTTATCACTTTGGATGATCAATTCATATGCTCTTAACTTTCTATCATAGGCTTTTAAAAATGAGTCAATGTTTCATATTAAAATATTAAGTATAAAATATTTTATATCCCAAAGGGCAAAGGATATATTGACTCTAAGGATATATTGATCTAATTTCAAGAAGAATTCTGTTGTTTAACATTTATTTTAGTCATTGACTTTGCTGTTTTTATGGTAGAATAATTTTTAAAGGCATTTTGTTACAGTTTGTTTAAATGATAAAAGAAAAAATGTGTCCTAAAAATAGTGGTTGCAGTTTTCTTCTGAGTCTCCTTTTGGCAGCTTAAAATCTCAACCCTTATTTGGGAGGCAGGAATCCATATGAGAAGGAACTTCAAAACCACAATTATACATTAACCCTGGCCTTTTTTCACTGAAACTGCTTCTCAAACTCTCTGTGCCATCCTTATATTTACTAAGACATTTATGTTTAAATGTGACTCTATATATATCTCCTATTGTAAGCAGAGTGGTAATTTCTGTTTCTGTTCCTGTTCCTGGCTTTTTTGCCCACGAGCCATCCTGCTCTGTTGCCTTCTCCTCCCTTTGCCTGCTTTTCCCTCTGATGGCCTCATTCTGTGTACTTTGAGTATGAATGGAGTGGGGTTGGACATGGCTGGTAAGGAGAGGGGAAATTCCCACTTCTGGTCTTTACTTGAAGGAAGATTTGCTATAAGGCTACCCATGTGAGAACTGGCCTTCCAACAATGATAAATAGCTTCCTGGACTTAGCTAAGGGCATCACGGTAGATTTTTTTGAAAAGGCACATTATGGGGCTATATAATGCTCACATTTACTTTTTGTGTGTGTGTGTGTGTGTGTGTGTGTGTGTGTACCGGGGGTCGACCTCAGGACCTCGCGCGCCAGCAGGAGCCTGTGCCGCTGAGCGATATCACTGGCCCTTTTTTCTTATGTGCGTTCCGGGAGTCGAACTCGGGCCCTCGCGCTTGCCAGGCAGGCGCTTACGCCGCTAAGCCATCTCACCGGCCCTCACATTTACTTTTCAGGAGTATTTCTTTTTTTTTTTTTAAATATGCAGGTACCGGCAGTCGAACTCAGGACCTCACGCTTGCCAGGCAGGCGCTTATGCCTCTGAGCTATATCACTGGCCCTTTAGGAGTATTTCTATTAATGAATTATTAATTTTAATTTTATGAATCTTATTATATTAAACAATGTTACTTAACGGGAAAATAGAATATCAATAAAATAAAATATTAAATTTTTAATATGTAATGTGTGTAGAATAAACGTCCACATTTTCAACATCAACTGTTCACCTGCTTACAAGACCTAAAAAATAACAGCAGAAATAAATTCCTATGTGAACTACAATGAAAATATAAATAAAGCTCTACCACAGAAATAATCTTTACTTCAATTAAGTTTTCACACATGAGAACAGCATGTTCCATACACAACTATCACTTACAGGGATAGCACATGTGTTTTGTTTTCCTGTCTTCTTTGGTAGGACATACTTGACATCTTGCTGGTCTCCCTATTTTCTTTTTTTTTTTTTTTTTTTTTTTGTGGGTACCGGGGGGTCGACCTCAGGACCTCGCGCGCCAGCAGGCGCCCGTGCCGCTGAGCGATATCACCGGCCCCTTTTTCGTATGTGGGATCCGGGAGTCGAACTCGGGCCCTCGCGCTTGCCGGGCAGGCGCTTAAGCCGCTGAGCCATCTCACCGGCCCTATCTCCCTATTTTCTTAGGAGGTTCTTATGATGTTTCATCTGTCTGTTCACTGGTCTGCTCCAGAATTCTTTTGCAGAGTTCTTTGGGCAGATATTTATTGTCTTTCCTCTCTTATAATTGATCATTTATCAGTTCCAGTCGCAATCCTTTAAGAAAATTTCTCTGTGATATTTTGTGCTTGTTATTTTCTTTGTAAACTATGAAATTATTTATGCCTGACATGTTTAGGATCAAGTAAAACAACCAATGGCCAACTTTTGTGTTTCCAGTGAAATCACAGTTGCTGTAGAACTCATCAACAGCATCTACTCCACCTTTCATTTTGTTGTAAAATGTGACCATTTCTGGCTTCATTTGTGTTGAGGATTCACTATCAATCTTTTTTATTTGCTTGTTTGTTTTGAGAAATGGTCTCAGGTAGTCCAGGCTAGTCTTGAACTCACTATGTAGCGCTGGTTGACCTTGAACTCACAGGATCCTCCTGCCTCAACCTCTGGAGTGCTGGGATTACAGGTGTGCACTACCACGCCTGGCTTCACTATCAGTCTTATCATAGTGTAATGTCAACAGTATCAATACTACTTTGTTTTTCTTCACCATATAGGAAGTCAGTGTTATGTCTTTGTGAAATCCAAAGATTACATTATACATTTCTCTATTGTGAACTTGCAGCATTTTTTCAGGAATCTTGCCTTTGTTCTAGCAAATAGTTCCTTTGCTGGTCAACTGGTGTTTTTTTAGCAAATGTAGCATCAATGGGTAACTCCTGAACCAATTGTCTAATGTTACATTTGGGTTACTTTTTTAAATAGGTGGAACAAGTCTGTTCACAACATCATACGGTTCATTACTGCATGAATAAAGACCGGGTGACTTAGTTCCACTACAAACTTCTAAATTCAAGGTGTAAAATGTCTTTGCATCTGCCAGGGGATATAATTTTATACCAGATTTGGAAGGTTTATTTGGCACATATTGCCAAAACCTTCAACAACCACAAAATGATGCAAGTTGTTTATCAATTGTCATGTATTCAGATGGTGTATAACTTACCTGACAGTTCAAAACAAAGCTTTCAAAAAATGAGTAAATAGCAGCCAAATTGTTGGAGTTTTTCTTTTCTTCGCTGGTCTTTTTGTTATCAAAATGTAGGCAATTTTGAAAGAAATCAAATCTCTTGAGTGTCATTATTGTCTAAAAATCTCAATACCACATCTGCCACTTCTCCAAATATCCTTCAGATTCTAATTAGCACGATTAGAATGATAAAGTACTGCTGTGAAGGCTTTTAGTTCAGATAGTGAGGTATCATGATAAATATATTTTTGAATATTACTATTATCGGGTAGCTTGCTTCTAAAAAGTGGCTTGTTAACTCAATGTGACCAGGTCCTGGATAGCTCACCTCTCCTTCTGGAGTTGGAGTCCAGGTTTTTCTGACCTTGAACAAAGAATAGAATGAAATGAGCAAAAAAGCAGGAGCAAAATTTATTCAAGAAAACAAAAGTGAAGAGTGGGAGAGAAACTTGCTCTGCAGAACAAGTCTGGGCTGAGTAAATAGAAAAAGAGGGTAAAAGCAAAGATAAAAGTACACCCTGTGTCTGGGAAACACAGGGTGGGTTGTCAGGAAAGGTATGATAGCACTGCTCCTCATAGTTGCCTATCTTTTATGCTATCCAAATCTCGAGGAAGCCCATGAGAACTTCTACATAGGGGTCCCGAGAGGCAGTGCTGGGATTCTACATCTCAGGCTGACGTCAGGTCTAGGCCGTCCTCTTGAAAACCTGCTCAAATTTTCATGAGAAGTCCATGTGCAGGGCTTTGGGAGCTGTTCTGCACATGTGTCCGGGATCTTGTAGTTAACAGGTCATGCCCACTTCTGCAGCCAGCTTTTGTCACACCCTAATCTCCTATCTCATTACTATTGATACACATAGAATGTTTTACTCGTATTTCGTTATCAGTGTATTTCAAAACATCTTTTAGCCTATCACCCGTTACAAGGAATTTCCAAAATTGAATTGCAGTTTTGGCATTCTGTCCGATGGGTTTCACCCCTGGCAAGAACGTAATAACATTTTCTGACCTAGTTCGGATTGTTCAGGTATACATGAACATTTTGTAGCATTTTGAGTAGTCGAAATTTATTTACGTTACTGTTTTCTTCCTCATCTGAATCAAGCTCCTCATTCTGAACTTCTCTATCTGTCGTATCTTGGTAACTTCTTTGGCTTACATGACCCAGGTCATCATCAGTAGCTGAATCACCGGACTTACTTTGAACCTCCTAACAAAGTTGTAAAAGAGGATTTTCATGTGACATTGTACTGAATTGGGCTAATTCTACAAGAAAAATAAAAAGAAAATATCTAATAAAAAATTATAAATATACAAAAATGTAACATGGCACACAAAGTAGGTAAAACTCACCCATTTACACTTTGACACACATTTATACACCTTACTATTCATTGTACCAAGTGAGTGAACACAAAGATTGCTTCCTGTATTCCCCCAGCACAGCTACTGAGATGCACAGCTGGCTACTGTTATGCTTAAGTACATATTTTTACTAGACAAATATGGTCAGGGTGGTAATTACCCACCATAATGCCCCTTGGGCTGCTCACTGTGCTCCACGGCCTGTTCCAAGTACTCTAAACACATCCTTTTCTTCATTCCTCACATGGGCTCTAGGCAAATCATGTATGTATCATCACTGCATTTCACAGACAGGGAAGCTGAAATTTGGGGTGGTCAAGCCATTGCACCCCCAGCCTACTCTTAGAAAGCTTTTTCTTGTGACAGGGGCTTGGATTAACCAACAGTTATCCATCTGACTACCTCATCTACATATTGGTACTCCTTTAAGGAGTTCTTGGTGTCAGTTATTAAAGCTCCTTAGCACTATGTTCATATGAGGTATTTCACCATTAGTCACCGCCATTATCATCACCATCATCATAATTATCATTCTTACCTTGCTCCTCCCTCTTATCATATCAGCCAGCTATTGTCTATCTTTCATGTGGTAAACCCTAAGGTGAATGTTTTAGTCTTAGTGGGTTTTCTTCTAATTCTTCTTAATTGGATGAAAACAAAAATTATGATGCAGATAGGTGGTAGCCCATCTGTAACTCATCACACACAATGATGGAGAAATAATTGGTTTAGGAATTTGACAGATTCGAGTTTCTAATTATAGTTATAAACAAGTTGGATAATATATATGAGCTTCTTCTCTTCTTTCCCATGGGTCTAATGATTCCATCTCTTACTTTCCAGGGATAATGAACAGAGACACCATATACATACAGCAAATGCTCAGCTGTGTTTCAATCGTAGCCACCACCCAGGAGATGTTAGCTCTTCTTCCTATCTTTGGTTCCTCTCATGTGGGGAGAAAATGAATTGTGAAATTAAATAGTACAATAAAAAAACCCTTATATATTTAAAAACTTACATTTCTCATTTACTTAACTACAGGGTATGTTTGGTTCCATAATGTGGCTTATATCCATCATTTAGTTTTCACAGCAACATCTGGTTGACTTTTCTCAACAGTAGGAATGGGGGTCTCTCTCTTTTCCACCTGCTGACCTATGTGGACTTCATCAGTGGATTTCTGGCCTTCGGACCAAGAAGAAACTCAAGGAAGAAATTGGAGGAATGTGTCTGGCTGGGGGTGCAGCTCACTGGGAAGCGTGTGCTTAGCTTTCACAAGGCTCTGTGTCTAGCTCAGAGGGAGGGAGGGAGGAGAGAGAGAAAAAATGAATGAAATAAGTGAGTTCAGGGTGTTAGTTGCCTTGGATCTCTCCTGGTGAGGCCACCTTGGTCTGGCTCTGCCAGTCAAAAGTGATAGCTCTTCTTGAGGTTGACCTCTCTACCTAATTTTCTCCTTCCTGGCTCTTTTTCCTTTTTGTCCTTCTCTCTTCAGATTGAGGGATGATAGTAGCTCCAGAGTATTGGATATTCCTTTTGATTTCCCTGTGTACTACCCGAAGTTTTATAAACAGTCCCTTTATTAAATTCTCATCAAATTATTCTAATTTGAGTGGGCCATCTGTGTCCTGCTGGGATCCTGACTAATACAGAAGAGGAGAAACTAGGGAACTTTTTTTGAAACTGTACATGCATACCAAGTGCACGGTTTAATTGGGGTGCCTTGGCTGGATGCTAGTAGAGTTGATTAGGGAGTGAAAGACACTCAAGTCATTCTTGCTATCACCACTAGTAGATTCTGTTTTTATCAGTCTCAGTTGATGTTAAGGATTTTTGTTTCAGTGTGGGCATTCTGTGCCCTTGTTCTTTCATTTACATACTATTCATGTGTCTCTAACATTGGATTTTGCACTCCTGTAGAGTAGGGACTCCTATTCATTTCTGCGCCTTCAACCCAAATACAGAACAAGGCTTAGTATCACCCAGCATTGCAGTTATTTAATGGTCACTCTGCCTACCCCCCGGTGATGAGAATAAACTGAAGTAAGTGCACAAGTACACTGGGAGAGCGCATTTTTCTTCTTGATGTTATCTTCTGTTAAAAACCCCAAACAATACATTGTTGATGTGTTATATCTGTAAACATCACAGAAATGGACAAGCCTGACTGTATTTCTTTTCTTTAGCATCTGCTCATGGAGAAACATTGGATAGATGCCTAGAAGGCCCGGGCAATTATAACTTTTCAGTGGGATATACTGATCTGGTTTCAATTTGAAATAATAAAGAACATTTTTTTCTCTTCTGACTTTTTACTATTAGAATTTGTTCCAAAATATTCTAATTACTGGATATTGATGTTTCTTACTTTGAAAAAATGATTATAGATATTCTGGAAATAATTTTTTTTAACCTTTTAATTAGTGATAGCCCTGGAAAAATCAGTGCTAGAGTAATCTCAGCTTTGGCTTTTAAAGGATATAAATATAATGTCATAATGAAATGCACATTATGATTGAGTATTAAAATTAACAAAGTTTTAAAAATACAGGCTTTCATTCTTACTGTTTTGATACATTTAACTATCACAAGGATTGAAAACTAATAGTACATACTCAATTCAGTGGCTCTATTTTCAAGTCTTGTTAGTAAAAATAAAAATTCAATTAATTTTTGAATTGGAATAATCTCTTAATCTTACAAAGGAATAACAGTGTGAGTGTCCCTTTAGATAGATTTTTTTTTCTTTACAGATTGCAAATGGCTCTCCTACTGAATTTACAGACAGAAGTGTGGGTCCCCTGAAAGAGATGCTCTCTATAGAGTGACACAGATTTCTCTTGGGGGACTTCATATAAAGTAAATTATTTATATAAAACTTAAAGGTCTTCTGCCAGGCTTTAGTTTTTTTATACCACTGCAAAATGCCAGAAGCAGTTGCAATTGGGCTGTATTTGATGGGAGAGGACTGCAACAAAATTCTTTTCTGCAGCATTCTCCTTCTGGAGAGAGGGATTATAGCAAAGGTGGGCTAGGGCCAAGAAGGATTTCAAAGACAGTGCAGGGCCTGCTGTAGTGTAGCCACTGAGGGATTCCAGCCAAGCCACTATAGGAGACGGGTGCAGGGCAGAGAATGGGCTTGGGGTAGAAGAAGTTGGAAGTATGGACATCTGAGCTGGTTTTGGGTTTATGATCCACTTCATTGGATAGATGCTGATTCTGGGGAAAATTTTAAAAAAGGGCATAATTACCTTAGGAATATTTACCACACTCAATAAGCAGTTCTGATTTAAAAACAACAAAATAGTTTAAATTTTGTCATAGAAGTAATGAGTAAAATGCCTGAGGCTGTGGGAGTGTTGGGGGAGAGAAATGTGGGAGATATTGGTCAAAGGAGCAAAGTTTTGATTAGAAGGAATATGTTTTTGAGATCTATTGCATAACATGGCAACTATAGTAAATATATATTTACTAAGTTGCTGAAAGTATATTTTAATTGTCTCACCACAAAAAACAAATATGGTAGCAGATATATTCATTAACCTGACTTAATAATTCCACATCTTTCCCCAAAATATATATAAAGTAACACATTGGACCCCTTTAATATATGCAAGTAGTATTTTCCAACTTATAACTTTAATTTTTATAATAATAATTTCATGTATTCATAGAAAATAAGCAAAGGAATATATACAGAGGTCCTGTGTATCTTTCATGCAGCTTGCCCAATGTTAATATTATGCTTACCTTAGTACAATATAAAACCAGGAAGCTGAAATTAATACCATCCATACAACTTAATCAGATGTCATCTAAGCATGTGTCAGTAGTTTGTTCCTTTGTATTGTTGAGCATTCCATGCTATAGATATAGTAGTTTGTGTAGCCATTTACTCATTGAAGGACATTTAGAAAATTTCTTAGGTTTTGGCTATTACACATACAGCTGCTATAAATATTCTTGTAAAAATTTCTGTGTGAAAATAAGTTTATTTCTCAGGAATAAATGTCTAAGAGTGCTGTACCATAGGGTAAAGTTACTTTTAGTTTTAAAAAGAACTGCCAAATTATTTTCCAGAATAGTTGTACATTTTGCACTCCCATCAGCAATGTAGGAGAGATTCGATTTCTCTGTATCTTCAATAGTGTTTTATGTTAACAGTATTTTTTTCTTAGCCATTTTGAATAGGCATACAGTAGTATGTTATTGTGGTTTTAAGTTGCACTTCTCTAATGGCTACTGATGCTGAACATATTCATGTGCTTGCCACCTGCATATGCTGTTCAGTGGGAGGTCTCTTCATGTCTTGCTCATTTTCTAATTGGGCTATTTGTTGTTTTTTGTTATTGTTATTGAGTTTTGAGAATTCTGTGTATAATCTAGGTATTATTTCTTTGTCATATATGTGCTGAGAATGGCCCCAGACGTTACCGGACGTTACTGTTTTTGAAGATAAATTAGACTGCTCATTAGTGAGGATTGGGTCTCCCCAGCAGTTCATGATTGGGCTTTCCCTTTTCTGGTTATTTGACCAGAGTGAGCCATCTTTTCCTGCTGATGTTTGGGGTTGCAGGCCTCTCCAGAGCCAAGTTTAGTATATTATATTAAAAATATAAAATGAATATTAAAAATATTAAAAATTAAAATGAAACAAAACAAAACAAAACAACACCACATTGTTGTCGCTCAGGTTCTGAGATCCCTAGCCAGACTCCATTATTGTTTCCTAGTTTTAGAGCTCTGTCATCACTTTCTGTTGACCACTTACTTTTTAGGGCATTCAGTTGTATTTATAGAGAAGGGGCCGAGAAACGTGAGTCCACTCCATCTTTTTCCAGAAGAACCCCTATGATAACAGACAGGAACAGAACTGATTTTCCTGGAGATGTTATCTGTAGGAGCATGGTAAGCTTTGAATTCTTAATGATCTTACCTGGGGTTCTGAAGTGTCTTTTGCATTAGAGTGGCTCTTTAAGATTGCAAGCTTAAAATTTGGAAAACCCAGGTGAATCGCGCTGGAGGAGAGTGTTCCCTCCCATAGCCTCTCCTCCGCTGCTACTCAGGTGAACTACCCTGGAAGGCCTAAAGAATGGACCCTCTCATTGCTTCTGCCATGACTGAGGTGAACTGCTTGGGAAGGCCCAGAGACCACAGGGAATACCAGAGACAAAGTAGGGTCCCAACTAAGGCACACAGGATGGACAGACGAGACTAGTGGTGTGAAAAGTCGGAAGCAACCATGACAATATGAGCCAACAGGTGACTGAGGCTTCCAAGGGACCAGCAACCAGCTTGGGAAGAATCCAGGACTCGGTAACTGGCACTTTTCTCTCATTTTTCTCTTTTCTTTTCTCTTCTTTTTCTTTTTTCTTATTCTTCTTCCTCCTTCTTTCTTTTCTTCTCTTTTCTTTTGTTTTCTTTTCTTTCTCTCTTTTCTAAATGGCTGGGGGAACTCCAGCCACAGAAAACTAATCCCACCCCACAAACCCAGAGACTGAGTTCAGATAATCCCTCCAACACTCCTTCATGCTTTTCTATCCCCTTCTCTAGTTTCCCAAACCTTGTGTGACCATCCTTTGTCCTCCAGCCTTGCTTCTCCTTCCTTTCCAGTTATATTTGTTTTATACACTATCCTTCCTAAATTTCCCCACCACGGGGTGAAGTCATCATACCAAGGGGAAACACTTTGCATACAAACTCCTAATTCATGATCAGTTTTGTTATATAACTATAGACTCTGCTCCTGTAGTCTAAAGTATAAAATCAATAGTTACCACAGTTTGTCAGTTTCTAAACTGTGCTCAATTCTATTGTTATTTCTAATTTACTACTTTAGCTAGGATGTCATATCTGCTATAATCAGTTGTTCCCTCTTCTATAACAATACTGGGAAGCTTTGGGGTAATAACCTCACCACAGCCTGACACCAAAGGACTGGGGACTGAGCCAAACAGATATGAACATCCTACTCTTAATTAATTGGGAAGGTAGGATTTTGTGACAGACATAAACCAAGAATCTCATACACACAGAAGACATCCCTGAAGTACAGACTTTTCCTAGAGAGGCCTTGATAATAGTGATATAGCTACCTACTACCAAAACTCACAAGGATCATCACAGAAAACAAAATAAAAAAAAATTTTTTTTTTAAATAGATGACAAGATGAAGAAGCAAAATGAAATCTCAGGCCTCCAGCCCACATGGAACAAATCCAGGAGACATCAACACAGAAGAAATTGGAAGACAGACACCTGAAATTTCTGAAATGATAGCAACCAAAGTAAAGAAACAAATCCATGAGGCTATAGAGGAAACCAAATCAGAAATAATTTTTCAGGTAAAAAAAAGAAATGTCAACATTTATAAAGGAATTGCTCAGCAAATCTAAAGTAGAGATAGATAAAAAAAATAGATGATGATAGGAAGAGGATGGAAACCATGAATGATCAATATAGGAAAGAAGTAGAATGCATGAAATGGATTCAAACAGATATCCAGGAAATTAAAAATTCCACTGAAAGCTGGCAAAACTGCTGGAACAAAACTGAAGACAGACTTTCAGACAGGAGCACAGCTAATGATCATGAAAGGAAAGATCTCTTGAAAATAACAAAAGATCAGGAAATAACAATTCAATAGCTGCAAGACACAAAGCAAAATAATATAAGAATAATTGGTGGGCCGGTGAGATGGCTCAGCGGCGTAAGTGCCTGCCCGGCAAGCGTGAGGGCCTGAGTTCGACTCCCGGAACCCACATACGAAAAAGGGGCCGGTGATATCACTCAGCGGCACGGGCACCTGCTGACGTGCGAAGTCTGAGGTCGACCCCCCGGTACCCACAAAAAAAAAAAAAAAAAGAATAATTGGTGTCACTGAAAAACCAGGAGTCAATGCAAATGACATAAAAAAAACTATTTGCAGAAGTAATAGCAGAAAATTTCCCAAGCAAGGGGAAAGAATCTGACATACAGATAAGTGAGGCATATAGAACTCCAAACAGCCATAACCAAAATAAATCTACACCCAGACATATAATAATCAAGATCCCAAAAATTCAGCACAAGAACAGAATATTAAAAGCTGTTAGAGAAAAGAAACAGATCACCTATAAAGAAAAACCCCTCAGAATCATGGCCAACTTCTCAACGCAAACCCTTAAGTCAAGAAGAGCTTGGAGGGAAGTATTTCAAGTCCTGAAAGAAAACAACTTCCAACCCAGACTGATGTACCCTGCGAAACTGTCTTTCAAAATTAATGGAGAAATAAGATACTTCCATGACAAAGAACAACTGAAGAAACTCATGACCACCAAACCAACACTACAGAGTGTACTGAAAGATATTCTAGACAGAGACAAAAATGACCGCAATTCTAAGAACAACAACAGAAAGAAACCACCAAGCAAGGCAAGCAATTAAACAGAGGGGAAAAGTAGGGAACCAACAGGAGGAAAATGACATGACAAAGACAAGCCAATACATATCAGTTATAACCATCAATGTAAATGGCCTGAATTCACCAATCAGAAGAAACAGACTGGCAGAATGGATCAAGAACCAAAATCCAACAATATGCTTTATACGAGAAACACATTTAACTCAAAAAGAAATTCATAGACTTAAAGTCAAAGGATTGAAAATAATACTCCATGCAACAGGAATCCAGAAAAAAGCAGGGGTAGCTATTTTGTTTGCAGGCAATGTGAACTTCAAATCAAGAATGATCAAAAGAGATAAAGAAAGTCACTACATACTTGTTAGGGGAAAACTTCAAGAGGAAGAGATAACAATCATAAGTATATATGCACCAAATATGGGAGCACACGACTACGTAAGACAAATATTAATAGACATGAAAAATAAAAAAAGCAATAACACATTGTAATGAGGGACCTTAATACCCCATTGTCACAAAGAGATCAACTAGACAAAACATCAGCAAAGAAATAACACAACTGAACCAAACCTGTGAAGAAATGGACTTAGTAGATGTTTACAGAGTGTTCCACCCAACAACATCAGAATACACATTCTTCTCAGCTGCAAATGGGGCATTCTCTAAAACAGACCATATACTGTCCCATAGAACATGCTTAAGTAAATGCGAAGGAATTAAATTATCCCATGTATATTATCTGACCATAGTGCAATAAAATTGGAAATTAATGACCAAAGAAACTGAAAAAGTCCATAAACACATGGAAATTAAACAACACCCTCCTGAACAACCAATAGGTCACAGATTAAATTAAAGAAGAATCAAATGAAAATGCAACTAAAACATACTGGAACATGTGGGATGCGGTGAAAGCAGTCCTAAGAGGGAAATGTACAGCACTGAATTCTCACATCAGGAAAACAGAACAAACACAGAGAAACAACCTAATATTGCACTTCAAGCTTCTATAAAAAGAAGGGCAAGTCAAGCCCAAAGCTTGTATGAGGGAGGAAATTATAAAGATCAGAGCAGAAATTAATGAAATTGAGATTAAGAAAACAATATAAAGAATTAATGAATGGAAGAGTTGGTTCTTTGAAAGAATAAACAAAACTGATAAACTCCTAGCCAATCTTATCAAGAAAAGGAAAGAAAAAACTCAATTCATGCAATGAGGAATGAAAAGGGTGAAATCTCTACAGATCTTGTGGAAATTCAGAAGTTCATCAATACCTACTTCGAAAATCTTTACTCACATAGGAAGGAAAACACAGAAGAAATGGACAGATTCCTAGAAATGTATGAATTATCAAAGCTGAATCAAGAAGATATAAAAATTCTCAATAACCCAGTATCAGTTAATGAAATTGAAAACGTAATTAAAACTTACCAACATTGAAAAGCCCAGGTCCTGATGGATTCACCACTAAATTGTACAAGAAATTTAGAGAAGATTTAATGCCAATACTTCTCAAACTTTAATGAAATTGAAAGGGAAGCAATCCTCCCTAACTCATTCCTGGAGGCAGGTATTACCCTGATAGCAAAGCCAGAGAAAGACCCAACCAAAAAAGAAAACTATAGGCCAATCTCCCTAATGAACATAGATGTAAAATGCCTCAATAAAATACTAGCAAACAGAATGCAGCAAATCATCAGGAAGATTATACACCATGAGCAAGTGGGATTCATCCCAGGAATGCAGGATGGTTCAACATATGTAAATCAATAAACATAATACACCATATCAGCAGAGCCAAAGACAAAAATCGCATGATCATCTCAATAGATCAGAAAAAGCTTTCGATAAAGTTCAACACTCATTCATGATAAAAACCCTACAGAAAATTGGAATCGATGGTCTGTACCTCAATCTGATAAAAGCCATATATGACAAACCAACAGCCAACATCATACTAAATGGACAAAAACTGAAAGCTTTCACTCTAAAATCAGGAACAAGACAAGGATGTCCATTATCACCACTCCTACTCATAGTTCTGAAAAAATTAGCCGTAGCAATTAGACAAGAGAGAGAAAAGGAATAAGGATAGGAAAGGAAGAAGTTAAAAGTATCATTATTCGTGGATGACATGATACTCTACATAGAAGACCCCCAAAACTCCAAAAGACTTCTAGATATAATAACCAAATTCAGTAGTACAGCTGGATACAAAGTCAACACTCAAAAAATCAATAGCATTCCTGTACACAAACAACAAACTCATGGAGAGAGAATAGGGAAACCACACCCTTCACAGCAGCATCCAAAAAAAAAAAAGAAAAGAAAAATACTTAGGACTCAATCTAACAAAGGAAGTAAAAGATCTGTACATTGAAAATTATAGTACTCTGAAAAAGGAGATTAGAGAGGATATCAGAAAATGGAAAGATCTCCCTTGCTCATGGATAGGAAAAACCAACATTCTGAAAATGGCCATACTTCCAAAACTGTTATACAGATTTCATGCAATCCTGATCAAAATACCATTAGCATAACTCACAGATCTAGAGAAAACATTCCTAAAATTCATTTGGAAACAGAAGAGACCTAGAATAGCAAAGGCAATCCTGGGGAACAAAGGCAAGTCAGGAGGCATCACAATCCCTGACTTAAAATTATACTACAAAGCTACTGTTATAAAATCAGAATGGTACTGGCAATAAAACAGATCTGAGGATCAGTGGAACAAATTAGAAGATGTAGACACAACTCCAAACACACTCAGCCACCTTATCTTTGCCAAAGGTGCCAGACATTTTCACTGGAAGAAAGATAGCCTCTTTAATAAATAGTTCTGGAAAAACTGGCTTTCCACATGCTGAAGACTAAGACTAGACCCATATCTATCACCATGCACTAAACTAAAGTCAAAATGGGTCAAAGATCTAAATATTAAAACAGAAAAACTAAATCTACAGGAAGAGAAAATAGATAGAAACCTTGAAGACATAGGGCTAGGGAAAGAGATCATGAACAAAAAACAAACTGCACAGGAAGTACTTCAAAGAATCAACAACTGGGATTTCATCTTATTAAAAAGTTTTTGCACATCAAAAGAAATCACCAACAGAGTAAAAAGAAAGCCCACAGAATGGAAAAAAAAAAATTAGCCAATTATCCCTCAGGCAAAGGACTTCTATCTAGGGCCGGTGAGATGGCTCAGTGGCTTAAGCGCCTGCCCGGCAAGCGCGAGGGCCCGAGTTCGACTCCCGGAACCCACACACGAAAAAGGGGCCGGTGATATCACTCAGTGGCACGGGCGCCTGCTGGCGTGCGAGGTCCTGAGGTCGACCCCCCCGGTACCCCCCCCAAAAAAAAAGGACTTCTATCTAGAACATATAAAGAATTGAAAAAAATCAGACCCCCTCAAATTCAAAGACCCAATCTTAAAATGGGCATCTGAGATGAATACACACTGCTCAGATGAAGAAATACAAATGGGAAATAAATACATGAAAAAATGTTCAACATCATTGGTCATTCAAGAAGTGCAAATTAAAACAACACTGAGATTCCATCTCACCCCAGAAAGAATGGCTATGATCAGGAAATCAACCAATAACAAATGTTGGAGGGGCTGTGAGGAAAAAGGAACACTTCTCCACTGTTGGTGGGAGTGTAGACTAGTGCAACCACTGTGGAAATCAGTGTGGAGGTTCCTCAAAAAACTAGATTGGAGGTCCCATTTGACCCAGCTATTCCCCTTCTGGGTATCTTCCCAGAAGAATTAAAAACATCATACCACAGCAATATATGAACACCCATATTAATAGCAGCACAATTTATAATAGCTAGATCTTGGAAACAACCCAAATGCCCAACAACTGAGGAATGGATAAAAATGTTCTGGTATTATTTTATATAATGGAGTACTACTCAGCTATAAAGAAAGATAAACTTGAGGCTTTTTTTTAGGTAAATGGATGCAACTAGAG
Source organism: Erethizon dorsatum (assembly GCA_028451465.1). NCBI lineage: Eukaryota > Metazoa > Chordata > Mammalia > Rodentia > Erethizontidae > Erethizon > Erethizon dorsatum. The sequence continues at coordinate 91,822,076 of CM051825.1, read as the reverse complement.
AGCATACTCATAAGTGAAATAAATCAAACTCAAGTGTAAACATTGTATTGTCTCCCTAGTGTAAAAAGCTGGAAAAGTAAATAAGATCCAAAATCTACAATAGATATTGTGAAAGGGAAAGAAACTGCTCAAAAGGAAAGAACAACTGGGGTTGGGGAAAGGAGAAAAGGAGGGGAAAAGAAAAAAATGTATGTACACAAGATAACTAAAATAATTATACTACTAACTTCTTTTAGTTCATTGAAAAGAATGGTTTGTGCTTATATTGTTTGATCAATTTTGCATGCCTATATCTTGTAATCAGAGCAACTATTTTGAAGATAACAATACGCAATGTATTAACCATTGTTAGTTTCCTACTATCTTGTTTTGAAATTCTGTGTCATTATTTTTATTGTTTTTTTCTCTCTCTCTAAAAAAAAAAAAAGCTTAAATTTGACTGTCCTTAATGCCACAGCTTGAAAATATTGTAACAAACCTGGAACAGAAGTGTATCCTGGACTCTGTGATGCATTGCTCATGTCTTCCTCCTGGAGATAAGGGCTTATTGTCCGTCCTGCTGGGGGTGCTGCCTACACACAGCCCTCTACTAAAGGTACACCTTCTTTGTGAAGTATCCTGCCTCCAGTGACTGATCCCTATAGTGTAAGAAGACCCCTGCTTTCTCAGCCAGTTGCAGGGATACCTCATGCTATGGTCTGAATGCCCCGCCTTCATATGCTGAAATCCTAACAGCTGAGGAGATGTATTAGGAAGTAGGGCTTTGGGGAAGTGATTAGGTATTATGGTTTAGGTTAGGAATACACCCCAAGCTCTCCTGCACTCAGAGGCGGGGCTTCTGGAAGGCGACTGGATCCTGGGGGTGTTGTTTGGAGGTGGGGCCTAGTCAGAGGAGGCAGGTCACTAGGAGTGTGACCTGCTAGGCTGTATTTCCCTTCCTGGCTCTCCACTTCTCTATGCTTCCTGACCACCATGGTATATGCAACTTTTCTCCACCACACCCTTCTATCATGCTGTTTTTGCCTTGAAGCCAGCCATTTAGGGACCATAACAGTGAACCAAAATAAACCTATCCTCCTCAAAATTGTGGGTGTTATGTATTGCATCTCAGCAATAAGGAAAGTGACTAAAACTTTACATAATGAAGGCTCCAGAGTTATAAATGAAATTAGTTTCCTTTATGGAAGAGATTCTAGCTAGCTACTCCCCTCAACTACGTGAGGACATAGCCAGAAAACACAATCTATGAAGTAGGAAGGGGGCTCACACAGAGAGTGAATTTTCTGGTACCCTGCTCCTGGACTTCCAAGTCTCTGGAAGTATGAGAAATAAATTTCTGTTGTTTATAAGGTTCCTAGATTATGGTATTTTGTTTTAGCAGCCTAAAAGGACGAGGTCACCCTGTCTATGTTATTCTTGAGGAGCTGCCCTTGGGACTTCTCTTTCCATTCATCCTGCTTCCTGCTCTAGCTCCCTCTTCTTCTTCCCACAGGTATTGATCTCAAAAGTACTCCTTTAAAACCCTGTTCATGGTAAATTTTGTGAATCCACATCCCAGGAAGGGAATCCTGCTTCAAGAAGTTGTTCTTGGGGCCAGGTGTGGTGGCTCATGCCTATAATCCCTAGGGTCACTGCGAGTTCAACGCCAGCCTGAACTGCATAGAGAAACCCTGTCTCAAAAAAAAAAAAAAAAAAAAAGTGTAGTTCTTGGATTTTTAAGTGGCTTTTCCTGAATGGAATTGTCTATTGTAAAGAGATCATGTTTTTCCCTACTTCTTCTAAATTTACAATTTTTTTTTCATGGCTATTCTAGATGATAATGATGTTTGTTTTCAAAATCTTCACTTTGGAGAGTAAAATTCTAGGATATTATACATTTCCCCCCCTGCTTTTGAAATCCATAACCTGAGAACAATGGCTTAAAATCCTTTTAGATTTCTTGGGACCATCTGTTTTTATGAAGAGCCATCACCAACACAGCCGGTTTTGTAGATTATTTTTTCAGAAAGGTTACTGAAGTCTGCAATCACATCTTCTGCAGTTGGTGTTAATATTTAGTCTCTGCATGCTGAGTGTATGGTTACTGGCATTGTGTTCTCCATGTGGTGCATAGTCTGAGTTTCTTTGCTTAATTTGGAGCTTTAGAACAGAAACATGGTAGTGGCAGCACCATTATCTTCTTAAGCTTTTTTTCTTGGCCTCCAGCGGATGTAATGTGCAAACAGTTATTTGTACATTACTCAGTCATATACATCTCCCACTAGGAACTAGTTACTCTTTCATGTATCTCCTTATTTATTTCCCACAGTGCCTCTAAATTAACAATGAAGAGATCTTCCATGCACTTAAAGTCACTCCTCTGCTTGTTCTTTTAAAATTGTCTCTACCTGAATTATGGTGAGCTGTGGAAGAAAATTATATAAGCTCACTGCATCTTTTTAAAAAAGTTGTTATAAAAGTATTATGTATTTGACTTCATTCAGTAAATGTGTACCTAAAGACACCAGTAAATTGAATTTTTGTAAGCCTAATAAAAATGTAAATGCATTAGGAAAGCTTACTGTTCCAGTGGAGTGTTTTTCCTTAAAGGTAAATGATAAACCTTTAATTCATGTTCAAATCACACTTTTAACTCTATCAGGTTCTTCCAGAAAAAAAAAAAAGTACGTTAAAGGGAGTCAAATTGATTCTCATATTTGTTTCTGAACTGCAGATGGGCTAAAATAGGGGGTGAAAAGCTTAGCAATAAAAATAGACTTTAATAAAATTAAAGATCTTTGTTTTGCACAGATTAATAATACCCATTTGCCGTGGATGCTGTCAAAGAAAATAATGTAATGTTGGCAAACATTTCATAACAAAGTCAATCTTAACCCTACCAGTTTATTAAAATTTCATTTATCTATTACAAATAATTATTAAAAATAGTTCTCTGATATTACAAGTGCCCTTTAAAAATTGTTTTTTCAAAAAACATGTTTCTTCATCCAGAGTATGTCCTTGGAAAATGATGGCTCACCTTACTGATTAGTGTTTCATTTAGGGAGTTCATTGTTCACGATCTCTTCATAGGTGTTAGAATTATGGAAGCAATCTTGAGAGTTGACTTTTTAAAAATGTGGGCAATGGCTACAATGTTGTTGTTTGGTAGGAGCAATAAGTTCTGGTATTCTATGTCACAACAGAGAGAATATAATTAACCATGATACACTGTAAATTTCAAAATAGTTAGAAGAGAGGAATTTGAATGCACTCATCATAAAGAAATGTTAAATGTTTAAAGTGAAGGATATGCTAACTACTCTGAATTGATCAGTACCCAATATATACATGAATCAGAACATGACATTGTATTTCATAAGTATGTATAAATATTATGTGTGAATCAAAAAATTTAAAAATTGTGAAAAAATTTCAACATTTGATAATGGGACATGTTCCTTAATCCTTCTAGCCTGTTTCTTCATTTTTAAATTGGATAAAGTAATATTTGTCTCAGAGTCATATAAGTTTTAATTTAGGTGAAAGTACTCTATGATCTTCATATTGATTATGAGAAGGTATTACTTATTTTTGAAATTTTTAATTTTTAATTGATACATAATTATGCATATTCATGAAATACAGTATGATATTTGATACATGTATAAAATTTGCAATAATCACATCAGGGAAATAAGAATGTTATGTAAAACATTTGTTATTTCTTTTGCTGGGAATATTCAAAATCCTTTCTTCTAGCTATTTTGTAATATACGATAACTTACTGTTCACTATACTCACCCTGTGGTTCTATGGAACGCTAGAACTCAATCTTGCTATCTAAATGTATTTTTGTACCTGATAACTAATGTTTCTGTATTCTCTCTTCCAAGTTTCTGACAACCACTATTCTATTCTTTACTTCTATGAGACAACTTCTTTAGTTTCTGCATGACATTTGTGCTTCTTTGCCTGGCTTATTTCACTTAACATAATGTTTTCTAGGCTCTGATGTAATAGATGATAGGATTTCATTTGTTTTAATGGCTGAATAATACTCCATCTCCATCATGCCTATATTTCTTTGTCTATTCATCCATCAGTGTACACCTAGGTGATTCCGTGTTTTGGCTCTTGTGAATAGCGCTGCAATAAGCATGGGAATGCAGATAGGTTTTCCCCATACTTTCCTTTCCTTTGGATATATCTAGTAGTGGGATTCCTGAATCATATGGTGGCTCCATTTTTAGATTTTTGAGGAACTTTCCTTTTTTTCCATAATGGTTGTGCTAATTTACAATTCTGCCAATAGTACAAATTCCCCTTTTCTCACATCCTTGTCAGAATTTATTACTTTTTGTCTCTTTTCTGGTGTTATAGGCTATTATTTCTGATCATCGAGATATTTCTTCTGAAAATATAACTATAATAGTATTACTTTGCTTAGTAGTTCCCAGGTTTTGAATTCCTTCCATCGATTTCTCTCTGAGTATTTGCATTGTGGTGCTAAGAAAGCAAGGTAGATTTGTTTTGTTTTACTTCGTGTTTAACTATTTTTTTCTTTTAGAAGAGAAAACTAAGACCCAAATTAGCTAAGCTGTTTGTACTCGGTCATATATTTAGTAAGCAGAAGACTGAGACCTAGAGACCAGCTTCTCTGAATGCTAGTCACTTCTAGCAGAGTGAAAAATTCAAACATTGTAGTACAAGACCAAGTGGGTAATGTCACCATTCATCAAATGGTGGGAATCTTGTAAACTGGAGTAGGTGCCTGTGATGCTAGAAATGTGTCACCATATGCAGGTCCAATCTGTAGCTGCCAAGGTGGATTTCTGGCCCAGTGTGCTAAGTTGGATTGTTTTTAAAGAAAAGATAAGCCAGAAATTCAGATTTTTATGTAGAAAGACTGACACCTACCAAAAAGAAGCAAACAGGACAGATGACCTGTGGCTGTGAAGCACTCTTCCGCCCTGGCTTTGGATATGTTAGATGCTGAAGTAAGGGGGTTCTAAGGTGCTTGAGGGTGGGGATTATACCTACTTTACTGCTGCATTCCCAAAGTCTAGGAAGGTGCCTGATACTTTATCATGTACCAGTAGATGGTTTTGAATAAAAAATAAGGAACAGCAACACCAGACCAATGGGCTCCCACAAAATGTATGTGGGGCCCTGAGTTAGTGCACAGGCTGGCAGTGTGTAGTTTGGTCTACTCTATAATGTGGAGAAATACATTAAAAATATTCAGGCAATTAATACTTTCTGGTATTGTTTTCTAAGTAGAAATTTTAAGAGGGGTAAAATGAGGGTGAAAATTATGTTTCTTGAATTACTGAAAAATATTAATCACACTAAACACAGCATATGCCAAACATGTATTAATGAAGTTATCTTTCAGTGATTTCCATAACTGAATGCTAAGAACTTTCAGGAATAGTGGTGTGTGAAAATTATCTCTGTTTCAAGGAAGTCTCAATTCAAATGCCCCCCCATACTTAAGGAGGAACTTTTTATTTATTTAAAATATATCATAAGGTCTCTTTCTTCAAGGAGAGAAAAATGCCATATAACCCTTTGGGTAATATTGATCATATAAATGCAGACATATTGGTATGGACTCAAACACATAATTCTAAAATCTTTAAAAATACTGTACCTACTTTATAATGAGCACTAAGGTTTTTTTCATAGCCCAGGTATTGTCCCCATTATTTTCCTTTAAAGAATAAAATAAGAGCCATGATATCTAGGTTGAATCCTCACAGCAATGGCAAAAAGCCCCAGTTAACAGCCAGATCATAAATGTGGATGCTAGGAAGCACTTGTCCTATGTGAGGTTGGATTTGAGAGGTGGTGATCTATTTCTTTATTTTTTATGTGGGTACCAGGGGTACCCGGTGCCCGGTACCCACCAGCAGGTGCCCGTGCCGCTGAGCTATCTCACTGACCCCTTTTTTTTCTTTTTATGCAGTACTGGGGATTGAACCCAGGGCCTTCACACTGATCTACATCTCCAGGCTTGTTTCTATTTTTATTTTGAAGCAGGGTCTTGCTAACTTCCCTACATTGGGCTCAAACTTGTGATCCTCCTGTCTCAGCCTTTCAGAATGCTGGGATTATAGGTGTGTGCCATTACACCCAGCTTAATAATTAAATTAAAGTCTCCTGCTCTATAGCAGAGCTTTCATTATGGGCTTTCTTGGATCATGGGTTCCCATGTGAAAACCAGTTATTCCCAGCCTGCTGATTGCACCTCTAAGTTCCTAAGTGTTTGCTGGGATTGGCTAGACCTGCACACTCAATACAGGCAATGAGATAGAAATAGAAAGTACACACCAGATTTCCAAAGATTTAGTAAGAAAAACAGAAAATACCTCACCAACAATTTTGTGTTGATTACATTGTACATGTATAGTGTTTTAAGTATGTTGTACTAAACAGAAATTTTAAATTTAATTTTTTCTATTTCTTTTTTGTCAGATGGCATTTGAGAGGTGGTGATCTATTTTTTTTTTAAATGTGGGTGCTGGGAGTCGAACTCAGGACCTTACACTTCCCAGCAGGCACTTGGCAATATCACCGGCCCCTTTTTTCCTTTATGTGGGTACTGGGAGTTGAACTCAGGACCTCACACTTGCTGGGCAGGCGCTTATGCCGCTGAGCTACATCACCAGCCCGGTGGTGATCTACTTTATTGTAGTAATTTACTTTACCCTTAGAATATTTCACCACTCTATTTTATTTAAGATTAATAAGTAGAGAAGCTTACACCTGGTACCCCATCATCCACCAGGCTTTGTGTAACCTGTTACAAGCAAAGCAAAACAGTTTACCTCCAGCCAGCCATCTCACTCTGACTTTAAGTTCAGCTTTGCAATTAAGTAACTTGCCTACTTTGAATTAGGAATAAACAGCAACTCTAGCAATGTAGGGTTTATAAGCAAGTCAGAAGTGGTGCTTGGAATGATTACATTCCTAAGCCCACAATTATCACAGTTCAGAACTAATTTTTATGCCTTAAATAAAACCAAAAGAATCTACACAAAGCACTTCATTTTCTGGGAAGGTTAAATTAAAATTAAAGTGTTCACTGGAAAGTCATCCTATTTAAAATGCATTTCCTGAGAGCCACTTACTTGAGGAAGGAGTACCTACTATAATTTTAATTTTTCAGTTATGAATCCCCTTACTCCTTACAATAGCTACAGAGAGGACTCTTGTGTTTATTTTTTTAAAAGTGTGATATTTTAAAAATTATTCTTTGCTGCAGTACTTTCAGGTTTACAGATTTTACACATTTACACACTATGATAATTTATTAAGCAAAACAGGTAGCACAAGAGTGCCTGAAACTGAAACAGATATTCTGGAGAAACCTAAAGTAGACAGTGAGTAATAGCCAGAGTAGCACCTTGGATTATTGTCACATGTCTCCTGCAAAGAGTCCCAAGTACTTTTGCATTTGTTCGAACATTCCACACAACATCCAGGTCAGGGTCTAGGGAGACATGGAGGCCACTGGGGCAGCTGTAGCCGCAGCAACTGTGTTCTTACTGCATATGTAGCTGAGAAGAAGGAGAGGTAATTCTCTCTCTCCAGCTTTGCCAGCTCAAATGTGTTGGAGTGGAGGAAATTTTGTTTGAGATTCCTATTAACTTTCATATGGTAGGAGCCTAACAAGTTCTCTTGTTGACCTTCAAGGCATCAGATGTGTTAAACTATTTTCCCAAGGGCTCTATCTGGAATAAACGAGAGCTTTAAAAAAAGAAAAAAATGTTTTACCTCTAAACATTTCAAACTCCAGATTTTTTGGAGTCTCTTGCAAGATTGGAAAATCTGGCACCACTGTCCCACTGTTACTCCATTTTTTTTTTTTTTTTTTTTTTTTTTTTTGGTGGGTACCAGGGTTTGACCTCAGGACCTCATGCGCCAGCAGGCGCCCGTGCCACTGAGGGATATCACTGCCCCTTTTTCATATGTGGGTTCCGGGAGTTGAACTCAGGACTTCTTGCTTGCCAGGCAGATGCTTACGCCGCTGAGCCATCTCACTGGCCCCCATTGTTACTCCTTCATGGTAGCAGTTAGCTGGAGCTGAGCTGGAGTCATGAGGTTTAGATGGGGTGTTCCATATTTTGACACCCACTCCCCCAAAACACACACTCCTGATTTTATCCATTTTTGTCTCACCTGCCTAGCTCCAAGGTACAGTTTGTAATCCCTGTTGTGTCAGCTTGCTAGGGAAACTGGAAGAAGATCAAAAATATATTTCATAGTATCTAAAGTATTGTCACTTCAGCATATAATTAATATTTGAAAATTGTTAGTGAGATTTTTTAACATTCTTTTTTGGGTTGTAAGTCTTTGAAATCTAGTGTATATTTTATGCTCACAACACTTCTCAATTCGGACTAGTTACATTTTAGTGCTCAGTGGACCCACGTGGCACAGCCAGCCTTGGTGTATGTCAATAGCCTTACACATTGAGGGAAAATAAGCAGAGGCATGGTTCCTGCAGGGCCAAGGCATAACTCAGAGTTCTCAGGCCCTGGTTCAAATCTTCTCCTACAAACCAGTGCTATGAGTCTTGATATGTACAAAGAGAGTCTGGAATGAATTATTTATTCTTTTTTTTATGGATACAGCTGCTCAATGTTTGGTAAGCCAAAGAGTTAGTATAATTTTAGTATTTCTCTCCTGCTTTTAGAGCAATTTTAGAGTTTTAATGGAAAGAGTTAGGATATGATTTCACAGGAGTGTGTTTTATCTCCCAGGGTAGTTTGTATTCCCTCACCAGCCTGAGATGAGATCATAAGTCCAAATCAGTTCATATCCAGAAGAAGTTACTGTTTGTTTACCATAGGGGATAACAAGTGAATCGGCAAAGAAAGAAGGTATAGCATAGTTGGGAATATGAGGACTTCACTGAAGAAGCAACTAACAAATAATGTAGTAAATTGTGCAATAAAGGTGCTGAAGTCATTTCAGGCAGTGCCCAAATAGCCTGAATCCAGAATGGAAGTTTGTTCAAAGTGCTAGTAATTGTCATTTGTAATACTCAGAGACAAAGACTGAAGGCAATCAATTATGTATGGCCTGTTATTACTTTGTGAAAGCTGGTCCTGAATTGTTTTATTATGTGATAGTGTTTTTCCAGGAAAATAAGGTTTTCTTTGCTACCATTTTTCATTGGTATAGATGCAGAAAAACTATGAACTGTTCTAGTGAACGTGTATTTCTAGCTAGTCCACCAATATGAATTTCAGGTTGTGATGATATGGTTATAAAAATTTGCCCTAGGCACCTTTTCAGCTGCTGGTAGCCTAAAAGCGTTTTTTAATGCTGCATAATGGGACTTAATGACTTTTGCATGTGGATTGCGTTGTTCTGTCAGAAAAAGGAATCTATTTGGATTCTTTTCCTGTGCTGGAAGCCTTCTGAGTTTCCTTTATGGAAATGCCAGAAAGTGCTGTTTAAGCATGTGCTCTGTGCTTCTGTTGCTCCACAGTCTCCTGTTATTATATTATTTTTTAGAGAGCACCCAGGTACTTGAGGTATATTTCCAATGTAGAAAAGAATAAATCCTGCCCCCTCATGCTTTCATTTAATACAGACAAAATCAGGAAAGGTAAGGCACTATGCAGGTTTTGGCAAACACCAGAGTAGGTTTTGAGAAGTTGGTCGTGACCACAGTTTGATGTGCTTCCTACTTGTCCTACTCAGTGGAGCTTTTCTTCGTCTGTCCCTACGGTTATTTGCCTTTCCTGTGGCTGACAATGTGGGTATGACTGTTTAATCTCGACAGGGACAGACAGCCTTTGCAATTGACAGGCTCCCAAATTGTCTTGTGCTATAGTTTTTGTGAAGAGACAGTCATCATTTGTTTCTTTATTTAGCTAATTCAGATCTCCTAAAATGATAAGTTAAAAAAAATGAAGGTCTAGCGTACATACAGCACCAATCAGCTTCGACCGTTCTTGAGTTTCATCTGAAACGGAATGACACAGCATGTTGTATCTTCTGTGTAGTTCTTTTTCAATGTATTTGTGAGATGCATTTGTGGTACTGGGGGTGCCAGTAGTTGATTTTTTTTCTTCTCTTGGAGTACTTAATTGCACAAATGTACCACATTTTTATTAACTTGTGTTCCTGGTGCTGAGCATTTGGATTGTTCCCATTGTCATTAAAATTCTAATTTGGTCAATTCTGCCATGCTCAGGACATTAAAGAAGCAGCATTTAGTGAGGTACCCGGAGCACAGAGGACTCTATGACGATGGAAACCTTTATCCTGTCTCCCGTAGGCTTGTATTCTAGCCTCAGTGCCTTAGGTAATTGCTTGTTCCTTCGCTTCATCCTTTCCTCTTTTCTTCCTAATAATAATCATAAGTTATTATTTCCTGAATATGTATCATGTATCAGGCATTAGCAATACTTTGTATTATGATTTAGTTCTCACCAACATGCTGGAGAGGATTATTATAGTTTTTACATGAAGAAACTAACACTTTAGTAAGTTCAGTGGACTCCCTAGGATCATCATAAAGATGGCACTCTGAAGATTCAAACCTAGTTTCTCTAACTTGCATTGTGTTTTTAATCACTATACATAGTGACAAAGACAGGGCAATAGAATCTGTAAGGAAACAACATCTTTGAGTGGAACACAATTTTATCCATTATTTTATCTCCTGGCCAAAGCCAGCTGTCACTTTAAAATGTCAGAACCCATCATTTGCTGGCTTTAAACCTTCAGTGACTACTTGTCATTAATATAAAATCTTAAATGCAAGGCCTGTCTGCAAGGTTCCACCTGACCTCCTCCTGCCTCCCTCTCCAACTTCAGTCCCTATCCTCAATGCCCTGCTATCTATAAACTTCTTCCATTCTTGAACCATCTGTGCTTATTCCCAGCCATTCCTGGGCCTTTGCATTTGTCATTTCTTCCATGCAGAATGCTCTTCTCAACATCTTTACCTCTCAGCTCAAATATCACCCTGACACAGAGTCCTCGGAGCACCCATTAGGAAGAAGGAGGCCTCTTTCTACCATGTTGCCTTACTCTGTTTCCTTCCCAACAGATACTGCTCCTAAACTTATGTTCACATAGAGTGTTACTTGTTTATTACCCAACTTACTCAGTTGTCATGCTCCCTGAGGTCCTCAGTTTCCGCAAATGTCCCTTACTCTTAGTTGAGTTAGCAAAGAAATGGGTAAATGTACATTTCCAGAGATCTCTGTGGCTCTGTAGTGTATGTATGTATACTCTGTAGTATTCGTATGTATCCATATGTATCTTATAAAGAAAGGAAATCTTATTTAAATATATGACTTTACTTCTTGGCTGGGAGGCCCAGTCTTCATATAATAAAATGAAAGAGGGAAAGAAGCTGGGCACATTATTAATTTTATGTGGGAAAGATGCTTGCAATCACAGAAATTGACTTCTGGTAATGAAGCAATTTCCCAGATGTCAGAACTAAGCATATGATCCTGGAAAGTGGTTCTTTTCTTGTTGTCATTGTTTATTGCTCATTGTAAAATATTAGAATGGGGAAACTGTCTCATGTCCAACCCCAAGTATAGGATGGAACAAAAATGATAAAAATTAACACGTATTTTTGTACTAGAATTTCAAAATAAAAAATGTCACAACAAAGCATATCTGGATGCTCTTTAATCTTTGCCACCTTGTACTAACGTGATGAACTTTGGAATCATTAATGATCCTTTGTTTTGCTCACTGCGTGGGGTTAACACAGATACCTATAGTAAGCTGCTCCTTATCTTGTCATGAATAACAAGCTGCCTCTTTGCCATTTGTAAGGCTGCAGGCTAATTTTTGTAAATTCACATTCACCATTCATTTAGCTGGTGTTTAATTTGATAGGAAATTTTTAATGTAATTTTCTTTAGCTCGTGGATATAGATTATAATTCCTGGTGCTGAAGCAAACTTGGTCAAAGGGACTAGGAGCTCATTGTTCCTGGAAGAGTGCATGCCAGGCACCCTACTGTGTGCACAAGTGTTGTGAGATTGATGGGCAGTCTGGGGATTTTGTGGCCTATGGAGGAAAGAAAAGCCAAGTTAGGAGATATGTAACTGGGCAGTTCAGCCTAGGCGTGGGTAAGAGTTGTGTTTCTCTGCTAGTCTAAGGAGAATTTCTTATTACCCCACATCAAATTGGATCCCTTGCCTCTGATTCAAGTCTGCACATTCATCTCTTCCTCCCACCTCAGGCTTTTATTGATGCTTCCATCTCTCAGCAGTGCACAAACGCGAACTTCTATTTACTATCTCTGAGTAATGATATTAATTCCAGTGCCCAGGGATAATGCATTGCTTATTAAACACTATTGCAGTAACCATTAGATGATAATTCAGAGGGAAACAAAAAGAGTTGAAAAGCATTTCTCCCTCCTCAGGAAAAATGGTCAGAATTTAGCAAAAGTAGAACTTTCCTGGATAACAGTGGGGAGGGTTTATGGGCCCCACTGCTGATGTGCTTTGGGCTTTACAAAGGGTCGCTGAACATCCATAATCTGAGAAAAACAATGGTACTACCTCCTCCAGTGGTTTTGAAAGTTCAGTGACAGACCCTCCACAGAAGGTCTTGTATGTAGTATGTTTGATTAAACTCTTCGAAATAAGATATCTTGGAGGAAAGGTGTTGTCATCTGCATGAGCCCTGCTGTTCTGTTCTTTGTAGCAAACACAGGAAAGACACTTTCAAATACAAATGCTTCCTCTAGCACTATTGGTGGATCTTAAAACCAGTCTCTATGTAGTCACCTTATTGTTTTAAATTCTTTTAAGAAACTCATGCCAATTTGAAATAGCTTTTCACACGTATCAGAGTCATAATTATATTCTAAACAAGTTAAGATTCTTGTAGTTCTCTTCGTTATATTCAGTTTCATAGTAGAACTAGAAGACTTAAAATGCACAGTGCTGAGGGAGTGAGCTCAAAGAAATATGTGAGCTCTTCCCCATTCACCTTATCAAGGTTGAACATCCTTGAACAGGCCTAGACATTCCCATCTCATCCCCTGTCACTCCCCCTTCATGCATATTGGTCACTTGCTTGAGGGTTCTTTTGCCTTTTGTGCTGCTGATCAGCTCTCACCCTTAAGTGCTCAGATGGAATATCACCTACTGTGAGAGCCTCTTGTTTCCCCAGATATGTTTAATGCTTGGTTCTATGTTCTCATTGCACCTAGAATGTCTCCATTTTATTTTGTCCTTCTTTATATTAATTATCTATAATTATTTGTTTAGTATCTATCTTCCCCCATAGGTTGAAAGCCCTGTCAGGATAGAGATGTTTTTGTTCACCACTGTACTACACAGTCCTCGGCACACATTAGGTGCTCTGTCTGACAAATACAGCAGGTCCCATGGTTTTCTATAAGGATTTATTTTCATGTTACATATAAGTAAATGGTCAGAATATTAGATTGCATTGTTCTCTTATAACATTCTCTTATTCTCATCCACCATTTTTTAAGTTTGCCTTTTGTGCCATTGAGGTGATTATTTGTTGCTTTTACAGGTTAAGATTTAGTAGTATTTCAACAAAAAACCTCTTGATTTTTAAAGCCACTGTTTCATGCATTGGTACAGTAGTACAAGATGACATTCTTTCTCTAAGATACTTTCAGTTCTTCAAAGCATATCACATACTTTCATAAATAAATTCTGGAAATAAGTATTATAGTAAAGATGTTGATTTTACAATCCCTGTGGAAAAGAAAGCTGTGCCTAATGTTTGAATTCCAGAGCTACAATCAGATACAGTAAATCAACAAGAACAAAGGACAGATACCTCAATGCTTACACTCAGGTGGCTGGAAGAAAACTTGAAAGGGCCTCATTTCAATCTCCCGTGTCTCTTTGAAGGATTGTACCTCCTGGAAAGCCTTTAGTCATTAGTTACTTCTAAGCTAAACTGTGGATTTACTGATAAGGCTCTATAAAAGGATTTTAGTTTTATGCTTTTGTTTAGGTTTTTGCATAGCTTTGAGTGTCTACTGAATAATATTTAAGTTCTACCTGTATTTCAAGGAAGTTTATATTAAGCCCTACCTTAACTTGACTCACTTCTTACTACTCACATATAGTCTAGTTCCTCTAATAATTTACTATAAATGTCATGTGAGATACCAGTCACTTAGTTTCATGCTGGCAACAAAATGATGAATAGAATCTAGTCACTACTTTCAAGGAGCTCATGGTCTATTGAATGAACCAGCGGAGTGTAAGCTATATGCAGTGCACTATGGGAGACATAAAATGAACCAAAAATGTAAGAATTAAATACCTGTAGAGAACTAAAAACATTGTGGGACTCATACCAATGATGCAAAAAGTAGCAGCTGCCATTCCTATCACCTGATGAGATTTATGACTTGTGTTCTTGAATGTATAGTCTGAGATCCAGAGCCCATGAGATACAGTTCAAGGTGTTTATTAGTCACCTATTTGTCATTGTGACGAAATATGAGAGAATAACTCCATTGCTATCCGACCTGTGGCAAGACAGAAATGTTATGGTAGAAGGGCATGGCAGAGGAAAGCTGCTCACTTCATGGCAGCCAGGAAGCAGAGAGAGAAGGAAAATGCCAGAGAGGAATGGGTCAGGAACAAGATATAATACTCAAGGTCATATTTCCATGAACTAGTCCCTTCAACGAGGCCCTGCCTCCTAAGTTTTCATTACCTCCCAATAATGCCATCACATTTTGAACTCATCAGTGAATAAATCCACCAATGAAATAGGAGTCTCCATGATCTGATCACCTTCTGAATGCCTCACCTCTAAATACATGAGCTCTTGGGGAGACATTTTAGATCTCAATCATAAAAATAGGTTAGCTTTCTGGAGAGACAAAACAGAGGCTATCCATGATAAGTGTAAGACTTTGTGGTCAGTTATGGAAGAAAAGACATTTTAGTATAAAGGAAGAATTTATGCAAGGGCCCAGCAGTAGAAAACAACAACATATTCAGGAAATAGCAAAAAGGATTATAACAACAGTATGGTAACAAGAGGGAGAGGAGTTAAAAGTAGTGGGAAATAAGGTTGGAGGTCCTCAGCTGCTGTATTCATGAACTTGGATTATGTTCTGTGGTGGTGGGTTATATTCAGTGGTTTTTGTGTGGGAATAGTTGATGAATATAGGCTTTAGAAAGCAAACTTTCAGTACTCATTATTGCCTGAATATCAAGTCCTATTAGTACTAACATCTGCTATCCTATATGTATATTGGATGCTGATTATGAATCACTCTAGGGATTCTTCCTGCATAAATTTTTATCATTATATGTCCAAATGATGGTTTTCCCTCTGTGGAAAACCTTGGCTTTTAAACTGTAAGGTCACCTCCACTGAGAAATACATTTACACACACACAAACACACACACACTCACACATTCACTTTGTGAAATGATAGCCACTCTTATTGCTATATGAGGTGTATCGTACTATTTTATATTAAATTTTTTCATTTTTAAAAAATTTTGGCCATTATTTTCTGAATTGATTTCATGACCTACAGTTGGGTAATGTCCTTTAGTTTGGACCATACTTTCTTTGAAGAAAGGGGCAGTTTCATATTAATTCCCATACCTACCAGTTCCTTGGCACATTTCTCTGCATACATTAGATTGTCATTAAGGCTTATACATCAGATCCATGAAATTTAACCAGAGATCCAAATGTTCTTGATGTCATATGAGAGGACATTTCACTTGCTAAGTATTGGACAGCAAATTATTAAGATGCATGTACAAAGTTTCAAACATTTGGGTGAGTATATTTGGTGGGTGAAGGAAAAATAAAGGGTCAATGAAAATGATGCATCTGCTCAGTGTTTAATGTCAAAGTTTAAGAAGAAAACTAGCAGATGGACTTCTAATTACAGCACAATGAAATGTATTCCTCCAGCTCAGACTGCCTTACATTATGTCTTAGTTACTTTCTGATCACTGGTACACAATACCTGACACCTGGAATTTAAAGGAGGAGAGGTGTACTTTGGCTCCCATTTTTAAAGCTGTAGTTCTCTGGCTCCTGAGCATAAAGGCATGGTGGAAGGGTATGTCAGAGAATATCCTGCTCATGTAGTGGTGGCCAGGAAGCAGAAAAGGGAGGAGCCAGGGAGGGAGATATGCTCTCCAAAGGCACATCCCCAGGGACTTGTGTCTCCTGACCAAGTGCCCCTCCTAATAGTAAGTCAGCTATAGCTGGAACACCTCTGTGGTCCAGTTTTCTTTCAAAAGCTCTACCTATGAGCACATAAGGCCTTTGAGGGATATTTTTTATATAAACTGTAACACATGATATAAGCTTTGCTTTGTGAATTAGGTATTTATCATTTTAAGATGTTAAATCTGCAAAACTGCATCATATGCATAATAATAAGGGCTGGTATGCTAAGATGTAAACTGAATTTGACTTCTGGGAAGGTGTTTTAGTTACTTTTCTCATTGCCAAAACAAAATACCTCACAAAGTTAAAGAAGAAAAGGTTTATTGTAGCTCACAATTTGTAGAGGTATCAGTTATAGTCAGCTGGCTCCAAGGCAGGATGGCATGCCAGAGGGGCATCACAGAGAAGAAACAGTCTATAGCAAAGCAGGGTGGGCAGAAGGCCCTTTTTTCGTATCTGGGTTCTGGGAGTCGAACTCGGGCCCTCGTGCTTGCCAGGCAGGCCCTTACGCCACTGAGGCATCTCACTGGCCCCAGTCTGTGTCTTTTGATTGGTGAATTGAGACCATTAACATTGATGGTTAAAACTGATATGTATTGACTTATATTTGTCATGTTGTTTTCCTGTTGTTGGTTCCTCCTCTCCCCCCACATTTAATTATATGCCCTGCCTGATGGATTCCTTCTGTTGGGGTCCCTAGAGTTGTAGTCGTTGTTATCTCTTTCTAGAATGTCCTTCAAAACATTTTGGATTGCTGGTTTGGTGGTCATAAATTTCTTCAGATGTTCTTTGTCATGGAAGTATTTTATTTCTCCATCAGTTTTGAGAGGTAGTTTTGTGGGGTACGTCAATCTGGGTTGAAGGTTATTTTCCTTTAGAACTTGAAATACTGCACTCCAACTCTTCTTGACTTGAGGGTTTGTGCTGAGAAGTCAGCTGTGATTCTGATGGGCTTTTCTTTATAGGTTGTTTCTTTTCCCTAACAGCTTTTAAGATTCTGTTCTTGCATTGAATTTCTGGAATCTTGACAATGATATACCTGGCTGAAGATTTTTTTTTTTTTTTTTTTTTTTTTTATCTTGGCTAATTGGAGGTCTATATGCCTCATTTATCTGTATGTCAAATTCTTTTTCTCTACCAGGGAAGTTTTTTTGCCAGGACATCTGTGAACAGTTTTTTTATATCATATGTGCTATCTCCTGCTTTTTCATTGACTCCAGTCAATCTTAGGTTATACTTCTTTACCTCATCTAGCAGCTGCTGGATTGATTTCTCATGGTCCCTCATTATTTTTAAGAAATTTTTCTTTTCATGATCGCTAATTGCAAGCCTGTTTTCTATATCTGAGATCCTTTCCTCACTTTCACTTAATCTACTGTGAATACTTTCAATGGAATTTTTATTCTCCCAAATGTCTGCTTGAATGTGCCTTATGGATTCCATTTCTTTCCTATGCTGAGCATTCATGGCTTCCATGATTTTCTTAAGCTCATCTATTTTTTTGTCTGTATATGTTGTACAGCCCCTAATCATGGTCTGCATTGTGGACAACATCTCTGCAGTTATCTGATAAATTATTTCTGATGTGATTTTTCCTAGAGCCTCATTTAATTGCTTTTTTGTTACCACTTCAGAGAGGCCAGGGAGGTGGCTTTTGTATTGTCCCACTTCATTGCCTTATGGGTTTGCCTTTGGTGAACTGGATGTCTGGGGTTGAATCTTGTTTAACTGTCTTCTCATTTTCTTTCCTTTCTTTCTTTAGTTTAATTCCTAGGGTGATGCTTGTAAGTTGCCTGTGGTAGGTTGCTTTATTGCTAGTATTTAAAACCCTTAGGAGATGACTACTTCTCTGAGATATCTTCCAGGTGTAGCTTATTTTTGGGTTTTGAGCCTGCTGCAAGATCCTACCTCTTCAACTTGTTGGACATGAGAAGTTGCTGCCTGTTTGGCCCAATCCTTGGTTCTTTGGTTCTGTGCCACAGTATTTTCTGTGACCCTTAGTCAATCCCAGTCATGGAATACCAGGAAGAGTAGCTGTTTAGAACAATTATGTCACTTTTGGCTATAGTGGTACCAAAAGCATCAAACACAGTCTAGAAAATGACAGACTGAGCTAACCGTTTATTTGCCACTATTAACTGTATAAACTAGATTTGTGGTTATATAACATAATCTAAAACAAACCAGAAAATTATATGCAGTATACAAATCCTTAATATGTTAATTTTTCCTCAGGAGTTAAAATTTAAAATGGGTTAAGGAGAAAATAGAGAAGTGGAAGAAGAGGAGGAAATTAGAAGTAAGTCTGGAGGACAAAGAGGGATCCCACTAACTTTGGGAAACAGGTGCAGAAGACTGGAGAGAAAGAGAGAAGGAAAGGAGAAAAAGACAAACAGAACAGAATAGAAACACAACCACAAAGAGGCTAGCCACCCCACTTACACTCATATAAAAACAAGCTCAAACAATGAAGGAAAGAAAAAAAAACTACCACCACCACAACAAAAAACAAACAAGAGAGAGGAAAAAATAAAAGAAAAAAAAGAAAAAAGTTCACTTCCAGGTTTGTCTCTGCTGTTGCCAGTAGACACCATGTGGAGACAGAGTCCCGATCCATGCAGGTCTATCTCAGCAAGCCAGGAGTAGCTTTTTGGTGGGGTAGTGGATAGTCTCAGTGAGCCTGCACTTTCTAGCTGAGACCAGACTCATTCAACATGCAGCTATCAGCGCACCTTCTGTGGGCCTCAGCCCAGCTGGGAGCCGTAGATGGAGCCGGCAGCCACTCTGGACTTCTGAGCTCGGCCGCCCCCCTCCAAGATGACTCCTGGCTAATCACTCTCTTGCACAGGAGGACTGAGCCCTCAGCACTCACCACCAGGCAGTGCGGTCCCTCACATCCATGGCTCCCCTTGACCGCTGCATCTCTGCATCTCTGGGTGGAGGCCTCTGGGGTTGCCGGCAGGCACTGTGTGTGTGCAGGTTTGAATCTCCCCTCTCATGCAGTGAGTCCTGTCTCAGGGAGAGGGCACTGCTGGCTACCTCCTTCTTCTCCTTGAAGTTTCTTTCTTCATTCTCTCTGTGGGCTTCAAATTGTGCTTGAGATCCTTCCTGGGTCCAGGGGACCCACTTCCCTCCTTCTTGTCTTCCTTGAGTTGCTATATTCTATCATCTGGATGGTGACTCTCAGGCTCTTTCTCTGCTGCTCACCATTCTGCCATCTTGGTAACTCAGAGAAATCTGTCCTCATTCTTAAAGTGTGAGACTTTCTACGAGTTTCAGTTGCACACTTATAGAGGTTAATTATATCTTCTCCGAATCTTGAAAATTTGCACATATCAAATGAGTTATTGTAAATGAAGAAACTTTTTATTGCAGAATTGTTTCCTGGTGATAAGAAGAATTCAGAGACTATATTGGGGCCTCATGAGATAAACTACTGTTAAAGATATGGGAATATGTATCATGAATGAGAGCCTCAGGATTGGTGAGCCTTCATCTCACACTTGTCCTTCTCAAACACTGTATTGGGTAGTCTGTGCTAGACTCAGGTGAGGACCCACTCTAGATCAGTGCACTTGGCTGGTTTTTACTGCTTCCATGGTTATGGTGACTGCTGACACCGTTGTTGTTAATGGCTGATGACTGTCACAGTGACTGTTCCTACTCTCTGATGTCAGCCTCTCACCTCTACCCAAGCCTCCCCTGTTGCCATTGATGCCTGAGATGCACTAGATAGCTCATGTGTGATACCCACAAGTCAAATGGCCATCTGAGGAAAATGTTCTCCCTCTCCTTTGTTCTGCTAGACATGTTGTCCAAAGATGCTTACATTTACATGGCTGTTCTCAGAATTTGAGTCAAGGAGATATAACAGTCATTTGTCCATTCCTGCCTCATTCCCTTCTCTCCCTCTGATATCCCTAAGTGGCACATTCTAATGAATTAAAAGATTTCACCTGTAAGATTTACCTCAGTCTCTGCTTTCTGTGGAATCTGGGCTAAACTAACCTCTAAACATACAAATGAGTGAAATGGAAGGTGAGAGAGAGTGTCTAATCAGAGATGTAAGCAAACCTTCATCAGGCCTAGGTGACAGAGGGAGACAGTGTTGAGGAGATGGGCGACACTTGCTTCTTTGTGTGGAACACCCCATGAGAGCCTTGAAGAGGGAGCATTGAAGAAGCTAGGGCCACATGTGTGTTACAGAGCATCTGGTTGTGGTTTCCTTGTCAGGAAGCCCCCTTCTCCTGGAAGGTACTGGAGACAGGTCGTTGACTAGACACCATTGTCGCGTGAGTCTGTCAATGGAAAGGAAGAGCAAGAGCCATGGAAAAGTCTGCGAATAAATGAATCCAGGAGCCACTGATGTAGCCTGTGTTCTCAGGGAGTTAGCATGGCCTCATATTTACCTAAGTAGGTATGTGTTAAATAATACATCTACATTCATTTTTGACTCTTGGTTACCACTCAGAATAATTGAAATTCGGAAACAGAACAAGGCATAGAGTTAGGAGAAGTACTAGGTTACCAGGTAGCTGCTGTTTTTATTGGATATGCACCATTAGATTTTTACCCCTCTCCCATGTCATGCTAACTTATCTAGAGGAGGTAAGTATCCATCATAAATGTCCCTTTTATCTCATTCTTTCCTGAGATGTACCCAACAAATGAGAAGTGATGGTCTGATACTGGGTTTACGTCCCTGGATCTGTTGTCCAGGAATTAGGAATAGGCAGAGGGGTGATTTTCATTTTTGTGATAACTTCCCACAGAAAGGGAGTGGGAGGATGCAGTGATTGATGAGCTAAATTAGATGGAAAGTGGCTCAGAGCAGTTCTAGGTGATTGCTCCTGCCTCTTGACTCACTGCACTTATTTTCTATTCCACTCATTTAGCAAATGATCATGGTCTGTCTTGTGATATTTCTTATATTGTTGTTTCATTTGTCACCTTTTTGTACCTTTCTCTCTTCTTTCTCTGGCTCTATCAGTTACTCCTTAGGGACAGAAATGCTGTTTTTGTGTATTTTTTTTTAATATTTCTTATGCCTTATACTGAGAAAAGGCACAATAATTCTGTGTCATTTGATTGATAGTTGCTGCCTGAGATGGGACATTTTCTAAAGAATGTTGCTGAATTTATCTTGCCTTAGAAAAGTAGATCATAAGGTAAAGATCACACTCAGTATGTTTTAGCTTAAAATATGCAGCCTTGGAGAATATACATTTGAGGTAACCTTGTTCTGGTCAGCATAGCTCAGTCAGAAATGGCTTAACTTTTTGTAACAGTGAAACTTTGTCTATAAACAGGTTATGATTTGAATCTTATAAAATTGCCACTATTTGAGCTACAGTTATGGCAATATCATGTGGATCAATCTAATAAGATAGATGAGTCAATAATTATTTTTTTTCCCTGAATCAGTTTGAGATGGAACTGAGCTGAGGTGAAGCAGTTCTACTTCTGCTGTAATATCTTGTGGGAGGGGCCAGGGAGGTGTAGATCCTGGGACAAGGGAGGTTACATCAAGAAATTGTCAGTGATTTTTGTCATGAGTTGGCTCTTCAGTGATTGGCATGCCCTTACTGTTTCAATGATGCCCTAGGACACTTCAGTATCATCTAAACAGAAGTCATGACAGTGGCCCAGAAGGGTCAAGGCATGATCTATAGGAGTTCTGTCACTCATTCACTGCCAAACCTGTCTACCCTGGAGACCTGCCTGGGGGAGCCACTTGGCAGCTAATGCCACCATTTCATACACTCCTTCCTTTTCCTTCTTGTTTGATTTAATTATACTCCATAAAATAGCTCCACCTTCCTTTTCCCCTTATTAAACCCTAGATTTTTGAGTGGTTAGGTTTGTCTACTGATTTATAAGGATTAGGAAAGACTTGCATTAGCAGTTTTTCCATCTGTTTCCATGGTTAACACATTATTGTCTTCTGGATTCCCCTTGTCTTAGTTACTTTTCTCATTGCTGGAACAAAATACCCAACACCCAAAGTTAAAGGAGGAAAGGTTTATTTAGCTCACAGTTTGTAGAGGTTTCAGTCCATAATCAGCCAGCTCCAAGGCAGGGTGGCACATGGCAGAGGGGCAACAGTTCATGGTGGCTGGGGTGGTGGAAGACAGCAAAAGCAGTAAGAGCAAAAGGGTGAAACAAGCCTCTTTCTGCCCCTTTCATCTTATCCAGACTGCAGGGATTAGGGGGTGCTAATCCAATCAGTGGAATGATCCAGCAATCATTCATCTTTAATCCCAGCACCCTTAATACCAGCATTGCACTATGAATCAATCACAAACTCTAGATTCAGCTGGCTCCAAAAAAGTCCCATCTAAAACTGCATGAGGCTTTGCAGGTACTTCTAGACCCAAACTATAACACTCCTGGAAGGACTTGGGTTCACTAGCTGACAACATGGGGATAGGGTGAGTCACTTTTGCTTTGTTTGCTGTGGGAACAAAGAACAGCCTGGCTTCAGGTTGGAGAAGAGAGACTGGAAGGATAGCTGGAGAAGAAGGAGAATTTGTCATTGGAAATAGAAGTCAGAGGAGTCTGGAAGAGCAATCCTAGGAACTGAAGTAACTGGGAAAAAGAAAAATTTGACATATATTTTTACCATTAGATATGTTATGGCTTGTGTTTAGATGTCCCCCCAAAGCTTCATGTGGTCATAGGTGGAGTTTTTCAGAGGTGGCTGGATCTAGAGTGTGTGATGCTGGAATTTATTCATGGTGCAATGCTAGGACCAAGAGCACAAGGATTAAGGGTGTGAGTGCTACCTGCCCTAAGTAGCGTGGATAAGATATAAGGGATAGAAAGAGCTGTGGTCAGCCCTTGTTGCTTTGCTACCTTCTGCTTGCCATGAACTGTTTCTCCTCTACAAGGCCCTCTGCCATGCTACCTTGCCTTGGAGCCAACTGACGGTGAAGTGAAACCCTATGAACCGTAAATTAAATAAACCTTTCCTCCTTTAACTTTGGGTGTTGTGTATTTTGTCTCAGCAATGAGAAAAGTAACATAAGATAGAGCATGAAATATTTTTTTAAAACCTGGCCTAAGCCTCTCGAAGTGAAATATGCCTATAATCCCAGCACTGAGGAAGGCTGAGGTAGGAGGATCAAAAGTTAGAGCCCAGCCTGGGCAACTTAGTGATACCTTGTCTCAAAATACAGTAGTTAGTAAGTAAGAAAGTAAGGACTGGGGATGTAGCTGTATGGTAGAGTACCCCTGGATTTCATCCTCAGTACTACAAAACAAAAACAAAAATAAAAACAAAAACAAAAATCCAGTCTGCTCTGGGTTCTGTCATTACTAAAACCATGATCACAGAGAGTCAGAAGAGTATTGTAAATGGAAAGAGATGTTTGGTTTAATGTGTTTAGCACTTTGTAGAAACTCCAGTGGTCGATCTAAGAAAAAGCCGAAGTCAAATTATTAAGAAAAATTAAAGTGTATTTCAACATTGTAGTAACCCACTTCCCTATCTACTACCTATGGACAGAAATACTCTTCTTTGGAATTTTTATTCATTCATTCTCTGAATGAACCTACTCTGTTATGCACATGATATCATTTATTTCTTGTAACAGCCCAGAGAGTTAGGAAAAGGGCATGTCCAGTTTATACAGCAGAAAATGAACCTCAAACGAGTTAAAAAAAAAAAAAAAAAAAAAAAAACTCACCTGTAATCACTCAGACTGCAAAGAAGCTGTGGAGTTGGGATTCTAGCCCAAACATGTCCGATTCTAGAGCCAGTGCTTTTTCTACTATGCCATGCTTTGTTTTTCTCTCCTGGAGGCAACTTTCAAAAGGAGAAAGAGGGTGGCAAGATCTCTGAAAACCAAAAGGCCCAGTGTGGGCTGTTGACCCAGCCCCAGAGAGTGTCAGTGGGGCCTTCCATAGGATCACAGCTTGGATTTCCCTAAGCATGGAATGCAGAATTCAAATGGACATTTTAACAAGATCCCCAGATGGGGCAAAATCTGCAAATTCACTTCAGAATCAAAATCAGCATTTTAACTCAATACCCAGGTGATTTGTAACCACATAAAAGTTGTAGAAGCACTGTCTTATCTACCCCAAACCTACTTCTCTCTCTCTTTCCTCTGTTTGAAATCTTTTAGGGACATGGCTTAAGGAAGCCACATTGTCCAGCTATTAGCAGACATCTACAAACAACAGGCATTATGGCTTCTCCCTCTTTCTTCCCTTAACACCCCCTATCTCTTCTCTTTCTAGTCTTTTTCACTTGCCACTGTGGCAACAAAGTAAGAAAAGAATGAAAGAGGAAGCATAAAATAAAGGAATAGGAATTTCTGCCAAATATCGTGTGCCAGCATTCACCTCCTTCCAAAATTGTGCTAAGTGGTATGGCAAACAATGTCTCCCTTACCAGAGGATGCCAGCAATCCTCACTGTTCAGCACACTCTTTTGAAATTATTATACCAACTACAATTATTTTGGAACCTGAGCACATTTGCTTGCTCATTCGATTCACACAACAGCTCTGTAGGTTTTATTTCTATTTCACACACACCTGTACACTCAAGCATCTTGAAGGTGGCTGAGCATAAATATAAGATTCTACAGTTAAGGACAAATTTGAGAAAACATTCACTGATACAACCTCAGGGTTTAGAATGGCCCATCTTGGCCAGAATCCTGAATCCACCAAGCTGTAAGAGTCAGTCCTTTTCATTGCACAGGTTTGCCTTTAGCTCTGAGAATTATGCCACTGGCTTCTGCTTGGAGCAACAATGGAAATGGGCATGAACAATTTTGTTTTTCTTGTTTTCCCCATGTATGATTATGAATGATTTGTGAAGCAGAAAGAAGACAAAACTTTTTAGAAGTGGGTTTTCTCTGTGGTCTCAACAGTGATTTAGTGACTGTGACATGGGAGTCAACAGGAAACCCGTACACTCATCAACAGACTGTCATGTTGATGGTGAACAACACGTCCAATTTCTTCACTGCAGGACTTACTACCAAATATGCCAATATGTAAATTCCAGGGCAGGAGTTAATAAAGGAAATCTTTCTTAATGAAAATTCTGGTTACTTTTTAAAGTGGAAAAAAACCGGCATTCAAATTACTTGATTTTTCAGTTAATTATGGATCTGACAATGAAATATTCATTTTCTACACCTGACTCCAGGGTAAAAGAAAATATTAGAGAGGGGAAAAATGATGAGATTTAAGCTCTAAGAAAATCTGGGGGCCCAGTGATATTATTTACATGGGTGTGGGATGAGGAGTACTTGTTCTACTGGTCACATTTTTTATTCATCAAATCATTGTCCTCCTCTAGGGCTCATTAAGTAATCAAACTGCAATGAATACCACAGATAAAAGAGAATAGATCACTGAACTACTTCTTTCTTACATGGCATTATGCTTCACTGACTTTTATAGAGATATCCAGTTAAATAATATAAATAATAGTACCTTTGATCCATGTTTATGGTGGTGAGCTTGCATTTGTTCATTTTAAAATATGTTTAGAGAGACATTCAGAATGAGACATTTCACTTCAAATGTGTTATGGAGATATTTGGTAAAGTTAATGAGCAATATAAAAACTATTATATAAATAGACTTGATTTCATTTCAGAAAAGTCTTAATCTGAAATTAGTGTTGGTAATAATTTGAATATGTGTAATTCTCTCAGCCTAAGTTGTGTAATATGTTCCAGATAAGCCCAATTGAGTGCTTTATATCAAGCTTTAAGCTACAGCGGACTTGTGAAAACAACTTAGGGACTTGTAATCAGTATTATTTTAGAGAAAATAGAAAATATGGTAGGGATATATATATATATATATATATATATACACATATATATATATGTATATATACATATATATATATGTATATATACATACACACATGGCCATATGATAGATAGATGGATAGATAGATAGGATATTTTATACAGCAGGTCATATGTAAAAAGAGTTTGAAAACCACTGATGAATTTTAGCATGGTCAAAATATGGTATTAGTCCTGATTGGCACACTGAAAATTCTACTTTAAATAATCAACAACTTGTCATTTTTTAAAAAGCTTCTCATTTTTGGGGGGGTTTTGAGTGGCTATATTTCTCTTCAAAATGGCTATGTGTCTTTTGAAATCTGTTCCTCCTGGAGACAGTGATTAGTTGTGAATGAGGAAAATAAAGTTACACTTCAAAGTTTACAATATATTGGCAGGGCATATTTTTAGGGAAGAGAGTATTTCACACTTTTTTGGGAAATTAATAATTTTGACATGTTCCTACCTCGTGGCTTTTCAGTTACTATTACTCACCTTAATTTCACCTTAATACCTCTGTTTGACATTAGATGCCTCTTCAGAGAGGAAGAAAATCATTCAGAAATTAGGTGCATAAAGGTTATTAAACTAATATTTAAAATTCTGGTCCTGCACATTTTACTTTACTCCCATAATTAAATGCTATGAGTATAAATGTGTGATCCTCAGTATGTGCACATGCTGGAATCTATGTCCACTTGAAGGACAGAAAGTTTCTGAGGAAATTTAATTTTATTACAGCCTTTCTCCTAAGAATATTACTCATAGCTACCATCAGCAACCATTGTATTAAGCCTGAGTTTAAGACAGAATTTTATTTATTTATTTATTTTGTGGGTACCGGGAGTCGAACTCAGGGCCTCGTGCGCCAGCAGGCACCTGTGCTGCTGAGTGATATCATCGGCCCTTTTTTGTATGTGGGTACTGGTAGTCGAACTCAGGACCTCGCGCTTGCCAGGCAGGCGCTTATGCCACTGAGCTATCTCACCGGCCCCAAGACAGAATTTTAAAATCATAAAACACATCAAGATTCCCTCCTTTTTTAGAACCTTTTATAATTGACTCCATCCCCAAATAATTAAGCATTTTTGAGGAAAAGGTTAAAATCTAACTTTGGAACTTCAAGAATGTAACTAAGTTAGTTGATACAACTGGTAAATTTAGATCTCCTGCCTTAGGCATCCTGTAAGTTGAAATGAGACGTTAGAACTGGAATAAATTCTACCTCAAACATAAAATGTATTCCTGGTGCAACTGTATCATTTCATTTTGCTGCTAGAGTTTTGTTCTTAAATCTGAGGTTGAACATTCTTGTTGATAGGTGTGGTTGGTACATAGTAAGTACTCTTGTTTGCAGGTCAAACTCAGTCTTACTAAACTGAGTTTAGCAATAAAGGACATTATTGACTTATGTACCTGAAAAATTTTAGATAGTTTTGGCTTCACTCTTGGGGAGGCCTTCTTTTTGTATGGTGATTACCACTTTGAACTTCCCAGGGTGCCATTTTACCAACCCAGCAGGATTTCTTGTTACAAAATTCAAATACTGATTCTCAGTGGAATACCTGGGATCACATGCTCATTTTCTCGGTTTGCCAGACCTGGGTCATATTGCTGTATCTGTATTCTAAAGATAGCAGGAGAAGTAGGTTCTCCAAAGGAAAAGTTGGTGGTTATTACAAAGGTAAAGTTTTATGTAGATTTTGTACAAGCAAGATTAGAAGATGCTACTATAGGGATTTTCATGTCACTTTTTAAAAAAATCTTTAATATTTTTAATTTTCTAAAAAAGTGAAATTATCTATTTCCCTGAGTTATTCATTTAACAAATATGTAGTAAGCCATGCATAGACATTGCCTTTCACTTCTTTGAGCAAATGAATTGTATTCATGATTTTGAACAAGTACCTGTAATATTTTATTAAATGATTTTCATCACTCAGTAATAAACAGGTGATTTGACTTAGCAGAGTATAGGTGCTATTTTTAATACTTAGTGCTCTCTGGAGGGCTTCCAAATAATAATAGCATCTTTAAAAGCTTTGGATTCCCCAAGGAGCAATAAAATTGTGCTGAGTATTGTCTGTGATAAATAACACATCTCTCTTCTCTCCTGTCCCATATTCCTACTTGAAAAAGCACCAGATTTCATGCCATTATCTGAGGGTTGATTGCCTAGTGAAGGTCAATACCTTTTTTTGCTTTCTATTGCTACATGTATCTTTGTAATCATACTGAAGTGATGAGAATGTGACTGGCTTTTAATAATATTAAAAATCAGGGAAAATACAAATGTTAATACATTAACAAGGAACATAACTTAAAATTATATTTCCTGAGATGGGAACAGCTTGTTTTTCCTGATGAGGATTTCAGGGCTACCAAAAGAACCAGGACTTTGGGAACAAAGAACCCAGAGTAAAGGAGACACAGAGAATTGTGTTCAACATGTTGCCCAGAATTTTACCAGGCATCTGATTGCATAGAGAGAAAGAGAGCGAGAGCAAGAGAGAGAGAGAGAAAATTTAAAGCTCAAAACATCTGATAAGAATACAATGCAAAGCAGAGAGTTAGCAATCTTATAACCCTTCACAGAGTTTAGGGCTTCCAAGCATGTAAGAACCTGATAAAAAGGATTTTTAATTGAGTCCCCTGTAGAGTTGTATCCTAAGATTAGGAAAAACTGGAAATATATTTGCCTCAAGATGACCTTCTTGTATTCTCTCTGCCTGCCAGAAGAAAATCAAATCATCTTTGTAGGAAGTTAGCATCATTCAAAAGTCGTACGATTTCCATAAACAGTGAAGCTGTCATTCACTACAAAGTAGTAGACATGCCTGGAAACAGGAATAAGTGGCCAAAACTCTGGGGCGGGGTGGGGGGGCAGCCAAAAGTCACAGTTCCAGAAGTGATTCAGATGCTGTAGATGTAAGTCACAGATTTCCATATAACTCAATAATACGTTCAAGAAAAGATACAAAATTTCACTAGAGATTGAGAACCTACAAAAGGAATCAGTTGAATAAATTAAAACTAAAAATTTTTGTAAATATATTTAAGAACTCAATAGATGGGTTTAACAACAAGTTATACATATCAGAAGAGAGGACTAATGACATGGAAGATAGATAAGTAGAAATTAAAGCATAGATTAAAGCACAGAGCAAGAAAAAAATGTAAAAATAGAGAAAATTTTATAAGAAACATGGCATAGTCTAATGGGCTGGGCCAGGTAATGAAGGGTCAGAAATAGATTAGAGAGAACACGGGACAGATACAATGTTTGAAGAGCTACTAGGCAAGAATTTCCCAGAATTCATAAATGACATCAAGGCATAAGAAACTGTATAAGGAAAGACAAATAAAATATGGAGTCATAATATAGTAAAACTGCTCAAAAGCATCCAAAGGGGGGGAATTTTCCAGTGACATGATTTCTAATTCTTCAGTAGAAACAATAGAAGCTAGAAAACAATGAAACTACATGAAATACCAAAAGAAAATAAGTGTCAATGCTGAATTTTATACCTAGTGAGCATATCCTTCAAGAAAGATATTTTTAGAAAAATTAAAACTAAGAATTAACTACCATCGTTTCTGTACTGAAATTGTCTTTAAAGAGAGCTCCTCAGTCACAGTGACATTGTCCCAGCTGGGATCGTCAAATGTAGGATGGCATGAAAAAAGAAAAATGCATGTGAGTGTTAATGGGTATAGATTGTTTAAAACAATCAAAGCACATAATATGTAGTGTAGTTTAACTCTCTGTTAAGCAATTTAAAATGGAACAATTTAAGCATCCATTAAGATAGTCACTGCAGTGTATTGAAACATTTCAGATATTTTAAATCCATTATTTAATGTTAATAATAATAACAAATTGATGAAAAAAATAATTACTGTATCTTTTTGTGTGTGTGCTGGGGACTGAACACAGGCTTTTCACACTCATACCCAGCTCTTTTTATTTTTTAAGTTTCTAGACAGGGTCTCTTTAAGTCACTAAGTTGCCAAGGCTGGGCTCGAACTTGTGATCCTCCTGCTTCACTCTCCAAGAGTACTGGGTTTACAGGCATATGCCACCACACCTGCCTAATATCCTTATTTTTAACTCTAATGAATTAATGGATTCAGACGCTGAACATTAACATCTCTGAATATTACAGAAAACATGACCTTACATAGTATGCCTCCTGAGGATGAAACTCACACCACCAGACATAAAGTAGCCTTACCCAAAAAACCCAAAAAACAAAACAGCAAAAATGAAATAGTCTCTGGTAAGCTTCTAGATTTAACTATTAATAAACAGAAATTGCAGATAGGGAGTATCTTATTTAATAT
The DNA here is from genome assembly GCA_028451465.1 of Erethizon dorsatum. NCBI lineage: Eukaryota > Metazoa > Chordata > Mammalia > Rodentia > Erethizontidae > Erethizon > Erethizon dorsatum. Next base: position 91,791,723 of record CM051825.1, on the reverse strand, counting down.
ATACCATGAGGGAAAATTCAGATAGTAGGAAATTTCTGTTCTAGGAAGTCACTTTTTTAGTGAATCAGTGGCAAGGCAATAAAAATTGGGGGGAATTTTTTAGATACACATATTGAAATAGTTACAAGAAATATGATATTTATGATTTGTTTTAAAATAATTTGGTCAAAGGAAAAGTAGATAGCAATAGAAAATGGAATAAGATTGGCCATGAGCTAATGATCATTAAAAGAGGACAGAGGATATAGAGGTTTCGTTTCATTACTAAGTTTATTTTGTAATATCAGAAATTCTGCTAAATAAAAAGCTTGAAAGTAATATATTATGGTGGACAGTATCAATACATAAAGCAGGAATGGGATAGATGAAGTTAAAAGGTTGTCAAATTCTTACCCAGAGAGTGTAAAAATACTAATTATAATAGATTCTAATGAGTCAAGATACATGTTTTGGTTCCCAGGGTAACCACTTAAAGAATGTATAACTATACAAGCTGATAGAAGAGCACAATAAAACAATAAAATATATTGGATCAATTAAAGGTATAATAATTATTAACAACAAAAAGCTGAGGGACAAATAAAGAACATGCTAGGGAACATGGTGATTTGAACACAAATGTAACATTTGTGTGAAAGGACTAAATACTTCAAATTTAAAACAAAGACTATCTGACTGAATTATAAATACTAGACATGTATCAACTAACAACATGATCAAATCTAAGTAAAAGTCCATATGGATATTAAAAGTGAAAGTATATAGCCAGGTGTGGTGTGCACTTGGGAGGGTGAGGTAGGAGAACAGCTGCAAGATTAAGTCCTGCCTGGGCCACGTAGGGAGTTCAAGGCCAGCCTGAACTACATGGTGAGACCCTGTCTCAGAAGACAAACAAACAACCATACAAACTATCCAAAAGAAGCAGATTAGCCATATGTATAAATACAAATAGCATGGTCCCAAAGGTTCAAAAAAATTATACAAAACTCACAGCATTAAACATGAGGAAAAATGTCAGAAAACACATAGAAGACTTAAAACTAGATAACAAATTTGACCTAATTGTAATATACAGAACACTGTATCTACCAATTGAAGAATATACATTTGTAAACATTTAGCAAATAGACTATGTATTTAGACTTAACACCTCTTAGCAAATTTCAAAGGTTTGAAAACATAGAACCTATTTTCTGATCACATAGTATTAAGGTAGAAATCATTAATAAAATGAAATAAAATTCTAACATTTTAAGTAATATCCCCATGTGTCAAAAAAAAATCACAATAAAAATTAAAAATAGTGTTTACCAAAAATGACAATGCAACATATCAAACCTTGAGGTTGAAGCCAAAGCAGGACTTACAGGGAAATTTATACCTTTAAATTCTTAAAAAGAAGAAAAGCTAAAAATCAGTGATGTCAACATCAATATCAAGGATTAAAAAAGGAACAGCAGAACAAATTCAACAAATGAAGAAATTAAAGAGCAGAAATCATTAAAATAGAAAATAAACAACACAAACAATAATGTCATTTGAAAAGGCTAATAAAATTGACTAACATCCCAGTAAGAATAATTAAGAAAAAAGATAAGGCACAAATTGCCAGCATCAGAAATTAAAAAAAAAAAAAGCACTATAAAAGAAAGTAAAAATATATAACCAAGAGCTTACACTAATAAACTTCAAAATTTAAATGAAATGGTTAAAATTTCTTAAAGAACCTAGAAAAATAATTTTATGTAGCAATTCTAATGGTTTCCATAAATACTTTATACATTGGGCTGGGGATATAGCTCAGTGGCACAGCGCCTGCTTGGCAAGCATGTGGTCATGAGTTTGATCCCCAGTACCAAAAAAAAAAAAAAAAAAAAACCCAAGTTTATACATTATAATACATGTTAGGAAATCAGAATTATTTTGTACCTATTAAAGGGATTAGCATCGTATTTATAAATCTTTTCACAAAGTAAACACCAGCTAACTCCAGCAAATTCTTCCAAGCATCTAAGAGGGAAGCAATATCAATCATATATAATAAAACTCACATTATTATGCCATCATGAACAAAACAAAAAGGGCATTAATAAAAGAAATCCATAGTTCACTTTTTTTGGGGGGGAGTACCGGGAATTGAATTCAAGACTTCACACTTGCCAGGCAGGCACAGTACCACTGAACTCCCTGGCCCCATAGTCCACTTTTTCTCATGAAGATAGATGGAAAAAATCTGGCTAAAACATGAATAAATCAAATCCAGTGATATATAAAATGGATAATATATTACTGTCAAGTTGGGTTTATTGAAAAGCAGTCAGTGCAATTCACCATCTTAATAGGGTTAAACTGAAAAACCATATCATCATGTCAGTAGACGAGGGGATGGGTGATAAAATTTAATATTCATTCATGATGAAAACTGGTAGAAAAATGAGGATAGAGAAGTATTTCCTTGATCAGATGAGCTGTAGCAAACCTCATACTTCATGTTACAATACTAAAAGTTTTTTTTGTTTAGATCATGAATATCTATTTCCACTTTTCTTTATCACTGTATTGGAACCATTCAGAATATTATTATGATAGGCAAAATCTGTATTTTTTTATTTTAAAGAGAAAAAAAGAACAAATTTCAAAACAACATAACAGGAGAGTAATAATGGTTCATACATTACATATTGTTATCTTTAAATTAGTTACTCAGGGTACAAGATATCAGCATTCAATTGTCCAAACAATATTAGCACAAACCTTTCTTTTCAATGAACTAAGCAAAATTAGTAGTGTATCTTAACTATTATATATATATATATATATATATATATATATATATATATATAATATTTTTCTTTTCCCTTCTTTCTTTTCTCTATTCCCCCATCCCAGTTTCTCTTTCTTTTTGACCAGTTTCTTCCTGTTTTACCATATCTATTGTACATTTTGGATCTTATTGACTCTTTCAGTTTCTCACACTAGGGAGACAATACGATGTTTACACAGGTGTGTCCGGTTTATTTCACTTATGAGTATTTCTTCAAGTTGCATCCATTTACCTACAAAAGTCTCCAGTTTATCTTTCTTTATGGCTGAGTACTACTCCCATTGTATAAAAAGACCACATCTTTTTTATCCATTCCTTGGTTGATGGGCATTTGGGTTGTTTCTAAGATCTGGCTATTACAAATTGTGCTGCTGTAAACATGGGTGCACATATATCGCTGTAGTACGATGTTTTTGATTCTTCTGGGAAGATACCCAGAAGGGGAATAGCTGAGTCAAATGAGACCTCCTATCCTAGTTTTTTGAGGAATCTCCACACTGATTTCCACAGTGGCTGTACCAGTCTACATTCCCACCAACAGTGGAGAAGTGTTCCTTTTCCCCCACAGTCCCTCTAGCATTTGTTATTGGTTGATTTCTTGGTAGTAGCCATTCTTTCTGGGATGTGGTGAAATCTCAGTGTTGTTTTAATTTGCATCTCTTGAATGACTAGTGATGTTGCACATTTTTTCGTATATTTATTTGCTGTTTGTATTTCTTTATCTGAGAAGTGTGTATTCATCTCAGATGCCCATTTTTGGATTGGGTCTTTAAATTTGGGAGGTCTGCTTTTTTTGAGTTCTTTGTATGTTCTTGATTGTAATCCTTTGTCTGAGGAACAGCTGGCAAACATTTTTTACCACATGGTCACTTGTCTCTTCACTCTGTTGGTGGTAGCTCTTGCCATGTAAAAGCTTTTTAAGAGGATGAGATCCCAGTTGTTGATTCTTTGTGATAGTTCCTGTGCCATTGGGGTTTTATTCATAAAGTCTTTGCGTACACCAATGTCTTCAAGAGTTTTACCTATTCTATCTTCCAGCAGATTTAATGCTTCTCTTTTAATATTTAGATCTTTGATCCATTTTGAATTTAGTTTAGTGCATGATGAAAGATATGGGTCCAATTTCAATCTTCGACATGTGCACAGCCAGTTTTTCCAGCACCATTTATTAAAGAGGCTATCTTTCTTCCAGTGAATGTGTTTGGCACCTTTGTCAGAGATAAGGTGGCTTAGTATGTCTGGAGTTGTTTCTGCATCTTCTAATCTGTTCCATTGATCGTTGGGTCTGTTTTTTTTTTTTTTTTTTTTTGCCAATACCACACTGTTTTGTATCACAGTAGCTTTATAGTATAATTTCAGATCAGAGATTGTGATGCTCCCTGCCTTGCCTTTGTTGCCCAGAATTGCCTTTGCTATTCTAAGTCTCTTCTATTTCCAAATGAATTTTAGGATTGTTTTCTCTAATTCTGTGAGATATGCTGTTGGAGTTTTGATCGGAATTGCATTAAACCTGTATAACAATTTTGGAAGTATGGCCATTTTCACTATATTGGTTCTTCTTACCCAAGAGCAAGGGATATCTTTCCATTTTCTGATATCCTTTTCAATCTCCTTTTTGCAGAGTACTGTAGTTTTCAATGTAGAGGTCTTTTACATCCTTTGTTAGATTGATTCCTATGTATTTCATTTTTTTGGATGTTATTGTGAAAGGTGTTGTTTCCCTAATTTCTCTCTCAGTGAATTTGTTATTCGTATACAGGAAGGCTATTGATTTTTGAGTGTTGACTTTATATCCAGCTAGACTATGGAATATTTTTATTAAATCTAGCAATTTTCTAGTGGAATTTTTGGGGTCTTCTACGTAGAGTATCATGTCATCTGCAAATAATGATAATTTCACTTCTTCTTTTCCAATCATTATTCCTTTTATTTCTTGCTCTTGTCTAATTGCTCTGCCTAAAGTTTGCAGGACTATGTTGAATAAGAGTGGGGACAGTGGATATCCTTGTCTTATTCCTGATTTTAGAGAGAAGGCTTTCAGTTTTTGTCCATTTAGTATGATATTGGTTGTTGGTTTGTCATCGATGGCTTTTATCAGATTGAGATAAAGACCATCTATTCCAATTTTCTGTAGGGGTTTTATCATGAATTGGTGCTGGACTTTGTCAAATGCTTTTTCTGCAACTATTGAGATGGTCATATGATTTTTGTCCTTGGCTCTGTTAATATGGTCTATTATGTTTATTGGTTTACATATGTTGAACCATCCCTGCATCCCTGGGATGAATCCAACTTGGTCATTGTGTATAATCTTGATGATTTGCTGCATTCTGTTTGCCAGTATCTTATTGAGGATTTTTGCATCTATGTTCCTGAGGGAGATTGGCCTGTAGTTCTCTTTCTTAGTCAGGTCCTTCTCTTGTATTCATATCAGGGTAATGTTTGCTTTGAGGAATGAATTTGGGAGTATTGCTTCCCTTTCAATTTCATTAAAGAGTTTGAGCAGTAGTGGTGTTAGGTCTTCTCTGAATTTCTTGTAGGTTCAGCAGTGAATCCATCAGGGCCTGGGCTTTTCTTTGTTGGGAGGTTTTTAATTACATCTTTGATTTCATTGATTGATATTGATTTATTTAGGATTTTTATATCTTCTTGATTGAGCTTTGGTAATTCATATGTATCTAGGCATCTTTCCATTTCTTCTGGATTTTCCATCTTAGTAGAATGCAAATTTTCAAAATAGGTATAGATGATCTTCTGGATTTCTGCAGGGTCCATTGTGATATCACACTTTTCATTCTTTTTTTTTTTGTTTTTTGTGGGTACCGGGGTGTCGACCTCAGGACCTCGTGAGCCAGCAGGCGCCCGTGCCGCTGAGCGATATCGCCGGCCCCTTTTTCGTATGTGGGTTCTGGGAGTCGAACTCAGGCACTCGCGCTTGCTGGGCAGGCGCTTAAGCCGCTGAGCCATCTCACCAGCCCCCACACTTTTCATTTTTAACTTCATGGATTGGAGTCTTTTCTTTCCTTTTTTAAATAAGGTTGGGTATGGGTTTGTCAATTTTATTTAATCTTTCAAAGAACCAACTCTTTGATTTATTGATTCTTTGTATTTTTTTTTTTAGTCTCCAATGTGTTAATTTTTGCTCTGATCTTTATAATTTCTTCACTAATATGAGCTTTTGGCTTAGCCTGCTCTTCTTTTCCTAGAAGCTTGAGATTCACCATTAAGTTGTTTATTTGTGCTTGCTCTGTTTTCCTGATATAGGTATTTACTGCTATAAATTTCCCTCTGAGGACTGCTTTCATTGTATCCCATAAGTTCCGGTATGTTGTACTGTCATTATCATTCAGTTGCAGAAACTGTCTAATTTCTTCTTTAATTTCATCTGTGACCCATTGGTTGTTCAGGAGGGTGCTATTTAATTTCCATGTGTTTAGGAAGTTCTTGTGGTTTCTTTTGCCATTGATTTCCAATTTCATTGCACTATGGTCTGATAATAAGCAGGGGATAATTTCAATTTCTTTGCATTTACTGAAGGATTTTTTACGAGCTAGTATGTGGTCTATTTTGGAGAATGTCCCATGTGCTGCTGAGAAGAATGTATATTCTGACGTTGTGGGGTGGAACACTCTGTAGACATCTACTAAGTCCATTTGTTCAAAAGTTTGGTTCAGTTCTAATATTTCGTTGTTGATTTTTTATCTAGTTGATCTGTCTTTTTGTGACAGTGGAGTATTGAGATCCCCCAATACAATTGTATTAGTGCTTATTTGATTTTTCATGTCCTTTAATATTTGTTTTACATTATTGGGTGCACTGGTATTTGTTGCATATATATTTATGGTTGTTATCTCTTCCTCTTGAATTGTTCCCTTTACAAGGATGTAGTGACCTTCTTTATCTCTCTGAGTCATTTTTGGCTTGAAATTCACTTTGTCTGCAAAAAGAATAGCTACCCCTGCTTTTTTCTGGGTTCCCGTCCCTTGGAGTATTATTTTCTATCCTTTGACTTTCACTCTATGAATTCTTTCTACATTAAATGTGTTTCTTGTATGCAGCATATTGTTGGGTCTTGCTTCTTGACTCCTTTTGCCAGTCTTTGCCTTTTGATTGGTGAATTGAGACTATTAACATTGAGGGTTAAAACTGATATGTAGGGCCAGTGATATAGCTCAGTGGCATAAGTGCTTGCCTGGCAAGCATGAGGTCCTGAGTTCAACTCCTGGTACGTGAATATTAAAAAACAGAGAAACAAATTAACAACAACAAAAAAAAACAAACCCTGATATGTATTGACTTATTCTTGTCATGTTATTTTCCTGTTATTGGCTCCCCCTCTTTTTTTCCCCTCCCTGTGTTTAATTGTTTGTCCTGCTGTTGGATTCCTTCTGTTGGGGTTCCTGGAGTTGTAGTCCTTGTTATCTCTTTTCTAGAATGTCCTTCAAAACATTTTGGAGTGCTGGTTGGGTGGTCATAAATTTTCTCAGCTGTTCTTTGTCATGGAATTATTTTATTTCTCTATCAGTTTTGAAAGATAGTTTGTGTGGTACATCAATCTGGGTTGAAGGTTATTTTCCTTTAGATCTTGAAATACATCATTCCTAGCTCTTCTTGACTTGAGGGTTTGTGCTGAAAAGTCAGCTGTGATTCTGATGGGCTTTCCTTTATAGGTGATTTGTTTCTTTTCCCTAACAGCTTTTAAGATTGTACTTTTGTGTTGAATTTCTGGAATCTTGACTATGATATGCCTGGCTGAAGATTTTTTTTGATCGTGGCTAATTGGAATTCTATAAGCCTCACTTATCTGAACGTCAAATTCTTTTTCTCTACCAGGGAAATTTTCTGTTTAATGTCTGTGAACAGTGTTCTGATGTCATTTATGCTATCTCCTGCTTTTTCATTGACTGCAATTTATCTTAAGTTATTCTTCTTTTCCTCATCTAGCAGCTGCTGGATTGATTTTTTTGTCCCTTGCTATTTTTAAGAATTCTTTCTTTTCATGATCGCTAATCGCAAGCCTGTCTTCTATATCTGAGATCCTGTCTTCACATTCACTTAATCTGCTACAAATACTTTCAGTGGAATTTTTGTTCTCCTGGATATCTGCTTGAATCTGCCTTATGGATTCCATTTCTTTCCTATGCTGAGCATTCATGGCTTCCATAATTTTAAGTTCGTCTATTTTTTGTCTGTATCTGCTCTAGCGTCCTTAAGCATAGTCTTCATTGTTGGCATTATCTCTGCAGTTATCTGTGAAATTATTTCTGATTTAATTTTTTCCAGAGCCTCATTCAGTTGCTTTGTTGTTACCAGTTCAGAGATGCCAGGTGGGTAGCTTTTGGATTGTCCCACCTCATTGCCCCCTGGGTTCGCCTTTGGTGAACTGGATTGTGGGGTTGCATCTTGTTTAAGTGTCTTCTCATTTTCTTTCCTTTCTTTAGTTTAATTCCTGGGGTGATGCTTATAAGTTGCCTATGGTAGGTTGCTTTATTGCTAGTATTTAAAACCCTTAGGAGATGACTACTTCTCTGAGGTATCTTCCAGATGTAGCTTATTTTTGGGTTTTGAGCCTGCTGCAAAATCCTACCTCTTCAATTTGTTGGACATGAGAAGTTGCTGCCTGTTTGGCCCAGTCCTTAGTTCTTTGGTTCTGTGCCACAGTATTTTCTGTGACCCTTATTCAATCACAGTTATGGAATACCAGGAAGAGTAGCTGTTTAGAACAATTATGTTACTTTTGGCTATAGTGGTACCGAAAGCATCAAACACAGCCTAGAAAATGACAGACTGAGCTAACCATTTATTTGCCACTTTTAACTGTATAAACTAGATTTGTGGTTATATAACATAATCTAAAACAAACCAGAAAATTACATGCAGTATACAAGTCCTTAATATGTCAATTTTGCCCTCAGGAGTTTAAATTTAAAATGAGTTAAGGAGAAAATAGAGAATTGGAAGAAGAGAAAGGAATTAGAAGGAAGGCTGGAGGACCAAGAGGGATCCCACTAACATTGGGACACTGGTGCAGAAGACTGGTGGGAAAAAGAGAAGGAAGGGATAAAGGGAAGAACAGATCAGAACCACAATCACGAAGAGGTTAGAAGCTCTGTTTACACTCATATAAAAACAAGGTTAAACAATGTAGAAAAGAACAGACAAACAAAAACAAAGACAAAACAAAACAAAACAAAAACGAACAAACAAACAAGAAAAGCACCAGCCAAACAAAAACCAAATGACAGGAAAAAAAAAAAAAAATCCACTTCCAGGTTTCTCTCTTGCTGTAGACACCCTGTGGTGACAGAGTCCTGTTCTGTGCGGATCTGTCTCAACAAGCCAGCAGCAGCTTTTTTGTGGGTTAGTGAATAATTTCAGCACTTTCTGGCAGAGACCAGATTCATTCGGCCTGCCGCCATCAGTGCACTTTCCGCGGCCTGAGCCGCAGGCTCCCTGAGTTCTGAGTTCAGCTGCTCCCCTGCAGTGGTGCCTGGCCAATTGCTCTCTAGCTTGCGGGGGCTGAACCTCGGCATTCACCACCAGCCAGTGCAGTCCTTCACGTCTGCAGCTTCTCTGCACCGCCAAGTCTCACCTCCCTCTGCGGGGGCCCCCTGGAGTGCTGGCAGTCACGGTGTTCGCAGGTTTGAACCTCTTCTGTCCCACCGAGTCCTGACCCAGTGAGAAGGCGTCAGTGGCCACCTCCTTCTTTGTTGAAGTTTCCCTCTTCACTCTCTTCGTGTGCCCTGAACTACACTTTATATCCTTTCTTGGTCCAGGGGAGCCACTACCCTCTTTCTTGTCCTCCCCGAGCCACTATATCCCAGTGTCTGGACGGCGACACTCAGAGAGGCTGGTTGTCTGCCTCTCAACACTCTGCCATCTTCCTCAATAAATCAAAATCTATATTTTTAAATGAGCTACAATGCAGTCAGGGGAGTCTCATAACTAGGTGTTCTAATATGTAATATTTGATGTGACCAAGATCCAAAAATTGGAAAGATATGAGGAGAAGCTCATTTTTGCTTAATTAGTCTGCCACTCTGGTAATACACTGGATAAGACTGGATGTGGATTTTGACATTTTCCTACAAAAAATGTTTATGAATATGACATTCATCAGAAATCCTACTAATACTTTTGATGTATCAGAAACAAGTAATTGCCTATATATTTTATAAAACTTACTTTTATTTACCTATAATTGTACTTAAGATAGTAAGTAACTTAATATATTTAATTTTCTTTGGTATAGATAATAGTCAAATCCAGCTCAGCCCTTATGCAATGTTAGTAATGTGTAGATATATAACATAGGCTTGTCTAATCATGAACCTAGAAAGATAATTATATATAATAATTATAATGGTTTCCATAAATAAAAGTCATTTGGTTTCCATCATAAATGTTGTCCCTTTCTATCTTGCCCTACCAAACATAGAGGTCATTTTATTGGTCGTATTTGCTTTTTTCTTCTAATTTTCTTACAAACTAATATCTGCTCCTGAAATTCAAGCAATATATTAAAAAGTAGCAAAAATCCCCTATACTTGCATTTAAACCATTCCTTAGAAGTTGGCCCTGACATCTTTGTCCCATCCTTTCCATTTATGTATTCACATATACTTTTATACATCATTATCAGAGTCACCAACTTGTTATCTAATCTTTCAGAATTCATATATATATATATATATATATATATATATATATATAGAAACCAAAGTTTATCTTTCATGTTAAATTTAAAAATATAGGTAGTGAACTTACTAAACTTGGGTATGTTTATTGCCTATTATTTTTCCATCTTCTGTTTGTTTGTTTGTTTGTTTGTTTTGAATCAGGCAACACTGGGGAGAGAATGATTACCAGCAAAGTAGTGTAGTAGCACTGTTGCTTTTGTTCCTAGCACCACATTCCTACAAATTCTTACAAAATTATGTTCTCAACTTGAGTGAATCATTGCCAGGAATGAGAAGTACACAGAACATTGCTGATAGACCATGAGTGAGAAGGTGAAAATTGATTTATAATGTAGCAAACTAAGAGTAACAATGATATATTTTTACATAAGACACTATGTATATTTAACCTAAAATGTATTTTTAAGTTTTTGATTCCTGTATTCCCTAACACATTAATGCCCTAACACTGGCACTGTGAAATATGCTTAAGAATCATGTCAATTTTTGGGAGAGAAGTTTTATGTCAACTGAGGTAAACCTCCCAATAAAGAAAAATCATTAGCTGCTTGAGTATAACTAATAGACCAGCTGAAATTACGTAGCTTGGGATACCATAATCCCTTTATCCAATTCATTACCAATTCCTAAATTTTTTTCGGACCTGTGATATTTACTTTATCTACTGTTCCATCATCTTCTAAGTTAACATAATTACTGCACTAGCCTTCAGACTTTCCATGTTATGCTCCTACAATACATTTTCCATATTGTACTTTGAGGGAGATTTCCAGAATTTAAGTTCAATTATGCAGGTGTCCTGATGGGAACCATTTATTTCTACACTTCAAAAAACCTAATACAGGGCTGGTGAGATGGCTCAGTGGCATAAGCACCTGCCTTGCAAGCGCAAGGGCCCGAGTTCGACTCCCGGATCCCACATATGAAAAAGGGGCCAGTGATATCGCTCAGCGGCATGGGTGCCTGTTGGCGCGCGAGGTCCTGAGGTCGACCCCCTGGTACCCACAAAAAAAAAAAAAAAAAAAACCTAATACAGCCTTTCTGTTTCTCATATTTTTGCCTTCTAGCTTCTGCACTCTGACTACACTGAAAAGAATTATCCTCCCATCTTCAGTGGGGATTTTCCACATTCTCATTCCTGCCATACTGTAGAACTTGGTTTTCTTCATCTCCTGATTAATTTCTTCTCTTCAGATTTCAACTCAGATCTTTTCTTTTCTCCAGATTTGATGAAGCCCCTTTTTATAGCCTGTATTTGGCACCTGGCACTGCTGTGTGTTACTGTTTCATCACTGTCTCTCCCACAAGCCTGGCAGCTTTCTGAGTTCAGAAGCCTTGCCCAGCTACCAGCTCATCTTGGCATATGTGAACTGTTTATTGAAATCACAAAAGAATGTGCATAAAATTGTAAATGGATAGGAAATAAGATTGTTGCAACAAAAGATATTATAATCTGGGACCGAATATAGGAAATAACTTCAAGGGAGATCAAGGGCTGAAATTCTGACAAACAGTATTAAAGAACTCATTTTTTAGATGAGGTAACTGAGGCTCAGAGAGGTTAAGAAATTCACATGTAGAAACACAGCCACTAAGTGAGAGAGCTAGAATGTCAACCTAGATGTGTCTGATAGAACTAGTATTCCTAAGAGCAGGTCCATATGTAAAGCCTTTATGTAGACATATAAGTATGGCAGATGTACAATTCACAGGACCATCAGGAATATTAAAGACTGACAACTCCTGTAGTGAGAAAACCTGCTTGGCTTCATGGAACATAATATCTTTTTCCTTTGATATTACCCAGGAATGGAATTCACCCTGTCAAATGCTGCTACACATTTCTTATTCATCCATTTGCTCTTTGTTTGCATTATCTGTCCTCTACACTGATTGTAATTCCATCGCTAGATAAACCTTTCCAGAGAAGACACTTGCCAAATGCTTCCTTATACCTACGGTGAGAAGATGCATCACTGTTCAAGATGAAACATTATCTTTTATAGTTAATTCGTCATGACCTAGGGTCAAGTCTCCAAAGAAAAAAGGGACCTCATTTAACCTTCTTTCTGTCTCAGGTATACTTATTGCCATGAAATTATGCTCTGTTCCATCCACATTTTTAGGCTACCAAATTGCTCATGATAAAGGGCTAGTAAACACCAGTAAAAATTGGAATACTGCAACTATTTTTTTATGAGAAAAAGACATTTGGTCAAACTCAGTCCAATTATCAATGATAAAAAGTACTAGTGTCACCTTCAATAATTACTGAAGAACAAGACTTAACTATAAATAACAGTATATCTATTTCATATTTCAGCTTATTTCATTTAAAAATTAATTACTGCTTAACAGTTCTCTGTCCTAAGGAAATTTGCCAAGTTGTTTCTCTAGAATGGAACATAATTCTTGCAGGAAATGCATATACTATACTTCTCTAAATTTCTCATAAGTTTAAATATATGGATTTTATGTCTGAGTAAGGAATTTTACCATGCCCTATTCTTATATACCAGATATATTTATATCTATGTCAATATAAGTATATTGGGAAAAACCTGTGTATATATAGAAGCTGACAGAAGGTACCTTTAAAGATTTTAAGCTAGCTATGGCTACATATTTCCCAAAGCCCCACGACTATATGATTTTGAGGTTGTAATAATTCAGCATAATATATGTAATTCTCATTTGAATAAAAGATTTTAAGTGTTTTATTAAAAACTTCAAAGTTTGCACAAAAGAACAGGAGGAAACTAGTCTAAATTTAACTTTTTTTCTAAATTCACTGCAAAAACAAATAAAATTTTCAAAGTGACATTAGGGGCAGGAGGGGATTAGACTTTGTTTCTGCTCTCATAAAGTGTGTACTGAGATGAATAGTTATGCACACATGTATACCAGGGAGAAGTGCCATAGCAAAAGGGGTTGGGGCAGGGTACTGCCCAAACACCCAGGGACACTTCCTCACACATTTTAAGGGACTCAGGCTCGGCTTCCTAGAGGAGATGACATCTAACTTGAGACTTCTGTGTCTAATAGTTCTGTATAATGAAGAAATTGGCAGAGGAAGGCTGTGTCAACCTTTGTTAGGTGAAAAAAGATTCTGTAGTTGTTAAGTAATGAGTAGTCTTTTTATGGCAGCATTTCTCACTGAAGATGGAAAAGAAGAGGATGATGTTTCTGCATTTTTCTAAGAATTCATTTAGAGCCACAAGATAATTATCTCTGCCCAGCTTAGCAACTGAACTTGAACAAGACATTCAAAAAAGTTTATCTGAAGTATATGTTGTGTGTGAGGGATCTACCGGCTGTGAGAGCAGTGAGGCAGCCAGGCTTTGTCCGAACGGTGCTTGAACATGGCTGCTTCTGTGAGAGCTCTCCTTCTACCAAAAAGACTGGCACTTACCTCCCCATTTGTCCAGGGTGAACCTCTGAAACTGGAATAATCATGCTTCATTTTTTGTAGGATTGTAGTCTAATACTGACTGCAGATGTGGTTTAAAAAATCAGAAAACTTCACTGAAAATTTAATTTCTATTATTACATTGCCTAAGGAGATAAAAGCATCTATCTACTCTGTTCGTTACAGTCCCTTGTGTTCCAGCTTCTTGTCCTGTCAGCTTCACACCGTTAGTTTCTCGCTGATCTCTGTAGGTGCTGAGACTGATAAGTCCTTATGGACAGTGTGCCTGATTTTGCCAGGTGCTGACAGATCTTCACCTTCTTTATTTTATTTTTATATGCGAGTACCAGCAGTCGAACTCAGGACCTCACGCTTGCCAGGCAGGCGCTTACGCCGCTGAGCCATCACAACGGCCCTTGACCTTGTTTAGGTCAATGAGATTTTCTCCTCTGGGCATTTTGGGATTGTATATTCTATGTGAGGACAGTGCTTGGTTAAAAATTAAGCTGCAAAGATACAAATATTTGGTTATGTTGATGCCAAAGCAGAGACAATACATCTAAAGGTAGAGGCAATAAAGTAAAAGTTCCAGAAGGTAGAAGAGACACAAAGACCCTGTCACACAGAGAGTGAATGTGTCAACCTTGAATCTGAGTGCCTACCCGCATCCTGGCTCTTGTTCCTCGTGAAGCCTAATTGTATTTCCTGCCCTACATGCTGTGGGAAACCTCTAGAATTCCCCTTCTATTTGTGCCCCAGAGGGTTTTTGTTTTTTGTAACTGAATGAATCGTAAGAGGCTTACATGTGGTTTTTATTATATTTTCATTTGAAAGGGAAAATGGAGTTTTAGGGTCCAATAAATATTCATGAATATTCTCATTGAATTAGATCAAAATCTTATAATCATTGATAGAGTATTCTGGTTTACTATTAGGAACCTCTAGACACTTCTGGTTGCATTAGCAGAACAAAATCTTGTTTGTAATCATTGTATAGAATTTTGATTATTAGCAACCTCTGTGCTCAAGCCTTCCCTATTCTTGAATTGATATACTGTGATTCTGCTGTGAAGGCCTGACTGAAAATAATCTAGAAAGTTGTCTTCTTCATCTTGGTGTTTAAAAAAATATTATTTTTAATTATAAAACAATATACTTGGACATAATTAATGAAACACCCATGAACAATCATTCAACTATAACTACAGAACTATAGAACTAGTACATGGCCATCTACATGTTCCTTCCCAGTCCCGTTTCCTGTCTTTTGATTCAAACAGCAATTATTGTACTGAATAAATGGGTACAATGCCTGAATTTCTCATTCATCTTTCCCTTGCTTTTTTTTTTTTCATTTTACAATAATTTTGTCACGTATATAAATGTATAGCCCTAAACAAGGTATATTTTAGTTTTTGAGTTTTATCAAAATGGCTTACCTTTTCCCAACCTCTTGGCATATGTTGAACTTGCTATAAATGTCCATGCCTCATCATTAGACTGGCCACTCTATGTACTCTTCACACCCAAAACTAAAGGCATCAGTATGTTAGAGCATTTAAAACACTCACTGAGTCACACTAATTGGAAAGCATTGCTTTTTGTAATACATACGCTATTTTCGTGTAGCTGTTTACTTCTAAGATATTAGCCCTGTAGTTGCATGTGGCTGTAGTTCATTCCTTTTTATTGCTGTCTAACATTCCTATGTGAACGGATAAGCATTTTCATCCTGTTTAGACCTCCTCTTTGCTTTTTATTTATACTAGGAATCATATCAGCCTACCATGACTTATCAACAATGACTTGATTTAATGTTTTTGTAGAATTCAAAGAGGTGATGTTAAATTTTGGTTTAAAAATATCTGCTTAGTTTTAGATTGAATCTTGGAGTACTTGGTTACAAGAGATAGAATTAATTTGATCAGTCAAGAAGGTAAAACTTTCCTATTTAATTATATTATTAGGACAAATATGTCATTGATAGTGTTTGTTCAGAGTATTGTTAGAAAAGTATTATGAGTTCATGTCAAGACTGTGGGTAAGAATTCAGTGATCAGTTGTTGATATCTGCCCTAGATGTGCACAGTGGGTGTGAGGGCATACTTGCTGTATGTGTGCTTTCCCTAATCCAGTGTCTTCATCTGCCTCTTTTTCTACAATTATCTTCAAGCCATTTGGAGCTTCTGGATATTATAAAGTGTGTGGCTAACCCTTTTGGGAAGCTGAATTCATAGTCAAGATTAAAACGCAGAGGAACATCACGTAGTTGTGTTCTTTTTTCCCTGGTAGTTTATTGTGGTTTCTAGTTACCATCACCATGGTGTATGCTTTTCTTACTGAAATTCAAAAATGCTCTTCCTTCAGTAAATCATATTTCACTGTGATTATTAAGCATCAAACTATAACATAGATAAAATATCCTTTGGTATTCTCAGTTTTAGAAGTTTGAAGTTGGCTTTGCATAGACAGATCTCGTTCACTGTAACTTAAAATAACTAGAGTAGCAAAGCCTTTTTAAACTCTCCAGAGCCTATCAAACATGATTTTTAAAATAACATCTTTCCTTGTTCGTCATTTGTGAATGTTTGGTCAGGAAATGGTTGTAAAATCTTCAAGTTCCAATTGAATAATGTGTTCTTAAAAGTAGCTGCCAAGTGTAAATACCACTGATATACATTCATGCATATGATAATATATAAATAACCAGGAAAAGCATAGCAAAGGTCAGTCAGTTATGTATAGGTCAGAATGCTTTCCATCTGGATTGATGTCATTTTAGCAAATGACATCATGTGTCCTTTGGAGTCTATTGTGAAATGTAGCCTGAGTCATTATAGTTTAACTTCTTCTCTAGAATACCAGGATGGCAGTGGTGAGGCTCAATAAATAAATGTCTTGGACATTGTAGGAGCAGATTTACATAATTAGGGTACAGTGATAAAGAATTCTCACTCATCAAAAAGCCTTTGGGCCCCATCAACCAATTTCTACTTCTCTTTGTTGATTTTTTTTGTTGTTGTTGTTACATTGAACTTGAAGACAACAGAGTTGGAATTGAGCCAAATGGTCCTTATATAACTGCACTGGATATTTTCCCATGAAATTGCCAGCAGGGAATCAATAGCAATGGATCTGCCACCCTTGTGACTTATCTAACTTCACTATTGCTCTTCTGGACAGGGCAACTCTAAATTTGGTTTATAATTTGTACTTTGATCCAATAGGGAGTGGTCACACCAGATTGTCAGACCCTAGAATGACAGATGGGATGGGATATTGTAGGAGACTGGAAGGGATGTTGGCACTTTCCAGTTTGCACAACAGAAGCTGAATTTAGCTTATAGATCAAGTAATAAAAGGAGCTGCCATGTTCAGTCATTTCCAATTATTCAAGGCTTCAGGAGGGAAATATTACTTGACACAATTTAATGTGTAATTCCCCCCCCCCAGAATATTTTGGAAATGTTAAAAAGCTGTTGACTTTTTATTTTAAAGAATGTAAGATACCTTAGAATGAAGAAGTACTTTCAGTCAAAATTTCTCTCATCTTTTCTAGGCATTCATAGTTGGAATCTGAGCTTGGTTCTGAATCTTTGAAAGGAAGAGGGCCTGGGTATACTTAGCAAAGATGAAAAGAAATGGTCCTGCTTTTAGTGACCTGATAATCCAGTGGAAAGACAGATACTGCAAACAGGTTACCACAGTATCAGATGGTGGGTGCTGTAATAAGAGATGTGTGTAAGTCCAGACAGTGTTGATATTTGTAGCACTTATGTATACTACATTATCCTTAACTTGTTTACTTTGGTTGTGAGTACATCTGAGAAACATGCTTGCCCTTGTTCTTATTCTCAAAGGTAAAAGTGTGACCTTTCAGCTTCCAAGATGGCTACTGTAGGGAAGTCACAATTTTATCTTTACTCAGGGTTTTGTTTTGTTTTTGGCTAAGCTTGAGAACTAAACTTACACAAGACGAATTAACAGGAGAAAAGCATACAAACTTATGTAGTGTAAATTATATGTGACTGGGGTCCTTTGTAAAGAAATGAAGAGCCAAAGAGGTAGCAGAATCTTCATGATTTTACATTTGGTTGAATAGAGAAGCAATTGTGAAAATGTAACTGAATTATGTGAGGAAACTAAAGAGTGATAGGAATTGTTTTAGCAAGGTCTGTTTGTACAGAATTCTCTTGTTCTCAATTTTCTATTCTTGGTGATAAGAATGTTACTTTCCTTCTGATATGGAGCAGATATCTTCCATATGGAGATTTTACCTCCTTCTTTCAAGAAGAAAAGGGGGAGAGTCAGCATGTCTTTCTTGTATCTACTGTTTTACTGAGTGCTTCAGCTCAGAGTAATACTTGAGCAAAAGTGGCATATTCTGCTCCCCTTAACTGCCCTGGAAGAGTACTTTTTATTCTGTGCAGTACCAAAAGCCTTAAGTCCATTTTAGCAAAACTCCATAGATTCTTATGGACTATTCTTT
Organism: Erethizon dorsatum; assembly: GCA_028451465.1. Lineage (NCBI taxonomy): Eukaryota > Metazoa > Chordata > Mammalia > Rodentia > Erethizontidae > Erethizon > Erethizon dorsatum. The sequence goes on along the minus strand of CM051825.1, from coordinate 91,773,301 downwards.
AATTATGTCTACCTGCACATTAAAACAAATGGTTAAAGATGAATAAATAGGTCAAGTTGCTATTGTTATCCATGGTGTCTGACAGTTAATTTCATTGTTTCTTTTTATTTCACCCACTATCATGGTTTGGGTGTAAAATCTGTGGTCATAGGCCAGTCAACTGATTAGTGTGATATAGATAGATTAAAAACCGGAATCTTTTCAGTTCTGTTTAAACAGACCTTTCCCCTTATTTAGGGGAAAGAACCCTATCATAGCTGAAAGTGGTTATTAATGGAGAACAATGTCTATCTCTCATGTTTTTTTGCTCTAATTTATCCTTCTTAAACACTTCCTTAACCAGATTTTAATGCTCAAGCATATGATAGAATGAGAAAAGTCATTGGTAGTCAAGAAACCTGCATTCTAGGCCTTGTTTCATCATTGAGAAGATGAATAATGTCAGGTAATATGTTTGACTTCTCTGGAGTATACTCTACTTAGAGGTTTCAGTTCCTTTTGGTCACAGCTTTTTACTGTTTGGGTCCTCTGTCCTTATGTAGTATCCAGCACAGTAGGAGACCTTAAATTTTCCCAGACTAGAACAACAATAATATTAATAGCAATAAATAGTATATGTTGAAGGGAATGAAGATAATAATGGTACTAAGCAACTCCAAGAATTCTATTACTGGCATCTTTTCTTTGCCTATGCTCTGCTTTTAGATGAGGTGAGTCTGACTCATAGTGTACAGAGTTCTCTGGAAGGTAATAAATCTTCTTTTTCATGTATTCAATATTTTTTCTTATGACAAAACAATGTATATTTATGATAAAATATAAAGATATGCCAGCACATAAAAACAGAACCTCCTGTGTGATGTTTAGCTGCAAATTCAGCCAGTGGTGACTTTCTCCAAACCTTTGGAGGAGAGTCTGGAGCAAGTGTTTGGTGTAGCCCTTCCACTACTCTTAGCATTCTTTGTCATCAAGATCATAGTGAAGCTGTTCCCTGCACAGGCATCATGTAGGTTGGGAAGGTAAAGGGTAAACAGAAGGGACCTGCTAGATGATTCTGTTCCTTTTAATCAAGACAAAAGAAGCCCTGCAATAGCAGACTCACTGTATAGAGCCACCACCAGTTGCAAGGACTGCTAGAGAGAGAGGGTTGTGAATGGAAGATGAGTTCACCAGTCAGTGTGTGTCAAATCTTTATTCTTATTCAAATGTAACCATTGTCAATAAGTATAACTCTGTACTGTTTAACAATGTGCTTTTTCTCCTTATTAATAACACAAATCTTTTTTCATATTAGTATTCTACTATATAATTTTAATTGTTTGCCTAATATTCCACTTATGACTATTCCATAATATAAACAATCTTGTTATGTTTGGTCTTTAGGATTTCCCAGTTTCACTGTAATAATGTGGTAATGAATATCTCTGTCTATAAATATGTATCTATTTTTCTGAACTCTTTTGACTGTTTTCCTTTCATTGATTCTGATTTTTAAAAAATAAGCAAATAACAGTAGCATAAATAAATAAGCAGATATTTAGGTACCCTCTTTAAACAGTCTGGGGAGAAGAATTTTTTAATAAATTCAGATAACTTGGATTTTATCTGTAAAATGCAACATATCATATTGATTTTCTAAAATCAGAGAAGCAATTGATAAATTCAGAGACAGGACTGGGAGAAGAGAAGTGACCCATTTTCTGGTAGAATCAATCAAATCAATTTAGTGAAAATGAAGTAATGTCTTTTGGGGTTTGTTATGGGGATCTAAAGTTTGCAGATATGTTCATTTTCAGGATCCCTTCTGCCTGAAAATAAGAGTTCCAGTTGGCATTGTGTTTTCTGTTGTACGAATGTTGTTACATGGAAGTGGGAAGGTAGCTTATCTTACAGCTCATGTATCAGAATGTATTGTAGGCATTTCAGAATTGAAAGCCTGGTGTCCACATCAGCAGAGTTTGTTGGGAAGTTTTTCTTCCAAGGGAATGAAAGGGGAAATGCTGACATGCAATCTCCCATCCTAAATCCACCATTGGTGTGGTGTTTGGTGAGGGGATTAATTATCTCTTCCTTTGCTTGAAAACTAACTGTGAATCTGCAAGGCCAAGCTTAGGGCAAACAGTTCTGGAACTTGCTGAGTATGTTACCTTTTATAATAGGGTTTTAAATGTCAATGCTTTTTCTCATGTATGCAAGGAATCCTAATTGAGGAGCTGGCCCATACACTTCAACAACGTCCAACTATATGTTTCTTTTAATAATGTTGCAAAATTAGGTTAATTTTTATGGTGAATGTTTTATGGCCTGCTCTCCGTTATGTGCCAGACAAATGGAGGGTGATGGAAACTGATGGGTGGTGAAGCTAAAAGAGCAGAAGTGACCTTTTGCTAAATTGTTCATCATGGTGCTTCATCTGTAAATGGCTTTACAGTTGCAGCTCAGATTTGCTAATCGCTACATTTGACTTTCAGTTCTACAGTTCTGATTTTCTTGTTATGGATTACCTTTTCTTTTTAAAATTTGATTGTTTTTATCATAGCTTTTTCATTATCAATGAATTCCTCCACCAGACGGGGCTTGTAGACAGAGAGAGGTGAAGAGAATTAATTTAATGTTTTTCTGCTGTTCTTCATTATGACTTGTTTTCCTTAGTACTTGAGATGGACTTCAAGCAATCTTTCACATACTCTTCTTTGAGTCTTCTTGTTCCATGCTAGTAGCCTAAAAGAGTTAACTAGACTAAAAGAGTTAACTAGTTAACAGACTAAAAGAGTTAACTAGTTTTAATGGTCTAGCACCAGGATACATTTTGGTTTTCATGTTGATCGAAGTCCTGTCAAGGGAAACTAAAGGAGAAAGCAAGTATGTGGTATATAGCAAAAGGTAAGAGTCTGGATTCAATCTTCCACCTAAGGCTAGCCACTATGGACAGTACTTAAAAAATGGAAACTAGAAACTATTTGACCCAGCTATTCCCCTTCTATGTATTTTCCTAAAAGAGTACAGATATCCTATTAGGGTGATACATGCATACCTATGTGTATAGCAGCACAAATCATAATAGCTAAATCTTGGAAGTGGGCTTTATGTCCATCCACAAATGAATAGATAAAGAAAATGTGGTTTTTACACACAATGGAGTACTACTCTGCCATAAAGAAAGATAAACGAATCATTTTTAGGAAAATGGATGGATATTGTTAAGTGAGACCATAATGTTAAATGAAATAAATCAGATACATAAGCTTGAATATTGTATGGTTTCTCTTGTATGAGAAACTCAAAGCATAAATAAAGAGAAAAATAAAAGATAGGAAATAATAGGAAATAGGGAGGTAAATCTTTCTAAAAGAGGAAAAGGATCAAGAGATGGGGGATGGGGAGAGAGGAGAGGGAAAGGGGATGAAAAAAGGAATTAAAATGTTTTATGTGCATGCACCAACTCTACACAAACAGTGTAATCATTATGTATTTCAAACATATCCAAAAAAATAAAATGAGGATTCTGTCCCCTGTGTGAGCTAGAAGTATTTTGATTATAGTAAAGGGGATGGGGGTTGGAAGCAGTGAGAGAGAGAAACTAACAAAATGTTTTATTGTTCTTTTATCCTTAACCAAATAAAGTATTAAGCAGACTGTTCCCTGACTGAAGTTGGGATTCTTCAGTTGGGTGAGTGTTATTGACCTCTGAATGGCATTGTTCATTTGGTGGCTATTGGAGATGGATGGCGTTGCTTGTAACTGCAGCCAAGCGTTCGACAGCATAACCACAGGGCCATTCTGGATGTCTCTGTGTGTAGATGGGTGGCTATAAGGAGCAGGCTCACATTATCTTATTACCTTGTTAAGGCACAAATTGTAGGTTTGCAGTTTTTAGCTAATTAGGATATGTTTGCTTCATTTTGGATACCAAAGAACAAAATTCTTCATATTGATTTATACACACAAAACAAAAAAAAGTGACTTCTACACAAGGATAAAATATTTCAATGGAAATTTTCAGAAGTTACTGTTTTTTTTCTTTGTTAGAGATAGAAAGTCAATCTTTGGGGGAAGGAACATTTAGATCTCAGAAAAATAGGCAATAGTGATACTCTATAAATACTATATGCTTCTTATAAAAAGGAGTATTTCTAACATGGTGATATTTTAGAACTTTGAAGGTTTTTTTACAAGTATCTTTCATAACAGTGTGGTATAGAATTTCATCTGGGAGGAGGCTGAAATGAATTAAAATTAATTTTTGGAGTACTGCTTTTTGAAAATGTGGATGTTACTGAGTATGACTTTTCTCATTTTCCTGCTACAGACCTACAAACTTCTCTAGACCCACACCCGCCTTTTCCCCTCTTCCTCAAGACTCATGAGGTAAGAATTTCCTGTGTCTTCAACTCCTTTATGCATATTTCCTTCCCCTCTCATTCTTTGTACCTTTTAATTTTGGTAAACACTAGCCACTTGTGACTTTTTACATTTAATTAATGAACATTGAACAGAGCAAAAAGTTTAGTTCCTCAGACACACTGGACTCATTTCAAAGGCGCAGTTAGCACATGCGGCTATTCGCTGTCTTATGGGGTAGTATAGACACTCATCTCTGTCATCATGGAGAGTTCTGTAGGACAGCACAACTTGATACTCTTGGCTACGCCTATGGAGACTTCACTCACCCTCTCCTATGAGGGTTGTTTTGTCCTTGTTGTCTGACAGTAGTTTTGATAAGATTTTTCACTGTCATTGTCTCTTCTATACAGCTTCTTTTCTTTTTATTCACAGAAGTACCTTTAAAGTACATGGCATCAAATGATCACGTGGCCAACTTGGTATTTTATCTTCTAGCTCACTGTCTTTATGTCTATAAAGACTCCCTCCTGTCATCATTCTTGGTATAAACCTCTATAAAGAATATACATAGCTAGACTCTTGGTTCCTTGAGTTTCTCCTTTGCAAATCTCTTTTTATCTCATTGTCATACCCTGAACTATTGGTTTGCCATCTAGGAAGTACTTCCTAGGGAGCATTTGCAAATGTAAGGAGTGCCACTGGCATTTAGCAAGCAGACACTAAGGATGCTAAATGTCATTCAGCATGTGAAACTGTACAGTGAAGAGCTGTTTCTGCCCAAATATCAATATTGCCTTTGTTAAGAAACATTTTTTTATCTTCAAAATGCATTTCTCTGATCACCACTTCCTGACTTTCCAGGGAAGCTACCTCACAGGACATTAGCATTTCTTCTCTAACAATAATTCTTTGATCCCTTGGAGTTTCCAGACAGTTGACATCTACTGCTTTTCTATGCTGCCCATCTTCCCTCTCATGCCCATGCTTTCTCCCTATTTAGACGCTGTGTTTAATCTCTCTTTACATGCACATTCAACTCCTTTGCTTGCCTCTCTCTGTCATCCTCATCTGGCAAAGCTCTGACACTCTCTCAGTTCTCTGACTACTTTGGGCCCAAGCATAGATGGATAGAAAAGAACACAAAACTATGCTGACTGCCTGACTTTATATCCATGAGTTTTATGTAGATACTCTGCTCCATTTGGCAGTCCTACATCATTTACCTAATACTTCTACTCTGTGAGACAGCTATTTTATGTCCTCATTTTAACCTTAGCCTTGAAACCCCCATACACAATACTTCTACATAGCTACTGCCTTCACCTACATTTCACTGGGGAAATAGAAAGAACCAGAGGAAACTCCTTCATTTCCTACAGTGAATTGACACCTACCCCTGTCAGTTCCTAAGATCCCCATCTCCCTTTTTAGTCCTCTGCACAAACTGTAGAAAGCCTTGCGGGAGCTCCCAGCGTCACCAGGAGTAAATATAGTCTTCACCACAGCTTCTAGGCCCTTCAAGATTTGCCCCTTTACTTTCTTGCCTTGTCTTACATCATTCTTCTTCCTTCCCATAGTCTGTTCACATTGGCTTTATTGCTATTCTCCAGATATGTCAAGCTTGTTCCTGCCTTGAAATTATACTTGCCATCGATCTGTCTGTAAGTCTTTTCCTTAGACATGTCTTTGTGTCCTGTTGCATGGAGAGTTCTGCTTTGAGGTCATCTCCTGAGAGAATCCATCTTTTCAACACTGCCTCCTCCCATGTTGGTCTTTATCTCCTTACTCTGCTTTATTTTTCTGCACAGGATTTTCACTCCCTGATGCCATACTATAAACTCATGTTAATCTGTTTATTATCCCCATTCAACTTCCACAGGGGTAGAGATTTTGCCTGTCTTGTTTGTTTCTCTAGCTTTGCTGCCTAGAACAGTGTTTAGCACTCAGTACTAAATGTTTAAACATTTACCACATTTTGATTAATGAATATTGAAAAACAAAAGGTATTAACTACTATGGCAAAGGTTCTTTTAATCTGGCATGCCTTCACTGATGATGAGAAGATTGAATTCTCTCACCACTTTTCTGTATTTGAAAGATTGAAAAATCTTTCTTTGTACAATGTTCCATAATATCACTTGATAAAAACACATAATTTACATATTAATTCTGCCTTTGTTCTTTTCTCATTAGCCCTTAACAATTAAAATAGACCATTACTTTGCCACACTATGAGTTTTTATGATGTCATATCAAAGTCCTCATTAATTAAGCAACTTGATAAATTAAAGCCTTATTCCATGACAATATCTTTCAGTTCCAAATTATCTCCACTAAAGAGCACAGTAGCAGACATGGGACAGTTTTTGCATTAGGACATGCCAGCCTAACAGCCAGATGTGCTTACTGACATATTGAAAGTTAAAAGCTGTCACTTTATGTGATTGTTTGGTGCCAGTGACACTGAGAACAGAACAGTTGATGGGAAAAAAGACATACTCACACACTGATACTGAAAAGTACAGCTCAATTATCAAGTTGTCATTTAGATTCTTCAGAATATTAATTGGAATTAAATCACAAAAATTAAAGAAAAATTCTCATAATATTTGGAGTGATGAGATTATGTATTGGATTTCAATTTGGGAAGCACTGAACTGCAAGGTAAAGTTTTAGTTTCTTAGTTTAGAGTCTGAGGCCTTCAGTTACCTGAAATGTGAATTGGAGTGGTAGGGTAGTAAGATGAAGGCAGGGAGAGAAAAGATATGCATGCAGTTGTCTAGGTGAGAGCTGGATGAGGCACTGGAGTACTGAAGAAGAAATGTGGAAGAAAAAGAGACAGAATGAGTAGTGTTTCAGATAGGTATGAAAAAAAATAATGAGGTAAAAGGCAAGTATGTCATCAGAGGTAGATGATAAGTGTGTTTCCTTATTTTTGCATTATAAGTAAAGAAATAGAGTAGTGGAGTGGCCACCCTATTTGGGATTTTTTTGTGTTATCCATATACTGATTTACTATCTTACAGTTTTAGGAAAATAAACTTTACTAATCTGTCTAAAGTACCTATTTAGAGAATAGCTAAATTATGAACCCATGCTAGGTATAGCAATGCTTGTCATTCATGGTGTACAGAACTTGGTACATTAAGAGACCATCATCTCTAACTTTTGGGATACTATAGTTTATTAGATGCTTGAAATTAATGTTAAACATATTCATAATCACAGCAGATATGAAAAATTATTAAACTTATCTGTCAATAAACAAAGATTCTTAAGTTTTATTCAGGGAGCCAGATTCTCTTTGTGAACTGTTTACAAGGGGCACCCATACTGAAGATAATGGCTTGGGAAGAAAGAAAAAAAAATAGATAAGGATTGACAATACACCATGAAAATACCATTCAGAAGAAAGGTGCGAGGCTCTATTAATGTCAGATATACTTTAAAACAAAAAGTATCATTGCAGATAAAAGAATTATTATTTAATAATACAAGAATAATTCACCAGATAAATTTATTAGTCCTGAATCTATACTTATTAGCCTCCTTTCAAAAATATATAAGTTAAAAATGGATAAAGTCCCAAAAAGTACTAAGAACATACATAATTTGAGTTTTAAACATTTTTGTCACAGACACTGATAAATTGAATACACTAAAAAAATTAGAAAAGATAAAGACTTAAACAACACAAGTGATTAGCCTGGTCAAATGGACACACATAGAATTTTGAACTCCACTAACAGAATATGTGTATCAAACTGCAAAATAAAGTATTTTCTACATTTGTTTTCTTAGAGGAACAAAAAATAGGAGGTCAGAAACTGATAGATATCAAAGCTCTGTATTTTAGAAACTCAAAATCATACCTCTAAATGATCCTTGAGTCAAATAAAAGTGAATACAGAAATCAGTAAATACTTTAACTCTTTTGTGATACAGTTAAATATGTACATAGTGGGAAATTTAAAGATTCATAAACACATATACTAGAGATGAAGTAGGAATTATGGTTAATTAGGTAACCACTCATCCACAAAACTATAAAGAGAATAGCAGAGTAAATGCAATCTTTTTCAAATGGGAAGAGGAGCAAGAGATGGGGGGAGAGGGGAACAGGATGAAAAAAGTAATTTAAATGTATTATGTACATGTATCAACTCTCCATGAAGAATGTAAACATTATGTACTGCAAACATGTACTAATAAACAAAATACAATAGAAGAAAAGAATTATGCAAAATATTTTAAAAATGAAATGGAACACAAAAGAATTATAGGGAAGATCCACAAAGCAAGAAACAATTCTTTGAAAGACTGAAAAAAAGCACATTAACACTTCAAGAACTTGGTCTTAGTTACTTTTCTCATTGCTAAGACAAAATACCCGACACTCAAAGTTAAAGGAGGAAAGGTTTATTTGCCTACAGTTCGTAGAGGTTTCAGTCCACAGTCAGCTGACTCCAAGGCAGATAGCATGGCAGAGGTTCATCACAGAGGAGAAATAGTCCACAGAAAGCAGGCAACCAAGAACACATTAGACTTCTTTCTGTCCCTTATATTTTATGCCCACCCTAGTGCAGGTGTAGCATTCATACCCTTAATGCCAGAACTATGCCAATCAGTGTACTGATTTAGTAATCATACATCCTTGATCCCAGCACCACATATTCTAGATCCAGACACCTCTGAAAAGCCCCCACCATGACTACATGAGGGGGATATCTAGACACAAGCTATAACATTCTGCCCCTGGTCCCCCCAAATATTCATAGGCATCCCTTTATGCAAAAGGCATTTAGTCCATCTCTAAGAGTTGACAAAGTCCTAACATTTTCAGCAGTGTTGAAAAGTCCAAGTCCAAAGTCTCCTCTGAGATTTAAGGTAAACTCTTAGCTGTGAGCCCCTGTACAAATGAAAAGAAAGTTAAACATTTCCAACATTCCATGGCACAAGACAGACATTTCCATTCCAAAAGGAACAAATAGGGGGATAGAAAGGAATGGGATCAAAGCAAGTTCAAAATCCAGCAAGGCAAACATTAAGTCCTGTAGTTCCATGTTTACATCTGAGACAATCTATGGCAAGATATGAACTCCATCCTTGAGTGGCTCCATCCTTACGGCACTGCTGGTGGTTATAGCTCCCATGGCTTCCCTCTTGGGCCATAACTGCTCCCTCCTTGCAGTTTTCCTTAGATGATCCATATTCTTGTCTTCTCTAAACTTCTGGGGTCTCCATTTTACCTTTGGCTTCCCAAAGGTTCACACACTGTCCTCTCAGGGGCACACTGCCTGGCCTCCCAGGCCTTCTGAAATCTGGGTGAAAGCCTTCCTGACCCTACAACTCTTGCATTCTGCATGCACCTAAAACAAACACCACATGGATAATGCCAAGGTCTGCTGCCAGTTGGAGCAGTAGACAGGTTTCTTTTCTCTTGGCTGTAGGGGTTGAGTGCCTGGACTGCTGAGCACTCTGAATCCAATACCAACAAACAAATTTTCTCATCCACCAGCATTCTGGAACATGGTGCTTTGGGCCTCTCTTCTCAAAGCAAATTCTTTCACTTTTGTAATTTTGAGTCTGTAAAGGCTGGAGTCCTGCTGATTCTTGTGTTGTCTTTAGGCCATCTCTTCTGTTGTCTTATGAAATACTTGGCTTTTTCTTGCTAGTCTTTTTAGTGACAATTTTTTCTTCTTTTCCATCTTTGCATGCTGGACCTTTATTGGAGCTTCCTTTCTGGCCAAACTCACAACAATTTGAATCATTTTGCTAGGCTCTTTGCTCTTGATTCTCAACATAAATCTGGCTAAAACCTCCCAAGAGTAGGCATCCCACAACCTCAACATTAGACTGCCTTGAAATTTCTTTTGCAAGATTAATTACTCCACCACTGTTAATCTCAGTCTTAGTTGAAGTCTCTGGACATGAGAAAAATGCAGACAAACTTTCTTCCAAGCCATAAAACACATTGTTTGGAGTCCAGCAGCCAATGCTGTCCTTCTTCCCAGCAGAAACCTTCTGAGCCTGGTCTTTACTGGGAGCATTTCTATCAGCATTCTGGTCTTCTGAGCTCTGACAAGAATCTCCCATCAAGTACATTGTAAAGCTTTCCAGGGCTGTTCTTACAGCTGGCATCTGTGAACCTTTCCAAACTCTTCCCACAAGCCAGTTCCAAAGGCTCCTGAACCACATGGTCAGGTATAGTCACACAAATGACCCCTCTTCTCTGGTACCAACTTCTATCTTAGTTACTTTTCCCATTGCTGAGACAAAATATCTGACACCCAAAGTTAAAGGAGGAAAGTTTTATTTGACTCACAGTTTGTAGAGATTTCAGTCTGTAGTTGGCCAACTCTAAGGCAGGTAGCATGGTAGAGGGGCATCGCAGAGGAGAAATAGTCCCACAGCAAGAAGGCAGCCAAAAGCACAGTAGCCCTCTTTCTGTCCCTTATATTGTATGCAGGCTACCTGCTCTAGGTCAGGTGTAGCACTCATACCCTTAATCCTAGTCAGAACTATGCCAAACCAATCAGTGGACTGATTTAGTAGTCATATACCCTTGATCCCAGTAACACACACTCTAGGTTCAAACACCACTGAAATGTGCTCCCACGACTGCATGAGTCTTTGGGAGGACATCTAGATACAAGCCATAACAAACTTGTTCATCCTGTGGGGGGAGAGCAAAGAGGGAAAGGAGAGGAAAAAGAACACAAATAATATTAGAAATAACTGTGGCATTACACTTGAAAGGATTCATTCTAGTAAATATGCACTTGATATATACATTCTAAGCTTGTGTCACAACTAGAGGTTGAGCCACATGATGCATAAATTGATTCTGGCTTTTTGGTATGGAAATTGATTCATTTACTCAACAAGTATTTATTAATACCTAATGTATACTGGGAATTACACAGGTGCTAACATGTTTTCCTGAATGAGAGTAATACTAAACACATCATTACAAACAAAAGCACGTGCAATTGTGGTGCATGACATATAGGCTAAATGATAATGTTTAACAAGGTACCTAATCTTAATAGGAAAAAGGGCAGATTAGCAAAAGTTACTTGAAGAAAGGCATTTAAACCATGACCTCTATGAGTAGGAAAAACCCAGGCAGGAGATGATACATGGTCGAAAGACAGAGTAAAAGGAAAACTATATATCAAAGCAGTGTGGTATGAAGGACCAAGAGAGGATCATAGGGTGGAAAATGGAAATGAGTGTAATATAGTTTTAGTGATTGCCATAGAATAAGGTAAGGCTTCCTACAAGTGAAACATGTGACATTCGCAAGTCTTTTTGAAGTGCAAACATATTTTTCCTTCTTAATATCTTTATGTAAATGTATAACATCATAGTCTGTAGAGAAAATAAAAGAACATGAATGGAAAGTAAATAAACTGACTTCATTTTATATAATGATTATTTCTAGAAGAGGGCAAGCAGAAAATATCTCTGAATCCATCCTGTGGCAATGGTTCATCCCTTCCTGAAAGGAATGAGAAAGTTAGCCACAGTCATGAATTTGCTAATTTAAGTATTGTCTTTATCTAGAATGGAGGCCTCAATTATAAAATATCAGGCAGAAGATAACAGAAGAGAAACTTATAAATTCCATTCTGAAGCAAGCAGTGGTTTGACAGTTCTACTCCAAGTGTTGTCTGTAGATCAGTTCTAGAAGTGGGCGGTGAAAAAATGGAGAGTAAGGGTCTTAGGACTGTACTGTCCAACACAGAACCTGCTAGCTACCTGTGGCTGTTCAGTCCTTGAAGCGTGGCCAGTAGGCAGTCTGAATTGAGATATGCAGTAAGTGTAAGGTATAGGATCTCAATGACTTAGTACAAAATAAGTTAACTATCTCTATATTTGCATATTGACTATGTGTTGAAATGATAAGATTGTGGCTATATTGAATTAAATAAAATGTTAAAAGTAATTTCATTTTTCCTTTTCATATTTTTAATGTGGCTACTCAAAAAATTTAGAATTACATACGTGGTCAATGCTGGCTTAGAGACTTGGATAGCATTGCCATAATATCAAGTACATTTTTATTATATTTTACATGTGCATCATCAGCTGCAACTACTGAACATGGAAAATACAATCAACTAGGCCTATATCATAGTAGCTGTGTGAAATGCTTCCTTAAATTATTCATAACTTCCAGAGCATTTAAACCAGTGTACTTACTATAGAAAAATATGTATACAGTTGATTTCTCAGAACTCTGTAAAATATTCTAAGAATTGACTGTTAAATTGATTTGGCCATTTGTACATGAAAAGTGACTGCTAAAATGTTATATAAGATATGAGATTATGCTGATATTTATTTTTAATTATATAACTTGCATTGTAGTATAAAAACTAGAATAAAGAGCACATTTTCAAAAAGTCAAGTTGACAAACCAGTTTGGTATCAACTGGTGGTTATTTTGAATATTAAAAAAAATGGGGCGGGGAAGCTTATATTTCAAATTAGTTACATTGCAGCATTCATAATATAGTTAAGTAATTGTCTTCCTTCACTTTTGTTCCATAAAATTGACTTATTTTTTCTTCAGAATGGGCTAGTTAACATTGGACTTTAGAGTTTGGCACACGTGAGCTTGTGATTTACAGGGCAATTTTTCTCATCAAAACTTGGGCAGAACCATTTATTTTAAAACCAATATTTATTTTACAATGGGAAGATGGAGCAGATTAAAGGAGCATAAAACCATGATAAATCACCCAATCTTTATCCCATAGAAAATCTTTTAAAATGGCTCTTAAAGTAATGGCAGTAAAACTGTCTCATAGAGTTTGTGTTTGGGTGGTTTTCTAGCATATGGTATAATCATGTAGACTAAAATCTAATTAATGGGGAATTTGTAATAATTCAGCTGTGATCTGTGTGATTCTCATTAAAAAGTACAGTGTGTTCTTTACTTAAGCAAGCTCCTAATCTTGCTCATGAGTAAGAAAAGGGAATCCAATCTAAAATTCTTAGCTGTTTCAAATCAAAGACCCAAGACATGAGATCTTTTTTACTTTTTTAATTTAATTATCAATCTTACATTAAATGTTTAAGGAAACATGATTATTTTATATTATTATGCAATATTGCTGAAGAAACAGATTTATATAAATTATCTCATTTTGTCTTATTTGAATCTCTTTTGTATCTTCATTTATAAAAATTTCTGTAGTTAAGAGTAATTGAGCTACATTTCTCTAATAGTATTCTTTATTATTTTAAGGATAATGAAATAATATCACATAGAACTTTTGACCAATTAAAAAACACTAACAGAGATAAACTGAAATAGAAGAGATTTGGTGAATTTTATAAAATGGGAAGTCTTTTTCCTATTGTGGAGTGGATGTCTGGAGTTTGTGCAGCTAATTCCTGTTATGGCAGTGGATGCAGGGAGCTGCAACCAGTGCACATTGCATGTTCTCTCCCATTGGTGACTCCATCTCGCCTGATGCCATTTAGGATTCAATTCTCCAGTGAAGGGCTCTTGTTCAGATTCCTTACACATCAGATTGCTGTCTGATTAGGGTTTGGCTTCGGATGAAGGATATCTACAGGAAGGGAGTAGCTGTACTGTTGTCTCACATCTGTGCAACAGTTACATTACAAGTTGTAAACTACTCCCTTGATATTCTGATTTTAAATGTTGGTTTTGTGAGCTTGCTTAATGAAATCTACTTCCAGAGAGATGGATTCCATACTATACATGTGCTGAGAACAACAAGGCTGGGGCAGCGGGTTGGGGAAAGTTGGTGAAGGGCCTGTGTAAATTGTCAGTGACCTTCAGCTGGGCCTCAGGGAAGAGAGCCTGCTGCCGTTGCTCAGCGTTCTATGATTCTGCCCAGGAGGGAGTGTGAATGTCTTCATATTTGAAACTTTGACCCCTGCAATCCTTCAGGTTTTTCCCCCTTCAGCCCTTTCTTGCTCTGTTTTCCTTATTGCTTCTTGTCACCGGGCAGAAACACAGTGGGGAGAGACCGCTACTCAAGAGACATTTTTTGCTGCTGGTATTTAACTCTCTCCTGGAGTTTTTGTTGGGTGATGTTGATATCTAGTGCGAAGGCCGCTGAGCTTTGGAGCAGACCTGTAGAGGAAGCCAGTCCCTCAGGCCTGCTGTGAGGCTGGAATCCCTTGTCACAGCGACAGGGACTGGCATTTACGTGAGACTGTGGGACGTGCCCCTCATGCTGGGAGCTTCTAGCAGCGACAATTGCATGAAAAGCAGTGGAACATTTCTCCACCAGAGAGAGGCAGACATTCTGTAAACTCACATGGTTTGCTTATCAGTGTCTGAAATTGCGTCTCACTATATTTTCATATAAATTCTCCAGTTACATATTAGGGGTAATTTCTGACTCATTTAGAGCACAAGTCAGAATGAACGTACTTCCATTAGAGACGATGAAGAGTCCTCTGTGTCTGACACTCCTTCGTTAAAGAGAAAATATTTTCTCAGTAGGCAAAAGCTACTGACTAAATTCAGCCACAAATCGAAGATCATTCCTACCAAAAACTCTGTCAGCTCCCTTCTTCATGAATTAAGTGAGTTTGTGAAGTTTATATGTTCTACAGAATATTGTACCTTTTCCCTTTTCAGTACACGCGAGGTAATCCTAATTCAAGACACATTCCTTTGTTACTTCAGGGGCTGATGGGGGATGAGAGTCCTCATATTTAAAGAAATCTCCAAAGCACTTGGTAAAACTACTTATGGAATTTGAGGTTACTCATCTCAAAGAAGCTCTAGATATGACAATTGAAAAGACTGCATCCATTTACTTAGCAATGCAATCACTTTTAAAAGGCAGCTGAATACATTTTGGTTTCATCAATGAAATACATCAAGAATCATAAAGTTTGTAGAGTGATGTTAAGAAAAATAACATTTCATTTTTTCTTTGTATTGAGAAAAGATGAAAATTATCTTCTTTTCCTTTGAGCTCATGCTATACAAGTTTATAAATTTTATGTTGAATTCTTAGGTGTTTTTGTGAGGGGAGTTCAATTTATGGATCAGAATGGTACCAAGAAGACAGTTAATTTTAGAAAATAGTCAGCAGACATGCAGGGCCTACAACAAAATAATCAATTTGCTGCATAGGAAATAATGTATGTTATAAAAATTAGGGGATAGTCACACAAAAGAGGGAAAGTGAATGTAGATCAATAATTTAATTTAGCTCTGACCTGGCCACATTCTATAGCATGGTTCATATTTTTCAAAGAATAGATCCTTAACATTTTACATATAGCGTCTCAGTTTTATATTGATCCGCCCAAATGTACTCTTCATTTCACAGAAGGAATAGCATCTCCAATATTTAAGAAAAATACATTGCACCATACCGCAAATGTTAAACAATATATGACAACCTGTTTATGTTATTTACCCTGTTTTCAGAACTGCTTTTTTCCTGGTTACATAAAAATTGGAAGAGAAATGGGTAGTAAATGAATGATGACCTGGAGAGCAAGTTCACAGAGTTCTCTTTCAGTTAATAGATTCTTAGTCTTTCTGCATTACTTAATTGCTTATTAAGAGTATAATCTTTGATGTAGTACATAGTGTCTGTTTATTCTGTGGAAAATTATTAATTTTTAATAGAAGTAAATGGCTGCTTGGACAAGGAGACTTGACTATTAATCAGGAAGCAAGTGATTGACTGACTTTCATGTTCATTAATTATTAAGGAAAGTTCACTTATAAGGCCCGAAACAGCAGATGTTTTATAAGTGAGCCTATTTGAACTTTCAGTGCCATACTCATTTACTCATTTAACAACTATCTAATAGGTGCTCTCTATCATGCACTGATGATTTAGAGATAGGAAAGCTCCTGTCCTCAGGAAGCTTATAGAGCAGTCAGTGAATAGGTGGGTGTCAGTGTGTAAAGAGAAGAGCAGAACACAAATTTCCTGATTCCTCTGCAAATTAAATATAACCAATTTTAACTGCCACCTGAGAAAATATTTTGTGTGGAATGTGGAGTCATAGTTTATTTTAGAGTCAGGAGAGACTTGAGAAGTTACGTATCTGGGAGATACTCTTGGTTTGTCTGCCTCAGCCTGGTCACATCTGATGCCTGGAGGGGAACATACTCATGATGGGGGTTGGATGGTGCATTTCTGGACTGTGCAGATTGTTTGAAATATGTAAATTTATTCCCCTGATTACTCTCTTTATGGATTCCTATTCTATGTCTTGCATAAAATCATAACATCTTATTTACCTATGGCTTGGAGCACTTATCACAGTTTCCCACTTATATGACATTGCAACTTATATCTAGATGACCCCACAAAGGTTCGTGCCAGTGATGCTGAACCTTTTAGAGACTGAGCGCCCAAACTGCAACTGAAAGCCCACTTATTTATCACAGTGTGCCAACACTGCAATTAAAGCTGGATACTGAGGTTTTAGTTTGGAAAAAACAACTCATACATTAACATATTTTGTCTTAAGAGAAAAACAAATAGCACACGTGCCACGGGTTTGCCACCACTGCCTCATACAGTCACAGGTGGGGAGTTTGGGAGGTGGCTGGGTTAGGCTGTGTGAATGTGGATTAGCTTATTAACTATTTAACAACAACTGTCATGGCTTTTTCACTGCTCTAATTATTTTCATATTTAGTTAAAGATATTTATTTTAACCTTCTTTACATGTGACATGGTGTCCAGCCTGCCATGGTGTCCATTTCCTTTCAAACGTACTGCATTTCCATACCCGTATAAAGTGCCCAAGAAAGTGTTTTTCTGGAAAGTGGGGGTGTGAAAGGCACTTTCGAGGTTGTACCTAGATCAAAAAGCTTTATCAAAATATTCACCTAGCTCTTTTTACTAGATCATCTATACTCCTTCTATACATCTATAGTTACGTACCCTCCTCTTTGGGGATTCTTTTGCTCTTTTTTTTTTTTTTTCCATTTTCCCCAGGAACTTGACTATGCTTTCACCCTTACCACTTCCTCAGTACTGTATTGCCTCATAGATCATGATAGAGTAGCCTGTGGTTTTAAGCTAGCATTAAGGAATTAGTCTGATTACTCATCTTTTACATGTCCTTAGACAAGGAAGAGACCTCTTTGGGATTTGATATTCATTCCCTATTCTTTAAAAGGGAGAAAATAACACCCGCTGTATGAAGTACTTGCGAGAATTAGTAGATAAGTACATGTGAAGTACTGGATACCTGGTAGGTACCTAATGCACTATAGCCATCTCTCTCATGAACTCTGGCGCAGGCTCCTTTCTAGTGTTGTAATCATGTGTCTAGAGGCATTGCTATATGAAGTGGCACACACGTTTTTCCACAGAAGCCTCCGTGGTGGCCAGTAGAGGCAGAGCTATTATCAAAGTTCTCAGTTTGATAATTTTACATCTCCACTCCTGTTCTTTTCAGGCTCCACATGAATAGGATCCAGCATTTATTTTTTTTTATATGACTGCATACTAATTAGATTTGACATGTTCTCCCTTCAGTTTCTCTCCTTTGGGGGTCTCCATTTCTCCAAATACAAGGGTCTGGATTTCTCTGATCTCACCTTGCAGGTTTATCTGAGTAACTCATTTCATTCTGGTCAAGATTTTGCAGATTGCTGCAGCTGCAATCAGTGTTTACAATCTGATGACAAGTTGGAGATTAAGGCTTGTCATCACTATTTAATTAACCTCAAATTAAGCAGTTTCTGGCTCCATTCCATGCCCTTCCACGAACCTATCAGAGCAGCTAAAACAGTGCTATGAATCCTGATGTATTCCAGGTTATACCAGTGGAGACCAGGAGCTCACTTAGCAGCCACTCTGAAGTCCAGCAAGTTTTGAGCCTTATTCATATGCCCAAGGCCTGACACTAGGTAGCTATCTGAAGAAAATGCAAAGCAGAAGAAAGGACAGCTTTTTTCCATTACACAGAAGCATTTATTCTGTGCATACAAGCAAGACAATCCAAAAAGTATTACAGAGATAGAAAAGAAACTTCTGTCAATATTTAAAAATAGCTTTGTACTTAAAACATTTAAAAAATTAAAAATTACAAAATTAAAAAATAGCTTTGTATTTCTTATTGCAGAAGTAATGTATATCAATAGTAAAATGGGAACTGTAAAAAATGGACAAAAAAGAAGTAAAAACTACTTGAAGTTGTACTCTTCACACCTGCTGTTGAGGCTTACCTAAGGTGTCCAATTTTGTAGCCAGTAAGCCCATGTGACTCTTGAGCACTTAAAATATAGCAAGATTAAATTGACAACACCTGCAGTGTAGACTGTACACCAGACTTCTTGGACTTAGTATGGAAATGAAGAATTTCATATATCTTATTATTAATTTATATGGATTGCATGTTGAAATGTTATCATTTTGTATCCCTTGAGTTATAAATAAATGATTAAATTAATTTTACAAATTTAACTTTTTATTAATGTAATTGGTGGACACTTTAAAATTACATATGTTCCCATATCAGTCAGGGCTTACTAAAGAAAGAGATTTAATACAAGATATACAAATATATAAGAATTTACAAGATGGGCTTACAATGCCCACCCACAGAGTCAGGTGTGGAAGAGCACAAAAGGTCTGTCTGCACTGGGGATCCAAAGGATGCAGTCAAAGGCCAGGAGGTCACTGTAGTGTCCCACGAGAGTCTATCAGGAAGCTGAAGAGGCCATGCTGGAAGGCTGAAGGGTCTGCACTGGAAGGCAGGAGATGACGTCCAAAGTAAAGGCGAAGACTGGGGCTCTTCTGAAGAAACAGAAACAATCCTTCCTTTTTAGATTCCATTTTATACTATCCTGGTGGCAATCCTGCCTAGTGTGGGTCTTCCACACACAGAACTATGCTGAGCCAATTTAGTTGGGAGATTCTTACTCAAGCTGACAATCAATTAACTATCACAGTGCTTTTTGTCATATTCCTATTGGACAGACTCTTAGATCTTTTTGAATATATCTAATGAAAAAAACAATTATTTTGTAAATAGCTAAATATTCTTTTTAAAATTGATATACTATGACTACATTTGTATGATATATGTATAGCATCATTTTAAATTATTTGTAATATTGCATTATATTAATATGCCTTAGTTAATCCAATCCTATGCTGTTGAACACTCAGGTTAAAAATGGCAGTAATCTCTCCTTATCTCTAGAGGGATACATTCCAAGCCCCTTAGTTGATGCCATAGATAATACCATACCCTATATATTCTTTTTTTCTATATTCATATACATGATAAAGTTTAATTTATAAATCAGGCATACTAAGAGATTAATAATAATAATAAAATGGAAAAATTATAACAACATATTATAATAAAAGTTCTGTGAATATGGTCTCTCCCTCTTAAAATTCCTTCTTGTACTACTTGAAGCCTTCTTGTGACGATGTATCATGATACAATGCTGCAATGATGAGCTGAAGTGAGGTGAATGACATTGGCCTTATGACAGGGCATTAAGCTACTACATCAGAGTTACTTGAATGCAAGCACAATTCCATGGCACTTGATCTGATACCCACGATAGCTACTAGGTGACTAGCACGTAGGCAGCATGTGCAACATGGATACAGTGGGCAATGTGACGATTCATGTTCTGGATGGGATGGAGTGAGATGATGTGAGATTTCATCACATTATTTAGAACAGCACAAAATTTAACACTTAATTGTTTTCTGGAATTTTCCATTTACTTTTTGATGATAGCTAATGGCAGGTAACTAAAACCATGGAAAGGAAAACCTCTGTGAAAAGCAACTAACCATAAGCATATTTGTAATGATATCTTTGGGGTCATCCTTAATTATGCTCCTCAGATTTATTTCTGGAAGCCAATTAATTGAGTAACAGACTTGCTTGTGGTGAGATTGGCCGCATAAGAAGAGGAGGGGCTAACTGGGGGTGAATGTTAGAGGGGGAAGCTAAGATTGGGAAGTGCCAACTGCTGGAGACCACCTTCTTTTTTCCAGCAGAAAATGGATGACATACTCAAATTGAGGGGTTATGAGACAGTTCAATGAATGAAATATATTTTTTTTTTGTGGGTACCGGGGGGTCGACCTCAGGACCTCGCGCGCCAGCAGGCGCCCGTGCCGCTGAGCGATATCACCGGCCCCTTTTTTCGTATATGGGTTCCAGGAGTCGAACTCGGGCCCTTGCGCTTGCCGGGCAGGCACTTAAGCCGCTGAGCCATCTCACTGGCCCATGAATGAAATATTGACAGAGATGTGGATAGAATTAAGGCAACCCAAAATATGAGGAAGCAGCTATGGGGAGTCTGAAGGGGCAAAATGAGAGAGCAGATTTGCTGAAACCCAGTGAGAATCCTGGTAAAGACTAAGAAAGAAAGGTCTTTGTTAGGAACTATAGTCATAGGCAGAGGAAAATAGGCACTCATCAAAACCCACAGCTGTGCAGTGGGATGGGAAGAGGATAAAGGTGGTGAATCAATAGACCATACTGTCTCCCATTGTCTGGCCCTCTGGTGCTGCCTACTGTTTTTTTCACCTAATAGAAGCTGAAAAGCATGGGAGCTAAGTCTATAAATTTCAGTAGAAGCCAGGTACAGTGGCATACACCTGCAGTCCCAACACTTAGGAGGCCAAAGTGGGAGGATCACTTGAGCCCAGGAATTGAAAACCAGCTTGGCCAACATAGCAAGATGCCTGTCTCAAAAACAAAAATATAGGGCCGGTGAGATGGCTCAGCGGCGTAAGCACCTGCCTTGCAAGCGCGAGGGCCCGAGTTCGACTCCCGGATCCCACATACGAAAAAGGGGCCGGTGATATCGCTCAGCGGCACGGGCGCCTGTTGGTGCGCGAGGTCCTGAGGTCGACCCCCCGGTACCCACAAAAAAACAAACAAACAAACAAAAAAACAAAAATATAGTTCTGTAGAGGACAGATCGCCTGCAAGGTAGAGAAGGGTAGAAAATGGATGTGAAGGGGTGAGTGGAAGAAATAAAACAGCTCTGATATTTATTCTCTGGGGTAGGGAACTTAACACTTTCTGTACTTTGGTTTCCTCACCTGTGAAATATGCATGATGGTATCTATCTCAGAAGGTTAGATTGGAAATAGAGGAAAGTAGTACTTAGCACAATGGTATGTTCTTCACTTGTATTCATCACTGGCTCACCAGTGTAACATATTTTCTTACCCTGTCGCCCATTAGTCATTTCATAGAAGTTAATCAGATGGCAAATTACAGGAAAAATTTACCCTGATAGACCTGGGCTTTTATGTTTAGACTCAAAAAGTTTGGCACACTCTGGTGAGGTGGCCATTTGTGTTCTGAACTCTGCGTATCAAACTCTTGTACTCTGGTAAAAATCTATAGAATTTTTCACATAGTGAGTTAATTAGGCCACATGCTGTTGGATCTGCTTAGAAATGGTCATTTAAGTGTCCTTTTATTATTTTTGGCATCTACTGGGAAATTTAAATAGCCACTGCTAGTGTGCTTTCTGTATGCTTTTTAGAAAATGCTTAAATTGAACAGAATTTAATAAAATTGCTGGACTGTCAGGCTTAGCAAGCTTTCCCAGAGATAAACCTGAAAAAACAAACCCCAAGTCCTAAAGTAAATACTTCCATAAATTAGGGCCTTTCACAAGTGCTTCCTGGGAAGTGCAGTTGGATGTGTGTAGAGTTAGTTTACAAGCAAAGGGTTAGAGCTGGCAGCTTGGGAGGTGATGTGACAGCTTTGTTTCCCTTTGCTTTCCTTTCATTTGCAGAGCTGTACTAAAAATGAACAGCAGCCTTTGGAACTAAGGCACTCAGAAATGTGATCTCTCTATTTTACACAGAAAAATGAATAACATAATTGTGTAAACAAATGAATATATAGTAGTCCGCCCTTATCTGCAGTTTCACTTTCTGAAGTTCCAGCTACCTGCTGTCAGCTGTGATCCAAAAATATTAAATTGAAAATTCCGGAAACAAACAGTTCATAAGTTTTAAGTCATGTGTCATTCTGAGTAGTGTGAGATCCCTGCCCCAGTTAGGATGTGAATCAACTCTTTGTCCAGTTGAACTGTGCTGTACATACAACATGCCTGTTATTTGCTTAGTAGCTGTCTCCATTTTTCAGATCCAGCATCTAGGTATTGCGATTTCTATCCTTGTGTTTAACACCTTTAATTTTATGGTGGCTCCAATGTGCAAGAGTGGTGATACTGGCAATTCAGATGTGCCAAAGAGAAGCCATAAAACACTTCCTTTAAGTGAAAAAGTGTGTATAGAAAAAAAACACAGAAGATGTTTTCATCATTTCCTGGGGTTTCAGGCATTCACTGGAGGTCTTGGAACATATGCCCCATGGATAAGGGGAGGCTACTGTATATCAAGTATATGAATGTTTTTAAATTACCAGATCACTTTAGGCAATAAATGATGGAATGAATAAGGTATTTAATAAGAGAAATAGCTTACATTTATTAACCTTTGTGAGGTTCTAGTCACAATTTAAATACTTTATGTGTATTATCTCTTTTAATCCCCTCAGCACTCTGTAAATGGATAATGTTTTCTTTATGAAGAAGAGGAGGCTCCAAAAATGAAGCAAAATGATTACAGTCTCATGTTTAATAAATAGCACAGGCAGGGTCGAAACACATAGCATTCAACTCCAGAGTCTGAGCTCTTCATGGCTTTTCTATGCCACTTTTTAAAAAATGTTTTTGGAGTAATTTGGGAGTATGAGGAAATTTTGTAAAAGATGACAACTGAGGCAAGTCTGTGGGATATATTCAGGCAGTTTTTATTCCATATAATTCCTTGGAGATTGTAGACACTTTCCTTGACATTAAAAAGAAACATCTTTTTAATGGATCTCAATAGCAAAATACCCCACTTTTTTGGCTAGTGAAACAGTATATTCCCAAATATGCAGTTAACATTAATAATTTTTTATTTTTAACAACAAGATGTTATTCAAGAATGTGACTACATTAGTTACATAATGTGCCGAAAGGTGTCTTTAATTGTGCATTTATTGACTGTGAGAGGATGCAAAGTGGACTCCATATTTTAATTAACTGTTCCTCCTCTGACATTTCATTACTCATTTCAGAAGTGATAGCGGATGTCAGTTACCTGTCAAAATTCTTCCTATACAGAAGCTATGATGGAGAAATGTTAGTTATCTTGGTAACTGGAGAGGAAAATCAGGGCAGGAAGGGAAATAGCTCATGGCTTAACATGTTAGTAACATGGTCTGGTAAAGTTTCCATCATTCGCAGGTAAATTTTCAAAATCTGAGCAGGTAACAGTCCAATTGAAATAAGAAATAAAGAAATTACTCACTTCAACTTATATAATTTTTATACTGCTAAAACATTATCTTTCTCCTAGAGGTGGGCACCTCCTGACATCATATATCTTTACCTGAAAGAGTTGCTGCAGATTTGCTGTGAGTCAGAAGAGGGGAACACATGAAGGTCAAAGATAATGGGTCCCCATCTAATATTGGACTGATCTGCCAAGCACTCAGTGCACATTTTATTTCTTTATTATGATAAAATCCAGAGAGAACACTGTGGAGTTTTAAATAAGTTTCTGTATCTGGTGTCCTCATGGAAAGATGAAGTCGTGGAGGCCAGTTTATCCAGCAGATGTGCCCAAGCAAGTCAGGAATAATTACCTCCCCTGACATCAGGTGGAAGTTTGCCACATCCTCTTGGAAAATCTATGGGTAGTCCTTCCAAGTCATTTTCAGAGATCCCACCATGGCAGGTGACTTATTTTTTTATTTTCATATTAAGAGCTTCACTTTTCCAGACTCCCTTTTAGAGTTTGCCTCCTGCATAATGAACAGAGACACAGGCTGGTATTTCATTACCAGGTATCTCCCAGCTGCAGGCACTGCCTAGAGAAGTTTCCCTCTTTTGGCTTGCAAGCCTCATTTATTTCCCTGTGCTTTCTACTGTGGGCACAGGCTGGTCGACTACATTATTAAATTACCATTATTACACTGTGATATCTTGGAATAATCCAGGACTGAGTTGGAAAAGTTAGCATTGGCCTGGAAACACATCTTGTCTTTTCTTGAGCTGCCTCAAATCTGCCTAGGCTGGCTTGCAAAATCTGTCAGCACCGGAAGTCTCTAAAGACAGAGGGAGCCAGGCGTGGTGGTGCATGTCTGTAGTCCCAGCAATTGGAGACTGAGGCAGGAGGATCACCATGAGTTCGAGGCCGGCCTGGGCTACATAGTGAGTTTAAGACCAGCCTGAACTACATAGTGAGACCCTGTCTCACAAAACCTAAAAAAAAAAAAAAAAAAAAATGGAAATCTGACTGCATTTGAGGCACTTCTGCTAAATGTAAAGAAAGGGCAAGGGCAATTTCCTTTTACATAGGTTGCTTTGACTTGGGATCAACTGGCCAATTCATGATGGTCATGGTTTTTTTGGAGGAGGGTGTTGGTGGTATTTGACATTCAAAGTTGTTTGACATTTTAAAAGTTATAATGCCATTTTAAAAGCTATAATGCCACTAATATATTTGCGTATAATTCATTACGGTTTATACAAGCTTTGAAGGCTATTCTCAGCAGAGAAGTTTTTAATTAAAAATATTTGATTGCCTCTCCAAGCCTCCTTAGAATAAGGCACTGTTATTCACTTCTCAGTTTTTCTACCTCATGGCCTCTTGATAACTGAACAAGCATTGTATGTAACGAAAGAAATATTGTTGTAATGTTTTCAGTATTTTGTCATTCATCATCCTATCACCAATTCCTATACTATGGTAAGTGCTCAGTTAATTCTTATTAGGCACGGCTCAGCGCTGCCCATGCACCCTGTGCCCTAGCCATTATCACAGACCCTGGCTTGTTCTATCTTTGTAAATTTAATTGTATTTTAAAAATCTCCTCTGCCTTTCAAGTCTTAGCATTATGTGTGTGTATGTATGTGTGTGTTCCAAAACTACTTTATTTACAAAAACAAAAATAGTTTGGACTTGGTCCACAAGCTACAGATTACCAACTTCTGGTCTAGATACAAAAGTATATGTGGCTTATAAATGTTGCTAAGGGGTCAAATTTTGTTACTCATATTTTAAGACCTAGTCCAGGTGTGAAAACATCTCCAACAAGACTCCATCCCCAGTCCTACACTACCTTCTGACTTCCTTCTACCCCTTTTCATGTTTCTCACTTATGCTTCTGTGACCACATAAATGTATCTCTGAAACAACCACCTAAACTCCTATGCCTCAGTTTACCTTCCATGTCACCATCAGATGAATCCACTACAAATGCTGTTTTATATGCTTATTTCCTTCTCAAATCTTTCAAGCATTTTCTGTTATTTATAACAAAGCATTAAAATTCTATCCTGTCAGTTTAAACATTCTATAGTATGATTCCAGGTGATTTTCCCATTTTACATTCTTTTCTTCTATAGAAACAATCCCATACCTCATTCTTTTTATTAGTATATGTTTTCAATATGTAATTGGATATATTCATTGTGGGGTATTTTTTGATATATATATTGTATCTTGATCCCTTTTACTTCTCTTTCCCTTCCTCTCCCTCCTGCCTGCCCCCATCCCCAGAGCACTTTTTGTACAATGCATATTTGCATGTTTTCTCCTCTTGCCCCTAACTAAACACAATTCCAGTAAAAATTAGGTGCTTAATAAATATAGCAATGAATGAATTATTGAATAAACACATTTATACAGTTAACCCATGGAAAATTATGTGTGACATTTTACAAGCAACAAAATAAAACTGAGGTTTGAAACATGATTTTTACTGTTCAGTCCCTGACTCAAAAGTCCCTTATGGGGCCGGTGAGATCGCTTAGTGGCATAAGTGCCTGCCTGGCAAGTGCGAGGTCCTGAGTTCGACTCCCAGTACCCACATAAAGGAAAAAAAGGGCCAGTGATACCGCTCAGTGGCACAAGTGCCTGCTGGCAAGCGCGAGGTCCTGAGTTCGACGGCCAGTACCCACATAAAAAAAAAAAAAAAG
The DNA here is from genome assembly GCA_028451465.1 of Erethizon dorsatum. Taxonomy (NCBI): domain Eukaryota; kingdom Metazoa; phylum Chordata; class Mammalia; order Rodentia; family Erethizontidae; genus Erethizon; species Erethizon dorsatum. The sequence goes on along the minus strand of CM051825.1, from coordinate 91,746,939 downwards.
TCCATTATGGCTCCCCTCCCCTTTAGCAGTGGTTTTCTAATTGTGATAATCCAATCATGGGATCATGCCTTTTCCCTGCTTAAAATCCTTCAAGGGCTTCTCCTTGCCCTCCAGATCAATGTAATGTAAATTCTTTAAATTTGCCTGAAAGTTTTCCATCCCTGGCCACAGTTCTCCCCAGGCCCTTTCTACTTCTCCACTTACTGACTATACAGCTGATTGAACCCATGATGTTTCCACTCCCCAGGGTCTGGGATGTTGGGTTCCCTTTGCTCAGGGTGCTTTTCACCTCCCCTGAGCTAGCTACGCCGCGGCTCAGATTGATTGCAAGAAGGTCTTCACTGCCTGGCCTTCCCCACCCCGGTCCTCACCACGGGTCACCACACCCACCATTCCCGACCGGATGATTTTCTTTCTTTGTATATCTTTGAGATATTTTGTCAATAAAATGGAAAAATGTGGAGTTTTTTTTTTTTTGCCAAGTTATATGAAGTATTAATTTAATGCATTTTAAATTGAGAATTTCACAATTTTTAGCTTCGTTCCCATAAATTTATCTTGAATGTTTTGAAGCTAACATGACCTTCTCCTCCATCCTAAGCACACATATTTATTGTAAGTGAATGCTATGTTAAGTTCTTGGCATTCGATAACTCATTTGCTTCTCACACCAACCTTACAGTGGATACTGTTACTGTCTCCCACTTAATTGACAAAAGAATGTCAGCCAGTTTAAGAAATTCACATATTTAGTGAATGGCAGCTGAAGTTTAATTCTAGGCTATGTGCACTTTTATTCTCTTTAACCAACACATAGACGCTGAATAGAGTGTGGTCAATATTCAGCAAGCATTTGAAATATTTGTAGACAGTATTGTTTGTGTGCTGGGATCTTTCATTTATCCCTCCTGTACCCAGTTTCTCTTCTGCCCTGTTCTGGGAAGATTGTCTGTGGTCTTCTCCCTTGTCCCCAGATGCTGAATCACTATGACTGTGCCTTTGTAAGAAACTCTCCTACCCATTTAAGTGTTTTATACATCATCCGTTTCTGGCCCAGATTATAATTGATATAGATGCTCCTCCCCTTTTTAAACTTAAAACTGCGGTTGTGGTGATGCTTTTGTCCATCACATGTAGTATGAAGTTGTATTTTATTTTTCACTTTGTCTGTAAGTTTGTATAATGAAATCGAAGAGTGCCATGTTTCATGCTGTTTTGCAAATAAGGGGCACACCCCATTCATACAAAGAGCATGTTTCCAAGAAATTTACTTTGAAACAGGTTGGAAGACCACAGACCTAAAGAACATTTTCTAAATCCTTTAGCCTGACATGAGGCCTCTTGCATCTTGACAAGAGCTTAACTTCATGCTCTTTTCCACTGATCCATCTTTGCTGACTTAAAGTGTGAGCTCTGCTCTATGTCTGGGCAGGTGATGTCCCAGCCACCTGGTCCACAGTTGACTTAATGTCTGGCTTTGAAACACCTTACCTTATTTTATTTACTGTTTTAGTTACTTTTCTCATCACTGAGACAAAATACTCAACACCCATAGTTAAAGGAGGAAAAGTTTATTTCAGCTCACATTTTATAGAGGTTTTAGTCTGTAGTCAGCTGGCTCCAAAGCTAGTGTCATGACAGAGGGTCTTCACAGAGGAGAAACAGTTATGGTGTGGCAGGCTGAAGGTAGCAAAGCAACAAGCAGCAAGCTCACCTTCTTTCTGTCCCTTTGTATTCTATCCAGGGTACAACAAGACTACTGATTGGTGCCACCAATACCCAGGGTGGGGTTTCCATCATCCACACACTTAATCCACATTCACACACCCTAATCCAGCCACCTTCAAAACTTCCCAAGACCACAGAAGGCTTTGGGGGAACAGCTAGATATAAGCCATACCTCTTACATAAGCTTATAAAGAAAGTTACATGTTATTTCATAAATGGAATACATAATCCCTTATATATGAATAGGGAAGTAAAACTTCAAGGAGAAATACAACAAAAGCAAATAATGCTAGATCATATTAACAAATGTTACAAAGGTGTTTTAAAATATAGCTGAATTTATACTGCTCACCTAATGAATTAGAAAGAGTAAAAGAGAATGGAAGGAGTTGTAACTTTATTATTTTTTGGTTTATCCTGTCAGTGGACCAAATAGCAACAGGTTAATGCCCTGGTGTTTGGGGAACACTGTGTTACAATATGTTTTGTACTGGTTGTGCTCTTATCCAAAACATCTTCTTCCTCCTGGTTTCCTTTCCTAGATTCTCTCCATCCTTCCTTTTGAACCTTGGTTTCCATTCTTATCCTATATAAGTCTTCCTCATAACTCCTTGACATTTACTGCCTGCCCTACTCATTTTGGCTTCTGATTGTTAATGTTTTGATTTGTTATTTCAGTAGTTCATGTTTTATGCCTTATCTCCCTGTGGTGGATTAACTTAATGGTCAACTTGGAACACCCAGCTGGACTGAATCAGCGTGGTGCTGAGTGTGGTTGGCACACCTAAAGATTGCTGCCAACAGCATAAAAGCAGAACTGGAGGGAAAGATGGTGAGCTGTTGATTCTTCTGGAGAAGCTTGTCACGCTGGTTTTCCTGATATGAGCTCAGCTGTTCTCATCATCTGAGGAGCTCGGGTCCTCACTATCGCTGAGGATGGCTGTGGTTCTTTTCAGGGGAGCTCGGGTCCTTACCTTGAGTGTTGCTTCCTCACTCCAGTGCAGATCCCTCAGCCTGCTGGCACAGATCCTTCATCCCACTGGCACAGACTTTCTAACTTCCACCACTGGCTTTTGGGCCTTTCCAGTGCAGATCTTGCATGAGACATTGTTGTGGGCTCTAGGTCCTCAGCTGGATTCATGCAGGACATCACCATGGGATCCAGGCCCTCAGCTGGATTCTTTGTGTCCCTAGTGCATCAGCTCTTTTGCACTTTTCTGCATTTGACTTATTGTGTGAATATTGTAAAATAATCCTATAAATTATGTGTCCTGTATTAAATCTATTCCCTTGAAAACCCTGACTACAACACTCCCAAACTGTGTGTCTTTCTCCAGACTGTCGGAGGGATAGACAAAGGGACCTATACTTCTGGAAACGCATATCTAATAAGAGTTCATTAAATGTTTGCTAAGTTGGATGAGTTTGACCCAAATGAATTGGATGCTGTTTTCTAAATTATGAATATAGTTCACAGTAATGATAATGTTTTCATATCTGGTTAGGATGCACATATATACAAATTGTGCCTTTGTTTCTTGTCTTCATTGGAAATGACATTCTGAAAGGGGTTATACATTACTGTATAACATAATCTCAAGTGAATGTAAGTGGCATAAGGAAAGTAAATAAACGTGTACTGATAAGGAGTTTTTAGGTTGAGTGGTTGAAGAGTCCCTCTCTGGTGAGGCAACATTTAAGTACAAATCTGAATGACATGAAGGGTGGAGGCATGTGACTGGGACAAGCATCCCAACTGGAGGCAACAGCAAGACCTGAGGCTCTGAGTTGTGACTGTGCTTATGAATGGCCGGGGTGGGGGGCTGAAAGGAAAGGTGGGACATATCATTGGGGAGCTGACAATGTTGGATTATTTAGGGCCTGGTTAGCCATGGTAAAGATTTTAGATTTTAATTTGGGGGGAAATGACTTGAAGGCTACAAGGAAGGAAATTATGCATATTTTAAAAATTATTTCAGCTGTTGGGTACAGAAGGGGTTGAAAGGGACAAAAGAGAGGAGGGCTTTCACTTAAGAGGCACTGGCTCTATGCCAGGGAGGTGAGCCTGGCTTGGTGGCCAGTGATCTATGTGAGTGAGAAGTGGTAGGTTTAGGGACACTGGTGGAGAGTAGAGGCAACTGTGTCATGCCTTCTAATTTATTTATTGCTGCACAATGCCTTGAAGGTAGCATTCTCTGTGGGCATTTATTCTTATTTTATACTTCTCTTTAAGACATATGTTGTGTTTCTATTTACCAAATGTTCACTTATTGATGGCTATTATTGAGACGATTAGTCAATAAAAATCAAAGTTCTATCTGGGGTAAGGATGTGTTACCATGGCAAATTTACTTATCTATCTTTTTGAAAAGTAATTGAATTTTTGTATTCATTCTTGAATATTGTTTCAGAAATGTTGTAATTCTTCCAAATGACTGTTTGGGAGGTGGATTTTTTTTGTGTGTGTGCGTGTGTGTGTGCTATTCTAATTCTTCCTTTTAATAACCCCATTTCCACTTTGTATTACAAACTTCATCAGTCCATTGTGCACTATTATAACTGTCATCACTATGGGGAGAAAATGACTAATTGAAGTTGCTTATTGATATAATAGAGCAGGTTGTGACACTTGGCGAGAATGCTGGAACGATGTGCTCCAGCTGATGTTATGTAAAAATATTCAGCCATGAAATATGCACTTGTGAATGGCTTTTTGCAGATCTCTGCAGAATGCAGATAATCTATATTCTGAGGAGATCTGCAAATTAAAGATCTATCTGACCAGTGAGAATTGTGGCATGGTGAGGATAGAGTGGTGCAGTGGGTAATGAAATAACCTTGAATTTGGGGCAATGATAATTATAACCTGCTCAGGTTATAAGCAAATATGGGTGACTTTTATCCCCACCCCATTTAAGGGGGAAGGGATCAGTTGGCTGAAAAATGATGAACTTATAGTTACTTACAGTTTTAGAGCAAGATGTGTTGGGATCATGAATGGAAATATGAATTTGTATGCTGTCTTGGGAAAGTTATTTGACCATAACAAACAAAATAAAATGGATACACATCTTTTGACATAACAGTTGCATTTGTAGTAATTTATCTTGGAAATATAGCCATGCAGGTGTACAAAACTTTTGGTGCAAAAATTATTCACCATAGCATTACACTCAACAACAAATGATTAAAAACACTTAAAATGTCCAAACAGTAGGGATTTGGTACATAAATTATGGAATAGCTATATTTAATAATCCTTATGGTGCGATTAAGCCATCACATAGTGTAAATATTTAGGACTATTTCTATGATACTGATAAGTGAAAAGTGGTTCCAATATGCTATTATTTTTGGTAACAGAAATTATAAATATATGTTTATTTGTTTATACATGTATAGGTTGAAGACTGTACATGCAATCATTAACAACACAGGTAGAAAGGATCTGTTTTTCAGTATCTTTCAGTACTTTAGTATTGTTTCAGTGTTTTACTTTGTGTATGTATTATCTCTTCAAAAATTACAAATTAAGAACATCTGGGAGAGAATATATTTTTATCTTTTTGTCCCCTGATGTAAAGATGTTTTTGGTTCATACTGGGCTGAATTGTACCTGAATTTTGTTTTCAGAATGTTTCTTGGTATAGATGGTATTTTACCTTTTATTAGGGTATCATTGTACTGGCACTTTTAGTATTGAGGTGGTGACTCCTTTCTTTATTTTTTGTCATGACTTTACAGAATATAGCTGTACCACTTCCCTCCAACTTTCCCATCCTTCCTGTCCAGTATAACTCTTTGGACCATGTTTGAATAAATGGTAAAATAATTCAAATCCAGTGGCTCTGAATTTCTAATGGGTACGTTTATGATAATGATAGGGAGCTTCTGGAGTCATAGACCTGGTCCTTTTCAAAAACAATAGAAACTGAAGGTAATGATGCTTATTATCAACTTTTTAAAAGCCCTTCTCTATCTCCAACAAGGTAAAGAACAGTTGTTTGAAATGAATGACTAAAAGCTGTGTCATTCTCTATTATTATATGTGGTAGCATAAGGCTCTGAGAACAGTGTTTAAAGTTGTGTTAATCATTTTTATAAAAGGAACTTTGGGTAGTATTCATAAGCCCCCTTGCTCATATTATGTTTCAGTGGAGGGGAGTCAGAAGAAAAATACATTCCTAAAAAAGTTAAATAACAACTTGTAAATTTCATTCTCTCTCCTGGAAAACCAACTCATTATACATGAATGTGTAATAAAACAAGTGTTTCGCACATTGAGGTGTCTGAACTGTGTAGTGTAATCAGAGCTTATTTTCCTGCAGTGGAGATTGAAATTTATACATTTCTTCTAAGCAGCACCTTTCATTCCATTTTTATTTTCTAAGGGAGAATGAAATTTACAAGTTATTGCTTAACAATACAAAAGTGCTAGTTCCTACACAGTGAACAGTGAAGTTTACAAGTTGCCATTTGACAGTGGCTGCCTGCATTACTGTTTGTTTGCTCCCCTCACCCCCACAAGGTATAGTAAAATTTATAAGGTTAGTAAAAATCCTTCATTATTAATACAAAGTTATATTGCTAGTGGGGATTCCACAAATGGCATATGAACATTTCTAAAGGGAGAAGTAAAGGTGGATGTTATAAGGCAGGAAATTCAGGAACACCGAATTTATAGTCATCACTGAAGAACATGCAGAGAGACTCATTCATGGCCTTGTGTCCCCACGACCCTATTGCCCTGGATCCTTGATTCTGTTGTGCCCTTTGCACATATTTCAATGAGCCTTCTGTTTTGAAGTCTGTTTTACTCTTTCTTTCTGGGCACATCTTATGCAGATTGCACATCCTTCCTCTTCTTTGGGCCTTCCCTTTCCTTTCCTTTTCTTCCCTGAACTAGGAGAATGGCTATTGTTTATACAAGTAATTAAATGAAAGGCTCATAGCCCTTAGAACATAATTTCTATTATTAGCTTGCACCGATACTTAAATATTTTATTATCACAGTATTTTATTGTTTCAATATATGGATGCCTTGTTTCACTAATTGTAGTCTAACAAGCTCCTTGAGGGGAGATAGTGTGCCTTAGAATTGCTTATACTCCCTACAGAGGCTTACATGTAGTTGTGTAATTGAAATGAAGTAGCTCTTTTAACACTCAAGAAACTGAGAGAAGAAAATGCAAAATAACTGGTCTGCAAAGACAGTTGCTGATAAATCCTTCCATTCTTGTCTGTGCATGCTGCTCCTCCCACCAAGAAATGAGATCCCTTGTCTTCCTTTGAATTTCGTTTGGCCTTTTGACTTGCTTTGGTTAATAGAAAACGACGAAATGCACTGTGCCAGTTCTGGAACTAGATCTTAAGTTGCTGGAGAGTTTTGACTTTACTGCCTAGGAGACATATGTAAAAGAGTCTGACAGTGCTGCAGGAATTTTCTTGGATGGATGTCCTGGAGGACAACAAAGACATCTAGAGGCCCAGTCAGTCCTACTCTGGCACAGTGAGCCCAGCCAGGAGCATGTGAGTGAAGGGAATTCTGCCAGCTCACACCAGGCAGTTGTAGTTGAACTGCCCCAGTCAACATCATGTGAGGCAAAGATGAACTGCCCGCTAAACCCTGCCCAGATTGAAGAAGGAGGGCACATAAGTGGTTGTGGCCTTAAGTCATTCAGTTTTGGGAGGTCTATTAAGCAGCAAACATCACAGAAAACGCACCCCGAAGAGGATAAACTGTGCATTAAATTTTGTCATCTACAACAGCACTCTTCAAATGTGAATGTGTATATGGATCACACTGGATCTTACTAGAATTTAGGTAGTCAGTCTGAGGTAAGGCAAGATCGTATATTTGTACGAAGTCCCTAAGTGATGCTGATGTTTTGTTCTGTGAACCACATTTTGGGTAGCAATGTTTAAAGTAGGGAAGACTATCTATCTGAAGATTAACAAATTACTTCTTAGAGTCAGGCAGGTTATACTTGCCTTTTTGTTGAAATTCTAAACCTTGACTGACCCTCTGACCTGTGTAGCAGACATTCCAATTCCAACAATATATAATCAGGCACATGTTTGTGTTGAACAAAGAACTTGGTTGGACAAATTGTATTTTTTTTCAAGTCTAACATTCCTCAGAGAAACATTGTGCTCCCAGGCTTGGTGTATTTAATAAAAATGGATGCTCTGTGATAATCATTAATAATAGTAATAATGATAATAGCAACCACTTCCACATACTGAGTTGCACTGTTCTGAACTAGATTTTTTTTTTTTCCTTCACACTTCCAGGTTCTTCAGCTAGGATCCTGTAAATTAGACTGACAAATTAGATTACAGGAAAACAAAAAATTATTAACATGTGCATTGTGCATACATGAGGGAGTATCCAGTGATGAGAACTTAAAGGGGTGATTGGAACTTAGCCTTATATAGCTCTTAACAAAAGAGCATTACATTTTTAAAGAAGTAACAAGATAAAAAGGACTTTGAATTTCTAGGGTGGCAAATTGTGGGAAATGAATATGGTATATGGAAGAACCAATGGAAGATTAGGGCTAGTTAGTAAAGTTTGTTGTGCAGATTCTTCTTGTGTCTCTGGGCTGATAATATTCTAGAGTTTTCTCTGATTATTAATTTTTGCCTTTCCTGGTGAACAGGGAAGGAATTTATAAAAGTTTATATACTGCTTTTGTGCAAATAGAGGAAGGGCAGAGAGATTTTCTTGTATGTACTTTCCAATTCCCTTCAGCTCAAAATAATTCTTATGCCAAAGTGTCATATTTTATGGTGGCATATTCTGCTATTCTTCATTGTTATATATCTTTCCTCATTTAATCCCTATAATAACCACATGGCACAACTCTCACCATTTTACAGGTGAGGAAACTGGGGTTCTGGGATATAATAACCACATGGCACAACTCTCACCATTTGACAGGTGAGGAAACTGGGGTTCTGGGATATTGAGCAGTAGTAGCCTAGGTTACCCACGGAAGAAGCCAGAGTTCAGTTTCAGGTCTGATCTGATTCTACAGTGCAGGGTGATACCTGGTTTACCATGTTCCCTTCCCCACCACCACCAAACCAGAAACCCAGCAGGCAGGAGCTTGGGCCTGCCTGTCAAGTGTACTGCAGCACATGCTCTGTTCTTTTCTGCTTGTTGTCTCCTACTGTAGTCATATGATTTGAGTGTCTCCATGCAGGATAGTGGATTTGGGGAGCTCCTCACAGAGGCTCCTGAAGTGTGTGCCCATGCTCATGTGTTTGTTTAAGGTGGAGGCAGAAACACCCTTCAAAGCTATTACGTAGTTAGGAGACTTAATTTTTTATGTCAACATTCACATAATTATTGTCAGCATTTGATAATGTTACTTAAAGTGCTGACATGAGGAAAGTCTTTACCAGAATAAGTATAAATTTTATTTTTAAACTTCAATAGTATCTTGTTTTCCTTTTGTGTTAACATTATTTTTGTTGTATAAGGTATCCCTTTCCTTTTGCTGCAGACTTACCATTTCACTCTTTACGACATCTATCAGACAGAAACCACTACCATTCGAGGTTTTCATCAGAGTAGAACAAAATACTTCTTTTAAAAACCATAAAAAGACTCTGATATGAGACCTAGTTTGAAATTAGACTGCCAGGACATTTCTTTACTTGTCAGCTTTGTATGACTGTTCCGTGTTCTCTTGGAGGTTAAAGAAACTGACAGTGATATCGGTTTAAGAAACTGGCAGTGCTCTGTGGGTCCAAAGCCAGTGCCCTCTGCAGGGAACCTATCCCATGAGCAAACTGGGTTTAAATGAAGACAGCAGGACCTCTGGCCAAAAGATGTACTTAGCTGTCAGTTTCCTTTACTGTGGACATGACTGTTACCTGAGAATTGCATGATGATGAGTGGGGTGGGAGGATGTGGTGATGATGGTGATGGTGGTGATGGTGGTGGTGGTGGTGTGTGTGTGTGTAGAACTTACGTGGAACTTTCAGTAGGGAATAAGTACCTTTGGAAAAATAAAATATGTATTTTATTTCTAAAATGCACAAAGGATATCATTACATAAGAATGTAGAGTTGGTTCTTTAAGGCAGGATCTTTTGATTCTATGCTTTTGGATGGGGTCTGAATAAATCTTATTTAGCTAAAAAGGCAAAGTGAATGGCGGTGGTGACAGGGCTTGCTTAGGACTTGAATCATTTCTCAAAATTAAGAGTGACTTTCCCAAACTAGAGAATCCAGTTTTCTTCCCATTCCTGCTGTTCTTCAAAACAAGAACTGGTCACTTCCTGGTAAAACAGTGATTTCCTTTGTTGATGATGTGAATGAATCATTTATAAGACAAATGGTCCACTTTGATTGATTCTCTGGTAATTTTGAAATGAAATATTCTGTAACTTTTGGGGTAAATATCTAACTCTTCTTAACAAATGTAATGTTTTAAGTAGTGTCAGAAGTTAAAATTACAACACAGCTTAAAGATCTTACTTTGCTTTATTTTGGTGCAGTAGTAGCATCTAGGCAACATTTCATTCAATAAAATGAGTAAGTGCTCCAATGAGCTGAGTGGGAGAGATTGGTTTTACAGACAGAGAAGGGCTGAAGAAAGCAGAACAAGAGAACAAAGAGCAAGTTGGCCTTTTCAACATTACTTTTCTTATAAGGTGGGAACAGGGAGACAGAACAGCAGAGAAATAATTGCTGGTTAGCATCAGGTTACTTCAGGTCACTTTTTTTTCTTTTAAGGATTAAAGTAGAGGAAACTTCATTATTTTGCCCCATGAAACTGGCCTGTGTGAGAAATTTGACTGTTACTTCTTGGAAGGTCACATAACAACTTAGTTTTGGTTGCTGGTATGGAATATGAATAATTACATTTTGATTTCTTCTGGTCTGGTAAGGCCTCATGTAGAAGCTTAGTCCAAAACAATGGTTTCTTGCAGTATAATGTCACTAGTGGCCTTGTGATGAATATTTAATAAAAACCAAATTTGATTTTCCTTGGGGTCTTGGGAAAAACATGTATAAAAATCTGTATCCATTGGAAAGACAATCTCTGGATCTTTACTGGTTAGCATATTTTCAATCAGAAAAGCATGGAATATTCTCCACTATTTTTTAAAATATGTTTTTATTAGTGTCTATTAGTTCTATAAAATATTGGTATTCACCATGGTATTTTCATACATGTCTATATTTTTATCATATCCATCTCCCTATTAACCCTCCCTTACACCCCCATTGCTTCTCCCCCTTATTCCTTTTCTCTTGTCTAATAATGGTCTTTCTTCTAATTTCATGTCATCTTTTTTAGAGTCCATATATTTAGGGAAAACATGTGATACTTGTCGTTCTGAGTGTGGTTTATTTCACTTAGAGCAATGATCTCTAGTTCCATCCATTTTCCTGCAAATGACATGCTTTCCTTCTTCTTTATGGCTGAACAGTACTCCATTGTTTATATGTAACAAAATTTTTTAATTTGTTTATCTGTTGATGAGTACCTGGACTGATTTCATATCTTGGCTATTGTGAATTATGCCACAATAAACATGGGTATGCAGTATCCCTATTGTATGTGGACTTCATTTACATTAATACCAAGGAATGGTACAGCTGGGTCAAATTGCAGTTCTGAATTTACATCCCACCAGCAATGTAGAAGTGTTCCTTTTTCCTCCAATCTTCACTAGTATTTTTTGTTTTACTTTTTACATTTTTTATTTTTTTATTAGTACGTATTTGCATTACATAATGATTATGTTCCTTGGGGGGAGCTAGTACATGTACGTAACACCTCTTAATTTTTCCCTCCCCTTTTCTTCTCATCCCTCCCCCTCTCTTCATCTCCTTGATGATACTCATTGTGAGTATAGTTTTGATTTGCATTTCCCTAATGGCTAAAGATGTTGAATGTTTTTTCATATACTTATTGGCTATTTGTACTTCTTTTGAGAAGTGTCTGTTCAAATTCACTTGCCCATGTATTGCTTGAGCTATTTAAGGTTTTTTTTGGTTTATTTTAAGTTCTTTAATATTCAGTTGGAAAATTAGCTGGTAAAGAACTTCTCCCATTCTGTCTCTTCACTCTATTAATTTTTTCCCTTGCTGTGCAAAAACTTTTTGAGAGTGAGGTAGTCCCATTTGTTGATTCTTGCTATTATTTTCCATCCTCTTGGAGTCCTGTTGAGGTAGTCTTTACTTGTGCCAAAGGCTTCAATGTTTTCCCTGTGTTTTCTTCTAGCAGTTCAAAATTCCAAGTCTTGGGCCTATATCTTTGATCCATTTTCAATTGATTTTTGTACAATATGAGAAATAAGGACCTATTTTCAATCTTCTATATATAGATGTCCAGTACTCCTAGGCCATTTGTTAAAGGGGTTGTCATTTCTCCAGTGTCAAGAGTCAGATGGTTGTAGTTGTGTAGTTTTGGTTCTGTGTCCTCTGTTATACTTCATTGACCTATGTGTCTATTTCTGTGCCAGTACCATGATGTTTTTGTCACTATTGCTTTGGAATATAATTTGACATTGGGTATTGTAATGCCTCAAGCCTTTCTCTTTTTGCTCAGGATTGCTATGGCTATTCTGGATCTTTTGTGTTTCCATATAAGTTTTAGGATTTTTTTTTCTCTAGTTCTGTGAAGAATGTCATTGGAATTTTAATGGGAATTGAATTGAATCTGTAGATTGCTTTAGGAAATGTGGCCATTTTAAAAATATGAATTCTGTTGTTCTGTGAACATGGGAGGTATTTTCCTTTTCTTGTCTTTTTCAATTTCTTTCTTCAGTGTTCTGTAATTTTAATTGTAGAGGTCTTTCACCTCCTTGGTTATGTTGATTCCTAGGTATTTTATTATTTTTTTAAAGCTGTTGTGAATAGAACTATTTTTCTGGTTTCTTTCTCAGCAAATTCATTGTTGGTGTATAAAAAAGCAACTGTTTTTTTTTTGTTTTTTGTTTTTTGCTTTTTGGTACCAGAAATTGAACTCACGACCTCGTGCTTGCCAGGCAGGCACTGTGCCGCTGAGCTATATCGCTGGCCCAAGCAACTGGTTTTTAAATGTTCATTTTTGTATCTTGCTAATTATTTTTTATCATATTCTAAAGTACCTTCCTCAAAGTCAAATCCTAAGAAGGCAGAGTCTTGGTTATATGAAATATTTTCAAAGATGCTTTCCTTGCAGATTTTTTTGTTTGTTGGTTGTTTTTTTAATATTTATTTTCATTATTACATGTTTACAGCACACAATGATTACATTTATTGTGGGAAATTGGTATATATATATATATATATATATATATATAAAATATATTTCAATTTTTTTGTGCCCTATCCTTCCCATCCCTCCTTGCTCCTTCAACTCTTGGTCCCCTTCCAATTTGCAAAATCTCTATTTCCATTGTTTCTTATTTTTTTAATCCCCTTTCCCTCTGCTTCATTACCCCTCCCTCCATCTCTTGTTCCCTCTCCCCATTTGAAGATCTCCCTAGTCCTATTATCTATCTGTTATGTCTGTCTGTCCGTCTGTCTTTCTCTCTCTCATATATATATATGTGTGTGTGTGTGTGTGTAGGTGTGTGTATAATATATATGAGAAATCATATTAAATGAAATGAATCTTGCATATTTTTAAGAATCTTAGATATCTAACATGATTTCTCTAGAGGTGACTGTAGGTATCAAGAGGCTACTGGTTTGTTTTTGACACAAATCATAGTATTCAGTATGGGTTCTTTAGCAATGCTGTGGAGTGGCAGGCAAAGGAGAATTTGACTGGGATTTTCGGTTGAGAATAAGATCTCTATGGAATGAAGAAATAAAAATGGGGGCCGGTGAGATGGCTCAGCGGCATAAGCGCCTGCCGTGCAAGCGCGAGGGCCCGAGTTCGACTCCTGGATCCCACATATGAAAAAGGGGCTGGTGATATCGCTCAGCGGCACGGGTGCCTGTTGGCACGCGAGGTTCTGAGGTCGACCCCCTGGTACCCACAAAAAAAAAAAAAAAAGAAATAAAAATGTATGTCTAGTAAATTGATAACATATGAAAGGGCATCATTAAGTGAGACTTTCTGTAGTGTCAATTTAATTATTTCTCTTATTTTTAGCCATTAAGGAAAAATGTCCCTGAAATATTTGTGAAAGCTGACCCATGGCTTGTTGTCTTAAAAGTGGTTACAAATCTGATGTTGGAGCCTATTTGGAACCACATCCTGAAATGTGGACAAAAACAAAATAATAGCTTATGTTAGATATTCTGAAAGTTCAAAACAGTGTTGGTTCACATTTTTTTCCTGCCAAGAAGCTAACAGCTGTGATTTTATTTATTTCTTTAAAAGCTCCAGTTTCTTTTGATTGCAAATGAATATAACTTTGAGAGAAAAGAGTGACGAGTGGCTCACATAATTGCAGATCCAGTGGGACTTCTGTCATGGATGACCATGGGTGCTTCATTATATCTGCAAATCTGTCTCTCCTGGGGGTGGCTCTAGGTTTTGTTTGGCTTGAGTAGTGTACAATTTGGAGAGCCTTTTTAAGAAAAGGATTACAATGACAGCATTGCTTTAAACGGGGCTGGGGCTGTAAGATTAAGGGTAAATTTACCTCTGTTCTTGTTCCATCTCATAGCCCTTTTCTTCCAGTGTGATCTTCATTTTTCTTTCATGTCAGTCTTGGTGGTGGGAAAAAAAAATAATCTCTAGGCATCTCCAGAATGTAATGTGTCTAAGATCTCAGAAGGCCTTCTCCCCTTTGGCTGACACTTAAACATATATTTCAAAAAATCTTCCAAATTGGTTAGTTTGAGTCACATTCCTTTCTCCAGTAGGAGACATGGAAGGCACCCCCAACTGGGATCCTATGAGAAACACCAGCAGTTGGGGAAAGGCAGTGCCCTGAAGGAATCAGGTGCCAAACTTCAAATAGTGGGTGTTCACTCCCATACCCTTCATCCCTCTTGTAGATCTAGCTAGAGGTATATGTTCTAAATTGGGTGTGTGGTGACCCATTCAAACCTGAATTTTCAACTTTTTTTCTGGGAGCAATCCCTCCTTAGTGAGGATGGAGGCCATACATATGCTGAGAGGTCAATTTATAGTTTTCCCAATTCATGTATCACTGGATATCTTTTAAAGGTAGGGGGCCCTCATCTCTTCCTTTAGCCAGCATTCACTATCAGCTACTATACAACAAATACTCTATTGCTTAGTACTACTTTTTGTCATAGAAGACCTGTGGGAAATTCCAAAGGAAAGGAAAGTCTTGTTGCTATGCTCCTTATTTGTCTTCACACTTCTTTTAGATTTCCTTGTCCTTTGCCTCCTTTCTGAAATGGGATAAAAAGAAAATGGAATGATAAGTGTGCTACATCCAAATATGAAAGTATCTATGCAGACAGAGGCCTGCTTAGCAATGCTACCTGATATGCTCTTAGCATATCACAAATGTAAACATGTCTTCATTCTATAACGAATGTACTTCTTCGGCACGGCAGCTGCCATTAAGCGTTACCTTTTTAAATAGACAATGTAACTGCTGTCATTTCTGGAAGTACTTGTTGCATATGAGCTAAGGTATATAGCAATAATTAAAATTACATTTAGAAAGTAGTAAGATGAAAAATGAGAATATTTCGAGCAGCTGAATTCTTTGAGGGAAGGGATCCCATCTTACTCATTTTTATATGCCTCACAGTTCTGCAAAGTGCCTGCCACATTTTAAGGGTAAAGTGAATGAGTGAAATGAATGAGCAAGTGAATGGCTCTGCTATTACAGCTTCTTTTTGCTGCCCTGAGTTTTCAGGCTTCAACTTTGGTCATGATTTCCATCTCCTCAGTGGTCCCTTTTATTTCTATATCTTTAAAATTAAAAAAAAAAATCTGATCTTTTCTCTTTTAACCTTTAATTCCTAACATTTCCCTATTTCTCATTTTCTTTTTAGTACAACACCCTTTGTGTGTTTCAGTTTCTTCTCCATAGCTTTTTGTGTCCATTTTTCTATTCTGTGACTTTCCCTTTTTTAGATACCGTTTACTCTCTTGAGTTAAAGATGATGTCCTATGGTGTCTTTGTGAAAGAAAACTGATTAATTGACTAATTATATAATCTCTACTGTGTCAGGGGTCTTTTGAGGCTACAAGCTGAGGAAATGATCCACTTTATAATGGCATTTTCTACATAGTCTAAACCTCAAAGCTTCTATACTTTTGTTCCTTTTTCTTTGATTTATTTAACATACAAGATATAAATGTTGATCTTTAGACTTTCCTTATTTTCTCTATTTTAAAAATAATACCTATAGCCAAAGATACTATTTTTAGAATTCTATTTATAAAATTTTGACACCACCACCTCCCCACCGCTTTACCCCATCTATTCTTTGGCCTCTAGTTATTACTGATTTTATTTTCCAGCATAGGAAAGAGAACTAATTAGAACCAACTGAATGTTCCAGAGTTCTGTATTGGGCACATAATAGATAGCAGACGCATGTAATCATGAGGCTGATGTGATTAATATGTTTGCTCTGCTAATTAGATTTATTATTTACTTGAAGGACAGAATAGTATCATGACTAGATAATGAACTTTGAATCTAAATTTCTTAGGTTTAAATCTAATCTACCCCATTTATTTGCTTAGGCAAGTTTTTTTTTAACTCTATAGGTTTCAGTTTCCTTATTTGTAAAATGGGGACAGATATGTTATTAGTATCAATCATATACTCATCACAAGTATTGAATGAGTTAATATTGCAAACTTCTCTGAATCAGGCTTGACACATAGTGAGTGTTCAAAAAAGCTAATTGTCTATAGTCTCTCCCAATTATTATGTTATATTACTATTTTTTTTATGCGGGTACCGGGAGTCGAACTCAGGACCTCGCGCTTGCCAGGCAGGCGCTTATGTTGCTGAGCTATATCACCGGCCCTATTATTATGTTTTTTGAGACAGGGTCTCACCGTATAGTTCAGGGTGGTCTTGAATTCACTATGTAGCCCAGGCTGGCCTCAAACTCGCAGCAATCCTCCTGCCTCAGGCTCCCAAGTGCTGGAATTATAGATGTGCATCATCATGCCTGGCTTCTCCCAATTATTTTAACCCATCTCTTTTATGTTAAATACTAAAACTTAAGAAAAGTTGAGAGAAGAGAACATTAGGTACTAAAATACCATCACAAAGTTCCAGTTATTAATGTTTTGTCATAATTGTTCATTGGTTTCCTTTTTCTCATTTATATGCCTTTAAAAAACATTTGCACTACAATTGGAGACATTATTTCACCCCCTGACATTTAACCTTGTATCTCCTAAATTCAGTATTTAACCATAATACCATTAACACACTCAATATGTTTAACATTAATACATAATATAATATATTCCAATCTCCCCATTAATGTGCCTTGTACATTATAATGTCCTGTTTTCCTTATATCTATTTTCTTTTTAAAAATCCAATTAAGGAGTACACATTTCATTTGGTTGTTGCATCTTGTTGGACTCTTTTAATCTAAAATAATCTCTGGCCTTTTTTTGTCTTTTGTCAATCTGTAATTTTTGAAGATTCCAAGCCAGTGTCTTCTGGGATGCCATGTAATGTGGACCTATTCAATTCTTTCCTCATGGTTAGATTCAGTTTAAACATCTTTGGCCAGCAAACTGCCTACATGCTGTTGGATACTCCACATTGTGTCACATTAGTTCTACATAATATGTGAATGCCACTATTAGAGACACTGTTCCATCACTTGATAGAGGTGATATTTTCTACATTGCCCCCTTTTCACGTATGTTTTTTGTGTTGAAATCTGAGGGATGATACTTCGAGACACAGTGAATATTCTGTGTCCTAAGAACCTTTCACTCACTGTTTTTGTCATCCTTTGATTTTTCTTACCTAATGGATTTTGTTTTACCCGTCCACATTTCTTGGTTGACATTCTTTGGTAACAAAAGAGCTTCCTCCCTCCATATCCTTAGTAGGATTAGATAATGTCATTATACTTGGAACAGTTTATTCATAAATCTTGCTCCTCCTTTTAGCAAAAGTAAAATATATCTTTTCTTTGCTGTTTGTATCGTAACTTTTAAAAAGTGATTGTGTACTTTGTATTGCAATATAGAAAACATACAGAAAAATGCACAAATCATAAGGTATATAGCTGATTTTTCACAAAATTATATAACTGCATAGACAGCTTTTTATTCTTTTGCAAGACTCAAATTGTCCCTAAATTAGCCAGTCGGTAACTCCTTGCATACCAGTTCCTATATTCTTTTGATGTGCTTCCATCAAAAAGCATGTCTTTGAGCAAAGCATGATATTTCTACCATATCTTAATTTTTCCTACCCCTTATCAATAGCCTGACTACCTTTGTGGACAGTGGAATTTAGGAACAAAGATTTGGCCATTAAGTGGGCTCTTTGCTACTGGAGTGTCAGTGCTTGTAGAAGATACAGAGGTGTATATATGTAATCATCCACAACTCAATGAGTGAAATCCAACATCACAGGATTCTTTACCTTCTTCATTCCATATTTATCGCCTTTATTCCACCATGAAAGCTGAGTGCATTGATTCATTTGCTGTATTTTACAATACACAGTAAATAGTTTCAGAATCTCTATATCAATAACATTGCCAACAAGCAATCTACCAAGTAAAGTTCAAGATTTTGTACTTGTTTTTGCCTAATATTTCATTAAAGGTGTATATTCAAGAGCACCATGTTCAAAAGTCATTTGAATTCATTTTTTCTTTCTTTGGTAATATTATTAATATGTTATATAGTTAAGTTCATTTAATTTCTTGCTTGTATGCAACTTTAGGTTTTGTTTCTTAAAATCCTTTTTTACATTTTATTTGGAATATGTAAAACTTTACATGATTTGAAAGTCATAACTGAATAAAACACTGTTCCAGGAAGTCCCACTTCATCCTTCCCCTTTTACTTCATTGTTTTGCAGCCTTTATACTAAACATTTTGGTTAGTTTATGGTTTATTTTTTGTATTTATTTTTAAAAGAAGCAAATACATACATATCTACATATGTATATGTATACATACATACATATATATGCTTACTTTCTATTCTTTTTTTTTCACATATATTCTTTTTGCTGCTTTTTCATTTGGCAATTATTCCATGTCAATTTGTTAAGAACCTTCTTATTCCTTATTATAGCTGAATAGTACTCCTTTATATGAATATATAAATTTCTACCTACAGATGGCAGTTAAGTTTTTCCTAGTATTGTGTTATTAAAAATGCTGCCACAGTGAGTAACTTTGTGTCTCCCTTTTTTCATATAGTTGAAGGTGTATGTTCATGGTGAATTGCTATAACTGACATTGCTGGTAAACAAATACAGGTATATAGATAGCTAGGTAGGTAGATATAAAGAGAAGTAGATATATGGTTTTGTTAGCTAATACTAAATTTTCTTTCTTATAGGTTATACCTTTTTGTACTTTCACTAGCAGTGCATAAGAGGGACTATTTGTCCTACACTGTCAACAAGGTATACTGTCAAAGTTTTGAATTTTTGCAAATGTGGTAGAGGAGAAATACTGTAGTATCTGAGTTATAACATGTTGATGAACAAAGTAGCAAAATTTTAAGTAAGGACCAGTATAGTGTGAAATTATACTGCAGCCTATCTCAATGGAAAATATAATTAACTTGATGAAATTAGATAAGTTAACTTGAAATTATTTAAGAAATTATTTGAGAAAATATCAAACAGAGGGCCGGTGAGATGGCTCAGCGGCTTAAGCGCCTGCCCAGCAAGCGCGAGGGCCCGAGTTCGACTCCCAGAACCCACATACGAAAAAAAGGGGCCGGTGATATCGCTCAGCGGCACGGGCGCCTCCTGGCGCGCGAGGTCCTGAGGTCGACCCCCCGGTACCCACAAAAAAAAAAAAAAAAAAAAAGAAAGAAAATATCAAACAGATGATTCTTCCTAATGAAAACATGACAAAGAAATTAATAGTGAAAATATTATCGATTACTTTCTTCTATTAAATCCAGAAAAGTAAAATTACAATGTATTCTAGTTTTTAATATAAGTAAAATATTCGTACTAAAATGCTATGAGTTTTAATACACATATGTAGCAATTAGGGTGGAGTGTCAACTGGAATGGCTTTGGGGCCACTGGGAGAGTGCTGGTGGAACATACTTCTGGGTGTATCTCAGTGAATCATGGAGATGTGACTTCAGGTACTATATGTGGTTACTTGCCCCTTTCTCTCTGGCACTGTTCCCCTGCCCTGCTCCTGGGGCTGCCATGAACTAAGCAACTTTGCTCTACCATGCCCTTCCACCATGATGTTTCTGCCTTGGAGCCTGTGAACCATAGATTGAATCTCCTGAAATTGTGAGCTTCTTTAAATTGTGGTGTCAGGTGTTTTTTTCCCAGCAATAGGAAAACTAACACACATAGTTTTCAATATTTTTCAACTATGTTAATGTTCTACAAAAAATTAACTTAAAAATACATAAAAATACATGTAGATAGGGATGTACGTGCAGTCACACATATGGTTGGCATATCACTAATCTTTATTTAAAATTTTGATGTTTTTTCACCATGATTTTTCCATTAATTTTGAGTTTTACAAGTATTTCATAAAATAGTATCATCTTGATTTCTGAGGGGATTTTGGTCCAAGTTAAATGTTGCACTTACTCACCTCACCTTAATCGTAGCCCTGAACCCTGTTTCTTTACCAAATTGGAGATGGACTTGAAATAGAATAAATGGCAGCAAGCAAGGGTTTGTAGTGAATTCTTTCTGAACTTGCATGGGGTGTTCAGAACAGCAATCCAGGATTTGGAAGCTATTCCCACCTCTTTCTTTGGATTACCCATTAGGGTTTCCTAGGCTTTAAGCAAATTGTCCCGTTAGCAAAGTAGCTGCTGGAGACTGAGGAGTGAGGGATGGGATATTCCTTTGAAGCTTCCTGTCCCATTGTGATGCTTGGTTCTCAATGAAATTTCCCTTTTCTGTTTCTGATTTGCCTTTTTGGAGCTTCTAGCTACTCCAAATATTCCCTGTTCTCAGCCCCTACCATCCTGTTTCTTTATCATTCTACTCCACCCTCAGAAGCCCAGCTAGAATTTTAAGATCCAGGAATTACAGTCTGTTCTTAACATCTCAGAGAATGGTATTCCTGAGCAAGAGTAGCTGGCAGCGAAGCCCTCTTGCATGTACTTTGAGTGATTGTTGAAATGTTCCCTGTGTGGTGAAGGTCTCTGGCTCACTGTGGATGTGACAAGGGCTCTGTGAACCCTGGCCTTTGGCTTCACTTTAGGAGCAGGCTTCCTTTCTCTGCCAGGCAGCTTTTACCACTGTGAATATTGCCTTTTTTCAGGACCAGTGCATTCTGCAAAGGTTTATTAGTCTTGATTTAATATATTCATATGAAAATATGTAACTGTGAAAGAAGAAAGCTTATGTAGGCATTGCAGGGGTCCCTTTGGGGGTTCACTCTATATTATTCATAGCAATGGAAAGTAAAAATGGCAAGTTATATTAGCTAAGTTCATGATACAAAAGACAATATTAATTTCACAGGAAGTGTAAAAGGATATGCAAATATGATCAATTCCCAGGAAAACATTGCAATATACCACTCCAGGCTTTCAAATTATGCAGCTTAATAAATACTTGTTAAGCGCTTCACACACCAAACATCAAATTTTAAAGCAAATATTTCCGGTCATATCCTGTTTTTGAGGAATGGCAAGATTTCCTAAGATTTTGGAACCCTAAACTGGAAGACTGGGGTGTGCAAATTAGTGAATCTATCTGTATGTTTTGTTTGTTTGTTTGTTGTTTTGTTTTTGTGGATTTATCTGTAGCAGTCACATATTCTTCAGAAAGCACAGATGCTTCTGATTTAAAAAAAATCCATGTTGTTGTTTTTAAATTAAAAGTATAATTTAGAAGTATGGGCCATTAAACTAGAACCTGAAGTAAAAATTTCTAAGGCAAATATGTTTATCCAGAAACTGACGAGGGAGAATTGTTCAATCATTTTTAATTAGCGTAGCCCTGATGAGAGCAGCATTCACACTGTTTATCCCCACAACTTCCTCAGGTCTATGGATCTGTATAGAAACCATCCTGTGCAAACTGGAACCAAGCTCAGGCTCTGACAAAATGGGAAGTGCTGTTAGAAGTTGTGCTGGATTTTAATATCCCTAGGACTGATCTTTAGGGAATAGTTTTATTTTTAAGAGTTCATTTTTGAATGAGATGGTTTCTTAGGACATTTTAATACATTGTGTAGAGAACTGGTTTACAGTGTTTTTGGACATACATCAGTGATTTTGCATAGCTATGCACTATTGTTTAGTCTTGTATTAAATCAAGAAGTATAAAAGAATGATAATGCTATAGGGGAAATATAACTCCCAACCTGCTAGACGTCAGATATGCTGAGTCTGTGTCCCCCAAAATCAAAGAATGAATTCTCATGAGCAATGGAGGTTAAGAGTAGGAAAGATTTATTGAGAGAGAGCTCCTGAGAGGCAGGAGGGGACCTGAAAGTGGGTTGCCACCAAAGTCATTTTTCTAAGAATGTTTTACAGAGCAAAACCATGAGGTGGGTACAAAATCACAAGGTGAATAAACGTGAGTCAAGCAATAATCAACCAATAAGATTAAAAGGATAGCCTCTTAGCTAATATTGACCCAACAGAGAGGCAGGTCACGTAGCAAGGGTACATGGAAAGAACAAGGCATTTTGGGGAAGAGATGTGTCCGGATGTTCTGGTCACCCACCTGGGTGACTGATGTCTAGCTGGACTTCTGGACCAGGTGGTGCTAATTATAGTTCCAAGTTATGGCTTGTCCCTTAGGGAGGCATGCAGGCCTGATCACTGCATCTTTATCTTGAGGCCTGGTCTTTTTCACGTGCGCCTCCAGCCACATTTTGATGTCTTTATTTTTTCTGCTGACTTCCTTGAGTGCCGAAACTTTCTCTGACTATATATTAATTTCTATCTAGCTTAGCTACTTATAATAATAATGCTAATGTGGGTGGTGTGGGTGAAGGTAATTGTTATTTTTATGCACTGATGGAGGCAACTTGGCTGTGTATACCAAAAACCTGAAAATCTTGTACGATGTAGTATTTGGTCCAGCAGTTCCATGTCTAGATATTTATCTTCAAATAATATTTGGACACATTCCCAAAGGTGTGTGTCTGAGTCATTTCCTCACAGTTGTTTATGATATTAAAAAGAAAGCCCAAAACATCCAAAGAGCACAATTCTTGGTTAAATATTTTATTGTCTCTATACAGTATAACGCCATGTAGCCTTTTAAAATGCTTTTGCAGAAAACTCAGTAACATGGAAAGATGTTTATATTATATAAAAATGGAAACTGATGTGGAGTACTTGCTGGAAGATACTGGTAATGCTGAGAGCAAAGTGCAGAAGTGTATATAATGTGCTACATTTTATTCAGGAAAAAAGGCAAAATAATCTATTTCTCTGAAAAAGAGAATTAAGGAAAGAAAAATTAAGAGAGATGAAATTAGTAATCTGCATAGAATAGGATCAGAAAGATTAAGGAAGGGAGACAGTGATACTTTTCTTAATGTACCTTGTAAAACAACATTCACTTGGAAACCGTATCAGTTTTATGTATATTTGAAAAATAAAATTACATAAGATTGGAGGGAAAATATAATAAGAACAGAAGTAAGGCAGTCTAACTATATGTCACGTGGATGACAGGATTACACATAAGGGAAAAGTTACTAATTCCAGTTGTTTGAACATGGTTTCTTTTTTTTTTTTTTTTTGTGGGTACCGGGGGGTCGACCTCAGGACCTCACGCACCAGCAGGCGCCCGTGCCGCTGAGTGATATCACCGGCCCCTTTTTCGTATGTGGTTCCGGGAGTCAAACTCGGGCCCTCGCACTTGCCGGGCAGGCGCTTAAGCCTCTGAGCCATCTCACCGGCCCTGAACATGGTTTCTTAACTATATATCTGCAACCTAAAGATGAAAGAACTGGCATGAAATCTTGAGCTTTATACATTTGTTTTGATAGTGGCATTGGTGGAACAAGTTTGAAATTATTTTATATGTGTTGTAGGATTAAGTGTATATATTAATTTTGGGGGAAGCCAGGATTATAACTGTGGAAGAAGGGTAATACAGATATGGTTTGGATGAAGAGCCTTGAGTTATTGGATTGGTGTTAGGGATGTCAATGAGAATATGTAAGTGGCATATGCCTGTAATCCAGGCATTTTGGAGCCTGGACTACATAATGACTCAATATATATTTATAGTTCTTAGCCTTGTCATCTTAAAGGGCCTACAAGTAATGACACTCCCAGTATCAATGAACACAGTACTCATTTCATTTTTTTTCTAAATAGCTTTCCCCACCAAAAGGAATGATGGCCACTTGCAAAATAGCTGATTACAGCTGTATATAGCAGGGAAGGTACAATATCTTCCTGAAAGAGTTAAAGATATCATCTTACATCTTATACATGCATACCTATGTTTGTAGCAGCATAATTCATAATAGCTAAATCTTGGAAGGGGTCTATATGTCCATCAACAAATCAGTGGATAAATTAAATGTGATATTTACACATGATGGAGTACTATTCTGCCATAAAGAAAGATCAAGTCATGTCATTTGCAGGAAAATGGATGGCACCTTGAGACCATATTATTAAATGAAATAAATCAAACACACAAGCTTAAATATTGCATGGTCTCTCTTATATAAGTGTTATGGGTTCAAACTCATAATAGAAAGCCAGGCAGCCAGTCTAGAAGTTTGATGATTCTTTATTAAGCCGGCCGGTGACTAAACTGCTTATTCCATGCAGGGAGATCACAGATCAGTGTTGGGTCTGTATAGCATGCAGAATTTAAAGCAAAAAAACATATCCTGATTGGAACAGAAAGCAACTATTCTTGGAACAGCAAACAATGGTTACGGTAATTTTTGATTACATTCGCTTTTACATAGGAACTTACAAAAGTACCTAACAATTGCAACAGAGTAGAATGGTAAGTTTTGCCCTTTTTTTGGTAGGCAGTTTAGCTGTGCTTCCTCATAATATTTTTCCATTGTCTAGTAACTATGCAGCTAGTAACTAAGCAGCTGGTAACTAAGCAGCTATGGGAGCCATCACAATAAGAAACCCAAATTATAAATAAAGAGCAAAATAAAAGATTGATAACAGGAAGTAGAGAGATCTTTCTCAAAGGAGGATCAAGAGATGGAGCTAGGGTGAAGGAAGTGTAGGGAAAGGTGATGAAGAAAGGAATTAAGATATGTTATTCCCATACTGGGAATGTAAACATTATGTATTTCACACATGTACTAATGAAGGAAAAAAAAAAAAAAGAAAAGTATGGATCAGTTTTTGTAGCAGCAAATAAGAAATTGCTCCAAAAAATGAGGACATGTCTGAATGACACAGGAGCTAGCTTGAAATGAATTGTTTACAAATCAAATGAAGTATACTTAAAACAAAAATAAAGAAAGAATGGAGAAAAGAAAACTCTTCCACAAGGTAGAATACCAACCAATAAATGTGGAAGAAATGATAAAATTAGAAAATCACCATTTTACAACTATGATAGTAAAGTAATTGATTCAATCTAGAGTTGTCAGGAAGTATTAAAACATTGAATGAAAGTTTGTTGGGTTGCAGGATATTTACATAGTTTTGAAATATGTCCCTATACATCATTAATTAATTATAAAAGAGAAAAATAGGGACATACACATACATATGCATAGAATAACGTGGGAGATGTTGCTTTATCCAAAGGAAGAATGTTGACACACCAAGAATAGGACCAGCTTTTGTTTGGGACCTTTTGATCTGATGTAGTGAAAAGAATACAGTCTTTTTAAGGTAATGAAATGTGAATCTAGTCCTGAGGTAGCATTCACATCAGCATTAACATTCTATAAAGCCAAGGTCTGTCCTCTTAAAAAATATTGATGACATGATAGGTAAAGAAAAACTGAAGAGGGCCAGTGAGATAGCTCAGCGGCTCAAGCGCCTGACTGGCAAGAGCGAGGTCCTGAGTTCAACTCCCGGTACCCACATAAAAAGGAAAAAAGGGCTGGTGATATCACTCAGCGGCACAAGCTCCTGCTGGCAAGTGCGAGGTCCTGAGTTCAACCTTAGGTAGCCACATAAAAAAAAAAAGCTGAAGAATTATTCCAGATTTAAGAAGACTAAAGAAACATAGCAAGTGAAAGCAATGTAACACTGGACTGGAGGAGAATGACCACACAGGACATTCTTAGAATCAAAGAAATACAAATGTGGACTACGTGCAAGGTAGTATGCATCAGTGTTAAAACCTCTGAATTTCATCATTGTACATGTGAGAGACTACCCTTATTCTTAGAAGGTATTGGTGCCCACAGTTATAACCAAATGTTTTAGCACAAATCAATTGGATTTGTTTGTTTGAGGAAAGGGGAGTAGAGGAGGAGGAAGAGGTAAAGCAAGTATGATAAAATTGTAGAAAATTGATGAATCTGGGGAACGGTAGGTTGTACAGGAATTTGTGATATGATTCTTACGAGTTTTCTATAGTTTTGAAAATTTTTTTGAATATAGGAAGTTCTTTTAAAAAATACTAAAAGCCCCAAAGCCTTTACTCTGAATTTGTTCCTTGGCTATAGAGTTTCAGGTATCAGATTCCTAATTTTCTGGGTATAGTGACTATTTAATCTCCATTTTGAGATAGCTCATTTTGTTCTAAATCTCTTACTCAGATGACTTTCAGAAGTATATGTGCATCTCGTATCATCTTTCTTTTTTTTTTTTCTTTTGTGGGTACCGGGGGTCAACCTCAGGACCTCGCACGCCAGCAGGCACCCATGCCGCTGAGCAATATCACCGGCCCTTTTTTCATATGTGGGTTCCGGGAGTCAAACTTGGGCCCTCGCCCTTGCCAGGCAGGCGCTTATGCCACTGAGCCATCTCACCGGCCCTCGTATCATCTTTTGACTCAAAATTATTTCCTATTGCTGTGAAATTGAGTCTGGGGGTTTACAAATAACAGACTTTATGTACTCTTCTCTCCTGTAAATATCATAATGTTGTATGTCCCTGAAGTAGCCTTGGATACCCTTCCTTTGAACAGGATGTGGTCACTGACAGAATAAGCCATGCATGTAATTTTGCAATTCAGTAGAAAACGTCCATCTGAAATAAAGTTATTTAGAATTAATGTATATTAGTTTCATTGCAACTAACTATAGTCTTTTCTGACTGGTTAATTTACACAGGGGTTAAAAAGAGATGCCATCCTTTGTCAACTTGAATTTCAGATGCCAGATAAACCAAAGAAAACAAAAGCCAACCCCTTAAAAAGCATGTGGATGTTTGATATAATTGGTGAGAATGAATTGGGAAATTGTCAGAACCTAAGCATTGATTTCAGGGAAGCCTAGCATTCAGGGAATTCACTCCCAAAATTCTGACAAGAGTGAAGCTTTCCATTATTCTAGAATGAGTCTCACTAGGGAAAGATAACATGATATACCATCCTGTGAGGGTTTCTACCTGGCTTTGATTATTTGTGCTATCCCTGTGTGGCTCCTTGATTTCTCTGTCTTGGGTTGTGGTAGTCTAGTGATTGTGGATAAGATCCTTGATTTTACTTTGGTTGGAAAGCACCTGCCAAGATGGCTCCCCAGATGAGCATGGCTGTAGACCACACAGGAAATGACTAGCCTTGGAGGTAGTTCAGGTGCAGTGGTAGGCATTAGACATTAAGAATGTCTTTGAGAGAGCTGGCTGTCTAAATTAGCACAAATGATTCTGACTGGAAAGAAAAAGAAAATACCAACATTGCCTAAATCCATGGGAAATCTTGTCTCACAAAGGAAACCATCAAGCCAAGAATACAGCTTTTATAACCTCCACAGATTACATAATGTAATCAGTAAATACTGATAGCATAATAAGTGGAGGAATTACGGGAGGAAAAACCCACTTCAAGTTAAGCCTCTGTAACAAAAGTCCTATTAACAAGGCAAGAATGTACAAATTTATGTAATATAAATTTTCTGTGACTTGAGAACCTTAATTAAGCAATGAAGACTTGAAGAAATTGTGAAACTTGAACATTTTTATATTTGGTTTGATAAAGAATACAAAGTTGAAAAAACTGATATGGTAAAAGAGAATGGGCTAAGAGTAACCAACTGGGAGAAATTTACTGTCTTTGTATGTTTTCTGTTGGTATAACAAAATATCTGAGGCAAATACTTTCTATAAAAAAGTTTTACTTAGTTCACACCTTTGAAGACTGAAGGCTCCATCTGTTTGGCCTCTGATGAGGACCTCATGGCAGAGCCATGTGCAGGAGAGAGATCTTATGGCAAGACAGAAAGGTAGAGAGAGACAGGGGCCAAACTTGCTTTGTTTTGTTTTGTTTGAGACAGAGTCATGCTACATAGCCCAGAGTGGCCTTGAACTCCCTACGTAGTCCAGTGTGGCCTCGAGCACATAATCCTCCTGCCTCATTCTCCCAAATAGGCTTGCTTTTGTAGGATCTATAGGGTTCTTAGAGAACTACACTGATATTGTCTGAGGGCAGTACCTTTATGTCCTAACCATGTTCTATTAGGTCCCACTTGCTAAAGATTCCATCACCTTTCAACATCACCACACAGAAGACCAAGTTTCCAGTAGTGAACTTCTGGGGAGCATGCTCAAACCATATCCAAACCATAGCACTTACTAGGGCTTGTTCCTCGAGATTTCCCCCAGTGTGCCTCCATTGCTGCAGATGGGTGCTACTTTCCTATAATGATGGGTAGGGAATCTTTCACACAACAGTCTTATGACCTGCTTTAGGGAGAAAGTTGTGGAGTTTTTAGCACCTGCTGTTTCTCACATTCCTTAAGCTTAAAATATTCAGCATTCCAAGATGCCATATTCTGGGATAGCATGTCCTGAACCCCACCCAAAGTAGTATATACACATTGCAAAAAATCTGGGTGACAAATTTATAAAAAGATGAAAGTGGGTATTACTATAACTCTGAGGGTAACTTTGTGTGGTCAGTGACATAGTTTATCCATGTATGCTTGTTGTAACATAGATGTATTTTTATAGTTATGTACCTTTTTTGCCTAACCTTAAATCATAATCTCTTCCCTATATTATTACAAAGTCTTCATAATCTTAACAATGTATGCTATTTTCCTTGATGACAAAATTTAACCAGTTTTCTATTTTAGGGCATTTAAGGTTTTTTCAGTGCTTCAATCCCTTAAGGAATATTGGTATCAATATAAGTTTGGTTGTTTGACATTAAGACATATTTATTTCTAAGTATTTATAATTTGCTCCTTTCCCTTCTCAGGAAGCAGAGCTGCTTCCTTCATGTGGCTTAAGGAGATGATAAGCAAAGTGGTAGGAGAGTTATAGACTTGGGCATGCCAGAAAAAAGCTACAGTAATATACATGGCTCAAGGACACTACTCAGAGAGAAAGCTCCAAGGCTGGGACGCAGAGGTGCCCTGAAAAAGGGCTGGGTTGAGGTGAGGAAGAAGCAAGTGTGACTGTCACTGTTAAAGCTAAGAGTACTGGGAGCCCCTGGGTTGGATTTCAGGGAGGCTATGGACTTGTCTGCTTTCCATTTAGCCCCAAAAGGGTATTTACATCTAGTATTGCTGTCATTTCATTAAAAAGGGCACACTCAACACCAAAACAAAGCAAAGCAAACCAAAACAAAACACACAGAAAGATGAAATTTCAGAATTTAAAACTGAAATGAAATAGTTCTATTAAAGCCTATCAGAATGTCTGTATTTTTTCATCACACTGGACTGTTGCTGATTTGGCCACATTCTGGCAATATATCTCACTCCATGGACTGACATATAGGGGTCATAAAACCAAATAATCTCAAAGTCCCTTGTTTCAAGCTGGAGAAACCTTGTGTTTGGTGAAGAGTTAGGTTCTACTTTTATGCTGTAATTAACCTGATGGCTGACTTTTGAGCCACATGTCCCATTAATGCCTCAGTTTCCTAGTTTACTCATTAAATTTTATGAAGATCAAGTATGATATTTTCCCTTGAAGTGCTGTTGTCTTAATGCCTAGACACTGTTTGATCCAAGGCTCGAAGATAGATTGTAGTAAATTGTAATAAGTTGTTCTGTCCCAGAAGATAAATGACTCAAACCATAGTCTGTAGAGTAGCCCATCTTTTTGTAGGCTCTAGAATGATTGAAAGAGACAGAAAATACAACTCAAAATTGTCTAAATGAAGAAGGTACTTTATTGGCTTATATACTTAAAAAAAATAGACACGTATACATAAGACCTTTAGAACTGCTGAATCCAGAAGCTCAAATGACCTATTCATTATCTGTTCTTAGGGAGTATCTCCCCCTAAAGGCAAGAATGCTTTCAGTAATATATACCCATTCTATCCTACAAATGTATCAGTCTCCATTGGAAACAGTGCGTTTCACATTTCTGGTAGGGTTAGTGATTGCTCAGAGTTTTGATGTCACTGGTAGTATCTTGGGTCCATGCCCAGGGTGATCAACCTGATCTGAGGAATATACCCATCCTTGAAGCTGTGAATAGAAGCAATCTTTTTTTTTTTTTTTTTTTGTGGGTACCGGGGGGTCGACCTCAGGACCTCGCGGGCCAACAGGCACCCGTGCCGCTGAGCGATATCACCGGCCCCTTTTTCGTATGTGGGATCCGGGAGTCGAACTCGGGCCCTCGCGCTTGCAAGGCAGGCGCTTATGCCGCTGAGCCATCTCACCGGCCCGATAGAAGCAATCTTACCTGAACAATGTGAAGTAAAAATTGGAGGGAATAGTTTTTCAGAAAATTGGGTTGCTGGTAGAAGAAAACAGGGCCACAGGTGATGGAGAGGCAGAAAAACAAAAAACTGCCATCAAGTAGCTGTCGCCTGCCATTCCAGAAAATGGAGCCAGTAGAACTGCCCTGGCCTATCTGAGAAGGTCTTTCAAGCCTGTGTGTAAGACCTTCTCTACTGACTTCCACAACATCATTGTTTAATGGCAGGGAGTATCTTTGGCATCAATTAAATCCTAATACCACTAAGCAGAAATTAAAAAGCTTTAATGAGATCTTCAACCTATTGATGAGTGGCCATGACAGTAGCTGATGCCATCGATGTGTGGAGTCAAATATTTTACCCACTGGGATGTCATCATTTAAATGGCTCTATTGATTTTGGGTGTTGGCAGGGCTTGTTTAACCCTGGAAGCTTCCATGTTGCCTTAGGGCACACAGCAGAAGACATAACTAACTCCATGTTATACAGTCATGAATTTGACCAAGACTGACTGAGTCTGTCCTAGGCAGAGTCTCTGGGAGAACTATTCTATTTTCGTTTTATGTTTATTGATGAATTCATTTGGAAAAGCTGCTTCTAGGCATCCCCCACATTGTGGTTATATAAGAATGACTACTTGTTTGGAAAAGGCTTCACGTACCAAGTTAAGATAAGGTTTACAGAATGAGTGTTCAGATTATTGGGTTGGTTATTGTTACAGTTATTGATGGTTGTATAACTACCCTAAAACTTTGTGGCTTAGACCAACAATGATTTATAATTGCTTAAGGTTCTGTGGGCCAGAACTGGGGCATGGCTCAACTGGTTAGTTGTTCTGTTCTTTTGTATAGGCTGGGTTTTACTGGTCTGCATTCAGCTTTTGTCTGTGCATGCCTGGAAGATGAAAGAAGGATTCACTCACTTGTCTGATACATGGGTGCTGTGCACATCACCTGAGTCACCCACAAGGTGTCTTTGGTTTTGGTAGTCTAGACTGTGCTTCTGTATATCATGGCAGCCAAGTTTTCCAAAGTAGAAAGTGCCAGGCTTCCTAAGTTCCAAATGGAACCTAAAGACCTCTTAAGTACTACCTTTGGAGAAGCCACTGCTGACCCTAGAAGAAATTCAGTAGGGTTGAGATTTCATCGTGGAAATTTGACTCTAATCTTTATATTCCTATATGTGTGTGTGTGTGTTTATTTATTTATTTATATTTATATTAGAATCTTTATATTTTAATCCTTATATTGACTATGAAGCAGGTTTCTTTTTTACCAGCACCTCCTTGTTTCCATTTGAAACCTTCGGGAAATGTAGTTTATTGGAAACAAACAGTAAAATTCAGTCGCTAAATGGAGTTGGAGAAAGTAAGGTGCGCTAACATGTTTTAACTGTTAATGGGAGATCCAAATTTCCCTGGACAATGTAGAGCATGGCCAAATGTCCTTAAGAGGTGAAAGTCAGATACAATCTTCCTTCCCCTGTTCACAGTTTCTGGAATTTTAACCTATAATCTAGGAAGCAAGAGACCCAGATTCCAGGCGGAACTAAGTACTAACTTCCTGTTTTTTTGGAAAAGTCGTTTAATCTCTGAACCACATTTTCTCTACGTCCACTTCAAGGAGATTGGACTAAAGATTTCTAAGAGTTTTTTTTGTTTTTTTTTTTTTTTAGCTCAGCTGTTCACTTATTTTCCAAATAGACATCCATGTTTTAACAATCAACTTTTATAAGGAAAATTTGCTTTTGTATTTTCATGGAAAAGAGTACTTACGGGTAGACTAAAAGTCCTTATTTTGAAATAGGCTTTGCTCTTCCCCATCCAAATCCTTGGTGATACTTCAGGTGTGACTGATTTCTTGGCATTTACTGCCTTCTGGCCAGAACCTAGAACATACCTTTCTGATGAAAAGGGAATTTTAAAATTTCACTAAATAATTCATTGTTTTTATCTCACACAGTTTCTAATCAAATTTTAGCCAACTATCAAGAAAAGACATATGTGCACAAAACATAGAAATTGGAACAAAACTGTTCAGCAAGGTTAAGAGAGGAGAAAAGGAGGAAATGAGGGAGACATTTCTGATAAACCAGACTAAAGTTTGGCCTGCTCTGACCTCTGCCCTAGATGGCAAAGCCAAAAAAAGAAGTAAATTACATAATTCCATTAGCTACAAAAGGAAAAACACCATTTTATCAAGGGCAAAATCCTAACTGTAAAAACAACAACTTATGAATCATTATATACATTGTATTAAAAAATAACATAATTGATAATGTAGCAACAGAAGTTGCTATAACAATCTAGATATGACTGTTTCTTAGATTCACCCTGGATAGCAAACCAAGGTTTGTTCTAAAGTGGAATTCTGTAAAGACTTTTTCATACATTGCTAATGGATGATCATCTATGTGGCATCTGCCTTTGCAGTGAGCTTGTTCAGTATAGAGATAGGATGTTTAGCAAGTGGAGGAATGGATTGGTGGGCATTCAAAAGTAGTTTATTCCTGAACTAATCAGGAAGACTTATTAAAAAAGAAATATTAGGGACAGAAGTTAGGACCTTGATCATATTATGTTTCATGGCCGCTAAACAGCTCTAGAAAGTTTCTTCCATATTTTAGACTCAGTTTAACACTCTACTTTTCTGTCTTGATGTTAACTGTTCCCATTTTCTTGTTTCCTTTTAGCAAAAGTCACTGGTTTTCTTTCCTTTTTTTTTTTTTTTTTGCCAAATGCCATTTGCTATGAATGTTGGCACATGAAAGAATGTTTTACCATTCTTGCTCTCTTAGCCTTCTGATAATACTGACATATTAATTATGGAACAGCCAAGAAGATTTCAGGCAAAAATAATGGCTTTTCAAGTTATTCTCATGAATATTAGATCACTTTCTAATTAGCATAGGCATCTTGCCAAGATTTTTGAATGCTTATAATTTGGATGGCAAGTGTCCTGGGGAGGGATCATATTTGCTTGTATGCTCTGTTTGGCATTTGGCCTATTTTCAGCAATTCATGGATATTAACCCCAAAATAAAATAATCAAATTTGTCAAATAAACCCCAGATAATTGGGCCTTACAGACTCACTGTTACATAGGGATGTGTTTTAAAAATAACTTTATATTAAGGCAAAGATGGATTTTATTTACTTAAGATTTTTTTTCATACAACAGATATTCACTGAGCATCTACTATGTTTTAGGCAATGCTTTAGGAAAAATAAATAAAATGTTATTTTTATTGAGCTTTTATTTATTTGGGAGAGAGGGAAAATAAATGAACATCATAATTCAAGAATTGAGATTACTTCTAAAACTATAAAACATATTAATGTGTCAGAGAGTGTCAGAGGAAGGAACAATTAAGAGAGGCCTTTGGAAGAGGTGACATTTGGGCTGAGTACTAAATGTCAGGCAGGAGCCCACCATGCAAAAGTTTTTGGGAAAAGTATTCAAAGTACTGGTAACAGCAAATGTAAAGGTCATGGTGCAGTAATAACTTATAATGCACCAGAGATAGAAAAAAATAAACCAGTGTTATTATAGGCAGCTTAGATAAAAATTGATATACAGTCAGAAAGGGATTGGGCTCCCAAGAAATCAGTGTAGAAGATGAGAACACATTAAAACTATGGCTGGAGGTGCGTCTGAAGAAGGCAAGACTGTGAGGTTAAAGTCACAATGGCCAGATTTACATACTTCCCTAAGGGATGAATGGGAACTGGAGGTTATACTGTAATTGATACCACCCTTTTGGGATTTCCCATAAAAATAGACCATTATCTCACTAGGGATGGGCCATCCTTTCCCACTCACTAAGTCTAAGACTAAGACTATGACTACTAAGACTATGAGACTGAAGATAAGACTAAGACTATAGATTATCAAACAAGGTTAATGATGTCATCCATATGCCCTTGCTATGTGCCCCATTCCCTACTGGATCAATATTAGCTAAGCAGCTATACTTATAATCTTATGGGTTGATTATAGTTTGACCCACACTGTAACCACCTCGTGACTTTGCCCTAGAAAACATTCTTGGAGAGATGACCTTCGCAGCAACCCACTTGGGACCCTTCCTGTCTCTCAGGAGCTATTCCTATTCCCCATTCCTATTTCCAAAACAAACCTTTCCTACTCTTAACCTCCTTTGTCCTTTGTAATTCATTCTTCCATCAGGGGATGTGAACCCGGCACATCTAGCAGGTTAGGAGTTATATTTCTCCTGTATCAATGTGACTGGATATGGTGGGGTGGGCAGTGGTAATTAGAGGTGAGGTAATAGAAACAAGCAGGGGTCAATTTTGCAGGACCTCAAAACCTTGACCAGGAGGTTAGAATGTCTCTTAGCCACAGTGGATGACCAAAAGAGGGTTTTAGACAAGGCACGACATAAGCGGATTTATGTTTTACAATACTTACACTTGCTTAGGGGCCTCTTAAGTGAATTTTTTAGTGAGTGTCTAAAAGGACCACTTTTATAGGAAGAAGAGTTTATTTATTCTAGTTTGGGTTGGTAATGAATATTTAATTTATTAGCATTATGTATTTTTTTTTTTTTTTTTTTTTTGTGGGTACCAGGGGGACGACCTCAGGACCTCGCGCGCCAACAGGCACCCGTGCCGCTGAGCGATATCACCGGCCCCTTTTTCGTATGTGGGTTCCGGGAGTCGAACTCGGGCCCTCGCGCTTGCAAGGCAGGCGCTTAAGCCGCTGAGCCATCTCACCGGCCCAAGCATTATGTATTTTTAAACTTTCATTTTAGAACATTTAGATTAACTCAGATTATCTTGTGCAGTTTATGAATATTATAAAACATAAACTCAAATTTTGGGCCGGTGAGATGGCTCAGCGGCATAAGCGCCTGCCTTGCAAGCGTGAGGGCCCGAGTTCGACTCCCGGATCCCACATACGAAAAAGGGGCCGGTGATATCGCTCAGCGGCACGGGTGCCTGTTGGCGCGTGAGGTCCTGAGGTCGACCCCCCGGTACCCACAAAAAAAAAAAAAAAAAAAAAAAAAAAACCTCAAATTTTGCATTTACTTGAATTTCTCCATCAATATTTTAAAATACATTTACAAATGTACGTTTTTACTTTTTTGAACACATCTCAAATACTTGGCAGGGCAGTCACAATCTTAACAGGCAAAACCTTTCCAAGCTTTGAAACCATACTTTGAAGCAAATATATATACTAGATTCCTAACATAGTATATTCACTTATCTTAAACATCTCAGTACCCTTACAATCAAATGCTTTTAAGGCTTTCAACTTAAATTAGATATCAGTATGTAAATACATATCTAAAACTGGAAGTGCAAGTATAATTTGTCAGATTCTTACATATTACTAATACTTGATACAAAATACTCAGATCGTCCCATGCCTAAACTAAAAAATCATGGCTTTTTTGAGTAAAGGATCTGTTTACTTCTTATCTGTTTTAATGTTAAAGAATTCAACATTGGTAAAGGAAAGAGTGATATCATCTCAGGTGGGTTGAGGTTAACTTTCCTGGTAAGCTGAAGTTATTTTCTCATGTTATTTTTCTCAGTGTAATGTAATCGAGTCAACAATTTATAACAATGTGGTCACTTCTTCAGAGATGTCTGCTTGGGTTGAGTCCTGAAGAGTATATGTATACATAAAAGAAATAACTCTTCTTTAGCTAGTGATGAACCCCTGAAACCTTTTCAAGCTTTATTTTACAATGAAGTCTTTCTTTTTTTCTTTTTTATTTTGTGGTGCTGAGGATTGAACCCAGGGCGTTCATACTGAGCTATATCCCTAGCACCCCTGCTTTTTTGTTTTTTTTTTGAGACAGGGTCTCCTGTGCAATTTAGTCTGGACTTGAACTCCCTATGTAGCCCAGGCTGGCCTCAAACTT
Organism: Erethizon dorsatum; assembly: GCA_028451465.1. Taxonomy (NCBI): domain Eukaryota; kingdom Metazoa; phylum Chordata; class Mammalia; order Rodentia; family Erethizontidae; genus Erethizon; species Erethizon dorsatum. Next base: position 91,710,462 of record CM051825.1, on the reverse strand, counting down.
GCAGTGATCTTCCTGCCTCAGCCTCCCAACTGCTGGGATATAGGCATACCGTGCAATGCCTGGCCTCCTTTTTCTTATTTTTTATTTTCAGACAGGATTCACTGAATCACTAAATTACCAAGATGAGACTCAAACTTGTGACCCTCTTACCTCAGCCTTTCAGAGTGCTGGGATTACAGGCATGCACCACCACGCCCAGCTGGAGACTTTCTTCTTAATACAATGTTAATTATTATAATACCTCTTTAAATTCAGGTGATTTGCTAACTTTTGCAAGTCTCTGATTCCTCACCTATAAAATAGAGATAATGATCACATCTGCTGCATAGGGTCATCATGTGGCTCATATGCAGAAATACATGTACAGTGCCAAAGACAATGCCTGGTAGATACTAAAAGCTCAAAAATGTTGGTTGTAACATCATTATCGATTCAGTTGCCTTCAGATTTTACCCTCGTGTAATTATTGGCATCTTACAACCTAGATTTGATAAATTTCATGCTATGTGAAAAATGTCAGAGACCCATTAAATCAATGATCCCTTTATGCTGGACACACGTGATGGACTGGTTAGCCCTGTGGTGGATGAAGCCTGTCGGGAGAGGGAAGAAGGAGTCTGCCATATCTAAGGTGGTATTTCAGCACTACACTGATGGGTATCTGATCAAATAAGGGATCAGTTTCGGAGGTGGGTTATGGTGATCAGTCAGATACATTGTGAAAGTGTGGCCCAAGGGGTGAGTGAAATTCTAGGGTAGGGAATCCGGGATCCACACATGTAGTTTTGAAATACAAACCTTGGCATTTAGCAGGCATCAGAAAAGTTTTCTGAGGCAGTAAGACCGACAGCTCTGAGTAGCTTAGAGTTTTAGTGAGTGGATGGGAAGAAGGATAGAGAAGCCAGTAAGGGCCTGAGCTGATTCCTAGAGGGATTTAGGATTTCAAGAAGGAATCAAAGGAACCAGGTGGAAGCCAGTTGTGAAAAGAGAACACCATTGAGCACCCTCTATTACATGTGCTCCTGTCTTCTATATTCTCTACACTATTTCTTTCCCAATAGACTCACAAAGTAAATCTTACTGTGTGTATTTGATGGGTTACAATGGAAGGATTAAATTGATATTTCCAATAAGTGATTGAACAGAACTCAACATAGGCCTTCCTATTTGAAGATCCTTATTGTTCCGTGATGGCAGGCAGTCTCAAAGGTGACTTGATGTTGAGCCCACAGCATTGGCCTCAGCCCTAAAATCTCTCCTGCCATGCACTGGAATTAGTCCGAAAAAGAGGGTGGGTTGACATTGTAAAGGGGAGCTCAGGCTCTCAGTTCTTGAGTATGACAGATGCTTTTCTTGCTCTCTCCCTTGTCTGGTTGCTCTGCCCTAAATAGGACTATGGCTCTCCACTGGAAATAGGAGAGAAGGTTACACTTGGTGATTACTTGTGATAGTGATTCTTAACCTCTGAATGTTATGAAAGATGTGAGAGGGTTTCCTAGGAAAATCTACAAAGCCCAAAGTCATTCCATCCTATCTTCAATTTCAGATGGTTCATTAGCTGAATGTTCATTTGCTTCATTTGCTGAAGCGAATGAAGGGTTTGTTCACTAGCCCAAGAGAATCTCTAGGCCACAACAATCTTTACAGCAAGGATATCCAGCCCTTTCAAAAGTGGTTTTTTAGAGGAATGGGATATTATTTCAAAATGATGTTGCTGCTGCTCCTGGCAGCAAACATTTATTTAGAGCTTAGCAAATACCAACCTCTAATTAATTTAATTTTTAAGAATTTTTGCAACAGTCTATATGGTAGCTACTGTCATTAGCCTTGCCTGTAAAAGGAAATGACTCAGAGAGGTTTAATAACATGCCCTAGGTTACAGAGTGACCGGTAGGGATGTGCTTAACCAACTTCAAGCTGAACCAACTTCATAACTTAAAAAAATGTGTTTTGATCTGATGTAGTTGGGGAACGAAGTCAACATCCAACATATACCCCATAAATAGTGATACTTGATTCTTTTTTTTAAAAATTTAAGATATTTACTTGATTCTTATTCTAGGTATTTGCTTGGGGGTGACAGATTTCACCTGCCACATTGTTAAATGCCACAGCAGGAAATCCTGCTGTTTAGCTTTCTGTTGAATTCCCTATACATTATAGAAGTTTATCTAAAATTTTAATGGACTTTGCTATTGAACAGTGCTTTCTTAAATTGTAACTACAGATTAGCCAGGTACTGTTTCTTTCCATTAACGAATTATAAAATTACTACTTAGAATTTTGAGCAGTGCTTTTCCTTCAAAGGACTTTATAGCTACTAACCAATTTAGCTTCCCCACTCCCCTGCGCAGTCAGTCAATATGAATTTCACTATGTCTGTCCTGTGCACCGCAATTAGCACCTTGCTTATGCCAGGACTATCAGATACAGCAGCTCATCTGGTTCATGTACAACTAAACTGTCTTCATGCAGAGAGCGTGATAAACCTATCTGTAAAACAAGACCAGGCCCTTTGTGGGAGAACACATAGAGCAACAAAGGAGCTTGCTGAAAGAAACAACACTATAAAGCAGATCCAGAGCTCCCCAGGGCAGCTGTGAGTACTTACTTTTACAAGGCTGTTACTATATATTTCCCCCCACCCCGCCGACAGGACAGAAAACAACTTGCCCAACTTTACACACATCTCTTTGGAGAGGGCCATAGGTGGTTATCAGAAAAAACATTCAATGGTTTCAGATCTTTCTTCCTCCTAGTAAAGCATTGGGAGAGAAAAATTGCGTCCTTCTACTCTTTGATTCATCCACTTTTATACTGCTTTGCAGTTTTCTTTATAAAGCTGTTGGGGCCTGGAATAATCTCTCTCTTCCCCTCCCCCACCACCAAACCAAGCAAGCAAAAAAGCCACGTTGACCAACATGTCACCCTAAAAGTTTTTCCATGCATTCCAGGACCTTGAAGCTCCAACCCAACAACACAAGAGTTATAGGCATGTTGCAGAGATGTCTGATGCACAGGAAAGTAAATAATAAATAATCCCTATTTTTTGAAGGGGAACAATCTAGGCATCTTTGACTGCAAACTCAAAGGCAAAACTGTTTTGGACTTTTTGAGTTGTTGCCAGTCCTTGGTTTTGTTACTATCCTATAATTCAGAGATTCCTGAAAGGAGGTAAGCAATTTTAAAACCATCATAAATTTTATTATTATTTCCTGGGATGTATTACTTGGTCTCTCAGGGTGATTATTAAATTTGTATTCTCTTTGAATCATTCTGAGTGAGAGTTCGTCTCCAAAAATGATCACTGTTCTTTGTTATGTTTTCAAAAAGAAAATTGCTGCTTTGGGATACTGACTGAGGAAAATGATTTTGCAGAGTAACATGGGATTATTTTTGAGGCATAATTTTCAATATTCAAAAAGCTCAGAAACCTGGAAGCATAACTGGCTAGCTTATAAAAATATAGAGAGAAATATATTTTTGGTTCTTGAGAATTCTTCTGGGTAGCAAAACGGAAGGAAGAAAAGAAGGTAGGCAGGCAGGAAGAAAGGAAAGGGAAGGGAAGGGAATGGAAGGAAGGAAGGAAGGAAGGAAGGAAGGAAGAAAGAAAGAAAGAAAGAAAGAGAGGAAGAAAGAAAGGAAGAAAGAAATACAGATCACTAAAGAGACAGATACCCCACAAATGTGAAATATCTGATTGTCCTTTCCCCAGTGTCTCATAGAAAGTATATGTATTTATTGGATCCAAAGTAAAGTAGTATTACAGTGAATTATAGGATAATAGATCCCTGAGCTAGACAATTCATGTTAGAAAATGAGCTTCCTGTTTCAAGTTTTTAATATATGCCAATAAATGATTTTTTACTGCCTATAAATGATTTTTTTTTGCAACAAGTACTCATGAGATATAGAAAGAATGGAAAGCATTTTCTTATAGCAGGGAACTAATACAACATACAAAACAAAGAAGGCAGTTATAGAAAATTAAAGCCCTTTTCAGCAATGTGTCACATTTTGGGGCACACAGATGGCAAAATGTACAGTTCTTTCTCGCAATTTTGCAAAATGTGTTTACCTGCTTATACCACAAAGAGTTTCTCTGATCAGTTGAACTCCTTCATTTGTTTCAGTATACTCCTTTTACAAATATAATAAGATATTTAATATCCTGACTTACATGTTATATATGTCCTATTCCCAAACACCTACTTAATTCATATAGAGCCCTTTAAAATTAGGATGGGACTTTGAAAATATCATGCATCTAAGAAATTCACTATTTAAAAAAATGACATTTAGTGCCAAAAAAGTTGTGAAGATAATGTTATGCTAGTAGCATTATGGGTTGGTAAATTCCTTTTGCTGAATAGTTTGACAGAACAGAGCCTGAGCAGGAGAGAGTCCTCGAGAAAGGAATTCTGGGAACTTTCCACAAGATAGCCGTGTAACAGAAGCAGAACAGAATATTCAGTACAGTGCCTTCCTACTGCAGTCTATACTTCCACTGTGAAGGCAATGTTAAAATATGCAAAAATGGTTCTAGCATAACTTACTATAATATTCTAATAAAAGGAGACAAAAGATTCAAAATGGCAGTTATATGAGATTTAGATTTGCAAGCATATGCAGTTGTAGAGATAAAGACCAGAAGGCAAGAAGCAGAAATGGAAGCAAGTTTATATGGTTTTCTTTTTCTTCCCAAAAATCATGTTGTTGATTCTGTGGTTGTGCTACCTTTTAAAAAATATATACTTAAGAGTAAGTTGACAAATGTACAATTTAAGAACATACTCCAGCTGGCCACTTAGACAATTTCAAGGGCATTACCACGAGAGTAGGGTAACAGACTGTGTCCTCAGCAGTTCCCTTGGGGACTCTCAATTACTGTAGCTCATGCTTTGGTACATGGAAGACGCTTCTCTTCCAGATGGAATTAGATAGACTGATAGTAGCCAACAGTGCTCCTTTGTGATTTTACAATGATACTGGGTCAGTGCATCCAGTGCCATTCTATGCTTTATGGAGGATTGAGCTCTGTGGGCAGCTAGAGTATCCAAAAGTTGCCTGTTTTGTGGAAGAACATTGTAAAATAAATTAAATGACATGCTATATTTTCATATGACAAGACAAATTACATGACAGTCATGCTGTAGAGAGGATGATGGCAGGATCTCATAATGAGCATGGTCTTGCCAACCAAAGTGAAATTCCAAGGCTCTTGCTGCTTATCACCTCCAGCATCTCTCGGGAAGCCTTGTCCATGCATTAGAATACTTGAAGGCCATTAACTAAAAACTTCTTTGTTCTTAATAGTGCTTAAATGGCCATTCTCAGCATCTGTCCTTGTAGCTCTTCTTTATCTATTTTTCCTTTACTGATCATTTTTTCTGCCTTTATATATGTTAATATTTCCTGTCGGGCTGTGTTAGTTTTCTGTCACTGTAAACAAACATCTAAGAAAATCAGTTTAAAAAGAGGAAAAGTTTATTTTGGCTTACAATTTTAGAGATTTCAGTACATGGTTGATTGTCTCCATTGCTTTTGAGCAGTACATCATGGCAGGAGCACATGGCAGAGAAGGCTGCTCACCTCATGGCACCTAGAAAGCAAAGAAAGAGGAAGAGGAGGGCTGGGATACTGTTAGTCCCCTCAAGGACAGGTCTTCCATGACCTAACTTCCTTCCACTAGATACCATTTCCTAAAGGCTCCCCCACCTTCTTGCTCCACGGCCTGGAGACCAAGCCTCAGCACAAGAGCCTACGAGGTGCATTCAAAGTCCAAATTATACTACAACGAAAGGTCAAATGCTACTGACCTGTTTTCCTTTGGGTGATTAAATATCTCTGTACAAGTCCATTAGGTATATAACAAAGCAATATTTCTCTTCTCACTTTGAAGTCCTGTTGGCATGCTTGCATATACTGAAAGTGGCAGGTGACAATTAAAGGAACAAGATGAATTTAAATATAAGATCAAAGAAGAAAATGGCAGATTTTGTGCACTGCAGTGGATTCTTTTCAGCGGCCCATGAAAATTACTGTAAAACCTTACAAGAAAAAATCAAATCAAGTCTACACAGAATTGATAAACAAGGTATTGAGGGTCCTTGGAAGCTGAGGAAAAATATCAAGAAAGGACCATTCCCCTTTGTTGGTATTAGATAATGAGCATTTGAACTCATATCAATTCCTATAATAGGGACGACTTGTAGTAGTGGTGCCTTTTGCTTAACCTATGGCTCCCTGTTTGCATTATTGACACTTCTGAGGTGACTGTGGGGCCCAGAAACCACCTCTTCTCTTCATGGACCTCCCTTCTCTGTGTAAGAGTGGTCCTTTTGGTCTTAGCAACCTTATTTGGTTACCACATGACTTCTTTTTAGATTAGAGTTGGACCTCTAATTTGGCCTTCCCAAGTTCTTACTGCCTGGAATTTGGAATTCTGAGGTATGCACTCATTCTCTGTATATAGCTGGAGTTATATAGATAAACTCGAGATCTGTGGGAGCCATATTTTTCAATGAGTGTTGAGAAGCACAGAAAGCAGACTTATCCCTTAGTTATTGATTTTCCCATTCTTGGCCCTAGTTGGAGCTAACTGGCTGTATCTCTTAATCTGCATCCTACAGACACTCTGCCTTTCCAATCCCTTTCCGTTTTAATCTAAGCTTATTTAATTTCTGTTGCTTAAAACTGAAGAAACTTATTAATACGTTTTCCACTGCAAGCCAGTAGCACATGAACAATATTGCTCAAAAATCAGGATTGATATTTCACAGGGGGTTAGAAGATTTAGTGGAATAGATACTAGCTTCAAATGTAGTTTATTAGGGTATGTTTAGATCTCTAGTAAACTTCCCACATTCTTCTTGTTTCATTGCCAGAATCTTTCCTTAGACAACACAGGACTTAGTTAACACGGGAAATTCCTTCAGAATGACAGAAGCTGGACTATAGTACAGTGATACCTCGATATTCATTAATTGATTCTAGGAGGTATGATGATTACCAAAATCAATGAGTAGCAAACAAGTTGTTTTAGCTGAGAAGGGTAGCAAGTCAGGAGGCAGTCAACACTGGCAAATTCTAACTTGCATGTCCAATAACAAACAAATCATGAATATCAGGACAAAATTTTCTCATCAGAATGTGTCAAGTGAAGGCCAAAGACTGAGACACTCTGAAATGTAGATAATTAAAATAACTTACTCAGAAGCTCCTTCTTCCCTTGCCCTGCTGCCTACCCAGTCCCCCAAATACACAAAATTCAAAGGTGTTTGAAGCTGACGTGCCTTTTGAGTTGCTACTTGGTATTTTAATAAATGTCCTGAGATCACTGGTGGAGAGCTTTGCTTTAAGAGTAATAAACAAAAACAACTATTTTACTGTGTCTTTAGACTCAAATTCTATTTGCAAATCAATTTCAAAGAAGCTTGATTTGAAGAAGTAATGGGGGACTTAATGTCATTATAAAAAGATTTGGCTAAAATTTATCACCATGTCTGAATTGAAGACCATTTGCTACTCATTCATAAAGATATTACAAAGAAAGTAAATTGGCAATGAATACCACCCATGAATGGATTGGAAAAATGCTATTTATTTCTAGGAAAAAAGGAGTTCTGATTGTAAGAGAAAAGGCTCTGATTCTCATTGGTTGTTTTAAAATGTTGAATTTAATAAGGCACAAACAACTAGGAAGAGAATATGAAATGACAGGCATGGAGCAGTAAGTGTAATGTACAGCAAGAGAGAGGAATCTATCAAGCAGGAACACTTTCTTGGTAGAGGGAGAAAGCGCTGCTGTGTAAAATAGGATAGCTTTGAAGGAGTTCCAAGTCTTTATTTTTGGCCATTCAACTACGGGCTAAGGTTTCACAGGATTCATGTTGGGTTTAGAGGTTATGAAACACTGTTTTCTGAATGGAAATGTATGGCTTGTAATCTCAAAGCAAAAGAAAGCAAAGAGAAAAGAATGCTCCCAGCCAAAGCATCAATAATCCTGTTTCTGTGAGATCTGTAATGATCACCCTAGGGCAGTGGCTCATTCTCTGCTTGCATTTCCAACCCTCTTTATGTTTTTATTTAAAAAATTTCAATTCTATTAAGAGGTGGCATAACAGGCTCTGTCCTGGAATACATGTAGATTTGTCATTGAGAAAGGTCATGTAAGGCACAATTTATAACCTGCCTCTACCGCTCTGAATTTTTTCACCTCCTGGAATGTTCCCATTTCAATTAGGGGAGGACAGGTTATGCTGCAATAACAAATTAATCTCCAGATCCCCATGGTATAACACAAAGGAAGGTTTATTTCTTGTTCATGGTACATGTCCAACACAGGTTTTCAGGGGGCCTTTGTTTATTATAATTATTTAGGGATCCGAGTTGATGGAGCCACCAACAACATGTAGAAACACCAGCCAGAACACGTGACCTTCCTAGGGAGGAGAGACAGGAGAATCAAACTTAGATTTTTCCCCCCGACTTAACTATGCGATGAAATGTCAGTTTTCCTCACACTCTGTTGAGTAGAGTTAGTTACATGGTCTTGCCCAACCACAAGAAGATGAGATGTGCAGAAGCCTCTATGCTCAGGGCTGAAGGAGAACTGGATGGAACAGTTAGTATCTATAGTAATATCTACCGTACTTAAAATTTCTGAAGACTTTGTTCCTCCAGGAAGCCTGCTCTGATCACATCAGCTCACAGCCATAACCACTTCCTTTGAAGATCTATTAACATTAATGTATCCCATTCATTTGGCACTTAGCCTTCACTGTTTTTGATAGGTAAATGTATTACTTATGCATAAAGGTGAATATAAATAAGTATTTGCATCTTTATGATGTCTCCTGTATTTGATTATGAGTATCTTGAATACAGACAAGATAAATTTTTGCAGAAGTCATAGTACCTTGCATAGTCAGCTTGTACAGAATAAATATAGTTTATGGCTAAAACCTGGGTTTAAAGCCCAGGAAATAGATAAGCAAGTTCATTAATTTCATTTAATTTATTCCACAGTGCATGACAGTTTCCTTATGGAAAGGAGTGTGCATAACAAATTAACAAAGAGTTCTTGTAATCTTTCTGTGGTCAATGAAAAGATTTTTGTGGGTTCATGTTGCTGAAGGCCATGCTCACTTTGTGATAGAATGCTTTCAATTTTTTGGCTTCTGCTATATTAGGAGAAAAAAATAAAAAGGAGGCAATCTGAAGATAAGGGACCCAAGAGTTGAAGAAATAAATTTTATCAATCAAGAGGGAAAGATGAAAAATCATAGGAATCCAGTTAACCGTCAAGGTTGCAAAGGGAAAATACAATAGCATATAAGATCTGGCACTTGTATGCAACAGACTCACAACCTGGGATGGCAAGACATAATTATCAGGAGATAGAGCTAGATATGTAAGGGGATGTGACAGATGCTTCAGCTATAGAGTTGCTGCCAGGCAAAGTTTGAGAAACCCTCTGTGTGAGCCTTCTATTGCTGCATTACAAATTATGACAAAACTCAACCACCTAAAATATGATAAACGTTATATCTTGTCATTTTAGTGAGTCAAGCTTAACTTGGTGGTCTGGTCCAGGTTAGGTCAACCATCCTCTGCAGAGTTGACTAGGGCTGGAGGATCCACTCTCCAAGCGTCTCTCTCTTCTGTCCAGCAGATTGATACACCTTGTTAGAGTTTCTCAGCTCCTTCCCATGGGGCTCCTCCATGGCTGCTTGAGTACAAGGAGATGTGATAAAAACATACAGTGAATGTTTAAATGAAAAACAATTGGGGCCGGTGAGATGGCTCAGCGGCATAAGCGCCTGCCTTGCAAGCGCGAGGGCCCGAGTTCGACTCCCGGATCCCACATATGAAAAAGGGGCCGGTGATATCGCTCAGCGGCACGGGTGCCTGTTGGCGCGCGAGGTCCTGAGGTCAACCCCCCGGTGCCCACAAAAAAAGTAAAATAAAATAAAATAAATAAATAAATCAAAAACAATTATTATAGAAAAAGACTTATTGCCATTAATCTCCCTCAAAATACATCCCCTCACTCTGAACACATTTGTCCTACTGTTCTTGCCACCTTCTGAAACCGTCCTGGAAGTCCTCTTTCACTTCTTTAGTTGCATACTTGTGGCTTCTTCAATGTCTTCAATCAATTAAAAATGTTCACCTTTCATGGTCATTTTGACTTTGGAGAAGAGCCACAAATTGCATGACAGCAGATCTGGTGAATAAAATGGATGAGGACACACTATAATATTTTTATGAGCTGCCTTTCTGTTGGATGGGACTTGGTGGCAGCATTCACTATATTTTGATCATACCTCATCAAGACATGAAAGAGGACTTCAAAAATTCCACCAGAAAGTAGCAATAAAGATGCGATAAATTTAAAGCAAGAGGAATATTTTGAGGAGGATTAATAGCAATGTGTCTCTTACTGTAATACTTTTTTTTAAAAGTTTGAACACTTTTTTAAAAGTTTGAGTCACTGACTTACGAATTAGTTCCATTCCGGGAGAATGTAAGTCAGATTTGTTCGTAGGTTGAATTTGTTTGTATGTCTGACAAAATGAGCTGTATACATCTTTGACATAAATATAAAATGTAAAGCATAAAAAAACCAAACACACACACAAAGATACAGTAAGTCGCTTGTGGAGGACCACTGGGACAGCTCCCCCTGAAAGACAATTTGCGTCCTTTTGATTCACCTTTGCCCTACTTCCATGTACTGATAAGTGCAGATCTGGCTAGTGAAATGCTCTCCCCCATGGACTGGCTTTAAGCAATGCAAATGGGTCCAGCACAGGCATCCATGTGTAGTCTTTGAAGCAAAGCAACAGGTCTGTGATGTCTGCCTAGAGCTCCCTTCTAAACGTGAGCTAGGCCAAGAGATGCCACATTGTTGCCTGGGATTGAGCTTCAAGAAAGAAGCAGTGAGATCCCAGGGCAGTAAAGGCCAGCATCTGAGCTGAAGCAGTCTACCCAAAACACAAGATACTTCCTCAAACTGTGTTATGCAGATTCCTTCAAACTTTTAGGCTACCTGTTACTGGAATCTGGTGCTCTTTCTGCATACCTCTCTCTGCATATTGCAGAGTTGCCATTGTGCCTCCTACCTAGCCCAGCTCACAGTACTCACATACATCCCGCCAATCTCACAGTCACTCAACCTTGAGCCACTCGCCTATTCATGAATTAATAAAACCTGGGTTCGGCCCTGGGTTGTAACCTTTGTTCTGGTTAGCTTTTGTTACAGCTGGACTTAGGACTCCCTGGCTCCCCACAACTGCAGATATGTCTTTGTCTCTTTATTCTCGCCATGGGTTGCGTTGGAAGTGGTAGATTGGGATTTACCTATAAGAATTCCAATAACTTTTCCCTGGGATTACAATTTATAAACTCCTCCAGACTGTGATGAGGTCCAGATGGGATCCTATAGTCCCTGATCGTACTGTACTATTGGACACTATCGCATGATATAGTAAGCACACAGCAGCACAACTGTAACAATGTCTGGAAGACACATGAGCTACTTCTGTGATTTGTTCCCATCTACAAATGTTCCTGATGTGAGGTCCATTAGTATCTTGAATGTTTGCAATTCAAGTGTTCTTAGGTCGGGGTCTTACTGGGTATTTTGATCACACCATATATCTTCATGGTGTGGTGATGGGCTCCCCCAGAAGGAAAAGTAACTCATGATTCTTGTGACCTAGCCTTAGATGTTGCATATTTCCACAATATCCTATTAGTCATACAGTTGAATCCTACGTTGCATGGAATATGAAGGAATCAACGTGAATCCCAGGAGGCAAAAATCTTTGGTGACTCCACACTTCTTGGAGTGAGACTCAGATTTCAACTATATACCAAGTACATTCCTTCCAGAGGAAGGAAAAGAACAATCACAAAAACAGTAAATGTGTATGTTTGTGGCAGGAGTATGAAGCCTTCGGGACAGATGATATAAAATCTAACTCACTGCTTCCAGCTGGGCAAACTTCCTTTTTCCTCCTTGCCAAATACCTCCCTGAGTCACTCCTTAGCAAATGTATGCAGAAGAACTCTGATCCCTCTCTAAATCAACCTCAGCTCTGGTAAACTTAGCCATTCACTCTATGTCCACAGATTTCCCTAGTAGTAGTAAAAGATAATTGAGAATAAATAAGCATTTCATAGGTATTGTCTCAGAAAAGATGCTGTGAACTGTTTTTGCCTGACCATTTTCTTTTCTATAAAATGGGGATGATAATGCCTATGTCATAGGGAATCAGGGAGCTTAAGTGCCATGCAGATATGGGATGCCTAGCACATAGCCTAAGACAGAGCTGGTACCTAAGAAGTACTATCTATTGTCTCCATAGAAAGTCTCATAGAGAAATCTAGAATCCCTTGACACTAAGAGGAATGGAATACTTATAAGTGATTAAACAAATGTTTAGAATGTCTTCAGAGATTCCACAATAACTGCATTTAATTATATAAATTTAAAATAAACTGAATCAAATCAAATGTGTCTGTTACCAATCAGTGAAAGGTTCTTTTGTTCAATTTGAATGGGAAATCTCACAACATTTGCATGTCACTGATGGGGTCTGATGAGGTCTCCCAAAGAGGAGATGGGAAACCCAACTTGACCCACCATCCCCATGGAGGTTTGTCACTTTTTGTCATGGAAAAGCATTTCAGGATGCATCAGTAAGAGGCCTAGACTGATTTATTAGGCAGAGTTAGAAAGTAAGAGAAAATAAGGAAGGGGCTTTAGCTTGAGGAGCTGAAGGAGCCATGGCTCTGATAAAGAGGATCAGAGGACATTTTCTGTCTCATGAGGGCACCTATCCTTTTTTATGTCTGGTAAAAAACCACTTTTTTTTTTTTATCTAAACGACTACTTTTATTAAATTTTTCAGTAGAAATTTCAGCAGTGGTGGGGATGTTGACATGTATGCTGAATAGTGCAGTGGCCCCTGGCTGCATACGGCCATTGAGCATGTGAAATGTGGCTGGTGGGACTGAGGAGCAGACTTTTACTTAATTACTTTATTTAGCTTTAAGTACCCACATATAAGTAATGGCTAATATATTAAAAAGCATAGTCTAAAATTAAATTTAAAAAGACAGTCTAAAATGCCAAATGTATTTGATGTCTTTCAAATGGGAAAATGTTTCAGTTTCTGGTCAGTTCATGTCCTCTTTTTTTTTATGAAACTTATTTATTTTGAGCAGTACAAATTTTAGCAGTTGGTTTGTTGCTATTGAGAAATTTTCTCAAAGCCAACATATAGATTTACTATCTATTTTATTGTAAACTAAGATGATTCAGAGGCTGAGCAGTATTTCTGTGGATATAGATATGAGGAACTTTATAGTTGGAAGATAAAACTGGATTCTGTCCAGTGGGTCTGCCTTTCCTTCTAGTTTCCTTGAAGTCAGTAGAATCTTTCAGGGTTTTGCTATATTTTCAGAGGTTTTATCCTCATCATATTAATAAATCTCATTATATCGGGCTCTATTTGGTGCCTAAGTGTGTCCACTGATATGCTCTGAAGCACTGGTAAAAATTATATAAAAGTTGCTGGAAGTTACTTGTCTTATCATGCTCTTGAATTGGTTCTTTTGAGAGCTTTTGAATGAATTCCCAACTATGGAGAGACCCAAGTCTTTTAAGCCTCATCTCTGGTTGGTCCTACTTCATCTCCATGAAGGGCCCCGTTCCCGAATATGTCATAGTATGTGCACCTTCTACTTGAACCTCTGGCTTTGTGGATGCTGTTTACTCCACTGGCTCTTTCTCTCCTTGACAAAGGTCTGTCCCAGATCTCAGCCTTCTGCAAAGCCTCTGCTTTTTTGGGATGAGAGATAGCACACTGAAGGTGTAAATGCTTGGGCTATGGAGGTGGACTTCCTGGCTAAGCTTCCAGCTCCACCACTTGCTGACTACGACTCTGGGACAGTTTCTTCATCTTCCTGTGCCTCAGTTTCTCATCTGCAAGATGGGAAGGATTGGAGTTCTGTGCCATAGGCTTGTTATAAACATCAGTGAGACAAGGCTCAATATGTGTTAGCTGCAGTTATTGTGCTATTGGCAGTTTGTTCATCCTTTTATTCATACTTATGTTAAGGTGATTTGAAGGCCTTGTTCTGTTCTCAGAATTACTTTTAAGTATACACATTTCCATGCTCCACTCCATTTATAAGTAATTAAAGGAAAAGCATAAGCTGAGCATGGTGTACATACTTATAATCCTAGTACTCTGTGAGGCTGAGGCAGGATGATCACAAGTTTGAGCCCAGCCCGGGTAACTTAGCAACTAAGCAAGACCCTGTCTCAAAATAAAAAATAGAAAAGGGCTGTGGATATAGTTCAATGCCTAGGCCAGTGGTGGTGAACCTATGGCATGTGTGTTATTGTGTTTTTCTTTTAAAACAAAAGATGTTAATGTATGAGTTGTTTTTTCTAAACTAAAACCTCAGCATTCAGGTTTAATCGCAGTGTTGGCACTTTGTGATAAATAAGTGGGTTTCTGTTATAGTTTGGGCACTCAGTGAAGGAAGAGATGAAGATCATGGGTGGAAAACATCATGATGCTTTTAAGTCATCCTGTCGCACTTCAGAACTGCAACCCATAACTGCGTATATGTCAAAGAAGTCTTCAGTAGTCCAGATAGACTGCTGGCCAGGGCCGTGAGCAGTGGTAGGAATCTTGACAGCAGACTCTAAATGGCTTCAAAGCCACAGAGCTTCAAGAAAGTGGACCTTTTCTGGATGTGAATGGCTTTCTGGCCTATTTAGTAATTTATTCTCATCCATCTCACATTAGTGGAGGGCCTTGTGTCCTAATATGGCACTCTCAAAAAATTTCCTGTTATGAGTGGGAGGCACTGAGTTTTGTTGTCACAGGCAAGGTAGACCAGAGAACAGAAGCCCTTACTTCTACATGAGACCACACTGTAGACCAACATGAATGGGTAAGAGAGGTGAAGAGTTCAGAATCTTCCTTTAGAATGAATCTATAGCTGTTTCCTGAAATGTTCTAATCAACTTTTCACGGCCTGAGAGCTGACTGTAGATGAGCTATGCTAAATAGTACTGTCCTCATTAGTGGCCTTTGCTTTGACCATCTTAGCACACAATTCTCAATGAATTTTTAATTTTGTACCATTAAAATTGAAATCCTAATATTATTGTTTAAACTTTTTTTTTAAGTAAAACCAATCTTGTTCTTCTTTCTCCTTTGTTAAACACTGCCTTTATCTTTTTAATTTGTTTATCAGAGTATCTGCATTATCATTCTTGTGTAGGCCTCTCATTCAAATGCTCAATCAGAAAGTGTTTATTGTGTACACATCAGGTATCCAGGACTATGTGGGGCATTGGGCTAGAGTAGTACCCAAGAGATGAACCTATCTAATTGTAAGGAGATCAAGTGCTCACATGAGTGCTAGTCTTTTAGCCACAAATAACAGTGACAACATCACTGAAAACAATGCTATCTAACCTTTATTAAGCTCTAATTTTATCTCTAATGATGAGGGCAGAACAACAAAGAACTCCCACCAATATTTGTTGACTGCTAACTTTGTGGCAAGCACCTTGTGTTATCTCATCTAATCCTCCCAATCCCCACTGGTGTGGTTTTGTCATTAACCCTATTTTATAGATAAGGAAACTCAGGTTTAGAGGGATTAGGGATATACATTAAATCACATAGGTGATAAAAAGCAGAACTGGGATGCAAATATAAGTCTATCTGACTCTTTAGCTTGTTTCCTAAACTCAGTTGTACAGAATCACAGAGCATGTTAGGAAGCACATTGATTTCTCCCTAGTGTCTAACTAAATGAGTAAAAGATATATCCAGTCATTAAAACCATTATTAATAACTTTTTCCTGTTCTTTTTATTTTTCAAGAGTCTGCCTTTCTATGCCTTTGAGCTGTAAAGATCCTCCCACAACTGCTAAGATGGCGTCAGCACAACAGTAAATTGCAACTGGTCATCCAGTGTATGTACATTGAGGTCTATGATATGCTAGCAGTGGAGTGAAAGAGACTTTCGTGGTCTTTGCCTTCATGAACCTTACAGTTTAGGGAAGGTAGTCATTAACTGAGAGTGCAGTGAGCAGTATGTCTTAATGGGAAGGTAACCTGAGTTTGGAGAGAAGCATGGTTAAGGATGACCACTATATAAAAGTGAAGTACACTGTCAGATTCCATGTATGAATATTCATGAGTGAAGAGAACATCCAGGATATTGCTTGGTCTATTGCTTGAGATAGTTTGATGGGACCTCTGTACTGAAAGAAGACTGCAGGTAGATGCACAGAGGACGCAGAGTGTGGTGGGAGATGAAGATAGTGAGATAAGTGGACAGATCATGAAGGCCTTGTGTGTTATGACAAGGTTTAGAGTTTTTATCATAGAAGCAGTGGTGACTCATTGAAGATCTTTAGGCAGAAAAGGGGCATGAAATGTTTGGATTTTTAAAAGATCACTTTGGCTATAGTATCAACAAGGAGTTAAAGTGAGGAAAACTGGAAGTTGTATAGTAGGGTTATCACTATTCTCTTATTATGAGGTTTCCTGAATCACCCCTTGTTTCTCATATCTGTGCCTTTTGTACTTTATTATTTTTATTTTTATTTATCTATTGTTTTGTTTTTTTGAGACAGAGTCTCATTATGCAGTTCAGGCTGGCCTTAAACTCACTATGTAGCCCAGGCTGGCCTTGAACTCATGGCAATCTTCCTGCCTCAGCCTCCTGAGTGCTAGTATTACAGGTGTGTGCCACCATACCCAGCTGCCTTTTGTAGTTTTGAAAGCATTAGCTATATCAATGCTTGTCCCATCTCTATCTACCAAGAAGCAAACTTATCTGCCTTGAGTGCATTACCATTTTATTTCATGGCCTTGGACCCTTTTCCACTATAATTTTCCTCTGCCTTTTGTCTTTCACCAAATTAAGTGTTGGGAATGGTCTCCTCTTCCTCCTCTCAAATACTTTAACTAAAATGGCATCATGATTACAGCTTAATTTTTTTCATCCAAACAAACCTGATATATTCTTCTCCCAAGATAATAAGCCCTTTTAAGCATATAAGCTCACACTACCAAACAGGGATATTTATAAGGTTCTTTGCTCTTTTTTTTCCCCTTGTTTTTACTTCTTTAGAATTAGTTTCACCTTCATTCTATCTCATTCAACTTACCAGTCTTCAATGAAGAGTTCCTTAGGACTGGAGAGAGGGAAACACATATTTTTCTAGGCTGTGGAAGGTACACTACTGGTTTCCAGAATTCAAAGAGGAAATCCCAGGGATAAAACAATGGATGTGTAGTTGTTCTGAATGTGCTTTTGCCCATAACAAATGGTGGTTGATGATCGGCATATATAAGTTCCAAATGCTTTGAGCTACAGCCATAGAAAATTCAAGTCATGTTGACTTAAACCATAAGGATATTTACTTACAAGAAGACAGGAGGTAGAGGATCTCAGGGTTACTTCGGTAGCTCAGTGATGTCTTGGAAGATCCAGGCTTTTTCACACTTAGGATCATTCATCTGGGACTGTTGTTTCATGGTCAAAACATAGCTGTCTCAGCTCCAAGAAGAAAATTTTTACACGACAGCACCCCCAAAAGGGAAGAAGATGAAGGTAGAAAAAAAGGCTTTCTTCTCATGCAACTCTGTGTTTTTAACAAAGATAAAAAAAAAATCTTTCATGGAAATCTCAAAATATTTCTACTCATTGGTTAGAGTTGCATGAGGTTGGAGTGTAGGTCAGTGGTAAACTGCTCACCTAGCATGTGCAAGGTGCTGTGTTTGATCCCCAATACATAAAAAAAAGAACAGAATTAGTTTGTATGTCTTCTATTAAATATCAATCAATGGCAAAAGAAATCAGCGTTGTCATGAATGTCTTAGACCAATCATTATACATCATCTAAGGCTGTGCCCATTGTTGCCAATTGAAATTTGGGGTATTAAAGAGGGAGAACTTTTTTTGTTACATTTAGCATGAAAAATCATAATTATATAACTTCTATATTAAAGGCCAAGAAAAATACCATAGCAGAAATTTCAGAGATGAGGAAATAGAAGCAATTGACTGACTTCCTCATTCCCTGATACAAAAGCAATCATGAGAAATTCCCTTAACACTCCTAGATGGGAAGTCACTTAGCCTTTTTCATTCCTCTCAGATACTTGGGTATAGCAGGTACTACTGGCAGTTCCCTTCCTAAGATCTATTTTCTCTTTCTTCTGTCTTAACAGAAAGCTGAGTGTCACAAGAAAACCACAACTGCATCAAATAACAATAATTCACCTAGAAAAAAAGCTCTCTGTGTTTAAGTCAGTGTTGGGTTATTAGTTAGGTTGTGATTAAGGCAGCTAAAAATAATCTAGTTGATACACCTCTCCAACCTAGAAGCGTGGGACAAGGTAGTAAGGATGCACAACAGTGTTACTAACTTCTGAGGAAAACCCAGAAAACTTTGTATGAAAAAAGCTTGAGAAAGAGGGGGAGTAGAAAATATAATTGGTCTGATGTGATCATGTAATGTCCTATTGTTTGAACATTTTGAGCTTAGTCACTGAGTGCATGTTACCATAAGCTTTGTGAGAATATGATGCTCTGGTGGCCTGGTGATTTGGAGGAATCACAGTACAAGGAGTCCATGTACTGGTCCCACTGTTCTATTTGCACTGCCTTCAACCTGGGTGTTATTATTATTATTTTTGACATTTGGATATTATGTTTACTTTTATTTGGTGTTTATAGTTTTTCACAGTCAGGTAATTAGGTCCCCATTTGAATTGTACATAAAAGCATCTTTGCTATGTTATTAAGGACACTGAAGGGACAAAATTTAATAGACTTTGGGGAGAAAAATCAGATGTTCTTTTATATGTGGAACAGATGAATACATTGCAACTGAGTGTTAATGCAAAAAATAAGCCTTTAACTGCACTTGCTGATTGTGGTGCAAAAACAAAAAAGAGTACTTTAATTGTTTTGCAGAAAGTTTAAGTTTACTATGAGTGGATAAGTGGATAAAACTGGAATGAAGCATGTGTCAAAACTGTCATTAAGTAACCTGACACTGTCTCTTAAAGGCAGAATTGCACTAAAATACCCTACATATCCTGAAATACAGAGGTGATCTTTTTTTCTCCCAGAACTTATTATCCCTTCGAAGATGACTTGACTTTATATTTCAGCCCATTCATAGGCTCCTTCACTAAGACACAGTGGGCTGAAATGGCCTTGCTCAGTGTTTGCTTGGGTACTTGTGAACGTCAACTGGTGGGATTAGTAAAAACGAGCAAGGAAACAAAACACGGAGTTTGTCATGAGTCCAGGGCTATGATGTCACAATTGGAAGTATTGGATATTTTTCTGAACATATCTTTTGAAAATCACTTTAAAAAGCAGAGCAAGAAATAGGTACATCATAAACATCAAAATATATACCTGCACGAGAGTGGATTTTTATATGAGGAAAAACTGTTAATATTATATGAATTGGTACCTGTGCCTTTACAGACAGCTTGCAGAGGCGGCATCAGACAATATACAAGGAGTGACTGTCTCAACTGTAGGAAAAGAAGCAGTGCTATAGGAAGCTATCACAGGAAGGAAAAGGTGGGTGCTTTGTATGAGAGACAGGCACATCAGAATTAGAATAAAACACGTATTTTCAAATATCTGATTAAATTAATGAAGTAGGAAGTCTAAGTAGATGTTTAGCTATATGTACAAGTTGGCCATCCTTTTCAATGTTGCTTAATGTTTTTATTTAAAAAATGAAATATATTATTTATAATCAAGTTTGCCTTATATTTGTTATTACTAACTGTGCTGGTTAATCTTGATTGTCAATTTGACTGAATAAAGAGACTCCACTAGAGGTGACTGGATTGTGATGGCACTAACCTCATCAGTAAGTTATCCCATTGAGGAATGCATAGCTCAATGAGCTGAATGAGCCTGGTTGGAGGAAGTGGGTCATGAGGGTATGACCTTGGGAACTACTGCTCCTTCCTCTCAGACTCTCTCCTGCTCTCTGTTTCCAAGATGCCATGAGTTTAGCAGCTTTCTTACACTATGCTCTTCTACCATGGTGTTTCTGCCTTGGAGCCAACTAACCTCTGAAACTGTGAGCCAAAACAAACCCCTCCTCCCTTAAGTTGTAGGTATTGGGTATTTTGTTCTAGCAATGGGAAAGCAAATATTCTCAGTAATATTTTTAGTTTAGGCTCACAACATTCCCTTTCTTACTCATTACATTTTAATATAACATAAAATTTTTAAATAACTAAAGAGACTGCTAGAGTGAATGATAAATATGATAACTCATGAAAAATTTTACAAGGTTCGTACAGAGACATACAGTAAATTGCCAGATTCAAAGTTATTAATCTCTGAATTTAGGTTTAATGCTGTGTTACTCAGAGTTTAATGTTTGTATTAGCCAGGCTTCTCCAGACAAACAGCAATAATAGGATGTAGGTAGAAAGAGATTTATTATAAAGAATGGGCTGTCATTATTATGGAGATTGACAAGTCCCAAAATCTGCTTTCAAAAAGCTGGAGACTCAAGGGAACTGATGATATAGTTCTAGTCTAAAAATCACCAAGCTTCAGGCCCAGGAAGAGCCAATGTTTCAGTTAGAGTCCTGAAGCAGGACAAAACCACTGTCCTAGCCCAAGGCTGTCCACGCACATTAGGAAGGACAGTCTGCTTTATTCAGTCTGTTGACTTAAATGTTAAACTCATCCAAAACACTCTTACAGAAATACGCAGAATAATGTTGGACCAAGTAATTATCTGGAACCTCATGGCCTAATTAAGTTGACAGATAAAATTAGTCATCACAGCACTTATGGAAATGTGGGTTTGACTTTTTTTATATCAAAGGAATTATGTCAAACCTCTTTCCAAAAATGTATATGATAGCTCTTCTAAGTATGTCAGAGGATTCACTATATTGGGGTTTATTTTAAAATACAAATTACATAAAATAAATGAGATACTATCCAAAATAATTAATAGGATACATATTTTTAAGAGAAAATAAATTTAGACAGAGATGCCTTATCTAAAATTTAGGGGCCGGTGAGATAGCTCAGCGGCATAAGCGCCTGCCTGGCAAGCGCGTGGTCCTGAATTTGACTCCCAGTACCCGCATATAAAAAAAATTAAAAAATTAAAAAAAAATAAAATTTAGAAAGCATTCATAATGCCAGCTGGTATCCTGGCTCAGTTGAGGAGAGGAGCTTTTTAAGGGATTTCATGGGACCTAGTTGGGCCTAGGAGGTGGTAGGTGAACACTTACTTTATGACAGGCCCTTGACTCTGGATAACCAAGTGATGAGTAAGTCACTGGTTTTGTCTTGGTGTTGCTTTGATGGTATGTTTGGGAAGGAGATAAGAATGAGCAAGAAACAGGTACATAGAAAAGTTATGATATGTGGTGAGAACCATTAGCAAAATAAAAGATTAATGTAATGGAGTGATTGGGTAAGGGTGACATGCTGCTTTAGACTGCTCTGAAGAGAGAATGTTTTAGCTGAAACCTGAATGATATAAGGACCCATTATTTAAAGTTTCAAATAAACTAAATAATGATGCAGAGCATTTCATTGAGAAGGAAAAGTAAGTGCAAAGGTCCTAACAAGGAAATGGTAACAATGTACCACTCACTTTGTTATTAGTTGGGTCAGTGCACAGTACCTTCCAGTGAAGAACCCTGGAAAAGGTAGGCTGTGGTGGGTGGGGACTTAAATGGGACTTCTTATCACTTCCTAAATGAACTCTCAAACAAAGAGCATGCTCAGGAATTCCAAATGGGGCACAGTGTGAGGACATGGGAAAGAATGAAGGTGTGGAGGTGACAAGAGCCCTGGACATGGTCTTGGCTCCTGATGCTGTTGCCTGAAGTTGGAAAGAAGGCAGGAAAGGGAAGGAAGGATCCTGAAGGGTCAGGTGTTTCTCCACTTAGAAGACAAGAAGTAGAAATGGGGGAAGGAACCTTTGTTGTATAGTGGCCCTGTCTCCTTTTGAATAAAGTGCAATGTGCTTAAATTTGGCCACTCTAATTAGAATTGCTACTTGGAGAGATATGGGGTATAAAGGAGAGAGAGTGTGTGTGACAAATGTAATACCTACTTACAGATATTTCTATAGCCATTTTGGGGATCAGGAAGCCAAGAACATAAAGGATAAGAAACTTTCCCAACAAGTAAACGGCAGAAATAGCATTTAAAAGCAGGTCTGTTTGATGCAAAAGTGGATCAGAGTGCCTTTTTTACAGATCAGGATCAATCAATGAGATTTTGTCCTTGTGCCCTAAGAGAATTTACTTATCTCCCAAAGGAGAAACTTGACTTTGTTAGGTAAGATCCAATTAATTCAATCACTGCAGTTAGATATTTAGCTTTATTTTAGGAGTATATGTGTGTGTGTGTATATATATATATATATATATATATATATATATATATATATGTTTTTTCCTCCTTTTTGGCAAAAGTCCTGAAAGGAAATAAGAATTTTTCCCTTTGTGTTGAGAGATAGGAAGTGTCCCATTGTTCAGCTGTTTACATGGAGAGAACTGACACCAATCATAAATGGTATGAACATCCTATCTATGTTGCTATGCAGAAGGGCCAAAAGCCAAATAGTATTTCTCATGGTACCTCTCTGCTTTCATTCTCATTCTCTTTCTCTTTCCCTGTTTCTTCCTCTCTATCTCTTCTTCTCAGCCTCTTACTGAGTGTCTACGTTTTGTTCTTCACTTACATAGAAGGTTAACCAGTGACATCTACATTGTACTTACACAATTTTCTCACTCAGGAGACAGTTTTGCAATCAATGGGTAAAATATGCAGTCTCCAGGGGTTAAGCTGTACATATATCTTAAAAGGGATATACTTTCTTAGAATAGATATGTCCAAATTTATAACGAGTTATCCTTCTTTTTGGTTCCAAATCCTAATTCCCTAGGTTTGTTCTTAATTTTCAATTTCAATTGAAAAATATGTAATAATTTTCCAACTGTGAAAACACTGAACTGGATGGAACCTGAGACTAGTATCCATGAAATAATGATTTAATGTCTGCTCTTGAAGCCAGCTTTGTGAGCTTATTTGAAGAAACATCTATCATATACAAAATTTTTATTCATTTTAATTAATAACAATAAAAAAAGATGCCTACAATCCCTGCTACATGGGAGGCTGAGGCAGGAGGATCGCAAGTTCAATTCCAGCCAAGGCAACTTAGGGAGACTCTGAGTCTGGATGGATAGATGAATGGATAGATAGATAGATAGATAGATAGATAGATAGATAGATAGATAGAACTGGGAATGTAGCTTAGTGGTAGAGCATCCCTGAATTTGATCCCTTGTACTACAAACAAAACGAAGCAAAAAACAAAACAAAACAAAACAAAAAAACCCACACCAAACTAAACCAAACTATACCAATTAACCCATAAAGCTACAGTGTTTGAATACTTTTTATGTACCAGACATTGTGTGTATTTTACAAAGATTGCCTCTTTTGGGGGCTTGGGGGTTTGACCTTTGCACTGAGCTATATCCCTAGCACTTTTTATTCATTTTTTTTTTTTTAATTTTTTTGAGTAGGGTCTTGCTAAGTTGCTAAGTTGCCCAGACTAGGCTCAAACTTGCAATCCTCCTACCTCAGTCTCCTAGAATGCTGGGATTATAGGTGAGCCATCATGTCTAAGTCTCCTCATTTTATCTTCACAATATTCTCACTAGGTAGATACTGGTGTTTATCAGACAAAGAAATTGAAACTCAGAAAGTTTAAATAGCTTACTCAAGGTTGTACCCCAATTAAGGGCTGGAGGCTAGATTTGAACCCATCTTTGTCTGATTCTAAAGCTTGGACCGCCAATCTCCTAAAGAGGCAGAGTTGGAATCAGGATTTGAAGGTGGCCATCTTTGAAGAGTTTGGCTTAGGTTGAAAGAACATACTACAATTCCAGTTGTCATCATGAGATGTGACAAAAATTACAGCTGAGACCTAAGGTGAGGGCTTGGCATTCCAAAAACCTAGAATTTTCCCATCAGTTAACATTGCTAAAATTTATTTTAGAAGACATAGTTTTATAGCAAAGTTCTCAAGAATTTCTAAATTTGGACATGGAAACTTTATAAACTTGGAACTGTGCTTTGCGCATAGAAGGGCATAGAAAAGAAAAGGAAGGAAGGAAGAAAGAAAAGAAAGAAAAAGAAAGAAAGAAAAAGAAAGAAAATATTCAACTTAAGAGAAAGAAAGCTAAAATATCTTATGAAAAGTAGTCAGGGGGCTGGTGAGATAGCTCAGTGGCATAAGCGCCTGCCTGGCAAGCACGAGGGCCCGAGTTCAACTCCCAGTACCCACATATGAAAAAAGGGCCGGTGATATCACTCAGCAGCACGGGCACCCGGTACCCACCAAAAAAAAAAAAAAAAGTAGTCAAGCAGATTTCAATAAGGAAGAGGAATGGAAAATAGACTAATGCCAAAGGGGAACTGAACACAATGACATTTGCATTAGATGATTTGGGTGCTACCCAGGGCCACAGCCATTGGCACTCTATAAATTTATGATGGTAGTCATGATGGGGTACAGCAATAAGTAGGAAGTGCAAACTAGGGAAAAGAGGAAAAGAAAGTGTCTGAGTTGCATTACACCATAAATTCAGGAGAAAAATATTCTTTCTTCATATGTCAAGGGAGAAATTGTGCTTCAAGTTCTGTATTTCATTTGGCATATGTTGGTCCCATCAAGGAGTGCCCTGGAGGGAGTTCATATGAAGACCAAAAAACATGAAGATTTCGCAGAAATGTCAACTAATAGGAAAATTTATTTGACTTTCCATTTTGCTGTGGTTGCCCATACATAGAAATTTTAAGGAAAGAATAAAAGAAGAAGTGGAGGAAGAAAAGGAGAAGGGAATAGAGAGAATCTGTTTCAAGATTTTTGTGGTATCCCTTTGTGCCAATAAAGAGACTTACCGATATATTTTCCAAGATAAGAGTGAGTTACATGGGTTCATTTGTATTCCAGGTAGAGTAAGGCTGCCTTTCTGGAAAAGAAGCAGACCCTCCTCATTTGATAGCCCTGTGGTCTGACCTAATGTATTCCTTTGGAAAGAGCAGGCCCAGTCAGGGAGCCAATCTGCTGAGGTGTGACCCAGGCATGATGATGTGCTTCTGTGTGGTGGATTCACCTGTGCCCACTTAGAATTAGCACCAGTGTGAGACTGACTCACCGCCCAGAGTACGCATGTGGTAAGCTGTTCAGAGGGCCCTAACTGGCAGTGCAAGCTTGGAAAGAAGAAACACTCTCTACTAGACTTCAAAGGGTAGTGTATTTGTGAATTAATGAAATAAGATTTGGATTAAAATCCAACACATTTATTATCTGCTCTGAGCTAGGCCATGTGGGTGATATGCACTGGGCTGTGTGGATGATGTGTGATATGTGCGTGTTATGTGCATGCTATCTTATTTAACCTTAACAATGACAAGTATATCTATTAATATATGAACGTTATGAAATGTTAATATTAAACAGTGACATAAAACTTGTGGGAGGGTTTACAAATTTACACTATATTTTTATCAGTTTCCTCATCGCTAAGAAATGATACTTAACACTACAATTTAAAGAGGAGAGGTTTATTTTGGTTCATGATTACAGTCCCTGGTCTGCTAGCTTAAAGTCAGAGAGGGCATGGTGGAAAGGCCTGAATGGAGTAGGACTGCTCATTTCATGGCAGCTAGGAAGCAAAGAGAGCAGGGAAGACCTAGGGAAGGAGATATATCTTTCCAGGTCACGCCCCCAGTGACCCACCTCTAACCAGTCCCCACCTCCCCACTGCAAGTCAGCTATAGTGCCCCCATGATCCAATCATCTTCCAAAAGCCTCACCTCTGAACACATGAGTCTTTTTGGCAGTGTTCTAGATCTAAACCATAACATACTACAATACCTACCTAGTAAAGACAGTGGTGGAGATTTGGTAGCATCTTACTGGAACGGTGGTTTGAATACCTATATATTTGCATGTGAGCTTTTCTTTCCTTTCTCCCTTTAGCCTAGCTAAGTTGTTTATCCTCAAGTATGTACTGTAACTTGAACACACAAAGCAATATAATTTGTTCCCTATAGGTGATTTAAGTTTTGGCTTCATGCAACATTTGCCTTAGGCTCTGGCTTTAGGATTTAAGTGCACTCCCTTAAGATATGATTTTGTGTCTAGTCTGTTTAGGTCCTTGGGAATGCCTTAGAGTTTTCATTTCCTGTCTATGTATATATGTTTCTACAACTTCCTTCTCCCTCTCTCTCTCTCTCCCTCTCTCTCTCCTCCTTGCCTTTGCATGTGGTACGTCTTCATTAGTGACAAGTTTAATTTACAAACATATAAAATATTGGACATAAGGGTGATAAGCTTTTAATATAGCTTCATGTTCTTTCGTGTATTGTATTTCCTTAAGAATAATACATGCTATCTTATGCCATGTTGATACTTAATAATATAACTGAACTGAAAAAGGGCTTGCAGAGCCTGCCTGTATGATCTGTACAGTAAAGCAATTATGTCTAAAGTGCTTATGACTTTTTAAAAAAATTTTTATTTTTTTATGTGGGTACCAGGAGTCGAACTCAGGACCTCGCACTTGCCAGGCAGGCGCTTATGCCACAGAGCTATCTCACCAGCCTGCTTATGACTTTTTGAATAATCTTATGCAAAAAGTTACAAAGTTTTTTCTTCTTGTCTCTTCATTTTGGATGCATTGCCAGTAGTTTAAAACTGCATTCCTATGTAGCAATCATTGTCTCCCAGTGTGTCCTTTATGTATGTCACATTAACAAACACTTCATTTTCCATGTTTTAATATTTATTTTTTAACCACTCAAGTAATCTGAGGTTGGCCCAGACATCAACCTGCAAATTAACTGGTGGAATTTCATTTAAAGGAGACTGAGATTTCTTGAATTTTTATAGGATTGTCATCAGACAGGGTCTGAGAAGGTCTCCCCAAAGAGGAGATAGGGGCCTCAGCTTGCCTGAGGTATGTTCTTGACTCATTGTTGCAGAAAAGTGTTTCAGGATGTGTCAGTATGCAGTGTAGGTAGATTTATTGGGCAGAGTTAGAAAGTATGAGAAAAAAGGGAAGGCACTTGAGAAGCTGAAGAGGGCACAACTTTGATAAAGAGGATCACACTGGCCAGTTAACAAAGCAGCAGGCCCAGCCTTTAAGAAGCTGGGGTGGGATATGCTCTAGCAGACCATTCTCTCAGTCTGGTTTTGCAGGATGGCTCCCAGGGAACTCCTTATCACTTAATCTGGTCTCTGTGAGATGATTGTTTCTACTGGGAGCAGTCTTAGTGTCGTGCAGTCTCTGCTGGAATCCAGAGTGACCATCAGTTTAGGGCAATGGCTAGGGACTTCTGGATACTCGTTGGTAGTTCAGTGTCCCTATAATCTCTATCTTGGTGTCCTCAGTCTTCAAGGGGGATGAGATAGGTTGTGTAAACTTAGGGGTAATCACCTTGTATTGCTAGCTTTTAGACAGATACTCTTTCAATGATTAACATACCTATAGGTAGAATTGAGCAGTGATGTGACCTGAAGTTTTAAAGGTAATAAAAGAAATGTATGCAAAACAAATATCAAGCTTTGATCTGATATTTTTACCCACTGGGCATCTGTAGGCCCAAAGGATGATTTTTTTTTTTTTTTTTTTTTTTTTTTAATCAACAACTGCTTTTAAGTCCCTAACTGCTTCAGAAGAAAACACAAATCATGCTTTTAATGAGTTACAGGTCAAGAACCCTGGAGTTTGTTTTTTGCCTATATAGTAGCATGTAATCTCTGACTACATAAGAATGATTATTTCTAGTGTGCTTATAGCATTTAAAGGAAACTGGAGTTTAATATACATGAATAAACATCAGCTTTGGAGGAACTTTGTATAACCTAAATAAAACCTGGAGCTCTGTGTGGTTCATTCAGGCTTAAAGTATAGCAAATTGAAATAATTGAAAAAATACTTCTGAATTTTACTAATATCTCTCCGAGAACTTAGAAAATTACTTTATGCATTACATTTGGCAACTTTAAATTTTTTTTTACATAATAAAGACATTTATAGTGGTGAATTGCATTTTGATCCTTTCACATCCCCTTTCCCTCCTCTCCCTCACATCTGCTGCCACTGTCAGATCCCCTTCCCATCTCCACAAAGTCTATGTCCCGCTGTCTTTCTTCTTTCCAGTAATCTTTCCTTCTGGACTGTTCAGGAACCAGATAACCTCTATCTTTCACATCTTTACTCTCAAATAGCTGTAGTCTTTCTCCATAGTCTGCAGCCTCTTATTTCCCATCCACTTCTGGCTTCTTTTTTTTTTTTTAATCATTCACAAAATATTTAAAAATTATATTCCTCTTAAAAAAGAGTGAAAGAGAAAGTCTATGCAAAATAAATTTATTCTGTGAGGGAATGGAAGGCTTGGAATACTAACATTTTAATAAATTTTGTCTTTACTATTCTTAAAAATGGATTAAATATAATTCCTATTACATTTATTATTAATACTAAACTAAGAATAAAGTATTATGAATTCTTTTGAAAGTAAACTTCATATTCACAGGGAATAGATAGAAATACTAGAGTCCAAAAAGAGTAAAATTCATTAATTTAAGGAAAATGTAGAGTAGAATATCAGATCACAAAATTATAACATTTTGAACAAATATGCACCCTCAGAGAAAAATGATCGGGAGGTCATAAAGGACATTGACTAATTAGGTAGCTTTGCAATAAAATGAAGACCAAGCTGAATTTAGAAATAAAGAGAAATGGGGAAAATCCTTTATTTGTTTCATATTAAACCTGGTAAAACATTTTCTAGTTCTTTTTAAAATTTTTATAGTACATGTTTGCTGTACATAATGTTTATATTTCTTGTGTGGAGTTGGTACATGTACATAACACATTTTAATGCCTTTTACATCTCTATTCTCTTCCCTCCCTCTCCCTCCCTCCATCTGTTGTTCTTCCCATTTGAGAAAGCTCTGTCTCCTTGCTTCCTATTATCTATATTTAATCTTGCTCTTTATAATTTGGGTTTCTCTTATAATGAGATGTGTATCTGATTTGTTTCACTTAACATTATGGTCTCAGGGTAATCCATTTTCCAGTGACTCAAGTTTATCTTTCTTTATAGCAGAACAGTACTCTATTCTATGTAAATACTGCATTTTCTTTATCCATTTATCTGTAATAGACATATAGGCTGCTTCCAAGATTTACCTATTATGAATTGTGCTATTATAAACATGGATATGCATGTATCACTGTAATATGATGTCTTTAACTCTTTTGGGGAGATATATGAAAAGGAGGGGCTAGTTCAAATGGAATTCCTAATTTTTAGGTTTTTTTTTTTTTTTTTTTTGTGGGTACCGGGGTGTCGACCTCAGGACCTCGCGCGCCAGCAGGCGCCCGTGCCGCTGAGCGATATCACCGGCCCCTTTTTCGTATGTGGGTTCCGGGAGTCGAACTCGGGCCCTCGCGCTTGCCGGGCAGGCGCTTAAGCCGCTGAGCCATCTCACCGGCCCAATTTTTAGGTTTTTGAGGAATCTCCATACTGATTTCCATAGTGGTTGTACTAGTTTACATTCCCACCAACAATGTAGAAGAAATCCCTTTTTCTCTGCAGCTTCACCAGCATTTGTTATTATTTGATTTCTTAATGATGGCCATTCTTTCAGGAGTAAGATACAATCTCAGTGCTGTTATACTTTGCATTTCTCTAATGGCCAGTGATGTTGAACATTTCTCCATGTATTTATTGGTCATTTGTATTTCTGTGAAGTGTCTGTTCATTCCACTTGCCCATTTATTGACTGGGTTTTTTATTTTTTTGAGGGAATCTTTTTTTGAGTTCCTTATACATTCTAGATATTAGTCCTCTATCTGAGCTATAGATGGCAAAATTTTTTCCCATTCTGTAGGCTGTCATTTCATTCTATTGGTTGTTTCCTTTGTCACACAGAAGCTTTTTAATTTGATATGTTCACATTTGTTGATACTTGACTTATTTGTTGTGCCAATGAGGTTCTGTTCAGGAAGTCCTTGCCTATGCCCATGATTTTAACAGTTTTACTTATTTTGTCTTCCATCAGGTTAAATGTTTGTTTTAACATTTAAATCTTTGATCCGTTTAGACTTTCATTTAGTACATGGTGAAAGGTAAGGGTCTAGATTCCATCTTCTGCATGTGGATAGCCAGATTTCCCAATACCATTTATTAAAAAGGGTATCTTTCTCCCAGTGTATGTTTTTGGCACCTTTGTCAAAGGTCAAATAGATGAATTTGCTTGGGGTTGTTTCTGCATCCTCTGTTCTGTTCCATTGATTGACATGTCTGTTTTTATGCTAGTACCATGCTATTTTTATCACTGAGATTGTGATTTCTCCCACTTTGCTCTTGTTGCCCAGGATTAGTTTTGTTATTCTGGTCTCTTCTGGTTCCATATGAATTTTAGAATAGTTATTGTCATTTCTGTACAGAATGCTGTTAATATTTTGATTGGAATTGTGTTAAATCTGTATATCAATGTTGGAAGTGTGGCTATTTTGATTTTATTGGTTCTGCCTATCCAGGAACAGGGGATATCTTTTAATATTCTGATGTCGTCTTCAAGTTTCTTTTTTAGAGTACCCTAGTTTTCATTGTAGAGGACTTTCACTTCCTGAGGTTAATTCTTAAGTATTTAATTTTTCTTGGTGGTATTCTGAATGATATATTTTTCCTAATTTCTTTCTCAGTGGGTTCATTCTTAATGTTCAGGAACACTTGAGTTTCGAGTGTTGATTTTGTATGCTGGTACCTTATGGAATTTGGTTATTAATTCTAAGAGGCTTTTGGTGATTTTTTGTTGGTCTTCTATGTAGAAGATCATGTCATCTGCAAATAATAATAATTTGACTTTTTTTTCTTTACACCTATCCCTTTTGTTTCTTTTTCTTGCCTAATTGCTCTTGCTAATGTTTCAAGTACTATGTTGAACAGGAGTGGTAATAGTGGAAATCCTTGTCTTGTTACTGATTTTAGAGGAAAACTTTTGAGTTTTTCCTCATTTAATGTGATGTTGGCGGCAGGATTGTCATAAATGGCTTTTTATCAAATTGAGATAAGGTCCTTCTATACCTATTTTCTTCAAGAATTGGATTTTTGTCAAAGGCTTTTTCTGCATCTATTGAGATGATCATGTGGTTTTTGTTTTTGCTTCTATTTATGTGATATATTACACTTACTGATTTGTATATGTCAAACCATCCTTTCATCCCTGGGATGAAGCCTACTTGGTCATTATGTATGGTCTTTGTGATGATTCATTGCATTCTGTTTACCACTATCTTGTTGAGGAATTTTACATGTATATTCATTAAAGAGATTGGCCTGTTATTCTCTTTGGTTGGATCCTTGTCCCGTTTTGGAACCAAGGTAATGACAGCTTTCAGGAATGACTTTGGGGATATTCCCTCCCTTTCAATTTCCTTAGAGAGCTTGAAGAGTATTGGTGTTAGATCTTCTCTTAAGTTTTTGCAGAATTCAGCCGTCAACTCATTGGACCTGGGCTTTACTTGAGCGGTAGGTTTTTTTCTTTTCTTTTTTATTT
The DNA here is from genome assembly GCA_028451465.1 of Erethizon dorsatum. Lineage (NCBI taxonomy): Eukaryota > Metazoa > Chordata > Mammalia > Rodentia > Erethizontidae > Erethizon > Erethizon dorsatum. The sequence continues at coordinate 91,678,730 of CM051825.1, read as the reverse complement.
TATTTTTTTCTATTATTACTGCTTCAATTTCACTACCTGCTATTGCATTACTCAGGGTTTTAAATTTTATTAAAACCCTGAGTATTTTGGTAATTCATACATATCAAGGACTCTATCAGTTTCTTCTGAATTCTTCAATTTATTGGCATGCAGATTTATGAAGTAGTTAATAATCCTTGTTTTTGGCAGTGTCCATTGTGAATCCACCTTTTTCATTTCTGATTGCATTGATTTGGGTTTTTTCTCTATTTTTGTTTGGGTTGGACAAAGGTTTGTCTATTTTATTTTTATTTTTTTAAGAACCAACACTTCAATTACTTGCTTCTTTGTATTTTCTGCTATGATCTTTATAATTCCCTTCTTTGTAACAGCTTTGAGTTTGGATTGTTCTTGTTTTTCTAGGACCTTGATGTGCTTTTTTAGGGTATTTGGGCTGTCTGTTTTTGTGATGTGGGCATTCACAGCTGTCCCTCTATGGACTGTTTTTATTGTGTCCTGTAAGTTCTTATACATTGTACTGGCAATATCATTTAGTTGTGGAAACTGTCTCATTTCTTCCTTCATTTCTTCTGTAACCCATTTTTATTTAAGAGTGCATTATTTTCCATGTATTTGTATAATTTCTGTTTTCTTTTGTCATTGATTTCCACTTTCATTGTGCTATGATCTGATAATATACATGGTATAATTTCAATTCTTTCACGTTTACTTAAACTTGCTGTATTGGCTAGCATGTGGTCTATTTTGGAGAAAGTTCCATGTGCTGCTGAGAAGAATATGCTTTCTGTTGTTGAGTGGAACACTCTACATATCTATTAAGTCCATTTATTTGAGGAGTAAAAGGAAATTAATAATGGTAGATAACAGTCACAGGAAGGAACAAGAAAAAGAAGAAAAAAGATAAACAGTAAAATACAGGAAATGAAGAGAAAAAGGAAGAGGAAAAAAACTTAAAAGGGGAAAAGAGAAAAGGAGAGGAAGAAAAAGAGACAAAAAGCAGGGTGGAAACCCAGTCTCCCAAAAAACCTGATGAATGAAGGATAAAAGTAAAATAGAAAAAACATCAAAAAAAGAGTGAGTCAAAGAAAAAATTGCCATGTTTTTGTCTATGATCTACAGTCTTGGGATCTAGCCAGTCACTATTTTCTTCACCTGCTTTAGGGTCTATAGGTTTTTGAAGTACTCTCCTTGTACCAGACACTCCACTATCCATTCACCCCAGACTGTGCTTACCATCCAAGCCAAGGTATGGCCTTCCCCTGGTTGGTAGATGGGAAACATGATCAGACCTCTGGTCTGCTGCTAGATGTAGGCCATGGGGCAGGGGTTCATGTGGACTGTTGGGACTTAATGTCAGCAGTTGCAGGGTTTAGTTGCTATTTTCTCTCCCCAGGCATCATCCTCATCCAGGATTAGGTTGGTTTGTTAGTCTTTGCCTCTGCAGCCCTGTGCCAAAGGGAATCAAAATGTAGAGTCAGCTTGGAGTTGGTTAAAGATGGCACCTTTATTTGCAGAGATGGGGTTGGGGGTGGGGGTGGGAGTGGGGTTGGGGGTGAGGGTGGAATAGCACTGTATGTCCGTTTGCTTGCATCATTGGGGCACCACACATCTGGTGTGGGCCTCCTTGTTTGTGTTGGGGTGGGGGGTACTGGACATCCAGTGTGGGCCATCTTGCTTGCCAGGAGGCAGGCACCAAGCATCTTGCAGGGGCCTGCTTACTTGCATGAGTGAGGTGCCTCCTGGTTCGTGTCCAGAGTGGGTCTGCTTCTCCTTTTCTAGTTCTTGTACTGATCCCAAAAAGATTTAGAGAAATTTAAACCAAGTTTGGAAGAGAATCACAAATAGTATTACTTGTATTTGAAAAGATAAAGCTGAAATGTGATTTTTATAAGAGAGGATAGAGACTAATAGCTTATGGTCTTCATTGCGGTATTAAGAACCAACTTACATAATAGAGAGACATATTTGGTTACTCATTGAAGAAAATTATCACATAACATTGAAAGGCAGAAATCATTTTTAAAAATAGACAGTGTGTTGAATCACATTCTGTGGAAATCTTATGAAAAAAGTTTCATCCTTGGGCTCTAATAACTTTGGAGGGAAGAATAACATGCTTGAGTGTACGTGTAGGGTTTTTCTTCTCCAGACTCAATGATTTTTTATGATATAATTAAATTCCCCAAGATTGCACAAAATACCTGCGTTCGTCTTTGTTGATATAAGTGATTTATTTCTTGTTTCTGGAACTTGCTACTTATGCTTCTGCTAAGTTTATGAATATTTAAAATCCATTACCTAATCAATAGACAAATTTTTCTCCTATTAAGTTTGGCTAACATTTGGCTGAATCAGAATGGTTGAATAAGGTTCTACCAAACACTAAAATGTGCCTTTTATATGGTATTTGCTAGGACTTGTACTTCCTTACAGAGTTAACTTTCTCCAATAAAATTATCCTAAATCAGAACTGTGCTTGCTTTATTTTGAAATGGATTGTATATCTTTTAGATACACATTCAAGTTCTATTTTTCACTGCTATCTCTCCCCATTGAGATATCTATCTATCTATCTATCTATCTATCTATCTTAACCCCAGTGTGGCAGGACTGAGGTTGTCTGTTAATTAATATTATCTATCTCCTAGAATTATACCACAATCATGTACTCTGCCCAGAATCTTCTGCTGTTGCTTGTCTTGGATGAAAAAAGGGAGACGAACACTGAGTCATTCTTTCTTGCTTATCCTGACATGCATGTGTCTTTATGCCAGGAAAAGGAAATTCAAGATTGGCTTCCCTTCATTTCATTGCAGACAAATGTAGGATTTTTACTACATTAGCAAGAAATTATATATAATGTATTTGGAGAACTAGCCTGTGCTATCAATAAGTAAGTTTTCTAGTTATCTATGCGCTCCTGCTTTTAGCCTTTTAAATGTCAGTTTTAGGAACAAATGCTCAGAAGGATCAAAACTTAGCACAAGAACTTGGAGACCGAATGAATAATTAACTTTCTCCTAGTTACTTTAGAGGGCAAAGTTATTTCCAAGACTTCTTAGGCTCTTTTGGTTAGTACCACAGAAATTATAACTTGCCTCTAGGTGGCATTTATATAGAACTTGTAATAGTGGTGGCAGTCCTCTCTCTGGCTGGGCTTTTATTCTTTTTGTACAGGTTAGATCTGTACCTTTATATTGTTGAACATAATGAGGTGCTTGTGTGATTTTCCTTTAATGAGGAATTGTTCTATCTTGTAGGCCTTTTCATCCTCTAGAATCATCTGAATGATCATCATGGCTTCATTTTAGCCTCAAAATGAGAAGAAATTCTCTCTGATTCTCCTCTTTTGCTTAAAATTCCCAATCCTAGCTCACCACTACATTGCCTATGGAACTTTTGACCTCTGTCCTTCATGAACTGTAAACCATATTCCCTTCTTCCTAAGTTTTTGTGGGCACATCTGATACTCAATCTAGCTTTGAAATATCTAACCACAGTGCAATGAAATGCATATCTTTAGTGCCTCTAGGATAGTATTCTTGCTGGTACATATGACCAGGCTAGAAGGAAAAGTAGAGAACTGTCATTTTTTAGTAACGCCCTCACAATTTAAAGAGGTGCTTCTATGGAGAACTGTATCTTTCCAGCTGGGATGGTTCCCAGAGTTACTGGGTTGTCCCTTTACTCCTCAACTACCAACTATATGAAAATTCCTTTGGATGTATTAATGATATTTTCTTGAAATATTTTGTTTACATTAACTTGAGTTATTGCTTCTTCACTTTATGTGGACTTTTGTTTTTTTAAAGGTCTGTTTCCTTTGTTTCCCAAGGAGGAACATTTACATTAAAAATCCATTTAATCTCTCTAGATTATTTAATAAGCTTAAGTATCTTTCTTATCTACCATTGAGTATCAAAAATTTTTGAATATAAAAATGTCATATATACCTTGAAAAGAAGTCTTTGGGTCCTGGACTGCCTTGTTGATAAAAATGTCTCTGTTTATGGAAAGTGTTAGCAGTATGTGAATGAATGACCACGATTTGGATGTCATTTGGCCTGAAGTGGAAAATAAGTCACACTCTGAGGGTTTTCTTTTCTTTTTTTTTTTTTTTTTTTTTTTTCTGTTGGGAGATCAATACTGTCTAGACATGGTCTCATTAGGACTTTGCATTTACTAAGGAAGACTGAGATTCCTGTAATCTGGGTGGTGGGGTATCTGTGTTGCCTATTATTGCACAGAACTCTAGCTTCATGAGTGTCAACTCTGTGTATCCCAGCATCATTCTACTCAGCTTGATGGGAGAATATGCCCACTCATAATTTTGTCAAGATTCTGAGTCCCACAAGTTTTGGGAGCTGCTTTCTAGGATGTTCTAGCATACATGATGACAATTGAATAGGACACAAGAGAATCTTTGGGGTATTTGAATTCCCTGTGTTCTACAAAACATAAAACCACAGACACATACAGCTCACCTCTAAAGGCCTCAGCCCATCCCTGAAAGCTAGATACCTTTTCTATCAGTCTTCCCATTAATTTCTTCAAATAATGTCTTCATGTATGGAAATACCACAATAACTCTTTTTATATTCATTATTTTCTCATTTATGAGAAATTTCCATGTATTTAAATATATTTTTAAATTGAGGAAATTTATGATTCCTCACCTAGGGTCAGAACATGAAAGTCCTCTATTCTCCCTGTTAGACATGCAGACTGTTGGATGTGTGGCTTTGAATGGAATCTTAAGTCCTTTGTGGTTACTTGTTGGCATTTTTGCAAGGGAGCAAAGCAATGTCTGCGCCGCTGGAGGCCAGAGGTGGCCCAGGTTTCTGACAGTGGAATAAATATCTGTTATTTGTCCAGTATCTTTACTTTTCAACTTTGAGCAAGATAAGCATAGGCATTGAGAAATAATGCTGATTATACAAAGGAATGCTCATGATAAAAGATCTCTTTCTGGGAATTTAAGTGTTCCAGTAGATTAGCATTATTGATCATTCTCTTTCCACATAGTCTACAGATGATTTTAGAATCCTGAAACTATCATTCTCCCTTGTCTAGTGCAATTACCAGAACAAGGAATAATCTAATTAAAAAACAACAAGGATGCGTTCTAATTGTTCTAATAAATTATTTTAATACACAATACATGTAGTTACTTTTCAACCAGAATTTATTTAAGAGATTGACAGCTTGTCCTTTACTGCCACGCTCTTAACTTGCATTTCTTTTAAACAAGACAACTTAAAAGAGGATCATTAAGTATTCAAAAATCTGTCAGATCAGCTAATAGAATCTAAAGTTCCACGTGGTACAAATGCATGAAGAATTGGTTTTTGGGTTCTTTAGATAAAATAATGACCCGAAACTGAATAAGGTAAAATAAAGACTGACAGAATCTAAAGTAAAAATCAGTAACAGGCTGTTGTGATGAAGGTAGTGGTCTTTTGTTTTTCTAATATGAAGTATAGTGAGTGCTACCTGATAATATGATACTAACTCATGTAAACGTGTTTGATTTATTTTAGCCATTTTACACAAGTCTGTTCTATACCACATTGTTCCTTGCATGTATGAGATAATGGCCTCAGTTAAATCATGCCATGTTATGAACAAAAATTCAGATTACTTCTGATAGGTCCTATGCTTTTCTACAGAAAATACCAGTCCCCCTAGTTTATTTGAACACAACTCAAATATAGTTTATTGCATAATTGCATGAGAAAGGCCTTAGGACAGTACCAAAAAAGATGTCATGAAGAGCGTAGGGAGGAAAATCTGTGTAGAGAATGGAGGGAAAAGTACAATCATGTCTACATAAACATGACTACTCTATAGGTGTACATGAGAAAAGCAAATTCTCAGGTTGGTTTGAGGTATTATCCTCACTCATATAATACCCTTTGACATTTAATTAACATGCCTTTTAGTAGGAAGGAATCCTATGTACCTATTCGACAAGACTGGAAGTATTTCCAGAAGGGACTGTTTCTCACAAGGAAAACTGGGAACTTCATGGGAATAATTTTTCACCTCTAGAGGATTCATTCAGATCGTGTATGGAGTCAGCACACATGCAGATTCTAATTCATACTTTTAAAGTTAACTTATTTTAGAACAGCAATCATAGAGGCAAAATACAAAACAATAGGTACACAATTAGAGAAATGAGAATGAAAAGAGGAATTACCTTTAATGACAAAGGAATGCAAGCAAATTTTCCTCCTCTCTGTGGTAAATCCTGGCCTAGCCAGTGTGATGATTCTGGGTTCCTTACTCCCTCTTTGCTAATATTATAGTTCACTTTTTCATTTTTGATGAGGAGTTTTCATGGTATCTTGTTCTGTTTTTTAAAGTTTGGGATTTTGAAATTGAAGAACCTCATCCCCGGGTGTAAATTAGATCTAGCCTCCATATAGATCTTGCCTTTCTTATATCCAAAGCAGGGAAAATGACTACCTCTCACAGGCAGTATGAAGGTGGACTCCTTTCTTTTTAATAGACTGAAAGAAGTGAAGAAGTAATTAAATAAGCACTTATGTTATCACATGAAGACCTTTCATTCTACTTTTCAGTTTTCTACACTTTTCTGAAATGATTTCTCACCCTAAGTGTAATCCCAGTTATCATCAGTGATGTCCACCGATGCAAAGGCAGAAATGAGTTCCATTTCCATCCTAGAGCAGACTCTGGTTGCTTGTAGGAAGAGGGGAAGATGTGGCTGGCAAGGTGTCAGCCTAATAATCTGGGGGCAGGGAAAGCATCAAACTAGCAGCAGTCTAGCTTTTTGGGATCTCTGGAGACTGGGCATTTCTGGAGTGTACAGGATGAGTTTAACAAACTACATTAATCTGATAATTTTTCAGCCAGTAGCTTTTGAATTTTTTCATTTAGTAAATAGTAAAAATATACATTAGGAAATGGTAATGTTTTGACAAAAACTGACAAAAGCCAGGACTTCAAAGCTGCAGGAAAGCTGAAACACTTCACTTAATGTCCTGCCAGCTAGCCTCGGTCTCATTGCATGCTGCCACATCCACTGATCACAGAGATGCTGAAATCATTCCACAGACAGGAATGGAGTGTATAAGGCAGGGACTCAACTGAATCTCCTATTCGCATTGGCCATCCATACATCCTAGTAGCTCATGAACTAAATTGTGATACATATTAGACTAAAGATAATATTAATAATTTATTGAAACCTACTTTTAAAATAGTGTTACAGTAGCAATCATTGCTTTAAATACTATGTTTACCAGTTTCATCTATTTAGCTGCTCCTTGTGCTATGTAAGATAAAGTCTGAGCATGAGGCCCCCCAGTGTCCCTCTCTTACCTGTCTTTCCCATTTCATCTCCATTTGCTTCTGCTGATGTCCCAAACTTCAGCCAAGATGTGCTTCTTGTTTCACAAATGTTCCATCTTTCCTGCTTTCTTAGAGCTTTCATGGTCTTGTTTCCTCCTCCAGCTGGGATCTCCCTTTACTACTGAACCTTCAGGACCCAGTTCACACCTCTCCTCTGTGAAGCTTCTGCTGATCCTCCCAAGCAGTGCTACTTCTTCTGTACACATCAGCACTATGACCATTAGTCAAAATAAGTGCATTTTTCACTTATCATATGTTATTATAATTATTTTTCACATGTCTATTCTTCTTGCCAGAAACAGAATTCCTTGTAGCCTGGTAACATTTCAATTCAGTCTATTGTACATTTTCTTTGCTTTCCTTACATGTATTAATTTTGAGTTTCTACTGACACTTAGGAATTTAAAGCTTTCAAGTACTCAATGAAAATATCAGTCAACAGTCAACCAAGAATACTGTAACCAGTGAAAATACACTTTAGGAATCAAGACTTTCTTAGATGGAAGGAAAACTAAGAGAATGTGTCATTGGCAGAAAACAACAGCCAAAGGAAGTTATTTAAATGGAAAGGAAGCAAATAAAAATGAAATCCTGGAGCACTAGGAAGGAAGAAAAAGCAGTGAGCAAAAATATTGATCCTATTGAGATTTCTAAATTATATTGGGAAGTTTAAGCAGAAATGTCAGCACTCTAATATGGATATAAATGCATACACAGGAAGAATTTAAGGTATTTATTTTATAAAGGGAGGAGAGTCAAGAGACATAGAGGTAAATTTCTTATAATTCACTCATAAAATGATGACACCTGTAATCTGTCTAAGTTGCAAATATATGATGTGATACCTAAGGGAACCATTATAACTATACTGAATGATACAATCAAAACACTATAGATAAATGAAAGTGGAATTCCAAAAATTGTTCAAATAGCCTGTAAGAAGTATAGAAAATACAAAGATAAAAACACTAAGCAAAGGTAACAATCAAAACAAAAACAACAAAAATACAAAAAGAAAACGGAAGGACAGTCTTCAGATATCAATAATTACATTCAAGTTATGTGGACTAAATATGCCACTAAATATGCAGAGCTTAACAGAGTTGTTTAAAATAACATCACCTAACTATATGCTATCAAAAAGAATATATTGAATGTTTGAGGAATACTTCAAATATAACTTTAGGGGCAGACAGTAAAACCATGAGGGTAAAACCATGAGAAAGATATATCATGTAAACTTTGATGAAAAGAAAGCAGGAGCAGCTAGTTCTTTTTAAAAGTTAACAAATCTGACAAACCTCTACAAAGATTAACAAACTAAAAACCCCTAACCCTAATCCAGCCCTAAGCCTAACCCTGACCCTAAATTCCAGCCCACTGAAAGATGAGTGTGATCCTCTCTCCTATTGCTGAGCAGTGGCAGTGAGCCATGGCTCCCAGTCAGCCTGGTGATCATGAGAGGAAACTGATGATCTACACTGGACTGTATTGTTAAGCTAGGCTATTCAGCAGGTGACGTACTTTAAATGTATTGTTGACTTATCACATTTTTAATTTATATTAGGTTTGATAAGATATGACCCTATCCCAAGTAAAGGAGCATCTGTAGGTGAGAAGAAGATGCTCTCCTGGGCTACAAAGTCACTTTGAATCTTGGAATTTTTTATTGTACTATCAGGTCTCATAAACCTTAGCACTTTGTTGCTGAAAGAAGCTATCCAGAACATTCTAAGAGGTCATCAAAGTATGTATTTCCCAGTGTATACTTAGGGGCTGGGATCTGGGGTTGGAAAATATGATGTTTGAACCCTGACCCTACCATTCTGAGCAGTAGGGTGAGCTTAGACAAACTTCTTGCTCCACTGTGAGTCTGAAAGTCCTTCAAAGGCCTGTGTGTTATAGGCTTGGTCCTTAGCCCATGGAGCTTTTGGAAAGCAGCAGAACCTTTAACAGGTGAGGCCTTGACTTCCAGAAAATATGGTGGATCTATAAGAAGCAGGCAGTGAACCTCTCCAAAAGTCGCCGTCCAGACACTGGAATATAGTGACTGGAGGAGGACAAGAAAGAGGGAAGTGGCTACCCTGGGCCCAGGAGAGATCTGAAGCACAGTTAGGGGCTCACAGAGGAAGTGAAGAGAGAAACTATAACAAAGAAGAAGGAGGTGGCCACCGGTGCCTTTTCCCTGTGTCGGGAATCCTGGTGCGACAGAAGTGGTTCAAATCTGTGGACATGCGGTGACTGCCAGCGCCCCTGGGGGCCTCTGCGGAGGAACACGAGAAGCAGCGGTGCAGAGAAGCAGTGGCCGTGAAGGACACACTGACTGGCGGTGAGTGCTGACGCCCAGCTGTCCTACATGTGAGAGAGCGACTAGCCGGGCGCTATTGTGGGGGGGGCAGCAGCTGAGTTCAGAACTCAGGGCGGCGCTGCTCCATCCACGGCTCCAGCGGGGACCTCCACGGAGGAACGCGAGACACCGCAGTACAGAGAAACACTGGCTGTGAAGGACACACTGGCAGGCGGTGAGTGCTGACGCCCAGCCCTCCTGCGCATGAGATAGCGACTAGCCGGGCGCCATTGTCGGGGGGGCAGCAGCTGAACTCAGAACTCAGGGCAGCTGCCACTCCATCCACGGCTCTAGCGAGGACCTCCGCGGGGGAACATGAGACACCGCAGTACAGAGAAGCACCTGCTGTGAAGGACACACTGAGTGACGCTTTTCTTCCTGTTATTCCAAGACTGAGATTGTCTAAGGATCACAGAAAATACTGTGGCACAGTACCAAAGAACCAAAGACTGGGCCAAACAGGCAGCAACCTCTCATGTCCAACAAATTGAAGAGGTGGGATCTTGCAGCAGGCTCAAAACCCAAAAATAAGCTACACCTGGAAGATACCACAGAGAAGTAGTCATTTCCTAAGAGTTTGAAATACTAGCAATAAAACAACCTACCATAGGCAGTTTACAAACATCACCCCAGGAATTAAACTAAAGAAAGAAAAGAAAATGAGATGAAACTTAAACAAGATGTAACCAGTTCACCAAAGGCAACCCCAGGGGGCAATGAGGTGGGACAAACCGAAAACCACCACCTGACATCTCTGAAGTGGTAACAACAAAGCAGTTGAATGAGGCTCTGGAAAAATTTAAATCAGAAATAATTTCTCAGATAACTGCAGAGATAATATCCACAATGAAGAGCATGCTCAAGGACGCTAGAGCGGACACAGACAGAAAAATAGAAAAGCTTAAGGAAATGGTGGAAGTCATGAATGCCAGCATAGGAAAGAAATGGAATCCATAAAGCAGATTCAAGCAGATATCCAGGAGAACAAAAATTCCATTGAAAGTATTTGTAGCAGATTAAGCCAATGTGAGGACAGGATCTCAGATATAGAAGACAGGCTTGCAATTAGTGATCATGAAAAGAAAGAATTCTTAAAAATAGCAAGGGACTATGAAAAATCAAACCAGCAACTGTTGGATGATGCAAAGAAGAATAACTTAAGATTGATTGAAGTCAATGAAAAAGCAGGAGATAGCATAAATGACATCAGAACGCTGTTCACAGACATTATAACAGAAAATTTCCCTGGTAGAGAAAAAGAATTTGACGTTCAGATAAGTGAGGCTTATAGAACTCCAATTAGCCACGATAAAAAAAAATCTTCAGCCAGGCATATCATAGTCAAGATTCCAGAAATTCAACATAAGTGTAGAATCTTTTTTTTTTTTTTTTAATGTGGTTACCGGGAGTTGACCTCAGGACCTCACGCTTGCCAGCAAGCGCTTGTGCCACTGAGCAATATCACTGGCCCTTTTTTTCCTTTATGTGGGTTCTGGGAGTTGAACTCAGGACTTTGCGCTTGCTGGGCAGGCACTTATGCCGCTGAGCTATGTCACCAGCCCAAGAGTAGAATTTTAAAAGCTGTTAGAGAAAAGAAACAAATCACCTATAAAGAAAAGCCCATCAGAGTCACAACAGACTTTTCACCAGAAACCCTCAAGTCAAGAAGAGCTTGAAATGATGTATTTCAAAATCTAAAGGAAAATAACCTTCAACCCAGATTGATGTACCCTGCAAAACTATCTTTCAAAACTGATGGAGAAGTAAAATACTTCCATGACAAAGAACATCTGAGAAAATTTATAACCACCAAACCAGCACTCCAAAATGTTTTGAAAGACATTCTAGAAAGAGATAACAAGGACTAAAACTCCAGGAACCCCAACAGAAGGAATCCACTGGGCAGGGCAAACAATTACACAGAGGGAGGGGAAAAAAAACAAAGAGGGGGAGCCAATAACAGGAATATAACATGACAAGGATAAGTCAATACATATCAGTTTTAACCATCAATGTTAATGGTCTCAATGCACCAATCAAAAGGCACAGACTGGCAAATTCGATCGAGAAGCAAGATCCAACAATATGCTGTATACAAGAAACACATTTAAATGAAAAAAGAAATTCATAGACTGAAAGTCAAAGGATGGAAAACAATACTCCATGCAACAGGAACCCAGAAAAAAGCAGGGGTAGCTATTCTTTTTGCAAAGTGAATTTCAAGCCAAGAATGATTAAGAGAGATAAAGAAGGCCACCACATCCTTGTGAAGGGAACAATCCAAGAGGAAGAGATAACGATCATAAATATATATACAACAAATACCAGTGCACCCAACAATGTAAAACAAATATTAAAGGACATGAAAAATCAAATAAAGACTAATACAACTGTATTGGGGATCTCAATACTCCACTGTCATGAAAAGACAGAACAACTAGACAAAAAAATCACCAATGAAATATTAGAACTGAACCAAACTTTTGAACAAGTGGACTTAGTAGATGTCTACAGAGTGTTCCACCACAACATCAGAATACACATTCTTCTCAGCTGCACATGGGACATTCTCCAAAATAGACCACATACTAGCTCATAGAACCTGCTTAAGTAAATGCAAAGGAATTGAAATTATCCCATGTATATTATCAGCCCATAGTGCAATGAAATTGGAAATCAAAGGCAAAAGAAACCACAAGAACTTCCTAAACACATGGAAATTAAATAGCACCCTCCTGAACAACCAATGGGTCACAGATGAAATTAAAGAAGAAATTAGACAGTTTCTACAACTGAATGATAGTGACAGTACAACATACCGGAACTTATAGGATACAATGAAAGCAGTCCTAAGAGGGAAATTTATAGCATTAAATATCTATATCAGGAAAACAGAGCAAGCACAAATAAACAACCTAATGGTGAACCTTAAATGTCTAGAAAAAGAAGAGCAGGCTAAGCCAAAAGCTCGTACAAGGGAGGAAATTATAAAGATCAGAGCAGAAATTAATGTATTGGAGACTAAAATAACAATACGAAAAATCAATGAATCAAAGAGTTGGTTCTTTGAAAGATTAAAAAAAATTGACAAACTCTTATCCAACCTTATTAAAAAAAAGGAAAGAAAATACTCAAATCCATGCAATTAAGAATGAAAAGGGTGATATCACGATGGACCATGCAGAAATCCAGAAGATCATCTATACCTATTTTGAAAATTTGTATTCTAATAAGATGGAAAATGCAGAAGAAATGGACAGATTCCTAGATACATATGAATTACCAAAGCTCAATCAAGAAGATATAAAATCCTAAATAAACCAATAACAATCAATGAAATCGAAGATGTAATTAAAAACCCCCCAACAAAGAAAAGCCCAGGCCTTGATGGATTCACTGCTGAATTCTACAAGAAATTTAGAGAAGACCTAACACCACTACTTCTCAAACTCTTTAATGAAATTGAAAGGGGAGCAATACTCCCAAATTCATTCCTGGAAGCAAACATTACCCTGATACCAAAACCGGAGAAGGACCCAACTAAGAAAGAGAACTACAGACTAATCTCCCTAATGAACATAGATGCAAAAATCCTCAATAAGATACTGACAAACAGAATGCAGCAAATCATCAAGAAGAATGTTCACCATGACCAAGTTGGATTCATCCCAGGGATGCAGGGGTGGTTCAACATATGTAAATCAATAAATGTAATACACCATGTTAACAGATCCAAGGGCAAAAATCATGTGGTCATCTCAATAGATGCAGAAAAAGCTTTTGACAAAGTCCAGCACCCATTCATGATAAAAACCCTACAGAAAATTTGAATAGATGGTCTTTATGTCAATCTGATAAAAGCTATCTATGACAAACCAACAGCCAATATTATAGTAAATGGACAAAAACTCAAAGCCTTCTCTCTAAAATCAGGAACAAGACAAGGATGTCCACTGTCCCCACTCGTATTCAACATAGTTCTGGAAAGTTTAGGAAGAGTAATTAGACAAGAGCAAGAAATAAAAGGAATTATGATTGGAAAAGAAGAAGTTAAATTATCATTATTTGCAGATGACATGATACTCTATGTAGAAGTCCCCAAAAACTCGCTAAAAAATTGCTCGATTTAATAAGCAAATTCAGTAGTGTAGCTGGATACAAAGTCAACACTCAAAAATCAATAGCCTTCCTGTACATGATTAACAAACTCACTGAAAGAGGATTTAGGTAAACAACACCTTTCACAAGAATATCCAAAAAAATGCAATACCTAGGAATCAATCTCACAAAGGAGGTAAAAGACCTCTACACTGAAAACTACAGTACTCTGAAAAAGGAGATTGAAGAGGATATCAGAAAATGGAAAGATATCCCTTGCTCTTGGGTTGGAAGAACCAATATAGTAAAAATGGCCATGCTTCCAAAATTGTTACACAGACTTAATGCAATTCCGATCAAAATTCCAACCACATATCTCACAGAATTAGAGAAAACAATCCTAAAATTCATCTGGAACCAGGGGCCAGTGAGATGGCTCAGTGGCATAAGTGCCTGCCTTGCAAGCGTGCAGTCCTGAGTTCGACTCCTGGTACCCACATACGAAAAAAGGGCCGGTGATATCGCTCAGTGGCACAGGCACCTGCTGGCACCTGAGGTCCTGAGTTCGACCCCCAGTATCCACAAAAAAAAAAAAAAAAAAAAAAAAGAAAAAATTCAGCTGGAACCAGAAGAGGCCTAGAATAGCAAAGGGAATTCTGGGCAACAAAGGCAAGGCAGAGGACATCACAATCCCCAACTTGAAATTATACTATAAAGCTACTGTGATAAAAACAGTGTGGTACTGGCAAAAAAAAAACAGACCTGAAGATCAATGGAACAGATTAGAAGATGCTGAAACAACTCCAGACATACTAAGCCACCTTATCTTTGACAAAGGTGCCAAACACATTCACTGGAAGAAAGATACCTCTTTAATAAATGGTGCTGGAAAACCTGGCTCTACGCATGCCGAAGAACAAAATTAGACCCATATCTTTCACCATGCACTAAACTAAATTCAAAATGGACTAAAGATCTAAATATTAAAACAGAACCATTAAATCTCCTGGAAAATAGAATAGGTAAAATTCTTGAAGACATTGGTGTAGGCAAAGACTTTATGAATAAAACCCCAATGGCACAGGAAGTATCACAAAGAATCACCATCTGGGATCTCATCTTATTAAAAAGCTTTTGCACAGCAAGAGAAACCACCAACAGAGTGAAGAGACAACCCACAACACGGGAAAAAATGTTTGCCAGCTGTTCCTCGGACAAAGGATTACTATTGAGAACATACAAAGAACTCAAAAAATTTAGACCTCCCAAATTTAAAGACCCAATTCAAAAATGGGTATCTGAGATGAATAAACACTTCTCAGATGAAGAAATACAAATGGCAAATAAATATATGAAAAAATATTCTACATCACTAGTCATTCGAGAGATGCAAATTAAAACAATACTGAGATTCCATCTCACCCAGAAAGAATGGCTATTATCAAGAAATCAACCAATAACAAATGCTGGAGGGGCTGTGGGGAAAAAGGAACCCTTCTTCACTGTTGGTGGGAGTGTCGACTGGTGCAGCCACTGTGGAAATCAGTATGGAGATTCCTCAAAAAACTAGGACTGGAGGTACTATTTGATCCAACTATTCCCCTTCTGGGTATCTTCCCAGAAGAATTAAAAACATTGTACCACAGCAATATATATGCACCCATGTTTATAGCAGCACAATTTGTAATAGCCAGATCTTAGAAACAATCCAAATGCCCATCAACCGAGGAATGGATAAAAAAGATGTAGTATTTTTATACAATGGAGTACTACTCAGCCATAAAGAAACTTTTATAGGTAAATGGATGCAACTTGAAAAAATACTCACAAGCGAAATAAACCAGACACACATTTGTAAACATCATATTGTCTCCCTAGTGTGAAAATGCAATTTCATTGTGACTATTCCATTCCTTAGTCTTTTATTTTTACTTAGCTCTTACATGGCTTAATCTTATACTGAGTAATGTTTTTCTCCAAAAGGTATTTGTACATTCTGTAATTCTTGAGTTTGTTAATACATGAGAATGTTTACTTGTTGTCTCTAAAAAAGTAAGTAAATAAATAAATTAAAAAGAAAAGAGGTGAGGCCTTTTTGGAGGACTGTAGGTCATTGGGCTTCTGCCTTTTGAGGAAATATCTGGACCCTGGTGCTTTCCTGCTTCTCTTTTTGCTTCCCAGCTGCCACAAGGCAAACAAGCCTCCTCTGCTATGTGCTCCTGCTATGATGTACCATGGTGCTATAGGCCCAAAGCAATGGGGCCAAATGACCATGGATGGAAAACTTTGAGTTTCCATGAGCTAAATCTTTCCTTCTTTTTAGTTGTTTACCTCAGGTATTTTGTCATAGTGATGCAAAACTAACATATGGTTCAACTGCTTTTCTCTCATATGGTTTCATGACAATTTCTCCTTCCTAGGCTATATTGAGGATTAAATTAGAAGTAGTATAAAACGTCTTTGACATACTAACTGCTCTGCATTATTAATTTTTTATGATTCTGTTTTTATTATGAATATGAATTAACCCTAAGAGGTAGTAAGTGGTGAAAGTACACCTGGAACTCTGGTAGGGCTTTTATTTGGTGTCTTGTCTACTATCTAACTGGTTAGTTTTCACTCATCCTTTTACAGTCTGTATTTATAAAGTCTGAGTTGTTAGTGAGGATATTAGAAAAACATTTTCCAAGAGATGTTTGAACTGCCAAGTCTAGAGATTTAGGATGTAACATGGTGCTGAATTAATTGGCTCTCTTAGTCTTGTATTATAAGAACTTCTCTTCCAGAGCATAAGGTTGAGAACCATGAGAGGTATGCTCACATTTTGGTAATTGCTTAATGGAATAACTTACCTTTTAAAAACATGTTATTCAGCTGAAATTTCTTCCTTCACCATGTCATTTGAGAATATCCTCAATATATATAACGTAATCACTCATATTTTCTGAGTTTCCCCTTTTAACTATTTCTTCAAGTATCATCACTTAATAATATTTTCTTTTCAGTTTATCAACTATTTGGGAAAGTGGTGCACTTATTAGCACTGAAGAGTTTCTTAGGAGAATACAGAAATGATTTAATCTTAAAGATTTTCTACCTGTCAGAGAATTGAAGCATGATGAAAGCTACTTGAAGTGAGTTGTACACTATTTACTGCTGTGTCATGTCAACCCACAGTACGTGACTGGAGATTAATTCAGAAAGTCTCATTAATATGTTGAATGAAGAAGCTCAAGGAGATGGTTTAATACCTCCTTACATGCAACATGTATTGGGGTTTTTCGTGTGAATTGGATTGATTTGGCCATGAAAAGATAGGTGTCTTCTAAATTTCTTCTAAATTGATTTCTCTCTCCCTGATAGTTAATCAGATAGATTATTTTATACCTTTGTTTTCCCTCTGTAAAGGAAACAAAAAGAACTAGCAGTTTTTTTTTCTTCCAAAATAACTGAGGGAACATTAGGGAATGGGATTGCAAATATGTTTCCATCCTGTCATAGAAAAGTTTAACATTTTTCTCCATTACTTAAACATCATTTAAAACTATGGCATTTCTCTTGTTTTACTAGCACTAGAGTGAAAAAGAGAAATATTCTATTACAAAGAACTTATGCCCAAATATTTACAAAGTTCACTTATCACTCTCATCTTTTCATTTCCATGGTTCTTCTGTCTGGTTATTAGGCAGTGTTACAGTGAAAAATCGTGCTAAACTTTTTAGCTGCATTTTTTTGGCCCTCCCCTCTACAACGTAAATAAGAGAAAAGCAAGTACAGTATAAGGGAGGAACAATAATTTCTTATCTGTCCACCACAGTTCTTAGTTGGGATGGACTCCTACAACTAAAGACCTATTAACAAGACAGAAAGAAACAGACATTTAATAACAGAGATACCCAGAGATATAAGTATATTTCAAAGAGGTAGCTTTGAGTTCAGGCTTTGTATTAATTAGTACTCTCTAGAGGAATAGAATCAATATATTTAAAATATATATATATATGATTATATAAAGTTAGGTGTCTTATTTACTTTTCTCGTTGCTCAGACAAAATACTCAATGCCCATGAGTTAAAGGAGGAAAGGTTTATTTCAGCTCACAGTTTGTAGAGGTTTCATTCTTTAGTTGGCTGTCTCCAAGGCAGGGGAGCATGGCAGTGCAGAAACAGTCCATAGCATGGCAGGGAGGAAGCAGCAGCAGCAAGCCTCCCTTTATTTTCCATCCAGGCTACCCCGTACCCAGGGTAGCCTTCTTATTCTCCACATTCAGAACTATGCTAAACCAATCAGTGGACCAATTTAGTGATCACACACCCTTAATACATATTCAAAAGCTGGAAGCCCTGGGTTCAGTCCTCAGCACCAAAAAAAAAAAAAAAAAAAAAAAAAAAAAAAACTAAAAAAACCTCATAGATCCAGCCAGCTCTGCATTGGACAGCTGAAGAAACTGGAGACCAGTGTCTAAGAGCAATGGCAAAGACTGGAGCGCTTCCAAAAAGAGGGAAATATTCTTCTTTCCCTTTTTATTCTGTCCAAGCTACAAGTCCATTGGTTGGTGCCACCCACAACCAGGGTGAGTCTTTCCCCTTAGTTTGCTGGCCTACATGTTGATCATCCACAGACACATCCAGAATGTATGAATCTACTAGGCAGTTCTTACTCAAGTCAATATATCACAACTAACAATCACAGGCTTAAATATCACCACCAGCTGAACCAAAGATAGTGGGGAAAGGCCTGAAAGATGTGGGGAAGGCCTGTGGTGGGGAGATGATGAAGAAGAGTGTGATAAACAAGGTTAAAGTTTCTTAAGCAGATTTAAGTCCTTGTCTTTCTCTGCTGATAGGAATCTCTGATGATTCAGTTATCTTTTCTTCCTTTCACAGAAGGGAAGACACTCTTATAATGAAGATTTCCTTTACATTTCTCTCACAAAGAGATTTGTTCTGTTTTGTTTCCAGAGCCTCTCTTGTAACTGAAGTTTCTCAAAATTACCACTTCATAATAATTCTTATGCTAAAGAGGCATATTTTGGGATATCATATTCTGTCTTCTAAAGTCACTTTTTAGAGTGATGTATTTTGGTCTCTTACCAAGTTTTACCACACAACCCATAAAGGACTCCAAACTGATCCAGGAAAACTTTTTATTCTTCATCCATCCATCAATGAGTTTTTTTTTTTTTTAAATGTGGGTACTGGGGGTTGAACTCAGGACCTCACGCTTGCCAGCAGGCACTTGTGCCACTGAGCGATATCACTGGCCCTTTTTTCCCTTTTATGTGGGTACCGGGAGTCAAACTCAGGACCTCATGCTTCCCAGGAAGGCACTTATGCCACTGAGCTATCTCACCAGCCCCAATGAGAAGTTTTTAAATGCTTTCCATCCAGCACTATGTGAGGTACCAAGAAAACTGCAGAAAGCACATTGGACAATTTCCAGATCTCAAGAAATTTGCTTTTATGCTTTTCTTTCTATTCCTTCCCCTCTTCTACCAACTTTGCAAAGAATTTGAATCTATTGATAAAATTAAAGGCAGTGTTCAAGTAATAAAACAGCCATGAAATAGAAATGTGACCATTTTTAGTAGTATAAGTCTGTAGGCCTGATGGGATGAACTAAATTTGTTGTAGGCATCTTGGCCACTGAGGCATAAAAGGAATTATTTGTCATATGTAACATCTATGTCTTACCACAGAAAACATTTTAATTATCTTGGGCAGGTGGAATCTTTTTGTGGGTCAAAACCAAAGCTGAGATTTATTGGTTACATTGTGAATATTGACTGTGGTATATTTTTCAGAGGAAAAGGTGTTGAGATGAAAGGATGAAGGCACAGTTCATATTAGTTTTCACTGTTGCATCCCCAAAGCTCAGCCTGGCTCATATTAGGTGTTTGATATATAGTTCTATTAAACTGAACTTGGATCTAATTCACTAAATAATTTTGCACAGACTTTCAGTAACAATGAAGAGGTGCTATGCACTCTATGCCTTTAAATGTTGTATCCTCTTTTCCTAGAAAGCCATGTTTCTCCCTATTGTTCACCTCTTTCTCATCCTCCAGGTCCCAGGTTTGATTCAGTTCCTTTGTTTTACTATGTCTTAAACTGATGTGCTTCTTTCCTTTAGAGCTCTCTACTCAGCAGGAGAGGATGCACTCCCTGTGGGAGTCTTTGACTAGTGCCTATCTACCTTCTTGAACAGCTTTCAGGAGGTTGATCACCTTAGTACCCCAGCCCCTAGCATGGTGCTTGACACTTATTATATACTCAATAAATTCTTCATTAAATGAATGAAAGTAATTAGTACTAAACAATGTGGTGAGTATGCTTCAAATGAACTTTGAATGAAAATGAGGATAATGGATAAAAATGAAGATACTCTTAAACATAATATGATGATAATGATGATCATGACAAAAGGTGATAGTAACTACTCTGTTGAATTCTAACCATGTGCCAGGACCTTTACATAAATTGTCTCACTGATCCCCTAATAACTTTGTTAGAAAGGGAAAGTTATTAACTCCATTTTACCATGAAGAAAATGAACGTGGTAAAGATCGATAACTTGGATAAAGTCACGCACATTTGTGGTCTCTAGATCCCAGGATTCAAGTCCACGCCCTTCACTGCAATGCAAAATTTCTTCCCAGTGCTACTTTGCTAAACCACGTTCAGGTATTATTTGGAGGAACAGAATGATAGTGATTGCATGTGTTCTGAATAATGTGACAAAGTTGGAGTCCCTATCATTTCGTTGTGAGGCTTCAGTTGTGTTTTTAATCTAGAAACAGAAAGTATTGAACCAGAGGCTGATTCTGTTCATTTTCGTGGGGTTCAAATGGAATATTCTTTCTGTCCATCCTCTTTTGGCGTACCATTCTTTTATTGACTGCCCTTTGCTGCAGTTCCATTCACAAGGACTTAACATGTACTTCATTTGTTCATTTGAAAACCCAATGCTTATTGCAATGCACAGCAACCACATTACTATGATTATTTAGGCAGAGAAATTAAATGATTCATTGTAGTTCTGTAAAGTCTAATTTTCAGGTGTGGAATCCTATTTATCATCACTCAGATTCAAAGGCACGAAATTGCGCATTTACATTGGTAACTTATTCATAAAAATACTCTTTCTACCTTGTTTGTTTTCTTGTCACAAACCAATCCAAGCTCCATTTGTACGATGATACACACAAAATTATGATATTTAAACATTGGGACTGTGATAGGAGCCAAGCAGTTGAGGCAATTCCAGCATTTCATTGGTGCCTTCTACTTACTAGTTGCATAAATATAAAGATTTTAGGATTGCCGTGTTTTTCTTTAAGGGTTTCGCTAACTGCTTCAAAGTCTTCGGGACTCTCTGATAAATGTAGACATTAGGCATTTTAAACAAACAGTATTGACTCAAAAGGAGGTCTTCAGATCAGGGTTCTCATTTCATGATTACTGAACTTCCCTGCAAACTTTTTTCCTCCACTGAGTCTCCTTCTGGGAAGAAACGGAACATTCTTCAGCATTTTAGCCCCTTTAAGGAATGACCTTCTTGGATCAAAGAGGACTATTTAATTAGTAGTGGCAAAAATGAATTATCTTAGAGTAGCCTTTTTTTGAAAGCAGAGATTACATTTTGTGGGAGGAAAACCTCATCTCAAACCATAAAATGTGGAAGGTTAATGGCTAACTTGTTGCAAGGAGAGAAATAGGAAAAAGCAAAATTGCCAAGTCTGCTGAAGAACTAATCAAGCATATTGTTCCCTTGATTCTAGAAAATTGCAGTGAGCTTTTTAGAAAGGTTGAAAAGATGTCCATGACACACTTCAGTTTGCTTTGTCTGTAAATGTGTGGTTTTTCTTTCCTGTGGTATTGGCAGTTCCAAGGCAGAATGGGATGTGCTGAGGATGATGGCTACTGGGTGGTGTTCTGGTCCCCTGGCAGAGGGCTCTGTCATCCCAAATGACAGATGGTTCCCTCTTCTGGCTAAACTTAAATTCAGTCCTCTATGCTGAGGCTACTTGGGAAGAATCACCTCCCTCTCACTGGTTAATAAAACATAGTTGTGAGGCTTGGGGTGTAGTTCAGTGGTAGGATGCTTGCCTAGCATGGGTGAGGCTCTGAGTTTGATCCCCAGAACTGCACAAAACACAACAACAAATGTCACAGTTCTGAGCTACATTCTTAAAAAAAAGCAACCATCTTAGCTTAAATGCACTTCAGAACTTATGATGAATTCCTTCTCTCCCCTCCCTCCCTTCCTTCCTCCCTTCATCCTTCCCTTCCTTTTTCCATTCATCCCTCCTTTTTTCCCTCTTTCTTTTATTAAAAAAACTTTTAAAATATAGACAAACACAAAAATACTGCATTAAACATCTGTATTTCTGCTGTACAAAAGTGAGCATGTTTGTGTTTGGCTGGATTTGCTTTCTGTGTTTTTTTCTTTTTAAAATAATTTTTGATGAAACTAAATCATGCCCTGTCCTTTTCTTTATTCTCTGCTTTCTCTGCTATCTGCATCAACCTGCCCAAGATTCCCTACCATAAATTTGGGATGCATTTGATCAGTCCATTATTTATACTTTTATATACATATTTATGTATCTAAAATGAATATATACTATTATACTTATATGTTTAAAATTTTCATCAGTGTTGCTTTCTTCACATGACATTACTTATGAAACATTTATATTGATGCCTATAAAACCAGTTGATTCTTTTTAACAACTGTGTAGTATTCAGTCCTATAAATATACTACATTTTACCCAGTCCCCTTTCAGACTGACTTTAAGGACATTTCCATGTTTTGTAGCATTTTTTCTTTCTTTTTTTTTTTTTTTTTGGTACTGGGAATCGAACTCAGGACCTTGCACTTGCCAGGCAGGCAGTGTGCCACTGAGCTATATACCTGGCCCTCCACGTTTTATTATACTAAAAAAAAAAGTGCTACAAAATTATTTTTCAAATATGTCTGCTTATGTACATGTCTTGAGCTCAGTGTATCCTCCAGAGAGAATCGCGATGCAGTGGGATATGTGTAGTATCATTTATGATAAGTATAGTAAGAGTACTCAGTATAATAATATACCACTTCACCATTCTACCAGAAGTAAGGTAGATGTTACATTCTTTTCCCCACATCTTGAGCAACACTGAATTTTGTCTGTCAGAATTTCCGTGTTAACTTCTTGGATAAAAGAAAAATGGAATCCTACTATTTTAATCTCTTTCCCTCATGTGTAACGAGCCTGAACTTCTTCTGCTTATAAATGCATTGGGATCACTTCTTTAATTCACCATTCTTTCTATTTCTTGTATTTATTTTTTTCTTTTTCTAGATTTTAGGGCCTCCCTATTACTCTGATTACTTATTCTTGATTAGCTAAATATGTTGCCAGTATCTTCAGTAGGTCTGGCACTTGAAAAGATCATTTCTTTAAGTGATTAGAAGAGTTAAATTTTATGGTTTTCAATAAACTCTATGTATTATCAAGAAGTCAGGCATATCTCTCTACCTCCACTTTCAAACTATGCAGCACAGGGTTGGACCACTTTTCACTGTCCCCTGTGCTACCTGACAGCAGTTTTATTCACCAGGGTTATTGAAGAAGCCTCCAAAATGAGCTCTTTCTTCACTTTATTCTGTCAGAAACCTTATTAAAACAAAGTCACTTCTTGTTCCACCTCTGCTCAGAACTGTGCAATGGCTTTCTACCTTCCTCCAAGCAAAAGCCCTAGTCCTTATAGTGGCCATGAAGTCCCTGCCCACCGCCAGCTCCTTATCACTGCTCCTTCTCATCTCCTACCACTCTTCCTTCACTCTTCCAGTCAACTGGCCTCCCTACTGTTCTTCTGACACACCACGTTCTCATATATTTTCTGTTCCCTCTGCCTGGAAATATCTTTATCCAAAGCCTTTTTCAGCTGTCTCCTGCAGCATCTCATTCAAATTTTTCCTGAGATACTACCTCCCAGTGAGGTCTTTCCAAAACTCCTTGCTTTAATTTGCAAGTCTCCCCAAACTTACTATATTTGTTTCCCAGGTTGCAGTAACACAAAGCACCATGAACTCAGTAACTTAGAACAACAGAAATTTTTTTGTCTCACCTTTGGAGGCTACAAGTCTGAAATCAAACTGTCAGTAGGGCCACATTTTCTCTGGAATCTGCAGAGGCACCCTTCCTGCATCTTCCTGGCCTCTAGTGGTTTGCTAGCAATCCTTTGCATCACTTGTCTCACAGCTATGTAACTCCAGTCTGTGCCTGCCTCTCCACATGTGTTCTCTTTGTGTGTCTCTTGTCTTTGTGTGATTATCCTATTATAAGGACACCAGTCTTGTTGGAGTAGAGATCCATGGAACTCCAATATGACCTCATATTAACTTATTATGTATTCATCAGCCCTTTTTCCAAACAAAGTCACTCTCTCTGAGGTACTGGGGGTTAAGAATTCAACACTTTTTTTCCTGAAGGGCAGGAGGACATAATTCCACCTATAACACTCATCATCTCCTTTCCTACTGTTTGTCCAGAGCACTTAGCACTATTTAACCATGTATTTAACATATTTATTTTGCCTATGTGTCTTCCCCCACCTGAATGTAGGCAGCAGGAAACCAGGGTGTCAGATTCATTGCCACAGAGAATAGTGCTAGAGACCTTAGTCAGATCTTGATGCATGTTTGTTGAGTGAATGACTTCAGTGCTTTCATTTATAGCATTGAGCAGACCAATTCACATGATATGGACCAAAATAATTAGACAAAAAGGGAAATAATTACCCTTAAACAAAACCTGAGAGAATGAATTGATGTTTATGATTATGATATTTTTATTTCAAAGAAGGCCATATGAAGGAAATACAGAGGTAGAGATCAGAGCAGAGAAGAGCTGACCATTTGTGGGGTTTGTATGTTGTTGAGTGATTTATGGGCAGCCAGGTCTCTTTAGCCCCTTTGCTCTTCCTCTGCTTTGGAGTTGTTTCTGTAAGTATGATGATGCACAGAGGTCTCCCTTTGCCTAACATGTTCTAAGAATAATGTTTGGTATTTTATCCTCTGTCTTAGTCACTTTCTCCTTACTGAGACACAATACCTGACACCTGCAAGTTAAAGGAGTAGAGGCTTACTGTGACTCAGGTTTTCAGAACTTTCAGTCTTTGCAATGGTCAGCAGCTGGTGGAAGGCCATAGTAAAGGAAAACCTGCTCATGTCATGGCAACCAGGAAGCAGAGAGAGTTGGGAAGAGCTAGAGAAGGAAATATCCCCTTCGATGTCCTGCCCCTAGTGAACTGGTTCTTCTGACCAGGCTCCACCTCCCAAGACCAAGCCAGCTATAGGATCCTCATAATCCAATTGCCTTCTACAAGCCCCTGCCTCTAAGTGCAAGAGACTTTGGGAAGACATACAAATATAAACCGTAACATCCTCATTTAGAAAAACAATGTGCTTTTAATAAATATGCCCTTCACGTATTATTACATGCATTTGGCAAAGGTGAAGATCAATGAGATTGAGCACCTATGTATGACACAGAGAAACATAGGCCAGTTGGACCAAAAACCTACATTCCTTCCCTGATCAGATTCCTTCAGTTCCTAGTAGACACCAGGGTTTCAAAGGAAAAGAAATAAACTGACCCCCCAAATAAGCCTTTAGATGGATGATTTGGTCTAGAATACCATGAAACCAAAGAAGAACTCATCTGATCAGACTGGTGGGTCGGCCTTTTCTGTTTTGCACAGTGGAAACCCCCAGTGCCAGGACTGCCAAGCTCCCAAGGGGGGACAAATGATATGGCCAGAACAGACTGGGAATAGATTTCAGAAGGTGGAGAATCTAGGCATTATTCTGCTATTTCTTTTGTGTGATCATGTGTGAATCTCTTCAGCTACTCTACATGGCATCTCCCTTCTGCAGAGTAATGATAATGCTTGCAGAAATTTCACCTGTGCCTTTAACCTGCCCTTTAGAAAATATCTGCACAGTCATCCCAGCTCAGTATATTTGGTGCATGTTCCTCATGAACTTGTACATAGAGGCCACCTGGCTCACTTCCAGAATGATTATCTGGTTCTCTTGTTTGTGGTGCAGATATCCTGGGACTACTTACCATCTTGTCCATCTCCAGAAACTCTGCATCCTGCCATCAAGGATTCTCAGGAGGCAGCAGTGGTCTAAAAGGTAATGTTTGCTTAACTTTTATGTTTTCAGAGCATGATAGTATTGTCCTGTCATGGTCAAATTTGTAACAGTATTAACATTCCTATATATGTATAAAATAGAACTTTTAAAATGGGAAAATTTCGAGGCTAGATTCCCTTGGAGAATTTATCCTCTTTGACTTCTATTTGTAGCTGTGATTTTAAAATTAGAATATAAATATTATGTCAGTTAAATAAAAGAGTGATGACTTCACTGTCTGAAAGAAAGCATTACCTTTCCTTTCCATGAAGTGTAGCTTTAACTGTTATCTGATTGACATTCTATTTTATTGTTCTCCCCCCACCAGACAGTTACACACATTTAATAATTTTTGTGTATGAAGAGTAAGGTTAGACAGTTACAAAGTTAAGTTGTTATGACTTGCACGGCTTTGAGAATGATGGTGGAGTTGGAGTGAAATTTGTAGCAGCAGCAGGAGGCTTCTGTCATGAGACATACCTCCTCAAATGACTTGGGATCATTCTGGATCACAGAAAGTCCTAGAGCCATTCAAGAGGCCAGTGAAGGACAGGTCACGAGGCTTGAAGATGGAGTAATCATTTGCGTTCATGCATCTTTGAATAGTTTCACTGTATAAGTTGAATATATCTTTTTAAAAATAGCAATAGAGGAGAAGAAATGTACTTTTGAGGCCCAGAAAATAATCCTGCAAGGTATTGCACTTTGGCATGCTGAGGACCATGAATTGAAGGACTTTGGCACAGCCTCAGAAGCCAGATCTTTTTCTGACTTTCTCCTGCTCCCTTTGTGTCTCAAAGTGGGCCATAGAAACCAGAATTCCTCTTCCTCAAGGCAGGCTGTAAGAACTAGAATCTTTCTCCCTCAGACTTAAAACCTAGAAATATTACTCTGTAACCTTCCCCCAACTTTCTGTGTAAGAGCGGGCCATGAAGAAATTCTCAGACCTACCTTGTCTGATAGTAGTTCATAAGACTCTCACTCCAGGAGGGATCCTGCCCTCTTCCTAGACCATGCAGAGGGGCCAGGAAGAATCTGAACCAGTAGGCCTTGCTCAAATTCCCCTCTCAATGTGTTACCAGTAGGTTTGACTCAGTTCATCGAGTCATATCTCTGTGTCGCTGTCTATTCTTCATAGAATCAAACATAAAAATGGACGGTTTTCCCTGGGTCTTAGGTTTGCATTTCTGAAGCCCTCTGTGTCCCTTACAACTTTGATTACTATAAACACTGTACTTTCCTCTTGTTAACCTGTCTTTATTACAGGAGCATTTGCTGCGACCTTTATGATGAGTGAGAAATGTATCACATCTTTCAATCCCCATAGTACTAAACTGGTAATTTCCTCAGCATGTAGTCTTTGGACTGTGTTCATTTCACCCCTCCTCATTTAAATACTTCTTTTCCTATCAGTATTTATCATCTTCACTCACTTAAGAATGACTCCCCTTCCTAGGTCTTGACAAACATTTTAGCGTGCATATATAGGATAGTCCTGTGTGCCAGAACACAAAGATACTGTACTTCTTTCTTGGTTCCAGTGAAGACCCAGTCTCCTGTGTCCACCTTACATTGTGTGTACTTATCTTTGTTCCTGCCTTCCTTTCTGTCTCATCTCAGTCATTTGAAACCCATTCGAAAGTTGTGCAGGATTGTACAACCTGAATATCTAGGACTGTGAGAAGTTGCTGCATCTTTTAAAAATACTCACTGGTACAGGTGGAGGTGAGATAAGGCAAGCATGTTCTCTTCCTAATGTACCTGACATCTCTCAGGTGAATCAGCTATCTGACCAGAGAGTTTCCCTTAAAAACAAAAAAGGTAAATGCAATGAGTTGAAAGGAAGCTCTGCTATTACTTGCCTCATTACTGTGAGTCTCCACATGTGGTTATTTGATCATTTTGTTATTGTTGTTTTAGTTAGAGTTTTAAGCCCTGAAGAAAGACTGTTTTCAACATGGAAGCTGTCAATATCGAATATAATTTTTAAAGGGTAGTAATATCAGTAATTATTGGAAAGAGGAATTGTGGACTGTTTTCAGGTTTTAGAAACCTCATGTTTCCCTCCATGCTTAGAAAGACTTTTCTCTCCTGACAATAAAAGGCATCTGCCTAATTATTTCAAGTACCCCCTCTCTTTGCTGTTTTTTAATATTTCTGCTGTTTGCTGTATGATCTCACTCAACCTACTTAACCTCTCTGAACTCTGGTTTAGTCCTCCATAAGATGAGGATAATTATATGAGCTACCTCATTAGAATGGTTATGAAGGATTAAATAATAATTTATGTAAAGTGGTAGGAAGTTGCCTGGCATACAGTAACTCAAGAAATTGAAGCAATAGTGATGATTATTAAAGGAAAATGTGCGCTCAATAACTCTGTTGATATTGAAGGATTTTCAGTATTTTGTTTTTCTTAGAATATTACCTACTGCAGTTTTCAAGGAGGGAGCTATAAAAATATCTGAGACCTGAAAAGTAAGTCAAATACTGGCATGATACCATGTGGATAATCTTTGATAGTAATGATCCTGTATAAACCTCGTTGCTGTGAGATTCAATGCTGCCAGTCTAAGATTCAGCTGATATTTTATCATTTAACTCTCTGTCTGCTTTCATTCCATATCTTTTCATGTACTTGGCAAGATGACCAAGTAGCCCTGAATCTGATTTCTATGTCTCCTTTAAACTAAAACCAAGTATTCCTAGATGAGGGAATGGATGGAGGCTGAGTATTTTAAGGAGGAGTTAGGAAATGCAAAAGAATGTTTCCAAAATGATTTTTGTTGTTTCCATTTCTGTTGTAGAAATAAGCTCTAATGGGCCTGACATTCTAATAGACATCAAGTAAAATGTAAAAAGAAATATTTTGGGGCTGGGGATATATAGTTCAGCAGCATGGTGCCTGCCTGGCAAGTGTGAGGTCCTGAATTTGATGCCTGGTTCCCAAAATATATATACATATATATTTTACCTGGGGCACCTGTCTTAGTTACTTTTCTCATTGCTGAGACAAAATACCTGACATCCTAAGTTAAAGAAGGAAAGGTTTATTGCAGCTTACAGTTTGTGGAGGTTTCAGTTTATAATTGGCTGGCTCCAAGGCAGGGTGGCATGGTAGAGGGGCATCATAGAGGAGAAACAGTACATGGTAAAGCAGAGCAGGCAGAAGGCAGCAAGCAACAAGCAACAACCTTCTTTCTGTCCTTTATATCTTATCCAGGCTACCTACCCTTAGGGCAGGTAGCGCTCACACCCAGGGTGAAGCACCTTAATCTTAGCATTGCACCATGAATCAATACCAGTATCACATCCTTAATCTTACTGGCACACATCCTAGATCCAGCCATCTCCAAAAAGCCCCACCTATGACCATATGAGGCTTTGGTAAGACATCTAGACACAGGCCATAACATTCTGCCCCTGGCCCCCAAAGAGTCATGCACACCTCCTCATACAAATAGCATTTAATCCATCTCCAAGAGTTGCCAAAGTCCTAACAGTTTCAGCATTGCTGAAAAGCCCAAGTCTAAAGTTACCTTTGAGATTTAAGGCAAACTATTAGCTGTGAGCCCCTGTACTAATGAAAAAAAGGGTTATTTCCAAAATATAATGGCACAAGATAGATATTTCCATTCCAAAAGGTACAAAGAGGGGGATAGAAAGGAATGAGAACAAAGAAAGACCAAAATCCAGCAGGGCAAACATTAAATCCCTATAGTTCCATGTCCAGCATCTCTGGCAATCTGTGGCAAGTTGTGAACTCCAAAGGACTTAGGCTTTACCATGTACTGTTTCTCCTCTATGATGCCCCTCTACCATGCCACCCTGCCCTGGAGCCAGCCAATTATAAACTGAAACCTCCACAAACTGTAAGCTGCAATAAACCTTTGGAGTTCACATTCCTGGCTTTCCTTTTAACATTCCTGGCTTCTCCAACCTTCTGGGGTCTCCACTGCACCTTTGGCTTCACACTCACAGCTTTACATGCTTCCCTCTCAGGGGTACACTGCCTGGCCTCCCAGGTTTTCTTCTGAAATCTGGGTGGAAGCCCTCCTGACCTCACAACTTTTGCATTCTGCATGCACCTAAAACCAGCACCATGTGGGTGACTCCAGGGCCTGCCACCAGCTGTAGCAATAGCCAGGCTTTCTTCTCTCTTGGCTGTAGGGGTCAAGTGTCTGGATTGCTGAACACTAGGAACCAAATCCAGAAGAAAAACTTCCCTAGGCCACTACCATTCTGGAACATGGTGTGCTGGGGCTTTCTTCTTAAAGCAAAGTCCTTCATCTTTGCAATTTCGAGGCTGCAAAGGCTGGAGTTCTGCTGGTTCTTGTGATGTCCTCAGGCTATTTTTTCTATTTTCCTATTCCTTCTCAGCAGTCTCCTCTGCTCTCTCTTTGTAGTCCACAGCTTTAGTTGAGCTTCCTTTCTGGCCAAACTAACAGTGTTTTAAATTGTTCTGCTGGGCTCATTGCTCTCAATTCTCAATGTAGATATGGCTAAAAGCCCACAGCAGTAGTCATACCACTGCCTCAAGTCTTGAAATTTCTTCTGCAAGATTAATTAGTCCACTGCTCTTAATCTCAGTCTCAGGCAGAGTCTCTGGTCAGGAGCAAAATGCAGACAAACTTTCTGCCGAGGCATAACACACACTGTGCTGGGGATTTAGCTCAGTGGAGCAGTGCCTGCCGGGCAAGTGTGAGATGCTGAGTTTGATTCCCAGTATGCCCACAAAACAAAACAACACAACAACAACAAAAAACACACATCACCTAGAGTCCAACAACCAGTGCAGTCCTTCTTCCCAGCAGAAACTGCCTACTCCTGGTCTTTACTGGCAGCATTTCTATCAGCATTCTGGACTTCTGAACTCTGACAAGAATCTCCCATCCAGTACAGCTTAAGGCATTCCAGGGCTGATTCTTTAACTAGTATCTTCCAAACTTTCCAAACTCTTCCTACAAGTCAGTTCCAAAGGCTCCTGAACCACACTGTCAGGTATAGTCATAGCAGTGACCACATTCTGGTACCAAATTCTGTGTTAGTTACTTTTCTTGTTGCTGACACAAAATACCCAACACATAAAGTTAAAGGAGGAAAAGTTTACTGTAACTTACAATTTTTAGAGGTTTCAGTTCATAGTTGGCTGACTCTAAGGCAGGGTGCCATGGCAGAGGGGCTTCACAGAAAAGAAACAGTATATGGCAAAGCAGAGTAGGCAGCAAGCAACAAGCAACAAGCAATAAGTAACGACCTTCTTTCTGTCCTTTATATCTTATCTAGGCTACCCACCCTTAGGGCCTTAATACTAGCATTGCACTATGAATCAATCCCTGCGTCACAACTTTGATTCCACCAGCACATATCCTAGGTCAGGCCACCTCTGCAAAGCCTGACCCATGAACATATGAGGTTTTGGTGAGAATCTAGACACAGGCCATATCAGCACTAGAAAGTAAAAATAAGCAGGCAGATTCTGTGTGGTAGTTGAAATTCAAAACTTTATAGCATAGTCCAGTGCAGAGTAAGTTTTCCATTCTACAACTTTTAGACTGAAGGCAAGCTGAAGTCAATGTCTCTTGGGATGGTTAACCTCCAACAGAAAACCTACAGTCTTTTAGCTTTGAAGGCCAAAACATCAAAGTTCAGGGCAATCACAGCCACTGGAAAATGAACTTAGAATCCTTGAAGGGAGAGAGAAAGTGAGAGGAAGCTTCTAATTTTGTGTATTGACACTACCCCAATTTCTTTTATTTTCAAGGAATATAGAGAAGTTTATTGTTAAAGTTTATTAACACACTGCAAGAGAGCAGTGGGAAAGTTCCAAATAGGACCACAGTCTCAGGGAGAAGGCAGGAACCTTTATGTTTGATTTCAGTATGAAGCCAGTCTGGGAAAGTCATTCGAAGAGTGGTTTCGTTGGGTCTCCATGATCCTGTTACTCATCCATCTTAGATCTGGAGATAGCCAGGTGTTGTTTGAAAACTGACCTTACAGTCTTCCTTTCACAGGGTCCAGTGCCCTTGGCATCCCTAGAAACTGTCCCCCAGGGTAAAACTGATAAGCAAGTTTGTGAAGACTAACTAGAGTGAGTGTTCAAGGAATTCAGATAAAGAATGTATGTTTGTATTTGAAAAGGAGTTTTGAAATTTTATTAATAGTAAGGGGAAAGATGAGTGCCCTAATTTCTGACTGATGCTTGAACCATGTATACAATAAGCAGACACAAATTAGCACAATTAAAAATGAAAAAACCCAACTGGGATTTGAGCTGCCACCAAAGACATTGTTTTCATTTCGAACATAACTAAATTAATTCCCTGCTACAACAAGTAAATCAATATTCTTCAGGGCTGGTGAGATGGCTCAGCAGCTTAAGCGCCTGCCCAGCAAGCGCGAGGGCCCGAGTTCGACTCCTGGAACCCACATACCAAAAAGGGACCGGCGATATCGCTCAGCGGCACGGGCGCCTGCTGGCGCGTGAGGTCCTGAGGTCGACCCCCTGGTACCCACAAAAACAAAAAAACAAACAAAAAAAAATATTCTTCAGATAACTAAAACAATTCAAACTCTTCATGCCATAACATTTATATTTATACACTCATATGATGCAACCCCAAATTACATGATGTATGAAGAACCAAGAAAATGTGACCAATTTTAAGGCGCAAAAACAATTATCTGGTACTGATTTCAAGGTGACCCAGATGTGAAAATAAGCAGACAAAAATTTTAAAGCAGCTATTGTAACCATGCTCCATGAAGAACAGGAAATAGACTCAAATAAATAAGAAGATGGTAAATAAGAAGTACAAAAGAGAACGAAGCAGAAATTCTCAAACCAAAAATATAGTATTCGAATTAAAAGCTGATGATGTGAACTTATGGCAGTTGGAGATAGCCACAGAAAATGTCAGGGAACCTGAAGGTACATCCATAGAAATACGCTTTCTGAAGCATACAAAGAAAAGAAAAAAGGAAAAGATTTAACCAACTGAGTAGAAGAAAATGAAGTCTCAGGATGTGTGTGACAAAATGAAAATGTCTAGCATTCATGTAATTGGATACCCATAAGGAGAGGAGAAAGATAATGATACAAAACATATATTTGAAGAAGTAATGCCCAAAATTGTCAAATTTGGTGAAATATGTAAATGCACAAGATCAAGAAATGTGGCAAAACTCAAATGGAATTAATTTGAAGAAAATTGTGCCTTTGGCACTTCATATTTCAAATTGCTAAGCACCAATAGTAAAGAAAAAATCTTGAGAGAAAAATAGTCCAATACGTTTGGGGGAACAATGCTTTAAATGAGCACTAACTTCCCATCAAAAGTTACAGAGGATGAAAAAAGCAAAATGATATTTTTAAAGTATGGGGGGGTGGCAAAAAACTGAGAACTTAAAATTCTACAATGAAAATCTCCTTTGAAAAGGAAGACAAAGACATTTTCAAATTAGAAAAAACTGAAGGAGCTTATTGCCAACAGACCTATACCACAAGAAATGCTAAAGGAAGTTGTTTAGGCTTAAGGAAGCTATCAGCAGATAGAATCTTGAGTCTTAAAGAAGGAATGAAAAATATTAGAAATTGTAAATGTGAAAGGCTATTTTTTCATTTTAAAACCATTACATGCATAGGACCTATTAAAGTGAAATTATAACACTGCCCCTGTCTTGGTTATTTTTCTCTTTGCTCAGGCAAAATACCTAACATCCACAAGTTAAAGGAGGACAGGTTTATTTCAGTTCATAGTTTGTAGAGTTTCATTTCATAGTTGGCTGGCTCCAAGGCAGGGAGGTGTGGCAGAGGGGCCTGACAGAGGAGAAATAGTCCATGGCAGAGCAGGCAGGAGGCAGCAAGCAGCAACAGCCTGCTATCCATCTTTCTCTTTTATTCTATTCAGGCTAAAAGCATAATTTTTGGTACCGTCCACCACCAGGGTGGGGCTTCCCATTACCCATGCCCAGAGCAATGCTAACCAGTCAGTGGACTAATCCAATTATTGAATCCTCAATCCGTATTCATATACCCTTAATCCACATTTACACACCCTAGATCCAGCCACCTCTTGAAAGCCCCACCTATAAGTACATGAGGCTTTGGGGAGACATCTAGATATAAACCATAACATTGTTTATAATGTAGTATGTGTAGATATAGTATATATAAGAGTTATTGCATAAAGAAGGGGGAATGGTAGATGGGCTTTTATAATTATAAGGTTTTCAAATTTTATATGAGGTATATGAAATTGACTCTAAGAAGGTTGTAAAAGATCAAGGATATATATTTTAGGGGCTGGGGATATAGCTCAGTGGCACAGCACTTGCCTGGCAAGCATGAGGCCCCAGAATAACCACTAAAAAATCAACAGATAAAATAGAATTCTCATTTTAAGAAGTGATCCAAAATATTACAGGAAAGAAAAAACAGAGGAGTAAGAAGCAGAGGAACAAACAGAAAATGTGTAATAAAATTGTTTAAAGTAAAATAATTGTAAATAAAGTAATTGGTAGTTCTAAATTACTAAAGTAATTAGTAGTTCTAAATGCAACCATATCAGTAATTATCTCGTGTTAATAGACTACACTCTAAAATGCAGAGATATGAGAATGTATACAAAATAAGGACAACTATATTCTTTTAAGAGATAACTTTTAAATATAAAGATACAGATATGTTTAAAATAAATTGGTGGAAAAAGATATAATGTGGAAACTGCTTAGGAAGTCTAGAGTGGCTATGTTAATATCAGACAAATTAAACTTTAAGACAAAAATTATTACCAAAGACAAAGAACAACATCCCATAATAAAGGGTCATTATACAGTATTAAGAAGACATAATAATTACAGATGTGTATATACACCTGATAAAATTCTAAGTGAGAGCATTTCTGTGTGTAATATTTTTGAGCACTGTCTCAGTCATGAATCATAAGACACAAGTGGCTCATCAGTTTAAGCTAATAATCAGTTGGTAAAATCATGGCCTGAAGGTCAACACAGGTAGAAAAATATAGTTGGAGAGTGTAAATCTCAGTGTAACTAACTCTTTATACACGTTCCATTACAATACTTCATGATATGTGTTGGCTTCCTTTGATGCGTTATGTATCTTTGAGTACCTCCCACAATCCAGGTTCAAGCTCAAAACCTTCACAATTCAGTCCTACGGAGTCCATATTTAATTGGTATGTTGCAGAACAGCTAGAAAGTCCATTCTGGTTGTCACCCCTGCTTACAACAGTTCTGTAAGTTCTCAAATTTCCTCCAGTTGTCAGTGGAAGAATCTGCGGCTCAGAGCAGAATCTGCTGGTGACGAGCAGAGTCGTTCTCCAAATCAAGAGTCTGTTTTTCTCTAAAGCTTACCTCACTGCACCATTTTCTCAAAGCAAACATTACTGGTTAACGTGTTGTAGGGTATGCATATGGACATGTATAGTACTTTTCACAGACTCCCTTGAGGACACATGGACATTTTAATGGTACGTCTGACTACATTCTGAATATGGTCAGTGGCTGTGAAATAGGAGGAAGCTGGCTACTAAATGAAGAGATCAACCCATAATCTTGGCCTAGTTCTTGTGGCACACTAACCTGTAAACTGTTAAACCAGAAAACTTTACATGTATATTCTCATGGAGTTCTTTATTTCCTGCAGACACATTTATAGTAAGAGTTTACAGATTGTGGACACCTTTCCTAGACTTCCATGTTCCCTGTGACATGACTGAAGGGCAGCAAGTGTGGATCTCTGCCCAGTGTGGAGTAGAATTTCACAACTGGATGGCGTTTGAAAGGATAAGTGATTTCTAAATGATGTTCTGGGGTCTATGCATTTGAATTTTACTTATCATTAATAGAACTGCATTTTATTTCTTAAAAGTCAACATTGCAGACTTTTCAAATGAGATTAAATATCAAATATTATCTAAAATGTTATTATCCCCATTTTAGAAATAAGGACATTGAAGTTTCCACATTTTCTTTTTGTAAATAGAAGATTAATACATTTGCTCTTCTCTATGATGTAGGACCCAATCAATGAATTGCAGTTGTACTATATTTGCTTAAGAGATTTTCTATGTCATTTCCACTTTCTATGTAGGGACCCAGCCTAAAATCAAGTAACACAGATCTTTGTCATGGCTCCCTTATTAGCTTGCTTAGGAAGCTCTATTTCATTTGTGGTGGGTTATAGCCAGCTTTAAATAAGGAGATATGTGTAGAGACAATTTTGCTAACCACTACTGCTAATTAAAAAAGTTGCGAATATACATTGGATGTGAGTTTTGTGGCAGGCAGAGCAAAGAAGGCAACACAGGAAGGTTCATATTTTTGTTAGCAGAAAAATTAAAACTGACAGAAATTTCTCTTATCTCTAAGATTCCTTCTCACTTCTGAAATACTATAGAAATGAGAGTAATAATAGCATTCAGATACTTAAGAGGATTAAATGAAGTTGTATTTGTACATAAATGTTAGATTCTTGTTTTCCTTCTTCTATAACTCCAACATAGAATCATGGTAGTAATCTCAGGACAATCAGGCTGTAGTTAACTTGTTAAAACTCTATACTCTGAACTTCAGTGGGCCAACCAAGTACTATTTATTTATATTACCCTTATATTGTCAGTAACAACAAGAAAGATTTTTTTCTTTTTTTTTTTTTGTGGGTACTGGGGGTCGACCTCAGGACCTTGCACGCCAGCAGGCACCCATGCCACTGAGCGACATCACCAGCCCTTTTTTTTCGTATATGGGTTCCAGGAGTTGAACTCAGGACCTCGCGCTTGCCAGGCAGGCGCTTATGCCGCTGAGCCATGTCACCAGCCCCAATGAGAAAGATTTTTATGAACTTCTTCAGACCGTAAGTAGATGTTATTATTTATATTTCATATCTTAGGAACTGAGACTTGGCAAGTGGTGTAATTTGATCAGGCCATATAGAAATGTTGTAGTCAGAATTTGAATCGCCATCTCTCTGTCACAAAAGCCTATGTTTTTTCCACTCCACTAAACCATTTCTGAAGTACTGAATAATGTAACCAGTTGGGCATTATTTCTAAGATAATTCCAGTTTATAAAGTGGTCAGTGTGAAGAGGCGATATCTGATAGGTTAAAATTCATTCACTGTGAAGTCACTGATGGAGTCATGGCTCAGAAATCTCCACAGAAGCTCTGATGACATCAGACCACCTTTAAATATCTATATTTTGTGTCTGTGTTTTTTTTTTAAGAATTTTTTCGTCAAGACTTGAGGACTTGAGAGTTACACAGACTTAAGGTCACCAAGGAACCTTCAGTGACAGCTTTGCCCATACAATTGGAATGTTCCTCAACTGTAAAGTTTTTTTTAAAAAGAAAGGTGACCCAGAAAACCTTTCTACTAATGCCTAGTGCTCTTGTCATTTTGAAATGAGCAAACTGTCAGCCTGCCCATTACCGTGCATACAGTATATGCTTATTAAATCTTGCATTGTAGGTTCTTTCAGGTTGTCAAACTGCTTAATTGAAAAATGTGTAGTTTAGCTTTTATGGGAAAGAGGCAAGAATCAAAGGGCTGGAGAGTTACTCTTAATATTTCAGAGTTTGCTTTTAACTGCAGCTAGAAATTGTTCTGTTTTATAGTTTTGATTAAAGGACTGTTCCTTCTGCATTCTTCTTGTTTTGTTTATAATTCAAACACTGTAATTATAATGGAGTTGCTTTTATAATAGAGCTACTAAATCATTCTGCCAGCAGACAAAAACCAAGGGGGAAGGGCTCAATTTTTTATGCTATATTTGGCTCAATTTGGGTGTTTGGGGGCTGAAACAAGCTGGGAATCAAGAGATCCAGAAGGGTTTTAGTCTTGCTAAATCTCTGTTCCAGTGTTTGCATTTTGTAGGAGATTTAGGCTTTATCATCACCTCAGTGCGTGGGTTAATCTTTTCTGACAGCTACTGCCCTTAGGCTACTCGTGTTTCTCAATTTGTTTGTAGGGTAGCTTTAAAAAATGCCAGAGCCTAGGCTCTACCCCAAACCAAGAAGATCAGTCTCTGATTGTAACAGTGCTTTTAAATGCTCTCCATATGATTGTAATGTGAGCCAGGGTTGAAGAGATGGACCCAAATTGACTCCAGTCATTCATTCTCAAGTTAAGAGTCATCTCCCCAGCTGTTATCATCCACCCACTACCATTGCACCTTTAAAGTTTCCGCAGGTTAAAACCCTGAGTTCTAGACTCTGCTTGGATCTATTAAATAAAATTCTTTGGGGCAGGGCACACGAATCAATCAGTCTCTCTTTCTCTCTTTCTCTCTCTCCCTTTCTCTATCACTCTCTCTTTCTCTTTTCTTGTATGGTACTAGGGATTGAACCCAAGGCCTTCCCACTGAGCTACATTTCAGCCCTTTTTTATTTTTTGTTTTGACAGCATCTCACTAAGTCGCTAGATTGCCCAGGCTGGGCTTCAATTTGGGATCCTCCTGCCTCAGCCTGTCAGAGTGCTGGGATTACAGACAAGCACCACTGTGCCTTGCTCAAGAATCTCTGCTCTTAACAAGAGGTCTGAGCTAGGCATGGTGGTGCGTGCCTGTAATACTAGCACTCAGGAGGCTGAGGCAGGAAGATTGCCACAAATTCAAGGTCGGCCTGGGGTACATAGTGAGTTCAAGGCCAGCTGGAATTACATAGTGAGACCCTATCTCAAAAAAGGTGGTAGGGGTCTGGTCAGGTATGTCTGTCCCTTGGCCCAATGGCTACATGTAGCCTTGCACAGGTAATAATGCAGCCCCCCCAAATTGTAAACTGTTAACATTATAATGCGATTTTTCTTTTTTTACATGGGTACCGGGAGTCAAACTCAGGATCTTGTGCTTGCCAGCAGGTGCTTGTGCCACTGAACGATATCACCGGCCCTTTTTTTCCTTTATGTGAGTACCGGGAGTCAAACTCAGGACCTCGCACATGCCAGGCAGGCGCTTACACTGCTGAGCCATCTCACTGGCCCTATAATGTGATTTTAAGTGACATTTTTCATGATGTAATTGAGTGGTACTCACGCAGAGTTTGTCAGTGACAATGGGAGCTGTGTAGGGGAGTGAGCAGTGCAGTGCTAACTCCACCTTTTGTGCCCTCCATACATAGTCATTTGAATTGAAACCTACCTGATCAGATGTTGTACACTCTCGCGTGACTTGGTGTATAAAGCTCAGAAATCACTGATATAGTATTTCAACCTACCTACACTGTGTGTGTACCTGTGAAGACAGGCATTTATTGATATGAAGCATATATGTAGGTTTTCTTATTTCATTATTAAACTTGTTTTAATATGTTAAAATATAAAAAATAAAGTTTTGTCATATGTTTATATTAATTATAATATATAATTTATATGCTAACTAAGAAAATTCCTCTCCACTTAGTACAGCCCAGCCAAACCCAAAGGATAGACAGTCATGCTAGGTGATTCTTATGTACCAGGCTTTGAGAATTTGCTAAAGAAAGGAGGTGATGTACAAGTGATGTACGTGTACATCATTTGTGCCCTATGATGAATGTGATCATTATATGTATTAAAATGTACCAATAAAAAAATAAAATTTACCAATAAACTTAATTAATTAAAAAATAAAAAAGAACGCTAATAAAATAAAATCATTTTCAATATGTGAAAAAAAAGGTGATCTTCATAAGAGGAGTTCAATGGAACTTCAGAAGAGAGTGTGACTATCACAGTAAATTCTGGGCAGGCTTTTTTTTTTGTGGTAGTGATTTTGGCACATTCATTTGGATCTAACTGGAATTATGGATGGTTATAATGGCATCAGCTTTATTTGGGGGAAAGCTCCCCACCATCTAGTGCCATAATAAGACCCAGAAATGCACACATATTTTACAGCCTCTCTAACCTTTAACTACTAATGATTAGAATTAATGCATTGTTAAAGGGACTACAAAAATATTGATACCTAAATGAAGAAGAAAAATTATTTTGGTTTTGCTGTATGGGGAAACTGCAGAATCAGAACTATTTGAAATTTAATGAAATATTGACAAAACAGAACATTATGCTCTTCCTTTAAGTTACTAAATTAAGTAATTATTAAAAGTCTACTTTTAGAGACATTTTATGAATTAGCTTTTCTCATTTCTTAATACTTTCTGAAAATGCAGATGATTACTGAAAAAGTTTAGCTAATTTTAAAATTAAATTAACCAAATCATATGTAAGCACATAATTTCAAATGCAAAAGTATGTAACGATTTTGAAAGATTTCACATAAGCAAATTATTTAGTGTAATCTGACATGATATTGCTTCCAAAAGCAATGTACCTAAATCCTTGAAAGGTCATCTAAGTACATGGAGCTTCTATACCTCAAACTTAAAGTATATACAACTCTTGAGTGCCATTCTTTTTTTTTTTTTTTTTTTTTGTGGGTACCAGGGGTCGACCTCAGGACCTCGCGTGCCAGCAGGCGCCTGTGCCGCTGAGCAATATTGCCGGCCCTTTTTTCTTATGTGTGTTCCGGGAGTTGAACTCGGGCCCTCGCGCTTGCCCAGCAAGCGCTTACGCCATTGAGCCATCTCACCAGCCCTTGAGTGCCATTCTTATTGAGAAGCTTATCAAAATATATGCACAAGCAACCTTCGAAAGATACAGTTGAAATTAAACTCATCATTATTGTTCATGCTACTTCATCTAAAAAAGATACCCCATAGGAAAAAAGGAAAAAAATAATATTTTTAGCCATGTATCACTCTACCTTTAAAAGATCATCCCTGACATAAAAAGTTGGGACTATGAGAAAGACAGGGCAGATTGCATACTATACCTAGTGCTCAAAAATTACCTCTCAGCAATGGTAATATTAGTATGAAACAACATATAACTGGAATAAAACATAGAAGTGGATACCACTGGACAGTTCATCTGTGAGGTCAGTTGATGACAGAACTAAATGTATCATTTCTGAATTCTCCATGGCATATACACTCTTTGGATTTGATTGCGTATTAGGTCCACAATTTCAGGACTCTCCTGATCCATGGATTCCTACTACTGAAGTCCCTACCAATGTCTTAATTAAGGTGCATTTCCCCTTTCTTTATCTTAGGCTCTTTTTGTTTGTTTCTTTCATAAAAATCTCTTACTCTTTTTTGTCTTTTTACCTTCCTTTTTGACTGTCTTTTCTAGACAGAATGTCAACATCAGGAAAGCAAGAGTCATTGTTCTACTTCTTCACCAAATCCATCTTGGGGAAATAAAGGGTGGTGACAGTCCATCACTTTGTTCTTGCCAGCAATGAATAGTCAGGAGTGTCATGCAATTATGAGCAATATTACAAATGCTAGAGGAAATAGGTCAGGAAATATTTTTGTACATCTCTTTTACACTTAGGATTCTATAACTTCAAGTCACTAATAAATGAGGGTTGAGAAAGAAGTTATATTCAAGGTTCGTGCAGACCTTGCTTACTTCCCCCTTACTTCAACAGGAAAAAAACAAACAAACAAAAAACAAAAAACTGATTGTTAGGAATCAGTTTGTCTATAAATTTTATACCTTCTAGATGAATAAAATGATTAACTGTTCACTTGAAAATGACTACTTTATACTTTTGGAGAGAGGCCTGAAAACTTCTTGGCAATATTTCAACAGATTGATAATTGAGAATGATGATTGACTGGAGGATGGAAGTGGAGCTAATAGCCTTTCATTTTTGTCTTTATTATTTCAGACAAATTGGTAAATCATGGTGAAGGCATGGAACGTTTCTGGATTGGCTGTCTAGAACTTTGGATTAAGAAAGGAGGGTGATGTTTGAGCTTAATTCTTTAAGGTGTTGACATCACCCATGATGGTGGGAGATCCATTTGTGATTGTGTTGCTTCTTATGTTTAATATTCCTGTTACATTCCCAGCAAAGTCTGTGTGAACTACAGCAAACTTTCCCTGTGACTCTACTATGTGTAGCATTGTGTTAGACAGTGGTTCAATAAAACAAAACAAAACAAAAGGATCTGACACAATCCTAACGTTAAGTGGTTTTTAGAAAAGCTGGCAAGAGAGACATATAGGCATGTAAATCATCCTTCTAGCAGGTAAAGGTGTTTAGTATGTTAAGGGAGGAATGTGTACAAATACCATGGGAGTCATTAGCTTACAGGATTGATGTGAGGGATCTACCTAATAGGGAATTAGTGTTTTAAAACAATATGAGAAAGTCAAACTGTCAAGTCCGAATGATGTCTGCTGATAATACCCATTAGAGTTCTCCAGTGGCTAAGAAGGGAATGGTGCCATGAGAACTTGCCTCAGATTTTTAGGGCTACAGAAAGCTCCGTGTCTATCTTCACAAAGGTAAGATTCAGATAAATTGTATCCTAGGACTGAATGACCCTCATCCTGGAAAGTGCAGGAATTTCTATCTGTTTTGGGAGAGACTGGTTTTTTTTTTTTTTTTTTTTTTTTGTGGGTACCGGGGGGTCGACCTCAGGATCTTGCGCGCCAGCAGGCGCCCATGCTGCTGAGCGATATCACCGGCCCCTTTTTCATATGTGGGTTCCAGGAGTCAAACTCGGGCCCTTGCGCTTGCCGGGCAGGCGCTTAAGCCGCTGAGCCATCTCACCGGCCCGAGGCTGTGGTTTTAACAGAAGTCTATACTGCTGTGGCTGCTGGCAGAGATGCTGACGTTCTCCTTTCTGTAAGAGAGAAGTGGCTGAGCCCCTCACCTTCAGAAAATGCCATGCCCTCTAAAGACAGCTTGGTTTCTCATCCAAATAAAATAGCTGTGTCCTTGAGTGTCAGATCTTCTTCCATGTCTGTGTTTTTGGTGATATCATGAAGATCTGGATACAAGTTCTCACTTCAAGGAG
Organism: Erethizon dorsatum; assembly: GCA_028451465.1. NCBI lineage: Eukaryota > Metazoa > Chordata > Mammalia > Rodentia > Erethizontidae > Erethizon > Erethizon dorsatum. Next base: position 91,635,836 of record CM051825.1, on the reverse strand, counting down.
CAAAGGTTTATGCACACTTTCCTCCTCCTGCTAAGGACCTAAATAGCTTCCAGAATATTCACACTTTGAGTATTAACCATTTCTGCCTATATATGTTATTAGTGCGGACCTAGTTGTCACTCTCAGTATCATAGGTTGAACCCTATCCCCCAGTGTGTCTGTATTTAGGGATAAGCCCTTTAGAAAGGTAATCAGGTTAAATGAGGTTATAAGAATGGGTCCCTGATCTAATATGACTGATACTTTTATAGGAAGAGGGAGAGATACAAGGATGTGCACACAGACAGAGAAAAGGTCAGGTGAGGACACAGAAAGCAAAAAAAGCAGCCATCTGAAAGGCAAGGGGAGAGGCCTCAGAAAACAATCCTGCCAACCCCATGATATGGGACATTTATCCTCCAGAACTATGGGAAATAAACTTCTCTTAAGTCACACGATCTGTGGTATATTGTTATAGCAGCCCAATGTAAGATAATTTTGACAAATTTCCCTGCTGGATTTGATTTGTAAGTCTAACTCCATGTTAAGTACAACTCTTAATTTGAGCCAAAGCACCATGAAACTCCTGAAGAAATGATTCTTCTGTCCATCCCATTACTAATGCCAATCATAACTATACAACCGTTTTTTTCCACTCAACCATCTACTTATTCATTGTCTCCCCTATGTGCCAGACACTCATAGGATATGCTTTAAAGGATCTGCCACTTTGGAAAAGGAAATAAAATAGGTACATGAAACACCTTCACTTGTGAAAATGCCTGGGTATCTCAGGAGTGCAGTGATTCATTGTAACAGAGATGTCAAGGAAGATCCCTTGGGGGAACTGGCACTGAAGGAGGGATTTGGAGGATTGATGGTGTGATGGTTAATCTTCATTGTCAACTTGATTGGTTTCAGATATGGCTAGAAAATTAGTAAAGTACACGTTTGGGAGTGTCTAGGTGGGTTACGGGGACTTGACCTTGGGGACAATATCTGGTCCCTGGCCCTTTCAGACTCTTCTGGGTGCCATAAGTTGAGAAACTTTTCTCTGCCAAGTCCTTCTACCATGATATTTCTGCCTTGGAGCCAGGTAACCATACTAAAATCTCTGAAACTGAGCCAAAACAAACAAAACAACTTAAAGGTTGTGTATGTCAGATATTTTATTAATACAGATAGGATTTGGTCCCACAGGGTTGGGCATGAGGGAGGGACAGTTGAAAAGAGGGAAGGAATAATGAACAAAGGCTTAGAAGTTGAATCCCTGGGATGTTTCCCGGGAGATAGGAACTTTGACAGAAATGCAGAGTATACAGTGGAAAATTTTTCTTCATAAGATTAAGCTCAGATTGAAAGGGCTTCTTTTAAAGAATGATGACATGCCAGGCATTTTCCTGTGTACATCATTGCATAGACTCAACCATAGTCATAAAAACCCTCAATATAGGTGCTAGTATTATCCCCACTTTATAGATGTGGAAACTGAGGCATAAATAGGTTAAATTTCTTGCCAAGTATGAATAAATGATAGAGCTGTGATTTAAACCTTGGCTTCCTCGCTTCATTAAAGGAGGCCAGAGCATTTGACCAAGCATGGGGGAGAAGTACTAGGGGTTGATAGATTTGCAAATGGGGCAAGATGCAGAGTTTCAAAGTGGGCAATTTTGTGAATTTCCTTGAGCAAAGAGAAAGACAAGATTCCTACATCCAACAACCATGAGGGGGATCACAGTACCCTTGACTGCCTTCCTGCAAGTTACCCATGTTTTTCAGCCCTCCATGGAGATAAATTGTTGGTGCAGGGAAACAAAAGTGTTTTTCAAGCACTCTGCTGCCATGGTTAGCCTAGGACAGGGTAATGAAAGGAGCTTTTTTTTGCCTCTGCTGCCTTCCGGGGTTACATTCTAAGTGAATCTACTGCCTCAAAATGGAGCTTGTTAGTTGCGTGTCATCTGAGGGTGGCAATTACTTGCATGTGTTTGGTTGGGTGCCAGCCCCTGGGGTGCCAGACCTTAGTGCGGGAGCCACTGTTTGTCATGAATTAGTCTTTAAATAAAAGCAAGTTTTTAAAATGGTGCATGCTAATTTGGGTTTTACTAACCCCTTCTGAAGAAGGCTTGGCCTGTTCGGTGCCAGCTGGCTGAGTTGGCATTCAGTGAGAAACTGGGTCCCTACCAAAAATCACGTTGCTCCTCCCTCCCTCTTTATGAGCAAAATGGCAGTAAGGAGCTAGTGGGCAGTGAGAAGCAAGGTGAAACACAGGGCAGGGACTGCACGGCAATCGGGATGATCAAAGGAATTGAACTTGCTGTGGCATCCCACTTGCCCCACCTTGGAAAGGAAACTCTGCCCCTCTCTTTTCCCACTCACACCACCCTGGGCCACCCATTCAGTGACTTTTACATAAAAGGCTTCCTCATCCAATTGCTTATACACTGCACCTTTTATACTCTTCCAAGTCATACTTAAGGGATTATCACTGCAGCTTTTAACTTGCCCCAGAAAAAGCTGAAAGAATGTGAATGGGGCGGAAGTCTTCAGTGAGAAAGCGCCCCCCACCCCAAGTGCTCACAAAACCCCTAATCACGATGTAAGAATGCCATCCTGTTTTTGGTGGCGGCTGGCTACAAATGCATTAATTAACAATTGCTGTACATATAGGCCATGATTACAAGGAGTCATGTCACACACACAGTTCTTGCTAGTACCACGTGGTGTACAAATTTGGGCCCTAGTCACTTTTTTTTTTTATGTGGGTACTGGGAGTCGACCTCAGGACCTTGCACTTGCCAGGCAGGTGCTTATGCCGCTGAGCTATCTCACCAGCCCCCCTAGTCACTTTAACATGGTGGGTTTTTTTTATTAAGAGAGAGCACTCCCACCCATCATGGTTTTGATTCTTGAAACAATACAGTACTTTGCCCAAGAAGTACTAATTGGAAGAGCTGGTGTTTTGTTTTGTTTTGTTTTTTTCTTTCCTTACACTTTCCAGGTGGATCATCTGATCAGGAGGATTGTCAACTGTGATGCAATCAACAGTTGAAAACAGGATGCTCCTGTTTACTTATTTATTTTAGTTTTGTTTTGCAAGCATCTCTTATCTCCAAATACTATTGCTCAGTATTAGGGGAAAGAGCCATGTGCATAGGCAAGACAGAAAAGGAATTTACATAAGCCTTGCATTCTGGATCTTCAGAAAAGATGGAAGCTTTTTGTCTTATGAATGCATCTGTGTAGAAGATTGCTGGGAAATATGAGTTGTCCTGGTTACTAATGTAGTGTACTTTAAATTTCCTAGAGTGAGGTTCATTGTTTTTGTTTTAACCTGTTTATTTGATGCAGGTGCCTCTGTTTGCCTCTGTTCTCTGTTGAAGGCAGTGTATTAAGTTTACTAATAAAATGACACTCAGTTCCTACGAGACTTGGCCTGAAAGCATTCCTGAAAGGACAAGAATTGTGATTTTTTATGGATGCTAGGCAAAATTGAGGATGAAGGACACTTTGAATACTTGAGTAATATAAATAGTTTGAAGGGGATTTTATTTTTTTCATAGCAGTGCATTTGGCAATGTCTTTAAATGCTTATTTAATATTTTGTTTCTCACCAGGACAATGTGCTGCTTTTACGAATGAGAGCTGATAATGACACTGTGGAGCCTTTAATTTATGATGTATCTGACAGCATTGTGGCGGGTCTGATTTGGCATGCGGGTGATTATGTATGCAAGCTGAAAATAAGCCAGCTGGTATTTGTTCTGAAAACGTTCTGAGAACACCTTCCTGTTAATGGCCCATGGCTTGATCCAGCATCTGGTAAACTAATACATTGTCATTTTTTCCATGAAAGTCAGCTCAAATCATTAATGATTCCATAGCCATTTGCAATCTTCTCTTGTCTAGAATACGCCAATTACCATGAAATTATTCCTATTAGCTACATGATTGGATGATAGTAACCTGACTATAACTTGTTGGCAGAAATTCTCTCATAATGACAATAATGAACTGCGCAGTTGAGTCCTTGCTGGGCTATGTTAAACAGGGAGGTTGGATATTATGTTTCTAACCTATCATAAACAATACTTCTTAATGACTGTGTGAATTGGAGGAAATGTGATATTTTGTAGATTTGTTTGAATGTGGGAATTTACTGCTTTTGTTTAATTTGTTTGGGGAAGGAATCACTGTGTGCCATTAAAAATGATGTTGAGACAATTTTTTGATGTGTGCATATTTATGATCATTGCCAGTATATGGAGCCTAACAGGATCATGCTCTCATGTGAACAGTGTCTGATTTTTAAATAAGATCTTCCATGTATAATTATCACCAAAGAAATAATACTATCAGTATAAGTGATCCTAAGAAAAATACAGAAAGACCAATTCTGCCATGAGATTGATAAATTAATTTACATTTCTCTTTGCCTACTCTAGATCTGTAAGGTCACCTGACCTGCACAACTGAAAATGCAATATCAGGAAGATGATGCTTCAAAATATGTAAGAGGGGGCCTTGAGAAGGCCCAAGCAGCCCCCTGAAAGTTCCTTGTAGGGCTTCTGTGTGGGAGTGGAACAGATTAACTATATTCTCCAAAGATCTAAAAAAGCTCATTTAACATATTGGGCACTTCTTGTGGCCCATCTCAGTCCTTTTATCTCAGTTTTATCTCTGGACCTTATTCTAGAAACCATTTTAGGGCTGATGCAATCCAAAGCCTCTTGTGTGAGCTGCACTGAGTATCCTTATTTTCTGGTTCTAGGGCTTTTATGACACCCTGGCAGGAGAAAGAGGACTGTCAGCCTGTGCTATGATTTATGTCTAAAATGTCCCCCAAAGCCTCATGCATCCCAGGTGGGGCTTCTGGGAGTGGCTGGATCATCGATGTGGTACTGGATTAAGAGTGTGTGGTAACTTAATTAGTCTGCTGATTGGTTTAGCATAGTTCTGGGTGTGAATGATAGGAAGGCCCACCCTGGGTGTGGTGGCATCATCCTACAGGCTTGTAGGAAGGCTTGCTGCTTCTTATCTGCCATGCCATGGACTGTTTCTCCTCTACCATGTCCTTCTGCCATGCTGCCCTGCCTTGCAGCCAGCCAACTGAAACCGCTACAAACTGAACCAAAATAAACCTTTCCTCCTTTAACCTGTCAGTGTCTGATATTTTGTCCCGACAATGAGAAAAGTAACTAAGACAGCCTGGAAGTGCAAGAGAATTAGTACCCCATGGAATAGTCCCTGACCAGTGGGGGATGGGAGTTGGTAAGTAAATGCTTTCCCTTGCATGCCTTGTTCAAGCAATTCTAAAGCTCTATTTATCTATATATCTATCTTATATATTGAATGATAGTATATATATATATATATGAAATATGTTGAGTTTTCTCAGAAAGTTCCAGCAGGTCGAGTCCTAGTTGCTCAGAGCGTGATCAACTTGAGAGTGCATTCTTATATTGTATTTTTCTCTAAAGAGGATGCGGTGAGTCCCTCACCAAGATCACCTTTACTAGGCAGGAACATTCATGTCCCAGCTGCTTCGTGTGTTGGATGGTGAGATCTCACAGCTAAACCCATCTCAGGAGAACTAACTCTCCATTGAGGGGAGTCACCTTCTCCAGAAATATCTGGGCACTTCCCTCACTCCTCACAATCTATAGCCAGGGACCAACTGCAATTGATAAGAATAGGTCTGTGGTGCCATTCATACTAATAGCTCCCTGGGCCATCAGGCCAAGGCTGGAATCCAACTGAAGTCACATCTTCTGGGCTTCTTCTTGCCCAAGCTGCTCCCTCTTTTTCTCATAGTCCTCTCCTGAGGGCAGCCTTTCAATCAATTTTTTGTACCAGAATTCACATCTCAGATCCATTTCCAGGGAACCAGATTTCAGACATTCTTTTTCCGTGTTTCTTCTCTTCTAGTCCCTCAATCCTATGTCTGGAGTCTTTCTCAAAATAAACTACCTGCTTGTAAGTTTATGCTTTGACTCTGTTCTGCAGACCAGGTTGTAGGGTGGAGAAGCTGGACTCAGATGAGGAATGATACCAATATGTTTTGGGCTCCACTCCACGGTGCTGGCTGGATTAGGTACAAATGATTCTTACTGCATATCCTTTTGAGGGAGGTCAGATTTAGTAAGAATTAGGCACCATATGATTATATACTAAAGTGAATGAGTCAGATATCAAATAAAGAAATCGAGAGACCTATTATTTATGGCTAACAGTGATACCAAAGGCTTCATGAACAGAACTGAAGTGCAGAAAGAGAAACACATTTGGGAAGGAAGAAAGGAATACGGGGAGGAAATTCAGCTTGGGAAGACAATGTGAATAAAACCTCTGAGTGAAGTTGAAAATCTTTAGTTCAGGAGACCCTGATGTTGCTGTCTCTTGGGAATAAAGGTTTCGTGCTGCAGTGGTCAGATAGGTTTGGAATGTTATTTCATTCATTCACTAACAACTCTTTTGAACACCTGTGAGTTACAGGCATTATGGTAGATACTGAAAGTGATAAGATAAACAAAATAGAAATTGTTCCTGAGAGTTGCATTATAACCTGAGAGTCCAGAGAATTTGCAATATAACCTGAAAGAAATGACTAGGGTACAATGACAGAAAATAACAAAACCTCATATGTTAGTTTGAGTAGATTGAGGAATCCTATCTAAGTAAATAATGCTTATGAAAAGAAATGGGCCCTGCTGGTGTGTAGAATTGCTTGAGTGTGGGAACTTACAGTCTTTGTTTGGGGAAGGAATCACTGCAAAGGAGGTGGGGCAAGAAGGAATGATGTATGCAAGGTCAGACAAGAAATACCTCAATGGGTTAGAGTTACAAAAAGGCCTTGTGACCAGATAGTACTTGACAGGGAAGGGAGTACACAAGATAACCCAGATTGAAAGGTAGGTAAGAGTAGGGTTTTGGAGGACATCCTATGCTGTAGAAGAGACTTTGGATTTTATCCTGAAACTAATGGAAAACAGTTGAAAAGCTTTTAGAACAGAGATGTTAGTTTCCAATTTATGTTTTAAAAATATTATTCTGTAGTGCAAAAAATAGGTGGGGAGGGCAAGGATAGATGCAGGGAGAGCAATAAAAATGCTATTGCAGTAGTCCATGAGAGAAATGTGGATTATTTGATCTAGAGTAGAATCCATCAATGTGAGCAAAAACTCACTAGGGACTGAGATTTCTTTATGTAAAAATCTGCTGCAGTCATGGTGTCCGAGAAGGATTTGACAAATTAATTTATCTCTCTTGGTATGCCTTTCCATTGCTCAAATCCTGCCTATACCACAAAGCAGAGGTGGCTGAATCAAGAGTTTGTGATTGATTCATGATCCAAAGCTGGGATTAAGGGTGTGAGTGCTACACCTGCCCTAGGGCGGGTAGCCTGCATACACTATAAGGGACAGAAAGAGGCTTGTCCCTCCCTCCCTTGCTTGTTGATTTTGCCATCTTCTGCCTGGCATGAACTGTTGCCCCTCTGCCATGTGCCACCCTCCCTTGGAGCCAACTGATTATGGACTGAAACCTCTATATACTGTGAGCTAAATAAACCTTTCCCCCTTTAACTTTGGGTGTTGGGTATTTTGTCTTAGCAATGAGAGAAAATTAACTATGACAGGATTCATTATGAAAATTTAAATTAAAAGTTAGTAAACATCATTAATAAGATTCTTAAAGGGGTTTGGGGTTAGTTCAGTACAGTAATAGCGTGCTTGCCTATCATGCACAAGTCCCTGAGTGTACACACACACAGACACACACAAAAAAAAAATTAAAGGAGTTATCTGCCCTATCAATCTATCAAATGGGTTTTTTCCTCTGAATGCTAGGGTATCTCAGTAATGGGCAGTGTGTTAATATATTCTTAACTACTATCCTGCCCTGCTACTGAAATGGCAGAGCAGTGTGAAACTATCAAGTAATCTGTAACTATCACTATGGATCTATACACTTAGAGAATCTAAAATGTTGTGCATTGTAAGACATCTTGATTTTACAAACATTAAAAAATGTGAAAAATTGTCTTTAATCAGTGAAGTACGGTATCCATCTATTCATTTATCTTCCGTTTATCCAGCTGTCCAATTTCCTTTCATTTCCTTTCCTCTATCTAGTTTCTCTCTGGAATATATATCTACACACACTATCATTTCTAGAATCCAAAATATATTCCTAGGTGAAAAAAGCAAGACATAGAACAGCTTTGTATACTTTTGTCCTATCTATTTACTTTTTGAAAAGAATATTTAGATAGAGTGTGTCTGTGTATGTGTGAGTTTCTTAGGATTTGCAGAAAACTGTATACAAGAGTCACTTTTGGAAAGGACTACCTGAGGTGCCAGTGGAGGGTGGGAGTGAGAAGGCAGGCTTTTATTTTCTATCTTTCTGATCACTTCTCTAACTTTTCTCCTTTCATGTTTATTTTTTAAAAATTAGCAGGAGTTATCATGGGAGGAAGATATGGTCATTTGTTGTCCTGTTGTAGCTGAAGATGCTAGCGTACTGCCCAGGTGCAGCACCCTTCACCTGCTCCAGGTGCTGTGTATTTTTCCTCCAGCAGCTGCCTTTGTACCCATCTTGGCAGGACTACCTGGAGCTGCTGGCCTTGCTAAACTTGCTGTGAACTGCAGGCACCTGGGAGCTTATGAACACCCAGGGCAGCTCTTAGCTGAGGACTAATTGGTGAGGGAGGATTAAAGCCTCATTACATGCTCTTGCTGGGAAAACTCTTAGAGGATTTTACCCCAAATCATACCCTTGCTTGATGTATGTTGCCTTTCCCTGTTTTGCTTCTTGCCTTTTGCCACTACCTTAACAGTTTCTCTTGGAAACCCTTCTATAATAAATCACTTATTTAATAACCGTCTTCTCAAAATCTTATGCTGATATTTAAGACATTTGTATTCTACTTTGAATTTTAGGGGAAAAGGGAAGTGCTATACCACTGAGCTACATTTGCCCTCAGGCCAGAAAACAAAATTTTAAACATCATATGTATGTATATAAAACACATAATACAGTAAAACTGCACTGAGCACACAGAATTATACTGAGATAGCAAGAGAATGAGAACTGGCTTCCTTCGATTAGGCATGCTTGTTTCTTACAGTCACTGGCGTCTTTTTTTTTTTTTTTTTTTTTTAAGCTTGACTTCAGCCTCTGCTTTTCTAGTTTCAGTAAGAAGATAGCAGACCACCAGCTGCAGCATGGCCTCTCAGTTTCCTGTACATACTTAAGGACTATTATTCAGCTATTCCTAGCTAATGTATTATGCAAATTCCTAACAACTTCTGGGGCTCATCTTGGTAAAACACAAACCATCAATACAAAGTGAAAAATAAACTGTTTTATTGAAGGAGTCTCTCAAGATGGAATTACTAATGGCTGTAAAGAATTCTGCCTGCTTTAAGAGAGACCTGTATTATGATGCCTCAGTAGTGGGCCTTGGTGGGTAAGTGAATTATGAAAAAGTACTTTGCTCAATTGCTGTGGTGCCACTGAGTCCAGGGTTCATTGTCAAAAACATCATGCCATTTGGGTATAGTCCCTTTGCATTTTTAATCATGTTTGATCTCCCAGTCACTCATTTGCAACAGGTCATCAATGTGAGCCAGCAAGGCTATATTGCAAATGTTTATGCTTCTCAGACAGTTTATTCATTCTGGTAATATTTGAAATATTTATAATCCTACTGTCTTTATACTAAATGTGTGCCAGCATTTGGAACCATAAGTTCCTCTGGATATGAGTAGCTATTGACAGCATGGTTTTAACTGGAACGTACTATGTCAGTATGTGTACGTACACACACTTGTATACATAGATATTCTCACACCCACGAGCAGAATAATTTATAGCACAGCACACATACAGTCTTTAAAAAAACACAACAGCCTGCTTGTGGCATAAACAGCTGAGTGCTTTCTCTGTAATGCAGTACTGGGTGATAGAGGGAAGCACAGCGTCTAAGGTGTTTGCTTCTTCAGCAGTAGTCTTGGGGAGGAAGCCATCCTTATGCTGCCAGAGCACCTCTCAACACCCTCCAAGAGCAGTCAGCTAACCTGGCCCCCTATCTTTGTTTGGAACCAGCCTACCATCTGCAGGATCTAGGGAATTAACTCCCTAGTGACTACTGATGAGGAAACATCGATTTTGAGAAGAGGTATATATTCAACTCAAGGTGACAAAAGAGTAAGATTTGTTGACATTCTGCTTTGCTGCCTTTCTATATATGTCTTTAAGAAGAGTGATGTCCATGATGATTCTCAGAGTTTATTAGCTTTCCTTTTTTTGTGGGTACCAGGTGTCGACCTCAGGACCTCGCGCACCAGCAGGCACCCATGCCACTGAGGGATATCACCGGCCCTTTTTTCGTATATGGGTACTTGGAGTTGAACTCAGGACCTCACGCTTGCCAGGAAGACGCTTATGCCGCTGAGCCATCTCACCGGCCCTAGCTCTCCTTTTGCCTTGTTAAAGGGAGACAAATGTTTTGGGAGGAGAGACTTCCTTGGGGATTGGACTGGCCCTGACTTTACTGATACTGGACCAAAGACCTAAAATTATTTTTAGCTTGTTAGGTGCTAGGTGCCTCAGATATATATCATTTTCACATTTTGACAAAGTACTAGTTTTCTCTGTCCTGGGAGACTGTAAGCTTCTGGAGGGCTTTGTATTTCACTGATACCTACAAACCATGTTATATATTCTAGCAGAGTACTGAGTACATTATTGACGCATTGTAAATACTTGGTAGATGAATTACTTCTAGGGTTGTCATTTAGCATCTGCTTAGCTCCAACACAGTTGTAGTAGTAGTTAGGTGGGAAGTTAGGGTTAAATGTTTGTTTATGCAGTATCTCTGGGCATTAGTATATGGGGGTAATAGCAAAGTATTTTGGTGGGCTTCTATCAGTGGTCTTCATGCCTGTATAAATTAGCTTTCCTGTTGCTGAACAAAATACCCTATTCCCACAACTTCAAGGAGGAGAGGTTTACTTTAGCTCATGTTTCAGGGAATTCACATGGTTTAGTTGGCTCCAAGGCAGAAACATCATGGTAGAAGGGTGTGGTGGAGCAAAGCTGCTTAGTTCATGGCAGTCAGGAAGCAGAGAAGAAGCATATCAGCACAGAGGCCAGGAACCATACATAATACCCAGAGCCATACCCCCATGACCCACCCAGACACACCCCACCCCTTGGTGGATCCCAAAGCCAATCAAGGGTAACTGTCAAAATTTTTTTTTTTTTTTTTTTTTTTTTTCCTTTTTAGCCCAGGATCCTTTTCATTAGTGTGCTCCACTGTGGGGAAACAGTGTACACACAAGGTGAAAGGGGAATTGCTGTGTTTGAAACAGAAGTGGAAGATGAGAAGGACACAGCTTGAGCTGCCAGCCTCCTTTTCATCACTCCCTCTTCTGTCTGTCCTGCTGCATTCCTCAGACATTCCCTAACTGAGCATCTCATGAATTGTCAACTAGGGTTCCTGAGTAGAACACGTAAACAATTCACCCAAAAGGGAGTGTTTTTAAATATATCATTGTATTTGGTCCACCCTTGTAAAAAAATAGACTCTGTTTTCTATAGCAATTTTAGATTTATAGAAGAAGTGAGTAGAAAATACACAGAATTCTCACACACCACTCCCTGTCTACAGTTTCTTTTAGGACCAGCATCTTGCATTAGTGCAGTACATAGGTTACATGATGAGCAAACATTTATACAGTGCTGTTAACTAAAAACTTTAGTTTACATTAGGGTTTATTCTTTGTGTCCTACAATTCTATGTATTTGGATAGATGCATGATGTCTTGTATCTAACAGCATAGTATCATACAGAACCGTCTAACTGCCCTAAAAATATCCCATGATCCCTATATTCATTCTGTGATACAACATTTTTTTTCCTTTGCCATATGGGAACTGAACCCAGATTTTTGTGCAAGCCAGGGAAGTGCTCTGCCACTGAGCTACAGCCACACAAACATGCACAAGAGTAGCGGTGGCAGGGATCAGGTTTGACATGACAGAAGTTCTACTTTGTCCCGTCATCACAGTGGAAAAAGCCACAGCTTACACCCTCTGCAAGGGGTACAGGGATCAAAGATTACAAGTGTGATCCTATTCTGATAAGACTAAGTTACTCACAGCTTTTGTGTTTTAGAAGAGCTGAAAATTTATCAGTGAGGGTAAATGTCAAGGTGAATTTCATTGGATCCTTGCCATACTTATTTGGAATATGTTGTGATATATTTGAATCTAATATGTATTAATATGTGTTCAAAGGTTAATTTTGACTGTGTTTTATGTCCAGGTGCTAAACTTGTCTTTCCTTCACTGATTTGTAAAATACGTTTTCCTTACTTCAGGGGCCTGCCTTTGACTGGTGCATTGCTAATTATGCACGCAATTTTAGAATGACACTGACAATGAATACAAAATATTAATAAACCAACAAGACAAGCAGTTTTCAAAAATTACATTAGGTATACTTACTGCCTAACTGACCTTTTCCACAGTTACTTAAATCTTTTAAAAATCCATTTAATTTCAAAACCAGAGTATTAGCCTATTTATATGTAAATTGTCTTTAATTCATGCATTGATTTAAAAGACTAATCCAAAAGATCTTTTACCACAAGTGACCTTTTTGACTCTATACTTCTGGGAAAGCTGTGAAGTGGTTTCTTGGTGACCTCGTGTCTACCTGTGGTGCAACATATGCCAACTCTATTCTGTGTAAATCACTCACAGTTGTACAGTTTTAAGCCAACACTAAATTATTAACAGTATAATTATTTTAGTTACTAACACAATATTCATAGGAACATTTACATCTATGATTTTTTTTCCTTATAGTGTCTTTCTGTTTCCATCTTTAACCAACAAATCTAATGAGAAGCTTTAGTAAGAAATAGCTCAGAAATATGATCTGTTATTTGAGGGACAGTTAGGTGTTTAATAGTTACTGTCTCCAAAGAACTTAGATGTCAAAGAAGCTTAAATATATATTACTGCCTGTCATATAGACTTGAGAATTCAGCAAAAGTTAGGAGGGCAGATGGAACAGATTGAAGTCAATAATCTTTTTTTCCAGTGCATTTTAACAAATATATGGGGATACATATATTTTGTAATTGTCCAGTTCTTGTCATTCATTGGAATAATGCAAATAATTTATATCTTAACCTATGTAAAACACTTGATGTAAAAGTGAATGTGTCATTTACATGTGGTGGCACATTCCTGTAACTTTACCTGCTCAGAAGGCTGAGGCAGGAGGATCACAAGTTTGAGGCCAGTTGCATTACTTTCTCCTTGCTGAGACAAAAATACCAAACATCCAAGGTTAAAGGAGAGAAGGCTTGTTTTGCCTCATATTTTTTAGAGGTTTCAGTTCATAGTTGGCTAGCTCCAAGGCACAGTGGCAGAACAGAGGGGCATCACAGAGGAGAAACAGTTCATGGTGGGCAGAAGGCAGCAAAGTGACAAAGTAGTGAAACAGCAGCAGGAGCAGCAGCCTGCCTCGCCCTCTTATCCCCTCCAGCTACCCACACTTTGGGTGGTGCCACCCACACCCAGGTTGAGTTTTCCCATTATCCACACCCAGATCTTTGCCAAACCACTTAGTGGACTAATCTAGTAATCACACAACCTTAATCCCAGCATTTTACACTTAATCCGAGCATCACATACCCTAGATCCAGCCACCTCTGAAAAGCCCCATGTATGACCACATTAGGCTTTAAGGAGACATCTAGATACAAGCCATAACACCCGTCCAGGCAACTTAATGAGATCTTGTACCAAAAACAAAGCAAAGCAAAAGATTCCACCATATATATAAATATACCAGTACACGTATATGATGGTGAATTGTGATTGAATTAAGAGAAATCTAGGAAATTAATAAATCACACAGGTAGGCGTGTCTGTAGGGTGTTTCCAGAGACTATTGGCATGTGGGACAACAAACTGCTGAGAAGATCTGTCCTGAATGCAGTTGGCACCATCCAGTAGGGTGGGAGCCCAGATGGAACTAAAGCAGCAGAAGAAGGAAGCCTATTAGCACAGGTTCTCTTGCTGGCTCTTTCCCTCTCACTTTTCTTGTCTCTCTCCCTCTTCCTATTCCTATTCCTGTGTCTCTGTCTATCTGTCTGTCTGCCTGTCTGCCTGCCTGCCTGCCTGCCTGTCTCTGTCTACCTGCCTGCCTGCCTGACTCTGTCTACCTGCCTGCTTGTCTGCCTGTCTCTGTCTACCTGCCTGCCTGCCTGCCTGTCTGCCTGTCTGCCTGTCTCTGTCTACCTGCCTGCCTGCCTGTCTCTGTCTACCTGCCTGCCTGTCTGCCTGCCTGCTTGTCTGCCTGCCTGCCTGCCTGCCTGTCTGCCTGTCTACCTGCCTGCCTGCCTGTCTCTGTCTACCTGCCTGCCTGCCTGTCTCTGTCTACCTGCCTGCTTGTCTGCCTGTCTCTGTCTACCTGCCTGCCTGCCTGTCTGCCTGCCTGCTTGTCTGCCTGCCTGCCTGCCTGCCTGTCTGCCTGTCTGCCTGTTTCTGTCTACCTGCCTGCCTGTCTGCCTGTCTCTGCCTGCCTGTCTGCCTGCCTGCCTGTCTGCCTGCCTGCCTGTCTGCCTGTCTGCCTGTCTCTGTCTACCTGCCTGCCTGTCTGCCTGTCTCTGTCTACCTGCCTGCCTGCCTGCCTGTCTGCCTGCCTGCTTGTCTACCTGCCTGTCTGCCTGCCTGCTTGTCTACCTGCCTGCCTGTCTCTGTCTAACTGCCTGCCTGCCTGCTTGTCTGCCTGCCTGCCTGTCTGCCTGTCTGCCTGCCTGCCTGCCTGCCTATCTGCCTGTCTGCCTGTCTCTGTCTACCTGCCAGCCTGCCTGTCTGCCCGTCTGTCTGCCTGCTGCCCCCATCTCCTTCTCTTCTTCTGGCTGCCATGAGCAGCTTTCCTCCGCTATCCCCTTCTACCATGTGGTTTCTGTCTTTCTGCAGGCCTAAAAGCAATGGAGCCAGTTGGGCATGAACTGAAACCTCTGAAACCATGAGCCAAAATAAGTTCCCTCCTTTAAGTTGTTTATGCCAGGTATTTTGTCACAGTAGCACAGAGCTGACTAATGTAACATACATAATATATATGCATTTGTTTTTCTATTCCAGTCTTTATCTCCCTTGAAACTGATACTTGCATCTGTCAAGATTTTAACCTAAGGTACATGATAGGAAGCCATGAATGCTCAGAATCCAACACAAATATATACATGTGTATTTGGATCAAGCGTCACCACGTTCATTTGGAATTGGGAAACATTCTATCTAACTGGAAATCTCACTTAGACTGTGATATGAATGCAAATACCTTCCACCCCTACCCTGGAGCTATAATGCATCGGGCCCTATATGTGTATATGTATATCCCTCATGCTAACCATCATGGCTCAGTAATTGTGTCATTCTTAAATTTTTTTCTCTTCCCCTTCTTCTCTTCTCTCTTCTTTCTTTCTTTCTTTCTTTCTTTCTTTCTTTCTTTCTTTCTTTCTTTCTTTCTTCTTTTCTTTTGGTGCTGGAAGTTGAACCCAGGGCCTATACAGGCCAGGCAAATGTTCTACTACTGAGCTACACCTCCAGCCCACAAACTTACTAAGTATATGTAATACACAATACAAGTACAGTTGGTTCTCATTTTTCTCATCAGTTATGTTCTGTAAAGATATTGAAAACACTAAATTAGAGAATACTAAAACATTGCTTCTAGAAGAAATGGAAGTTTAGGTTCCTGCAAGCCTTTGGTCACAGTTTTGTTTGGATTTAAAGACATCATATTTAATATATAGTTAATTCGTTCACACTGAACCCATGGCCAATAGCATTATAACTCGAACCCGAAAGTAGTTGCACATTACCAACTTCTCACACTTAAGAACACTGGAAAGCACATCAGCAATACACTTCAGAACTCCTGTAAGCACCTAAATCACTCTAAAGCACAACAGTATGAAACCATAGCACTAACTAGGACACAGAAGGATACTTGCTTACAGTATGAGACCTGAAAGGGAAGCCACATATTCACTCACATTATTCTGCCTCAATGGGAACATGTGTCAGGTGACAATTTTGTCACTGCTTTATGAAGATTGTCAATGACCAAAAAACTGTCCATTATGAGGTTACAAGTAAATTTTAAATTATTGAACTGGTGCACCCCTAATTCAAATTTTATGATACTTTGCTCTTGTCTTTTATGTAAAGTCAGTGGCATTCATTTAAATATATATTTTTCAGTTTAAGAAAGCATTCTTGTTTCATTTGTGACAAGTTTTTACCCACATGGGTCATTAATTTGGAAGCTCATGCTATCTGTCCCTTTGTTGAGAACTGTAGCTAGAACATGCTGACAAAATAGCAGTGGGGGGTAAAATATGTGCTGGGCTGGAGAGACCCTTTCTCTTCTCCATCTGTTTTTCTTTTCCTTTTGTCTTGTTTGCCTCTCTCCTCCCTCATTTCCTCAATGCTTTCTTTTTTAAATTGACTGCTCCTTTAAAGATGATTGCTAGGGTTCTGAGAGATAAAAGATACCCTCTCATTCTTCCCAGCATGATAAAGGAGACAGTAGCCACACTGGAAGATGAATAATAACCAGTTAATATTTTTAAACTATAAAAATGCCTCTGGCTTTTCCTACCCCTTATAGAATAAACTTAACTTGCTGAAATGAAATAAGTTTTAAACTCACTGGATTGAGTTTAAATACTTAAAAGATTTATGTTTTCTTTTTGGTTGAGGCCAATTTAGTTATATATGGGCTTGGCCCTTGATGGAGAAAGAAAATCAGCCAATTCATTCATTCATCCATTCATTCTTCATTTACAATTATTGTTTGAATTCCTACTTTGTGATAGATTCTGTAAAGGCACTGATGATATAAAGATAAAAAAGACATGCAAAACTTCTTGACATTGGCCTTAGCCAATGATATTTTGGTCAGTATACCAAAACCTCAGAAAACAAAAGCAAAATTAATAATAATAATAATAATAATACATCAAACTAAATGCCCAAAGGAAACAATCAACAAAATGAAAAAGTAGCCTACAGATTGAAAGAAAATATTTATGAATCATATAAACCATGATCAAAAAATAAAGTGAATATTAAAAGAAGATTTTAAAAATTTATTACAGTAAAAGACACATTGCCATTAATCTCCCTCAAAATAGTCCTCTTCACTTTGAACACCCCTATCTCATTGTTTTTTCCACTTTCTGAAAAGTTCTGGAAGTCCTATTTCATGAATATTTTTAGTCGTATTGTCATAGCTGCCTCGATGTCTTTAATTCGAAACACTTACCCTTCCTGGTCATTTTGACTTTAGGGAAGAGCCAGAAATTGAAAGGTGCCAGGTCCATGGACAAGGACATGCCATAATTATTTTATGAGCTTGCCTTTTTGTTGGATGGCTCTGAGCAGCAGCATTCATCATATTTTTTATTTTTCTTTTTTTGTGGGTGCCGGGGGTTGACCTCAAGACCTCGCGCACCAACAGGCGCCCGTGCTGCTGAGCGGTATCACCAGCCCTTTTTTCGTATGTGGGTTCCGGGAGTCGAACTCGGGCCCTCGCGCTTGCCAGGCAGGCGCATACGCCACTGAGCCATCTCACTGGCACCCCATCATATTTTTTAGTATGCCTCACAAAGCCGTAAAAGTGGACTTCCAGAACTGCTTCAGAAAGTGTCAAAGACAGTGAGATAAGTGTGCTCAAAGTGAAGAGGACTATTCTGAGAGGGATTAATGACAATGTGTCTTTTATTGTAATACATTTTTAAAAATTTAAACATTCACCATATATTTCGATCACATATATTTGATAAGGTGTTAATGTCTAAAATATAAGAGGAGCTTAATATAACCTGATAGTAAAAATAAATAAATAAATAAAATAAACCAAAAAACAAATAACCTGGTCAAAAATTGGCAAAATACCTGAATAGAGATGTCACCAAAGAAGAGAGAAAAAAATTCAAGTATATGAAAACATGATCAATATCACTATCAGGGAAGTGCTAAGGAACACCACAATGAGATAGCCCCTTATGTGAGAATGTCTGTCATCCAAAAGTTGAAAGGTAAGTATTGTTGAGGATGTGGGGAATAGTGAACCTTTGTACACTGTTAAAGGGAATGTAAACTGGTGCAGCCATCATGAAACACAGTATAGAAGTTCCTCAAAACATTAAAAATACAATTGCTATGTGATTCCGCAATGCTACTTCTAGGTGTATACCCAGAGGTAATGAAATCAGCACCACATAGATATTTGCACCCCCACATTCCTTCCAACATTATACATAATGGCCAAGATATGAAAACAAGCTGTTTGCTGACAGATGAGTAGAAAAAGAAATTGTGGTACAGATGTGCAATAGCATAAGTCAGCCTTTAGAAAGAATGAGATCCTGCTATGCAACAAGGTGAACCTAGAGGACAGTATACTAAGTGAAATAAGCCAGATACAAAAAGAAAAAAATAATTCATGATCTCACTTTATAAGTGGAATCTAAAAGAAGAAGTAAAGCCAAATAGAAGGAAGAGAAAGAGAGTAGAGCACTGCTTACTGGGATAAGGAATGGTGCTAAGTGAAAGGAAGTAGGGCAAGGTAGGTGGAAGAGTACAAAGGTGTGATTATGTAAGATGAATAATTGGATATGTATAGCATGAGGTTTGTAGTTAATGACATTGTGTCATCTATTGGAAGTTTGCTATAAAAGCAGATTTTAGGTGCTTTTAATCCCCAAAATACACACATATATACATAAATGGTAACTGTGTGAGATGATGCATATGTTAATTTGCTTGACTGCAAATTATACTTTATGTGTGTCAAAACATCGTGCTATACATCTGAAATGTATACAACTAAAAATAAAAAAAGACATGTACCTCTTTATGTCTGTCATCTCTCAGATTTGTCTGAAGTAACATCAGCCTTTTAAGATGATAATCATAATTATATATAAACATTAATTAGACACATATTCTGTGCCAGGTAACTTGATAGCATTTTGCATGCATTATCTTCACAAGGTCCCTACAGAGTAGGTTTCATTATTTTCTCCATTTTAGAGATGAAGCAGCTAAGACTCAAGGAGGGAAAGAAACTTATTTGAGGTCAGATATTGATAAGTAACAGAGCTAGAGTTGAACCATTCCCATTCTTAAGCATTTTAACTTTCTTCCTAAAGTCCTTATACTTATTAGTAACATTAGGGATTTTAGTTTTAAGATACCAACTAAAGTACGATTATCAAATTTAAAGATAGTTTTATTCTGATAAATTATTTGTGGGTTGTAGTAGTCTTATTTCTTGGTTTCTTACCAGAAAACACCTACTTTCTCCTCACTCTGTCTCCACAATTTTATAAATAAGAAAATTTAGCCACCAACTAGTGAAGGAGCTTGTCCAAGTGCAAGTTAGATAGGGACTTCATGGCTGGGACTTCAGCCCAGGACTATCTTATTTTTGATGATCAAGTTTTCTTCTTAAAATATAGCTATTAAAATTATTGTTTCTTTTTTCTGATTTCAATACTCATTTCAATACTTGTTTTGACTGTGGGAAAGTTAAAATACACATATGAACAACAACAAAAATTCATTGAATTCTTCTGTCTCTGTTGCAATAGAATCCCATACTTTTACAGTAATCATGAAAATGCTTTGTGAGTTTTGTTTTTCCTGCTTTTGTTTTTGTGTGTGTGTGTTTGTTTATTCTAGCATGAAGCTATTTGTTCCTGGAGGGACACACAGTTTCATTTAACTCTGTCTCCTATAGCAATTGTTACTTTTCAGAAAATACTTGTTACTTTACATTGAACGGGTCACCTACTGCCCAGCATACTACTTTTGCAACGACAAGATGCAGCAGCATAATCCTGGAGGCCTAAGTTGGGAAGGGAATTCTGTTTTTATGTTATTCTCAAGTTCTGTCCCCCGTGCCTGGGGAATTGCTCAATTGTTGTGCTTTTTTTCTGGATTAAAACACAGAGGACACCAAGGTCAGCATTCAGACAGCAGAGAGCCCAGCTATAGCAGTGAATAAACCTTCCAGCAGTCCTAGGCTTGTAGCAGGAGGACCATAAATGTTGTCAGAATGAATCAAGGGGGCACTTCCCTCCATAGGGGTGTAATGGTGTGTATTCTCTGCCTGCAGCACAGGAAATGGGCTCCTAGACATTCATAGCCTGCAGATTCCATGGCCATAACAGGCCACCCTGCCTCCATTGTCACCTAGAGCCCAGTCATCGCATCCAAGGTCAGCTTTCAAGTCATCACTCTGTGACCTACTCCATTTAAAATGCTCCTGTCCTCTGTCCCAGCTTCGATTTCTTACAACTAATATTACTTTGTTCTGTTTCTCAGCTTTTCTTACTTTGGATACTTCCTCAAGTTTACTCAACAACTCTTGTCTCTTAATGATGTGATTTTTATAATGTTCTTCCAGAGTTTCAGCTTCAGTGATCAGTCAGTGTGAAGGATATCCAAGAGTCCATTACAACTTTGCCTCTGTGAGTCTTCATGAAAGTGTGAAAGCATTTGCAGAAACCTGTGGCTGCCAGGGGCTCTGACTGCTCTGTCTTAGTCTTTTCTGGTTGCTCTAACAAAATGTCACAGAGGAGCTTATAAACAACAGAAATTTCTTTTTCACAGTTCCAGAGGATGAGAAGTCCAGATTCAGTGTCTAGTGAGGAACTGTTTTCTGGTTCATAGAGGGTACTTTCTTGCTATATCCTTGCATGGTAGAAAGGGAGAACTCTTATTTTGATAGCCCATTAGAAGGGCACTAATTCTATTCTCAAAGGCTCCACACTCATATCCTCATCACATCCCAAAGGCTTCATCTCCTAATAAGTCCCATTGGGAATTTGGAGGGACACAAATGTCAGACTGTAGCACTTCCCTGGGTTTGATGACAAGCAGGGAGGACAAATTTACCATAAACTGGAAGGAGAGGAATCTGGGTGGACCAGGCCATATGAGAAGAGCTGTCACTTTATTTTTTATTTTATTTTTATTTTTTTGTGGGTACCGGGGGTCGACCTCAGGACCTCGAGTGCCAGCAGGCGCCCGAGCCGCTGAGCGATATCACCGGCCCTTTTTTCGTATGTGGGTTCCGGGAGTCGAACTCGGGCCCTCGTGCTTGCCAGGCAGGTGCTTATGCCCCTGAGCCATCTCACTGGCCCAAGCTGTCACTTTAAAATGAGGGATGCAGCTATCCCTGGCACCTTGCAAGGTAGTCCTAGTCTTGGAACCATCTTGTCTCTAGTCAGGGCTTCTGGTTGACAGGACCCAGGTGGAACCAGGATGGCACAGGAGCCTAAGCTGTCTTTCCTCAGGACTTGATGTACCATTTGGTCTATATTTTTGGTGGTTTTCTCTGGAATTCCTTTATGGATATCCCACTGGTGTGCTTTCTGACAGGTGTGGAAAGAGTCTTCTGGTTCTTCTGTGTGCCTTTGGGTCCCAGTGTAGTACAGTGGCTGGTACATGGTAAACTCACTAATAAAAGGATAAATCGATGAGTCAGTGAGTGAAATCCAGCTTGTCTTGGGCCTAAAACCTGCCAATCAGCAAGAAGATTTTTTTTTTTTTTAAGTGTTCAACGGATGAGAATGAGCTCACATGTGGATTCCCATTCACTTGGCTTTTTCACTCCTGGGAGCAAATGTTGGTCCTGGGGAGCAGGAAGCCTGAGTTGTCAGCTTTTTCAACTGTAGTATTTGATTAACTCAGATCTGTAGTGAGCTTTGGTTCCTTCCCCTATAACAGAGGCTATCAAACTTTCCTTTTTTACAAGCTATATACCCTTTGTTCAGTGCAAAAGATGATCTTACTTAGATATGTTTAAAAAATAGAACAGTGTAAAGAGACCTACCTTAATTAAAGCAGTGACATGGGCTTGGTTTGTATTGACACAGTTTGGAAACTACTGATCTGTAAAAATGGACCAGTGTTATCTACTCTGCCGAGCTCTCCATGTCCACTTAAGGATCAAATAAAAGAAGGTGTGTGAGAGTTAAAAGTTTTGTTTTATCCCTTATGAGGTCATCATGAAGATAATTTTACCATTTCCTATCTCCTGTAAGCTCATTCACCAAAGGTGAAACCCTAAATGCAGAGTGAAAATTGCTAAGTTCTTAAAATGAGCAGCCATATCTGGTAGGAATGTTTTAGTTCTATAGAAGGAATGGCTTTAGAAACACTAGGAAAAATATTAATCAAGAAAGTTGTGGAAGGCAAAATGAGAGAGCAGCTTTCTGAAAGAAGATGTTATTAAGCTAGAAATTGGACTGGCATTGTTTGACATTAATTAAACTTTTAACAAGTCAAAACAATTCTGCTGTAGTAGTCTGGGAAGCTATAATCTTATTCCCAAGTGAATAAACCATAAGGCCAAAGGGTGAATAGTTTAACAAAAGGGAATCAGATGATTATCTTGTAAACTAGAGGAGTGATGATATTGTGGCTTAATTAAAAAGCTTGATAGTTCAAATAAAGTTGTTTGCCTGTTGTTTGCAAGATGTTAGATGATTTAATTTATGAGAAAAAGGAAAAAATTACAAAATCGTCACTGGCATCTAAGAAAACCAAAATGTTCTAATGGTTAACAAATGGTTGCTGGGGGTAAACAACAGGGAGAGTGATTTAATATAGTGATTATGCAGACTAATGGAATGAACAAGGAGTGTTTCATTAGCAATCAAGAAAATTGAATTGACAGATAGTAGATACCCTTATGATCAGGGGGATGAAGTCCAGGGAGATGTTCGGTTTTAATTGGACTCAGAGTTAGCGAGTGCACTAATAAACAGATATTAATGGTTTTGACCTTGGGTTAGTTGTTGGATTTTGACTGTTTTGTTGTGTCTTTGATTTTGACCATTACAATGCAGATCATAACTGTTCAATTCTATCTTTTTTGCCTGAAATATTTGAAAAAATTATCTCTTTTACCTCAGATTTCCCTCATTATTTTCCTAAGGAACTCTGTAGGTAACTTGATTTTCTTTTTTCTCAACATATTCAGATTTTGATTATGTCTCTATGGTATGAAAAGCATACATAATACCTAATCGGTGATCTGAGCATTTAGTTTCTATCTCAGCAATAATCTGGATACTTCCATATATCCAATTATTAACCAAGATCCTTGTACACATCATGGAGGAAAAGGCATTACAAGTTCTAGTTATAACTATTTTTACCTGAAGAATGCAGCTTCTAGGCCATAGATAGTTGTGAGTGTTATCAGTTCAACTTTAGATAAGAGCAGAAATCCTTGTAAATCATTGTTATATGCCACCTATGTTTTCTCTTTTCAACACTGTTCAGAATCTGTCAGCAGAGCCATGCTAATCTGCTGTTGCCTGGATTGGGCACTCCTCTGAGCTTTCTGCACAAGACAGCCAAAATTGTGTCTGCAGATTTTCAGCTTGATGACACCTTGGCTTAATGAAAATTTGTGAAGAGAATGTGATTTTTTTTTTTTTTGAAGTTCCAGGCTGGTAAAAATGAACAATTTTGCATAAGAAATAAATCCTTAGCATTAAGATAAATGAAAAGCACAGCTGATGTGAAACTAAGTTTCCTTTGACATAGATAAGGGAGCTAAGTAGGGTTCTATGGGAATTTGCACACTGGATCCAAATCTTTTTTTAATTACTGAATCAAGAAATGTGTTTTTTTTCTCTCATAAGATGACTATTTAAATACTTTCTTCTACCACTTTTAAATAGCATTCTTCAATTTCTTGGCTTGCCCTGTGATCTTAATCTGGAAGCCTCTCTGAGGAGGTGTGTCCTGGTGGCCTCTACAATTTGCCTGAGTTTTGTAGTCCATGATCATCCTGGGAAATGGAACAGTTCCTGGTGTTCTTTCCTGCTGTAATACATAGACTGCTGAGTTCTTGTTTTGAATTGACTCTGACAGATTTCTTAACACTTTGAAGGAATTTGCTAAAAAGACTGCATTGCTGTGCAAAGTGTAACCCGAAAAAGCATACAAAGTGGTTGTTAAATAGCGGGACGGATAGATACATATTGCATTCAAAGCACTGGCGTGTCCAGGGATGTACTTCCAATTTGAAAGATAGATGAAGAACTAGGCTTTTGACTATCTTAGCCAAAGACGTTGCCACGTTCACTGATAGAAAAGTATATTTCATCTAGTAAATAGGCCAGCCTTAGGCTAGAAAAGAAGACTGAGTTGGAAAAGGAATCCAGGTGGGATTCTGGAAATAGGAGTGATCTCATTCACTACTTAAGGCTTGGAGGTGCAGGAGGGCACTGGACATTCCATAGAAAAATATTGCTGGATTGGAGTTTCCTGAGAAGAAGCTGTTAGCTTGTGAAAGGCCAAAACAGTTATTTGCCTGGATATTGGAAGTGGGAGAAGGAAAATGTGGTCAGGAATGTTAGGTGCAGGCAATAGGATGGGCTCTGGCTAGTTTAAATAGAAAGGAAATTTTTTAAAGGATATGAGTGTGTCAAAGAATCATTGGTAGTCCCAGAGACACAGGCTTGTGGCTAAGCTTCTGCGAAGAGTGCCCAAAACCATGCTACAGAACCAGCTTGGTGAGAAACCACACAGCCTCTGTGGGAGACCATTAAGGTGAATAAAACATCTGAGGCTGGTAGCAGAAGCATGGCAAACAGGAAAAGAAATCCATATCTAGTACAAGGATCTTTTCCAGTAAGGACAAATTTTTATCTCCTCTGTGATAGATGGGGCCCACACAAGCAACATGGCCAGAACTGGCGGATGGCTCCTTCTGCACGTTTTTCTTTATCTTTGGCTCAGGGTCAATATGAGAATCAGAATAGGATAGGGCAGGGTACACACTAAACAAATTAATCCTGCAATCTTAACACAACCAAGGTTTAATTCTCTCACATACCAATTCCTAGGCAGTTGGGACAACAGGGCAGGTGTCCCCTATGCAGTAACTGAACAATCTGGTGTTCTCTGACCTCATCACTTGGTGTGCAGGTCAGGTGAAGTGTGTAATCAGAGCTGGAAAAATCCTTCACAGAGGTTGCAGATTCGGTCTGTTTATAGCTGGTTAGCCAGCACTAGTCACATGGCCCCACCTTACTACAAGGGATCCTGTAAACATGAGGAAGCCCATTGATATTTGCCAGACAGTAAAAGTCTTGGCAAGTGGGACATTTGGGATTAGCATGGTCAGCCCCACCTTACTACAAGGGGTCCTAGAAAAGTGAGAGGGGACATTGGCATTTATCAGACAATAAAAGCCTTGTCAAGTTGCACATTTGGAAGTAGTATGATCAGGCCAGAATTGGTGAAGGTCAGCTCTCGCAAACCTGTTTTTGGCCATCATAGCCACTAAATAGCTTTTATGAGTACATTGACTCAGATCTTAGTGGGCAAGGGAAGAAACAGGTCATTTTGGCCCCCTAATTACTGAATGCCTTCTCCATGTTGGGGATCTTCTGGTCTACAGTTGCATGATAGATTTCCACACTTTGGTTAAAGTCTGAGAGAGCCAAGATATCTTTGTTTCCCTCCCCCCCTTGTTTTTTCTTTCAAATCCATATCCTGCTTGAGTCCATGAGTTAATATGCAGAAACACCTCAGAGACACCTCAATTTCTTTTTCAAGGCAAAATTAACCATAAGAAGTACTTACTATTTGAAGTTCTACACATGGAATCATCTTGGATGGGTTTGTGATATTCAGGGTCCACTTCAGGTTGATGCTAGCTTCTTGTACAGAATTATTTGTAAAGTATGCTTAGTTGTTTTTTCCTTTGTCAGTTAAATGATCATAGAGAAGTCTCTATAAGGTAGTGATGCGAACCTTTTAGAGACCAACTGTCAAACTGCAACCCAAAACCCACTTATGTATTGCAACATTCCAATACAATTAAACCTGAATACTGAGGTTTTAGCTTAGAAAAAAACAACTCTGCCTTAACATCTTTTGTTGTCAAAGAAAAACACAATATCATGTGTGTCATAGGTTCACCACCACTTCTATAGGGTTTTAGGTTGGTTAGGGAAGGGAGGGCTGTAGTAGGTAAAATGGTACAACCTATTTCTCCTTGATGGTGAAGAGCTGCTAAGTCCACCCAATTCAGGGCATAAGGACTAAAACAACACTCGGTTCAGTTTGGAGAGCTCAAGTCAGATGATCTCCTTGTGTCCCATATCAAGCATTCTGTCTCTTATTAGGGCCCAGGAAGGCTATAATGGCTTAACAAGAGGACCTAATCTTTGTGTGATATGAGTCTAGAGCTTGCATGGGCTTTTTCTTATTTGAGCTGAGTCACAGACACTTTGGTCAGCATCTAATCACCCATGATGTGAAGATACCAAATTATATTATTCTGTTTCTCTGTTGAGGAGCATTTTTGTGTCTCTTCTCTATTACGCACAATAGTTTCTCTGGGATATGTAACTAGAACTGGAGGCCATGAGACTGTTTAGAATCTCACCGCTACCTCTTATCGGGTACACAAGTCATGGGCAATTTAAGTTCTCCGAACCTTGATTTCCTCATGAAGAGAAATGGAGAGAATAATAGAAGTTTTGGGTTAGCTTTCTGCCAGTGTGACAAAATACCAGAGATAAACAACTGATAAGGAGGAGAAGTTTATTTTGGCTCATGGGTTCAGAGTTCGAGGCCAACCTAAACTATATAGCCAGAGTCTGTTTTGAAAAATAATATTGGTTATACCCCATTGCCTAAAGTGATTGAGCCATGGAAACTTCTTACAAGAGACACTTGTGTAGATAGGATACAGTTTGAGAAACATTGCATTAAACGGTGACCTCTATGGAAAAGCATCTTGTCTTTCTCGTCTCTGTGTTCTCACTATCTAGTCCAGTATCTGGTATATGGTAACATTTATGATGAAAATTATGAGGGGAGAAAAACCTCTTTTTAAACTTAGTTCCTATAGTTATTTCAGTGTTGTAGGAAGACCATGATTTCTGAAGTCAGTGTTGGTAGTGAATTTCTGATCTACTATTTCCACTTCTGGATTAAAGTGCTAGCTTCTGGTTTTCTTTGAGACCATAGAAATCTAAGGGACAAAATCTATTAATTTGTTACAGGATTAAATTATTAAGATATGGATGTTCGTGGCCTCTACCATTTCTCTAGCTTCTATACAGGAAGAATTTATGGTTCCTGGGTAAACTTCCAGGCCTTCTCAAAACTAGAAAAACAAGAACACTAGGGAAATTGAGAGATTATTGCAATACATAATGAAGAGTTGACAGATGAAGACAGTGAGCAAGACAGGCTGCCCAGATGGGGATTTAGAACATTTGGGTCAGGGCTGGGAGGGAGAGTGTTCCTGAGCCAGCTGCCAACCCCATGAAAAATGTTCACAACAGCAGCAACGAGAAGGGGATTATTTTGTGATGTTTTCTATGCATGGAGAATGAGGCCCTCCCTTTTAAATTCTTTTATGCATCTAAGTAAGAATGCGAAGAACTCTCTGAATCCTATATTGTGTTTTTGTCTGTGTGACATGGTACCACGACTAGATCACATGGATTCTCCAGGAATTTTTAATGAAAACATATTTGATTGATTTTTTTCTGGCTTCTGCATTTTTACCACTATTATCCCTCCCCCATGAAAGTTGGCAGGCCCCAAATCATTTTGGATGAAATTTATCTTTCTATTTTAAACACTGATGTTCACTTTTATTTGAAGTGTTACTTTGTCCACATTTTGAGCATCTTTGAGTCTAGAAAATTCCTTTCTGAGCAGATGACCAGTCTTCTGGTGTCCAAACTCCCTAAACTCCCTTTCGCTAATGTAGCTGAAAAAAGGACACTTGAGTTTCTCTCGTGATTTTCCAGGTAGCTTTCTAGGCCGAGCAGCTTTCAGTACTGCTTTTATGTGGCTGTGGCAGCACATTTAGAGCCTTCTTGTTTCAGTTTCCTGGGAACTTCCATCTCTAGGTGCTGGTTTGTCTCTGAGCTTCCAATCTTGCACCTCCTCTTTTCGTCTTGTGATATCCCACTCACCTAACAAGCTGAGAGAAGACATATTAACTTCTGCTTTGCTGAGACCAGTGCCACTGAGACCAGTATGTGCCATCTTGTCTGGCTTACGAAAGACAAATATTCATCCAAAAATTCTGGCTTTGATACTAAACTGGCTACGTGGTGTGTGGTCTTTTTTTGTACTTTCTTTCATTTCAGGATAAGGTGGTGAGCATAATCTCATCCAATGTTATTTTTTTCTGCAATCAATACAATGCCCTCTTGTTCTTTACTTTTTATAAACATCATTTAAAATGAGTCATAACGTGCATGTGTGTTATTCCAAAGAATTAAACACATTTCATACCCTGACAATTAGAAATACAGAATTACAGAAGAGTAAAGATGAAACTCTTCTCCATATTCTTTCTTGGACCATCCTTTTTGCTATTCCAGTTTGCATTGTCACTGCTTCCTAGCGGTGAAAGTTCAAAGGTTTTTACCCTGCAGCCTACTATTCCATTGTTAATGCAGTCTATCCATCTGCCCACCCACCCATTCACTCCTGACTGAGGAAGTCCTGTGTCATGATGAAATTAACTCTCTGATCTCTGTTTCTTTTTCTTTTTTTTTTTTTTTTTTTGTGGGTACCGAGGGGTCGACTTCAGGACCTCGCGCACCAGCAGGCACCCGTGCTGCTGAGCGATATCACCGGCCCTTTTTTCGTATGTGGGTTCCGGGAGTCGAACTCGGGCCCTCGTGCTTGCCAGGCAGGCGCTTAAGCCGCTGAGCCATCTCACCGGCCCTGGGCTCTGTTTCTGAAAGGAGTTTTCTGCATCCTTGACTGGACTGTTATAAAACCACTTTGGCAGATGCAATTACAACGTAGTGTATGTGTGTGTGTGTGTGTGTATGCACACACAGGTGCATTTTCCTACCCAGACAGGACAGTTTCACCCTGAGGAATTGGTGTCATGCATCGTCAACTCCAGGCCCCTCAAGACTGGTGGGGCTGACAGGTGAGGGAGCATAGCATAATGGAAAGTGTGCTGGGCTGTATGTTAGGAGACAGCTTTCCAATCTCCCCATGTACCATTAATTTGCTGTGTGACCTTGGGAAACTTACTTAACCTCTCTAGAGCTTAGTTCTTTCATCTATAAAGTGGAGTTAATAGTACCTGCCTGCCCTTCTTAACTCGAAGGGCTATAGGGAAAAGAAAATGCGATCATGGGTGTATGGGTAGTTTGAAATTGATAAACCAGGGTTTCTACAGATAAACTTCAGGGTGCCTGCTGGCAGGGACATCTTTATCCGAAATAAAAGACAATGTTAGCAGAAGCAGAAGTAGCTAATAGCAAACAGGCTTCCACTTCATTTCAAATTAAAATGCTCTCTTGGGTAAGAGAGCAAGCAGCCCAGTAGTAAAAGAATCTTGATTTGTTTAATGCTGAGCAATGTGCATATACTGTTTTTATTCACACGTGGGGCTACTGATCACATGGCAATTCCGTATTAGCAAATCTATCATTAAAGAATACAGCCCATCACCTGTCAAGTTGGTGGTTAAGTGATGGACTTTAGAATCCTTTGCATTTGGGTTTAATTCCTGGTTTGAGCATTTACTAGCTGTGTGTCCTGGTCTAATCCTTAGTTTTGTTACCTACAAAGTGGGTCGCCAAATTATACCTATTTCCACAGGGTTGAGATAATAAATTGAATTGTTTCAAACACTGCCTGTCACACAAACTCAATAAATTCAAGTTATTAGTGATAATAGTAGCTATGGGGCCCATGTGAAAGAGTATTTTTTCTTGTGCTTTTCTGAACTTTCAAATGCTCAATAGTGACTATGTTCAGATTTAAAGAAAACTGTTATTTTAAATAAATGCAGCCAGGAGTAAAGGATTGTGGTTGAAGAATTATGACAGAATTACCATGCTAATTATTATGAATTGGTGCAGTGACTCCTTCAGGACCACTGGATTTTCTAACTCACACAGCATTTTTACACATACTGTCTCATGCAGCTCTTACAACAGGCGTGTGGAGTCAGTATGACACATGTTACCATTTTACAGATTTGGAGGCTGAGAGTCATGGAGGCTCACACACTGTTACACAGCTCATAAAGGCTGAGATGCACCAGAGAGGATTGCATTCAGTTGTGGTTAACAGAAACCCAATTGGAGTGGGAGAGGTAGGGAAGGAGGGGGGAGAAAGATAGGGAAGATCAAGAGAGAGTGAGAGAGCCTGAAAGAGAGAGAGAGATTGATTGATTTTAAGGCAGTGACTCTTATGATTGTAGAGGCTGGAAAGCTCAAAATCTGCAGTATGAGGCAGCAGACTGGAGACCCAGGGCACAGTTGATGTTGCAATCTAATGGAAAAATTCCCTTTTCCTTAGGGGAAGGCAGTCATTTTTCCCTTTTGCTTTCCCTTCCCCTCTCCCCTTCCCCCCTCCTCTTCCCCCTCCCTTTCCCCTCTTCTCTCTTCCCTTCCCTTCCATCCCCTCCCTTCTCCTCCCCTCCCCTCCTCTTCCTTAGATTTCCTTTCCTTTTTTTCCTAGTGGCACTTGGGATTGAAGCCAGGCCTCTGCACCAAGCCCCTTTTATTTTTTATTTTGAGACAAGGTCTAGCTAAGTCACTGGGTTGCCCAGGCTGGCCTTGAACTTGGAGTGCTCCAGCCTCAACCTCATGGTGGTACCGGCAAAGTGTACCACTATGCCCGGCTCTGGTCTTTTTCTTAAGGCCTTCAGCTGACTGGACAAGGTCCACTAACATTGAGGGCAATTTGCTATACTAAGTCTCCTGATTTAATCGTTAATTTCATTTAAAAAATAATTTCATAACAACATCCAGACAGGTTTGATCAAATATCTGGATACCATGACCTGGCCAAGTTGACACATAAAATTAATGATCACAAGTTTCTAGACCAAAGGAGGGTGTATTTTTCTAAGATGTTTAACAAGGTCATGGTGCCACCAGAATCGAGCTCCTCCCCTCTGTCAGCCCAATTATGCCTTTGCCTTGGGACTTTTGTCTTCATGGTTACAGGCTGGCTGCTCCATAATTGACCATCCCAGGCATACCACAGGCAGATGGTTACAGGGGGGCTGCTCTAGCATTGGACGTCCCAGAGAAATCACAGGAGAAAGAAGGCAAAACACGAAAGCTAAGAAACTATGTTGTCTGAGTCTTTCCTGTTCCACAGATTTTCTTTCATTTTTTTTATTAAGTTTGTTGGTACAATTTAGATATACATAATGATCACATTCATCATAGGGAATTTGCACCTGTACATGATATATCTTGCTTCTTCTTTTTTTTTCCTATCCCTCTCCCGTCCCTTCAACCCCTCTTCCCCTCCTTATTTACAAAAGCTTTGTTTCCATTTTATCCTTCTTTTCTCATTTTTTTCTTTTCCCTTCCTTCTTTTCCTCCTCCCTAGTTCCCCTTTCTTTTTGAGCAATTTCTCCCTATTTTACAATTTCTATTTAACATTTTGGTCCTTATTTGCACTTTTGGTTTCTCATACCAGGCAGACAATGTGATATTTACACATGTGTGTCTGATTTATTTCACATAAAAGTATGGTCTCAAGGTGCATCCATTTAGATAGAAATGTCTCAAGTTTTGCCTTCTCTATGGCTGAGCAGTACTCCACTGCATAAAAAAAAAACACAACTTTTTTATCCATT
The DNA here is from genome assembly GCA_028451465.1 of Erethizon dorsatum. NCBI lineage: Eukaryota > Metazoa > Chordata > Mammalia > Rodentia > Erethizontidae > Erethizon > Erethizon dorsatum. The sequence goes on along the minus strand of CM051825.1, from coordinate 91,604,128 downwards.
CCTCGGTTGGTGGGCATTTGGGTTGTTTCCAAGATTTAGCTATTACAAACAGTGCCGCTATAAACATGGGTGCACATATATTGCTGTGGTATGATGCTTTTAATTCTTTCGGGAAGATACCAAGGAGAATAGCTGAGTCAAGTGGGACCTCTATTCCTAGTTTTTTGACGAATCTTCACACTGATTTCCACAGTGGTTGCACCAGTCTACACTCCCACCAACAGTGGAGAAAGGTTCCTTTTCCCCACAGACCCACCAGCATTTGTTATTGGTTGATTTCTTGATAATAGCCATTCTTACTGGGGTGAGATGGAATCTCTGTGTTGTTTTAATGTGCATGTCTTGAATGACCAGTGATGTTGAACATTTTTTCATATATTTATTTTCTGTTTCTACTTCTTCATCTGAGAAGTGTGTATTCATCTCAGATGCCCATTTTTGGATTGGGTCTTTGAATTTGGGGTGTCTGAATTTTTTCAGTTCTTTATATGTTCTAGATATTTTAGTCCTTTGTCTGAGGAACAGCTGGCAAACATTTTTTCTCACTTTGTAGATTGTCTCTTCACTCTACTAATAATTTCTTTTGCTGTTCAAAAGCTTTTTAATACGATAAGATTCCAGTTGTTTATTCTTTGTAAAATTTCCTGTGCAATTGAGATTTTGTTCATGAAGTTTTTGCCTGCACCTATGTCTTCAAGAGGTCTACCTATTCTCTCTTCCAGCAGATTTAGTATTTATATTTTAATGTTTAGATCTTTGATCCATTTTGATTTTAGTTTAGTGCATGTTGATAGACATGGGTCTAGTTTTAGTCTTCAGCATTCCACAGACTTTCTTGGATGTCCCACCTAGCAAGTTTGTACTGAACTTATTGGTCAGTAATACCTTTTGGATCACCCCTGGATGCAAAGGAATTTGGAAAGCTGAGTGTTCCCCTCCCCCAGGCTATAATCAATCAATTAATCAATGAATAAATTAAAATAAAGTAAGAAAGAGACAATAATTGTGTAGGGAGTGATATTTTGATGCCACATCATTTACTCTTTGCATCACACCAAATTGCTCATCATACATACATGAAAGGGTCTACCCTTGGTTGGATTTCCCTTTACAGTAATCACTGAGTTCTCTTTGGATATGTGACTCCAGGATCAATATGAAGTTACCTTAGAAAGGTAAGAAAAAATTCTCTGAAGATTGCCTTTTCTTTTCTGTCTCCTTATGACCCAAGTAGAGAAACTATCTTCATTTTGTGCTGTGGGGAATAGCAAAAAAACTGGAAATAAGGATGAGGAGTGAGAGGAGAACACAGGCATTGGAAAACGTGCAGCTGATGTATTTTATATATGAAATGATTTTCTAAAATTTGTGTGCATTATTTGATATGTTTCAGCTACAAGGCATGAAGCAGTCTCCCTCCATGTCATTATCACAGTTTGAATGTTTAAATGAAACCCAAAGAAAAACATCTGTAGCACTGAAATTTTGTAGTGCCTAGGAATGAAAAAAAAAGTAATTGGAAGAAAATCATATCAGAGAGCATTAGAAAATCTAGGTTGATAATTGCTTGATTTAAAAATAATCAGACATTCAAAAGATCTCCTTTATATTTACAAGTGATTATTTCTAGTCATTTAGTGAAAAATCATTTGGAACTAAAACAAGAATTATGTGTCACATTATTGAAATGCAACCAAGGTAGTATCTATTTTTAAGTTTTACTCAGAGAGAGCAAAGAAATAAAATAAATTTTATCTGTATGTGTCTCTCAGATGTGTGTGTGCACATTTACACATTTGCTTAGACATCCACAGCACAGAGTTTGTTTCTGTGTTTTCTTGTTTCATTTCCTATTCCTCTCTCAGCATCACTGTGAAACTACTTTGTGGCATAATTTCCATGTAGCTCTTTGGCATTTTTGCAACTCTGATTCTCTGCTGGTTATTGCCTTGCCATGAATGGAGGGAAGGTGGATTTGCATGCGGGACATTTAAAATTTTAATGTCAGGGGTCATTAATCTTTTTTTTTTTCCCAGCTATATCTAGGAGCTGGGCTTTTATGTACCTGGAATAATTTATAAGAAAGCTTTTAAAACTAGGATTTTAGATTTATTTTTCACATTTTCACAGCCTGAAAGGCTAAAAGAGAAAGAATCTAAAATAAAGATCATTTCCATATATTTGAATGTTGTTGTGTTGGTTTTATCGCTATTGTCTGTGGGGACAGTGGGGGCACCCACATTTCCTTGTGTTCAGTTTGCTTCCAGGCACAGCAACTGCCTTCCCATCAGGTTGGAAGGAAACTTTCTGTGGTAACTGGAGGAGAACGTGCTTAGTGTGACATTCTTATCACCTCAGGTTGCCATGTCTTTTGTGTTTTCCTTACATGACTATCTGATTTTTCCTTCTACCTTAATATTAATATTAACACCTTTTGCTGATATTAATGCTTTTATAGATTCCCATCAAAGGCAGGTTAGGCCCAGCAGCCCTGCCCCATGTCCCTCTTCCACGGATTTACCCTCTCTGATGATTTCCCTCTCTTCTCTCAGACCCCCGGTAGCTCCTCCCTTCTTCTCGTGGTGTTTGGATAACCTTCATGTACTGCTTTCCTGGGCAAAGCTCAGGCAGGAGGAAACGTGCAGGCTCTCACCAGCCTGTGCCTAGATCTTGTACTCTGTTTCATTCCTGTCTGCCTCTTTCATGGTGCCCTGCACCAACTTAAGTTCCCTACTAGATAATGCCTGACAGCATACAAAGATGCTGTAATTTCTCTAAACTTAAGAGAAGAAAAGAAAGAGAGAAAGAAAACCTGCTTAACTCCTTGTGGCTACTACACCTTTCTCTGCTCCCCAGTTAGGATGGGGAACCTCAGAAGAGTTGTCTATACACGTTCTCTTGTCAGACTTCCATCTTCACTATTTCTCAGAATTCCTTTGTCTGGGTTATCAATGCTTCCTTCCTTGCCAAATCCACTGTTCTGCTCTGAGTTCTGTTCTCACTGCATCTATGGCAATGCCTGACACAGCAAATCACCTCTTTCTTTCTGAAAGGACTTCATTTCAGTTGGCTTTGGGGACACCACTCTCTTTTGGTTTCTCTCCTACTGGTCATTCCCTTTCAGTCTCCTTCGTTGACTCTAAAACCTGCTGTGACTCAGGTATCCATCCTTAGAACTTGTCTCTTCTCTGTCTCCTCAATTCTCAAATGATCTTGTATGTACACTCTCTTGCATATATACTGATGTTTCCCAAATCTCTATTTCCAGTTCAGATCTCTTCCTTCACCTCCAGACTTTGATCACATATTTCAGTCTATTTATCTCTCCTTGGATATCTAAAATGCATATAAATGTAAATTCTATCAGTCTGGTCTAACCACCAACACCTCTGCTCTAGACTTTTAAGTATTTTCTCTGTTTCTTTCCTTGCTACCTTATTTGTAACATAGTGTCAGGAAGCTTTTCACTACTGTAACAAAATACTCAAGTTTCACTTTGGCTCACAATTTCGGAGGTTTCAGTCTATAGTCAGTAGTCTTACTGCTTTTGGGCCTGTGGTGAGACAGTACATCACAGCGGGTTGCACACAGAGGAGCAGGGATTCTCACCCCATGGCCAGGAAACAAGAGAGACGGAGGAAGACTCGAGTCCCATAATCCACTTCAAGGGCACACCTTGAAGTGATCTAAGATTTCTCACCAGGCTTTACCTTCAAAGTCTCCAAAACCTCCCAGTAGTGCCAGGGGCTGGGGACTAAGCCTTTAACACATGGGCCTTTGGGGGAACATTTAGATCCAAACTGTGGCAAACATAATGATCCTCTTAAAATAAGCTAATCCCTATCACCACTCTGCTCTGCTGAAAACCCCAAAGACTTCTTGTCTCAAAATAGGAGCCAGAGTTCTCTGAGCTTTTCCCCCATCTCTCTGACTGCACAGCTACCATGTGTCCTTCCCACCTCTGCTCCAGCAGCACAGGACTTTTACTGTAACTTGAAGATGCCAAGTGACTTGCACCTCTATGTCTTGTCCTTTCTCCTCCTGGAGCACACTTCCTGGATGTCCTACTTACTTGTTTCATCTCTTCCTCTAGGTCTCTGTTCAAACTCCACCTTTTAAGGAAAGGCATTTTCTCATTTATGAATCAGCAGGCCTGTTCCTAATCTCCCATTCTCTGTCCCCCTCATAGGTTCTGATAAGCACATAAGATACTGCTAACTTGTTTATTTTCTGACTCTCTTCTAGAATGTAAACTCCTAGGCATTTTTATTCTGGTCTCTGTTCTATGTCTAATTCTTAAAATAGTACCTCACTAGTGCTTGGTTCTGCATAAACATTATTTGAATAAATGAAAGCTTTAATGAGAAATAGAAATCTAAATAATTAAGCAACAGTTCTTAGAATTGGCCAGGGATGACATATTCATGACTACAATTTTTATTTTGTTTTCGGAATCCCCAGACTCATGATTTTGGCATTTTTATCTCTTTGGTCAATTTTGATGTTGGTTCCCCCCAAAAGGTAAAGGAGTGCTTGATTTCTTGCTAACCATTTTGGGTTTAGGACCCTTGCATTATGAACATGGGACATCTGCAGAAGAGACTTAGTACTTAAGGATCACGGTAATTGAATTTTTCAGTATTAAATTTTGCGTGTCTCCTGTACTGGTCAGGGGACTGCAGAAAATAAATGGCATATACAAATTGGGTAATTTAACTAGAGTTTTTAATAAAAGTATCACTTTCAAACTACAAGGTGGAGTAATACGCAAAGGCTGATAGAAGCCCTTTCTGGTGTTACCCAAGCCTAAAGCAGGAAGGGGAGGGAAAGAGAAAGGCCTTAGTGAGGACAAGGGGAGGGAAGGCTATTAGAACCCTCGGGAAAAGCTGTGACAGAGGCTACCTGACAGGACCAGCAGCCTTGTGTTGAGGGCTTTACCCATCCTCTGTAAACCCCAAGGGTTGGGATTGGTTTGGGGTGGGATGGGATGGGGAGCTGAGGAAATAAATATCCTGACTTCTTTGTCCTCCTGTCTTCTGATTGCTGGCTGGGGCTTCCCACTGGGTGGACCTGATTGGAAATCAGTAGAGGGGGAGCCCTGGGCTGTCACTGCACAATGCAGTATCTGTGGCAGACAGCAGGAATAGGAGTGCAAACGGCAGGCATCCAGCAGTGCTGCCTCTTGCACCACAGCCTAGCTCTACTTCAACATGGGTTTTCTTATCCTTCACACAACAGCCAAAACAAAACCATCACATGTTCACATTAGTCCCGTTTAAAACCAAATCATCCAACAGCTTTCCACTGCACTTGAAATAAAATCCAAAGCCACCCTTGGATGTCTCAGATCCAAGGTGGCCTGGCTGACTCACCCTTGCATCTGAGTTGACTCTGGGTTGCTGTGCCCACTTACAGTGGCTGTTACTTCCAAGACTGAGTGAATCTCATTGTTCACACTGCTCTTTGCTAACTCAGCTCCCTCTGTGCAGAACACCCTTTCCTAAACCCTTTACCTTCCTGGGTGCTTCTCCTGACTCTGGTCACTTAGACCTCACCAGCTCAGGGAGCACTCCCTGTCCTCCTAGTCTGGGGTGGGTCTTCTACTTATTCTCTGTCTAGGAACAGTGGCTTTTCCTTCTCTCCCTCTTTTTATTTGTTTTAGTCTCACTGTAAGCACAGGAAGTATCTCTAGACACAGGCCTTCTCTTTCTTATTCACTCTATTAGACTCAGAATCCAGAACAATTTCTAACCCAGATGGTTTCTCAATAAATATTTGGTGCTTGAGTGAATAAGCAGTTCTTTCAATAAAAATATCTTCCCACTTGTGCAATAATTAAAAAAGGAAGCATCTTACCTTTGAGGCTATTTTCAATATAGTTGGATGTTTATACTTGTAGTATTTGGGGGATATTAAATATATTACTATTTAATATCTAACTGAATAAAACATACCTATTAATAATAGGGCTAATTTTTTATATCTCTGACAGATCATTTTCTGGGGTTGGCCTATTATGTCTTTAACAAAAATTAAGATAAAAAATGAGCAATATCCTCTCCCTAATCCCCAATCCTCTCCTGACCAGTACAGGAGAGAAGCAAGATTCACAGCATGGCTAATTACATGTCACTAAATTTTCAGATGACTGATTTGGAAGGAGGTCAGGTGTAGTGACCAGGGCTGAGATTTAGAGTCAGGAAGGACTTGGGCAAAATCTAGTTAAGCCACTTACTGGTTGGATAAGGCTGTGACAGTTGTAGACTATGTAGGCTTTCTGTAATGTAGCTTTTTCCTCTGTACATACAAGGACAATGTTGCTTAATTCTGGAATAAAATCACAGGTAATAACATGGATCTGCTCTATATCTATCCTTTTCTTTTTAATAAAACACATGATCGAATAACCCCTCTTTTGTCCATAGTTGCTGCTTCATCAGTACTTTTCCCCTAATCCATGCTTTATTAGTCTTTGGAACTCATGTTCATATTCTGGTTATTGGGAATCTTGCTAGAAGGTGTTCCTGTCCGTATGTCCCTTTATGAAGTTGAACTCACTCTCTGGTGGAAGGAGCTTGGTGATCAGCTGTGCCCATGACAAATTATAGACCCATCAGGTTTTCAGTTGGCATCATATTTGCAGACAAATGTAGATAGCACTTTTGTGCAGCAAAACACTTTGTTAGCATTTGCCCCTAAGGGATCTTATAAATTGGAAGAAAAGTCACTGAAACCTTGTACAATACTCATCTCATTACAGAAGGAAAACCAAGTTTGTATGACAATAAGCTATGGGCCTGCTTTTGAGAAGAGAAGCCCAAGCCACAGTGGAAGCCCATATCCACTCTATGGAGAAGTAAGACTAGTTTAGGTTTTGTCTTTGTTTCTTTTCAGTTAACTTTAATGTGTTTGGAATACATTCTCTATGCTAGGTACTTTCTTTACTCTTTAAATGAGTTTGGAATTAGGAAGAATACAATGTAGAAATATTTGGGCATATGTGGTTTTAGTAATGTTTGACCAAAGAATAGAATACTTTCTATTAGTTTGGGAATTTATTAGTGCTGTATGTTTAATCTGGAAATACTAAATTTCTAATGCATGTATTTACTGGCTAGCCTCATTCCTTTGTTTTTGTTTGTTTTGTTTTGTTTTGTTTTGCCATAGAGCTTCACTATGTAGTTCAGACTGGCCTTGAACTCACTATGTAGTCCAGACTGACCTTGAACTCGCAATGGTCCTTCTGCCTCAGCCTCTTGAGTGCTGGGACTACAGGTGTGCACCACCATGCCCGGCTGTGGAGACTAGTGCCTTAAAAGATTCAAATAAGTTCCGTTCAAAGCTATATACTTACGATTCTTAATAGGTGCTGACTGTAGTAAAGACCCAGTCCCTGCCCTGTAGGGCTTTACAGACTGGATTAGTGTAGCTTAACTTATTTAATCAATGTTCCACTTTTCTAAATATAAGGATCGTGGACCCTCCTTGTGTATTATTTAAAACTTGAAATAAGTTAAGTGGAAGACAACTAGTTAAAGCCCTACCATATTTTTGAATTACCTATAACCTGTAAATTTATTCATGTCCCCCTGAGAAATACTGACCTAATTGGTGACATGAGACATCACACCTTTTACAAATGTGCCACTTATTAAGTTTCACATGTTCAGTAGGGACCAGTGGTTGGAAATCAATGGTTCAATGGGCCCAGTGCAGACCACAAAGTTGCTGTTTTAGCCTTTTTAATCAGGCCAACACTTAAAATGGAGATATTTTCTATAAAATGGAGATCTTTGGCTTCTCTCCAGACATTAGAAGATCTGGTAGTAATGAGCTTGTGTTTACGCATGGCAGCAACGGGGTGGGGCTGACCACCTGCTGCCGACTGTAGGCAGGGCATGTTCTCTTCAGTCCTGTGTCCCTACCACTCCTGCAGTGAGTGCATTTTTCACCTGGAAATTGGTTAGCATCATGCAAATAACCTTCCTGCTCCTGGAAAACACTTGAGCTTGGGGGTCCTGGTAGAATCCAGAGAGAGGAGATTGAAGGATTTTCAGAGTAGACTAGATGAACCTTGAGATATTGGTAGGATTTGCATACTTGAAGAGGTGCTGAGAGGAGGTCATCCAGGCAGAATGGCTTTGATGTTGATTTCCACCAGGTTTTCTTCTATCATGTTTAAACTGCTTAAGGAGGCAGATGATTTGCTTTTATCTTAAAAAGGAAAGGTGTCTTAACATCAAGATTCTTCCTTACACCCTTGCAACCTTGCAGTGTGAGTGTGATATGCTTTCTTTGCAGGAAGGAGAAAAGGGAGAAGAACAAGTAAGAACTATAGCTGGGTGTAACTCAGGTTCCAGCAATAGGAGACGGTTAGGCTTATGGATTTATCATTTAAGATGATGTATCTATAAGTGTCGAAGGTTTAAATGTTTAGAAAAACTGTGCTATTGCAACAAAGGTCCAGATCTGTTAAGGAATACAAAGCTGACAAAAATATTATTGTATATCTTGCAAAAGGTAGTACAAACTTCTCTGCATAGTAGTCTGGCCAGTCCTTTACGAAGGCAACTGGGCATATAAAAGAGAAGAAATGGTAAATTTTGACCAAGATACGTTCAAGGTCAAGTTTGTGTCCCCAGAGCTGTCTTTTGTCATCAGAGACACTCAGTAACCTGCAGTAGTTTCCAAACCAGTCTCTGCTTATTCATGGAATTGCCCCATGGACATCACACTTCTCCAGGAAAAAAAAAGAAAGACACTTTCAGGATAAATTGCATCTATGAGTAGTAACACCTCATATTTGATTGTTTTTAGGTTTCAAATTAATTAGCCTTTGATTACAGGCAGGCAGAAGGCTGAGGAAGGATGCAGAATTGGTAGTTTGTTGTGTTTTAGAATTATTGGAGAATATTAAATGGGGAAGTTTTATTTTCCTGGAGAGACAAGATCCCTTGTATAGTTTGATATTTCCTCAGTCTTCAGAAGACCTACCATGAGGATTTATTCGTGTTAAACTGAACACAGATCTTCTTCTAGAGGAAAGGCCCTTTTATTGATCCTGACCTTTTCCTTTTGCTGGTAAAGGCTTGTTGAGTTGCCTTTTAAACAACCAGAAATCACTGTGTTTCTTTTTCTTATAATCTTTTACTTATCCTATTCAGAGACCTTACATGCTTAAAAATCAATTTCCTGTGGAAATCGTGAAACGGCACCCCTCAGCAAACAGTGCAGAGTATAGAACCCCTTAACACATCTCATGTGTTGTGCTCAGGGGGGGTGTTCAACACTTAATTGTCCCAAGCCTGCCCTGTTCTCTTTGCCTTTCTCTTGCTGTTTCCATCTTGTTAGTCCCCACGAGAGATACTTCAGACTAGATTTCAGCTACTAGTGCCCTGAGAAAACTCGAAGCACTGAGTTGGGATTACATTAGCTGGAAGAATCGAGAAATTAATTTTCTTCAAGAGAAGAATGGCATGTCTGGCCAAACAGAATATTGCCTAATGTAATAGACCTCCCAAATGAAATGGGGAGCTAATCGTTCCTTTACCTGGGGGTGTGAGATTATTGAATTCCTGATCCCTGTATAAATTAACATCCAAACCCAGGGGTCTACCCCTCCCCCTGCCAGTCATTTTCCCCCTTCTGATTGTTCTGGACAGGAATGTTGCTGTCATCTGCTGGAGTCTCACACATCTTCAGCTGGCTCCAAGTCAGGGAATAGAAAAATTAATGGATTGGAACTTAATCCATAACTCCCTGACTCTGCAGCTTTATTTTTTAATAGTTCATAAACTTCTTATTTTCCCTTTTAGCTTAGATTTCCTCTGTGGTGAGGAAAGGTCTGGCAGACTTTAGATCTGCCTCATAAAAATGCTGTAAAGGACAATGCTGGGTTGTGTGAATGCTGTAATTCACCTTCATGTAATATTCAAGAACTGCCCCAGAGTTTGTGTCTGAATTTGTTCTAATATAAAGAACCCTGGGGTCAACAATACAACCCTTTCCAGATGGATTAAGTTTTGCATTCTTAAAGACCTAGGCGGCCCATGGAGATCGCTTCTCTTAGAGTTGTCAAAAGCATTACGACCAAGACCACAACACACGCCTACTGGACACCCAGAGATCTCTATTTTGAAATTTCTAAAGCGACATAGTAGAATATGTATTTTTCAAAAGATAACTAAATTAAGTGTCTGTCTTTTAGGATTAAACTCTGTGGCATCTATTTTGCTACCTTTATCCCTCTACTAAGTGATAGAATTGGTGATTTCTGGGAGAGGTAAATTTTGAGAAACATCTTTTATAGGATACATGTTCCTCACACAAAGCATTTTAGTAGCAAACAGGCCTGGATGGGATTTGAAAGAGTGGTATTTGCTTAGGTAAAAGCTCCTAAAGCAGAATTTATCCCGAGCTGTGAGTTTGAATAGTTAAAGGCACAAAATCAGCCATTGCCAAGAAGTTAGAGAGGAAGTCTCACTTTTCAGCACTGATGTGTCCTTTGCCCTCAGAAGGGCTGGCCAGTGCCCACTCACCCAGTCTCCTTCTGTTTTCCATCCTTGTCACTGCCCTTCAGGTGGCATAGAAGCCTCTGTTTTGTGTGCTTCTCGTGGGAAATGGAGGCCACAGCTGATTCTCTTCTTTCCAGGCCTTCACATTCATTTCTTGAGAAACAAAAAATTAGTACAAAATTGAATTGTGTATAATTTGTGTAATTTCTTCCTGAAGTATACTTTCTATTTTTTTTGTGTGGGTACCGGGGGTCAACCTCAGGACCTCGCGTGCCAGCAGGCACCCGTGCCGCTGAGCAATATCACCGGCCCTTTTTTCGTATGTGGGTTCTGGGAGTTGAACTTGGGCCCTCGTGCTTGCCAGGCAGGCGCTTATGCCACTGAGCCATCTCACCAGCCCTACTTTCTATTTTTGAGGCGACATATTTTTTGCTTTCTTAATGTTTCTTTCATCCTTCCCGAAATGAAAATAGTTCTTTTTTCTTCATGGTTTTTGTATGTGCCTTTGGCATAAACTAAAGAAGAGAAGTTGAAATTTAAACACTCAGGGTATTAGAATTTTGCAAATTTCCTTCCAAATATCTCCCTATATGTGCACATAGGAAAATACAAAATTTTATATATGTTTTACATAATAAGTATAGCATTCCATATGTAGTTTTGTAACCTAGTTTTAAAGCTTAATATCACCCTTTTATGTTAATAAGAATGCATGTGCATCATTTCAAAAACTGAATAATGTTCCATTTATAGATACACCACTATTTATTTAATCTGTCACTTTTTGATGGACATTTAGATTGTATATTGTATTTTTAGTTTTGTATATTATAAAGAATGATAGAACAAGGATCCTTATACATTTACTGGTATTTGACAAGCTGTTTCCTTAACATATATCCTAAAAATGAAATTGCTACATAAAATGTAAAATTTAAAAATAGTTGCTACCCTGCCTTTCAAAGAGGTACTAATTTCTATTCATCCCATCTATGCCCAGGACAATTCCTTCAGGCTGTCACAAACACTGAGTAACATGAATTTGTTAGATCTTTGTCAAATTGAGAGATACAAAGAAATTGTTATGATTTTTGTTTGAATCTCTTTAATAGTGAGGTTAAACATTTTTCTCATTATTGGCTTTTTTTGTGTGTGAGTTACCTGTTCATGTCCTTTGCCCATCTTTCTGTTAGGCTTTTTGCTTGTTTCTTATTGTAAGAATTGTTCTACAGTCTGTGAACAGGAGTTCTCAGGAAAGCATTGCAAAAGAATACAGTATTGGGGGTCGGTGAGATGGCTCAGCAGCTTAAGCGCCTGCCCGGCAAGCGCAAGGGCCCGAGTTCGACTCCCGGAACCCACATACGAAAAAGGGGCCGGTGATATCGCTCAGCGGCACGGGCGCCTGCTGGCGCGCGAGGTCCTGAGGTCGACCCCCCGGTACCCACCAAAAAAAAAAAAAAAAAGAATACAGTATTAAAGTGAAAGATGAGTTTATTACTATCTCACCCTAAATAGCCATCTAACCACTTGTCCTTCCATTTCCTTCTGTGTAAGGTTAGCAAAGAGGAGCCAGTCATTTCTTCAGTGGTAATAGAGGAAATAGTTATTAAAATGAACCATGTAGCTTTCACAATCAGCATGTTAGTGTCTTCTGCTGTTCTAATCACTGTCTATATGCTTGGTTGGAGAAATAAGGATTTAAATTCTAGGCTTATAGAGATGGCTGAACACATGACCCCTGATGCTGGATTGGAGAGATTGACAGGAGTTTACTAGTCATGTACACTTACAGTCCTGGGGAGAGGGAACTGAATGCCACACAAGATCACATGGGAGTTGCACGTGGGAATGGAGTGATTAGTCAGGGGTCGTGAGAGGCAGGCTTTGCAGTACCAAGAAGATGGGGTGGCCCCCATTCCTGCAGGAGGGTGGAATAATGCCATGACTGGAAAATGAAACCCACTACTCAGGGGTAAGCAGAAACTGTGCTGGTCCCCTTGATTGGAAGGATTGTTTGACTAGGGGACTTCATCTATAGGAGCACAGTAGGGAGGAGCACAGTAGGGAGGAGCACGGTAGGGAGGAGCACTTATGGTTAAGCCATTTAAATCCCTCCCGATTTTCCCCAGATGCTCAGGTGTCACGTAATAATTTTTAGGTCTTCATGTCTACCTTCAACAGGCAAGCTCCCAGTCCTCTTTGCCTTTGAGTTCCTGAAAACTCTGCCTCTTTAGGGCTCCATGTCACAACCCTGTCCAGGGAAGCAGCATGGCATGAGTCAGACATTCTCCAAGTAAGACAAACATGCTTTGATCCCACCTCTGTCTCTTACTAGGTGTTTGACTTTGGACAAGATATGTGATCTCTCAGGCACAGTTTCTATGAAATAGAGGTAGTACCTTTCTCATAGAATAACATGTAAGGAGTTCCTGGCATAGTGCTTTAGATCCTAATTCTTCAGTGTCTTTCAATCATCAGTCTTAGTCTGCCTAACATCTAAATGTATTAACTAAGGATTGTTGCAAATCTCTCACCCTCTTTTTCTCTTCCTTGGCCCCTGAAGAAAGAGATGCACATTTCCTGTGGCTTCAGCTTATACCAAAAGGGAAATGACTCCCAGGTTGCATTTAATACACTGATCATTCTCTGATCTCTTTTCCCACATTTCCCACTGTCTCACAGATATTTTCACTGCAGCACCTTATTTGGCATGTTTAATGTTTTCTCCTTAAACCAGTACCTTTGTCTTAGATACTTCACTTTGTTGTGGAGACAAAATACATGACACTCAAAGTTAAAGGGGGAAAGGTTTATTTAGCTCACAGTTTGTAGAGCTTTCAGTTCATAATCTGCTGGCTCCAAGGCTAGGTGGCACATGGCAGAGGGGCAACTGTTCATGGTGGGGGAAGACAGCAAAAGCAACAATCGAGGAGAGACAAGCCTCTTTCTGTCCCTTATATTGTATGCAGGCTACCCGCACTGGGGCAGGTGTAGCACTCACACCCTCAATCCTAGCTGGAACTATGCCAAACCAATCAGTGGAGTGATTTACTAATCACATGCCCTTAATACCAGCATCTCACACTGCAGATCCAGCCACCTCTGAAAAAGCCCTTTGACCCCATGAGTCTTTGAGGGGACATCTAGACACAAACCAAAACAACCTTCTTCTAGGTAGGTACTGGTAACACCTCTTCTATGTGTTAGTGGTGTCAACAGTCTCTCTGTGCTATAGTTTGGTTTCAGTATCCCTGAAAAGACCATCTGGCACTACTGGGAGGTGGTAGAACCTTTAAGAGCTGAGGTTTAGAGGGAGGCCTTCAGGTCATTGTGGACATGCACTTAAAAGGAGGCCCTGTTCTCTTCCTCTTGCTCTTTCATTTCCTGCCATGAAATGAACAGGCTTTCTCAACCACACAACCCCACCCTTATATGCTATAGGCCCACTAGGAGCTGGGCCACCCAGCCATACACTAAAGCCTCTAAAACTGAACCAAAATGAACTCTTCCTCTTTAGAATTTGATTATCTCAAGTATTTTGGTATAGTATTGGAAAACTGACTAACTCAATGTTCCTAAATCTTTAGCTTCCCTTTGAAGCCTGTAATAACTCAGCTGTCAAGAGCTACTGGTATCGTCTCCCACAGAGTGGCTTTAATCCACACTGTCCACTTCATTCCCCAGAATCAGAATCAGTGTCTTTAGAGTTAGACAGTTGGCATGAGGATTCCAGATGATAATGAGGTGACCCACTCAGAACCCCAGAGTTGGCAAGAAGATTCTTTTAAGCTGAAGACATTTAGGATTCTACAGATACAGAAAGAAGCCATCCCTAAGCTTCTCTTATCTGACTACAAGCAGAACCTTCTGGAGGTGAACTTTCCATAAATTCCTTCTTCAGGGTAGTTTTTACTCCTAGGAAGGAGTTTAAGAGTAAACCTACCATAAATCTTCCCTCTGGGGGAGCTTATGGCAGTGAAGGAATTGGAAAGACCCTTGTACCTGTATAAACAGACATTCTTATCTCCTATTTATCTTTCCTAAAGAAGCCAATTGTTTTTCCAGTAAGGGACTTTTCTGTCAAACCCTCCCCCCACAATGAAGTTAGGCTGTAAGCCTCTACTAATCTACTTCTTTGCTAAGAATCCATATGCATATGCATAAACTTTTTTTTTCTCCAGGTAATCCATCTTTTGTCAGTTTAATTTGTAGGCCCCAATCATGAAAATAAGAGAGAGGAAATCTTTCTTTCTGAATTCTTAGCTCATCTGCAAACTTCCTTCTTATCCCTCAGGTATTGTATGTTTATATCCACTTCCTAACAAGTCTTTGAGAGACTCATCCATGATGTTGTCTCTATTCCAAAGCCTCCCACGGCTCCGTGGTGCCCATGGAAGGAAGAATGTCCCTCAGCCTGGTGTTCGGGACCCCCAACAATCTAGGCACAGCTCATTTTCTTCTTCATGTCTCAAGCATTTGTATGTTTCATCAACTGATTTTTTTAAGTCCATGGATCATGTATTGTCCTGAATCGCCTTTGTATATATTTCTTTCTATCATGTTTTTATTAGTGCATTTTTAAATTATATAATAGTGATGTCCATTTTGGGAATTGATACATTCCTATAATAAATATTTTCTCATTTTCAGTCCCTTTGCCCCTGAACATCTTTTCACTGATTCCCTTTCCTATCTTGTAAGAGTCTATCTTCTAGTTTCTTTTATTCATTTATTTATTTATATTTGAGGTTTCTCATATAAAAGAAAGCATGCAACATTTACCTAAGTCTGGTTTATTTAGCTTAGCATGATAGTCTCAAATTCCATCCATTTTCTTACAAATGACATGATTTCATTCTTCTTTATGGCTGACTAATATTCTGATATATACTGTCTTTATCCATTTATCTGTTGATGGGCATTTAGGCTGTTTCCAGAGCTTAGCTATTATTCATTGCACTGCTAGAAATATGGATATGTATTTATATGATCTCTTTAATTCTTTTGGAAATATATCCAGGAGAGATAAATCTATATAAAAATGGAGTTTCTATTTTTAGATTTTTAAGAATTTCCATATTGACTTCCACACAATTCCATCAACAAATATAGGGACTCCTTTTCCCCCCTCACCTCATCCTCTCCAGCATTCAATATTTTTTGCATTTTTGCTGATAGCCATTCTGACTGGGTTAAGATGGAATCTAAGAGTTGTTTTGATTTACATTACCTAATGGCTGAAGACGTTGAATATTTTTTCATATGCATATTGGCCTTTTGTACTTCTTTCTGGAAGTGTCTGTTCAAATTCATTTGCCATTTTATGGATTGGACTATTTGATCTTTTGCAAGTTAATTTTTTTGAGTTTTTATATGTTCTAGATTATTAATCCTCTATCAGAAGAGAAACTAGCAAATAATTTCTCCCATACTTTGGGTTCCTTTTTAACTCTGTTTCCTTTGCTGTGCAGAAGCTTTTAAATTTGATGTAATCCCAATTTGTTGAGTTTTTAAAATTTATTTTAAAAGGAAAAAACAATAAAAATGATACAGAAGTTCAAAACAAGATAATAGGAGATTAACAATAGTTAATATATTATGTATTGTTATCTTCAAGTAGTTGCTCAGATTACAAGATATAGGCATGAAAAATTGATCAAACAATGTAAGCACAAACCATTCTTTTCAATGAACTAATAGAGATTAATGGTTTAATTATCTTATCTATCTTTCGTATGTGTGTGTGTGTGTGTGTGTGTGTGTGTGTGTTCTTTTCCCTTCTTTATTTTCTCCTTTCCCCCATCCCAGTTGTTTTTTTCTTTTGAGCAGTTTCTTCCCCTTTCACTATCACAATATCTATTCTACATTTTGGATCTTTTTAGTCTTTCATTTTTTTTTTACATTAGGGAGACAATACGATATTTACACATGCAAGTCTGATTTATTTCACTTATGAGTATGGTCTCAAGTTGCATCCATTTACTTATAAAAGCCTCAAGTTTATCTTTCTTTATAGCTGAGTAGCACTCCAT
Source organism: Erethizon dorsatum (assembly GCA_028451465.1). Lineage (NCBI taxonomy): Eukaryota > Metazoa > Chordata > Mammalia > Rodentia > Erethizontidae > Erethizon > Erethizon dorsatum. The sequence goes on along the minus strand of CM051825.1, from coordinate 91,587,582 downwards.
TGTATAAAAAGACCACATCTTTTTTGTCCATTCCTCAGTTAATGGGCATTTGGATTGTTTCCAAGATCTGGCTATTACAAATTCTGCTGCTATAAACCTGGGTGCACATATATCGCTGTGGTATGATGTTTTCAATTCTTGTGGGGAAGAATGGGATGTCCCATTTGACCCAGAAGGGGAATAGCTGGGTCGAATGGGACATCAAATCCTAGTTTTTTGATGAATCTCCACACTGATTTCCACAGTGGTTGTACCAGTCTACACTCCCACCAACAGTGGAAAAGGGTTCCTTTTTTCCCACAGACCCACCAGCATTCGTTATTGGTTGATTTCTTGATGATAGCCATTCTTTCTGGCGTGAGATGGAATCTCAGTGTTGCTTTAATTTGCATTTCTTGAATGATCAATGATGTTGAACATTTTTTCATATATTTACTTGTCATTTGTATTTCTTCATCTGAGAAGTGTACATTCATCTCAGATGCCCTTTTTTGGATTGGGTCTTTGAATTTGGGGCATCTGATTTTTTCAATTCTTTATATGTTCTAGATAGAAGTCCTTTGAGGGACAGTTGGTAAAATTTTTTCCCATTCTGTGGCTCTTTTCACTCTGTTGGTGATTTCTTTTTTTTTTTTTTTTTTTTTTTTTTTTTGGTGGGTACCGGGGGGACGACCTCAGGACCTCGCGCGCCAACAGGCACCCGTGCCGCTGAGCGATATCACCGGCCCCTTTTTCGTATGTGGGTTCCGGGAGTCGAACTCGGGCCTTCGCGCTTGCAAGGCAGGCGCTTAAGCTGCTGAGCCGTCTCACCGGCCCACTGTTGGTGATTTCTTTTGATGTGCAAAGACTTTTTAATAAGATGAGATCCCAGCTGTTGATTCTTTGGAGTATTTCACATGGAGTTTAGGTTTCGTTCATGAAGTCTTTCCCTACCCCTATGTCTTTAAGATTTCTACCTACTTTCTCTTCCAGTAGATTTAGTGTTTATGTTTTAATATTTAGATCTTTGACCCATTTTGACTTTAGTTTACTGCATGGTGATAGACATGGGTCTAGTTTTAGTCTTCAGCATGTGGAAAGCCAGTTTTTCCAACACCATTTATTAAAGAGGCTATCTATCTTCCAGGGAACATATTTGGCACCTTTGGCAAAGATAAGGTGGCTGAGTGTGTTTGGAGTTTTGTCTGCATCTTCTAACCTGTTCCACTGATCCTCAGGTCTGTTTTCTTGCCAGTACCATGCTGATTTTATCACAGTAGCTTTGTAGTATAGTTTCAGGTTGGGGATTGTGATGCCTCCTGCCTTGCCTTTGTTGCCCAGGATTGCCTTTGCTATTCTAGGTCTCTTCTGTTTCCAAATGAATTTTAGGAATGTTTTTTCTAGATCTGTGTGTCATGCTAATAGTATTTTGATCAGGATTGCATTAACCATGTATAACAGTTTTGGGAGCATGGCCATTTTCACAATGTTGGTTCTTCCTATCCATGAGCAAGGGAATTCTTTCCATTTTCTGGTATCCTCTTTGATCTCCTTTTTCAGCATACTGTAACTTTCAATATATAGATCCTTTACTTCCTTTGTTAAAATGATTCCTAAGTTTTTTTTTTTTGGACGCTATTGCAAAAGGTGTTGTTTCCCTAATTTTTCTCTCATGAGTTTCTTGTGTACAGGAATGCTACTGATTTTTGAGTGTTGACTTTGTATCTACCTATGCTGCTGAATTTGCTTATTAAATCTAGTAGTCTTTTGGTGGAGTTTTTAGGGTCTTCTATGTAGAGTATCATGTCATCTGTGAATAATGATAATTTAACTTCTTTCTTTCCTATCCTTATTCCTTTTTTCTCTCTCTTGTCTAATTGCTCTGGCTAACGTTTCCAGAACTCTATTGAATAGGAGTGGTGATAGTGGACATCCCTGTCTTATTCCTGATTTTAGAGTGAAAACTTTGAGTTTTTGTCGATTTAGTATGATGTTGGCTATTGGTTTGTCATAGATGGATTTTATCCAGTTGAGGCAGAGACCATCTATTCCGATTTTCTGTAAGGTGTTTTTTTTTTTTTTTAATCATGAATGAGTGTTGCACTTTATCAAAAACTTTTTCTGCATCTATTGAGGTGATCATGTGATTTTTGTCTTTGGCTCTGTTGATATGGTGTATTATGTTTAATGATTTGTGTATGTTGAACCATCCCTGCATTCCTGGGATGAATCCCACTTGGTCATGGTGTATAATCTTCGTGGATGATTTGCTGCATTCTGTTTGCTAGTATTTTATTGAGGATTTTTGTATCTATGTTCATTAGGGAGATTGGCCTGTAGTTCTCTTTTTTGGTTGGGATTTTCTCTGGTTTTGGTATCAGGGTAATACTTGCCTCCAGGAATGAGTTAGGGAGAATTGCTTACTTTTCAATTTCATTAAAAAGTTTGAGGAATATTGGTATTAAATCTCTAAATTTCTTGTAGAATTCAGTGGTGAATCCATCAGGACCTGGGCTTTCCTTTGTTGGTAAGTTTTTAATTATGTTTTAACTTTCATTAACTGATATTGGGTTATTCAGAATTTTTACATCTTCCTGATTCAGCTTTGGTAATTCCATGCTTTTCTAGGAATCTGTCTATTTCTTGTGTGTTTTCCATCCTATGTGAGTAAATATTTTCAAAGTAGGTATTGATGATCTTCCGAATTTCCACAGGATCTGTAGTGATTTCACCCTTTTCATTCCTCATTGCGTGAATTTGAGTTTTTTCTTTCTTTTTTTTTTTTTTTTTTGTCGGTACCGGGGGTTGACCTCAGGACCTCGCAGGCCAGCAGGCGCCCGTGCCGCTGAGCGATATCACCGGCCCTTTTTTCGTATGTGGGTTCCGGGAGTTGAACTCAGGACCTTACGCTTGCCTGGCAGGCGCTTATGCCACTGAGCCATCTCACCAGCCCTTTCTTTCTTTTTTTGATATGGTTAGATAGGGGTTTATCAATTTTGTTTATTTTTTCAAAGAACCAACTCTTCAATTCATTAATTGTTTGTATTGTTTTCTTAGCCTCAATTGAGTTAATTTCTGCTCTGATCTTTATAATTTCCTCCCTTATATGGGCTTTGGGCTTGTCTTGCTCTTCTTTTTTTAGAAACTTGAGGTGCAGCATTAGGTTGTTTATTTGTGCTCGTTCTGTTTTCCTGATGTGAGAAATCACTGCTATAAGGTTCCTTTTTAGGACTGCTTTCATTGCATCCCACAGGTTCCAGTATATTGTATTTGCATTTTTGTTTGATTGTAGATATTGTTTAATTTCTTCTTTAATTTCATCTGTGACCCATTGGTTGTTCAGGAGGGTGTTATTTAATTTCCATGTGTTTATGAGTTTTTTGTGGTTTCTTTTGCCATTAATTTCCAGTTTCACTGCACTATGGTCAGATAATATGGATGGGATAATTTTAGTTCCTTCGCATTTATTTAAGCATGTCCTATGGGCTAGTATATGGTCTATTTTAGAGAATGTCCCATGTGCAGCTGAGAAGAATGTGTATTCTGATGTTGTTGGGTGGAACACTCTGTAAACGTCTACTAAGTCCATTTGTTCACGTGTTTGATTCAGTTCTGTTATTTCTTTGCTGATTGTTTGTCTAGTTGATCTATCTCTTTGTGACAATGGGGTATTATGGTCCCCCATTACAATTGTGTTATTGCTTATTTGATTTTTCATGTGTAGTAATATTTGTTCTTATATGGTCAGGTGCTCCTGTATTTGGTGCTTATATATTTATGATAGTTATCTCTTCCTCTTGAATTTTTCCCCTAACAAGTATGTAGTGACTTTCTTTATCTCTTTTGATCATTTTTGGTTTGAAGTTCACATTGTCTGCAAGCAAAATACCTGACCCTGCTTTTTTCTGTGTTCCTATTGCATGGAGTATTGTTTTCCACCCTTTGTCTTTCAGTCTATGAGTTTCTTTTTGAGTTATATGTGTTTTTTATATACAGCATATTGTTGGATCTTATTTCTTGATCCATTCTGCCAATCTGTTTCTTTTGATTGGTGAATTGAGGCCATTTACAATGATGATTGTAACTGATATGTATTAGCTTATCTTTGTCATGTTATTTTCCTATTGTTTGTTCCCTGCTTTTCCCCTCTGTTTAATTGCTTGCCCTGCCTGGTGGTTTCTTTCTGTTGTTCTTGGAATTGTGATCATTTTTATCTCTATCTAGAATATCTTTCAGTACCCTTTGTAGGGTTGGTTTTGTGGTCAAGAATTTCTTCAATTGTTTGTCATGGAAGTATCTAATTTCTCCATTAATTCTGAAAGACAGTTTTGCAGGGTACATCAATCTGGGTTGGAAGTTGTTTTCTTTCAGGGCTTGAAATACTTCACTCCAAGCTCTTCTTGACTTGAGGGTTTGTGTTGAGAAGTCAGCCATGATTCTAATGGGCTTTCCTTTATAGGTGATCTGTTTCTTTTCTCTAACAGCTTTTTTTTTTTTTTTTTTTTTTGTGGGTACCAGGGGTCAAACTTAGGACCTTGCATGCAGCAGGTGCCCATACCGCTGAGCGATATCACTGGCCCTTTTTTCGTATGTGGGTTCCGGGAGTCGAACTCAGGCCCTCGCGCTTGCCAGGCAGGTGCTTATGCCACTGAGCTAGCTCACTGGCCCTCTAACAGCTTTTAATATTCTGTTCTTGTGCTGGATTTCTGGGATCTTGATTATTATATTCCTGGGTGTAGATTTATTTTGGTTATGGCTGTTTGGAGTTCTATATGCCTCACTTATCTGTATGTGCGATTCTTTTCCCATGCTTGGGAAATTTTCTGCTATTACTTCTGCAAATAGTCTTTCTATGTCATTTGTGTTGACTCCTGCTTTTTCATTGACACCTGTCAGTCTTATATTGTTTTTCTTTACAGTGTCTTGGCGCTATTGAATTGTTATTTCCTGGTCCCTTGCTATTTTTAAGAGATCTTTCCTTTCATGATTGCTAGCCATGATCATGTCTTCAAGGTCTGAAAGTCTGTCTTCAGTTTTGTTTAAGCAGTTTTGTCTTCTTTCAATGGAATTTTTAATTTCCTGAATATCTCTTTGAATCTGTTTTATGCATTCTATTTCTTTCTTATATTGTTCATTCATGGTTTCCATCATTTTCTTATGCTCCTCTATGTTTTTATCTATGCCTTCTCTAGCTATGCTGAACAATTCCTTCATTATGGTTGTCATTTACTTTTTTACCTGAGATATTTTTTCTGATCTCATTTCCTCTGTAGCCTCATGGATTTGTTTCTTTACTTCACTTGCTATCTTTTTAGAAATTTTAGGTGTCTTCCAATTTCTTCTATGTTGATGTCTCCTGCACTTGTTCTGGGTTGCCTGCAGGTCTGAGATTGCATTTTGCTTTTTCATCTTGTCATTTTCTTTTTCAAAAAAAATTTTTTTATTTTGTTTTCTGTGATGATCCTTGTGAGTTTTGTAGTAGGTAGCTGTATCACTTGTATCAAGGCCTCGCTAGGAAAAGTCTATTCTTCAGGGAAGTCTTCTGTGTGTAGGAGGTTCTCAGTTTGTGTCTGTCCCAGGATTCTACCTTCCCAACTAACTGAGAGTGAGATGTCGATATCTGTTTAGCTCTGTCCCCACTCCTTTGGTGTTAGGCTGTGGTGAGGTTATTATCACAGAGCTTCCCAGTATTGTTACAGAAGGGAGAACAACTGATTACAACAGATATGACATCCTAGCTAAAATAGTACAATTAGCAATAACAATAGCATCAAGCGCAATTTAGAAATTGACAAATTTTGGTAACTGTTGATTTTATACTTTAGACCATAAGAGCAAAGTTTATAGTTATATAACAGAACCACTTGTAAATTAGGAGTTTGTATGCAAAGTGTTTCCTCTTGGTAGAGTGGTTTTACCCTGTGGTGGGGAAATTTAGGGAGGATATTTTATAAAACAAAGATAACTGGAAAGGAGTTAGAAACAAGGCTGGAGGACAAAGGATGATCATTCAAAGTTTGGGAAACTAGAGAAGGGGGTAGAAAAGAAAGAATGAAGGAGTGTTTAAGGGATTATATGAACTTGGTCTTTGGGTTTGGGGGATGGGATTAGTTTTCTGTGGCTGGAGTTCTCCCCAGCTGTTTAGAAAAGAGAGGAAAAAAGAAAACAAAAGAATGGAGAATAAAGAAGAAAGAAGAGGAAGAAAAACAAAGAGAAAAACTGAGAAAAAAAAGAGGAAAAGGAAAAGAAAGTAAGATAAAAACAAAAATAAAAGAAGAGAAAATAAAATAAAATTAGTTAAAAAAAAAAAAAGAAAGAAAAATAAAAAGAGGGCTGCCCCACCCACCTGCTTCTATTCTGTGTGTATTTGTCCCTAAGCACAATATTGTTTTGCCTAACTTACCACCTGTTGCTTTGTATTTTGGTCTTTTCAATCTCACTAGTCTTGCCTGTCCATTGTGTGTGCCCTAGTCAGGGTCCTACTGTGTGGCTGGCATTTCCCTGGTTCCCCAGCCTTATGGTGCAGGGGGAAGGGCCCATCACCTGGATTCCTCCTGCAGGCTGGTTGCTGAGTCCTAGATTCTTCCCAGGCTAACTAGCCTAGGATTATTGATGTGAACCAACTGTGGGCTTGTATTGTTACTGCTGCTTCAGACATTTCCAGGCTGCTAGTCCCACTTGTCCATCATTTGCACCCCAGCCAGGGCTCTACTGTGTCACTGGTGATCTCGGAGTCCCACGGAAGCCCTCCGGATGGAGGGAGGGGTCACCAGCGATCTTGCAGGCCCTCTGGGGCCCTCTGGATGGAGGGAGGGGTCACCGGTAATCTTGCAGGCCCACCTGGGACGTCTGGATCCCAATTTGTTGATTCTTGATATTATTTCCTGTGCTATTGGAGTCCTATTTGGGAAATTCTTGCCTGTATCTGGATTCCAATGTTTCCCTAGTGTTATCTTCTAGAAGTTTCTATGTTTCTGGTTTTCGGTGTGTTGATATTTTGTGGAACTAAGAATTGAATATAGGGCCTTTGCAATGAGCTACAGCTCCAGCCCATTTTTTAATTTTTTATTTTGAGACAAGGTTTCAAGTCTCTAAGTTTCCCAAGCTGGGCTCAAATTGGTGATCCTCCCTCAGCCTCCCAGAGTACTGAGATTTCAGGCTTGGTGAACCATACCCATCTAAAGCTTCTGTTATTTATATCTAGGTCTTTGATCCATTTTTATTTGGTTTTAGTACAAGTTGAGAGATAGGGAACCAGGTTCAATCCTCTGCAAGTGGATATTCAGTTTTCCCAGCACCATTTACTAAAAAGGCAATTTTTCTTCAACAAAAGTTTTTGGGCCCGTTGTAAAAAATGAGACGATTATGGTTGCATGAGTTGTTTTTGTATCTTCTATTCTATTACATTGATGTACATGTCTTATTGTGCCAATACCATGTTGTTTTTGTTACTATAGCATTTTAGTATAACTTGAAATTTGGTATTGTGATGCCTCCAGTTTTGCTCTTTTGCTTGGGATTACTTTCACTATTCTAAATCTTTTGTGTTTCCATGTGAATTTTAGGATTTTTTTTTCAATGTTGTGCAAAATGTTATTGGTATTTTAATAGGGATTGCATTAAATTTACAGATCGCTTTTGGTAATGTGGCCATTTTAACAATATTAAATCTGCCCACCTAGGAACAAGGTAGGGGTGGTTTCCATTTTCTAATGTCCTCTTCAATTTGTTTCTTCAGAGTTCTGTAATTTGCATTGTAATGGTCTTTTACCTCCTTGGTTAGGCTAATCCCTAAGTGTTTATTTATTTATTTTTGAAGCAGCCATGAATGGAATTGTTTTCCTGATTTCTTTCTCAGTGTGTTTATTATTGGTATACTTGTATATATTTTTCACTTTTCCTGAGAAACGAACCTTCTTATTCTCAGTGTTTTGAAATCTTGGATTCATAATTCAAATGGTGGCTTTGCTGTTTACTAGTTATGTGAACTTGAACAATCATTTGACCTCTCTGAACCTTGGGTTCCTCTTTGTTTATTAGGACATAGTTGTCACACTACATGGTTGTTTACAATGACAATTAACATTGTATATGTGTCGTAAGTACTTACTGAGTTATAATTGCTGTTTTTGCTATTCCAAGCTAATTGTATGCTGTTTTCTCTACCTATTTTGTTATTCACTATGTAATATTTAGTTTATATTGCCTTGTGTTGTGTCTTTGTGTTCCATCTTTACTAACTATACTGAAATTTTTTTTTTCTTTTTTTTTTTTTGAGTGTCAAGTGTTCTACTTATTTATTCACTCAGTGAATACTTAATGGGAATTTTGTGTCTCATAGTATGATAGGGGCTGGCAATACAAAAATGATAAAGATTTAGCCTGTTATCAAAAGGCTTACATAATACTTTATTATTAACAGATGATTATTGGTATTACTAATTACATAAACTACTCTTTGGAGTCCAGGAAAGGGCTGCCTGACTCAGCTTGGAATTGAGCGTGACATTCTGAGGAAGGGACATGTCAACTGAGATCTGAAGTAGAGTGGGAGCTAGACAGTTGTAGGCAGTAGGAGGCAGAGCTTCAGGATGAGCAAGGAAGGGTGTTTGGTGCCGAAAGCAAGAAGTTCAAATGCACAGAGTAGAAGCAGAGCTTGATCTTTTGTGAAAGGTAAGACAAATATGACTGTGATCCTAGTTCTAAAGAAGATAGGAGATAAAAGTTACATAAGTTAAGATTAGATCATGAAGATGTTTTCAATTCTTTCTGCTATTAATAATGCATGGTACACTGCCTGTGTCTAGAAAGTTCAGTAAATGTTTCTAGTCATCATGAAGTGTGGATACACATGGTTTAGTTAGGGAATGTTAAAGTTAAGGAAGCTGATTTTGTTGAAAGAACAGTTTTAAAATAGCTGGACTTCACTTGTAATTCTTAGATATTATGAGGGACAGCCATGTATGGAAACCAGGCCGTATTTATTAATAAACAATTCTTTTGCTTCTGCCCACTCTTCTATCTTTACATTGGTGTCTCCTTTTTACACCTTACAAGTAAAACCAAAACAGAAAATATTTTCTCTGCTTACTAGTTAGCACCCTTTTGTATGCCCTTCCTTTTCTCATGTCCCTCAGTACTTTCTCCAGGCCTCCTCTCTGACCTGCTTCCTCTCTATTTTTCTGGAAGTCCTTAGTGACTGATTGAGAGACATTGAGCTTTTATCAGGTGACACAGGTTAATAACGATGTTCAAACACATGCAAGGAATGAGTAGTCCTGTGTGGAAGAACCAGCCACTGCTGTTATGAGTCCTGAAGCCCTGGGTGTGGTGAGCTGGGTCCAGCTCAGTAATTTTTCTTTCATTTTCAAAAGAAACTTGTTCATTAAAAGTTCTGTTTCTTGCCACACCCTCTACTATTATTTCTCCCAAACTTTGCATCATAAACTTCTGGAAAGCACTGTGAATAATTTATATCCTTTTATTACTCATTGCTTAACTCCCTTTGGGGGAAATGAAGAGAAACATTTATCTTTTGCTGCTTTCTCTCCTGTGGACTGAGCCTATGTGAGCTTCAGGTGATAACAAAGATTTATGACCACAGGAGCTGTCATCGTGGAACAGTTGATTGACTCATAGTTTTGATTAACTGAAATGTTTTTTTTTAAAAATTCATGAGCAGTGCTAATGACAATAGAGTAGAAATTCAACACTTTGCCAACTTAAATGGAAAACCTGCTCGTTATCATCTTTATAGTCAGTGCTCAGTGCTGTTTTCTTCCCTACCTACTTAATGAGTTTCCTGTGGAGTCTTATTCAGAATTTGTAAGTTCAAATAGAGAGCCGTGACCACTCAAATACATGATAGTGTCCCCCTGATGAGGGAATGTGGGCATGTTCACGTCCTTTTTTGGTTTATTCCTTCTAAATGTCTCTACTCAGCTTCACAGAAACAGAAATTACAATTAGTGATAACCTTGGACAATTGAGAGGACGCTGGTGCATTGTGTTGATCCTATAACAAATACTGTTGGAATAAGCCAACTTCATTCCACCATCTCTAGCACCATACCATCCAAGACAAAATTACCACCCTCTCTGTTACAGTCAGGGTTTACAAGGGAATGGATTTAACACAGGACACATAATTTATAGGATTATTTTATAATATTCACCCAAAGAGTCAAATCCAAGAGTGCAGGAAATCTGTCCACACACTAGAGACCCAAAGAATACAGCTGAGAGTCTAGATACCATGACAGTATCCTGTACGAGTCCAGCTGAAGACCTAGAGCCCATGGCAATGTCCCCCACTAGTCCAGCTGGAGGCCTAGAGCCCAAAACAATGTCTCATGCAAGTCTGTATCAAGGATGTGCACTTGGAAGGCCCAAAGGTCAGTAGTGGAAGCTAGAAAGTCTGTGCCACGGGATGAAGGGTCTGTGCCAGCAGGCTGAGGCATCTGCACTGGAGCTAGGAAATGATGTTCAGATTAAGGATCAGAGGTTCCTGCAGAAGAACTGCAGCCATCCTCAGTGACAGCAAGGTCCTGAGCTCCTCCGATGATGAGAACAGCCAAGTTCCTATCAGGAAAGCCAGCGTGACAAGCTTCTCCAGGAGAACCCACAGCACACCATCTTTCCCTCCAGTTCTCTATTTATGCTGTTGGCAACAATCCTCAGGTGGGCCTTCTGCGCCCATGCACCACGCTGATTCAGTTCAGCTGAGTGTTACAAGTTGACTATTAGTTAATCCACCACACCCTCTAAAATGTTTATAACCTAGAGGTCTGAATTACTATTTCTACCTGAATTTACTCTGCATCCCTTCTCTTCTTGCCAACCCAAATCAACTTTTATTTCAAACCATAAATTATATCATATCCACTACTGCCACTATACGTGTTGAAAATAATCTCCAAGTTGTTTCTCGTGCTCAGAATCCTTGAAGTGGCCCATCAGGCCCTATAGAGTCTCACCAGCTCTCCACTGTCTTCATCTCTCTGTTACTTGCATACTCTGCTCCAGTTACACTCGCCTTTATTCCGTCCCTATTCTACTGCTCAATCTCACCGTAGGACCTTTTCACATCTTTTTACCCTCAACCTGTGATGGTTTCCCACAGGCTTTAAATCTTGGTCAAGTATTATTTCTCCTAAGATACACTCTTTGCATCTCTACTCCTCAACCCTACCCCCAGCTAGATTACTTGTTTGTTATAGATCCTCTCATAGCGAATCTCTCTCTTTGTACCACTTTCAGGGATCTCTTTTATATTGGTCTGATCTTTTGGCTAATATCTGCCTTCCTCTGGATTCGTGGAGGGCAAAGCCTATCTTTGTTTTGGCTCACCTTAAAATTGATCAATGAATGATGCCTGGGATGTGTTTAGTAACTATACATGGTATAACTGGGTGAATAAATAAAACTCAACATAAATTTTATCTTTCCTTGTCATTGAGGGATTTATCTAATAAGAATTCCACACAAATCTCTATTGGGACTGCCAAAAGTAAAAATGTGTTCAGATGCAGAAAGGCTGAAAGCAGCCTGCAGCAGCCAACTATACTCATATTGTGTTAAATAGGTCTTCATCAGCATCTGTTTAAAATGCAAACACTGGGCCGGTGAGATGGCTCAGCGGTATAAGCGCCTGCCTGGCCAGAGCAAGGGCCCGAGTTCGACTCCTGGAACCCACATACGAAAAAAGGGCCGGTGATATCACTCAGTGGCACGGGCGCCTGCTGCTGTGCGAGGTCCTGAGGTCAACCCCCGGTACCCACAAAAAATAAATAAATAAATAAAATGCAGACACCACTAATACTGTCCACACTAGTAAAACCAGTCAGTCAAGAGGCAAGGGTGTGGCAAAAGAGAACTTTATTTCGATGAGCTCGTGGACCTGAAGGTGGCATCATAAGGGGCCATCTTGTTTAGGAGGCTGACTTAGGGTAGTTTATATAGGAGATATATAAACTAGGTGGAGGTTTGTGGCCAAACAATGTACATATGATCTTAATTGCCTAGGCATGAGATACTTTTCAGTTCTGTAAATTTCAAACAGTGATGGTTTGGAGTGGATGTGGGAACAATCTCCCTGGGACTATTCTACTCTGTTACTGGGTTCACATGCTGGAGTGTAAATCCCACCCCCCTTGAGGAATTGTCATGAATCCTCTATCAGAATGAAGTTATAAACACATAACTAGCAAATTGTGAAAAAATGAGCTTTGGTTGATTCAGTGGTCCATCCCAATTAGCTCCCCTTTCCTGTTTTAATCTGCCTAGGGAACATTGATATCTTATGTGGGAAGAGGGATGCAATTCTTCGACATACAGTCATTTCTTTTCCATGAAATTACTTCCTATTTGCTAAGGAGAGAAGTAAACAGTTTGAACAGTGAAAATGCACATTTTTGGTTTTTAGCCTGCTAGGGAAGCCAAGGGATGGGAACTTTACTAGGCATTGAAATAGTAGCTTTCCTGGTCTCAGGTCAGAACATCTGTCTGTGTCTCTGGGCAGATTTAGTTTAAGGCCAAAACAAATAGCTTTCCTTCCTTGGGTTCTGACCCCCAAGGCAGAAAAAGGGGAACTAAGCTAGTCCAACTGCCACTGCTGGGGAAGTCATTGTTTTCTCCAGCCTTCTGGGAGCCCCAAATAATTAGCTGTGCAAAGAGTAAGTTGGAATCTGAATTCCCCTCCAGGGTTTTCTGTGTCCAGCCAAACAAAGCGAGTTGAGCTGAGAGACAAATACAGCCTGCAAAAGAGAATGAGCGCCAACTCTCTTTTCTCCTTCCTGCTCCGGTCCTGCTCCTCTGAACCTGTGTCCTCTGCTTCCATTCTCTCACAGGTCCCCTGCCCCCCCCCATCATGTGTAGGCAGAGGGAGTTTTTTCTTAATTAGAGAAGCCATTGGTCCACCCTTGGGCTGAAGGTTGTGCTGTGTTTTGGGACTTAGGCTTGGCATGTGGAGGGAAATGTCTCTTCTTCCCAGAATTTCTAATGCTTTCAAAGAGCAGCCAGAAATCTGGACTTCTGTGTGATGTCACCCAATTTTAAATTATTCATTACATTTTGTTTTGTTTTCTTTATAAAGAAAGTGCAGGGCACTTTGTGTGCTTTTGAGCCAAATCATAAGCTTCATGAAGGTACAAATTGTGTATATTGTTAGTACCTGTATTTCCAGAATGAGCACAGTGCCTGGCAATGTAGGAATTTGATATCTCTTGACTAACATCCGGAGGAGACTCACATTATCCTGACATTCCCTTGATATTAAAAATAAAGTACAACAATAACAATAGTATTGTTATTGCCCAAAAGGCTTGCTCTACTCTCCACACTAGTAAAACCAGTCAGCCAAGCAGCAAGGGGGTGGCAAAAAAGAACTTTATTCCAATGAGCTCGTGGATCTGAAAGTGGCATCATAAGGGGCCATCTTGTTTGGGAGGCTGACTTAGGGTAGTTTATATAGGAGATGGTGATCACAGACTGGTAGGTGCCTTTCTCCAGGTGGAGGTTTGTGGCCAAACAGTGTACATCTGATCTTAATTGCCTCGGCATGAGATACTTTTCAGTTCTGTAAATTTCAAGAACAAAGATCATTATTTTTTTGGGTTGTTCTGTCACTGATTAGTTTGGCCATATGTAGTTCCTGACATATTACTCAAAGGACAGGCTAGAGCAGGTAGCTGCTCCAGGGCCTTCTTGCTGATCAAACTGACAGTGATAGTAGAAATCATGCTTCACCTGATTATTGTGGAAGACAAGAGTAAGATCAGATCGAGATCTGGTCTCGAAACTTGGCTTCAGCATCAACTATTTTTTATGGAACACATCCTAAGTGCTTTACATAGAAGTTGATGTGTACAGTGACCTTGTTACCCCCTTGCCTCTTGGTTGACTGGCTTTCCTGGTATGGAGAACAGAGGGACTTTTTTGGGCAGTGTCTTAATCACTTTTCTCTCATTGCTGAGACAAAATACCCTACACCCAAAATTAAAGGAGGAAAGGTTTATTTAGCTCACAGTTTGTAGAGGTTTCAGGCCATAATTGGCTAGCTCCAAGGCAAGATGGCTTGGTGGAGGAAAACAGTTCATGACAGCAGAAAACAGCAAAAGTAATGAAGGAGGAGAGAGAGGACAAGCCTCTTTCTGTCCCTTATGTTGTATGCAGGCTACCCGCCCTAGGGTGGGTGTAGTGCTCATACCCTTAATACCAGCACCTTTAATCCCAGCATTACACTATGAATCAATCACATACTAGATTCAGCCACCTCCAAAAAAGCCCCATCTAAAACTGCATGAGGCTTTGGGGGAACATCTAGACACAAAACATAACAGGCAGTAACAATACTGTTGTTACTATTGTATTGTTATTGTACTGTGTTGTAGAAGCTGTCTATTTTCTGTCATTCCCATTTGCAACCGGAGAAAACATCCCTGATCCTAAAAAGGAGATCCAAGCCTGTTACCCAGATGATGAGTGGGATCTGATTCAGGCCAATCTATCTCCAGAGCCAGTGTTTATGGTCCCAATTCTGCAGTACTCGTAGAGAGCAGGAATGAACCCTCCAAGGACTGGCCCTTCCAAAAAGGAGACACTAAAGCTGGAGTATTATCTGCCCTTGAGTTAAATTCCCTGGGCAGACATTTGGAAGGATGAGTATGCAGGTAGATACTCTATTTTTACTTCTACATAACATTTGAAACTGTTTCTGGTTTTCCATTGCCATATCTTTATAGGGAGTTATATGCATGGGCTTTTAATGTATTGTGATTGTCATGGTATCCTGTTGTTTGATGTCCTTAAGTGATATAAAACAGTCTATATTGGGGCACTTTGCTAGGACTCAAGGGCATTCAGATCTGAGGTTCACAGTGTCATTGTTTGGCTACCTTAAGTAAAGGCAAGAGTGGTGACTCATTGTCAGCTTAAGATACAATTAAACCCATAGCTCTTAAAAGCAGAACACTGAGTTATAGCCTGCTGGCCACCAACACATTTTTTGTTGCAGTGCAAATGCTTTATTATAGGTATTGAAGTGTTAAAGCATTACTGTATTCTATGAGAGACATAAAAGCCTAATTTTACAAAGTGGGGTAGCTCTCTACAATAGCTACTATATGATGGACTTACATATGTTAATACTTTCAGCTACTGGGGGATCCTTTTAATCAGAATAAATGGACAATGGGAATAAAGAATTTAGTCCTTCACAAAAACCTGAATTAATGCTCATGCCCGGCTTTCTATGGAGGCTAATCTTAATGTCCCTTTCCTTTTGATTTTTCCAGGCTATCATCCTAGTTTGAAACCCATTTGCTCTCTGAATAAATTGTTCTCTGATAGAGGAAGGTTTTGCGGGCTGAACCATTGGTTTTGTGGAGTGGAAAGTAGCTTTTTCAAAGAAATTCTTACTAAGCAGCGTGGCTCCACTGATTGAACCATCATGTAAGGATTTCACATTAATTTCCTCATGTTGTCCTTCCCAAGAACTTGTGAGGTGGCCATTGTTTTCTCTGATTTTACAGAAGAGAAAACAAGGTCAGAGTAGCCAGTTGACTTGCCTGAGGTCACAGAGCTGATCAGTAACGATGCTTGACTACTGTTTCCAGTCCACTTGTGAGCATCAGCATATCCCAGGAAACTTCTAAACAGTAAGCACACAAACTGCTGATCTGCTTTCTCAGCCAGAGGGGAGACGGTGAATCTATTTTTCAAAAGTCCTCAGTCACTGTGATGTATTGTCAGACTAGGAAAACATTGCCACACATTACACCACATCCTTTGAAGCAATCAAAGTAGAGATTCAGTTTGGAGATTTCAATGCCTCCCCCCTTTGTTTCAACACAACATCTATACCTCTGCCTCAGGGGCTACAGAAAGGGCTTTTCAAAGGAGGTAATGTTTTGCTAGATCCCAGTGAATGGCTAAGAGGGGAAAGAGAAAGCATATTACAGGCAAAGTGGCCACAGGCAAGAGTCATAGAGCTGCAGCTGGACTTGAAGCGCCTGGGGGATGTTACAAGGTCAATACACCTGACAGATGGTGACAGGTGTACCATGTGTGTTATCAGCTGAGGCCTAGAGGAGACCATCTTGGGCTGTCCTGCTGGCAACACAGCATTGCTGCCTTCGGTTGCAAGCTCAGCGAGCCTCCTATGTTGGTCAGTTTCCTTGACAGCCTGCTTCAGGGCTTCCTTAGCTTTGTGCTTCTGCCTGACCACTTACTGGTTGAGGATCGGGTGAGGTGCTGACAGCTCAAACAGGGCTCCTGTCCACAAACTCCTGAAACTCAGTTTCAATGAAGTCAGATCTACTGTCGGAAACAACAGTGGATGAGAAATAACTTGACATAACACAGTAGATGCTGAAGTGGAGGATTGCAGTAAAATTAGGAACTCTCGAGCTATTTTGAAGCACTGGTTGTAAACCAGAAGCCCCCTCCCCTTGCTCCTGGTAGATTCTTGACCAAGGATGTTCACTTTCTGTTGAAAATCTTCTTTGATAGTGTAGACCCAGCAACTTGTCCTTTTCCATCAATCCGGGCAAACAAAATAGATATGTTGCAGGACTTCCTTCTGTAATAATATTGAGTCAATGCTTCAGTCTTCACTAAAAGGGAGCACAGTAATTGATTTTGTGATGGAAAATACTATGGGCAGGCCCCACATCCAGGACCCACTGCAAAAATAAATAAATAAATAAATAAATAAATAAATAAATAAATAAATAAAAAAAAGGCAGTGAATCACTTAGAATGTTATCTGTAGGAGTTGGTTGATGGACACTAAACTCATCAACGTAACCCCAAATGGCCATTATAAGCACTATTTCTATTCAGTTTCTAGGGCGTTGATGGTTTGAATTGCTTTAGTTCCATTACAGAGACTTGTCCTCTTTCCCTCAGACAATGGTTTGCTGGATAAGGACCAGTTTAAAAGGGCAGTGGGGGAGGCTTTGCTGAGCACTGAGGAGTTTCGGTGTGGGATGATGAAAGAAGTTCTGGAGCTGGATGGTGACGGGGTATGTACAGTGTAGGTGTGCTTAATGACAGGAAACTTACTAAATTATTAAAATGGTACATTTTATGTGTTCTTTAACACACTATAAAAATCAGTCAGGCTATAAGATAGAGGCAGTAATATCAATGATTATAACTTGTTTTCATAATTTGTGCTTTGTGGCAGGCACCATGTTAAGCATTGCATACAATAACTATCTCATTTAGTTCTCTTAATAAATCTGTGAGGTGGGTACAATGATTAGCTAGCTGATTGGAGGGATTAATCAGTTGCCATAAGTCACACACAAAGCAAGTGGTAGAATCTAGATTTGGAATGGGACTTTTTATTGGATTCTGCTTTTACACTAAACCACCTCAGAAGATATCCTTTTCACTTTGAGACACCCCCATACAGCAATAAACATCAACAAACAACTAAAATGACTCAAAATGACCCAAAATTCACCTTATCACATAATAGCAACTCCAATATATGCAATAATTGTTTATCAGTGAAGAGTTGTGCTCTGAAACTTGGCTGCTTTTAGTTTACCTGTTAATCCCATAGAAGGATATCCTGTTATTTATAGGAATGATAGTTATCTTAACCCTCAGCCCATGCAGGGCTGTGAAATGCTACTTTGCACTCAGACCTTGGGCTCCTCAGGGGCAGGGACATCTTTCATTGGTCTTTCTACTTGGCAGATAATAGTTGCTCAATAAAATTTTTGTCAAAATGAATTTCCAGCAATGTTGTAGGAATCCGTGTAAATTTGCCTAATAATTAGAGTCACTGTATAGAGTCACAACCATGTCATAATTACTTTCTCATCATTGGACAAAAATACCTGAAACCTGCAACTTAAATGGAGAGACTTTTTTGGCTTATGTTTTAGAAGTTTTAGTCTGTCATGTTTGGCTGGCTCCAGGCAGAAGTGGCATGGTGGAAGGGCCTGCCATAAGGGAAAGCTGCTCACCTCATATTGACCAGGAACCAGAGGGGGAAGGGAGGAGACAGAAAGGGAAATATACCCTTCCAGATTGTACCTTGCAGTGACCCATCTTTTCTGACCAGACCCCACCTCCCAATAGCAAGTCAGCTAAAACACCCCATAATCCATTTACCTTCAAACACATGAAGTTTTAGGGGCCATTTTGGATCTAAACCATAACAGGGTGTCCTAGTTACTTTTTTCTTGTTGCTGAGACAAAATACCTGACACCTAAAGTTAAAGGAAAAAAGGTTTATTTAGCTCACAGTTTGTAGACGTTTCACTCCATAATTGGCTGGCTGCAAGGCAGGGTGGCATGGCAGAGGGGCATCACAGAAGAGAGACAGTTCATGGCAGACAGAATGCAGCAAAGTAGCAGGCAGAAAGTGACCAGCAACAACCCTCTTTCTGTCCCTTATACTTTATCCAGTCTACCTGCCCTTAGGGTAGGTAGCACTCACATAGAGGGAGGGCCTTCCCATCATGCACTCCTAGAACTATGCCCAACCAATCAGTGGACTAATTTAGTAACCACACACCATTAATCCCAGCATTACACACTCTAGATCTAGCCACCTCTGAAAATCCCCACCTATGACCACATGAGGCTTTGGGAAGATATCTAGATACAAGCCATAATACAGGGTGTGTAGTCCATTAATTCATCTCCTGGAATCTAAATTCTGGAAGATTGAACATTAAGATTCTCAACAGGAAGTAATTTTGCCTCCCCAGGAGATTTTGGTAATTTGTTATTAGAAAGACTGTTTTGGTTGTCAAAACTGAGGGCAGGTGCCGGTGAGATGGCTCAGTGGCATAAGTGCCTGCCCAGCAAGCACAAGGCCCTGAGTTCGACTCCCGGAACCTACATAAAGGAAAAAAAGGGCCGGTGATATCGCTCAGCGGCACAAGCACTTGCTGGCAAGCACGAAGTCCTGAGGTCGACTCCCGGTACCCACATTAAAAATAAATAAATAAATAAATACTGAGGGCAGTGTTGGGGGTGGGGGAAGCCGTGCGCTTTTCCCATCTAGTGAGTAGAGGCACATAGTACTGGAGATATCCTGTAGTGTTCAGAGAAACCTCCACAGTTATCTGACCTCACATGTCACTAGTGCTGAGGGCGAGAAATTTTGCTTTAGAAGGTGTATTCCCTCATTCATTCATTTCACATTTATTATCTGCTGCCACTCTCTGATGGAAAGGCAAGAAAGACTGCTTGTTCAGGATCACACAGCTTGATGGTACAAATTCTCAGACTTGAACAGCATCTCAGGGATACTTCTTCAAATGCACCAAAGTGGCCTCATAGTCCATTGCTGATTCAAATTCCAACTTTGTGGTCACACTGGAGCAGGCCCTGCCAAGACTGATGGGACTACGAATCTGTTCTCCTTGCCTGCAGCTGATGGAAAGAACAGTGATCTAAGACGGTTTGTTCAGGTTGCTAAAGTCCACAGGCTCAGGTTCCCTGAGCTCTTGCTGAAGCAGGAACCATTTTCCAGGCTTCCTGTGGATGTTGCACTCCATTGCTGGGCCAGTCACTCTTCGCTGAGCTGTAACACTGTGTCAGCTCTCCTTGTTTTCACAGGGCCCTATAAGCCATATTATGGACTTTGTTGAAAGAATTATCATGTTCACACAGCTCTGTATTTGCAGTAGGCTTAGGACTCTGTTCAGATTTGAGCACTGGCGGTCTTTCATGCTATCTGCTTTTCAGCAGACCCACCATGTGCCACTCGCTTTCTGCTCCCAGTTGACTCCTTGCTACCCTGGGATTATGGTCTGCCTCAATATGCAGACTAGCCCCAGCTGAGTGCAACGGGTGCTATATAATTCTCAATATGGTAGAGCTGATGGATTTTAATCAGGTGAGTGCAGTTTATGCAAATACTCCTTTAGCTGAGGCTCATAAACTGGGCTACTCAATATTATAGTTCCAAATATTAGTTCAATGCTCATGGCTTGTATAAATGACTTTCCTTGGGGGTTAGGTTAGGAGAAAATCAATAAAAACCAGCTGGAAATGCAGCAAGGAATTGTGTACTTACACTCTGTAGTGATGTAACCCTTTGACATCCAGCCTTACCTCACACTGACATTTTTTTGTTTTTTGGCCAGCTCACTTTTTTTTCTTTTGTCACATTTAAGGCTTCACAGAGATATGATAATCCACCCTGGCTCCCCCATCTATTAAATCGGAAATGCATACGCACAAATAGAAGAATTGCACCATACAGTACAGCTGAAATACAGTGTTATCATCATCCTGCTCTGAGCATTTCTCAGGGTGGTTTATGTCCCAGCAGTTAATCGTTTGCTATTGTTAGTGTACCAACACAATGATATTAGCAACAGAGAATTCTCAGACATTCTGTTTAGATCGTCTTCCTGTAGGCTAGCTAGAATTTAGATATTTGTAAACGGAATTTGAACAGTGGCCTTTTGTCACAATATAAAATTCAGAAAAGTGTAACCGGTCATGGCCCAACTCTTGTTTATTAATTAAGGCTATGTAATATGGCACCATTTTTGGAAGCTGTGCCTTATGCAAAGAAGAATACTAATTATATTCTGCATTTTCTGTAATAATGGGGCAGCATTTTGGACAATGCAATTTATCCAGACAATGCATCTGGCTCATAATGTAGTTTATTAACAAGGAGGCTCTGAATGTTTAATGGAAGACTGATAGAACTGTGAAAGAGTGGCATAAATAATATCCCAGGCATAAATAATATGCCAGGCCAGGGCAGTGGCAATATGTTGCATCCTGTTAACCTGAAGAGGTCTCCAAATAGCTTTTATGTGTGCCTGCTATATATTTGTTGACTATTACCTGATACAAATGAAGCCAAGAGACCTGAGAAAATCTTTCTGGTAATTTTGTTTTCCCATTCTCTTAATGTTTGCTGAAGCTTTAAAAGACATAGGTGTTTACATTTGTATGAATTGTTTTTTTTCCTTTGGCTTACCCAAGAATTATCACTTTTATAATACCATCACCAAATATGTTTTATAATGACCATCAGTGAGAATCGGAATATGCTACCTTTTTCTACTAAAATATTTTTATTGAGATAGAATTTATATACCATAATGACCACTCTGTTGTAGTATACAATTCCTTGGTTTTTGTATCTTTACAAAGCTGTGCAACTGTTATTTCTAATTCCAGAACATTGTCATCAACCCAAGAAGAAACCTGTACACATTAGCTGTTCCTCTACATCCTTCCCTCCAAGCTCCTGATCACTGCCAGTCTGCTTTCTACCTACAGGGATCCGTGTGTTCTGGATAATTCATATAATAAATTAAATCATTCAATATGTGTTCTTTTGTGTCAGCCTTCTTTCATTTAGTATGATGTTTTCAGGGTTCATCCATGTTGTACCCTGCATATATTAGGACTTTATGCTTTTAAAAGCTGAATAGTGTGCCATTGTATAATACATTTTTATCTAGTCATCGGTAGGTAGAAATTTAGTATTTTTTCCAACTTTTGGGTATTATAAATAATGCTGCTATGAACATTTGCATGCAATTTTTTGTGTGTGCACTTATATAATTTTTCCTTGGGGATATACACCAGAGTAGAATTGCTGTGGCATATGGTAATTTTATGTTTAACCTCTTTGAAGAACTCCAGAGTGTTTTACAAAGCACTGTTTTATATTCCCACCTCCAGTGTGAGAGATTTCAAATTTTTTTGAACATCCTAGGAAACATTTGTTAATATCTAGCTTTTTTATTCTAACTACCCTAGTAGATGTGAAGTAGCAAAGAAGATTTATATGTCCATGTTTATTAATGATATTGAGTATCTTTTCATGTTTATTGGCCATTTGTATGTCTTCCTCATGGGCTACCAATTTTAACCTCATATAAATGGGGAAACAAAGGAACTTGCTATATTCACTGGATGAGGTAATAGCCCCTCAAATTTAAATGAAAAACAAACAAACAAACAAACAAAAACACAGTGATGCAAAAGCTTACAGATTCAAAACCTAATAATGAAATAAGCTATTTGTATTTAGTCATTACTCTTTCATTAGCAGTGATAGAAACTAGCTTAACAAAAGAGCGTTTTGGCTTACCTATTTGAAAGTTAAGTGCTATTTGCTTTCAGGAATAGCTGGTTCCAGCAGCTCATAGATGACATCAGAAATCTGTTTCTCTCTGCTCTTAATTTTCTTTCTGTTAGTTTGGTGTCATGATGAGGCAGGGCGTCTCACCGTGGTTGTTAAATGACCACCAAAAGCTCAAAATTTATCTTACCAGGTCATTGAGCCAGCAGGATTTTATAAATAATTTCTCCTCAGTAGTTCATTCCTTCAATAGTTTTCAGATCTTAGAATTGAGTAGCATTGAACTGACTTGAATCAATGATTGGCTCCCCTGAATCATTTATCTGATGAATATATTGATTGGTCACATACCCAGTCTTGGAGGTGGGAATCAAATTTAACTCCATCCACATCATTTGGACTAAGCATTATGGGTGATGTTCCTATAGGTGACAAAAATGCTGATAGTAGCAAAACAAGGAATACATACTGGGGCAAACAAAACCCACAGATGTCCACTGTGCCACTCAGCTATTCTGTGGGCCTTGTCTTACTGCTTACTGTTTTCTTATTGTGCATAGATTTGAATTAGGCACAGGGTCTCTGAAAAGATTCTTCCAAGTCAAAGATTAATTGAGCAATTCACATGTACTTTTTCTTATATAGAGTGATTGCTTATTTTAATAAATGCTAATTAGATTGCTTAGAATCAAAGGCTTTTCATCATAATTCTTGATGCTGGTCATTTTTGGGTCTGAATTCCAAATTGCTTTGGTTCAGTGTCTGAGAAATTAGACAAATCCTTGAATATTACAGTAAGCATTTATTTATTTATTTCAGTTAGAAATTTCAGTGAAATCATTTACTGTTTGTATGGTTCAGTACATTTTACAAGGCCTAACAAAACAGCCTTATTGTGTAGTAATTATTAACATGATTAAAATTTAATAGAGACTCTAAGCCTAGGATAGTCATTAAAGTAGAAATAGTGTTTTGTCTTTAGCTCTTTTTCGACTGTTTAAATTTAGAGACATAACTTTTCCCATTCTATATCATCTAGACCCTAAATATAGAGAGCTTGGGAACCAGTAGACTTCATGTGTTATGTTCTCTGTTTTCTGAACAACAGAATTTTATGTGCTCCTTCTCCCTGTGACAAGGTTTTCAGCTTACTTGCAAATTGTTTCTTAATAGTTAGACAAGATGGACATAGTCTGTCTAGAATGTTGTGTTGAAAGATTTTAAGGACTGACAGTGGCGGTGCCCACCTGTAGACCCAGCATTGGTGAGGTTGAGATGGAAAGACTGCTTGAGTCCAGGAGGTTGGGACCAGCCTGGGCAACATAGTGAGACCCTGTCTCAAAAAAAAAAAAAAAAAAAAAATAGGAAGAACAGAAGAGAAAAAAGTTGTCTAAGTTTGTATTGCATTCAGGCTCAGCAGGGAAAAAAATGCTGTGATCAATTAATGTCTATATCTGACCCTGGAAACGAAAGCCATGGTACCCACATTATATATGGTTCATACCTGCTTACATCTTGAAACTAAATCTCCACACTGAGTGGTTCCAGGATTGGTATGGCTATCTTTTTTTTTTTTTTTTTGGCACCAGGAATCAAACTCAGGACCTTCCGCTTGCCAAGCAGGTGCTGTGCCGCTGAGCTATATCCTCGCCCAGGTATAGCTATCTTCATGATGCAGACCACCAGATGGCTTCTTCTTTCATTGCTCAGATAAAATGTTTTCACTGCTTGTACAACCAATCTTCAAGATAGACTTAGCCACCAAGATTTGACTTATGACATTTTGATAGAAATGTACCAAATATAGAACAAAAACTTTTAGCTCAGCAAAAGAATGCAGATAGTCTTTATTTACTCAAAATGCGCATTTATTTCCTGTAGGGTATACACTTTTCGGCTAAGTCCTTAGGAATGTGAGGATGGTAGGAGACAGGGTTCTCAGTCTTAGAAATTTATAATCCAGATACATTTAGAAGAAGAGATGAAGGGGTCATCTTTGAAGCACAGATTTACATACAAAGACTAAAGGAATAAAATAGTTTACTTATGAAGAAGGAAATGTGGAACGATATAGGAAAAATTGTTTGGAGAAAGTGTTTTCTTTAGCAGTGCATTAAAGGAATTGATGGGCATGGACTGATGGAAAGGATAGATGGTTGAGATGGGGGGGTGAAAATACTAAGCACTTCTGATTGAGTGTTGGCAAAACAGCTCACTCTCAGCTCACTGGCAAAACAAAAACAAAAACAAATAAAACCCCCCAGAAAACCAACAACAAAGATTTAACTCCACAAACAACAAAATCTGGTACACTTGTACATAGAAATGTAATATACTGTATTGAAAAAAAAAAACAGATTTCATGAAAAACTGAAGATTTCATATAAAATGCAGGTTTTCTTCCTTTACTGTAAAACTTGGGTAGTTTCACAATATTGTTCCTAAATTCCTAACTGACCAAAAATGGCTGGCAGTGAGTAGCAATTACTGCCACCTACTGGCACCTCTCCTCAAGTCTCCCAAAGGTGGGGTTAAATTGTCTTCTGGCATCGTACCTGTGCTAGTGAGACTATTTCTTTTTACTCAAGTCTCCAACAAATTTTGGAATGTGAAAAATTGTTTTGCGAAGTTTCTGTTAAAAAAACAAACAGTGTGTGGGGAGGGAAGAGTGCAAATAATATGCAATCAAGTATATTGGTGTCTATTTCTCTTACAGGTAGACTGCTTTATTTCGTTATACTACCTCCCAGTATTATAAGCAAAATGAGTTTGCATTCCTCCTGGGATAGCAAAAAAATACCAGATAGAATTTAGTGAAAAGAATATAGAGGACTGCAGAAAATTCCAATCTGAATGGAAGTGAAACCATTGTGTTTATCTCATTATCTGCAGATTTGAAAGGCTGAAATGATAAACTGAAGAACTTAGTTTCAACCTGAGAGGGTGCTGGGGAGTCAGAAGGATTTTTAACAGAAAGGTTAATGAGCATTTAAAGAAATGATTCAATCTGGGTTTGCAAAAAAAAAAAAAAAAAAAGAAAAGAAAAAAAACGAGGTAACCAGTCCAGTGTTCCTTTTATTTTTCTCTGTAATACTAAAGTATTTTTCTAGTTATAAAATTATATACATTGATATTAAAAAATACAGAATAATATTATGCAACATTAAAAATCATTACCCTTATGCCCTCTTCCTATAGGTTGGATCGTGGTGTATTTTCTTACAATGGTTTTCTTTTTTTTTAAATTAATTAATTAATTTATTTATTTATTTTTAAAGACAACAAGTAAACAGTCTCATGTATTAACAAACTCAAGCATTTGAGTTTGCTTGAGAGAATGTACAAATACCTTTTGGAGAAAAACATTACTCAGTATAGGATTAAGCCATGAAAAAGCTAAGTAAAAATAGAAAACTAAGGAATGGAATAGTCACAGTGATATTGCATTTTCATACTAGGGAGACAATACGATGTTTACAAATGTGCGTCCGGTTTATTTCACTTGTGAGTATTTTCTTGAGTTGCATCCATTTACCTATAAAAGTTTCCAGTTTATCTTTCTTTATGGCTGAGTAGTACTCCATTATATAAAAATACCACATCTTTTTTTATCCATTCCTCGGTTAATGGGCATTTAGGTTGTTTCCACGATCTAGCTATCACAAATTGTGTTGCTATAAACATGGGTGCAAATACATCGCTGTGGTATGATGTTTTTAATTCTTCTGGGAAGATACCCAGAAGGGGAATAGCTGGATCAAATGGGACCTCCAATCCTAGTTTTTTGAGGAGTCTCCACTCCAGTATTCCTTTTGGTAGGGTTACTGGAGTAGAAGACAAAGTCAAGATTGAGAAATAGTGTGTTTCAGCAATGTATATGCATCTCAAGGTATTCTCGTGGTCAGTATTGAGAAATGTCTCATGCTTGATAGCACAACCATGAATTTAGAACTAGTAGGAGAATTTTTAAGTTATCTGTAGAATTTTAAAGGTTTGCCACAAGGTTTCAGCTGTGTTATGGTAAACCAAATTGAGATTTCCCTGTTTATTACCTTACCGACTTAGTATGTACCTTTTATCACTGTTTTGTTAATCAAATGATTTGATCCAGGTTTCAGTTTATAAAATAATATTGGGTAGGGCTGGTGAGATAGCTCAGCGGCATAAGCGCCTGCCTGGCAAGCGCGAGGGCCCGAGTTCGACTCCCGGTACCCACATATGAAAAAAGGGCCGGTGATATCGCTCAGCGGCATGGGTGCCTGCTGGCGCTAGAGGTCCTGAGTTCGACCCCTGGTACCCACACGCAGAAAAAAATAATAATAACATTGGGTAATATTTTAGTAATAGGACAAATACTCCTTGGTCTCACAGATGACCTTTATTTTCTCGAGTCACATAGTAAGTTATCTTTGCTTGCCTATAATGGAGCTTTTGCTTCATTCATATTTTATATGGATATAGCTTTCTGACCATAGAAAATATACAACAACATCACAGTTGGGTCCCTATCTGCTTCTATTGCCATTGGCTGGATTAGTCTTATCATAATTATGTCTTTGCCATAGCTGCTCTAGCTTCTCTATCTCTTTCTTGTTTATCTCAGTTAAAATATATAAAAGTGTATTAACATTTTGATACACTGGATTCTCTGGAGAGCTGAGTCCTATATTAAATTTTAGTTCCTAAATATAGGGAGAGAGTAGAGGGACTTGGAACATTTCTAATGCTGAGTTGTTTTTATATTGCATACTTTCCTTCAGCACTTTAAGAATCCATCTTTTTCAGTACAGGTAGAAGTGGAGAGACTGAAAAGGAAATTGTTTTCTGCATTCTCTATAATAGTTTTTATTTAAGAATGGTAAAGCAATACTTGGTTAAACCAAACCAGTTCTGCAACCGACAGTGCTGAAAATCCCAGGGGAGAGGCAGTGATGTTTCTGTGTTGGGAGGAAATAAACTTCAAAATGTTATTTGGCATATAAAGTTATTATAAGTATATTGAAGACAGATTTCCTAGTGTAAAAATGACTCGATTTGGAATTGGGCTGGCTGTGCTTAACCCCTCTGTGTCTAGTTGCTTCTGTTCTGAAACCATGTAAAGACATACTAAGATAAACACAGTGCAGTGTTCAAGGTCTCCCTCAGCCCTTTGGGTAGGTCAGTTACCATCCTAGCACTTCCTTTTCCTCTTATATAAAATAGGAATAATAATACTACTTACTTCATATACTTTGGATTTAATAAATTAGCTGCCATCTTTCAGGTGATTAAATAGAGGGCTATATAACATAAGTCTCAAAGAATTTCAGTTATTATTATTGCACTTTTTATTGAGGACTCAGTTGGTACACAGGAAGATAATTAGACTTGAAGTGGGGAACTCTGGCTTTTTTGCCATAAAGTCTTTCCCTTTGGAAAAGTGAACTGACTTCTCTCTCTACATTTTCTCTACTTAAAACTGATTATACTCACCCTGCTACACATTGAGGTCTGAGTTAGTGAAAGCAATAGTCTCAGATACCTGGGAAAACATTCTCAAGATTTAGTTGCTCTATAGTTTTAGTCTTTACAAATCCATTTTAACCTGAATTTCACCCTATAGACAAATAGAGAGAGAGTAGTTTTGAAAATTGATGGTATCATATTATTGGTTTATGAATTTCTAATTTTCTGAAAGTAATTGACTTCATATGTGGATTTCTAATCTGCTTCTCACTGACTTGTTCTATCAATCATCTAGTGACGAATGCAGTTTTGAAGTGGGGACAAAACCTCTTAAGTGACCAATCTTGAATGATAACTAGATGATAAGATCTCTAGCCATTTGTTCTGTTAGAGGGGAAACCAACCCTTTGTTGACAGCAACTAGATCAGAACTGAGAGTGTCATCTATGGGTGCTAGATGTTTTTCTTGCCGATTTCTGTATTTTTTGCTTATGTGCTTAGTTTGTTAGACACTGTTATCTCTACCTTCCAAGGCCAATTTTCCCCTCAGTTTGTTCCCTTTTTCTGCTAGCTCTGTGGTCTAAGGAAAATTACATCAGTAACCTGTAGTGCCATCATAAATATTGATTCTACCAATCTGTGTTGTTAATGGTAATATTATATACCTCACACATTAAAGCATCAGAGGCCTTGGAGTGCTTATAAGAGAATACATGTTAAATGTAAGCACCCTGGCTTGTATGAAGTACTAAGTAGTTGCTGGATACCCTTATAGTAGTAGTATCAAAGGTAGTAATAGTGGTACTGTTTCCTTATGTAGCAGAAGACTAAGCATATTCCTCATGTAGAGAAAAAGAAGAACGACAAAAGCTTTTCAAAAGGTCCTTAGGCTGTGGATCACATACCTATATTCTGTGTACTAGTACCTATTAACTGTGTTGCCAAATATTACATGAAACTATCTTTGGAAGTGATTCAAAAGATGCTACAGGACAACTGGATATCTACCTACAAAAGAGTAAAATCAGATCCCTACCTCACATCATGTATAAAAATTAACTTAAAATGGATCAAAGACTTGAATGAAAAGGGTGAATCTATAAAACTCTTAGATGAAACATACAGGCATGTATCTTTGTCACCTTGTTTTAGGGAACAGTTTCTTAGCTATGCTACAAAAAGCACAACAATGCAAGAAAAAAATACATACTTGAACATCATAAAGATTAAACATTTTATGTTTCAAAGGACACCATTGACAGAATTAAAAACCCACAGAAGGGGAGGATTTTTTCTTCAACTTGTATATCTGAGAAGGGACTTTGTAAAGAATTCTTACAAGCGAATACTAGAATGACAAATAGCCCAGTTAAAAAAGGGGGAAGGTTCTGAATAGACATTTATCCAAAGAAGATATGCAAATGGCCAATAAACTCATGAAAAGACCTCAGCACCATTAGCCCACAGGAAAACAGGATGAAATAATTTCATACACCCAAGATGGCTATATATAAAAAAGACAGATAATAACAGTTGTTAGTGAGGATATGGAGAAATTGGAACTTTCATATAGTTCATATAGTTTCATATTGAGAAGAATATGATGCAACTGCTTGGGAAAATAATTTGGACATTTTTTGAAAAGCTAAACATAAATAGAATGCAGTGATTATATTCTTAGATATCTGTCCAAGGTAAATGATATGTAGGTATTCATGCACACAAAAATAGTTCACAGTAGCATTATTTATAGTAGCCAACAAGTAGAAAAAACAGAAATTTCTATGTAGTGATTCATGAAGTAGAACAATGTTCTATGTCCATACAATGGAATATTATTCTACAATAAAAAGAAATGCAATACTGATGTCTCTTACACCATGGATAAATCCTGAACACATTATGCAAAGTGAAAAAACAAGGAACAAAAGACCACATATTATATGATTCCATTTATGTGAGATGGCCGGAACAGGCAAATATATGAAGACAATAATCAGTTTTGTGGGTGGCTGGGAGTGGGCGTTGGAAGAAGACAGAGACTGCTAATGGGAATGGGTTTCTTTATGGAGTGATGAAAATGTTCTGAAATTGTGTGGTCACAGCTGCACAACTCTGTGAATACACCAAAAATCTTGAATTGTATACTTTAGATGAGTTAATTGTGTGGCATGGGGGTTATATATGAAAAAGGCTGTTATAAAAAACAAAAAATGGATGCCATGGGCTTCTTTCCTGTGGAAGAAGCTTGAAATCCGCTAAAATAAATGCTTCCCTGGCTGCTACCACCTAAGTTCTGTGGGGCCTGAGAGGTTAACCCTGTTTCTAGAAATAGAGGCACACAATAAAATTGTTGAGCTGCCTGGGTGGTCCCCAAGAGTACCCCAAGAGCATTTTGTAATTCTCTGAAGAACCACTAGGAGTAGAAATTGTAATCTCTTGGCTATTATTTTTCTACACTGAAAAGATGCAAAGCAAAATCATCTTTGTGTGAAGTGTGGAGACCAGAAGCAGGTTTCCGAGCTCCTTTCCCAGTGAAGTCACACAGGATGTGATTAATTCCTTCAGCAAGAACCATAACAAGTGTGAAGTGTTTTCTACCAGGAAAACTTATGAGAGATTCACGGCCAAATTTTCTAGTGGGGGTTGGTCTGCCTCGCTTGTACCAAAATTCCACCCTTTCAAAAGGAAAGCAGGCATTCAGCATAGACCACATTATTTGTACAGTTTATGCATGGTAGCCCCTCTATCATTTAGGGAAAACTGTATATCAGTGTAGGGAACTGTTTACCACCTCAGGTTCCCAGGCACTGGGGCTTGTATGCAGATCTTTTTAAGTGCTATAGGCCATTTCAGTTATACTGGTTTTTGTTTTGTTTTGTTTTGTTTGTTTGTTTTTTATATGCAGGTACTGGGAGTTGAACTCAGGACCTCGCGCTTGCCAGGCAGGCTCTTATGCCAGGGAGCTATATCAGCAGCCCATTTCCACTGTTTTAACCCTTTCCTGCACATAAACAGAAGGATATCAAGTCCCAAATTTCTATTATGTACAGTAAGCCTATATGCCCAGAAACTGATCAATTAAGATTTAAAGCAGCAGTTCTCAGTGGGATTAATTTAACCGCCCCCCCACCCCAAAGACATTTGACCATGTCTGGAGATGTTTTGCTGTCACAACTGAGAGGAGTTGTTGCTGACATCCACAGGGTAGAGGCCAAGGATGCTGCTAAACATCCTACAATGCAGAGTACAGTCTTCCACAATGGAGAATTGCCTACACCAAAATTTCATCCATGCCAGTGTTAAAAATCCCACCTTAGAAAATATTTACATTGTAAGGTAGACTCTCTTTGGGGTGGAGTAAAACAAGGTAATCAAGCAGTAACTATCCCAACTTCTATGCCTCTCCCAATCCACAGTCCTCTTTCTTATTTCTTAAAGTCTATGACCTTAAAATTACAAATTATTCTTCTAGTCTATGTTTAGGAGGAACTAAGAAAGGATGCTAAGGACAGGGGGAAGGAAAAAGGTACCCCCTTGGCTGACTGTAATGGCCCTGATTTCAGGGTTTCAGGTCTGTTGCCTCATGTGGGTTGCTTAGGCACAGACTCTGAAGGAATATGTGAGGAAGCAATACCAGCCTTCATACTTTCACGGTCCAGGTCCTAATAGAGGAGAGTTATTCCTGACTGTATTATCTCTGAGCTTTTCCTATTTACCACTGCTGTTTATAGCCTCATTTCCTTCTTTCTCTTTTCATAATATCTTTCAAAGTGGAAGCTAATATGAATTTTGGTGTTCTCCAACTCCTAACTGGTATGTCTGACACCATCAGATTGAATTAATTTGAACTAGTAAGCATGAAGTACATATCACCATGGAGCTTATTCCAGATGTATTATTGTTAGTTTAACTGTTATGGCTAATCATTGATTGTGGTTTCTCTGGGTGCTTGAAATAGTAATAATAATACTCTTTTTTATAGTGCCTTTCATTTGAGGATCTTGAAAAGCCTGCATCCTGGAACCACTTATTGTAAAATTGTCATTATCTGTGTATTCTCATTTGGCTGAAGTTGGGGATGACTATGCCAGTGTATGATTTTAACAGCCAAGAAAAATTTATATTCATGAATCATGCTTTTTATTTTTTATTTTTGCAATTTACCAGCATGAAGAAAAAGGAGAGGGAATTTAGCCCACTGAGATATTATTTCCAGAGAGCAGTCCTGTGACACTTATAATAATTCTGAAGTCTTTATGTTAGCATAGTATTGGTTCTGAGTTGGTGGGTTTTAATTGTAAATGGTGCTCACATTTTGTGAAGTCTGCATTTTATTTTGTCTTTCAAACCAAGGCATTTTGATTCTGTGTTTTAGTGTGTGTGTATCTTAAGCCCTTAAAAGAGATAAAGGTTCTTTGGATACTCCTCACTTACATCACATTTTAAAAAGTTTAAATCTAGGGCTGGTGATATAGCTCAGTGGCATAAGTGCCTGCCTGGCAAGCGTGAGGTCCTGAGTTCGACTCCCAGTACCTGCATATTAAAAAAAAAGTTTAAATCTAGTGAGAAATATGGCACAATGTGCCTGTGGTTAAACATATATTTACATACACAGAAGATTGGTCATCAAAAAAGGAAGGGCCCTTCAAGTACCATTTGGTTAATCCATGCTCCCAATCCTGAAGCAGTGGAGGAGACAGAAGATAAAGGCCAATGGCTCCCTGCTACCTGGCTAAATATTCAAATGGTCTAACCATTTTTCAGAGGTTGAAATTAATTGATCCCATAAAGCAGTTGATATAACAAAACATTTATGACATTTACAATGGAATTCTGTTGTGTTTTATTAAATCAACACAGAACTGTGAAGTCTAGAGTCATCTTCATGTACCTCCTCCCAGTAGTATTTCAGGCAACCTGGGTTTTCCCAGAAAGGTTTCAGTCTGGTTTGAATGATACATAGAGAATATCCACCATCTGGCTGCTGTCCTGAGGCCCAGAGGAAATTAGTTGCTCAACTTTATCGAGATGGATTCATTTTGTTGTCCCTTTCCATGGAAGAAGTGAGGCCATGGACTTGTGCCATGAGTAATGTGGCCTTGTCTTGCACTTGACATGCTTTTTTTCAGAAGACTGGGAAACCATCATGAGAAAAAGGGTAAAACAGTTGTTCTCTGCTTTGGCTGCCACTGCAATCTCTTGTGCATCCTTAAAAATACAGTAGTACCACGGTTCAGAAACTTAATTTGTTCTACAATTTTGGAAAAGAACGCCACATTTGTGTTTGTGTGGGAAAGATGATCACGGTTGTGTTTGTCACCTGATGCAGAGTTTGCAAACAGAAGCAAAATTTTGCCAAACACTCTGTTTGCAAACCAAATTGTTTGCATTTTGGTCCTAGTTCCTAGTAGGACTAACATTTGAAATATGTACCAGTGGGTACAGGACTGAGCTCTTGCTCTCTGCCAGCCCCTGCCAAGTGTTTTACAGGTATTAATATGTTTGATTGTCACAATAACCAAATGAATGAGTATTGATTAGTTTATTATTTATTTATTCAAATATGTATAGGATACAGGTAATAAGCCACGTGTTGTGCTGGTTCTTAAGAAGTCCAGGAAGTACTTTCAGGAACAGTATCATTTGAGCTGACATGGAGACTGAAGAGGAATCATCTAGACCAAGAGGGGAGGAAAGGCACTGCAAGTGGGGAGGATGGCCTTTGCAAATGTACTATACCAAGAAGCAGATGGCTAGTTCAGGGTGGGAAAGAAAACCAGTGCTTCTGGAGCAGCAGAAGCCAGGCAGAGCATAATGCAAGACAAGACATAGGGGTGAGTATGGACCACCTCTGCAGAAGCTGTAGATCTGCTAAAGGCTTTTGACTTTTATTTTGAGATTAAGTGGATGCCGTGGTCACATTTACACTTCTGAAGAGATCTTGCTGGTTGGAGTAGGGAAAACAGAATAGAAGAAAGCAATAGAAGATGAACTATGTAATGGCTTGTATATAGATGTCCTCCAAAGCCTCGTGCAGTTATAGGTGGAGCTTTTTGGAGGTGGCTAGATCTACAGTGTGGGATGCTGGGATTAAGGATGTGATGCTGGGATTGATTCATGGTGTGATGCTAGGATTAAGGGTGTCCCACTGTGAGTGTGAGAGCTACCCAACCTAAGGGTGAGCAGCCTGGATAGAATATTAAGGGACAGAAAGAGGGCTGCTGTGGTTGCTGCTTGTTGCTTGCTGCCTTCTTCTGCCCTGTTTTACCATGAACCATTTCTGCTCAGCAATGCCCCTGTGCCATATCAACCTGCCTTGGAGTCAGCCAACTATGAACTGAAACCTCTACAAACTAAGCTACAATAAACCTTTCCTCCTTTAACTTTGGGTGTCAGATATTTTGTCTCAGCAATGAGAAAAGTAACTAAAAGACAATGTAATGAGTTGGATAGTCATTACAATAGCTCAGGAGAAATATGAGAATGGCTTACACTAAGATGGTAAAGGGTAAGGGAGAGGTGGGTATACATGAGTGACATTTAAATAGCAAAATCTTTAGGACACTGTGATGGATTCAAGAAGCAGGAGAGGAAAATAATTTTTATCCTAATTTCACTCTTTAATATTATTACCCTCAATTTGCAGAAGAGCTGAGGACAATTTGGGAAGTGTTTCTTAAACTATAATGCATGTAGGTATCACCAGAGGATCTTGTAGACATGCAGATTTTGGTTCAGTAGGTTTACAATGGATTCTACAATTCTGCATTTCTAATAAGCCCCAAAGATGCTGATCCTGCTGGTCTATGGCACATTTTGAAAATCAAAGCTCAGAGAAGTGAAATAACTTATTCAAGATATAGCATCTTAGAGTCAATACTTAAACCAGGCCTCTAAAGCCCACAGTCTTAATCATTAAACTCCAAAACTACTGAAAGAGCTAGAAATACTGTGTACTAGATGGGGAAATTTGGATTTTAACTGTAAGCAGTTGGAAGTCCTTGAAAAATATGAAAGCAGATAGAGATCTAATCAGAATTTATATTATGATTTAGGACGTATTCATAAAAGTACTTTGTACTTTCTGATAAAGATTTTCCAGGTCAAATTGGAGTGGTCAAATTGGAGTGCAGTAGGAAAAAAAA
This sequence comes from Erethizon dorsatum, assembly GCA_028451465.1. Taxonomy (NCBI): domain Eukaryota; kingdom Metazoa; phylum Chordata; class Mammalia; order Rodentia; family Erethizontidae; genus Erethizon; species Erethizon dorsatum. The sequence continues at coordinate 91,552,923 of CM051825.1, read as the reverse complement.
TTAGGTATCCTAACTTTGCAAGTAATTCTGATGGTTTATTAGATCATCTACTCTGTAATGAGAGCAATAATTGGCTCTTATTTAGTGTTTCCTGCCCAACCACTCCAAATAATTTACTAATAAACAACGTTTTCTCAGAGTTGAGATGGTCCGTGTAGAAAAACAGGGACTTTATGGAGTGGGGCTGGCTGCTGGGCCTGGTTTCCCCATCCCTCTGGTATCTAGATTCTTCTATCACAGTTCAAGTATACACCTAAGCACTTCCCTTAACTACTTGACCTATCGGTATCAGTGTTTCTCTGAATTTGTCTTAGGGAGAAATTTTTCTCCTTCTTGGAGAAGAATAATGCACTCTAGTACAGAAGGGCACTGAGAATTCCCACAGTGAAAAAACTTATTTAGTTCTATATAACTCATGGCTTTTCTACCCAGTTTGACCTTAAAATGACCCACAGCATTTTTCTCCCTCTTAACCTCAGCATTCCACTGAAGAGATGTTTTATGTGATGGACTTTATGAAATGTTGGTCTATGCTCACAGATAACTACTGTCTTAGCGCACTAGCCCGGGGCTGTGATCTTAGCATGAATGACTGGCAGATTTGACATTTTGGCATCTAGGACAACAGGATAGCCTAGTTTTCACTTTGTATTTCCTTAAGGCTGGTGACCCTGCAACTGTTAAAATACATATACCTCAGGGGTTAATTTGAAGAAAAATAACTGATTTATTTGCATGTTTTTCTACTATCTAGAAGAGGTGATCTGTACTTCTGTTTCTTTGTTTCCACATATATAATTCTATTTTGGGAGCCACAAAATTTTCCTTCTTATTTTTCATTTTAAAAAGAAAAAAAACAAAAAAAAAAATCCCAGGAATAGGATCACTGATAGACATGACATACAGATTGAGTCATTTTTTTAATGTCAAGTGTATAACATGAAAATTGAAAAGTTTTCTAAAATCTGAGTCAATTTGACAGTTTGAAAGTGAAAAAATATATTTGTCTTTTCTCTTTAAGGATCTTGAATTAGAAAAAAATCCGACTATACATAGTTAGCACTTATATAAGAGCAGAAAATTCTGGCTAAATAAATTTTAAGATATTAGTGGAGTAACATACAAGGATGAGAGCCAATACTATACTAACAGGATGAAAACAAAATATACTGACAGAAAAAGGTAGAAAGTTGGATTTAAAAACACTATTTGATGTTTTTTTTTTTTTTTTGTGGGTACCGGGGGGTCGACCTCAGGACCTCACGTGCCAACAGGCACCCGTGCCGCTGAGCGATATCACCGGCCCCTTTTTCGTATGTGGGATCCGGGAGTCGAACTCGGGCCCTCGCGCTTGCAAGGCAGGCGCTTACGCCGCTGAGCCATCTCACCGGCCCTCTATTTGATGTTTTAAAAGGTGAATTTATAGCTACTGGGTAGACTGTGTCTAAATGATGCCTGAGTTTCCTGAGCTGTCAGTATGTCTGCTGACTTCAGCTTTTGTAGGGTTGATTTCTTCTACACAGTTATAGCATTTGTAGACTAGAAAAGGGTCTTTAACATTCTGATAGGCAGATGAATTAAATCTAAAGCTTCTTGAAAATACAGATGCTCAGGATTCTGCTTAGAAGAGCCTAATTAGATAACTCTACCGTGGCACTCAGAAACATACTAGGAAACATCCTGTTGTCCTAGATGCCAAAATGTCATGTTTTCAATTCTAAGATAATTCTGATGCACATAGTTTAATAACAACTACTCTAGGATGCTCTTTACAATTCAAATATACTCGAGATTCACGGTTTGTTAAAAGTGCAAATTCTAAGTCACAACATTTGGCAGCTTTGTACCTTTGTGCAAGACGTGCAGTGTACAGCCTCACTGTTGTTTAGGTATCCCTGTCTCATGCTTATTCTGCATTAGTAAGCCTAGGGTGTGTTTCAGGAGTATGCATTTTCCTCAGTTGTATTAAACTATAACTGACAAAATAAAAATTTTATGTATTTACAGTATCCAGTGTGGATTTTTGGTATTTCTATAACTTGTAAATGGTTAAATCAAATTACTTAACTTATCCATCAACTCATACTTATTATTATGGTGTGGTATGAATAGATCTTAAATGCTATCCTCTTAGAAATTCAGCATCTATTCTCTTATCATTTTTAATAATAAATTATTATTAACTATTAGTAACCACTGTACAATTGATCCCAGAACTTACTCATCTTGTTTAATTGAACTTGTTTGCCCTCTGACCAACATCTCTCCATTTTCCTCTTCCCTCACAGTCTAGCAACTACCATTCTACTCTCTTCTATGAATTCAACTCTTAGAATCCACACCTAAGAAAATTATGCAGTAATTGTCTTTCTGTATTAACCTTAACCTTTGTCATCAGAAAAGATACTTGATATGATTTTGGCCTTCCTGAATTTGTTAAGACTTGCCTCTCAAGGTATTTTTGCACATGGATAGTTGTTCATTTTGATGTTTGTGTGAGAGAATGAGCTCTGGAAAACCCCAGACTACCATCATGCTAAGAATATGCATTTTAAAAAGCATTGCACATGATTCTGATATAACTGATTCAATAATCATATTCTGAGAATCACTGCTGTAGAAATGTGATTCAAAATAGATTCCACTAAATGGGGCTGTTTCTTCTTCATTTAGATAAAGACTAGGACAGATTGATTTGGGTTGGCCATGCCTTCCACACTAGAGATATCCCATATAGCTGTGTAAGCTGGGGGACTCCCAAGCTGCAGACAGACCACAGAACGTCCAAATATCTTGTGGTACATCTTTGTTGTATATAAGTCGTAGCATTTCTCATCTTTCCACTAGGTCTGGAGCCAGCAAGAGAAACACAAAGTCTTTGTCTGTGAGCAAGGGAATAGATTTTCTATGGCCATGACAACATGGCATTGATTCTACACACATAAGTGTGATCCTGCGAGGGTGTCTGAGTTACTTTTCTCATTGCTGGGACAAAATACCTAACATCCAGGGTTAAAGGAGGAAAGGCTTATTAGTCTCACAGTTTGTAGAGATTTCATACCCTTAATCCTAGCGTTAGACGACGAATCAATCAAACTGTAAATTCGGCTGCCTCTAAAAAGCCGTCCCCCCATGACTGCATGAGGCTTTGGGGGACATCCAGACACCAACCATAACATGCCACCTCTGGCCTCCCAAAGACTTATGTACATTCCTTTACAAAAGACATTTAGTCCATCTCTAAGAGTTCCCACAGTCCCAATACTTTCATCATTGCTGAAAAGTCCAAGTCCCAAGTCTTCTCTGAGATGTAAGGCAAACTTAGATGTGAGCCCCTATACAACTGAAAAGAAAGTTAAACACTTCCAGCATTCAATGCACAAGATACACATTTCCATTCCAAAGTTACAAATAGGGAGATACAAAGGAATAGGACCAAAGCAAATCCAAAATTCAACAGGGCAAACATAAAGTCCTGTAGTTCCATGTGCAGCATCTGAGGCAATCTGTGGCAAGATGTGAACTCCAAAGGGTTTGGGTAGCAATGCCCCTAAGGCACTTCCAGTGGTTGTAGCTCCCATGGCATCTCTCCTGGGCTCACTTTGCTCCCTCCTTGCAGTTTTCCTTAGATGATCCACATTCCTGGCTTCTCCAAACTTCTGGGGTTGACATTGCATTTTTGGCTTCACAATCATAGCTTCATACACTGCCTTCTCAAGGGCACATGCCTGGCCTCCCAGACCTTCTTCTGAAATCTGGGTGGAAGCCTTCCTTACCTCACAACTCTTGCATTCTGCATGCACCTAAAACCAGTGCCTCATGGATGATGCCAAGGTCTGCTGCCAGCTGGAGCAGTAGCCAGGCTTCCCTCTCTCTTGGTTATAGGGGTTGAGTGCCTGAATTGCTGGGCACTTGGAATCCAATTCTGAGGAACAAATTCTCTAGGCTGCTACCATTCTGGAACATGGTGCTCCATGGCTTTCTTTTCAAAGCAAAAGTCTTTACTTTTGCAATTTTTAGGCTGCAAAGGCTGGAGTCCTGCTGCTTCTTGTGATGACCTCAGGCCATCTTTCCTATTTTCCTGTTCCTTCTCATCAGTCAAGATCTCTGCTCTGTATCTTTGCAGTCCACAGCTTTACTGGAGCTTCCTTTTGGCCAAACTCACATTTTAATTCATTCTGCTGGGCTCTTTCCTCTTGCTTCTCAACATAAATCTGGCTAAAAGCCCCCAACAGTAGCCATGACAGCATTTCAACATTAGACTGCCTTGAAATTTCTTCTGCCAGATTAATTAGTCTGACACCCTTAATCTTAGTCTCAGGCAAAGTCTCTGGACATGAGTGAAATGAAATGCAGGCAAACTTTCTGCTAAGCTATAACACACATCGTCTGGAGTCCAACAACCAATGTAGTCCTTCTTCCCAGCAGAAACCTCCCAAGCCTGGTATTTGCCAGCAGAATTTCTATCAGTATTCTGGTCTTCTGAACTCTGACCAGAATCTCCCATACAGTACAGCCTAAAGCTTCCCAGCTCTACTTTTTCGGCTAGCATCTCCAAATCATTCCAAACTCTTCCAAAAAGCCATTCCCAAAGGCTCCTGAACCGCGTGTTTAGGTATAGTCACAGCAATGATCCCACTTCTCTGGTACCAAATTCTGTCTTAGTTAGTTTTCTCCTTGCTGAGACAAAATACCCAATACCCATAATTAAAAGGGGAAAGGTTTATTTAGGTCACAGTTTGTAAAGGTCTCAGTCCATATTGGCTGGCTCCAAGGCAGAGGCACATGCCAGGGTGGCAACAGTTCATGTTGCAGGAGACAGCAAAAGCAACAAGAGAGGAGAGAGACAAGCCTCTTTCTGTTCCTTATATTATATGCAGGCTACCCACCCTGGGGGGGGGTGCAGCACTCACAACTTTAATCCTAGCATTAGACCATGAATCAATCACAAATTCTAGATTCAGCTGCCTCCAAAAAGCACCCCCCATGACTGTGTGAGGATTTAAGGAGATATCCAGACACAAACCAAAACAGAGGGGATTCTGGGGCTTTCAGATAAGGACAAAATAATGAGCATTGCAGTAAAATGGACCTGACACATGAATTAACATGCCCAGGGGATGAGCTATAAAGTGGTGATTAGAATTGTCTTTTGTTTTCTTCAGTTAACAGTCGAGTAACAGTTCCCAAAAGGTGGTTCACAGACTCCTGGGAATCCCTGAGACCCTTTCAGGGTGTGTGCAAGGTAAAAATTGTATTACTATAATATTAATTTGTCTTTTTCCTTGTGGTAAATTTGTACTAATGGTAGGTAAAACTACTAGTACTGTAGCATGAATTGAGACATTGGTACCAAACTGTACTATTGGCCTTTTATTCCTTAGCACCATGCACTTACAGTTAAAAATAATAATAAAATGAAAAGCTAACTTCATTTAAGAATATCCTGAATAAATAGTAAAAATTAGTAATTTAATTAAAATTTGAACATTCAGAGCACATCTTTTCCATACTACTGTGTGTTAAATTAGGAAGTGCCTGTGAATAATTACTAGTGATCCTGAAGTAACGTGGCTATCTTGAGGGAGAGCACTTGAACACTTAGTTGTGAACTGAACTAGCCACAACGTGGTTGTGCATACTGCAATATCTGACAGGTATTTTCCAACAAATGCACAAAATGAACCTGTCACTTTAACCATTGGACATTATGTGTTGCCAATGATAAAGTTAAAACTGCTGAGCAAAAATTCAAATTTTGGAAAACTTGTAACTGCCAAGTAATTGTAAGTGTGAGCTCAACAGGTCCCCAATGTTTAAAGACTTTTCCGATGAGATCAATGATGATATTCAGAAAAGTAATTCTGTTTTATATTATATAGTGAAATGTGTCAACATTTGAAAGATCTGCATAATTTAGTGAGCCAATATTTTCGACCAGAACAATGCATACTGTTAGGAAATTTTGCGTGGAGAAAGGATCCATTCAAAGTGCTGCATAGAACATGGATTTTCACATAACACAGTACAAAAAGTTTATTGATGTGGTTTCAGATTCCACAATGTAACTGACAATTAAAAGAACTACCTTTGTCGAGTTTTGATATAGTATCAGAAAAATATCCCTAGTTATTTGAAACAGCTACTCCTCCTAGGTTTTCTTGGTGTACTTCAAGCATGTCAGTAAATCACAAAATAATGCAGAAGCAGATAGGGGAATTCACTTGTCTTCTATTAAGTTAGATACTAAAGTGATTTATAAAACTGAAATAATCCCATTTTTCTCACTAGTTCTTTTTTAGTTTGTAAAATATAATATGTATTTTATATCTAGTTGATTTATTAGTGTTATTTACTGGTTTATATATTTTTTGGTGCTGGGAATTGAACCCAGGGCCTTGTACATGCTCAGCACATGGTACCCAGGCCCTGTAGTATTTTAATATTTTCTCTTTTAATTTCTAATATAGTACCTATTCATAGACATAGCATCCATAACCAAAAGCTCTTTGGGGCCTTAGACAGTTCTTAAAGAGTATTAATGGGACCTGAGCCCAAAATGTTTGAGAACTGCTAGTATACAGAAACATTTCTTAAAATATGTTCCATAGAATGTTCTCAGTGGAGATGCTTGGCAAAAACTTATTAGTGCAGTAGCCAAAAACACAAGGCAACATAAAGCAAGAAGAATCTGTGGTTAAATCAGTTTAGAAATGTTGCTAGCTGCAGCCCCCCATGGAAATTTACATTTCATACTAACACATTAAATACTCAACTAAAACTTTCATCAACTCTCAATCTTTACTAAATTGTTTTTCTTTGTTAACAATAAATATTACTATTTTAAATATTTTCCAAAAGGATAAGTTAAAACATGGTATGCCATTCTTATTGGCCCCTAATATCTGAAATTTTAATTTAAGGCCCAATCATGTTTTTGCTCTAGAATAGATTCCAAATAGTAACTTCTGTTTTCAGGGCCATTAGATAAAAACATTTGGCACCTACAGAGCATGGTATCACTATATTCTGCCTTTTCAGTTTTAGAAACTTGGATTTTTATTTTTATTTTTATTTTTATTTATTTATTTTTTTTGTGGGTACCGGGGGGTCCACCTCAGGACCTCGAGCGCCAGCAGGCGCCCGTGCTGCTGAGCGATATCACCGGCCCCTTTTTTGTATGTGGGATCCGGGAGTCGAACTCAGGCCCTCGCGTTTGCAAGGCAGGCGCTTATGCCGCTGAGCCATCTCACCGGCCCAGAAACTTGGATTTTTAAAAAATTAGGTCTCAAAAGATAGGCAAATTCATGCAAACCATTGAGGGTAAGAATGTGTCCCTGAGTCTTACACATCAGTGGACTTGAGGAGAGGATCTTTGCTTTGGGGCAGAAAGACAATTAAGTCAGTGGCTGCTGCCCCTACTTTAGATGAATATCCTTTTGATAAGAACTGATTTCTTCTTTCTGTGTCAGTGCTTAATTATATATGCTATCTGATTTGATTTCCTGAAGAGAATTACCCGTAGTAAGGGGCCAGTTTTTCACCACATGTATTTCTCTTAGTAAACGATGGCCTCGTAGAATTCTAGTTCAGGAATTGGTTTTCTGATAATGATTCCTTAATTCCTAAGATAAAATTATACTTGAAAGTAAGCTTTGCAGGTCATTGTATTTCCACTTTTAGGAATCTTTCCTAAGGATTAAGAATGTGAGATAAAAGTATTTCTGAAGATGTTCTGTAGAGCATTATTTGTAATACTCCTAAATGAAAACAGCCAAAGTGTTTGTTAGTGGGACCATTTGAAAACTCTAGTATAGACATTCCTTGTTCAATAGCATACCAGTTTATTGACTGTTCAGACTTAAAACCTGTCTTTTTTTTTGTACAGTTCTGTACATCGTGTTTATAGAGCCTCAATTTTTTGGTACAGTACACCTTATTTATACAGTACTGTTGTTTTTGCTAATTGTACTGTACAGTACAGTACTGTACTTTTATGTTGCTATACATTACATTACTGCATGTAAGAGTTATGCAAATAAAAGCAAAGTCATCAAGTTGGAGTTTCCTTTGACCATTTCTTTGTTCTGAATATTATGATGCACATTCTATGTACAATTCCTCATTTAGCAACCAATTCATTTATCAACCTAGTAAGAAACCTACTCACAGGGAAATAGAATTCGGTCATTAAACAAGGAATGTATATATATTCATATAACAAAATGCATACAGACATTTAAAAGTCTGATTTTTGAAGGCTTTGGCAAAATGGGACAGTGTCCCCCAGATAATACCAGCAGAATAAAAACATGTTATATATTGTCGTGTTGTTTTCTAAAACGATTGTCCCCATTTATATTTCCACTAGCATCTTCGAAAGTCTTTTTCTCTGTATCCTTGTCAACTACAAGTATTATTTCAAATAATATTTTCCAAGATATTAGGGTGAAAATGATATGTTATTCTTCTATTAAAACATATTTGGGGTCGGTGAGATGGCTCAGCGGCGTAAGCGCCTGCCTGGCAAGTGTGAGGGCCCAAGTTCGACTCCCAGAACCCACATACGAAAAAAGGGCCGGTGATATCACTCAGCGGCACGGGCACCTGCTGGCGGGCGAGGTCCTGAGGTCGACCCCCCAGTACCCACAAAAAAAAAAAAAAAAACATATTTAACAGAGAAAACAAACAGCAGTAATTGGCACTTCCAGAAAAGACTTGACTCTGACAACTAACTAGTAGCCAGAACTTTTGCCTGCAATGCCTACAGACAGTCTGATTCCTAACACCAAACATTCACTAAGAGAAAGTTCCAGAGCCCAGGGAGGTGATTTGAGTCTAGAGATTAAAATTCTAGCCAAGAAAATTTTATCTAGTCAGTTTAGTCTTTTATAATTTGTCCTTGACTAGATTAAATAAATATTATGTTAGGTTCATCTCCATCCATGTGTAAAAGCCCCAAATAAACATATAAAGAGACTGAGAGGCAGAGGAAGAATGTATGCCTGTCAGTCTCTTTTGTGTCAGAGGCTTTGCCATTATAAAGTTATAGTAGATCAAAGAAAGGTCTATCAAGCCATTGAAATTGTCATCACGGTTTCCATTTTTCACATCCTTTGGTTAAAGGATGTATGCAAAAGCAAAAGCTTTGCAGAATGCCTGTGGGGTTTTTGGAGCCATAAAAGGGACTTGTTGTCTATCTCCATTCCCTGCCACTCACCACAGATGTGCCAGTCATGCCTACAGAAATCTTTTGTCATAGTCACATTGCAACTGGGTAGAATATTGAGGGAAATGTCAAAAGCGTAGCCATGTGAAAAGAATTAGAAGGCAGTGTTGTTATTCAGAGTTTGGTTCTGGCTCGAGCTCCTGTCTGTGTAGAGCAGCCTGGATGTCTAATTTCAGCAGTACAATTAATTCTCGGACAAGATGAGGAGAGATGTAACTGCCACAATTGTGTAACTGGGATGTTGCTTTGCTAATTCATGTGCTTATTTTCTTTGCGATTTCATCCGAAAGCATCTTTGAGGGCTTTTTGTTGTTGTTGAATTTTTTTTCCATCTTTTGAATGATGAAAATGGACAAAAACAATTCAGCAAAATGTAAATGAATCATAGCAAATGGGATGCAAGTCTATATTGTGCAGATATGGAATAGAAATAGAGATATTTGTTCTCTTTTTGAAGAGAATCATAAAACTTTCCATGATGTGTCAGACATTGTGTTTTATGTTCTCTATTCCCAGATGTTTAAAGGTGACAAAATACAGTTTTAAAGTGTTGAGGTTATTAGTGCACATTCTGACAGTAATTAAGCGTTCGTTGTAACACAGAGATTTGTCCTCTAACCCTGATATGATATTTAAACATCACTGTGAAGATTTTTTAAAAACAGTAATTTCACTTACAGTGTTTTTACTTTTGCATCTTTCTATTGTTCTATCACTTATTAGAATTATGATATACTGGATAAGGAGCTTAAAGAATATTCTAGACTGACTTTTAGAAAATAGCAATTGTCTACTGAATAAAAGTAGAACAGCGGCCTATGTTTCTTGAAATATATATATATATTTTGTTTATATATATTTATATTTATTTATATATTTTATTTTATTTTATTTTATTTTATTTTATTTTATTTTTTGAGACAGGGTTTCACAGATGCAGTTCAGGCTGGCCTTGAATTCACTTTGTAGGTGAGGCTGGCCTTGAGCTCACAGTGATCCTCCTGCCTCAGCCTCCCAAGTGCTGGGATTACAGGCACGTACCACCATGCCTGGCCGAAAAGACTATTTTCAACCCATATTGTATGCTAGATAAATCACAATATTAAGATAATCAAGTAGGATTTGCTGGGTGGCAAGTGGAGTATAGGTCAAGTGTTGGGGAGTCAGATTTGCATGATAGTCCCTTAATTGAGCTGTGGAAGGTTTGGTCTACTATATGTGTTATACTATTTACACTTGCATAGGTATGTTCTTCAAAGTCTTATAAATATTCACTGCAATCTGTGAGTTTCAAAATTGCATTTTTCTCTATGGGAACCTAATAATGGCATAAAACCACCATCATCAAGTGATCCTCAGAGACCAACATTGAATTTCAAGGTTTAATTCAACTAAAATTTTTAAAAGTCCATTAAATCAGAATTAGTGTCCTGCATCCCCATCATTGAAAGATGTCTCATTTTTGTTTCTTGTCTCATTTTTGTGACTTCTTTTAAGTCTTGTGACCAGCCTTCACTTTGTTAACCTTGCTTGCCTAGCTCTGAGATATGGTGAAGGCCTTCATTTCTCTTTGATCTCCATTTTCTTATCTATAAAGTTATTGATGTCACTTACATCTCCAAAGTTCTATGTTTATGTCTCATTCTTCTTTTATACTGCATCCATTATGAATTTATTATAAGGGGAAAATAAGAATTGTCTTAAAATAGTTTGAAAATTGTAATGCAGTATATAAATTTAAATTATGATTGTGGTCATCTTGTACTAGTCTCTGTAGTTGCTCTGTGGCTAATCTTGGACTTAAAAAAATCTGCAGTGTACTTAAACCAGTATGGCTAAGGATATACTCATGGATTAATTTATTCTTAGGTGAGGGATGCTTAGTTTTGGGCAGAGTTGCAGTGATCTGAAGCTTTCCATGTCTTGAAGCTAAAAGGCAGGCTGGTATCTGAGAATTACGAATAGATTCCCAATCTTCCAAATAACCAAGTAGTTGGTTGTGAATGTAAAGTCCATGGTTTTTAAGTGGTAGGTATAATGATTTATGAGAGGACTGGCCAGTAAGCAAAGTATGACCCGTGACTGAGTTGAACAACTCCGTTCTTCATTTGATTTGTGTTTAAAATCCAAGTAGAATATCATTGAAGAAACTAAGATGCAAAGGCTAATTGCAAAAAAAGTTTAAGTTGTTTTTATGTCTCTTTATGCCTAGAGCAAACTCTTGCTCCATGTAACAATAACCCCTTGAAATGCCATTTAGATTGGAAGTGCTGATGCAGCACTAATGATTTTAGAGCAAATATGTTACTCTAATTTCCTCCATCTGCTATGAATAAAAGGATATGAGTATGAAATCTGGGAAACTTGTAGAGAAAACTGTCTCTTTGAAAAGTTGAAAATATTTTAAAATGTGTGCAGGTGTGAAGTAAGAATAACTTTTATTTATTTTGTTAAGTGTCTCAAAATGTGACTTTACTGTAGCTCAATGGAAATGCCAAGATTTTTTTTTTCAGACTGTTTTGCCAAGACTCCAGGAGAGTAAGAGTATCAAATGATTAACCAGCCATCTAGGTTTTATGGTGATACAGTCCTGATGAGTCATATGAAACTTCCTCTGTGTTTGTTTAGACATTCCAATAAGGGATAAGAGCTACTCATACCTTTGAGTGAAGAATCGGGCTTTTTATTCCTTGAGGATTGCCTGCTTTTGATTTAATACACATGTGGTAGTGTAAGAAGAAAGGTGTACATCCCCTCCTAGCTTCCTGAACAATTCTGTCAATATTGAAACTATGACATTAAAAAATTTTTTTGCAGCCACTTCAAAATCTAGAAGAAATGGTGACATATATATCAAGTCAATAAGCAATGTAAAGACAATACCAATATTAATAGAAAGAAGTAAAAGACTATTAAACATGTACCACTATAAAAGGCACCAGGCCCATTTAGTTTTACATCTAAATTAAATCCTTTAGTTACCAAAAATTAAAGACGACAGAGAAAGAGACAATGGGCCTCAATTAATTCTACAAATCTACCATAACCTTATATGAAAGCCTGATATAGATAGCTCTAAAAATAAATTTATACCATATTCATATTTATATATTGAAGTGTATAATTAAAAACCAACACTGTAAGTCTATTTGCTTATGAAAATACAACAAAATCTTTGAAATAGCATTTATTTAAAAAATTTTAAATTGGTTCAGAATTAAAATTTATGTATATCATTAATTACATGAGCAAATGAATCAAAATGACATGATGTTATGGTTTGGGTCTATATGTCCCCTCAAAGCTTCATGCCATATTAGGTGAGGCTTTTTCAGAGGTGGCTGGATCTAGAATGTGTGTTGCTGGGATTAAGGGTGTGTGATTACTAAATCAGTCCACCGACTGGTTTGGCACCACCCTAATCCCAGCAGCCAAGATACAATATAAAAGGGGCAAAAAGATGCTGTTAAGGTCCCTTGTTACTTTGCTACATTCTGCCTGCCATGAGCTGTTCTCCTCTGCCAAGCCACCCTGCCTTGGAGCCAGCCGACTGTGCACTGAAACCTCTGCAAACTGTGAGCCAAATAAACTTTTCCCCCTTTAACTTTGGGTTTCTGGTATTTTGTCTCAGAAATCAGAAAAGTAACTAAGACACTTGATTCTACCCACATATGCTGTGTTAGTTTCCTATGGCTACTGTAAAAAATTACCAACCTGGGTAATGTAAAGTAAAAGACATTTATTCTCTGTCAGCTCTGGAATCTAGAAGTCCAAACTGAAGTTGCCAGCAAAGCCATGCTCACGCTGAAGACTCTAAGGGGTGGTCCTTCCTAACCTCCTACTTCTCAGAGTTGCCAGTGATCCTTGGCATTTGGAACAGAGTTGCCAGAGAACAAAGTTCTCTGAGATTTCAGTAAGCCTAAATTTTAGGGGTACTCTGTCTAATCCAGTATACATGCCAACAAACAATTTGATAAAATTCATTATAAATTTCTAGTAACACTGTGAATAAAACAGGCATAGAAGAAAGTTAAGACAATAAGAATATTTACAAAGACCTTCCATCAGCAACTATATTACCCAGTGAAATATAAAACATTTGTAATATTTGAGCTATTCTGGAGACTGTGGCAGGGGGATCACTAGTTTAAGACCAACCTGGACAACTTATTGAGACTCTCTCTCAAATAAAAAATAAAAAAAACTGGGGAGGTTGCTCAGTATTCCCTGGGTTTAATCCTCAGCACAACCAAACCAAACCAAACCAAAACAAAGCAAAACACAATAAAACATAATTCATATTAAAACAGGAAAAATACAGAGAGGAATTTTCTGTCAGCATTGTTACTTGGCACTGTCCTTTGGATTCTGCCTAATGTAATTAAACAAACATTAAGCAATATAAATCTTAGCAAAAATGAAACAGCTCTTTCATTTCATATGATGATATGATTATATTCCTAGAAGATATAATACTCTGTTACACACTGTTATTAAGAAATATGTAAGCTGTGTGGCCGTAACCTAAAAATAGAAAAACCAAGCTTTTCATTATACATACTTTCAATACTCATTTACATAGAACAAATTCACTTATGTAAGCAAAAAAGCTTAAAATCCTTAGTAATATATTTAACACAAAAAGTGAAAGGCTGTTATAGAAAAAAATGTTATCAAGGGATAAAACATTCTCTGTCAAAATAGGGATTTGTTATATTCTCTAATAGTTCTTAATGTTATAAAATTTACTCCTTTCTCAAATAATATGTATGATGGTTTAATTCATTGTAATTGCAACAAGTTTTTATTTTTACTCTTTCATCTAGACATTAGAACTTAGTGTACCGTTACTGTTATTAACATGGTCGGCCCTTGATCAGTGAAGTAGAAAGGGAAGTCAGAAACAAGATCCAAACATACTAATGAGATAAATATTTAATAAATGTAACCTTTCAATTAAGTGAGGGATGTGGAAATGTATATTTATATAATAAATGATGTTAAAAAAATGGATTTTGCCAGTAAGTTCTAAACATTAGATATCCATTTTTTTCATTAAAAAAAGCAAACAAGTTGAAGATATGAGTATATAACAGTAAGCAATACTATAAGCATTGAAAAAACAGGAACTTTCCTACACTAGGAGATAAAGCTATATATAGTAATTGAGAAAAATGACCAAATATATTAAGTAGTAATGCACAACTTCACTAGCAGTCATGAAAATCCACATTAAATAATAAATTACTCTTTCAAATAGCTGAAAAAAATTTAAAATAGTCATATTATCTAAATAAAATAGTCATAATGTCTATGTTTTGTAAGGATGGAAGAAAATGAAAAAAGTTTCATATACTGATCAATCTGGAAGTATCCAGGAAAATTAATGAAATAGCTGCTTTTGACACTGCATTTCTATTTTTGGGAAACAATCTATCCTCAAAATTTATATTCAAATACATTTGCTGTATAGTGAAAAGAAAGTAAATTAAGATAAAAACAGCAAAAAGGTAATTTATGAATAGGGAGTGTTGTTGAATACCATATTGTGGAATATTATGAAAAAATAAAAATAAGTCACTTATAAGTGATTCTAGCACATACATGACATTGTAGTATATCATCATTTGACTAATTGGGACAGTATGACCTAAAATTAAAAAAATTACTAGGTAGTATTACCTGTGTGTATATTCTTGTATGAAAATAGAGAAAAATGTGGATAAATAAGTAAATATTTAAAATTTTTTGTTGTTGTCGTAAGGAAAATGGGATTGGAAATAAGATTGGGAGAGAAATATACGTGTGTGTGTGTATGTATATATATATATAAATTATAATATAAATTTATATATGATATATATATATATATCTCATGTAAACACACATGTATATCATGTGTATTTTTGTTTCTTATGTGGAGTATATATTCTGGAGCTTTTAAAAATTTTAGGGAGGTATTTATCTTAAATCCCCATGTTGTTGTATTTCAAAGTAATGTTCATAGAAAAATGGGCCAAAATTCAAAATACTTTATGGATTACCATTCAAAAAGTACCCGAATGATAATTCATAAAGGAAAAGATATAAGACACCAATAAAATTTTCAGGTTCCTTATTTATCATAATTAGAATAATAATTTACTCAGATTGTCAAGGGTCCAACAATTTGATACTTCTTGGTATTATAAAGAGTGAAAGGAAATCTGCATATATTGCACAGTAAACTTTCTGAAGGCACTCTGGCAGTATTAACTGAAAAGTTCTAGTAACATTCCCACCTTGTAGCCTAGACATGCTACTTCTGGAAAGTAATGCTATGGAAATAATTGCAAAGAGGTGTGTATGTATGTTCATTTCAGCTTTGTTTATAGTAGCAAAAAAAGCTATGAATCTCTATACTTATAAAGTTGAGTATTTAAATAAATCTTCTTACAAGTTTTATTACATTTTAACTGTGATACACAGAGATACACAACATTTTAAAATTATAATTAAACTTTATATATGATGATTCCAATTGCATTTATGGCATAGGAAGATCCTCATGCAACAGTTGATTATTGTACTAAGCAGATTCCAGTTGTTATAGAGTATGTTATAATTTTACGTTTATACATTAAGATGAACGAAAGTACACATACCAGACTGTTAGCAGTAGCTTTCTCTGGGAGGTGTGGTGATGGATAATCTTATATACTTTTAAAAATGTGCTGAATGAACTTTTATCATGAAAAAATGCATCAAATCTCTTAAAAGCACCATAATTTTTTAAAAAGACACAATAGACCAAATTGGAAATGTTTTAAAAATGAAGAAGGCTAGGATGAATGATAAAACAATATGAAAAAAAATCCAGATTCAATAAAGAAAGTACTGCTTATAGCTATTAATAGTCTCATAGCACAATTTGTTAGTTCATAATCTAGGCCTGAGAGGCCTGTTGGAAAGTTTGCTTTGCGTCTATCGTTACTTAAATATCTGACCTTTCTGAATTAGCTCTCCTGCCAAAGGTAGTTTAACAAAGGATTCTTCACTAACATGTTTACTTTATCCCATTTGTTTGAGGATGAAGTTTGCAATTTTTCTCCAGGGAGTAAATTATTTCATGTACCTTGCTCCCAGGCACTTATCTCAGAAGCAGCACACCTCTGTGATAGAAGGCAAATGTCATGACTGAAGGCAAGGGACAGAGGCCTGATTGCTATTCCTAAAATGCCTCTTTTATCTTCTAGAAGCCAAATTTGCATTCTTTTGAGTGGTGTAGAATGTCAGTACAAATGCTCTGTCTGTGCTGAACCTGGTAAGGGGGGTGGGGAGCACAGTACACTTCTTTATTTAGAGTTTGCACTGAGAATGAACAGTAAGCACTGTTTGAAAGGTCATCCCATTTCAAGTAGCAGATGGGTAGGAAAAAAACTCTGGCTTTTACAAATAATTTAATTGAATTCTCCTTGCCATTTCTGCAGGCAATTCAGGATATTTTTTAAAGCATTGATCCATAATTATCTTTCAGAGTGGTTAGTATTGTTAGACAGATGTGTAAGTTTTCATGTATATAAGGGAGCAATACAGCATCCATTTTACCTGCTTGATTGTCTTTTCCTTTCCTGTACAAATAAATGCACATTATAAAAGACAAATTATTGCTTTAAGAAAAAGAAACAAAAACAGATTTTTTCAGATTTCTTTTTGACTTGAAGTCCTTTCTTAGGCATGATTGTGTTCATAAAGGTCATCTTCTTTGCTTTCCTATAAGCAAGTTACAATTTATGTCTATGTAGCACATTTGTTTATAGTCCCTTAGGCATAAGAATCTTGGGGCAGGGGAGTGAAGGAGGTCACATGCCATGAAACACTAATTTGTCTTATTAATAGAATATAAAATAAGAATGACTAAGACTTAAGAATGCTTTGTATTTGTGGTTTATTTTCCTGTTTGTTTTGTTTTCTAAAGTATTTGTAATCTGTGCTACTCTGATTGGATTAAGGTTGCCATGTAAACTTCAGGATGCCTGGTTAAATTTTAATCTCAGAGAAATAATGAGTACATTTTTAGTAGTGGTATGCTCCAGGTAATACTTTAGAGAGTCACCTCAGAATAGAGCGTCCTACATAAATACAGCTGTGAAATACAATATGTAGGAAATGGGTATAAGACATGGATACACATTTTAATAGATAATTACAAATAAACACTCATTTACCCAGGTCAAAACAGAGAATTTCCAGTGCCCCCATAGTCCCCTGAAATTCTCCCTGATCTAAACTGCCTCTGACTACATTGGAGGGAATCACTATCCTGTCCTTTGAAATGATCATTTCTCTTCATTTCTTGATACTGCTGTTGTCAGCTTAAGGACAAATTTTGTGTATTTTTGATTTTATATGAATGAAATCATACTACATGCTTCATAATTCATTCTAATTTGGTGTCAAACACTAGTGAGGTTCTTCCACTAAATTAATGAAACAGATAACCTTGTTAAGCTCAAATATGCTTGAGTTTTCTATGTAGGAAAGACTGAAGGGTAATCATTTAAAAGAAATATCCTTGATGAGTTTATTCATGTAATGGTGCCATAAATATTTTTATTTTGAATATTCTCCCACTCAGAATGTTTGTTCTCCCAAGCCTCATTGATTTTCCAGAACTTGGGGCCAATCCAGTGATATTTTCTCCAGGTTTCTGTTGCTTTGATATCAGTGAAGTAAATCACATCTCCAACCTAAGGTCATAACGTTCAGCAGTAAATGGATAAAGAGCCTTTTGATTTATTATTCATGTAGATAACAATGCTCAGAATGACTAAGGAACATTCCCTTTTATGTCATAAATTTTATCTGATGACATTTAAAAAATGTCTTCCAGAACCCAGCCCTCTATCTGTGGACTCTTTTTCCTTTTGTTAATGGCATCATATTTTGCACTCCTTATTTCTCCTTTACCTCCTGAATGCTGAGGATGGCACATTTTCCAAGTTGCTTCGAAGAGCCACAATTGTAAAAGCAGGAAAAAAAAAATTATTTTAAAACCAGATTTCTAGAAGTTCTAAGAAATAGGCAATTTTGCATGGCTGACATTGAACATAGGCATGATTTATTATTCATTTAACTGTAGTGAATTTTCATGGTTTGCATGTTAAATTAGAATTAGAGATTTTTATTTACCCTGAAGAAGTGTGAGAAGTTGTGTCTTTAATTTGAATTTACTGAAATTCACATTTTAAGGTACAGAGAAACTTCTGTTTAGGAAAAATCTTTAAAATGACCAGGCTTAATCAGCTAGATAATGTTTATAAAAAGATTCAATGTCTTGTACAACTGGACTGATGTATTTTTTTCCTGAGGGTATATTTATATAGAGCTAAGGTTTCCTTCTTTCCTTTCCTCCACCCCTCCCTTCTTTCCTTCCATTCTTTATAGTTTCAGGACCCTTTACTTAAAGAAAAAGTAAACTTAGTAGAGTTAGTCTGTTTGAATAGAGAGTGGAGCTGGGCCATATGTTCCTTATTGCCACAACTTCACATGGACACCCAGAGTACCACTACGGAACCCTTGGTTTTCATGATCACAGTTGTAAACCCATTCACACAGAGCTGAATTATTTATAATGTGCCAGGCACTGTTGTAAACACTTGAAGATATGAACTCATTTAATTATTAAAACATCCCCCCAGTAGGCGTTATTACTACTCCCACTATATAGATAAAGAGAAGGAGGCACAAGGAAGATAAATGGGTTGCTCATTACCACACAGCTTGTAATGGTAGAGCTTGGACAATGTTGTTTCAGGGTCCCCATTCTTAACTAGAATGCTTTGCACCTTCTTCCTAGCAGCAGCAGCAGTTATACTGGACTCTTAAAAGATTCAAGTATTGCACTAGCTTCATGTGAATTAACGTAGCTGTTGTTTCCAAAGCACCCAATGAGGTGACTTTACTATCCTTAGCTTACAAATTCAGGAAATGAGGCATAATGAAGTTACATAATGTTTTGGTAAGGTGCAAAGCTAGCATTTGGACCCTTTTACTTTGACTTAAGGGTCCATGTTTTTAGCTATTAATTTTGTAGATTCTCATGAACATGAAAACATCTATATATTTCTAAAGAATTATGACTATCTTCTTTCACGTCTGGTTCATATTAGCTAATAATGCCAGGATATGAATGTATTCTGAGGAACCAAAATATAGTTCTAGCCCCAGGATCACACCCTGAGACAGTCATCAAATTTGGCATCATAGTGCTCTTTACCCATGTCCTCATAATTCCTGGATTTATTTTCTGCTCCTTCTGAAATTACATTGCTTAATTTCCTCAGTATTATTTGCAGTTTTCCTAATCAATGTCATCAAGTAATTGTAATTATTTGACAAGGAACTAATGGTTCTCCTTCTCAGCCAATCTACATTCTGATTTAATCCTGCTGGGCAGAAAAAGTCTTTATCCAGTTTGACAATTGTAGTGGTAGAAATGCCACATTCTGCTGCAGACTACTACTAGACTACTGTTTTTTCTATTCAGTGCTGGTCTAGTGGAACAACTACATCTCCAGAATAGTTATGTGCAGTGTGTAATCCTAAAATGATTTTTAGCGTAGGACCAGTGAGAAGCCTGATGGTGTAAGATCTAGCATTTATGAATGCATGAGGTTGTGCTACTCATTAAACCATACTGTATTTTACCCCTTTGTCTGTTTTGTAGAAATGTGCAGGACAAGGTCCAGTAAAGAATATTGTCTGTGATGTAGTCTTTGGCACTGGTGATGCAGAAGCTGCTGCTGTGTTAACTCTGTAGTAGTGTTTCTTTTAGAGGAGGATATTGTAATCTATTTCTTGGACTTAATGTGCCTTTGTCAGTTCCTTCATAATATTTACCCATGACTTCAGCCTCTTGAGTTAAATCTTGTGTAAACAGAGTTTACACTGCTTTATAGAGACCAGTGAATAGGAAAATATCTACTTGGTTATGTAAAAACTTACAGAAATCTTACTTTTATAGTCTCCAATCCATAGAGAAAGAAACATTTAAAACTATTATCTTTTACTCCTTCTCCAAGAAAAATTACTACTACACAAAATTAAAATACATAGGCCATAGTTTTTCCTGTGATAGAACAAGAATTCTTATAGTTTGGAAAATATGCCCACTTTATCTTAATTTTGCATTATTTCATGAGGATCAGCATTTTAAGCATGAAAAGATTGAAGGCTGCCTGAAATAAAACAGATGTCTGAGTAGCAGCCTCCATTATAAATGCTTCAGTTTTCCATGAGAATGCTCTCGAAGGTACATATAATACAGTCACTGCCACTGAAAACAGTTTTTATAATCAATCTGCTCTACATTTGTGTAGAAAATTCTACTGATGAGAAGTTTGGTGGAATTGGAGTGAACAATTTTAACTGGTGGTCCTTTTATGTTATGGCTGAAAGGAGTGAATAACTTTAATTGTTTGGCTGCTCTTTTTCCCCTGGTTCAGAAGCAAGCGGACACTAATCAGAAAAGTGGAACAAGTCTGATACATTATAAATACTTTCTTGAAGGATCAGTATTAATGAAGACTTTTTTGTTTCTGAATCCATGTGGAGATTGTAA
Source organism: Erethizon dorsatum (assembly GCA_028451465.1). Classification (NCBI taxonomy): domain Eukaryota; kingdom Metazoa; phylum Chordata; class Mammalia; order Rodentia; family Erethizontidae; genus Erethizon; species Erethizon dorsatum. The sequence continues at coordinate 91,532,092 of CM051825.1, read as the reverse complement.
ATAGTGGTTGACCAAAGAGATAGTCATGTATCAAATTTTTATAGCTGCTGTACTAATTACCAAAATTTTGTGGTTCAAAATAACACAGATTTATTTATTATTCACCATCCTGGAGGTCAGAAGTCTGAAATGGAGATATCACTGCACTAAACTCAAGGTTTAGCCAGTTGAGATGAATTCCTTTCTGGAGTCTGGGCAGAATCTGTTTCCTTGTGTTCTCCACCTTCTAGAAGCTCCCTGCATTCCTTGCCATGTGGCTCCCTTCAAAGCCATCTTTCATCTTCAAAGGCATTGGTGGCCAATGAAGTTGTTTTCATATCGTGTCAGTCGTGACTCTTCTACTTTTCCCTTTAATATTTAACAATGTTTGTGTTCTTCTTGTTACAAGGTCAGATGATTTGTAACCTTAATTCCACTTGCAACCTTAATTTTCCTTTGCTATGTAACCTAACACATTCACAGATTTTAGGGATTAGAATATAGACATGTTCAGAAAGCTATTATTCTGCCTACTAAGTAGGGATGCACTATTTTGGAAGCATATTTGTCAATATCTGTCATAATTAAAGGACCATAGTAATGCTGAAAGTGAAGAGGGCCTAGGGATTGTTGTTTTTCATAAGATTGGACATAGATCCAGGCAGTGATGCTAGAAGATTCTACGCCAATCCAAGGAGCTCCAGTAGAATCTACATTGGGTTATAATTTCTGCATATCAACTTTTCATCCAGCTTTAGGGAATTCAAATGAAGACAGTCATCATCTCCTTCTTGGCAAATGCTGCCTCTTCCATGATGAATCAAACATTTTAAAGATCACAATGAACAAAGGAAAGAAAACAATATCCCAGAGACCTAGAGTAAAACTTAATCCCCAAGATTTGCCACAGAAATATAATGGACTTTTTAGAAGTTTAGCATCCTCAATAGCATCAGGACACAGAAAGAGAGATGAGAGACTAAATTTAGATTATGAAAAGTAGGAGTACTTATTTTGAAAAGGGGACATATTAAGAAAACATGATAGAAACACCAGAATGCTCTAACACAAGTAATATTGCCATTAGAAACTGACAAGAGGGCCGGTGAGATAGCTCAGCGGCATAAGCTCCTGCCTGCCAAGCGCAAGGGCCCGAGTTCGACTCCCGGTACCCACATATGAAAAAAGGGCCGGTGATATTGCTCAGCGGCATGGGCGCCTCCTGGCGCATGAGGTTCTGAGTTCGACCCCCGGTACCCACACACACACACAAAAAAACACACTCACACACACAAAAAAGAAACTGACAAGAAATCACCATTTAAAAATAATTGTGAGGTGGCATATGCCTATCATCACAACTTTTGGGAGGCTGAAGTAAGAGGATTGTGAGTTGAAGCTTAGCCTTGGCTACATAGTGAGAACATATCTAAAAATAATACTGATGGAGATGGGGAAAACTGACAAGTTCAACAAAAATGAAAAAGAAAAGTACAATAAAAATTTAAATAATGCAATAGAAAATATTAAAAGGGTAGAACATAAAAATTATAGACTTAAACACCTAAAAGCAGTCTAAGAATTATAGTTGTTATTGATGTGGTAAACAATTACAATAAAATAATAATTAAAGATTAATTAAAAGCTATTTTGAACAAAAAACACAAGAAAAATTAAAAAGGCTTTCTATACTCTAGGGAACATTAATGAAAATAATTCCATGCTATTACAATTTAGATGAGTGTGTCTGCGTGTGTGTGTGTGTGTATGTGGTATTGAGGATAGAACCCTGCACAGTAAGCTACACCCCTAGCCCTTTTTTATTTTTTATTTTGAGACAGGGTCTGTCTTAGTTACTTTTCTCATTGCTGAGACAAAATGCCTGACACCCAAAGTTGAAGGAGGAAAGGTTTACTTCAGTTCATAGTTTGTAGAGATTTCAGTCCATAGTCAGCTGGCTCCAAGGCAGAGCAGCATGGCAGAGGGGCATCGCAGAGGAACAGTCTCTGGCAAAGCAGGGCAGGAAGAAGGCAGCTAGGCAGGGAAGCAGCTAAGTAGAAGCAGTAGCAAAGAGCAGCAGCAACAGCCTTCTTCCTGCCCCGTTATATTCTATCCAGGCTGTCAGCCTATTGATTGGTGCCATCTTCATGTAGGGTGGGGCACCCTTAGTCCCAGCATCACACCCTCAATTGCAACATCACATACTTAATCCCAGCATCGCACTCCCTAGATCCAGCCACCTCCAAAAAGCCCCACCTATGACTACATGAGGCTTTGGGGGAACATCTAGATACAAACCATAACAGGATCTCATTGAGTCACGAAGTTGTCTGGGCTGGGTTTCTGATCTGATTCTCCTGCCTCAAGCTCCCATACTGCAATGACAGGTATGCATCACCACACCCAACTAATTTTTTAAAAATTACAGGGCCAGTGAGACAGCTCAGCGGCATAAGCGCCTGCCTGGCAAGCGCGAGGTCCTGAGTTTGACTCCCGGTACCCACATACGAAAAAAGGGCCGGTGATATCGCTCAGCGGCCCGGGCGCCTGCTGGCGCACAAGGTCCTGAGTTCGACCCCCGGTACCCACAAAAAAAAAAAAAAAATTACAATAATGTCCTTCAAGAACACAGGCAAAGAAAAGAGTTTACCTTACAAAGGAACAACAATCAGGCTGTCCTTTATTTATTTTTAAATCAGCCACATTATATGATACAAAATGTTGCTTATAAAATCTACAAAATTTGCTACAAAATTTGCTTGGACCAGTTTGGGAGAGGCACTTGAGAAATGTAAATTTAGTCAACTTGCCTTTCATTTGTGAAGGTAAACAGATCCCCAAGTGTGTAAAAGAAAACATGTCTCTTAGAGAAATAGGGTGAAGACTTTGCCCAGGTTTGTTAGATAAGGTGAGGTGCCAGGTGTATTAGGGTTCTCTAGAGGAACAGAGTCAACATAAAATATATGTATAATGATACAAAGGGATTTATTACAAAGGCTCATAGGATCAGAGACAGAAGAATTCAAAATAGCTGTCTGCATGCTACAGGGCTACACGATCCAGAAGCCGTCTAAGGCTGGAAACTCCCTGTACAGTCACGTGTGCGAGTCTGTGTTGGAGGCCTGAAGAGGCTGCCTTGGCCAGCTGAAGGAACTGGAGACCAGTGTCCAAAGGCAGTGGCAAGCTGGAGTTCTTCTTGATAAAGTGAAACACTTCCTTCTTCTTCCCCTTTTTCCTATGCCCAGGCTACAAGCCTATTGGTTGGTACCACATCCGGAACTTTACTAATCTGCTGGATGGTTCTTAGTCAAGTCAAGTTGACCATTAATGATCACGCCAGGGTCCAGCAACATTAGCACTATCCAGACGCTTGGTAGAAGTGCAGATTGTCAGGTCTACCCCAGATATCCTGGTTCACAGCTGGGCACAGAATGTAGCAGTCTGTGCGGTAATGTTCTTTCTACTGGAGTCTTATACACTTTAACATGTTGGAAGTACTGGTCCAGGGATCCAGGAAATTGAAGTAAACAATTCAGTGTCAAAGAAGTAAATGATACTGAGATTGACTATTAATAATACAATGAATTAAACAAATTAATATATAGTGAGATTTAAAAATTGTAACTTTATTTATAATATTAAATTTAAATCTAGAAGTATAGCTTTGAAAGGAAAATATGTCATATGAAGTACTGATTTGTTGTCAAGTATTTACTATCTTTACATTTAATACTATATAATAAAAAAACAAGATCTTATTTACAGGGCCTAGAAAGAAAAGTATAACAAATCTTCATTTTTTCCAAGGATTAAATCAAAGATTGGAAGTATTTGAAAGTTTTAAAATGTATTTATTCAGTCAATAAATAGTAATATTCTTTTTGGTATATTAGAAATATAAGTTGGATGTATGACTTTCAAATCAATGGAGAGAGAAAAGAATGTGCATTCTGGTCTCAATTGCCAAGTATATGAAGCAAAGAAAATACAGTGAAGCATAAACTACACAAAGCATAAAATAAGATTGCAGAGGTAAAGCCAAACATATAATTTATGCCAATACAAATAAATAGTGTAAACTCCCTTTCTATAAGAAAAAGCAGATAATTTGACCAAATAGTCCATCAAAATTTTGGTGTTCACTAAGGACAAATTATATGTTTGTAAAAAGCCATTGTTTTAGAATTAGCACCCTTTGATTATATCTTACTAATGCCACATGTTGTCTAAATGACCTTGAGAAATATATTTAACCTATCTGGGTTTGAATTTCCTTATTTTTAAAATGGGATGACATTCTCTTTGTACCTTAACAGAGTGAAAAGAACAAATATGAGTGTGAGAGTGTATTGTGAAACTGAATCTCGTATTCAGATATTTTTAAAAATAGTCCATTTTAATACAGTGACTCTTTGAGCTAAAAACTAAAAATAATCATAGTTTACTGAGGAGATATATGCCAGAAACAAAGTGACTTGTTAAGTTTATTTATTTACTTAGGTGTTTTGTTTTGTTTTGTTTGAGACAGGGTCTCACTTTGTAGTGCAGGCTGGCTTTGAACTTACTAAGTAGCCCAGGCTGGCCTTGAACTTGCAGGGATCCTCCTGCCTCAGCCTCCAGAGTGCTGGGATTACAGGTGTGTGCCACCATGCCTGGCTTTATTAAATTTAATAAAGAAAAAAATGGACAAGAATTACCAGGCAAAAGCAAAATAAAACAAAAGTAATCTTGACAATATTTAAACAAAATAAAATCAAAAGCCATGAAAGTATTGAATGTGATCATGAAGTTTATATTTTCTTTAAAGTAGATTTTATAATGAAGTTGGGGCCATTCTGCATTTTTATTGACATGGTAATAGCTTAAAAATACATGAAACAGAGGCTGTTAGAAATATAAGAAAAAATTGATAGAAGTAGAATTGTTGTATGAGGCTTTAATATACTTTTATTGATCTTTCATGGGTCAAATAAACACAGAATACATAGAGTATCTTAATAATCTAATAAAGCTGATTTAATATATTTATTGAGTTTTGTTCTCTAGAAATAAATAATACCTTTTCATTTTAAGGAGACAAGAAGCTTTAGAAAAAAATTGATTATGTATTATACCTCAAAGAAACCATATTAAATATAAAATATAAATTATTAACAGGCTACCTTCTCTGACTGCAATGAAATAAAATTAAAAGTTAAATACATAAGTTTATGTGAAAAACTTAACACTTTGAAAAAGAGCAATAACAACAAATACTAAAATCTTTACCTAAAAAAATTAGGTTCAAATAGGAAAGCACTTAGTATAAAAAACTGTTTGGAAAATGAGAACTTTATATATCTATATTTTAAATGTCCTAAGCTGTATTTAGCAGAACATTAAAACCCTAAAATCTGTTACTATTAAAAATGAGTAGTAAATCAACCTGTAAGAAGTAAAAATAATGAATTAATAAATATAGCCTATGGGCTGGTGAGATGGCTCAGCGGCTTAAGTGCCTGCCCGGCAAGCACGAGGGCCTGAGTTCGACTCCCGGAACCCACATACGAAAAAGGGGCCGGTGATATCGCTCAGCGGCACGGGTGCCTGCTGGCGCGCGAGGTCCTGAGGTCGATCCCCCGGTACCCACAAAAAAAAAAATAAAATAAAATAAAATAAAATAAAATAAATATAGCCTACTTTTTTTCTGTTAAACAACAGCAACAAACATACAGTACTCATTCAATAACTAGGAACAGGAGAAATATATAGCATAAGGCAAGATATCTATTAGAAACCTATAACAATCTCCATTATTTCATGTTAATTTTATTATTTAATATAAACATCCTCCTCACTTCTACAAATAAGTGTGCTTGCTATTATTGGAACTATTAAAAGTGTTCTTGCTGTTACTGAAACTGAAACTATTACTGGAACAGCTTAAAAAACACTATATAAGAGAGGAGGAGAGCCATGTTATTTAGTGGGAAGACACAATATGTTTCAATATTTACCTTCAAAATCAAAATCTTGTAGGAAAGGCACACTTATCCATCCCGTGAATTTAAGAGGAGAGGGAGGGGTGTAGAGGGAGAGGAGGAGACCGAAAAAGAAAGAGGGGGGAGTGGCAGAGAGATGGGGAGGGACAAGGGGAAGGAGAGAGAGAGATGAACTGCAATGACATGCTGATGTTCCGGGCAAAATCATTAAGAGTAAGTGCACAATTCACAATGTGCCCTTTCCTTCTTCCAGGATGGTCAGTAGCTTGGTGAAGTTCTCCAGTTTATGTCTTTGAGTGAGAATATCATTTCTCTGTTAATCTGGGAAATTAACCTGGGTAATGATTCAGGAAATAAACTTTTGTGTTTTTTTGAAACACTGATGTTTTGTGGGTTGTTCGTTAAGGCAGCATTGCCAAACTTGTCCTGACTAATGCAGGCACCATAACTGTTATGGTTTGTGTCTAGATATTCCCCCAAAGCCTCATGCAGTTTTGGGGGCAGGCTTTTTGGAAGTGCCTGAATCTAGAGCATGTAATTGATTCGTAGTGCAATGCTGGGATTAAGGGTGCTGGGATTAGGAGTGGGTGATTGCTGGATCAGTCCACTGATTGAATTGGTACCACCCTAATCTCAGTAGACTGGATACAATATAAGGGACAGAAAGAGGCTTTCTCTCTCTTGTTGCTTTTGCTGTCTTCCGCTGCCACGAACTGTTCCCCTTCTGCCATGTGCCGATTATGGACTGAAACCTCTACAGACCATGAGGTAAAACAAAACTTTAACTTTGGGTTTCAGGTATTTTGTCTCAGCAACAAGAAGAGTAACTAAGAGAATACCAAAGTCAAAACACAAGACACAGTGATTTTTGTTTACCATATAGCCAAATATATTCCCATAATTAACTGTTAGCTCTAGACCAAATTTAAAAAGAAAGAAATAACTCCGTGATGGATCTAGAGAATGAGCAAGGACACGTAGAATCTTGAGGGAGATGAATACATAGAAATGGGGATTGACTTGAGTTAGATTTTCCATTCTTAAGGTTTTATATTGAGGTTAAACTATAGTTGGTACTGCACAGGGTGGCTGAAACCCAGTAAGAATAAACTTTCTGACCTTAAAAAAAGCAAAGGAGAGAATTGGGGGTACCACAGCTATGAGGAGAGAAGAGTCCCAGAGAGGAGATTCAGAAAGGGAGAGCCATCAATTCATAGTATAAATTTTACCCAAATCTTTGGCTGACCCTTGGAATGTGTATACATGGGACAGACTACAGGCAATCAGTGGCTTTGAAAATAAATCAGTACTGATTTTCTCTATGAACAGCAGTTTTAAAAAGGTAAGAAACAACAAATTTCAATTTCAGGGTTCTGTGGGATCATAATTTAAGCATACAGGAAATTGGTGACCCAGGAAAAAGGAGATAGAGAATTGAGGACATAAAAATGATTTGGATAGGGCTAAGGCTGTGGCTCAGTGGTAAAGAGCTTGCCTAGCATGTGTAAGGCCAATCTTCAGCACAAAAATAAATAAATAATAAAATAAAAATTAAAGCATGAGGAATAGTGGTCCAAACTTCCCAAATTTGGTGAAAGAGATAAATTTATATGTACCAGATGCACAGGTATATTATAAACAAACTGCTGAAAATCTAAAACATGAGCTTCAAAACAGCCAAAAATAAACACAGTTTATACAGAGGAATTACATTTCTAAATACTGCTGACCTATCTTCAAAAACTCTAACTGCTAGAAGACAATAGAACAATAGCTTTAATATGCTAAAAGGTAAAGAAACTATCAAACCAGAATTCTGTACCTAGTGAAACTACTTCAAGAAGGTAGTCAAAATAAAATTGCTGTCAGATAAAAACAAAACAGAAACAAAAACAAAAACAAACAAATGGAGAAAATTTACTGCTGGCAGATCCACCAATACTATAAAAATATGAAAGTAAGATATTTGGCAATTTGGGAAGGCAGCTTGGAAACAGGACCATACAATTACTATGATAAAAAATTTCTATGATTTAATGTGAAATAGTGTAATATTAATTCATGGTAGACAGAAAAGAGAGGGGAGGTTGTATCCCAAGCAATCTGTGAGTACTAGTATATGGGAATGAAGGGACTTACCTTTGCAGAATGGAGCCTTGTAGATCCTTAATGCCCACCTGGCAGGCAGACAGGAGCATCACTACTTGTTCTGTGGATTCTAGATCAAGCAATCCCGTGACCAAAAGCAACTTTCTTTTGACTAACTTTCAAACCGAGTCCCCTACATCAGTACAAAGATATAGCATGGTTTCCCTGTCCATTCTAATTCCTAAATACTTCAGATAGAAAGTCTAGGGGAGAAAGGAGGATGATATTATTGGGGAGGCAAAATTTTACCTCTTGTGGTTTTTTTGGTGGGCCTCAGACTTAAATTGACCAGGAGAAATGGATTTAATGCAAGTTTTATGTGAGTATGTTTCTTCATAAAGAAAGAAGATGCAAAGATTCAGTTAGAGTTGAATGGTTTAGGCTAGTGTAATTTGGTGAAGAAGTGCCTAGGAATATAAGGTTAGTGTAACAAATGTTGGTCAGTACAGATATCCCTTAGCTCAACATCTAAGCCTTGATGATAAGAATATTGCTTTCCTTCTGGTATAGGGAGAACATGGAATGTCATATGGGAATTTCATCTCCTGCCTTAAATTTTTTTTTTAAAAGGGAGTAAAGTAAGCCCCAACTTATGAACATTTGAGTCATAAACTTTCACAGATATGAAGGGACCTTGCATAACAAAGATTCATAGATGCAAACAAATCACTGAAATGGCTCAAGTGTCTGCCAGACATTGTCACAGTTGTGTTGCTGTGTGCTTACTGTGCTTGAAAGTAAAAATAGTTTATTTACAGTATTTGGGGTGGGTTTTTTTTTTTATGCTTTACATTGTATATTCATGTCAAAGATGTGTAAGACTCTGTTCTACTTACAAATGAATCTGACTTATGAAAGTTCTCCCAGAATGGAACTTGTTTGTAAGTCAGGGACTTACTATATTTTTCTTGAATTTGCTGTTTTTCAATAGTTTTTAGCTCAGAATAGTCACTGTGCCAAAGTGGTATATTTGGGATGTCCATGAACTTCTTCATTGGTTAGCATTTTCTTCTTTGTCATACTTGAGACTGACAGGGAATTTTGAGAAACCAAAATAAGTGGGAAAGATAAGATATTCCTTGCAAGATTGCTTTGATGGGCTAGACCAAGGAAGTTGGCTGGGTATGGGAAGGAAGGCCAAGGGTGCATGATGGAAGTTGTTAACAGGCAGCTCAGCCATTTCACACTCTCTTTAGGAAGGACCAGGAGCTGGGGTTGTAGAATGTTGACCTTCCTCTGAGGTAGGGCAGACTGAAGGAGGCTGAGGTGTGAGGGGGGGCAGAGATGAAAGGTCACATAATCTGATGGAAGATAGCCAGCCCATGCAGAAGAGAGAACATGAACTCTGAAGTCTGAGTCTTGAATTGGAACCTGTCTATACCATATTCTGCTGTGTGACCTGAGCTTGTATGCGAGGCTAAAAATTGCCCATAAGTATACATGCTGTAACTTGTCAAAGTGACCTTAGTTGGAGAAGGGTCTTTACAAATGTAAATAAGTTAAGGATCTTGAGAGGAGTAAATCATCTTGGATTATCCTGGGAGCCCTAAGTGCTATCATTATATGAGAGAGCCAGAGGGAGATCTAACAAAATGAAAAGGCAGTGTGAACATGGAGGCATCAAGCGTGCTGGGCCTCCAGCCAAGGGATACCAGGGACTTCTGGAATCTGGAGGAAGCAAGCAATGTTATCTCTTTTAGAGTCTCCCAAGAGATCAGGACTCTGCCAATATCTTGGTTTTGGACTTCTGGCCTCCAGAATTGTAAAAAAAAAAAATTTCTGGTGGTTTAAGCTACCAAGTTAGTAGTAATTTGGCATAGCCGCTATCGGCAAGCAACAAATGCAGGCAGGTTCAAACCTCCCTGAACCTCAATATCCTCATTTGTAAAATAGGATCATAGTAGCTACCTATGAGAAAAAGTATAAAAATTTAAAAAGAAAGGAAGATAAGGAATATTCTTGGAGAAAAACACAGACACTCTCCTTGTTAGACGTTAGTAATTCATTCCTCATGGTCAATTGTTTTATCCAAAAATGATTTTTAAGAAATAATTTCCCACTAATTTAATGGGAAAAATGATCATGTATTATATGTCATCACAACCCCCTAAACAATTTCTTCAAAGGCCAGTAAAACACTCAAAGATGAATAATAAACTATCATATTGGGATTTAAAATAGCCTAAAGATTGTATCCTTGACTAACAATATGGTTGTTTAAAAGACTTGCTTTGTATGTATTAGCCTGTCTTGCTTGCTTTGCTTTCTTTTCCACAGTTGTCCTCAACGTTTTCTCGGCTCCTTGAAGACTGTAACAATAAGCAAAAATAAAAGTTACTGTGAAAGTCACTGTGAAAATGTGTTCAAGTACCCTTGGCTGAGTATGGTCCACACTGATGCCGTTATGGCCTGTTAGCACCAGCCATGTCTGAAATCCATTCCCTCGTGTTGATACTCAGCCTACTTTTCAAAATGTGTGCATATAATTTTGACATTCTATAGAATGTATTAGGGAATTATGAGGATTTCCCTGTATGTAATTTAAAAAGAAATTGCATTGAGTTTTGGTGTCACAAATATAAATTTTTATTACATGAACATTGGCAAAAACTTGCAAAATTTAAATTATTAAAACCAAGAGGCATTTTTCCAGCAAGATGTTAATCAGCATTGACATTCTGCAGTGTGACTTTCTGCACTGTGTGTGTGTTTACACGATGTTTAACAGCAGAGCCTTAAGTGATATATACAAACAATTAATATAAGTAATCAGAAAAAATGTGAATATAAAAATGGCAAGGATTCTGAACAAACAAATTAGGGAAGTAATAGAAATGGCTAATGAATGAACACAGGAATATGTAACCTCAAAACTAACCAGGAAGTAAAAAATAAAATTACTATAACCTAGCTTTTTACATCCATTAAATTGATGAAACAAACAAATCTAATGCTATCAAATGTTGGTGATGTTGTGGAGCAGTGGGGATTCTGACCCACAGGGCAAACTGGTAAAGTCAGTGGAATATAGTGTGGCATCACACAAAAAAAATGGAATATTCGTGTCTCCCATGGCTCATGTTGCCCAAGGAGATATGTACAACATACTTGAAACAAATTTTTCTCCTAATTGAAAAACATTAAGTCCTTACCAATGACTAAAGAGTGAATATTATTAAATATTCATATAGGAGATGATTTTTGAAAAGCAAAAGAGAAATGATGAGAACAACATTTAATGAAGATAAGTCTCAGAAATATTATGATGAATAAAAATGTTTTAAAGATGAATTGCTTAAGGGTAGGGAAGTGGGTGGGGAGGGAAGGGGATTAAAAAAATCAAGATGTGTACCCAATCCCTGAGATGAATGCAAACTGCAAACATGTACTAATAAAATTAAACTTTAAAAATTAAGGCATGCCAAAAATATTTTCAGCTAGTTGGCAAGTGATAAATATATTGCTACCACTGCTGCTACTACTACTATTTAGACCTAAAGATTGTAAATTCTTCTGTGTTGAAATTATGCATGGCGACAATTTCTCTAGAGGAAAAAAAAGGCTTCCATATTTTTTGATTGAGTAATCAAATTTCTACAAATCTAAGGAAATAGAGATGCAGACAAAAATTAATTATATTAATTGTGTATAACAGATTTTTTTTTTTTTTTTTTGTGGGTACCGGGGGTTGACCTCAGGACCTCGCACGCCAGCAGGCGTCCATGCTGCTAAGCAATATCACCGGCCCTTTTTTCGTATGTGGGTTCCAGGAGTTGAACTCGGGCCCTCGCACTTGCCAGGCAGGCGCGTACGCCGCTGAGCCATCTCACCGGCCCTGTATAACAGAATTTATATATAATTAAATGCTCTAAATAGTCTATCAGTAAATTGGACAATTGTTAGGAAAATTATTGTATATAGGTAGCATGAGAAAATCTTTTAAAAATTATATCTAATGACATGAAGAAATACAATATAGTTTTCATTGAAAAAGTATTCAAAATTGCATGAACTAAATTTGTTTTGAAGAATCAACAGTCAAAAATAAAAGGACACATATAAGACTGAGAAATATCAAAACATCAATGTTTATGTCTGAGTAATAGAATAACATGTGATTTTTAAAAATGCCTTGCTTCATTCTCAAATTGGGTGCAGTGAGAAGGTATTACATTCATGATGATAATGAACAGCTTCATTGGCCTCCCTAAAATGGGTAGAATTTCACGAGGATTAAGGTTGGTTTCACTAAATGGATAGATTTTTATCTGTTTGCCTTTGTCCATATTGCCAGCTGCTGTCTATGCTTGAAATAGGAGAGCAGATTTCTATACAAAAGTATTTGAAGGGGATGCAGAAAATAAATTAAGTCACATGGGAATTGTTATAGTTGAATAAGTTAATGAATGAAGGAGCCTAGCACAAGTACACAACTATTATCATTATCATTGTTACCATTACTGTTCTGTTGTTATGTTACAGATAAGTTTGCATATCAGTTTTATTTTGGGACCAGAACCAGACTTCCTTATTACTTACAAGTACATAACCCAGGGATGGAAAAACAGAGGTTTATTCCATCACTGACATAGCCAAGCCAGGGAAACACACACACACACACACACACACACACACACACACACACACACACACCAAATGGTAAATCTTGTTCTTAAAAAGACAGGGCCAATTTGTTCCCATTGCAGGTGGTCATCATACATAGGCTGGAGCAATTCTTGGGACAGAATCAGGGAAACTTGGAAATGGAAAATCTTTGTGTCTGAAAGTGTTATATTTTACAGTATAGGGTTTGGAATTTAGTTATCTATTCATCTTCTCTTACTCTTGGATAATGACTCTATATATGGAATGTGTGGCAGGCCAGTCAGAAAAAAAGGTCTTGACATTGTTAAAGTCTGGATTTTGATGGCATTTTAGAGAATTTCTGACCAGAAAATCTGTCAGTGATATAGCCAGTCAAGTTGCAGAGCTGATCCATGCTAATATTGCTTTCTATTGAATGATATATGATGTAATATATATTATAATGCTGTAGTAAATTTTTCTTTCCTGTCATTTAATTGCCCAACATATTGACATCTGTGATAACATGCAGTTGCTATATGAAAATAGAATTGTGTTTCACAAGAAAAGATTTAGCAAATGTGATTTTATATGCCTAAAATGTACATTAATAACTTTTAATATAAGTGTGCTTGAAGGGAAATATGGTGAATTCACATCTGATTTTGGCCTTCTTTAAAGAAACCACACAAACCAACCTAAAAAACAAAATGCAAAACTAAGCCGGTTTCATCTGTTTACACAGTATAAGTGAATTCTTGTGGGAAACTTCTGATGTCTTTTCTCTCAGTTTGAGGTTATAGGCAGGGATTTGCTGGGAATGGTCAGGATCAAAACATATTCACTTTCCAGAGTTTGTCCAGAAGAGATTGTAAGTTTTTCTCATCTTACCTAACTGGCACATAATGGAAGGTTTTAGCTGTGTTAAGTTGTTGGGTAACTGTATTTTGGTTATATTCTCTGTATGAAACGTTAGGTATTTTTGCCTACATTGAGTCCTCTCTTTTCACTGTTGCTAGACTGTAAGCTACATAGTGAGAAGGATTGCCCCTAACTCACTCATCTTTGTGCCTTAGTCTACAGAAACATATTGAACAAATAATCTGAAGGAAGAACACAAGTAGTTATCCCACTGATCTATGTGTCCATCCATCCATCTATCCCTTTATCTATACATCTGTCTATCTGTTTATAGGCCCATCTATTGATCTCTCCTGGTTACCAATTTCTTTATCAGATGTGTCAGTCTTTGTTTTCTTGCTTTGAAAAGTTATACACTATGCTGAGTTTCCAAATACACATTGTAAAAATACATTTGACGTGAGGTTTTAATCTAATATTTAGAGATGTCGATAAAGCTAAGGAAGCAAACTATACAGCTTTGGCTCCACAGATATATAAAGCCATTTGGAAACATATCAGCAACCTAAGAGAGAAAATCTACTGCATCTAATTCTTCTCACCCTCCATCCATACCTGCTATTCACATTTGCTTCTCCTAAACATTTAATTTGTGACAATTTGGGAGCCTTGTTTTTCTCTTCTAATGTGATCTTTGAAGAATGATATACTTAACCTGCAGCCTCTTTAGGTTGTTGATCAATACTGAAGGCTCCAGACAGGTATTGTATTTTGTTTTGAAGATAAAAATCAATAAATAAAAAGTTGAAAGAGAACCTGACTAATCCCTAACAATGCCAAACATATACTCTCTCCTAGCTCTGAAAAGGAACACTATTTAATCTTTACTTGAGACTTCTTTCTGAAGATTCAGTTCATGTGGTTTCATTTTATTCAAATGTGTTGAAGCTAAAAATTGAAGCGAGTTCATTCCAAAGTAGATGCACTTGAAAGTTAGTATAATACTACACATTATTGGTCTTGGTAAACTCTTGATGAACTAAGATCAAATTGTATTGCAGAGACAGATATGGTCTATTGTAAAAGAGTATAAATTACTGCTTAGTTATAAGGTACAACGTGTATGTAATTACCTCTGGGTAAATCATCTGTGGTGATGATGTTGGAAGCTGGTGAGTCAGACCTTTTGAAATCTTCACATAATCTCCAAACCGTGTTGCAAAACTATTTCCCTACTCCATTGACTTTCACACCTTTTAATAAGAGAAAGATGGAAGAATTGGAGATTTCCTTCTCTCCTTATTGGAATTTTTCTGTTCTCGACAGCATGAATAACCATCATTTGGATATCCAGGAACATGATAAGAAGAGTCCTGTAGTAGGTGGGGGTTTGATCATTGAGGACATTGTCTTAAAGGAGTTGTTAGGACGCTGGCCCTTTTGGTCTCTATCTTTTGTTTTTCAGCTTCCATAAAGTGAGTAGGCCTCCTCTGCCATGTGTTCCTGTGATGATGTACTGCCTTACCACAGACCGAAGCAACAGTGGACTGAAACCTCTGAAACCATTATCCAAAATAAACCTTTCTTCTTTTTAAGTTATTTATCTCAGGTATTTTGCCACAATGATGGAAAACTGACTAACACAAAGAATAAGAGCCAGAAGCATGGGTAATTCATTTGATAATTACTCTCTATCATTTATGTTTACTGCTTAGTAGTGAGTAATGGGAGAAATAGGATCATTTGTAATGTTTAGGTGCTGGTGGTAGTAATGACAGTGATTCAAGCTTTCTACTTTTCAAAGGCATTGATTTTAGAAAATTAAGGATTTTTGCTGAAAACTGTAATGAAGTAATGTCAGTCTTCCTCTCTTTACATGAACAACTAAAACTAGATAAATGTATGACATAACTGCTTTTAGGAATTAGCTAACTGGCATTGAAGGGCTTTGATTTTTGAGAAAATATTAACTCCTGAGGTAAGACTTGCATTCACCTTGGTTGTCTGACTAAAGCCACATGCACTAGACCTGAGAGTAAGTATGTGGAGCCAAGCATTGCATGATTGTTTTAGTGAGATGAAGAGACAGAATTTGTGGTTTGAGGCTATTGGAATGGTTAGCATTTGTAGAGCAGGGTACTGAAGAGAAGAAAGAGGGGAAAGAACATAGAAGTAGGCATGGAGATTTCTCTGCAGATGACTATGTGAAGGCTTGACCACGCATATGCAGGGTAACACTCTATGAAGTCTAGTACAGAGTGATAACCATGGGCCCAAGAGCCAAACAAGGGGAGGGGAAGGGGAATAAAGAGTATTAACATATGTTAAGTACATGTACCTACCCCCTAAGATGAATGTAAACACCATGTACTCACATGTACTAACAAAAATTTTTAAAAAATAAAGGTATGGGGCCGGTGAGATGGCTCAGTGGCATAAATGCCTGCCTAGCAAGCCTGAGGTCCTGAGTTCGACTCCCGGAACACACATATGAAAAAAGGGCCAGTGATATCATTCAGCGGCACAGGCGCCTGCTGGTGCGTGAGGTCCTGAGGTCGACCCCCGGTACCCACACACACACACATAAATAAATAAATAAATAAATAAAGGTATGAGCAATCCTAAAAAAAAACAAAGCTACATGGTTGTCCAGAGATAAGAAATGTCAAATTTCTAACCCAGCCCACAAAGAGATTTCCCTGAGCACCTAGGTATTCAGGTGAGACTCCACAAAGACCAGCCTCAGGAGTGAGAATTATACCTAGAATAAGGCCATGTTCTAGCACTGAGAACAAACCTGCAATAGACCAGTCCTAACAATTAAAAGATCAAGAGAATTTCTTTGATATATAATTACGTGCAGAATAAAATTCAGTAAGGAAGACAATATCAGGCAGACTCCCTAAAAGTATCACACAGTATCCACTATATAGAAAAAAAATTACTGGACATATAAAGCAGCCATGTTAACCAGAAAAACACTATTAAACAGACCTGAAACTAACCTAAATACTAGAAATAGAAGTTGAAGGTTTTAAAACAGTTAGATACATATATTTAGGCACTTGATATAAAATGGGTGATACTACATGAATGAAGAGATGGGAAACCTCAGAGAAATAAGAGTAAACTATAAAATATATGTATGTATAATTTCCAAAGTGAAAAATTCACTTACTGGCTGATGCAAACGATTAGAGGATTCAAAAGTTTCAGTAAACTTTAGTGCAGAGGAGTATAAATTATCCAATCTGAAGAACAGAGAAGGAAAAGCCAAAACCAAAACCAAGCAAACAGAAAAGCTACAATAATCTGTAGGAAAAAGAGTAAGCAGACTAATATTTGTATAATTGTATATTTGTATTTGTATGAAGTTCAGAAAACAGGAGAGAGAACTAGACAGAAAAAAATAAAAATAATGAGTCAACTGTCTGTAAACATGATGGAAAACTTCAAACTACAGAAGGTTTAAGATGTTTTAGCAAGGATATTTTGGTTTAGCAAACCAAAGCAGGATAGGAACCAAGAAAACCACACTTAGACATGGCATAGCCAAACTGGTAAAATGTGAAGGTAATGAGTAAAGCTTCTAGGGTGGGGTAGGAGAAAGACATTATACACAGGAAACAACAATAAGCGTTACTCTAGAGAATTATTCCTGAATAAAAACTATTCAAGCCAGAAGACAATGGAATGTCTTTTTATTAAGGGCAGAAAGAAAAAACTGTCAACTTGTACTTCTGTATTCAATAAACATATACTTACTTCAAAAATAACACAAAATCAAGAGGTTTTCAGATACACATAATCTAATAAATTGTACTGCTAGCCAACCTGTACTACAATAAGTGGAAAAGTAAGCTCTTTAGAGTAAATAAAATTGATATCAAATTGAAATTGGATCTATAGGGAGGAATGAAGAGCAATAGAAATGATAAATATGGGGACTCATATATAACCTTTCTATACAAATACTCTAATATATGAAATGTATTTTTAAAGCCTCTTTTTATCTTCTCTTAATTTCTTAATAGACAATGTGGTATTTAAAGCAGAAACCATAGAGTTGTATTCTGAAGTTTATAATGTGCCTAGAGGTAAAATACTTAACAGCAAGAGCATGAGGGCAAGGGGAATAGTAAATGAACTTATATTGTTGTAAGGCTCTTATGTTTTACATGAAATATTTTAACATTAATGTTAGGTGTATTATAATAAGATAAGGATGCATAGAGTTAGTCTTAAAGTGCTCGCATGGACCACACATATACACATATCACAAATAATTATTAAAAAGCCAACACTGGCAATAAGATAGAAATCAAAGAATTATTCACTTTAATAGAAGTCAAGACAGAAGGAAACAGAAAACAAAAAATAGATTGTATAGATATTAAATGAATATTTACAGGTAGTCTTTAAATTGAATCATTTCATCACATTAAATATGAATGTACCAAATACCCCAACTAAAAATCAGACATGGCTTGTCTGAGAAATCAAAAGCACAAATAACCAAAATGGATGATAGCTATTGGAAAGTAGGAAGAAAATGTTCAAATGGTAAGGGGGAACAAAGGAGGGATGAGGGGAAAAGGAAGGAAGGGAAAAAAAGAATTAAGATGTGTTATGTAAATGTACTGACTCTCCATTATGAATGTAATTATTATGTACTGCATACATGTACTAATAAAATTTTTTTAAAAATTAGAGATGGTGGGCCGGTGAGATGGCTCAGCGGCTTAAGCACCTGCCCGGCAAGCACGAGGGTCCGAGTTCGACTCCCGGAACCCACATACAAAAAAGGGGCTGGTGATATCGCTCAGCGGCACGGGCGCCTGCTGGCGCACGAGGTCCTGAGGTCAACCCCCCGGTACCCACAAAAAAAAAAAAATTAGAGATGGTATGAAACAAAAAACCAGACATTTTGGCAATGGGGAAGGGAAGCAGAGGGAGGAGGGAGGATGGGGAGAAGTAAAGGGTGGAAAATTATGAAGATATGCTATATATGTGTACAAATTTCCCAAAATGAACATTATTATTGAAAATAGACACTATAAAATGTAATAAAATCTAAAAATTCAGAGTCTATCAATATGATTTAAAAAAAATGATACCCAACTGTCTGCTGTGTGCCCCATATGCACTTTAAATATGAAGACAAAAAGACTTACCAGTGAAAGGAAGGAAAAATATATATTAAGAAAATACTGATTTTTTAGAAAGGCAGTGTAAATATATTAATCAAAGTAGACTTGAAGACAAAAAGTTTTGCCAAAGTTAGAGGGACATTTCTTGCTAATAAAGGGGTAAATTAAGAACACATGATTGGGCCGGTGAGATGGCTCAGCGGCGTAAGCGCCTGCCTTGCAAGCGCGAGGGCTCGAGTTCGACTCCCGGAACCCACATACGAAAAAGGGGCCGGTGATATCGCTCAGTGGCACGGGTGCCTGTTGGCGCGCGAGGTCCTGAGGTCGTCCCCCTGGTACCCACAAAAAAAAAAAAAAAAAAAAAGAACACATGATAGCTCTAAATGTTTGCTTAACTAGTAACAGAGCTTTAAAATTCAGTAAACAAGAGCAGGATTGTTTTTGCTTTTTCAACATTATATTATGAAAAAATTAAACATAGAAAAGTTGAAATAATTTTATAATGAGTGTCTTGGTGTCTACCATTAACATTACACTATGCTTACTATATCATGTTTCTATCTGTTTCCCTTTTCTCTGTCCATAAATTCATCAAGTGCAGTGATCTTCAAACATTTGTGATGCTCCTGGGAGTGTGTGTATGTGTAGGTGTAGGTGTATGTGTATGTGTGTGCACATACGTGCATGCCCTCATACATGTTTTAGAGGGGGAAAGGGCTCTGAAAACACAATTCCCTTTTGAACAAAGAATCTGTGCTTTTTCCTAGTGTCTCTTTCATACATTACACCTAGTTTATGTTTCCTGATGGCTCCTTAAGATTCTGGAGCTAAAAGAAAAAGCTTTAAAGCTTTAGTTCAAACACATTATGAGAATAATCCACTCTTCCAGTCTCATTTAGGATAATCTAGAAATCAGGATGTGTGTTCCTTGATGCTGCTGTCTGGATGACCCAATTTGGGTGGATGAGAATAGGGACTACCCTTCATTTCTAATTCCCTTCAGGTCCGGGCCCACCATGAGCAGTGAATAGTCCCTATCCTCCTGAAGGATGAATTAAGGCGGGCAAAGTATTTATTCTGAGTATAATTTTGTGTTTTGTGGGCATTCCTGAGGCAATATGGCAGATGTTGGATAGTTCTCCCCTGGTTCTCAGCTATGTTAATTATCAGCTAATATTGGGGCTGTTTTACTCCAGACAGTTTATTAACTAGAACAATACTAATTCCTTTGCTTAATCTAGTTCTATCTGACATCAGTCAACTCACAAATACTAACATTGAAACTTTGCCTGCTTTTAAATTAAGCATGTAAGATTTGAAGAGAGCTTTGGAATCTGAGAAGTTACATTTAATATGTTCTAAATACCAATACTTATTTTCTTCTGAAGCTATCTCTTTAACATGATAAAGACTTCATGGCTCATTTCATGTTTTCTGAAGTTCTATTTCGTCTAGTCACATTTTCCAGCAGGGCCCTGTATGTACCATGTAACCAGTAATCGAAAATCCTCTACACAGAATGTACTCAGAAGATCTGATAAGCTTTAGCAATTACCTTATCCTTGGGGACACAGTGGATGATATTTGTGACTCTGTACAGAAAAGAGCAGACCCTGAGAAATGAGGGAGGATGTCTCAAGTCTACAACAAAACAGGATGAGGTTTTTAGGTGTTTGAAAGAAGTGGTCAATTCATTCCATTTCTGCCTCTGAAACATTGAGCAGCATGTATCTAAGGCAGAATTTTCTACTCTGGGCAATGTTATTTTTTACTTATCAAAAATGTATTAGAGTTGGAAGAATTAGAGTCTTTGTCATACCATATGCTAAAATTAATTCCAGCTGGATTAAAGCAATAAATAAATGATAAAATCAATCATTAGAAACCCAGAATAGAAATAAGTATTTATCCCAACTAGAATGAGAGAGGAATTTGTAAGCTTAAAGGCAAAGAGAAAATATGATAAAAGAAGAAAATAGTAGATTTGACTGCATTAAAAATTAAAACTCCTATTCATTAAAAAACAAAACTAACATGGAACAAAGAACAGAAAATATGGGGGACATGTGTCTAGGGATCTTAAAGGACCAAGCCAACTGATAACAATGTATGCTTCCAATAGTTAAGTAGTTGGTTAGGCATACAGTCTTTTCCAGGCTAACATTATCATTTACAATCCTTTCTTGCTCAGTGAAAGAGCTCAATTGGCCAGAGTCTCTTCATGCTTGCTTTTCTAGAATGCCTACTTCTGAGCCTCAGCAGCAATTTATCCAACTTTCTATTGCATCCTCTGCCTTAGGCCCTCCAGCTCTGATAAGCAATCTTCAGTAATATTTCTGTGAGGTCTAAATAATTTGGGTATTCTCATTACAGTTGTTTTCTGCCATTTGTTATTAGGTACTGGTCTTTATAATCACCTTTTGTTGGAGATGTGATAGTCTCATCTCTAGAAAAAAATGGTGACATACTTCATTACTCGACTTCCTAACCTCTCTGAAAAATTGCATGCTGGCAGTGCATGTGTTTGTATATGCAGTTGTGTGTGTGTGGGGGGGTGTATAGGCAAGGTTATGGAAAGTGCTAGTGGGGAAATATATCCCAGTATTTCCATATTTTCTTATCTACCAGGAGCAGGATACTGATCATGTTGATCTGAGGGAAATGATAACCAAGTGAACAGATGTTGTGAATCAAGCGTTAGTCAATCACATTGAGCAAGATTCTTCCCGTTCTTCCTGTGTCTGTTTGATGAAGACTTATATCGTGATTAGATTCTGCCAACAACCACTCTCTTAACAGGTAGGTCTTGGGCTGTTATACAGCCCCAGTGAAAAATGTACAAACATTCATCATTTTGAGGAGCGAGTTAGGGAGAACCCACTGTATTCAAAGCATTGTAAAATATACAAAGAAGAATCCTCCGGAGGCTTCAAACCTTAGCATGGATACATATACACAAATAAGTGTAAGATGAAGATGATTGTCATAAGTAACATAAATGGAAATATGCAATTAAAGTATAGCAAATGGAGACTTGTGGCCTAGCAAAAATAGACCCATTTTTACTTGTTCCTCCCTGCTAAGAAGAGTAATATGCAACAGTAACCTCTAGCAATGTGCAAGAGACAAGCAAATGAGAACTTTGAAAAGTACTAAGAAGAAAACCAGCTGGTTTGTAACTCTAGACCTAGAGGGACAGACCAGTAGCAAAGTGTCCAGAGTCCCCCAGCCCATCAGAAGAAGCCATCCAGACCAAGTGTTTCTGAACTCCCAACCTAATCAGGACAATCACCAACACTAACACCAAGATGAATCAGATGTTGGAATTAGCTGAAAAAATTCTTTTTTTTGAGACAGATTCTCACTGTATAACCCAGGCTGGCCTTGAACTCACAGCAATCCTCCAGCCTCAGCCTCCCGAGTGCTGGGATTTCAGGCATGTGCTACCACAGCCATCAAGACAGACAATTGCAATGGACTCACCTCAATTGCAAATTTTTTGCTAAAAATAAAATATAGAAAACCAGAAACAGGATTCATAAAACAACAAAATGGAAATTCTCAAACTGAAAAATGTAATAGTGGAAAAAAAGCATGGTTGCATAGCCAATAGTAGAGTGGATATGAGAGAGGACAGAAATTGTAAAGGTGAGAAAGAACAATGGAATTCACTCAATTTGAATAACAAAAAATAGAGTGAAAAAAGGAATAGAATCTCAGGAATCAGCAAAAACACAAGAGCTGAAAGAGAAATAAATCAGCAATTATAGTTGGAGATGTCAATGTTTCCTTTCAACAATAGATAGAACTACTATATAGAAAATCAGAAAAAACAGACGGTCGGAGCATCACAATCAGTCAATAGTATTTAATTGGCATATAAAATAAGAACAGAACAAATATAGAATGCTCCATTGAACAATAGCAGAATATGCTTTTTATTTTAAGAACTACAGAACATTCACAAAAATGGACTGTATCCTAGGTCATACAAGCCCTTAATATTTAAAAAAATTGATTCATATAGAATGTGTTCTTAGGCCACAACAAATTCAACTGGAGATCAATAACAAAAATATAAGCAGGAAAATCTCTCAGTGTATAAAAATCAACACATTTCTCAATTAGCAACAGATCAAAGACAAAGTTTTAAAGGAAATTTAAAAATACATAGAATGGAAATGAGAACACAATACTATCTCAAAATATGTAATGCCGAAAGGGACATTTATACCTGTAAGTATTTAATTTAGAAATGAAGAAAGGTCTGAAATGATAAGTTCCTACTTTAAGAAGCTGGAACAAGAGAGAAAAAGAAATCCAAAACACATAGACAAAAGGAAATAGTCAAGATAAAAGCAGAAATCCATGAAATTAAATAAAGGAAAGAAGGTAAAGTCAGTAAGCAAAAAAGCAAATTCTTCTAAAATCAATTAAATTTATAAGCTACTAACAAGATTGGTAGTAACAAAACTACCAATATTAGAGATGAAATAGGTCATATAAATACATACTTGTTAGCCCAGGTATGTGGCTTATGCCTGTAATCCCAGGATTCTAGAAGTTGAAGCAGGAGGATTACAAATTCAAGCCCAGCATGAGCAATGTAGCTACTTCGTGAGACCCTACATCAAAATAAAAATGTCTGGGAAGCAGCTCAGAGTAAAGACCCTGGGTTCAATCCCCAGTACGGAAAACACATAAGCAAAACTTAAATGAAGCAAAACACAAAATGAAAGAAAAACAAAAACACAACATATGTGTATATCCTTTAGTCATTAAAAAAAAAAAAAAAAAAAGAGGATAGGTGATACAGCTTAGTGGAAGAGTGCTTACCCAGCAGGCACAAGACCTGGATTGGATCCCCAGCACCAAACAAAAACTATAAAAAAAAATAGTAATGAGTAAATACTGTGATTGGCATAATTATATATATTTACACTCTCAAATTTAACAAATTATAAGAAATGTACCAATTTCCTAAAAACCATCAACTACCTCAATTCAGCCCAGATAAAATGAACAGCTCTACATTCCCATGGCCATTACATAAATTGAATTAATAACCAGTTGCTCTTCATGAGGCACACATCTTTAGAACTGAACTACCGAGCAGGTTGAGGCGGGAGGAGTGCCTGAGCCCATGTGTCTGGCCTTCCTGGGCAATGTAATGAGATTCTCAAAAAACAATACACCTCTCCAGGAGAAATTTCTAGGACTGCATTGTTTCGCTAGAGAAGCACACTGAAGTTTTGATGAATTAACAAAGATTTAACACAATATCTTCCAGAAAATAGAAGAAGCAGGAATACCTCCCAACTGACGTTATGAGGATGATATTAGTCTGATACCAAAACCAAAGAGCACAGAAGCAGGTGGGGTAGGGTGGGGGGAGTAAAGGGAAAAAAGAGGAAGAAGGAAAAGATTACAATCCAATGCTTCTTTTGAACTTTGGCATAGAAATTCTCAACAAAATATTAGCAAATTGAATCCAAGAAGTTATAGGAAGATTTCTTACCATGACCAAATGGGATTTCTTCTAAATATGCAAAGTTGGTTCAATTATTTAAAATGTATCAACATGCTAAACATATCAACAAACTAAAGAAGAAACATTATGATTATAAGGACAAATATTTAATTAAATACAATATTCATTCATAATGAAAAAATCTCTGGATTGATTGAATAGAAGCAAATTACCTTGACTTGATAAAAGGCATCTTTGAGATTGGGAATAAGACAAAAAAATTTCCTCTCATTTTTATTAACATGGTACTGGAAGTTTTAGCCACATTAATAGGCAAGAAAATGAAATAGAAGGCATTCAGCTTGGAAAAGAGTGAAATAAAATAATCTCTATTTGCAGGTGACATGATTGTCTGTCTAGAAAATCTCTAGGAATCTGTCATAGCAACAGAAACTCCTAGAACTAATAATTGAGTTTATCTAAGAAACAGGATGTGCATAAAAATCAATTATATTTTCATATGACAACAATGAAATATGCGGAAACCAAAATTGAAAATACAATACCATGTACAATAATTTAAAGAAAATTAAATACTTAGGTATACCTTTAACAAAACAGGTACAGGTTTGATCTGCTACAGTTATAAAATGCTGATAAAAAAATTAAAAACCCAATGAATGAGAGACCTGGAAATTTCCACAAAATAAAGATGTTAGTTTTCACCAAATTGATATTTAGGTTTAATTTATTTTCTAACAGAATCTCAGCAAGCTTATTCTAAATTTATATTAAAACATAGAGGCCCCATAATAGCTAAAACAATCTTGGCATAGAATAGAATGGAAGAAATTCACTGTACCTAATATTAATGCTTATTGTATAGCTATGGTAATCAAGCTGATATGGTTATGCAGAGGGGTATGCAAAATGGAAGAGAGGACCCAGAAATAGACCCCCCAAAATATGGTCAAATGATTTTTTGATAATAATACAAAAGTAATTCAATGAAGGAGGCCAAGCCTTTTAACAATTGCTGCTAGAATATTAGACCTGCATTGGAAAAAATAAGCATTGCTCTAAGCCTCATATATAATACAAAATGTAACTCAAGAGAGATCATAAACATAAATATAAAATTATAAAAAATTTAGAAAAAGTAAACATAGGATATGATATTTGGGATCTAAAGTTAGGCAAAGAGCTCGTAATCCGAAAACTACAGTCAATAAAAAAAGAAAAATTGATGGATTAGATATCATCAAAGTTTGAGATATTTTCTCCATGAGCGCTCACATAAAGAGAAAGAAATGACAAGCTACTGGCTGGTAGAAAATATTTGCAAACCACACATCCTTAAAAAATGTGGTATCTAGCCTATACAAAGAATTCTTAAAATGAGAGTAGAAAACTAAATGATAGAATTAGAAAAAGGACAAAAGACATAAACAGATATTTTACTAAAAAATACATGCAGATGGCAATAAGAATACTAGAAGGTAGGCCCGGTGAGATAGCTCAGCAGCATAAGTGCCTGCCTGGCAAATGCGAGGTCCTGAGTTTGACTCCCAGTACCCACATACGAAAAAAAAAAGGGCTGGTGATATCGCTCAGCAGCACGGGCGCCTACTGTCGCGTGAGGTCCTGAGTTCGACCCCTGGTACCCACAAAAGAAAGAAAGTAAAAAAAAAAAAAATGTATAAAGAAAATGACAGTATCAAGATAGAGATAGAAAACCTGAAAAGAAAACAAAGTTCTGGAGATGAAAAGTTTAATAATTGGAATGAAAAATGCACTAGAATTATTCAAAGACAGATTTGAATAGGCAGCAGAAAAAATTAGTGAATTTAAAGATAAGACAAATGATCAGAAAAAGATTAAAAAAAATGAAAAGATTATAATGAACCTGTGGATCACCATCAAGCACACTGATGTGGAATAATAGCCCAAAATTTTTCTACTTGATGAAAGACATAAACAGAAAAATCCAAGAAGGTCAATAATTTCCCAGTGGTATGAATTCCAAGGGACCTACATTGAGATACATTACAGTCATACTACTGAAAGACAAAGAGAATGGAAACTTGAAAGAATGAAATCTTGAGAGCAATAAGAGAGAAGAGAGGGATTATATACAAAGGATTCTGAATAAAATCAGACTTGTCATTGGAAACTTTGGCATTCATAATGTTAAAAGAAAAACTTGTTAACCAAAAATTTTGTTTCTACAGTGGTTGCACCAGTCTACACTCCCACCAACAGTGGAGAAGGGTGTCGTTTTCCCCATAGCCCCACCAGCATTTGGTATTGGTTGATTTCTTAATAATAGCTATTCTTTCTGGGGTGAGATTGGAATTTCAGTGTTGTTTTAATTTGCATTTCTCAAGTGACCAATGATATTAAACAGTTTTTCATATATTTATTTGCCATTTCTATTTCTTCATCTGAAAAGTGTTCATTTCGGATGCCCATTTTTGGATTGGGTCTTTAAATTTGGAGCATCTGATTTTTTGAGTTCTTTATATATTCTAGGTATTAGTTTTTTGAGGAACAGCTGGCAAAAACTTCTTCCCACACTGTGCATTGTCTCTTTACTCTGTTGGTGGTTTCTCTTTCTGTGCAAGAGCTTTTTAATAAGATGAGATTTCAGTTGTTAATTCTTTGCAATAGTTCCTGTGTGATTGGGGTTTTGTTCATAAAGTCTTTTGGAGAGTCCTCAAAAACTAGGACAAGAGGTTCCATTTGACCCAGCTATTCCTCTTCTTGGTATCTATCTGAAAGAATTAAAAGCATCATACCACAGTGATATATGCATACCCATGTTTATAGCAGCAGTTTGTAATAGGTGAATATTTGAAACAGCCCAAATGCCCATCAACTGATGGATGGCTAAAGAAGATGTGGTTGTATACAATGGAGTACTATTCTGCTATAAAGAAGGATAAGTTTGAGACATTTCTAGCTAAATGGATTCACCTTGAGGACATACTTTTTAGTGAAATAAACTGGACACACCTGTAAATACTACATTGTTTCTCTGGTGTGAGAGACCAAAAGTGAAAATAAGGACCAAAATGTATAAGAGAAGATATTGTGAAACAGGAAGAAAATGTTCAAATGGAAAGGGTAACTAGGGATGGGGGAGGGGAAAAGAAGGAAGGGAAAAGGAAAAAAAATGATGAGAAAAGAAGGAAAAAATGGAAACAAAGCTTTTGTAAATAAGGAGGGGAAGAGGGGGTTGAAGGGCAGGTAGGGAAATAGGGAAAAAAAAGAATCAAGTTGTGTCATGCATAGTTACAAATTCCCTATGATGAATGTGATCATTATGTATACCTAAAATGTACCAATAAATGTAATTAATTAAAGAAAATTCTATTTCTGGCCAATTCCTTCAGATATGAGGGAGAAATTAAGGCATATCCAGATAAAAGAAGATGGAGTCATTACTGAGACAATAAATAACACATCCCCACCATCTTCTAGTGCCCCTAATCACCTTGATAGGAAACCAGCACTATGTATCCTTCTGGTTATTAGAGATCCAAGATAACAGACAGTCACATGACTCGAAAGCTACACCCTATTTTCCCCGAGGTAGGACTACATCACATGATAGAAAGAACTAGAACTTCCTTGCCTTCACAGTGGCTCCAAATTCGAGTCTGTACTGGTCTAAAGTATTTGCTATGCTTTTTTGGGGTGAAGGGAGATGGGGGGGTGGTTGTTCTTTTTAATGGGCATAACATTTTTTCTCCTTTCAGAAAAATGCATCAAAGCACATATTATATAGCATACTCCAAACTAATGTCTTTCAATCTCAATAGAAGAAAAATATTTGAAGGGGAAAAGAATTAATCGATTATTTTTGCAAATAGGAAAAAATATTTTTGAGGGGTAATTTTCTCCCGTTGACTGGCAGGAAAACAGTAGCATTAATTATATTGCCTTGTAAATCTGAAAGAATGTAGTTAGCGTTGAAAACCTTTCTAATTGCCTTTGTGGAAAGGCTTCTAAGGGATCAGAAACCATCTCCATTAGAGAAGTGCTGAGACAGCTATGCCTCTCCCAGGGCACTCAGTCTGGATGTGCTTAGAGGAAACAATTTTGTGAGCGTGGGCCAATGGGACTTTGGAAAAAATTCATGGAAAGTTGTAGGTAGAGAAAGACAGGATTAACGTTCATTTAACATTCTGAGCACTTCACAAATTTCTTTCCTTTTCCACTTCTCCTTGGAGAGGGAAGGAGAAGGGTTAGGACTCAGTGTGCAAAAGTGCCGGGATTCATTTTGGTGCCAGTGTCCTCAAAATTGCTGTTGGCCTTACTGTGGCAGGTACGCATTCTAGCTGTGGGATCAGGAGAACAATGTTGTCCCCATAATACAGTAATTTTTTCAAAAGGGCCCAGACAAAATGTGTAGTTTAGATAGAAAAGAAAAATAAAATGATGACTTGCATTAAAAATGGAAACACTGTGTTGCTTTATGATAAATCAAGTTCCAGGAGAGGAATTTTGGGTGAATAGTGAGCTCCAGAAGTGCAGAAGCATGCCTTTTGAGGTAAAAACAGGAGTTCAGAGGTCTAGCTTTTGTACTCTGCTTGAATTTCAGATGAGATAAAACCAGCAGCTCTGGTAAGTTGCAGTGCAAAAGCTTACATGGCTTCTTGAGAAAAGCAATTTATTTTAGATTATAGCACAGCGGCTATCGTTTAAACTGCTAGGGATTGTAACTGAACTCAGAACCAGCCTTCTCTGTGAACACAAGGCGTAGTAATAAGTTTGCCCAGGCTGTTCTAAATAACATGGATGCCAGGGTTGCAAGACAGATGGGTGTAGTGACACAAACATGGAGTCACTGACATCTTGCCAACCTTCAAGCAATGAGCCCATTCAAAAACACATTCTGGGACGTGTTCCTAGACGTATATTCAAATGCACACTTACTGTCAGTTTGGGATAGAAACATGAAGCAGCTAGGAGGCAGGAGTCTTGAAGGAATGAAAGGATATGCAGTTGGCACTAGGGAAATTTTATTTAATTTCCATCTTTATCTAGGGCAGTGGTGGCAAACCTATGGCACACGTACTACAGCCAGCTGTTTGTTATCACTGAAATCTCTAAAAGGTTCCCCATCACTGATCTAGTGTTGTGATGGGACTTGAAGGTGGGAAGAGTGGTGGGAGAATCAAGGATAAAGGAAAGAGGTCCTCTTGATACTGGGTAATCTTTGATTTGATAACGAAGGGGATGTGCTTACCCTCCTATTTACCCTTAATGACAGAATGTCATCCTGTCATTAAGTCCTAATGAAAGCTTAATTGTTCTATTGGGGAAAACTGATGTTTCTCATTTCCGTATACTGCATTTGCTCTCTCCTCATTAGAAATAAATCCAGTTATACTACACTTACTGTTTCTTCAGAGTTGTTCAGAGCCTTGGAAGATAGCATTGCATCCAGGCTCCACTATTTATTTTTGTTGTCAGTAAAAGAGCTTGTCATAATGCACCTGCTCTTTTTATGACTTTCTTTTATGTTTTGTTTTTCATGAAAGCAAATATCAGCACATAGTTTAAAATCAAGTAGTTTAGAAACACTTATAATGCAAAGTAATATTTCCCAATTCCAACCTTCCCACCACTTTCTGTGTTCTCTAAACACAACCACTTTTACCTATTCCTTGTTTAATTTCCAAATTGCTAGCTAATATTTATTGATTTTTTACATTATCTATTGATTTTCTTCTAAACACAAGAAAGATTTAGCTTACTTATAACAACTTTTTCACTTTCCCACTGAAATATGACATTATTCTCAGCTTTTGCCACTCCTAAACTATATTTAAATTTCCACTTATTGGTCCATCAAACTAGTCAATGTCTCCTGCCTCCCACATGACAAGATTAAATATAAAGACTCATACCTTTGTGTTTACTGCTCTTCTTCCTCTTCTACTTTCCATTTTCACTCAGCTACATCACTATTCTTGCATCGTCAGGCTTCATTAAATGTTTTTCTATCTCCTGAGCAGACTTTCTTGTGACTTTTCTAAAGCTGAAAATAATGACAATATTTACATAATTAGAACTTTGCTGAATTATTTAGTTAAGACCATATGGTCTCTGTGGTTACAATGTCACAACTTCTGTGATACTCAAAGTAGAGTGTGTCTACAATGAGGTTCAAATGTATTCTATTCCTCTAAGTCATTTTGTCAAACTATCTTTTAGTTTCTGTGATGTATATTTCAAGACTTTCTTATATTTTCACTTGTTTTCACAGGTATTTTTATCATCCTCTTGCCTTTTTTAAGTACATGCCTCAATCATATCTTCAACTTTTTCCTAACTCATAATTATAGTCTTTGTTCCTTTGGTTCTCTGTTTTTTTGTTTTTGTTTTTATGTTTTTGTTTGTTTAACAGACCTCCATTTTACTCTCATTTGGACAGGTTGCTTTTTTGTCATGCTGTGTAGAATCATCCTGAGATTTACCCTTAGTCCTCCAAGTTTGGACTCACTGGCCCCTGGCTTCCTTTTTTTCTTTCTTCCCTCCTCCTTTTCTCTCTCCCCCCTCCCTCTTTCTTTCCTTCCTTCCGTCTTTCCTTCCTTCCCTCCTTCCTTCCTTCCCTCCTTCCTTCCTTCCCTCTTTCTTTCCTTCCTTTCTCCCACCCTCCTTCCCTCCCTTCCTTCTTTCACTTACCTTCTCATTTTGCTAGTAACTTTCTAAGAAGTGCTGAATGAGAGGTGAACTTCCTGAGTCCTTGTAAAGTTGGGATTTTTTATTTTGCCCTCAGAACATGATTGATAGTTTGGGTGTAGACTTCTGTGTTGAAATTTATTTCTCTTGTCTCTTAGTGTTCAATTTGGTGCTTCTGAGACTGATGATACTCAGATTCTGCCCTTTTGGGTAAGGTACTTCCTTCTTCTTCTCTTTTCCTTTTTGTCTATTCAGAAAGCTCTTTAGTATGTATCTTGATTTGCTAATGTGTCACAGTTCATTCTTCTTGGTACTGAGTAGATAACCTACATCTTGAAGATTCATGTTTCCTTTTAATTCTTGGAAATTTTCTAATATAATTTCTTAAATTATTTCCTCCACTCCAGTTTTGTTTTTTTCTTCTCACTCTGAAAATCCTGTGAGTCCATTCTTAAATCTCCTGAATTGATTGTCCTGATATCCTACTTTCCCCCCACATATTTGTGTATTTAGTCTATAGTCTGGAATACTTCTCCAACTTTGTCCTCAACTTTGTCCTTTCCACTGAATTTTTATTTAAGTAATCATCTCAAGAGATCTTTCTTATCTGACTTATTCCCATTTTCTGTAATCCTGTTTTGGCTTTTGTAGTTACCAAATATCTCATCTCTTTCTTGAGGTTATTGAACAGATTTGACTTTTAGAGTTTGTCTTTTCCTACAATTCCTGTTTCCTCCAGTGTCATGTTTTCTACTGTTTCTTTGCCCATTTTCTTTTCTGTGGTTCTGGCATATTAGATTTCTCATGGTTTGCATGTGATGTATGTAAATGAATGGGACAATCAAAAGGCTGCTTTGCACTTATTTTTCAGTGGGTGGGTCTTGTCAGCAGTAGGCTTGAAGAGTCTCAGTTTAGGGTTTGTACAAGGGCGCGTGGCAGGGGTGGGGGCCAGCATTGCTGAATGAGAGTTCACCCCCCTCCATAGTAACTGTTCGAGCTCCCTCCAGACACTTCCTTCTGTCAGGAAGCTAAGATAGTGTTTGCTTACATGGAGAGCCATGGGGAGGGAAGCTAACATTATATAATCGAACACTCTTCCTTTCAGGCACACCAACTTCTTCCACCTGTTATTTCTGAGGGCTGACTGCTGCACTCAGTCAGAAGTCTGATTTCTTTTGCTGCAACCCCCTTTCAGGCTGTGGTTTTCTTTGCTACAGTTCATAAGTTAGCAGATTTTTATTGAAATCGTTTATCTTTTCGCATCTTCTTTCTCTTTCTCTTTGTGATTACGGGTTTATACTTTTATATTCCTTTATAAAGTCCTTTGTGTGGGAATGAAGTTAAAAAAGTTTGTTCAGTCCATTATTGTGAACTGAAAAAAGTGAGATTGTGATTTTTATATGCCACATCCCAAAGAAATACCATGTTGCTCTTCATTTTATTTTCAACAGTTTGTTAATCAGATATTTGGACTCAGCAGATACAGAGAGTTGCATGAGCATTTCATGAACAGGATGGAGACTATATAAAACATAAATGGGGAAAAGTGTGTCATGGTCTTTTCTTTACATTCCTTAACTGGTAATGTCAGTTTTGTTTCCTTAAGCTTTAGTGAATTCAGCAGGTTAGTATTTTTTTTTTTAAGGTTAATTTTTCTTCAATTTGTTGAAGGGAACAAGATTGGATGTCTTTGGTCAAAATGTATATAAATAGGTAAAGACCTCAACAGTAGATCTACCAAAGGAGAAAAATAAATCCAGTGAGTATGTGAAACTGTTTAGTGATAGATGAAATTAAAATGTGTCCATATCACCTATAAAACTAGTAAAGAAAAGAATAAAATTAACAAAGATTTGAAAATACTTATTATCAAATAAGTATAAGATCTGTACTTTCGGGCCGGTGAGATGGCTCAGTGGCATAAGCGCCTGCCCGGCAAGCGCCAGGGCCCGAGTTCGACTCCCGGAACCCACATACGAAAAAGGGGCCGGTGATATTGCTCAGCGGCACGGGCGCCTCCTGGTGCGCGAGGTCCTGAGGTTGACCCCCCGGTACCCACAAAAAAAAAAAAAAAAAGATCTGTACTTTCATTTAATGTTGGTAGAAATAACAAAATTTGTAACAAACTCTCTGGTAACTTAAAATGCTCATAATAGTTAACATATGATTTCTTATTTTACAAGCTAAAGGTAAGAAAATTATTGGAAATTAAAACCAAGGTTTATTTCTCAAAATGCTCATTATAGTACTGTGTTATGTAATAGAAAAATCCTAAGTGACATACATAATATAAATAAATAAAATTTGACATGTTAATCTATGGAATATTGTTCATAATTAAAATAATGTTTACAGTTTTTTAATGAGCTAGTATAACAAAATTGTAAAGTGCTTAGGTATAGCTTAGGTTAAAAATATTTGTATTAAGATCTTAATTACTAAAAAGGGAGATGAAAACTAATGTTTAACTGTGGTCTCTACTCTGGTTGAATTGTGTGAGATTTGTTTTTTCTATTTCTTAGTGTTTTGCTGTATTTTCCAGATGTTTTATAGTATATTTATGTTTGGCTTTGATGGGGAAAAAAAAAAGTAAAACTACTTTAAATTTTGTGCCTCTGAAAGTAAACCTTTTAAAAATGTCACCAAATGACCCACATGCTTTTTTCCTATGAACTTTTTACCTTTTGTATCACAAAATCAAGAGTGGACTGTATAAAGTATTACATGAAGTGTTTTCCATTACTGTATCTCTCTGATGCATCTGGAAAAACTAAATGGCATATTATCTGAGATTTGCTGCTTTTTTCTTTCTATATCTCACAACGGATGTCTAAAGTCTGATTTATGTTAACATCAGCTAAATAAATATTCAGATTCTCTAGGAAGGGGAAGCTAAAATTGCATCTTTGAAAGGAATTAGAGACAAAGTCATAAACAGTGGGCTGGGATTCAGACTTTCAGTTTTCGTCCACACTGGCTCACCTAGTGACTGGTTTCTCTTGTGAAAAATGAGGGCACTGAATTGGATGATCTCTAAGGTCCTTCCAGATCTCGTAGTCTAATGTTGCAAATATCTTATCCTGCTGTAGCCCAGATGAAAAACCTGTGATGCAAAAATGAATCAGTGAGAGGACATCTTGTACTAGTATATTTGAATGACAATTTCTGTGCTTTAAACTGACATTACCTTTGTGAATTAATAGTTGTACATTTTATTTAGAAAGTGAGAAAATGTAGGCATTAACAAAGCCAAGGTGAAGGCACAGTTGCTGCATTTTCTAGATCCATTTTAAGTGTAGAAAGGATAATATTTGCTCTCAGAAGCACCTTTGGGTGGGCCACAGACCATAAAGATAAGATGGACAAATGGTGAATTTTGATGCATCTGGTTCTTTTTCTCTTCCTGGATAAAGTGTGTCAATAAAGTGTAGCAGTCAGTGGGATTCAGTGGCCACACAGAAGCCACTGCAGGACAGGTACCAGCGCTTTGTGTGATGAGAGCCTCCTAGGCACCAGCTTCTTGGTGCTTCCTGATGGCTGCTCCTCTTCCTCTCCTTCCTACTTTAAAAAAGACTGCTATTTTTTCAGATTACTGAAGAAATGCCAACCTATTTTAGAAAATTAAAATTAAAATTCTAATACAACACAAAAATATTTTTCAAAAAATGTGTCACCATCCTAATACAATAGCAATAAGCTTGCTCAACAAACTTATTGGAAGTATTTTCTCCCAGACTTTCTTCTTCACCCCTCAGACCCCAAATTAATACATTTCATAATATTCTGTTGCTTTCTCTTATCTTCTTCCGTGTCCATAGACTTTTACACGATCCCTTACAATTCCAGTATAGTATTTCTTTACATGGGCAAAGTGTAATTTGCTTAAATCATCTCCTCTGATTAACCTGTAGTTGGCTCCATCTTAGAAACAATGTTGCAATGAACTTTCTACATATATCTTTGTACCCCTCTTCAATTATTTGTTAAGGAGAATTTTATGAAAATGGAATATCGATATCAAAATACATAATAAATGTTTGCATACATATGCACACATATTCATATGTGATGCTAAACTGCCCTCTGCTAAGGTGATACCATTGATTCTTCTGGCATTGGTAGAGCTTTATCTCTCTGTGCCTGCTCATCACTGAGTGGAGTTGAAGAAAGGTCAACAGATAGCTCCTGCGAAGGGTGTCTCTGGCTGACTGCAGGGGTGGCCATTCCAGAAGACCCAGCTTTGGTGAGCAGTTAGTGAGTATCCAGACTCTCCCCTCATTTAGTATTTCATCTCACTTCTTTAGTTGTGGGAGTTTTTCCTGAACAGTGAAAGAACTAGGAATGGTATATCTTTATTCCTCTGATACATCAACAAATAACAGGTGTCCTACTTTTGACATTCATCAGGGCCCTCATTCTGATTTACGTGGCCTGTGGCTGGTGTTTTGAGTAGCATTCTCTCTATATATATATTTTAATTAGGCTTATGCCCTCATTCAAACACTTCACTCCTTTCAGATTTTCTACCTAGTCACTAGAGCAGGGTGATGAAACAGCATGCACAATTGTTCTTAGGCCTGGAAAATTGATTTTCCTGAGTTTAAGCTGGCATCATGAGTTGTTAACCCTGTTAGAAAAATACAAGTTGGATTTATGATTCTCTTACACAGGTAATTGGGCTCTAATTTTAAATTCTGAGCCAATTGATTTACACTATATTGCATTATAACATAACAAAAGTGCAATTGAGTCCAAGTGATGTATGAATTTGAGCTTCCAATTATACAATAAATTATTTTCAGATCTTTAATAAATGATGCCTAGGTTGACATCAACCTGTCTTTGTTCCCTCTGGCCCATTACCATACCCATCTGCATCCCTCTGTCTTCTGCTTCTCTCACTCTTTGTTTTTTCCTCCTTTCTTTCCTAACCTTGAAAAGCTTTTAGAAATCTAAATCATACATGTAGAGACATTATAAAGAAAATTTTGTGCCTTGTCCCTTCTTGCAGACTGTTGTTAACATTTCAAATGAACCCACAGCATGTTTCTGCTGGATCACTGTTAATACACTGATTTATTTGTTGTTAACATATCTGCTGTTAAACCACCACATATGTAAATTGCTTTTTGGTGTATGACAGTTCATCCAGAAGATTCTTTTTGGAATACTGATGCTTCCTTTCCCTTTCCAAGACATCCTACTATGGGTTCTTTAAATAGGCTGATTTTCCTTCCTCTTTTCCTCCTTTGCAGCAATTTCCCTATGGTATTTATTTTTACCTGGTTATAGTCCACATATTCCTGTAAGACATACTGAGCTATTTTTGAAACAAGGGTTGGGTGTAAATAAATAACACATACTGCTGGAATAATTTTCTATAAGATTTATGGTTATCCAGCAATCAGAGACAATGAATTAGAATCTGTATTTCAAAGTACTTTTCTTTGTTGGCAAGCCTATGTTATTTTGAACAAGGGATCATCTTAGGTGAACATTTGTCTGGGAGAGGACAAGGGAAAATGGGCAGTGTGAAAAGTTCTGGACTGAGGGTCTCCACATTTCAGACTTATCCCTACTAGATCTTGGTCAGATCACTTCCCTTTCTGAAATTCACTTCCCAATCTTTTTTCCTCATCTTGCAATATTTTTTCCTCATCTTGGAGGGCCTTCTGAACTTTGGGGAGAATTCTATCATCTGTCTCATCCCATTATTACTCTTTATGTTGCTTTTACCTCCAAGCCTTCTGAAAAAACAAATTAAATTACTCACTGCAAAGTATTAAAAGCATTCAGGTATTGGATGGCTACCCTAAAAGAAATATTTCTGCCTTGTTCTAAAGAAAGTAAAGATAGTGGACTCTCTCATGTGCCTTTTCATAAGGGAATATTTTGCCGGTGTTCACTATGGAAGGGATATTTCTGTGGAGAACCATGTAGGGTAATGAAAGAAAAATATGAGGCAGCAGAGGGAAGCTGTTAGGGAAAATGTGCCTTATATTAAAGGAAGTGCTCTTGCTGTATCTAGGCCCACTTCTTGAGCATGTGCGATTCTGAGCTATTTTAAAAATAAACTAAAGCCTCATAATTGCTGAATGATAACTGTGTGGGTTTTGCTATACGTACTCTGGGGAACTTCAAGAACGTGCATTTTCCTTCTTCCTTTTCTGGTGAATTGCTTGAGGTAATGCAGGGGTTTGGGAGAACATGTTCTGATTTAAGCCCAGGTGAAGAGAATGAAATAATAACTGTTAGTTTTGTTTTTCCCCTTAAAACTTTAATGACTGTGAGTAATGCCATTTTACTGTTGCCTTTTAAGAACATTGATGTAATTCTTTTCTTTTAAAAAGATTTTTCCTCATTTTACTTTTTCCAACTCCTCTTATGGTAAAAAAAAAAAAAAGTGTTCTCTCCAAAGGAAATCAGAATTCTTACTTTTATAAAATTTTCTTAGAATTGTTGAAGTGTCCTTTATGTCTGATTAATCTAGTCACTTTAGACTTGAACTTAATAGGTAAAAAAATTTTACATAGAACGGAATCTGAAAGTGCCTTATATTTTATTGTGAATAGATCCAAAGCATTTTACTTTCGACAACCTTACTTTTGATGATTGGACATCTGACTGAACTGTTAGACAATTTTTCTTTAATTTAGGGAATTTACAGAATTCTTTCTCAGGTGAACATTAATCAAATTTAATACCACTTTACTCATTATGTGATTAAATATATATTTGTATATATGTGTATTTAATATGTATTTAAAAAAATTCTTGGCCATGCAGTACTTCCCAATTCATGTTATAAGTGGCAGAAATTTGTTAGTTTATTCTGGTAATTATCTATCCCCTTAGTTGCAAATACAGCCAAGTAGGTATTTTTTAATGCAACTCTGGGCCAATTGTTAAAGAGCATTTAAAATCATTCCATTAAAAAACAAGTACCCACATTTGGTAAAGTTCTTTTTGAGCATCTGGGTTCTGCTAAAAGTTGAAAACTTTAGGGCACTGTCAGGCATGTCACCAATAGCTAGTAATTTGTGAGTAATTTAATGTGTGAGGAATATGTTGGGAAACTATTTTAAGTCCACACATTTCAAGTAGGTTTTATTTATTGTAATCTGAGAGCATATGGATTGAAAAATTCTCAAGGTAAGCTTTTAGTTTGGGAATCATTTATAAAGATCATCACTACATAAATCATCAGTGAGTAGTGAGAGTTGGAGATTATTGTTGAATTAGGGAGTCCTTCTGCTCTTAGGTTACTCTTCCCAATTTGAAGTTGTTATAGAAAGTGCAAGATAAAATATTATGTACACACATATATATCCAAGGAATGTGGGCAGTGGATGCAAGAATAATTGTCATCTTGTCTCAATTTTTATTGAACCACCTATAATGAAGCTCTCAAAAGACAAATACACCATGTATAGAAAGTCATGATCCTTGTCTTTGGCATTAAGATATATAAGGGTTGAGAGGGAATTAGAGAAGACTTTTTTTAGGGAAAGCTGTAGCCACACAGGGAGCTGTCACTACCCCTTCTGGAGAAAAAGTGGGGTTTACTTGCTTATAATGCCAAGCTCTGACAGAGGTCATCAGGAGTACTAACCAGAGAGATCTGAGTTTTGTTGGAAGACTCACAGTATGATATCTGAATGAAGCCTCAGTAATTTAGAGTGAGTCATACATGGGGGCCCAGTTCACCCTAGAAACTCTGGAAGACATGATGAAGAGGGGCTGGCCAACTGCCTCGGTAGACATGCTGTTGCCCCGGAATTTGCTGGTATTTCCAAGACTTTGTGAGATCCTGAGATGCGTCTTTCCTGGGTACCAGATCTGCATTGTGCCAAGGAGAGAGCCAATATGAAATCTTTTAGTGGTAACTGAAGGTGTCTTGGCATCATAGCATATGATGTCCAAGGTAGACTGCTAGACAGCATGTCCTGGGGCTCAGTTTGGAGGTCACAAACAACCACATAGGAATGGATCTGGGTCTAGTGAAGTAAGAGAAGGACCCAGGAGGTAATCTCTGTATAGTTCATGAAAGCTTCCCAAGAGACAGAGTGTCAGTTGAATCTATCTGCCAGTCCCAGAGACAGCAAAGCCAGCTTATAACAGAACCAGCACAAGGAAGAAGCTCTCCTATTCCTTAATCCTTTCTGCCTTGAAAAAGTCAGAACATTATCTGGTAAGACTGGGGGTGGGGTCAGTGGGGATACTAGGAGAATCGCCCTGCCCTTCCTCCTATTGCAAGCTTCTAGTCTAAAGCAGGGCTGATCTGGAAAGGGAAATAATTCAACCCATAAGGAGGCAAAAGTTTGATCAGTACAACTATGTAGTTATGTAGTTTCTGTTTTCTCCTTTGAGACTGCATTTGTAATCAGAAGTTTTAGAACTGTCCATTACCTATGAAAGACTCAAACTCACAGGCCTACCAGAGCTTTTCTCCAGAAACTGAAGAAGATTGTTACCACCTAATCAAGTTCAGAGAAACAGTGGGAGAGAAAAATAAATGCATCTTGGTTGTAACATACTTGTCACATAAAGGTATATCTGTATATTTATGTCTAAATAGATAATGTGCCTATAAAACTAAGTATATACCCATGTGTTCAACGTATTTTGATGAATATGTCTATCTAGATTAATAGAACTATTTTTCAGTAAAATAATTGGTCTTAGACCTAACATTAATCAATTTATTTTAAAATTTCAGAATTTCAGGGTATCATTTAAGTTTTTCAATGTGCATATTTTGTAATACCATTTTCTTTCATTTTAAGCATTAAGGCAATATGAAAACAAATTATTATAGGGCAGACACCTATGAACAAAAGACAAATGTATACAGGGCATTCGGTGGAAGACAAGCATGTTAAATTTTCTCTTTTTCAATGCTGTGGTGCCTATCTGTTCTAAGACATCTTTTTTTCCAGTGTAGGATTTCCTAAAACATGGTCTTCACAGTAATAAGAGAAATTACTTGAAATAAAACTTTCCTTGTTAAATACGTATAGGAAATATGTTTCCATTTGCCAAGCCCTATTTGCCTTAGGACTTCCAATCTCTTTATATGTTAGCTTATTTGTTACAAGTTTTTATACTAGATATATAGTGTGTGGCACTGTGCAACCATATTAGTCTATGGAGCATTATTTTTGTTGACAGCCACATTTTACAAACATATTTTCACATCTCTGGTGGCCCCAACTCTAATAGTTAACCTCACAAATCCAGACAACCACAACAGAGATTCCAAATTCTGAAGATACCTGATGATTCTACTACTAATCTGAAAGAGTTATTTCCCAAGGCAAGGAAAAACATTCTATCGATTTATTCCTTTCTTGTTTGGAGAAAACTGCTTATTGTAGGTACCATTGAGGAATAGAAAGAATACAAAGAAATGAGGATGTTGGTGGACCAAGACCGTCACTGTTGACTGTATGTCTGAGGAAAACATGGGCAGATCTAAAATTGTTTTCAAGGCCATGTATGCACAGCATTTACACAGACCTAGGGGTACAACTGCCTTGGTTTTACTAAAAAAGTATTTTTGCATCTGTGGTCCTAGATCTAGGCTTTATTTTATTATAAAGTTGTGTTCACCTTGCCAAGTGTTTGCAGTGAGCATTCACTTAACAAAGTATCTTCTTTTATGGTGTCTTTTATCTTGGGAAACTTGGACACATTTTTATGTGACCTTCTAAGTCTTTGCTTGCATGAAAACTGCCCCCACACAATCATTTTTGGGGTTAGATTTACTATGCTTTAAAAATTTACTATTCTGGTAACATCCATGTATCTACCCGTATAGGTGAGCTTTGGAGTCAGGCTTATCAGGTGTGACTGGTCTCTCACATACCTGACGATTAACCTTGGGTAAGCTTCTTCGTACTTCGACTCCAGTATCTCAGTTTATAACAGCATTTTCCAGAGTTTGGTCTGCCCAACTTCTTGACCCAGGAGGATGACCTCTGTGGCCCACATTGTCTGGGCTCCCAGGACTGTGGTTTCTAGTTTGGCTTGGTCAATGAGAGATCCAGAAAGAAAGTGAGCAGAGAGAGGTGTAGGGGGTATTTGCTCCTACTACAGCCTGCCTTTCTCCTCTTGTTTTTCACAGGCTCTGCAAGAACCCTTCATGGCTTCACGGTCACAGCTTCTGGTAATACCCTTCACCCCTTATCTCACCGGGCTCTGGTATCAAGTTCTCTACTCTTTTAAGTTCAGGTTACTGAAAGCATCTACTGTAGCTCCTACAGATGCCTCAGTGTCCTTAACTTGTAACTGTGTACCTCCGAAATTTGTTCCTTCACTGATTTCTCTTCACAGCTGCATTTGAGTGTGACTGCTACTTCCTGCCAGGATTCTGACCAACTCTGTCAAGATTTGTTTTTCTACTACTCATTTTGTTCTCCTCCTTCCACATCCTGAGTGGGCATCAGACTGAGATATCTGGGGACCAGAAAAATGATGGTGAAATTTCTGGGATTAAATGAGCTCACTTTCCTCCCTTAGGGCTCCAAATAGATCAGTCTCTGGAGGAAGGAAGGGCACTGTTTGTCATCATAGATCTGCCTGGCTGTCATTCAGGACCTAATTGGACTCCCTTAAATTATATTCTACTGCCTGTCATGTTTCTAGGCTCCTGAGAGATTTCTTGCCATGTGTGTTCTGAAGCAGGCCACGTTGATACTGTGGGTATTCTGATCTTCAGAGTGAAAAAAATAGGATTTAGGACATAGGTACAAGACACATTTTTATACCTTCCTGGACTTTCTACTCTGACCTGAACCCAACCTTCACTTTGACTTTAAAAAATTTTTTTTCTAAAGCAGAAACATTCTTCTATTATGCAGAAGTCAAAGAATAGTATAACAGACTCCCATGAGCCAGCCATCTAGCTTCCATCATGATCACTTCATCTCCCAGAACACATGCATTTCTTTTTGCTGAAATACTTAAAGCCAATCCTATTTATCTTATTCACTTAAAACTACTATGTTTCTTTAACAGATAAGGACTTTAAAAAGTAACTACAGTACACGTGGAGTAAAATGACCAGTGATTGTTCTTTAATATCTAATAAGTAGTCCCTGTTTGATTTTCCTCCATTCCGAAAAAAATTTTAGTAAGATTTTTCAAATCATAAGCCATATATGTCCATATATTGCCTTTAGTTACTATGTCTTTAAGTTTTTTATTTTTTTATTTCTTTTTTTTTTTTTTTTTGTGGGTACTGGCAGTCGAACTCAGGACCTCGCGCTTGCCAGGCAGGTGCTTATGCCGCTGAGCTATCTCACCGGCCCTGTTTTTTTCATTTCTAACAGTCCTCTACTTTTAAACATTTTTAGTGAAGTATAACAATAATACAAAAGTTCACACATTTTAAGTGTATAACCCAGTGACCATTTCTCAACTGGAATAGGTCGTGTAACTATTACTCAGATAAAGGTACAGAACATTTCCCAGCTAGTAAGTATACGTTTGCCCCACCCAGGATATCTAATGTTCTATCATTATAGATTAGTTTCGCCCATTTTTAAAAACTTTATATTCAGGTGGTCCTTGATTTACAGCATGGTTACATATTGACAAATCCATCATAAGTTGAAAATATCATGTTTAAATTTCATTTCATACATTAAATCTATCAACCTCATACCTTAGCAGCACGGTATGCTGTAGAATATTTGTGGTTTACCCTTGTGATCATATGGCTTACTGGAAGCTGTACTTACTCCATTGCTTGGTATCTTGAAAAATATCTATTTCATATTGCTAACGTGGGAAAATGTCAATATTGAAAATTTAAACTATGACTCCTGCTAAATCTATATGTTTTAAACAGCATTATAAATTAAAAAATATCCTAAATCCAACAATGGGAAATTGAGGACCATCTATAAATGGAATCATACACCATGCTATCCTTTTGACCTGGCTCTTTTGGTAAACATTCAAATTTTATGTTATTAATTTAAATTCAACTTACTGAAATATAATTTGTGTATAATAAACTATGCGTGCATTAAGTGTGCATACAGTGAGTTTTAAAACAAATATATAGTCATGAATTCACCAGCACCAGAAGCAAGATATAGAAGATTTCTACTAATCTGAAAACTTTTCATATGCCATATTCTGGCCTTTCTTTCCTCCTGCTTCCAATCCTTGGGCAACCAATCATTTGTTTTCTGTATATTATCTTTATTTTTTAGAATTTTAAATAAACTGAATCATAGTATGTACTCTTCAGTCTATGGCTTTCTTATTAAGAATTACCATGGAGAGTCAGCTACACCTATGTAGTTGCATGCATTATTAAATTTGTTTTTCCCTTTTTATTTTTGAATAGTATTGTCATG
Source organism: Erethizon dorsatum (assembly GCA_028451465.1). Taxonomy (NCBI): domain Eukaryota; kingdom Metazoa; phylum Chordata; class Mammalia; order Rodentia; family Erethizontidae; genus Erethizon; species Erethizon dorsatum. Next base: position 91,488,855 of record CM051825.1, on the reverse strand, counting down.
GGGAAGTAACTCCCAAAGCGTTAAATGTCAGATATGCCAAGTTCATGTCTTCTGATACTGAAGAATGGATTTGAGGATAAAGGAGATTGAGAGTAGGAAAGGTTTTTTGAGAGAAAGTTCCTGAGAGACAGGAGGGGTCCTGAAAGTGGCTTGCTGCTGAGGCTCTTTGTCCAACGATATTTTTACAGCAAAATCACAATGTAAGTGGCTATGAATCAAACTACAATCAACCTGTAGGATTACAAACGTAGGCATCTAACCAATATTGATCTAGTAGGGAACTGAGGCACAGAGCAAGGGAATATCAGCGAGCATCATTAATCTTAGCTTATCTATAACTTCAAATGTAGAAAGGACAAAGTCATTCCTGGAAAGGAATGGGAGTATGCATAAGGGTGTTCTGGTCACCCGGTTATGTATCTGATGCATTATTTAGGCTCACTGGAGCAGGGGGTGCTAATTATAGTATAATCTCAAGTTGCTGTTTATCTCTAGGGAAGCTTGTAGATCTCGCTATTGCATATGCATCTTGAGGGCATTTGGTTCTCTTCAAATTTGCCTCCAATCACGGTTTTGAGCCACAATTTTGATGTCTTATCTTCTGCACTGACTCCCTTGAGGGTCTCTGACTGTCTATTAATTTTGTCTAACTTAGCTGTCTATAATAGTGTTCCATTGCATTGATACTCCACATTTTGTTAGTGTACACTTGGTTTACATATAGTTTATTTCAAGTTTGTATAATGTGAATAAAAGTACATGACAGATATTTGTGTGGGCAAATATTTCATTTCTTTTGACTAATACCTTAGCATGGCGTGTCCAAGTTTTATATTACTATGTATACTACAAATATGTACATTTAAAGAAAACTGTTAGTTTTCAAAGTGGTTGGCCCATTTTTACATTCAAACAACCAATGTATGAGCATTCCAATTACTTTAAACTTTTACTAACCTTTGGGGAAGGTCATTCTTCTAAATTTTAATTTTTCTAAAGGATATGTACTGCTATCTCATTGTGGTTTTCATGATGTTGGACACTGTCTTAGTTACTTTTCTCATCGCTGAGACAAAATACCTGACACCCAAAGTTAAGGGAGGGATGGTTTATTTAGCTCACAGTTTGTAGAAGTTTCAGCTCGTCATTGGCTGGCTCCAAGGTTGGGTGGCTTGGCAGAGGAGAACAGTCATGGTGGGCGGAAAGTAGCAAAGCAACAAGCAGGGGAGACAAGACTCTTTCTGTCCCTTATATATTGTATCTAGACTGCTGGGATTAGGGCAGTGCCAAACCAATCAGTGGACTGATTTAGCAATCCCAGCATTACACACTCTACTTTCAGCCACCTCTGAAAAAGCCTAAGTCTGCATGAGCCATTGGGGGACATCTAAACACAAACCAAAATAAGCACCTTTTCTTGTACTTATTTGCCATCCACATAACTTAATTTGTGAACATTTAGATACAGGCTTTTGTTTTCTCTCTTCTAGCTGAGTTGTAGCTCTTCCTGTATTCTGGATGTGTTACCAGATTTTGGGGCCCAGGGAAATTCTTGCTACCCTAATCAAAGAATGTTTTGACACACAGAGAAGACAAGACACACAGAAAAGGTAGCAGATATGTGCATGTATTGAAGGTGGAAAACAAATATGCTTTGCATAGCAGATCAGGCTGGTGAACGGACTCACAGAGGACATGAGGATGATGGAGGGGAGTCTTTTGTATCTGAAATTCCTAGATTTGTTTCACCCTCATGCAAATAAAACATCTGGGATGGGTGTCTTATCAAAAACTCACTTGGCTTGGTGCCAGATTTAAACTGTCCTATTGAAAATTGGTTTGGTTTTGTGCCAGATGTAAATGAAGAATCAAAAACAGCACTTTTCTAACTGGTTCACAAATGGTGCTCAGGAACTTCAGCCATCTTGGATTCTGTGTTCAGTGCATGTGCCTCCGGTCTAGTCACTTTGGCAAGTTACATCCAGTTGCTTGACTAGTTTTGCTGCAGCCCTTATCTTCTACCTCAGATGTGAGCCCCTTGTCATTTACATATAGCACACATGCTTTCTTTTGTTGTATGAGAGTGGCTTTTAAAGAGCAGAAGTTGTAAGTTTTGGTTTATGTTTTTCATTTCTAAGAACTCAGTCTACCTAAAGCTTGCAAATTTTTTCCTGTATGATTTCTTCCAAAAGTTTTATAGTTTTAGTTTTATGTTTAGGTCTGTGATCTATTATGAAATAATATTTGTATATTGTATAAAGTAAGGATCACAGTTTATTTTTTCCTCACTCTATGGTTATCTAGTTGTTCTAGCACCATTTGTTGAAAAGTCTTCTCTTCTCCATTGAATTACCTTGGAATCTGTCAAAAATCAGTGGACCATTTATGTATCTCTCTCTGTACTCTCCATCTGTTACCTTGATTCACTTAATTATCCTTTTGCTATTAACACCCTGTCTTGATTAGTGTTGCTTTAGAGTCAGGCTTAAAATCAAGTACTGTGAGTTCTCCAGTTTTGTTCTTTTTATTACATTTGCCTTGGCTATATTTTAGTTCATTTGCATTTCATATAAATTTTAGAAACAGTTTGTCAGTTTCTACAAAAGGTCTCACTGGGCTTTTGATTGGGATTACACTGAATGTTTAGATTGATTTTGAGAGAAATGCTGTTTTAACAATAGTGAATCTTCAAATCCATGAATATGTTATATTTCTCCATTTATTTGGTTCACTGATTTCTTTCTGTGATGTTTTTTAGTTTTCAGTATAAAGGTCTTACATATATTTCATGTTTTTGAATGGCATAGTATGTGGAATTGTACTTTTAGTTTTATTTCCAATTGTTTTTTGTTGGTGTGAGAAGTAGTATTGATATTTTTATATATTTTCCTTATATCCTTTGAGCTTGGCAAATTCATTTATTATTCCTGTTAGTCCTTCTGCAGATACTTACGCTTTTTTACATTCATGGTTCTATCATCTGTGAATAAATTCAGCTTTACTTCTTTCTATTCTTTATTTAAGCTTTCTTTTATCTTTCATGTTATTAATCCTGTTTGAAATGTCTTTTAAGTACTTATTTATGACACAGTACACTTAGTAAATCCACTTGAAACCATTACCATCTCCACTTCTGTATCTTGTCATGTAATCTAACTCCTCATCCACAGGAGATTTTTATTTGTAAAAGTAATTAATATTTGGGATTTACTCTCATATTTATCCCAATTTACCTGTTACTCTTCATTCTATCCTTCATTCTATGTCTGTGTCTTGGATATCTGTCTTCTGCCAAAATAACTATTTATTTCTTTTAGTATTTATTTAATGTGGCTTTTGTAATTTTTTCCATAGAGATGTTAATGTTCTGGCAGCATATAAACTATGAATAGCCATAGTGATTGTAGGGAAAAATGAAGCCTCAGATGGTTACACTTTGATTCAGGCTGTGTGTGTGTCTGGGGTGTAGGGTTGTTATTTCCCATGGACATTAAAGTCCAAGTCAGCAAGATTTCAGTGTAGGCACACCTCGATGGTCTCAGTGTAAATAATTGATTGTCTTAATTACTTTTCTTGTTGCTGAGACAAAATACCTGACACTCAGTTAAAGGAGGAAAGGTTTATTTGGCCCACAGTATGTAGAGGTTTCAGTTCACAGTTGGCTGGCTCCTAGGCAGGGTGGCATGGCAGAGAGGCACTGCGGAGGAGAAACAGTTCATGGCAGGGAGAAGGCAGAAGTCAGCAAGGCAGCAGGGTACAAGGGACCAGAGACAATTGCAGCTCTCTTTCTGTCCCTTATATTTTTATCCAAGCTATCTATCCTTAAGGCAAGTAGCACTCACACTCAGGGTGGGGCACCCTTAATCCTACCCAGAACTACTTAGTAATCACACACACTTAATCCCATCAACACACAATCTAGATCCAGCCACCTTTGTAAAAGCCCCGCCTATGACTGCATGAGGCTTTGGGGGGACATCTAGACACAGCCATAACACTGATATAACTAAAATCATTTCTGGCACATAGCCACAATTATGTAGACTCCTATATTTAGGTGAACTGCCACTAGGGCTGGCGGGAGGTAGGGCTTTAAGGATTGCCACGCAAGTGTGCATGGCATCTGAGAATAAAGACATGTTCAGACATTTCCCCAACTCTGTGTCTTTTCTTCCAGCTGCCCAAATCTCAGGTGAACCTTCCTAGTCTGAACTGGTGACAAGACAGTGATCTAATAAAAAAATGAGATTTCTCAAAGCTATAATTAGTCTTTTTCTATTTTTGTCCTAAGAACCCAAGCCCTTTGGCTTTCTCAACTGAATATCTGGGATATTAATATGGTTTTTTGCTCTTAGAAGATCCTAATTTCCAATTTTTGTTTCCCCAATATTATTTTTTTAAATTTAAGTTTATTGGTACAATTAAGGTATACATAATGACCACATTCATTATAGGGAATTTGTATCTGTACATGATATATCTTGTTTCCTCTTGTTTTTTTTTTTTTTTCCCATTCCCTTCCCCACTTTTCAAACCCCCTTCCCCTCCCTGTTCACAAAGCTCAGTCTTCATTTTATCCTTTTCTCATTTTTTATTTTCCTTCCTTTCTTTCCCCTCCCTCCTCTCTATTTTCCTTTTCCTTTTGAGCAGTTTATTCCTATTTCACAATATCTATGTAACTTCCTACCCAGATTGATGTACCTAATACTATTAAACTGACAAAATTGTTCCTTAGCTTTTTAGTCTTGTAGCAACTAGTTTTGGGTTAGTTTCTTGGCCTGTTGCTCCTTTATTTTTAGCTTAGAAATTTAGAAATGCTCCAAGGACCATTTTCATTAGGAAGACCTGACTCACTCTTCTATGGTTACCTCTCAGAAATCCTAGTCTCTCAAGTCCTAGCTTCTTCAGCAGCCCTGAACTTTAACATTTATCTCTCCAACTGAAAGCTTGAGCTGCTACTTTCTACTTGTTTCTTCCCTGGCAATGAAAGCTGGAAAATGCTTTTAAGATAAAAAGTTGTTTTAAGTAGAAGACTCACCTCAGTGGACCTTCATTCAATGCAGAATCTAGGATGCTTGAATCTTGGCTATTTAGTTGTTCTTCAATCCTTGTAAATATTTCATCTTACCTTCATTATGGGGCCATTACACTGTTTTCTTCAGGAGGATTGTTCTATTACAAGTTAATCCTTCATAGCCAGAAATGTAACTGTTGTAGGTATGTTTTATGAAAGACCCTCCAAACACTTCCCACCATTTGTAAAAAATGTCTTTTGTTTGCAGAAAGAAATATGCTATTCTTACCTCTTTGGAGAGTCTTGCACTTTGTATTTATCTGATTGTTTCATAGTACTCTTATTGTTTGAACTTTTTCTATTCTCCCTGTTTCTAGTAAATATTTAGATTTAAACATTGTTAACTAATATCACATCATAGGGAGTATTGTGCATTTTATATTGCATGATGTCAGGAAATGGTTCCTGAACTTTGCTTCACATTGGAATCACCTGGGAAATCTTCTATTTAAAGGGAAAAATAAATTACTGATGCCTTACTTCTACCCCTGACATTGTGATTTCATTGCTTGAACTGGGACCAGAACATTGGAATTTTTTAAAAACTCTGGTGATTAGAATGCAGCAAAATATGAGAGCCACTGAAATAATGTCTGGCTTTCCCACTTTTAATTAAATTACAATTGATTCATAGATTCAGGTGTTTTCAGTCCGATGCCTTCAATATCAAGTTCCCTATCCAGTTTTGAGGGAAAGTTTTCACAGCCATGGGTGGCGATTTCCTAAACATATTATTTCACTAAGAGTTGTGAATTTTTCTAGTTCTGTCAGATGACAATTCAGTTACCTTGAAATATTATGTATGCAGAAAAGGTATGTTAAATGCTTATTTTTAATTTTTATATCTTCTGAATTATAAGTTGATATCCTAGAAACTTCTAAATATGACCAGTGATTATTTCAGTAATATTAAGAAATCATGGATTTTTATATTTTCGGTCTATATCATTGTACTACATCCATTATTCTTTTTGATATTGAAGCTGAGTCAAATTTGGCCAGAGAAAGTCCCTTTCAAGTTGGTTCCAAGTCCTTTTAACATGACTTTAGTAGTTTTTATTTTCCTGTAAGAAACTTTTCTAGTTCCTCCTGTCTGTTTCCTGGCATGGTTTTGGAAACAGTTATTTCTTCAAAGATTCCTGATTCCTTTTAGTGAAAAGAAATGCATAAAAAAGCAAAGTCACTAAATACAGCCCTAACTTTAACTATCAACCTATTCCCCAAGAGTCATAATAATATCCCTATTACCAAGAGTAATAATAATATCATTATTCCATTTCTACCACATACTATTTGTCTTAGGATACTGACTTAACTTCTCTGTACTTCAGGGTTTTCTATAAAATGGGAATGATAATTTAAATAGTATAGGCATAATGCCTGAGCCACTAACTTTTCAATAGCCAATGGGAGAGTAATGGTAGTTTGCGATGTTGGCAGTTAGATAGCAATAATGATATCAGTGATTATCATGGTTAATTTTTTACCAAATTATTATGCACCTACTATGTGTAAGTCTTGGGCATAGGCAGTAGTAGTCATTTATTTTTCAGTAAATAATCGTTATGTCCTTCTTTTATGCAAGGTTCCATGCTGGGCATTAGGAATGCAAAGGGAAGCAAGGTAAGCATAGTTCTTTTCAAGCAGAAAGACAAAAAACATGTAAACTGGCAAATGTGTATTATTATAATAGATCTGAAATCATTCACTCAGGTATTTCTCTAGGTTCTAATAGCATCACAAGTAGCTTTACCCTACCAGAAAAATGACTGCTTCACAATCGTGCTGTGAAAATGGCCGTATTGTAATGTCTTCTGTTCAGATGTCCCAGACATTTTGCTAAGTCACTATATTTTCTTACTGAGAATTTTTCCCTGTGGAGAACTAATTTCAATAATGAGGAATCCTTTGCAGTACGTCTAAGGATGGACACTGGAGCCTTTCTTCTTCCTTCTGGTTTCTCTTTCCTCCATCTGCTGCCAGGATTCCATGATCAGCTGATCCCCAAGTGAACTCCCCCCTCCTGGAAATGGAAAGTGCCTTCACCTATGACTTGGCATTGGAAAAGCAGAACACTGCCATCAAAGCTGGAGTTTTGCAGAATCCAGAGCAGAAAACCACGTGGTTCTTTCTATTACTTCAGAGTGAAATTGAGGTCACAAGATGCCCCTTTCTGAGGATAACTGAATAAAAGACCAGGAGAAAACCTGCTTGGTGTCCTCAGTTAAGACTATCCTCATGCTTTGAAAGAGTAATTTTTGTTTTTTGTGCAGTGGCCAAAAAACAATCTCAGAAGGCCAGGAGCACAGGACACTGGCAAGTGAAGCAGTTCCTCACCTCCCCTCTCCCTTCCAGGGAAGTTTCCTTCCATGTGGAAGAAGCCTCTTCCTTGGAAAGGGAGTACCACTGGCTTTTCAGCCCCTTTGCATTGCCCAGCCTGCTTTACTTGCCCTCACTGCCAGGGAACTTCTTGGTATTCTGCCTCTACTTGGTTGGTGCACGTGACCTCAGGAATAGATCTAACGCCCTGTCGTGGGAAGTGGGAGGTGTCAGCTGCAGGCGGTGCATCTTGCTATCTACAGGACAGAGGGAAGCTTTGTTCATTTTACAAACTGATTCTACACAGGGCTCTAGGACCTGAGATAAAGTTAAGAACCTAATAGAATACATTCCTGTGCTCTTGGGCAGAGATGGTCAAACTAAGTCCCATGAGTCAAATTTGGCTATGGCATGTTTGTCTGACCTTCTAAGCTCAGAATGGGTTTACATAAAGTATTATTTAAAAAAAAAATACATGAGACTATGTGTGCCTCAGGAAGCCAGAAATATTTGTTATCTATCTCTAGGGAACACATTTGCCAGACCTCGATATCCTGAGTGTGAGTCCTGCATTTGGTGGCTACAGGTTCAGATTTTGACTTGGTCACTTCCTAAGCACTTTTAGGCAAGGGGCCTCACTTCTCTGAACTTAGTCTTTCTATCAGTTAAAAGTAAGAGTTGGGCAACACACAGGGAATGTCTATACTGTTGCAGGAACTTTCAGGCATAGGTATGAGGTCAGATAACAAACAGATACGCAAACAAATGCGATTGCATCAATCTCTATGACAGCAAGAGGAAGATAAATGGAGTGGGACAGTAAAGGATAGATAAGGCAGTGTTGGGGGAGGCGGTTGTGTATAAGAAAATGGCTTATGAAAGAATGGCCAACTGGCCAATTGCTAAGTAGTTAAATGAAGAGAGGCCAAATATTGACCACTAGCAATCACAAGATATGCTTTCCTTATCACCTTTTCTGGGAACATGCTTGAGCAGTTTTTGACCTTTATATGTTCATAATAAAGTAGAAAATATGATGATTCTGGCCTTTAAAAAAAACTAGAGTGATCCTTTAAAGAAAATTAATCCTATAATTAGACTGAGTTTTTAAAAAAATCTGTTAGTTTATATTTCTGAATTCAATAATTACAGATAATAGAGGACACATCTACTTTCCTTTTAGGTAGTTTTGACTAAGATCTGCTGCCTCTTTCAAAATTACCCTACTCTTAAGGTGTTCATTAGAAACACTTCTCAATTAAAATCTTTTACATATACGTTTACAAATGTGACCAAGTTAAAATGAATGCCAGTGTTTTTTAAAGGTATATCGAAGCCAGTGTTTACAAGCTGCATGTAGGCTAATTGGAATGGAACAATCTCTGGGTTTTTGACACAGAGCAGTGTCCTCCCAAACTTCTTGTCCTCTTTTCCACTTGTCACAGAGAATCTTCATCTTGTTGTTCATCTGCAGTCATCAGAGGAAACTGGCCATGTACCACCGCTGTATCACCGGGGAAAAAAGCCAGTGCTATTACCCCAGGATGGGAAAGAAAAAATAGGTCGACTCTTATTGATTTGCATTTCTCAGACAGAGTGATGCCTTTAACACTCTGTAATGAAAGTTTTTATGTGTGAAAGGGATTACCAACACTGGGCTGTTATTGTCCTTTGATGTGCCCCAGAAATAGTACAGTAGAAGTTATTAAAGAATAAATTGTGGGAAACCAGCTGCTCTACCTGAGCAGCTTTGTGCTTTGCCTCTAGCCAATCTGAGTAGTGGTGAATTTTCTGTCTTCTCCTCCTAGTTACGTTTGTTAGCTTTAGGAACTTTTTTTTTTTTTTTTTAATTAAAACAGTTGTGTTAGGATAGATTGACAAATCGTTTCATTTCAGGGTAGCAAATGAGCTGAGCCTTAAAAATGAGCAGCAGTGTTACCTAGGCACTTGTGTCAAGTACCCCTACTCCCCCGAGGCTACTGAAGTTGCCTTTCGTCCACTTTATGGGTGAGGAATGCGAAGCTCAGGGAGGTCGGGATGTGGTCAAGGTCTCTGTGCCAATTGGACGCCCACCTGGGAACATGAAACTGGCTCCTATTGCTCAAAGTCCAGTGATTTCCATGTCTGCTGAGAGAGAAGGTTAAATTTGTTTAAAACCTGGAAAGTGAGGAAATATGAAGAAATCATATGCTGTGAGCCTGTGCGTTCCCCAGCTTTCCACTGAACCAGAAATTGCTGGGGCACTACTGTGGGTCTGAAACCTTTCCCTGGCAGTTGGGTTTGGGGTCTGCAGAAGCGATCTGTGGCTCGTGGTTAAATCATACAGATGGAAACCAAGCGGTGCTTGGGTGTGGGCTCATGCTTTTTCCTTGCTTGCCCAAATTAAGCTGCCTAACTCTGTTCCTGAGAGGCGAAGGCTTGTCAAGGGTCAGCAAGCTTTCCCTAACAACTCTCTAAAATGCAGGCTGCATACATTTCCTTTCCCAGATGACACTATCACTGCAGAATTGCTCAAAAGATTTTTTCTGAATTTGGATTGCTTTATTTGCTTCTTATTTTAATCCAGAAGATATCACATAATACCATCTTATAACTCTGTTTTGATCCTTGATTTTTTACATTTGCAGGTAAGGAATATCCCAAATATGTGAGGGTTGCATTTTTATGTTTAAGTAGAATCATTCTTCATTGTGTTTCTAATAATAATAAATGATATTTTTGTGTTTACAGTGGGGGCCAGCTTTACACATGTTACTTAAATTTTTCACTAGTCCTGTAATACTAGGGCTTTTATTATTCTTCTTAGACAAATAGGGTAGGTTGAGTCCCAGCAAGGCTGAGTAACTTTCTCAAGATAACACACAGCTAGTTTGTGGTGTAATGATGATGTGGAATTAAGTGATTCAAATAATACCTCTGTTCTTAACCACTATGCCACATTGCCTCCCTGGTGCAGGCTCATAAATTCACTCTTTTTTTTTTTTTTTTTTTTTACGAGACAGGGTCTCGCTGTATAGTAGTTCAGGCTGGCCTTGAGCTCACTATGTCACACAGGCTGGACTCAAACTCATGGCAATCCTCCTGCCTCAGCCTCCTGACTGCTGGGATTACAGGTGTGGACTACCATGCCTGGCCCATGAACTCTCTAGGGATATTTTAAACACATTTTTCTTCCTATGCATTAAATTGCTTTAGAGGCCTTATTTATCTCTTAATTAAAAATTGACTTTTCTTCCAGCTTGTCTTAATTTACACTTGCATTTTCCATAAGAGGAAACTGATATCCAAAGAAGTGTCAGCCCGGTTCTTTTCATCCTTCTCCCATTCTGTCTCTCCCTACCACTCTCAACCCCCTTCACTACGTGGTACCCACCTCCAGGGTGTTCACTGTTAAATTTCAAGGGTCTGTGATTCTTGATAACTTGCTTAGGGCCCCAAAGTTGAAGAAGCTGTATTCTTTTGTCTTCTCAGTCCAGAAGGTACCTTTGTTATATTGCTGAAAAGGTGGTGGGGAAATGACTGGATTCTCAAGACAGAGAACTGTGGTTTTTAACTCTTTCCTTATGTGATCCTCAATTTTAGAAGGATTTATTTCCATCAAGGTTTATTTATAACTGACAATAAGATAAGTATATATAAACTATGTGTCCTTTTGATGATTTTTGGAATTAAAGACAAATATGACTATTAGATTATTCTAGAAAATATTATAATCTAAAGAATTCTTTTGAGTAATCTGAGATATTCTGGCACATTTTTATCTGATTGCTTGTATTTTTGAGCTGGACCTAGAAGCTGGGATCTAAATTATATCCTGTGCTTTTGTTACCTCTTTATGGACTCATGAAAACCTTGTTTTTGAGCAGCATTTGGAAAAGAGGCCTTTGCTACTCCACTTCTGCTACATTCAGACTAGTCAGATTGCCCTTTACGACAAAAACAAAAGACATGGAGACTACTGGTAATGGGAGCATGCCAAATTTAACCTTGAATTTCAGATATTTGTTATATTTTATTTATTGGAGGAAGTACAGGTGTGGAAAAACAGCATGTCCAAAAAATTTTTCCTGTAGAAACCCTGGTCCTCTATCCCCCATAATAACTGAGAGATCAGAAATCCTGGCAGAAATCAGAAAAATTGTCCTCATGTATCATTTGCCATTTGACCAGTAACTTCATCTAAAAGAAGCAGTGGTTTAGGAATTATGTAACACCTGAAGGTGCTTGTGGCCATCTTCATGATTTTCCTTCTTTTCTTGGAAGTTATCAGTTATCTGATGATAAACAGCAGCTCCATTTTCTCAAATTCTCCCCAGAACAACACATGACATTGAAACTAGAGACTCTGGCACAAAAAGCATTTCAATTTTGAGATTTCAATTTGCGATGTTCCATTGATCCATCTCTAAATCCCACTAGAAGATGCTGGTTTTCTGCCCAGTTCTGGTTAACTGTTTAGTATGAACAACTATAAGCAACAGCTAATTCTTTCCCATGCTTCGTCTCAGAAGAAACTGTATTTTTGTGGTACCCAGAGTGATTTACTGTTTCCTGTGCAGTTGAGAGTCAGATTTTACAACTGCATTCACATTGTTCTGGAGGAAATGCACACTCTCCACTTAAGTCATTATCTCTAGTCATTGTCTGGGGATGCTGAGCGACGCATGTACACAGTAGCATATGGTCGTGGTGGATGGACTGAGGCCCAGTGAAAGTTGAGAGACAATTTGATGGATTTCTTTTAGATACTGAATTAGATAGTTCCCTCAGGAGATGAAAGCAGGGTATTTTTCATGAGGTTTTTCCCTTCCCTGCTATTTTCCTACTTCTCTAAGGGTTAATTACTTTTTTTTAAAATCCAGGAACGGGCCTCTGGATTAGGTTGGTGACAGGCTGATGAATGGACAGTTCCACCAGGCACGGGCATTTTTGCCATCTCCCTTTTGCCTTTCTGCTTGGATCCCCTTTGTGTAAATCAAAATCACAGTCAAACACTACAAAGCCATTGGAAGGAAAGAGCCTATTTTTAGGCTCTCTGGAAATTTTTCTCTTTATTTGATTTTGGTGGTTTATCTTCTAATACAGTTTCATACAAATGTAATCTGGCTTCCCTAGCCTGGTACAACCCAAATCAAAATGATACTATACCTCTTCTCAGCTGTAAATCCTTCCTCAAATTAAAGCTGGGAAACCTAATCTGCTAGAGGTCCACAGGGGAGGAGGTACGCCTCCAGCACCCCACCAAGAATAGCATTAAGTATCTGATGACAACTTGACAGAGCCTTTTATCTTTTGTCGACTGTGAAATAAAATCTTCAAAGTTATCGGCCTTTTCTTTGAAACTTAGCACAGGCTTACTTGGCCAGGTGTCTCAAAGCTAATGCCAAAAGGGAAAAGACTGAGAGCTGTTCTTTTTCACTCAGCTCTGTTTGTGCTGTGTGTGTGTGTGTGTGTGTGTGTGTGTGTGTGTGTTAATGTCCTGGGAAGAAGTGAAGGTAAATCTGGCACATGGCTAATTTCCAATAAGGTTAAAGACACAGAGTCACAGAATCCCAACAGGGACTCAAGCAGGAGACTGATGAATTAATTGAACTCATCAATTAACCAGTGAATTAATTAATCTGTGTAAAGCCGAGTGAACTCAAGACAGGATGAAAGATGGGTCAATCTTAGTGGGAGAGGGGGAACCAGGAAGCTGGAGACCTAGGTGGTCTGGACTTCCAGGCGAAGCTCAACTGAAGGTGCCCAGTGAGTGGGGACCAGGCAGAATCTGCAGAGAGTGCTGGTGGGAGGCTGGCTAAATAGTCAAAAGTCAGTGCTAGAAACTGAGGTGAGTGAGAGGTTGAGCCAAATGTCTATCACAGTTCTGGAGAGGCTTGTGCTCCTCACTGGCTACTTCTATCTTTATTATTTCAGGGGTTTTCTAGGGCCTCTACACAGGTCCCTCTAGGCAGGAGGGACTCTGATTACTTTGGAAAGAGTCCAGATTCTCTCAGTTGTAACTGCCTGCAGGGCACTGTTAGCTTTCAGGTCTTCTCAATGGACCAAGTTGGGGATGGTTATTCAGAATCACCCGCCTTGTGTTCAACAGTATCTTCTTGAAGGGCTGACTTCCTCACACTGCATGTCATTCATAACACTGATGGAGCCACACACTATTCTATGATGTCAGTTACTGATCCCTAAAAGGAGGTTCTCCAAGTGGGCATAATGAGGCCAAACCTGGCTTGGAGAATCTTGGGATACTTTAGTGATACATAGAGTCTTCTAGGAAAAAGGTGTCAAATAGGGTCCTAGTTTGAACCGGTCTCTGGGAAGACACTTTGAGAAGGATACTATAAGACATGCAATCCTCTAGTCCACTTACATCCTCCAGGGCATCCAGTATTACAGAAGAACAAGAGTAAGTTCCTGATTATTTTCATTTAAAAATATGTTTTGGGAGCAGCTAACAAGTATCAGGCAAATCAAGTGCTGTTTTAGGCTTCAGAGACTAAATTAAATGAATAAATAAAATGAATTGTATCCCTGCTCTGATAATGCTATCTTTGTCACCTTTACATGGGCACTGTGTTTTAAAGATCACAAGTAGCTTACTGTAATTTAGGCCTTCATAACAGAGGGCGGCAGTATGCAAAGATGTGTTAAAGCCTTCAGTTGGGAGCAATAGAGAGAACAAAAGAGAAACAGGAAAGCCATTATTCTGGAATCTGGCCAGTAAAAGTTCCTCAGACTAAAGGGACAAGAACTTATCAGTGAAAGATGGAGCTGGCAAATCATTGGTTTTATTTATTTTTTTCCTTGAGTTTACCTTGATTCTGCTTTAATACTGGATATGGCTTTGGTTATGCTAAGCAGTAATAAACAACATTTGAGTCTTGGAGGCTTAAAGAAGTTTATTGGAGTTCTATTTATAAAGTGGCAGAATAAGGAGCTCAGTGGACCCTTTGCCTGGCCAAACAACCATAACTCATGCAAATTATGAAAAGAAACCCAACTTCATAGAGTCTGTGGAAATTATTCTCATGGAATATAGCAAATAAGAAATAGGTATATAAGAAAATCTATTAAATCTTCATAGGAACATTTAGAGTCTAGCAGATGAGTCACAGCCTGCTTTCTATTCATTTCCCCTTCTGCCCAGCTCAGCAGAATGGAAGCTGCATTCTGGGCAGATGTTGGCAAAGAGATGGGGTTCTCTTTCCCCTCAGCTTCCGGTCAAGAGACATGGTATCTCACTAAGAGGTGCAGGCCACCATAATGTCTTACCCCCTCCACCTCTAAGTTGCAGAGGTTAATTTCCTATTGAAAGTGCTGGAAAGTTTAGGTGTTCTCACTCTACCCAGACCCTTCATGTGGTAGAGGAGTTTTGGGGATCGAGAGTCTGAGAGTACTGAGCCTGTTTACTCATTGGGATGAACCATGCTAGGAAAAGCAAGCCGAAAAACTGACAACAAAACAAAACAAAACAAAACACAAAACAGAAGCTATCACCTGCAGTCAGTCCCCTACTCAAAAAATACTTCCTACCAGGTTGAGAGAAGTGACTCTGAATTTGCTAAGGGGAGAGGTGGTCCAAAAAACCAGAGAACTCTAAACCTCTGCCCAAAAGGAACTGATTTTATTTGAAACAGTGTGGAGAGGGGATTTTGAGTATTCCTAGTACAAAGAAATGATAAATATTTGAAGTGATTGATATACTAATTATCCTTATTTGATGATTATATTTTATATACAGGTATTGAAATATCACACTGTACTCCAGAAATATGTACATTATTATGTGTCAGTTAAAAATAAAAAAAATTACTAACCACAACAACCCAAAAAGCATCCATATTTGATAAGAAAACCTACATTTATAGATGATATGATCCCATATATGTATGTATCTGTGTGTGCGTGTGTGTGTGTGTGTGCAGTAAATTCCAATGAATCCACTGTATTGGGAAAACAGGATTGAGAAAACAATTCCATGGAGAGGACATCGAAAAGAACAGAATACGTGGGAATAAGTTTCATAAAATAAGTGGAAAACTTAAATTTTCCATTTACATAAAAGTCTTGAAAGAAATTAAAGACTAAATAAATGGCAAGACATTTTATATTTGTGGATTGGAAGTCTTAATATTAAGATGACAGTATCCCAAAGTAACATACAGATTCAATGCAATCCCTATAAGTATCCCAGCTGACTTCTTTGTAGTAATTGACAAGGTAATGCTAAAATCATAGTGATTCAAAGGACCTCATGAACAAGGAACAAGTTAGAGGACTTTTGGTCTCAAAACTCAACACCGCTGTACAGTAATCAAGAAAGTGAGATACTGACACAGGATATAGAACTGAGTTCCAGAAATGAATGCTCACATTTACTGTTAATTGATTTTCAACAATGCTACTAAAGTAATTTAATGGGAAAGACTAATCTTTTCAACAAATGCTTCTGGAAGAACTGTATATCCATGTGTAAAAGAACAAGGTTAGATACCTACCACACTCCATATTCAAAAATTATCTCAGATGGCATCAAAGACCAAATTGCAAAAGCCAAAACTATAAAACTTTTAGAAGAAAACATGAGTGTAATATGTGATTTTGGGTTAGGCATGGTATTTTATGTATGTTGCCAAATGCAAAAGTAATAAATGGAAAAACACACAAGGTTTTGTGCTTCAACAGATATATCAAGATATTGAAAAGAAAATATATAGTATAGGAGAAAATACTTGAAAATCATATACCTGAGAAGAAACTTATATCTAGACTATATAAAGGACTTTCACAACTTGGTAATAAAAAACAATCCAATTAAAAATGAGCAAAGGGGGGCCGGTGAGATGGCTCAGTGGCATAAGCGCCTGCCCGGCAAGTGCGAGGTCCTGAGTTCGACTCCTGGAACCCACATATGAGAAGGGGAGCTGGTGATATCGCTCAGTGGCACGGGCGCCTGCTGGCACATGAGGTCCTGAGGTCGACCCCCGGTACCCACACACACACACAAAAAAAAAATGAGCAAAGGTTCTGCATAGATATTTATCTTTAAAAGATATGCAAATGGCCAATAAACCAATGAAGAGATGTTCAACATCATTAGCCTTTAGGGAAATACCTTCAAAACAACAATGATCTATCACATCACATGACTAGGGTGGCTATAATCAAATAGCAGATGTGCAGGTATTTGAACCCTCATGCATTCTTGCTGGAAATGTAAAATGGTATAGCCACTTTGGAAAACAATATGGGATTTCCTCAAAATCTTTGAATATATAGTTGCATATGGTACAGCATTTTCACTCATAGATATGTACACAGAGAAAGGAAAACATATATTCACACAAAAACTTATACATGAATGTTCATTGTGACATTATTCTGACTTCACAAAAACTTAAAACAACTCAGATGTTCGTCAATTAACAAATGGATAAATAAAATGTGATATTTTTATTATTTGGCAATAAAAACAAATGGAATACTGATACAGGCTACAACATGTATGAACATTGGAGACATAATGATAGTGAAAGAAGTCAATCAGAAAAGACCGATTACTGGATAATGGAGAGCCTGGTAATAGGCTATCACAGACATACTTAACATTATTAACATTACGATATAATTTTCTTAATGTTCTGCACTCCCAGTTCTTACCATGCCTTTTGCTACTTGTTCTTTTTCTCCTTTGTAGACTCTGTTTCCGTTTTCCCAAATGTCTTACTTTCTAGATCATTGGCAAAGTAATCTCCTCTCCCTATTCCTATTATCCCTGCTTTTGATCAGATTTCTATGTTTTGCTGGGGCTCTTCACCAGCTTCCTAACATGGCCTCCTGGACTTTGAATTCCATTCAAATCCACAGTAGCTATAGGGATTTTTCTAAGGTTCATGTCCAGCCTGTCAGTCTTCAGAGTAAGTTCTTCTAGTATGTGTCCGTTACTGTTAAAATGAATCCCATGCTTCTCTATATGACTTAATTTCCTACTCACCACTCATCACCCCTTGCTTCTTTTTTTTTTTTTTTGTGGGTACCGGGGGTCGACCTCAGGACCTCGCACGCCAGCAGGCGCCCGTGCCGCTGAGCGATATCACCGGTCCCTTTTTCGTATGTGGGATCCGGGAGTCGAACTCGGGCCCTCGTGCTTGCCAGGCAGGCGTTTACACCGCTGAGCCATCTCACCGACCCACCCCTTGCTTCTTGCTTTATGTTCCATCAGAGTTGAAATGCATGAAATTCCCTGCATACATCCTGCTGGGTTTTGCCTTTATACCACTCTACATGACATTCCCTCTCCTTTGATTTCCTTCCTAAAGACATACCAGATGAACACTTCTGTGCTTTATCTAGAATTCTTCTACCATGGTGGTCTGTTTCTAACTGCTGTTCTATTTATATTTCACCAATATCACATCTTAATGCTTGTTCCTTATGTCTGGTCTGGATGAACTGAATCTGTGCTTCATGCAGTGTCTTCCACACAATAGTTCTCTGTAATCATAAAGGTTTTGAACTTAAGCTTTGATACTTGTGGTTGAGTGTTGGAAGTATACAGTACTTCATGGTGTGGCAAGCATAGAATAACCCAGATAAAAAAGGACATGTTTTGCAGCTAAAACATAATACAGTGGAGATCCTGATTTTCTCATTTATTAGCTTTGAAACTGTAGCTGGCATGTAGTTGCTTAGTAAACCATTTTTGTCAAATATGGGGTTTATTATGCATTTCTCCTCTATCTTTCTCTCCTTTAACAGCATATTAGTCTTTTCTATCTACTTGACAAAAATGATTTACTAAGCAACTACGTGCCAGATTGTATAAACTAGAAGGTAGACATTTGCAGATGGGAAAGGGGCTCAGGGAGGGAGGAAGAGAGAGGGCGTTAATGGGATTGAAAATGATTGAGCTATGTTATATGCATGTACCAAATTCTCAAAAACAAACATCACTATTCTGTATTACTAATATGTACTAATTTTTAAAAAACGTCTTTTAAAAACCTGTCTAGATTTCTTCCTTAAAAAAAATCAATAGATGAAGTGTGATTTGCTTTAAGGTAAAGGACAGATGAGACATGATATTGAGTGAGATGTGGGTACAATCCTTTCCCTGTTGGTTGCAAGTGACTTTTCAAGCCAATTTGGAAGTGTGAGGAAAGGTCTAGTTGGGTACTTATCACTGGAAGGAAGTACAAGTGGTACCTTTGTACGCGAACTTAATTCTTTCCACAATTCTGATCACAAACCGAATTAGATGAGAACCGAATTAAATTTCTCCTTAGGGTCAACATTGAACCTAACCATTGAATTTGATTCAAGTCATGTACTTTGAATCAAGTCATATACTTTCAAGAGGCTCCATGAGAGATGGAGTCTTTTCTTTGTTTGTTTTTTGTTTTTTCTTGAGACAGTGTCTTGCTATGTAGTTCAGGCTGGCCTTCAACTTATTTGTAGCCCAGGCTGGCCTCGAACTTACAGCAGTCCTTATGCCTCAGTCTCCCAAATTCTGGGATTACGGGCATATGCCACCTTGCCCAGATCAACATGGAATCTTGACTGGGGTTTCAATCTTGACTCCATTGCCAAAAAGATGAGTCATGTTGAGCCAATTGTTGAGCTCCCCGAGTATCAGCGCTCTTGCCTCTAAAATGGGGATAATTATCTCTCTTTTGTATGGCTTCGAGAGCTAAAATCCTGAATAACATAGCAAAGTTTATTCTCCTTACACAGTAGGCAGTCCATTGGCATACTGGCTTTTTAGCTAAAAGGTAATTCTCTCCAGAATTTAACTGTCAGACCACGTAATTATAGTTTAATGCTGTAATGCTTTTGCAACTTGACTTATCAATTGCCAAGCAAGCCTTAAACATTTCTAGAGGCCCTACCTCATGCCCATCAATGCATAGTGCTCTAGGGAAGACAAAGAATTTTCAGTTTATAAAGTGCCCACTATGAAAGCACATTTCCTGGAATTTTTTTTTTCATATAATGCTCAGCATCCTCACTAGTAGGTGCCTCAAACAACTGTCAAAATTTCAGAATAATTTATGTGAAATGGGCCCATCATCCTTAAAAATTTAGGAGAAATGACTATAAGACTAAGTATGTGGGCCGGTGAGATGGCTTAGCGGCACAAGTGCCTGCCTGGCAAGCGCGAGGGCCTGAGTTCGACTCCCAAAACCCACATACGAAAAAGGGGTCGGTGATATCGCTCAGTGGCACAGGCGCCTGCTGGCGCGTGAGGTCCTGAGGTCAATCCCCCGGTACCCACACACAAAAAAAAAAAAGAATAAGTATGTTAAAAAGCAGACCAGAAGCATGAATGCTAAACTGTGAAAATAGCATTTATCCCTGGAATAAGTAAGGGATTGATGTGTAAGGATCACTTGTAGGTTAAATGGTTTAGTCTGTTCACTTCTGAATGGTTTGGGATTTTTGCAATGGCAGTATGTTCATGTATTACTTGATTTTTTTAAAAATGAAAAGTTTTTTTTTTCCATACAGTTTTACACTTACAGAAAATTGAGTGATAAGTATAGAACATGCCCATATACTCCATCATTCCCCAAATTTTCCTCTATTATTGACATCTTGCATTAGTATAGTGCTTTTTTTTGTAGTTGATGAGCCAACTCTGATACATTATTATTAGCCAAAGTCTGTAGTTTGCATTAGAGTTCACACTGTTTTGCATATCATGCAGTCTTTGAAAACTGTCGGTCATATATAACCATTATTATGATCTCTGACAGTATAGTTTACTGCTCTGAAAACCTGCGCTCCACTGGGCATCCTTCCCTCCCTTCCCTGAGCCCTTGAAAAGCACTCATATTTCTCTTTTTTCCATAGTTTTGCCTTTTCCATATGTGATATAGAGGGGATCATACAATATGTAGCTTCTTCAGGTTGGCACCTGTCACTTGGTAATATTCAGTACTGTTTTGGATATTCCAGGTCTTTTGACTTTTAACATAAGCTTCATCATCAGTTTGTTAATATCCACCAAATCATTGGCTGAGTTTTTTTAAAAATTGAGATTGCATTGAATCCATATGTCAAATTAGGAAGAACTGGTGTCTTAGCAATATTGAGTGCTCCTATCCATGTATGTGGATTTTCTTTTTCTTAGATATTCTCAATGTCTTTCACTGGAGCTTTAGTTTCATCTATATATAATATATTATGCAAGCTATATAATATATATTATAATGTATATTATTATAATATATTATACAGACTTTTAAAATTTATACCTAAATATTTACATGTTTTGGTATTAATGTAAATGGTATTTTATTTTTAATTTCAAATTCTAATTATTCATTTTTAGTATATAAGAAAATACCTGACTTTTGTATATTAACCTTGTATCTGCACCCTTATATTAGTTCCAGAATGTGTTCCTTGTATAATTAAAATCTTCAAAAACAGAATCAAAGAGGATAGAAGAGAAAACTAGCCCAGCACACCTGGACATACCATGATAATTAAAATTCAATGAAATATTTTGGCACCAGGTGTGTCTTCTGTCAGTTTCCTGCAACAGTTTAGGATTTGTTTTGTATTTGCTAATGTGTAGATTCACATAAGAAGTGACACAGAATAAACTACAACACATCTGGGGTGAGTTTATAAGAGATAGGATGTCAATAAGTCCTGTGGACATCCAAACAAGGGATAATATATAATAATTACTAATATTGAACTCCATTAATGTGCAAAGAAAAAAGCATATAAAACCAAAGAGCCTAGAGAATGATAGGTCCAACAGCTGTGACTCAGTAGCAAGAAACATCAGTGGCAAAGGTGTTAGTAATTGATAGATATTTCTCAGCGTCAATGCAGAAAGCAGTGGCGGTGAGCACCTAGTGTAGAATAGTGAGGAAGATTTCATTTCAGCACACTTGCCTGACTTCCACAGAACAGCATCCCATCTCTTTTCCTTCTATATCTTCTCAGTCTCCTCTCCCAGGCAATCTTTCCTCAGAACCATTCTGGAAGAATATTCTAGTAAATGTAGTTCTTGCTGTTGGTTTTGCAATGCAGAGAGTTCAGGGATCATATCATGTAATCATATTTTATTTGTATGAGAGTTCTACAAAATGTCTTTTATCCATACAAGTCTCTAATGTAGAAATTGTTTCTTTTATATATGAATATGTCTTGATATATCTGGCAGAATATATCTGCCAGATATATCTGGCACATAGTAGTCACTAAAAAAATATTTGTTTAATGGATTATATATTTCAAATACTGTTATGATAAATGTAAATTGCTGAGTAGCTAAATTGGACCATCACTTTGCTCTGTCTAATGACTGTAACTAAAATGAATATCCTATTTAAATTTCTGATTTACTTCATCATTTTTACTGCTGTTGTTTTACTGTAGTAACCTGGTGGTTTGTACTGGTCATTAAATTTCTGTCTAGGGTAATGAAACATTAGTGTAGATTTGGTACATTCAGCCCACAGAATCACATTTTTTACATGATCATACCTGGTATGTCTGAGAACAGCTGAATATCTCCTGTAATGATTCCAGAATACTGTGGTGAATGACAAATTACTGGTGTCTAATATTATATGATCAGTAAATGACTGTTATGTGCTTTATTTCTATCCCTCCAGGAAGGCTAGATTATTCCCAAATAGCAGATTGCCATATGAAAATGCCAATATTTACTCTCTGTTGATCCAAGGTAACAATTTGGGAGCAGTCATTTGATATAAGACACACTTATGATTTTTTACATATCGATAACTGGTTAGGAAGAATGACTCTCCAAGGCACACTGTCATGATGATGCTGACCTTCAGGTCCAGTAGGGTGGTTTAACAAAGAATTTCTGTGTTGTCAATCCATGTTATTGTCTGAATAGAATAAAGACCTCATTGTATTTTGCCTCCTAAGTTGATGTAGTTTAGTTTTAAATCTCAGAACAATAATTCTGAGTTTCCAGAGTGAGATTAAGGAAAAAATTTAAGTGAAATTAAAAAATATCTACTAATTTCCTCACATGGTGCTACCATGTATGTGGCATACCTCTTTTCCTCTGTTTCAGGTATTACTAAGACACAGTTCAACACTTTGGTTTTTGTTTCATAGTGTACATCTTCTCTCTGTCTCTCTGTCTCTGTCTTTGTCTCTGTATGTCTCTGTCTCTCTCTGTCTCTCTCTCTCCCTCTGTCTCTCTCTCTCTTCTATCTCCTCTCCACTTCACATTCTGAGTCCTGGCTCTAATTGTAGTATTTTGTGCCTTATGCTCTTCTCCATTCACTTTCTGACTTTCTGCCAGGCTTATTGTAATACTCTCCTTGGACTTTGATGATCCTCTTTATATAGCTGCACATACCCTTTTTACCTCTGATTTTGACTTCTTTGCTTACTTCTCTCTCATGGCCTGCCTTTACCTCTGCTATGTAGCATCCAGGAGCACCTAGCTGCCCTCCTCTCGCTGCCATGCCACATGGCAAGAAGGCTACAAGCCCCTTAGCCCAAAATGGCGGCTATGGTTGCTCTTTAAGGCCAATGCCTGGTGGAAAAGGTCTTTAAAACTTGGACAAGTTAGAATAAGAGAAAAAGGGAATGGAAAATAATGCAAAAAAAGCAAAAGAAAAAAAGAAAGTTGAAGAGGAGAGAATGCACAGAGAGGGGAGGAAGGTAAAAGGAAGTGAGAATGGACGCTATAGGAAGGAGGGTTGTATTGGATGGTGGAAAAGGAAATGTATTTATAGGCAAGACAGATATTCCCAGCTCCATGTAAAATGTCCTCTTCATTCCAGAGCTAGAGTTTTCCCATTTATTTGCTAATCCTGAACTTCATTTACCTTTTACCTTTGCGTATTTGTCTTCATTCTCTTGGTCCTTCTTTTGCCCCCTGTGTTAGGTTTCTATGACTTATATTGAAATATGTGAGATAATTATAAAGAGAAAATACTTATTTTGGCTCAGAGTTTTGGAGACTCCAAGCCAGGATCAGGTAGACTCATGGCTTTGGGCCTCTGGTGGACATACTGGATAGCCGTGGTGCAGATTGCATGGCACAGCAGGCTGCTCACCTCCTGACCAAGAAGCCTATATCCCCAATGACTTAAGCAGACCACTAGGGTCTGCTCCTAGAGGTTCTGCTCCCTCACAGCAATGCTTTCTTGGGTACCAAGTCTTGAACACATGAGCTTTAGGTGGAGAGTTACCCAACACATGACACCCATCTTGTTTCCCAGCTTATCTCCCACTTCATGGCTACCTCTTATCCTTCCTGGTTTTTTTTTTTTTGCGGGTACCGGGGGATCGACCTCAGGACCTCGCGCGCCAGCAGGCGCCCGTGCCGCTGAGCGATATCACCGGCCCCTTTTTCGTATGTGGGTTCCGGGAGTCGAACTCGGGCCCTCGCGCTTGCCGGGCAGGTACTTAAGCCGCTGAGCCATCTCACCGGCCCCATCCTTCCTGTTTTTTTTCCAGGCTGTCTCTCCCAACCTCAGCAGAGTGAGCTTTCCTGGCTTCTGTCTCTGCATTGATAGAAGAGCTGTCCAGATTGCACTCATCCTGTGAAATGTGAGGCTCTCATGTGCTACAAATTTTAGCCTGAAGTCAATCTGAGAATTTAGGAGTAACCTTTATGCTTTATAAGAGAGGAGGGGACAAAGGAAGTGAAAGTCAGACTTTAGAGTGATAGAAACATACTTTTGGTAAGTTTTGGGCTTGAAATCCATTACTGATATTCGGAACCATGTGCCTACATGTAAGATCCCCTTCCTATTTTAAGTAATGACAGTGTGATCTTAGTTGGTAATTTTCTAAATGGCAGTGGAAGTTAATAGAGTCAACTTCATAAAGCTGGGGATTCCACATAGTTTTTGTCATTCATGCCAAGTACATATATTGTTAGCAGCTGAGATGTATTGAGAGGCACTTGAAGGCTATGTTTAGACAATGGAAAAAGTTCTGCAACTGATTAATAATGTCTGCCATAGCCTAAGGAGGTAAGAATGGTGGTCTGTGTGACATGTATTGGGTCATTTAATCTTAAAGTTCTTATAAGGGTATTTTGTATTTGTTACAGATATATATTTTATAGATTTTATTTGCCAGAGAGGACTAATGTCCCTTCTTTCAGAAATTTTTGAAATTTAATGACGCTTTATTACCACACAAATTTATTCCCTTCATCTTTGGACAGGTGAGCTGACTGTAAAAAGTGTTAATAAGCAACATACATAACTTTTCCTCTATTAAATATTATTTAATAACCAAATATTTATCCTCTATTGCTAATACAAGGCAGTATGAGAGGTTTTTTTTGTTTTTTTTTTTTTTGTGTGTTTTTTTAAACAAGGTCAAGTATCTTTTGGTGGAGTTATCCAGTTAGTATTTGTTGGAGAAGGTACAAAGATTCCTTTGGCTTCTCTAACAACATATTTTTCCTGTGGTAATATATCTGTATATCTCCATACAGTCTCAGAGCTGGAAGGCAATTTAGATGGCTTTTGATTTATGTGAGTCGGGGAATGAAGATCAGAGATTATGCGAGTTATTCAGAGTTTCACAGTTAGTTCGTGACCCATTTTTCCCTTGCATGAAGAATTAAGCCTTCTCTATGACTGTTTCCCTTTAAAGTCATGAAGAACCCAGCCAGGCTGTCGTCAGAGAGGTGGCCCTAGGTTTGAGTAAGCATCCAGGATATGTATAGCACTGTTGAGCCCTTTCAGTGGGTGAGAAACATTTGGCAGCACAGGTGATGGCCTGGTGAGTCATGAAGCATGTGACATGAGCTTTGAAGATAGGCAGACAGGGACAGTATTGGGACCCTATGGAAGAGCAAAGTAGGGGGCCCTATGTGGCACAGGAAGGGGTACTGTATTATATTCCTATGCAGGTAAAATGACAGAAAAAAGAAAAAAAATCTCCCAGTAAACTACCTCTGAAAAATATGTAGCAATCGAAAAGAGCAGCCTCAAAGTGTTTTAGTGTTATTATTAAAGTATTTTTTGGCGTTTGCTGTAGGTATCAGAGCCCTTTCAGGCAGGCACTGTGTGGGTCCTTAATACATTTTCGTGTTGATTCTATGCTTCTCCATAATTGTTATCTCAAGAAGCTGAAATAAGGTCAAGTTGTTCAAATACTTATATTGGGTTTTGGGACCTGTTGTGCCCAGGCTTAAAGTCTCCTGAAACATTCAGAGATTTATTAATGCTACTATTCTCCATTCTCCTAGGAATTGTGTGGGAACTCTAGCATGGAATTGTATTCAGTGCAATTATGTCAGATGCCTTTTTTATCCATCAATTTTTTCTACTTCTGTATTTATTCATTCTGTAGAATTAATCCCAATATCATTAATTAATAGCAACAGCATCAGCAATTGAAGCACTATATAAATATTTAAATGAATCACAGACTGTTTGGCAAATGAAGGTGAATATGTGTAGAAATTTATTACTTAACTTTCACTTGGCAATAAATAGACATTTCCAGCAGTTTCACATGCTAGTGCACAATAGTGATTTAATACAAACAAATTACTAGTCAAGTGAAAATGAGTATAGTTGACACAATAGAATATAGCTCATAAATATAAATATAATAAAAATAATAATGCATGTTATTTACTTGTTCATTGTCTGGCTACATCTGCATTCTAGTTGCTTTGTAATAAAATTAAAGCAACCGATTAAATACCCATTAGCTGGCTAGAGACAGATCAGATTATAGCAACAATTAAAATCAGTGTAGAATAATGTGTTCAGTCAGTCTACTCTTGCTTCTGCAACCAATGTCTTGTTAGAATAAAGTTCTTTATTTTATACATGTGCTTTGAGTGTGCAGTATGTTGTGATAAAAGAACTCTGGGCTGATTCAAGCAGGATTAAAAGCTTTACTCTGCTCAGCACCTAAGGTAGGAGACCTTTGGAGCACATTCCAGGTCTGGAGACAACATGAAGAGGGGTGAATAGATAGTAATGAATGGATGTGTTAAATATATGGCAGGGTAGAGCCTGCCTGAGCTGAATGGTTGGAATCATGGAAAATGCTTCTTCATTAGAAGCAAAAGTTTGCATCCCCTACAGAAGGGAATAGGAAGCCATAGATAAATCAGTGCTGGGGAATACTTTGGATCACCAGAAATGGACATATTAATGCCTCCCACACAGGAGAAAAGCTCGAGGTCACATCAGGCGTAATGTTTCTTCTTGAAGAGATTTGGAAACAGCTGGATCTAGACATGTGAAAATCCCAAAAGTGGAGTGAAAGTCATCTATGTTCCCCCTACATGATTTTGCCAGGTCTGTATATAACCAGTTGTATTAGTCCTCCTTGCATTCCTATATTGAAATACCTGAGGTTATTAACTTATCAACATAGAAAGTTTCTGAAGGTTCCTATACAAGATTGGGGTTCCATTGCTTTGGGCCTCTGGCAGGGCTGGCATATCATGGTGGAGCAACCTTCTTATATCCAGGAAACAATAAAAAAGATACCGAGAGGCTGGAGTCCCTCAATTCTGTCAGGATATGATAGCAATGGCTTACGAGGCCCCACCTTCTACAGGTTCCACTGATTCTCAGAAGTGCCACCCTGGGGACCAAGCCATTAACACATGGGCCTCTGGGGGTATTTAATTACAAACCATAGCACCAATATATGGCATTAATATATTTAATATTTCTTTGAATCAACTCACTTTAAAAATGTTTACTTAAAAGGACAATTCTTCCTCCATTTTATTTTTTTTTTTTTTTTTTTTTTTTTTTGTGGGTACCGGGGGGACGACCTCAGGACCTCGCGCGCCAACAGGCACCCGTGCCGCTGAGCGATATCACCGGCCCCTTTTTCGTATGTGGGATCCGGGAGTCGAACTCGGGCCTTCGCGCTTGCAAGGCAGGCGCTTAAGCCGCTGAGCCGTCTCACCGGCCCTCTTCCTCCATTTTAAATGGGGAGTCAGGTCACCTACCATGAATAGAAGGGAAACAAAATATACTCAGTCAAAAGAAATCATCACAAATTAACTTGAAGTCAATGCTGTTTCGTGATAGTAGCTCTGAACGTGACACCTACTTTCCCTGTGTTAAAAGGAAAGGAAGTTTCACAAATGTCGGCTTTTGAAAATGTGTGGCAACACATTGAAACTTTCTCTTTGATGTAATAAAAGAGATTCAACAGGAATTTAAACAGAAATAATGTCTTGCTATCCAGCTCAGCATTATTTAATACTCTATGTTGTGTTTACAGTCCTTTTTCATTTATACCTGGTGGCCTGTGTCCTGCCTGTAAAATCAGATTATCCAACAAGATGAGCCTGGAGTGTGGGGAAGGAGTAATAGTCAGCTCACAGGAATATGTTAAAGATGACCCAAGAAAATACCTGCCTCAGGCCACACTGCTGGGTGGGACAGTATGTTTAATTCTGAGGATCATTACTGGATCTACCCCCCTCTGATCCTTTCTTTCCCTCCTTTCTCAGGACTAAGTCTACTGGAGGGGACGCAGTTCTACCCTCTCCTCCAGAGATTACTTCCAACATGGTAGCAGTGGACCTATGTTTTTCTTTTTCTTTTTCCTCCTCTCTCTCTCTTCCTTTCTTTCTTTCTCTCTTTCTTTATCAGCCTCTTAATATCTATTTAAGGCCCATGTTTTTAAGGATTGAGTGAGATGGTGAGACTCCAACATACTTCACTACTGTCTTCAGTTAGGACATTTTCTCTCGCTTACAGAACATAAGGAATACCCTTTGAAAGGAGAAAATTTTAGCAGAAGTAGAAAAATTATTTCAAACCTGTAAAGGCTTCTCTAGATAGATTTATACTATTCCAATTTTGGATTCAAAGGTCAAAGTATTGAATTACCCAAATTTCATTAGCTCCAAGATAACATGACTTATAAAATATACTAACGATTTAATACTAGTTATTGGGGAAAAATTAAAGCCTTTACATTAAATATGCATATTACTTGGAAAAAAAAATCTTCATTTATAGACCATGAAAAATGTAAAGAAAATAGTTATTTTATTGTTAAAAACTCCATTTTCTAGCAGGGCATAGTGGTGTACCCCTATTATCCCAGCACTCTGGGAGGATGAGGCAAGAAGATAGCAAGTTTAAGCCCAGCCTGGGCAATTTAGCAACTTAGGGAGAATATGTCTCAATAAAACAAAACAAAACAAAACAAAACAAAACAAAAAAACAAAACACCAAAACACCACCAACAAAAAACTAAATTTAAAACGTGTTGGAAATGTAGCTCAATTTGAAGGCTCTGGGTTCAATTCTCAGTACCACCCCCCTCAAGCCCTCTGCATTTTCTTTTCTGTCAAGGTTTTCATTACTTTAGCATAATCTTGTTCATCTAGTATCTTGTCTATTCAAATGTCACCCAAATACTAGGTCTTGGTCTCTCTTTTTATGTGGCTGACTGAATTGCAAAGCCAAGTCAGGATATATATCATTTGGGATTATTTTTTCTTTTATACGTCTTTTGTGTTAATTTTTAAAAATCTAGATTATATCTCTGAGATGGAGGATGAGCCAGTGGTGTTATTATGATGATATAGAGTCCAGTTCTTGTTCATGCAACTCTTCTTTAAAAACAAAACAAAGCAAAACAAAACAAAACAAAACAAACACTAACACAGGACACAAAAGGAAAGCTACATTCTCTTTATTATTAGTTGTGTCTTTGTAACTTCTCCCCTGTGGTTGTGCATCCATATTGCTCCTCCATGAGGAAGGAGAGCACTGTCCACAGAGCTCCTTCTCCTGTGAAATAGGACAGTTATGCTTTTAATTCTCCCTCAGTGAGAGAAGGTACAAGGGGCAGGAATAGGAGGGAAAAAAGCCTGAGTCGAGGCACATAAGCTCCTTGAGTATTACACAAGGAATATAAAGGGAATAAACATTGTTCTCCATCCAACATTTCCCTCTCTGATTTTCAAAGAAACTTGGTTTTCTGCACTACTGCTCACAAATGCATAAATATTTACAAATTTTTAAACTAGTAAAGTGAGTGTAGAATTCACAGATTTATAGTTCATGTGCATGTCAGAATGAAAAGAGGAAGAAGTGACTTTGGATTGTTTAGAAATGTTAAATACATGAAGTTTATCAGACACATTGTTCGGGCAATTGTAATCCCAGCCACATTCACTCAGTGCTCAGTAAACATTCAGTGCCTCTGTTGCCTCAGTTAAAAATAATCAACCTCCACCATCCTGATGACTTTCTCTGAAAATAAACACCCAGCTTCAGGAAAGGGGATAATATACTTTTCACTAGGAGCAGACTGGAGAGAAATACAGGAATTCCTAGCCATATATGGTAAGAAGGCCTTCATCCTTAAAGAAGAATTCCACCGTTCACTGACCTCGCAGGCCATGAACGTGAAAATACACTCTTTTACTAAAGAGACGCAATAAAGAAGGGACTTCTTACACTCCTGGAACCACATGAAGATGATTAAGATGCCCCAATAATCTCAATCACCTGTTTTTGTAGTCTAGAAATCTACATTCTATTAGACAATAAGAAGCTAGTGATTTCTAACTTGAGGAAGGGTGGACCTGTTTTTTATGGCACAGCTATTGGTGATTATTTACTCTTCCTCAGGTACTCTATAGTAGTTATTATATCAAAAAAGGACAAATTTATTCTTTCTAGTTACTAGTGAGAGACACTAATAATATGGGAGGTTGATTTTAGCTTCAATGAAGAACTTGTAGGGACAGAAGGGATCCTTAGTAGGGTTAGAATAAAGACCTGTGCCCTTTTTAGAGGGTAGAAAAAGCAGCCTCTGTTTGGCTATGAGCATCAAGCAGTTTTCAAGCAATTTTGTGGTTTGAAGTTGACAGATTGTGGTTTTGACACCTACATCTGTGCAGGCAACACTGTCCCTCCTCCTGTAGGTTGCCATGCCTACCCCAATTCCCCATTAGCCCACAAGACCAAACCCCTAGCAACAAGCCCAATATCCAGTCATCTAGTGTTGACCCCTCAAGGAGGTGGAGATGATGGGATCCTTGCCCCATAAAACAGGATCCAGCCCCAGATTCAGGGGTGTCCTGGCTCTGGGCCCTGCCTCTCCTCTGGAGTGGCTCTTTGCTGCTTCCTCTTGCAATACTTATAGTAAAATTAGTTTCACTTTGCACCGGTCTTCTGTTCTGATTCCTCTCCCTCTTTCTACATCAGAGAGAGAAACAAGCCTAGCGAGGATGAGTCTGGGGACCCTAGCCCCCAGACCCACCCGACATAACAAACTTTGAAGCAAATACAGTGGTCCACCAATGGAATAAGCAGCCCCACAAAGTAGTGATATTTCTATTAGAAGGATTCAGGCAGACTTAGGATTCTGTGGAAGCAAGTGGTGGAGACTAACTTGGGGTAACATAGTTTTAAAAAGGAATTTATTAGTTGACTATCAAGGAATTACAATTAAAATGGGGGCAGGAGGGTCATGCTTAGCATAGGAAAGGATCAATCAATGTGGAATCTGCTTGGTATTGAGATGTCACAATAGTAGTGAATGACTGGGAGGCATGTCACCCCACTTAAGGTTCAGAATCCTAGAAGAGAAGGTCTAGATGTCCGAGCTTAGTTCACAGTTTCATCCATTTGCCATACAGAATGTGGATAGCAGAAAGTTGACTTGAGGTCTCCAAGGATACCTTCAAATTCTGTAGTGGAATGATTGAGCACCTAAGTTACTTTTCTATTAAGACTTTTTATGATAGAGAAAAGTTTTTCAAATGGGAATCAGGATAAGAAATGGAATAGGGGCTGAGGAGCCAAAAATTAATAAGTAACGGTTAATACAGAAGTTGACTCAACATCCATTAGGTACATTATTAAGGAGGATTATTCACTGGGCAGGAACTTGGGTATAAAGAATTAGTCTCTCTGAGTGTAGTACACAGTCACAGGCAAGAAGATCATCCTTGAGTTAAGAGTGTGGGTCTCTTTCAGGCTAATCAGGTATGCTTGGTAATAACATCCTCTGTTTTCTATAATAACATCTAAGATCAACTTTCTTTTGAAGGTTTTTATCTGTGGCATAGCAAACAAATGCTGGTATTATTTAGAAAATTCACATGGTCCCAGTCTGGGAGTTTCTCTTTATCCTCTTGTCCCATCCTTTGCATCTTCTTAAACCTTACTTCAGGCAACCTCAATACTCCCATAGACAAAAATAGGTACTATGTTTCCACCACACACATCCATTGTGTCCTTTCAGCACAATGAATTTAAAAATTCCTGTTCACACCTAGAACAGAATTTAGGTCACAATGCTATATCATATCAAGTTGGTGGTTTTCATCCTGGACCAAGATTTCCTTAATGCATGATTCTTGTGTTTAAGTGCTACAGTTTTAACACATAACTTTGGCACCAAGAAGAACAAATAAATGAATAAAGGAAGGAAGGAAAGGAATGGGCAAATTCAAATATAAAGAAATGGTAAGCCAAGGCCTCTCAAGAGTTGAATTCTATGTTGGTGTCTTCTCTTATTAGCTTTTCAATGATGTCCTAATCCATACACTTTTAGGTCCTAAGCAGTGTCAGTATCTGATCTCCTGGTATCGTTCAGATGCAGCATTTCTCTTGGAAGCTGAAAATATTTTACTTTATTGATTTGTTCTCACCAGAGCTGAACTATGTGGTAAATAGGCCTTTGTATCTATTATGACTGTCAATTTTATGATTCCAAATTACTTTCGTCATGGTGATTTCAAAGGATCACATCTTTAATTTTCAAAGTGAGCTGCCTTGAACAGATCCAAACCAAACCATACTGCACTGTGGCCTAAGCGTTCAATTCATGGACGTTAGTATTGGGGGAAATTCTCTCTCTCTGTGTATGTGTGTGTGCATGTGCGCGTGTGTGTGTGCATGCATATATGTGAGTTTGAGTGCAGCTTTGATTTAGGTATGAACAAAGGAACATAAATGCGCAGAGAAACCCTGAAATAATAAGTAGAATGTTTTAGAGAGGAATCATAAGCAAAAACAGGGAGTCTGAGTGAACTCCGAATGATCTTGTTTCATATAGACCTTGGGCAGGTGACCACTCACTTACTTATCTCTTACTCATGGCTCAACTCTGGCAAGAACAAATCAATAAAGTAAAAAGCGTTTAGCTTCCCAGAGAAAGGCTCCACTGACAGATATAAGGAGACAAGTATCCTCACAAAGAAGTATACAAATTAGGACACACTTGAGAAAGCAGTAGAGAAGGCACTGGTATAGAACTCAACCCTGAGAGGACTCTGCTCACCACTTCTTTATCTTTTGATCTGTTCATTCCTTTTCTTCCTTCATTTGCTCATTCATTTGCTTGTCTCCTTGGTTCCCATGCCACGTGTTAAAACTGTAGCTGTTACAGATGATGTCCCTGCATCAAGAAGCCAACCCTCCTAATGCTATTCCTTACTGTCCGTGTCCATTGTGAAATACAGTGATACCTCAGTTCACAAACTTAATTCCTTCCATAGTTCTTGAAACATGGCCACATTCATGTTCATGCTGGAAAGATGGTCATTGTGGTGTTCATCATATGATGCAGAATTCGCAAACAAAAACAAAATTTTGCTAAATGCTTCTCTTTGTGAACCAAATTGTTTGCAAACAAAATCATTTGTGAACTGAGGTACCACTTGTATGCAAAATGGAGATGATGATAGAATATAATTCATAGGGTTCTTTTTTTTTTTTTTTTTTTGAGATAGGGTCTCCCTGTGTAGTTCAGGCTGGCCTGGACTCACTATGTAGCCCAGGCTGGTCTCAAACTCATGGCAATCCTCCTGCCTCAGCCTCCCAAGTGCTGGGATTTATAGAGTTCTTGTGAGGATCAAGAATGAACTTACTGACCCTTAGTTTGTTTCTCATTTCCCAGAGAGGAAGGCCTTGAGGGCAGTAATGAAGAGGAGGGACAGTGAGCAAAGATTTCTTTAACTCTGTGCCTAATCACACAGGAGAGCAAGAGGATGACTTCCTTGTGTGCCACTTCATACTTTTGCTGTGTGGAGGAGAAGATGTGTGGGGTAGGATTCCATGCAACTGCTGCTCAGTGGCAACAGAAGCAGCACTCAGTGCAGCAATACTCTTGAGTGTGATATTTCAACCTGTCTCTTTCATTCTTTAATCCTTCCTCTTTAGGATTTTACCTGAGGCAAAAATATATTTAAGCTCCTCTCAGATCTTTTCCCAAGGTGGAGTTGAGTCTGTATGTGAATCCAAATCTAATTATTGCTTTTGTTATTAGCATATGATTTTATTATAATGATTGGAATCCTGTTTCCAGGACAACCCAAAGTTAACCAAAGCCTTTATGTCTACTCGGTCAGAGTCCTACTGTAGCCTTGGTTCCCCTCACTTATGTGGTCAAAGTAGTCAATACATTCTGTGGCTCTGCCGGTTTTCTTTCCTCATATTATCTCTTTGTAAATTCAGGAGCACCTGTGCAGTTTCTCTGTGCTAATGTAAATCCATATATTTCTAAGGGCTCATTTTAAAGGCTTTTTCTTCTACTACACGAAGGACTCCACTTGCTATAATACTTCCTAGTGTGGAGTCCGATCACACGCAAAGCACTCGGAACAGTGCCCGGTGCATAGTAGGCACTCAGCGTTCTCACCATTGCCATCTTTACCATTTTCATTTTATTGTGAAAACTAAATAAACAGAATGTCTATGAGTTATTAGTATATTGCCTGTCACGTAATAGGCAGTCAGTAAATAGCAGGCAGTGCTGAAGCCAGGGTAATTGCCTTGAACGATTCCGTTTGTCGTGTGTGCCTTCACTCCCAGTGCGATCTGTGGGGAGGACGGTCGTTCAGTGATGGTGCATCCAGACATTTCACGGTACTTACTCAGTGGAAGAAATGTACTTACACTTGCTACTGAGTCAGAAAAGTGGCATCGTATTTTATGTATTCATTTTAGAGTGATGATTGTATGTTTTAAAGTGACTTTTGCTCTTTTAAAAATCAGAAGACCCCAAAAACTCCACTAAAAAACTGCTAGATTTAATAAGCAAATTCAGTAGTGTAGTTGGATACAAAGTCAATACTCAAAAGTCAATAGCCTTCCTGTACACAAATAACAAACTTACTGAAAGAGAAATTAGGGAAACAATACCTTTCACAATAACATCCAAAAAAATGAAATACCTAGGAATCAACCTCACGAAGGATGTAAAAGACCTCTATACTGAAAACCACAGTACTCTGAAAAAGGAGATTGAAGAGGATATCAGAAAATGGAAAGATATCCCTTGCTCCTGGATAGGAAGAACCAATATAGTGAAAATGGCCATACTTCCAAAATTGTTATACAGATTTAATGCAATTCCAATCAAAATTCCAACAGCATATCTCACAGAATTAGAGAAAACAATCCTAAAATTCATTTGGAATCAGAAGAGACCTAGAATAGCAAAGGCAATTCTGGGCAACAAAGGCAAGGCAGGGGGCATCACTATCCCCGACTTGAAATTATACTATAAAGCTACTGTGATAAAAACAGTGTGGTACTGGCAAAAAAACAGACCTGAAGATCAATGGAACAGATTAGAAGATTCTGAAACAACCCCAGACATACTAAGCCACCTTATCTTTGACAAAGGTGCCAAACACATTCGCTGGAAGAAAGATAGCCTCTTTAATAAATGGTGCTGGAAAAACTGGCTCTACACATGCCGAAGATTAAAACTAGACCCATATCTTTCACCATGCACTAAACTAAATTCAAAATGGATCAGAGATCTAAATATTAAAACAGAAACATTAAATCTGCTGGAAGGTAGGATAGGTAAAACCCTTGGAGACATTGGTGTAGGCAAAGACTTTATGAATAAAAACTCAACTGCACGGGAACTATCCCAAAGAATCAATAACTGGGATCTCATCTTATTAAAAAGCTTTTGCACAGCAAGAGAAACCACCAACAGAGTGAAGAGACAACCCACAATGTGGGAAAAAATGTTTGCCAGCTGTTCCTCAGACAAAGGATTACTATCGAGAACATATAAAGAACTCAAAAAAATCAGACCTCCCAAATTTAAAGACCCACTCCAAAAATGGGCATCTGAGATGAATACACATTTCTCAGATGAAGAAATACTAATGGCAAACAAATATACAAAAAAATGTGCAACATCACTAGTCATTCGAGAGATGCAAATTAAAACAACACTGAGATACCATCTCACCCCAGAAAGAATGGCTACTATAAAGAAATCAACTAATAACAAATGCTGGAGGGGCTGTGGGGAAAAAGGAACCCTTCTTCACTGTTGGTGGGAGTGTCGACTGGTACAGCCACTGTGGAAGTCAGTGTGGAGATTCCTCAGAAAACTAGGGTTGGAGGTCCCATTTGACCCAGCTATTCCCCTTCTGGGCATCTTCCCAGAAGAATTAAAAACATCGTACCACAGCGATATATGTGCACCCATGTTTATAGCAGCACAATTTGTAATAGCCAGATCTTGGAAACAACCCAAATGCCCATCAACTGAGGAATGGATAAGAAAGATGTGGTATTTTTATGCAATGGAGTACTATTCAGCCATAAAGAAGGATAAACTGGAGACTTTTATAGGTAAATGGATGCAACTCGAGAAAATACTCATAAGTGAAATAAACCAGAAGCACATGTGTAAGCATCGTATTATCTCTCTAGTATGAGAAACTGAAAGAGTAAATAAGATCCAAAATGTACAATAGATATGGTGAATCAAAAAGAAACTGGTAAAAAGGAAAGAGAGACTGGAATAGGGAAAAGAAAGAAGGGAAAGGGAAAAAAAAATTGTATATATATATATATAAGATGGTTAAGATAGATACACTACCATTTTTACTTAGTTCATTGAAGAGTAAGGTTTGTGCCAATAATGTTTGGACAATTGAATGCTAATGTCTGGTGTCCTGAATAACTAACTTAAAGATAGTAATACGTAATGTATTAACCATTGTTACCCTCCTATTATGTTGTTTTGAAAATTTGTTCTTCTTTTGATTTGTTTTGTTTTTTCTTCTCTTTAAAAAAAAAAAGACTTAAAAAAAAATATAAGCAATGCAGAAGATGAAGTAAGAAAGCAAAACATCATCCTAAGTCTTCTGGTAATTCTCATCACCCAGAAATACCCACTATGAACATTTGAAGAATACGATTTTCTCCAAGAGAGGCTGATGAAGGTTATTTTCTCTGAAGTGCTTCATTTTTAAGAATATCTGATAGATGTTTAAAAATCTCTTAATATACACGTACAGGCAAGAAGATGGTACGATGGATAAGTAAAATAGTAAGACAGCATTATAAGGATAAAACTAACTCAGAGCCCATAATATGTCTGCTTTATAGATAAAAGCATTAAATTTAATTTAACTTGTATTTAACAGAAGAAAAATAAACTGAAGTATACCTCAATGAATTGTTGAGCTTCAGATATATACTTTTTCACCAAAAAGTCAATTTGTTCCTTAAAGAGATATTTTAAAAGATAAGAAAAATATGACAATATTAAAAAGATGGAGTCTTTCATGAATTTACTGCATCAGTTTTATGTCATCAGTAATCGACTGGGAAAGATCACACCATTAGTCTCATTTCTTCTAGCTACTTCTCTCAATACTTTTCAACTTCGTTGTTGCTCACATAATTTTTAATCTGACATGTTGTCTTTATTTGAGCTACTAGAACAAAATATCATAAACTATGTAGCATAGAGACAGCAGGAATTTATTTTTTACAGTTCTGGAGTCTGGTAAGGCTAACCAAGTTCAAAACGTTGGCAGATTTGATGTCTGGTGAGGGCTCGCTTTCTCTTTTGTGAGTAGACCTTCTTGCTGGATCTCACAGGCTAGAAGCGGCTACCTAGCTCTTTGGGATTTCTTTTATACTGGTAGAATCCCAGTCCTGAGGACAGAGCCTCATTCTGTTTTGCAAATGTAATTCTCCTATTTGTTCACTCTTGGTGTTACTCTTCTTTGGATCCATTTCTACTAGTCTTTTCAGCATTCCAGGATTTTTATTTGGATTTAGCTCTTAATTGGTTATCTTTCATCATCAAGCAATTTTTTTTTCTCTGAGAGGCTCATGAAGGTTATATTCTCTAATATGTTTCATTTTTAAGAACATGCGCTGTTGCCTTTATACTTGAATAACCAACTTGAGTGATAGGACATTCTTGGCCATGTTTTCCTCTGAAATTTAGAGACTTTTCTATTTTTCAGATTAAATGTTGCTGGGGAAAGAGTGAGACTGGGCTCATTTTTTTCCCTTTTGTGATTGATTTGCTTTCTTCTTGAGCACCCAAATAACTCTAGCTTTATCCTTGTTGTGTAATAGGTGAATTAGGATGATAATGCTGATTATTACATTTTTTCTCAATATATTATTTCCATCCATGGAATTAGTTCTTTTTTTCTACTTAAGGGAAACATTCTCAGGGATAGCTCAGCATATTTCTATTTCTGTTCCAGTGTTTCAGGGATACGAATTATTATTTTGTCGAGTAACTTTATCTGTCTTCCAAATTTATGCTTCGCTTTCTGTTCATGTTAACAAGTTCCTTCCTTTTTCTTATGTATTCACTATACAGGTTGAATCTCCCTAACCCAAAAATATGAAATCTAAAATGTTCCAAAAATGTGAAACTTTTTGAGATGGGTCTCAATCAAACCGTAGTGTGCTAAAAATATTGTCTAAAATTACCTTCAGACAGTATTATAAAGATACACACTGAACATAAAGATACCTCAATACATTTTTTTGTTTAGATTTGAGTCCCTTCCCTAAGATACCTCATTATGTACATGCAAATATTCCAAAATCTGAAAAAAAAATCTGAAATCTGAGACTCTTCTGGTCCCAAGCACTTTGTTTAATGGATTCTTACCTACCCCCAATTAATTTGGGTTTCTCCATTATGCTGTTAATTTGGTTTTTAGCTTTGACTTCTGTTTCTGTTTCTTGTTATTTTATTTGATTTTTTTGGCACTTGGGATTGAACTAAAGTCTTTACACTGAGCTATATATCCCTAGTCACATTTTATTTTTTATTTTGAGACAAGGTCTTGCTGAGTCACTCAGTTGCCCAGTCTGGGTTCAGCCATCCTCCTGCCTCATATTTCTAGAGTGCTGGGATTTCAGGCATGCACCACCATACTCTGATAAGTATAGAATATTTTCCAGAATATTTCCTTAGCTCTGGAATTTCCTCTTGTTCGTGTTTTATCTTTTTAACTTTGAGCTTTTTTTTTTTTATGTGGGTACTGGGAGTTGACCTCAGGACCTCATGCTTGCGCCACTGAGCGATATCACTGGCCTTTTTTTTTCCTTTATGTGGGTACTGGGAGTCAAACTCAGGACCTCACACTTGCCGGGTAGGCGCTTATGCCACTGAGCTATCTCATCAGCCCTTAACTTTGAGCTTCTGTTGAAGATGCTTTGCAATTTCTTTATGAAACACTCAAAGGGAAACTATTTATGTTCTTAGTTATTTTTTCCAACTGTGTTCTTCTCCCTTTTGCACTGTGTTCCTTTCTTACCCCAATTCCTCTCTGCCCTCAATATATTAAGTCTGCATTGTAGTCATGCCTTTTATTTTTGTCTTCCTCATTATTAAAATGAGTAATGTGATCTGAACTGATGTGAATGGATCTTTATCTTCCTGGATCTCTTTTCAAGTTTCTTGAAACTAGTTTGTTTTCCTTCTTCTTAGCCAGCATCTATTTCCTATCTATTTCCCGGCCCCAACATTAGCCTTTAAAATCCATATGATTTTGTAACTATTTACTAGTTTGTTGTGTGTGGGGGGATGCTTCTGTTTTCTTTCCCTGTTTTACTATGACTACACAAGAACATGCTGCATTTTTAAAATTTTTACTAATACAAATAAAAATAGTTATCTTTTGCTTTGCTTTTTATAAGGTAGCTTTCCTGGGTTGTAAGCGGCAGATGCAACTCTGAGTAACTTAGGTAGAAAACAGAGAGAGAGGATTGAAAGGATGCTGGGTAGTATGTGGAATTAACACGACCAAAGAAAAACTGGCAACTGACACTTTCAAAAGGGCAAATTTGCACAAATTAGGAAGATACCACCTTGAGACTACTGAGTTCTAAGTACCTGCTGTGCATATGAAGTGAATGGCAGCCCGCCAGTACAATAAAAAGGGGCTGTTCTTTGGAGCAGTGCTCTGAGGTAGTGGAATTTTGTATCACCCCTGCCACATGCACATACTACCACCTGGACACATTTGGAAATGTGTGGCAACATTTTCAGTTTTCACTGCTGGTGTTGGGGGGATGTCTCTGCATCTAGTGGGCAGAGGCTGTGAGCATCCTATATACAGTGTGCAAGGCAGACATCCACAGCAAAGAATTACTGTACCTGGCCCAAGGTCAATAGGGTTGATTTGAGGTCGGGAACTCCTGCCCTGAAGAAAGGGCATCTAGAAAGGCAAGCACAGTGCCATTCATTACTCCTCAATTAGCAAAGCTTTCTCATTAATCAGTTACTAAGTTTGCGTACTGATTCCATTCCAACCGCCAGTATTGCATTCTTTTTAAAAAAATGGCCTTGTAGATAGAAGAATTAAACATTTTAGTTCTTTGGGGTACAGTTATTGTGACATTGTCTTACTCTTGCATGACACCCAAAAGTCAATTTTAATTCACTGGAGAAAGCTATGTTAATCCTCCCCTTAATGGTTAAGTTTGTTTGTAACTCTAATGAGGTTTTTTTTTTTTTTTTTTTTTTTTTTTTTTTTTTTTTTTTTTTTTTGTGGGTACCGGGGGGTCGACCTCAGGACCTCGTGCACCAGCAGGCACCCGTGCCGCTGAGCGATATCACCGGCCCCTTTTTCGTATGTGGGTTCCGGGAGTCGAACTCGGGCCCTCGCGCTTGCCGGGCAGGCGCTTACGCCGCTGAGCCATCTCACCGGCCCCTCTAATGAGGTTTTTGAAATTTGACTCTTGTATAATTGTCACCATAGGAACTATTAAAAAAATAAATTTCATAGTAAATGAAAGTTTTAGCTCCAAACTCAAAAGATCTTATCTTTCAGGTTCACATCCTTTGTGCAAATTAACAGGTAAGAACTACCCTCTGTTTTCCTAATAAAGCTTTTATCTACAGTTGACTCCACTGTTTGTCATTGGGAACCTGACCCTGTGACTGGACAGATTCTTTAATCTCTGTGGACTGTAGCATCAACAAGAGACATAGTTTTAAATAGGTGGACAGTAGCTGCTGAGCCCCTTTCTTTTCTGACACTATGCAATTCTGTGTTACAACTTGCAGTGTCAATGGGCTCTCCCTTCTGGAAGCCTGGGGATGCGTGGAGTTCTGACTTAGACTGATCTCTAGGTTTTTGGTAGTCGGTCCAGTGCTGGTCTTTATGTAACTTCTCCTTTGCCAGTGTGTCTTCAGCACAGTGTAATACAACACTGTACATTAATACGTTTTAACAGGTTTTAAATGAACTTTCTATAAACTTATGGAAGAAAATGAGAACACGCATAGGGAAATCCCTTGGCAGACAGCACATCTGTTGGTGATTTGGCAGTGCTGGAGCAGTTTCATCAGGTTGCATCAGCAGTTTCTCTCCAAATGTGAACAGTGTGTTTGCTAAAGGCAAACACAGTCGTGTCTGAATTACAAGAACTTCCCTCAAATAAGAGGAAATGTCACTGTTGAAAGTCTAATGCTTCAAATTACCACAGCCAAAATTCTTAAAAAAAGGAAAAAAGAAACCAAACTCAGAAGCTGTATCAAAAAGCCATTTGATACTATAGAATTTCATTCTGCAGGCTATAAGTAAAGCAGTGGTTGACAGTGTTTCTCAGTACTGATAATGTGCAAAGATGTTTATCTTCATTACTTGCTAGCAATGTGGTATATCATTATATAAACTTGATTTTACTTCTAATTAAACACTTAAAATGCAGTTGCTTTTCTTTGCTCTTGTGACAGGATAGAAGATTAAGTGACTTCCATTGCCCAGTGGAATTATCTATGCTCAGAAATTCTACCCAAATTAATTTCTGTTGGTGAAATACATTTTTAAATATTATAACCCTATTCATTTTGGGAAAATTAATATTCCCCCGAAATGAATATTTTAAGCACAATGTGGTAAGTTTTTAATAACTCTGAGATGGGAGAAAACACAACTAAGAAACTAGTCACTATTTCATACAGTGGTTACCTTCCTTACAGACAATTATTTTGGAGACTTTAAAGCAAAGAACACATTTGCTTGGTTGTATCCATTAATCTGGAAAATCCTGCCTTTCTATTCTTCAAAAACCAACTGATAGTTTCTGAATTAAGTCCCTATGAACTCTGCAATACAAAGGCTGCAATTAAATTTCTGCCACATAGATGTTTATATAAGGTTACATCTTTTCAGGCCTTTTTACAATTTTAAAATGAAAGAATATGATTTAAATGTTCTTAGCTTGAATGCCAACTCCTCTATGCATAATGCTTCTCTGGCCTTCTCAATGCCAACAGTAGTCAACATTCTTTTATTTTCTGTCTTTGTGCTGTTCCTTATTTCTTTGTATATGGTAATCTAGATTTTGTTGTTGTTGTTGTTGTTGTTATTGTTCTTTCAACCTACTAGACTGGGACTCCTGCTCCAATGTCTCCTGACTATTTCAGTTTCTTTGTATACAGAGTACATAGCTTGGTCTTTATCAAAATGGAGTTCAGATAAAGTGAAAAGAATGAAGCTTAGTTAGGTTGATAAGATAGGTTTTACAGAGTTTGATAAGCTTCTATGCAGACTGCATTAGAAGAGCCTAAGAATTGCTCTTTAATGTCAACACTTAGTGGTCCTAATTCCCTGTTATTTCTTTGCAGATAGAGACTTGGATTTAGCCATCACTCACATTCTTCGAGGGCCTAACTAAGTGTTTTCATGAAGAGCTGGGTAATTTTTTTGCATAGTAATTGACTATTTCCTTACAGGATTACTTTGAAAAAGCAGCACAATATTATTAAAAGTGGATAAGGACTCCTGAGTATGCAAGACCAGAGTTCAAATTCTCCTGCTGCTGCTCTCTAATTGCAAGACTTTCAGCAAGTTAGTTGTACTGGTTGATACATTGTGTCAACTTGAGAAGTTTAGAAGGTTAACTAAGTGACTCAGTAGGGGGGCCAGGGTCCTCATTTGTAAACGTCCTGAGCCTGTGCAAGAGGAGGGCACAAAGATGGTGTGAGTGCTACACCCACCCAAGGGCGGGTAACCTGCATACAATATAAGGGAGGAAAAGAGGCTTGCTCATCTCCTTTTTGCTCTTGTTGCTTTTGCTGTCTTCTGCCACCATGAGCAGTTGCCCCTGTGCCATTCCACCCTGACTTGGAGCCAGCTGATTATGGACTGAAACCTCCACAAACTGTGAGCTAAATAAACCTTTTCTCCTCTAACTTTGAGTGTCGGATATTTTGCCTCAGCAACAACAGAAAAGTAACTAAGACACTAGTGGAACTATAAGAGCCTCAGATTTCTATCTATAAAATAACACTACTATTTATTAATCAGAAACATACTATGATTAAATATTAGCTTATTAGCTGCTATATAATAATTGTATAATAACAGTTCACATTCTTTTTACTAGAAATAATTAAAGGGAATTAGAGCTCTAGGAATGAAAGGTTGTGAAACAAATCTTTTTAACCATGTTGATGTTGTCTGATATTTACTTTTACTATTTTCAGTACACTTCTTTTGTTTCCTTCATTACCTTATTCTTACCTTTTCATTCCGGAATACAAAGATGTACTGCGGTTCTGCAGCCCTCTATTGTCCATGAGCATAGGAAATAAGTGGGAAGGGTGCTGTATAAGATAATTTTTGAAATGGAACACCAGAAATATTACAGTAAATTTGAGTTTTGCTGTCATCCAGATAGTTCAAACTACTTTTTTTCACTGAAAGATCTGATATCAAATACAGTGGAAGCTGTACAGGGAAACAGCTCATTTGAATTTAACTCAGCTCTTGATGATAATGATCATGAGAGCCAGAATGCTGGGCCTTGTGCTCTGAGGTGGAAATGATCATCACGCTCACTCTGTAGGTGTCCCACACCAGTGCACAAACCTACAAAGTGTTCCGTGCAATTGTTAGACCTGGTGATACAACAATAAGTAAGTGCAGATCAAATGAGAAGTGGAGCACAAGGGTGGTCACCTTGCTGCAAAGCTGCATAGAAACTTTTACAGGAGTGACTGAAACCCCCAAAGTAAAACAATACTTAGTCCTGTCTGTTTTGGAGATCCAAAAGGAAAGAGCCACTGGAATGGATTTTGAGAGTTTGTTTAGAGGTTCTAGCGGGTGCAGTTATTCATATACACTTGACCAAGGAAAAGGTCCTTCTTCATTGGGAATGTCATCCTCTTTGACAAAGCATGCAGCTTCTGGAGGGACACACATGGAGAGGTGAAGGAGGAAGGGGACACCCGCCTAGCCAGCCAGATCACCTGAATCAACCCTGGTGATCAATGGGGTGACAGATATCGCAGCCAGAT
This sequence comes from Erethizon dorsatum, assembly GCA_028451465.1. Lineage (NCBI taxonomy): Eukaryota > Metazoa > Chordata > Mammalia > Rodentia > Erethizontidae > Erethizon > Erethizon dorsatum. Next base: position 91,444,925 of record CM051825.1, on the reverse strand, counting down.
CACTCTCACATCGTGGAAAGGATTTTGAACATGGGTCTAATTTCCATAGTAGAAAAGAGCAAGGAATGGGTAAAGGAGAATGAGCAGGACTAAAAGCATAAACTATAGCTGGGCTGAAAAAGATTGGCCCTGAAGAATGGATAGAGCAGGGGCAGAAATGCTGAGATTGGAGAAAATGTCGAGGCAGATCAGTGTGCAGCTGTGTGGAAGGCATGAGTCACTTGGAAAGCAACACTATGAACATGGCCCAGGAGGAAGAAGCCAGCAATGGGCTTGGCAAAGGAGACAGTGGAGATTGGGTGTGTAGATGATCCTTTCAATAGCTTTTGTGGTTAATTACAGGAGAAAAAGAAGTTGGTAATTTGCAAGTTCATCATGGGTTAATGCATACTTATTTGTAAGAAAGAGGAAACATAAAAATTAAAAGAGGATTCAGTAGAAGTGGAAAAGTGAAGAAAAGATGGAGAGAATAGAGTTTTTCTGAACCACAGAAGTGGAAGTTTGTAATAAATGTTTTATTATACTTCATGTACAATTTGAATGCTTAACTATCAGTTTTATTATAAAAGGAAACTTATTTTGGACAAAAGGGCTTGGTGACCCTCCATATTCTTTCTCTTGAATACGTTTGTCATTGAGTTTTGCCAAAGCAGAAAATAATGGCTGACATGTTGTCCTCAGGCTTGATCCTTACCAGTTGAATTCTCCTTCCTGAAGTTTCACTTTCCTTCAATTCCTCTTCTTTCAGCTCACCTTTGTCCATTCCATTTTCTTGATGCCTGCTTCTTCTGACCTAGAGTTGGGTGCTAGTGGCTCCTGTCTTTTTAGTTCGTTCTCCTAACTTCTAGATCTTGACTGCCTAATTTTTTGCCAAACTTTAACGCAAGTGAATCAATCTGTAATGATCCAATTTCTTGGCAAGTTCTGGATGGATCTTCCTTTTTCATATGCTGTCCTCACAGCAGTCCCACTCTTTGTGGGCCAGTGGATGCCTTGGAACTGTCCCTCTGTTAGACACAGAAAAAGACACAATAGATAGGAACAAAAGGTCCAGGAAGAAGGAGGAGGAATACTGGAAAAGAATACAATTGGAAGGACAGCCTAGAATGAGGAGCAGCTCATCTTCAGAAAGACAACCCAAGGAAGCAGGGAAGGGCAAAAATGCTGCAAGACAGAAGGGAGAGCTGAGGGGGCATCTAGCTCAGAGTCTGTGCAAACTAAAGGGCCAAGCGAGAGCAGCAGACACCACCCAAGCGAGAGCAAGCAAAGGCTGTTTCTTCTGAGCTTCCTAGAACAAGGGCGTCACCGCCATCACCTGTGGCTGGCAGAGCCTGAGAGGCAAGCAAGGAGAAGCTTTACAGGGAGGGAGGAAGTGGGCTGACAGGAAAGCAGCCATCCTTTGTGATTGGCTAGGGAGCTTATTTGGCTTTCTCTGGTTGGTCAGAAATTAGAAATAAAGGACAAAACTGGGGAAGCAGACAGGTATTGATTAAGTATGATTATTTGGGGCCAATTGGTGTAGATGTTGTGGTTAGGCTCCCTGGACTTGCTGGTGATTGGGTCAGTGTTTTGTGTAAGGTCTGACCATTATCCACTGTGTATGTGGTCTCTCATGGGCTTGAGTTACAAGGGTGTTTCCAGTGTGTGTGTGTGTGTGTGTGTGTGTGCGCGCGCGTGCACGCGCGCACCACAGTTTGTGGTAGAGGCTTTAACTTGTGGCCTGGCCATATCTGAGTTATAATGGACTCTACCATTCCAGGTGGCAGTGTGCCTGTGCCTGTTTCCACAGATTTTCACACATGCCCTTTCGTAATGAAGGGGATGGCTTCTCTAGAGAAAATGGGAAGCAATATTTTTTTATAAATGTAAACTTTTATGGAAACATTAAAAGGAACACTCAAAATCCTTTTGTGTTTACTCCAATTTAGTTCTCGAAGCAGCTCTGGCTTTCAGAGAAGCCTAATTACTTTCATATACCATGAACAGTCGATAAAGCATTGGGAAAAGTCATATCTATAAATTTATATTACTTGAGGGAGAATATTTGGTCTTAGAAATATTAATGTAGCCTCCCGTCTCATATTATAGGTGTTAGTTTTATTTGTGAAGAAGAATTTGATTGAGTTTCTGACCCACCTAAGAATGTGGCACTAGAGAGAAGGGTTTTTGCACATTGGCTGGCACTGCCTTCTCAATTCTAGAGATCTCAGCTTAGAGGAAAGGCTTTGTGTTCCTAACAGTGCTGTACCCGGGCATCCCTTTGCTCTGTTCATAGATGAGATCAATAGGCTGGAGTAACAGAAAATCAAACATGGTGTCAAACAACTATTTGAAGGGGGCAGCATATTCAATTAACACAGCTGTACTGTACTCTGAGAGTATTTTTTTTTTTAATTAAGATATTTACTATTTTAGTTGAGTAGCAAAAGTTGAAAGTTGGGGCCGGTGAGATGGCTCAGCGGCGTAAGCGCCTGCCTTGCAAGCGCGAGGGCCCGAGTTCGACTCCCAGATCCCACATACGAAAAAGGGGCCGGTGATATCGCTCAGTGGCACGAGTGCCTGTTGGCGCGCGAGGTCCTGAGGTCGACCCCCCGGTACCCACAAAAAAAAAAAAAAAAGTTGAAAGTTACCAATATAGATAAATAAAATGGAGAATACTGGGTAGGGGGTGAAATTCTGGCTCTGAATGATTTCCATCAAAACAACAGTGCAGGTCTAATGTTGCTCTGGTAGAAACCCCAAGTGCCTTTCTTTAGTAACCCCTGTGCATGTGTAAATTAATATGGCAGCAAAAATTGTTATAGAGAAGGGTCAGGTCACTCGGGTTAATGCTGTTCTTTATAATATTATAATACAATATCAGTCCAAAGTAACACTTTCTTTAGACTTACTAAGAACAAGAAATAACCTATATTTACATTTCATCAAACCCAGTCTTGTCTATGGTCTCCAGTGTACAAAGGGGAGAGAGTAAAATGAAGTTTAGTGAACTAGAGATTATCACCTGCACTAGAAGAACAACTCATGACATTTATCTGGGTGAAGATGAAGGAGAGTATGTGCCACTCATTTAATTAATGTAGAGAAGTTGGAGAAAGCCTCTGGTCTTCAAGGTACCCTGGTAACAGGCAAGCAACTCACTGTCCCAATCTGACTCATCAGTTCAGTGTCAGGCTTTGCTGTTGCTGCAGTACTTCTTCCATGTCAGACACAGCCACCAACTTGACCTTTGCTGTAACCATCAAGGCAGTGCCACCTCTCAGGCACTGGGGCACACTTGGGGTCCTGACAATGCTACAGGTTGCAAGGGGAGAAGATTTCAAGGAACCTTTACTCTCTTCAGACTCAGGCCATTCCTCTGCATATGGCACTTCCCTCTCTGATGAATCCAGCTCTGTTCCTTCTATAAGCCTACATTGCTAACTGGACTAAAGATCATATTTCTAAGTCTCCTTTCTTCTAGATGTGGCTGTGTAACTAAATTCTGGCCAGTGAGAATTAGAAGTGATATATATAAATTCTGGAACATGTCCATAAAGGTTGGAGGCCTGGCTGACTCCATTCTGGTGCCTAGGCAGTAGATGGGATGGTTGGAACACCATCTTTCTTCTCTCTTTTTTTTTTTTTTCTTTTTATATGCGGGTACGGGGAGTCAAACTCAGGACCTTGCACTTGCCAGGCAGGTGCTTAGGCCGCTGAGCTATATCACCGGCCCTGGAACACCATCTTTCGACCAAGAGAATAACAACCATCCCGGAGACGATGAAATAAGATCTGGAGGCAGTCTAGGGTTTAGATGACCACAGAGCCAGGACCCAGACCCATTCTGGTATGCTGATCCCCAGGTATATACAGGTGTCTTAGTCACTTTTCTCATTGCTGAGTCAAAATATCCCACACCCAAAGTTAAAGAAAGAAAGGTTTATTTTGGCTAGCAGTTTATAGAGGTTTTAGTCCATAGTTGGCTGACTCCAAGGCAGGGTGCCATGGCAGAAGGGCATCACGGAGGAGGAACAGTTTATGGCAGGGTGGGCAGGAGGCAGCAAGCAGCAGTAGCAAGCCTCGTTTTCCCTTTTATCCCATCCAGGCTACAAGCCTTTTGGGTGGTACCACCCATGTGCAGGGTGGGCCATCCCATGATCTATATCCGGAACTGTGCTAAGCCAATTTGGACTAATTTAGTTATCACACCCTTAATCCATATTCACACACTCGTAATCCGCATTCACGCAGCACAGACACAGCCACCTCCACAAAGCCCCACCTGTGAGTGCATGAAGCTTTGAGGAGACAGCTAGATACAAGCTATAATAATGGTGAAGTAAAACCATGTCTGCTCATTTTTTTTGCAAATTTTGTCTTTTATTGCATGCAGCTATATTTGACTTTTAACTAACTATATATACATATATATTGCATCTCCTCCATCAAATTTTGCCATACATGAATTCATACCATATCTATGATTATGGGTAGGGGATGAAATCCTGGCTCTGAATGGTTTCCAACAAAAAAAAACAGTGCAGGTCTATTGTTCCGCTTAATTTTGATCAGACGTGTGGAATTCAAATTATTGTATGTATATATATAGCTTCTAATTAGAAGGCCATTTGGTGAAGTCATTTTAGTAGTCTTTCCTTAAGTGGCATTTTTGAAATCTGACTTTTCCTTTCCTTTTTCTCCCTATAAGTTATAAAATTAACATATTAGGTGTTTCATTTGACATGTAGACTATGTAACCAGGTGACTATAGAAACGGAGATTAATTCCCCTTAATTCATTGCATGATGGTAGAACTAGACTTTCCTTCTTCAACCTCCCTTCCCCAAATTCTCTTGTGTCAAAGACAAATAATTTGCAGGTCTTTGGAAAATGCCTGCCATGAGGTAAAACCAGACAGTTCTCCAAACAACCCAAGTTAGAGTGAGTCAAAATTGAATAATTCCTTTACTGAAAGTACTCTCTTCCACAGGTATTTGAATGAACAAACTGAAGAATGAATCTCTGAAGGCTCATTTCTTTTTCCCATTTGCCATTTTCATCTTGCCTCATAACACTGAATACTTGAAGAGCTACTAACTTTAGTCCTACATGACACAGGGAGGGCCCAGTGATACAGCTGAGTTTTGAATTGTTTTCCTGTAAGGATTACATTTCATATGCTGGCTATGATGTGTGTGTAAGGGTTCATAGCAAGTGGATTTATACAGCTCAGTGGCTGTTTTTCCTTGTTGACATTCTTTGGGGATTTTGCTTGGCACCAGTTTTTCCTTTTGGGGCTCCTTGCTGTCAAAATAATGTAAACACCAGGGAAAGAAAATATGTCTCAGTCTGTTAAGTTCATCATCTTCCTCTATGACTCTCTCTAATTAGTTTCTGGAAGTTTTCCATAAAGAAAAGGTGGGCCTCAAAAGCAGAGGTCTGTGTTGTAGTTTAATGGGGGGGGGTAGGCCAAGAAAGGCATTAGAGGGAGAAGTCTCCTACCTTATGTAAAATATCTAGTTTGTCAGAGTTGGTGAAATTATACAGCATTTGTAATGTAAAATAGGTTTTAGTTTGAATGTTGTGTGGTGCTATGCATTCCTTTTATTCTGATTGGTGGGCTTAGCCCTTCAGAAAACTATTTAGGTATTTGCTTTGTGTCATAAGGGCTATATGTATCCCATCCCTGCCTCATTACAGTTTAGGAGGGTGCTATGCTACTGGGGACTTACCTGGAGTTTAGGTGAACTTCTATGATGAAGCAATAGTATTTCCCTGGTTCTGTCCATTCTCTTTCCCTCTGGAGAATAATTTTAGACTGTTTCCTTCTGGAAGCCTTCCCTGACTCCCTCAAGGGTTGATCAGCAGCCATTTTGGGGGGATATTGCCATCTATGATGCTCTGTCCTTCTGTGTTTCAATCAGCTGTTGACTCAGAAATATCCTCCTCAGGGCTTCCTTTAGGCTGTTCCTAACTCAAAGTCAGGGGCTCTGCCTTATTTGCTTTCGGAACTCATGTTAGCTTTCCATTGGTGTGATAAAATACCTGAGATAAACAACTTAAAGGAGGAAAAGTTTATTTTGGCTCATAGTTTCAGAAGTTTCAGCCCCCCACCCTTTTTTCTGAACTGTGGTGAGGCAGAATGTCATGATAGGAAGCACATAGTAGAACAAAGTTGCTCAGCTCATGATAGCAAGAAAAGAAAAATGAAGGGGCCAGGATACACCCTCTAAGGACATACCCCTAGTGACCTACTTCTTCTAATGAGGCCCCACCTCCTGAACCTTCTGCCACCTCCCAATAGCCCATTAAGCTTTGAATCTATTAATGGAATAATCCATTCATGAAGTTGGAGTCCTTATGATCTAATCACCTCGCAAAGCCTCTGAACACTGCTGAATTGGGGACCAAGCCTTCAATACATGAGCTTTGGAAGACATTTTAGATCCAAACCATAGAAGAACTGTAGTGCCTGCCACATAGTGAGTGGTCAACAAATATGTGCTGAATTAATGTATTTTCCTACAAGGACTTATTTTATTTATGGAATAAGATTTTTAAGCATGCACATAGAAGTTGCAAAATAAATATTTGTTGATTGGATTTCTAGTGCTTAAGTAATTCCCTGTTGCAAGGCAGGTACCTCTGAAAAGGCTCATTAGTGGTTTGGGATATTATTTACAACATTAAAGCATTTTTTCTGAAAGTACATGTATATTATGCCCTGTTCCCTCCTAAGTGCATGGACTCAGTGAAAAATAAACAATAAATTGACAACATCATCAGAATTACTGGAAGAAAGAGCATGTTATCTGTTATTCCCTGGAGATGGCGAGTAGAGATGATGGGCAAGGAGAAGTTCTAGCTGTCTTTTGTGACAATCAGTGACAGCAGTGAGTTTTGATTATTTTTGAATTCATGAAGCAGAACACTGCATCTGTGAGTAGACTCTATTTGAAGTAGATTCTTCTTGCCTGTTAAGGACACTTGTTCTGGAGACTTGTTGCGAGACTTGGGCAAGGTAAATATTCATAGTAATTTTTAAAAATTTCTGAGTGTACCTTTTTTTTTTTTCTTTGTGGTACTGGGGATTAAACTCAGAGTCTGAACACTGAGCTACATTCTCAGCCTTTTTTATTTTGAGACAAGGTCTTACTAAGTCACTAAGTTTCCCAGGCTGAACTCAAACTTGCAGTCCTCCTCCCTCAGCCTTTCAAAGTACTGGGATCACTATGGTGTGGACACTATGCCCCGCCTAGTTATAGTTTTAAATGGATACCTTGATAAGAAGATGTAGAAAACTTTTGCAATTTATTCCTAAATTTTCCAAGACCAAAATCCAAAGAGGATGCCAATTAGTAGTCTTCTAGATGTGTAGTTTCCCTTTGCCTAGGTTTTCAAGAAGAGAAACTCAAGTTTGTGAATTTATCCAGAATGGAGGAGGGCCAAGGCCACCAATATATACTTAATTTATGCCAAGATGGTTCAGTCTGAAAGTGGACACAAATGAGTCAACATGTAAACACAGAAGCATGGACACAGGATATAGTAGGATTCCAAAAGAAGAGCTCCTAATCAAGCCTGGAGGGAATCAGGAAGGCTTCCAGGAGGAGAAAGTCTGACAAGATATTTTAGGAGGATTTATCTAGGAGAAAGAATATAAGATCAAGGAAGTGCAATCCTAGAAGTTAACCTAAACCCTATGTCACTGTCTTCATTCTCCAGGAGAAATGTAGCTGCCAAGTTAAGTTCATATTAGCTCATCAGCACTTTCTCTAGTAAGAAGTCATTGTGGCAAAATAAATCAGAAATATAGTATTTTGATGAGGGCACCATAGAAGCAAGTGGCATCATATAATTATTAATAGAAGTTTAAATTGCTACAACCTCTCTGGACAGAAAATCTGGCAGTATTTGAAATAAAAATGCACATATCCTTTGCCTTTTCAATTTTGTTCCTGCAAATTTATCCCAAATGCTCACAAATGGGCTAAGATATGAAGAAATGTTCCTTGTACCAAATCATTTTTATTAGCAAATGATTGATAAAAATCTGAATGTCTATCAAAAGTGAACTCATCAAATAATTTAAGGTATATCTGCATGATGTAGGACCGTGGTGCTATTAAGAATTTATGTCAGTGTACATATAATGTGACGCATGGCCTACAGGATATTATCGAGGGGAATGTGAGGGAGAACAGTATGTATAATGGTTTCTTCCTCGTGTATTATCAGAAAGGAATGCACACCTATGTATGATTCTGCAAAGTGTGTTTATAAGATGCAGGAAAGAAGTCATTGGGCCTGAGAGGACTGGAATGGGAAGGAAATTCACTTTCCACCATAAGTATTTTGCATCTATTTCAGTGTGTAACCATGTGCTTGCATGCATGATGTGATATATAGGTTGACATTGAAATACCATCATATGTTGTTTAAGATACTTTCTGAGAAATGTGTTGATTTCACCATGCGAACATCATGCAGTATAATTACATATAATAGTATGGCTACAATATCTTTCAGTTACGTACTCTTATACATCATATATGTGGCCCATCTTTGACCAAAATGTCATACAGCAGCACCTGACTGTGATTTCTGGCTGAATTCAAAATTAGCACCAAGGAAGGTACTTTTGTTGCATAACATTGTTGCTGATGACCTCCTGCCAGTGAGTCATCTGTTCAACAGAACCTGTGGGATCAAAGAGCAGTCTCTCTCAGGGGAATGAATGTCTTTCCGGGACTCAACCTGACTTGGTCTCCTATATGTGACAACAGTGTACCTATGAACAATTTTACCTGTAGGTTGATTTTGGATTCTTAAGTAAACTTGGAAACTATTTAAGTCCTATAAGCAACACATTTACAAGTCCTTTCTTAGGGTAGGTTAACTTCGATATAAATTATAACCACCAATGGGGCTTACCCAAATGCAGAGTTCTGTGTCTCATCCCAGACTTTCAGACTTCACTGGTTAGGTAAGGGGAACGCCAGACTCAGAGGATCCTGCTGCAGATGAGCTCCGCACACCACTTCTAATCTCTTCTCTTCTGTCTTCTGTCTTTCCCTCTTTTTTTCCTTTTGAGGATTTTAGAGTGGTATTTGTTAGAATCTTTCCCTAGATTCTGAAGTTTTTTGTCTGTATGTCTCCTTTATTGATGACATGCATTTTAAAGAAATAGGTAATAACTTGTTAGCAATGTTATTTGTTCTGAGTCAGTTGATCTTTAATAAATATGGAGAGAGGACCGGTGAGATAGCTCAGTGGCATAAGCGCCTGTCTGGCAAGCGCGAGGTCCTGAGTTCCACTCCCGGTACCCACATACAAAGGAAAAAAGGGCCAGTGATATCGCTCAGCGGCACAAACGCTGGCAAGCGCAAGGTCCTGAGTTCAACCCTCGGTACCCACAAAAAAAAAAAATTAATTAAATAAATAAATATGGAGAGAAAGAATAGAAATTTGATCAAGCTCAGCTTCCTTAAGAGCTAAAAGAATGGTTCCTCCAACGTACTCAGCTTGTGATGAGACAAAGATCATTTTGTGCATACTCATCTCAGCCTAAATCCTTCTCGGTCCAGTTGGAGGATAGAAGATGGTAATTTGTCTCGAAGAGCAAGGAAGAAAGAACATTTGAATTAAGTTTTAGACAGCTGACCTTTGATTTTTTTAAATCACAACTGTTTTTCTAGCAGAAATTTCTAGGAAGAAGTGATAGAAGAAGAATGAAAGGAGAAAATGAAGTGTGTGGGCTTTAGAAGTAGGCAGAGTTGCCTCCTGATACAGATTCTATCCCTGGCGAGATGTGTGATCACGGACATAAGATGGAATGTTTTTTTGTGCTGTCTGTGAAATAAGACTGCCCATATTACTGTGGTCAAAGAATAAAAAGAAAGAATATATGCAAACTGCCTAGCATAGTGCCCAGCACTTAGCAGAAACTCAGTAAATGATGGCTAATTATGCTAATAAGGGAGTAGAAGACAGAGACAGATATAATCACAAGGACTTATCAGCCAGAATTTGCCACTTGCTAACATTTTGCATGACCTTGACCAAACCATTAAATTCCTTGAGCTTCAGTTTTCTCACTTGTAAAATGAGAAACTTTAACTGCATGGCTTTCAAGGGACTGTTCATCTCCACTGTTGTGTTTTGCTCCTAAACTGTAGGGAGAAAACAAATAAAACATTTCTTAAAATTCTTTTTTTTTTAATTCCAGCAAATATCAAATGATTACTTTCCTGTAGAAAGCTTAGATGGAAGGAAGTTGCCTCTCTAATAAATAAGTGATCCTAGGCAGGATTGTTGAATGCCTTCATCTCTAGTTGACTCTCAGCTGAAGGCGAAGCTCAGTTTTTGTTTTTTTTTTAATTTTCTACATTTAAAGTTTGCTGACTTAGAACACATCTGTCTATTTTGATGAGTAAATGACTTGATGAACAAGATGTGAGAACTATCAAATGGATAGTTTATTTTCTAGGATTACTGGCCTTCCACTCTGCCCACCTTTGTTTATTCATTTTGATCAGATCTGGGTGGGTGAGTAAGAAATCAGCAGTCTGGCACATCATTCTGCTGCTTCCACAGTGCTCATGTGATCAGCACCTCAGGTGACTTCCTCTGTTCCCTAATGCTCTGATTTTGCTCTCATGTGTCAGTCTCCATGGTGTATTACAAACCAGCATTCCTGAAAGTTTGTTTCATGGCATGGTATTCTCTCAGATGCTCCATGGGAAGAAAATTCTTCTGCTTTAAAATGTATTGACTGAGGCTAGGTAGAGTGCTTGCCCAGTGGTAGAACGCTTGCCTAGCCCTGGGTTTAATGCCCAGTACTGCAAAACCAAATCAACCCTACCCAACCCAAACCCAAACCAAACCAAATCAAACCAAAACTAAAACAAAAAAAGAAAAAACCAAAAATATAGTGATAATGCTGTACACTATAATATCCTACTTGGAAAATCCCTGTGTGCATTAGCATATTTAAAGGCTCTGAGAATTCCCCGCAAGTGAAGACTAAACATTGAAATTTAGAAAGAAAAATATAAAATAACTGTGATAATTCTCAAAACATTGTTTCAAAGAATAGGAAATATTTGGGAAATATTTGCACAGAGAATCAAAGGTTCTAGGTAACAGATTCTGTTTTATTACTTATGAATGGATCTAAGTAGAAGAAAAATACATTGCTACAAAGTTGGTCTTGAGGGCCGGTGAGATGGCTCAGCGGCGTAAGCGCCTGCCTTGCAAGCGCGAGGGCCCGAGTTCGACTCCCGGATCCCACATACGGAAAAGGGGCCGGTGATATCGCTCAGCGGCATGGGTGCCTGTTGGCGCGCGAGGTCCTGAGGTCGACCCCCCGGTACCCACAAAAAAAAAAAAAAAAAAAAAAGTTGGTCTTGAAAAGAACTAGAAAAAGGCAGAAAAGAACTAGAGTTAGAATTATGAATTTAAGTATTAACTTGATGTTGAGATGTGCTTTTGAGTAGCAAGCCTGTTTTGATTTGTAGGTGCATTCACAGTGGATCTTTCTTGGCTTCACTGCAAGAAGTTGTAAGTCTCAGAAATTTCATTTAAATATTTTGCTGCAGAATGTGTAACTAGCTGTGGATCCAAGTCAAAATAATGCCATGTGAGTTGAGTCTATAAATAAAAAATTAAAACTGTGTGTGAATAACCCCACATGAATAGGATGAATAATACTATGGCCTTACAATGTAAAGAGTTTCAATGGAACTACAACAAAACACAACTGTGTTTGGCTCCAAAAATTTCTTTCTAAAGCTTGAACAGGTAAATTTGAGTCTACACATTTGAATTTATTTATGAATATGTTGTAGTAAAGTTTTAGGAGTGTTCAAATCCTTGATATTTTATCCCAAAGCCTAGAAAGAAATTTGTTTCAGAAGTAGGTATAGACCACTCAGTCTTAGCTCATATGAACTATTATCATATTTACTGACAAATAGGGATGTAATCCCCTTTTGATATTTCAGCTCACCTAGTAGTAAAGGTTCTTTTTTATTTTCTAATCTTGTGAAGTTAAAGGGAAAGTGTTATACTAAAATGGTTTTGTTGATGCCTAAAGTGATGCAAAACTAAGATGAAAGCAAAAAATGCAGAAAAAATAAATTTGAGATGATTTGTTTAGATTAGGCTTATGGGCTCATGTAGTTTAGTGGAGTGAGACCAGAAACCAAGAATAATCAGAGAGTCTCTTGCTTAAAAATGAACATATCATCTAGGAACATCAGAGCATCACTAGATACTACATTGTAAGAATCTTCATTTAGTAGTAGCAAAAATAGAAATGGCCATGGGCTGGAGGTTGTAGAAAATGAGCTAGCTTTATCCAGCAGTGAAATGGCACTTCTTGGATCACAACTGTATAATGCAGTGCAGTCTTTGTAATTTACTTTTTTTTTTTATTTGTTTGTTTGTTTGTTTGTTAGTATTTTTGAGACAGGGTTTCACTATGCAGTGCAGGCCACCCTTGAACTCACTTTGTAGCACAGGCTGGCCTCAAACTCGCAGTGATCCTCCTGCCTCAGCCTCCCGAGTGCTGGAGTTACAGACATGTGCCACCACACCTGGCTACTTTGGTTTTTCCATGTTAGATGAACACGTGAAATTCAAGGAGATAATAACTTCTGATAAATTTTTTATTGTAGGCAAAATGTTTGAATGTTACTCTCCAATTGACCATATTTCAAATAAAATAGAAAAATATTTTTGATTCCTAAGGGAACAGTGACTTAAGGATGACATACGACAGTGATTGATCCTACATCTGTTTATGACTTGGGGCAATGCCTTTCACCCTCTGGATCCAGTTGCTGCCTCCTTAATTCATGAGAGTGTGAGTGTGTGCACGTGTGGTATTTAACAGAGATCTAAGAGGAGCGTCCCAGCGGGAAGGAGGTAATAGAAGCCCTGTGCTGGTCAATATTTAACTGGCACTTAGAGAAAAAGGAATCCTAATTTGTAGTACGTGTGAATTGCTGAGTTCAGTGATAAAGGTGGTCCCACTATGGCTAATTTCAGGTAATCAACCTGTGTCAGCTGGCTCACAAAATCCTGGAGAGCTGAACAAACTGTCTCATGAACAGTTCTGAACTGGGTAGGAAATTCTCTAGCCCCTGATCAGTCTGCAGGGCTATTTTCTGGTAGGAACTGTACTTGTACCTGTAGGTGTATGGTATATCAAGGCTCTGGAAAAGGCCTTTTGAAATTAACACCACTATAGCCTTTAAGATCCCTTCAGATCTCAACTTGTGTAAACCTTCACTCAAGAAGTGTTTATAAGGCAGAAAGAAATGTTAATTGTATGTGTTCAACTGTTCTAAAGTTTATACTGATAATATTTTTATTATTAATGTTTCCTAGAATGCCGGTATTATGTAACTAGGATACTTCTACTACACCAGAAATTAGTGTCCATATTGCAAATGGTCTGGGGAAGAAAGTTGAGTCTGACATAGTAGACGACAGTGACTGGATATACTGGATATATATGAAGCCATTGCCCTAGGAGATCTTACCATGAAACAAAAAGTTTGCATTTGGGCAAATGCCTCAAACAGAAAACCTTGTTATTCAGGAGCAGCTTAGCAAATATGACCCACCAGCTGAATACAGCTTATTTTTGTTTGACTTATGAGCTAAGAATGGTTTTGCATTTTTAAATGGTTGAAAAACTTTTAAAGAAGAAGAATTTATGACACAGGAAGATGATGTAAAACTCAAGTTTTAATGACAATAAATAGTTTTATTGGAACACAACCCCACCCTTTCCTTCTTGCCATCTATTATGTGTATCACTGAATCATCTCTAACTGCTTCCATGCTACACCAGCAGACTCGAGTAGTAGAAACTGGGGGCCTGCAGAGCCTGTAATGTTTATTATCCAGCTCTTTCCAGAAGATGTTTGCCAACCCCTGATCTTAGAAATAAGTGTCCAAGGAAATATGACCAGCTAGTTCAAGGTTTTGTATAGCAATGGCAATGGCAAATTCATTCTCAGTGGAATTTAAAGGAGTTGCACATGAAAAAAAAAGGTACTATAAGCAACTTGTGAAAAGTCTTAAAAGATAAAAAAATAGTAAGGTAATTTGCTACGGCAAACAGAAACACCAAAACAACACCCAGGATTTGGAGGCAGATTTATTTATGTCGACAGGCACTGACCTCAAGAAAAAAGTGTCAGGCCCTAATTTCTGGTGGTCTAGGTCCTATATGTTTACAAGTTTACAAGTGGGACATATACAGAAGCAGAGTACTTGGCTATCTTCGATTGGTTCTTACAATATGCATCATAGTGACCAGCTATGTATCATAATGACCAGCAGTTTCTAAGAAACAGTAGTAACAGTAACTGTAATGGGAACTGTTACCTGGACAACTAACAGAAACTGAAGTATACTGGCTGGGGGGAGGGGCATTTTCTGCTACGCAAGAAGTAGAACACTTGGCCCAAATTGCCTGCTTTCATTTTCTTTTATAACCTAATACAAAGAAACCTTCTCATAATTTTGTGTTATGTTCTGATTTAAGCCAATGTTGCTTCTGACTCAGGTTGTAAAGCAGTATCATCAGTGATTACATGAGCTGGTTCTGCAGTCAGACTCAGGTTCAGTTTCCTTACCTATCAAATATAGCATTGTACCGAGTGTGATGGCATATACATATTGTCCCAGCTACTCAGGAGACTGAGGCAGGAGGATTGCCTGGGCAACTTAGGCCCTGTCATAAAATAAAATAATAAAAATAAACTGCTGGAAGTGTAGCTTAGTGATAGAGCACTTGCTTACCATGTCTGAGACCTGCATTCAGTCCCCAGTACTGCCAGGCATGGTGGCCCACACCTGTAATCCCAGCACCCAGGAGATGGAGGCAGGAGGCTTGCCATGTGCTTGAGGTTAGCTTGGGCTGGCTACACAGTGAGTTCTAGAGCAACCTGCCCTACACAGCGAGGACCTGTCTCAAAAACAAACAAACAAACAAACAAAATCCCCCAAAACCAGGACCACACACACACAATATGCACATATATACAAAATACATATGTGTATATACATATATATATATAATAATTCTGAGGATTGTACTTTATTTATTGAGTTTCTCATATAACAGAAACCATGCACTATTTAAGCTTGTGTGTTTGACTTCACTTAATATTATAGTCTCAAGGTGCATCCAAAGTGCAATATAAAAGACAGAGAATAGGAAAAAGAGAGACAGAGAAAAGTATTTATTGTAATCCAGCATGGACACTGTATCTAACAGTGTATCTTGATTTAATATAATTGTCTTATGTGGTTTTCTTTGACCTATTAATCTGGTCATTAATAAGTATGATTATTAACTTTATAAAGACTTATAAGATAAATAAATGAATCCAATGCTGGCAAGAAAATGGAGGGGTGGAGGGAAAGTGGAAAAATGGAGGTGTATTATGTACATGTACCAACTCCCCACAATGAATGTAATCATTACGTACTGCAAGCATGTACCAATAAAAATAAAAAAAGAATTTTTCTGAGGATCATGTAAGATATTTAAACTGTTTTTAGCAAAGGATCGAAAACATAGTAGACATATAAAGGCTCTGATGCCTAGTAGACATATATATTTTATTTGCTGTTGCTATGTTTGTATACTTTAGGGCCTTTTGTATGTGTACCTATTTATCTTTTGGGTTACGATATTATTCTTTTGTTTTAGCAGGCAGAAATAAATACTTAATTTTGCAGTGTCTTGACATAAAATACAAATTCTTCTTACCCTAAATACTCTATCTCTGAAATATTGTCTTGAAATGAAACTCGTCCAGTGTTAGTAAAAATTTTGAACTTTGGTCTGGTAAAATTAAATGGCCCCATTCATTTCTTCCCAAGAGGAGACTGCCCTCCAGTGGAAACAATTCTGGCAAGGGGAGAAAAACATTTTGGCAGTTAAGACTATGCAGATTCTTTTGTGTAAGAATATGCCTGCTCATGAAATTCAAGCATACCATCCTGGGAGAAAGACTCTCTTAACTCTTCCAATACCTCTGCCCTCTGCTTTGATGGTATCACCAGTTAGACATTCATTCCTCTGACAGTTGTGGTACTCCCACATAGATAGGCACTGATTTAATCTAGAGATTCTTCACCTTGGTGGCACATCAGAAAACTAAAGAACTTTAAAATATATCCTGATACCTAGGTTGTACCCCTTTGAGGGTGGGATCTAACCATCAGGTTTTTCTTTCCCCGCTATACACTTGTTTGCAAGGGGCAGCCTGCAGCCAAGATTGATAATCCTGCTTGCAACCTTTAGGTTTTAAACAAACTAATCAAAATCCTGCTCTTATGTTGCTGTGGTGTTTGCTCTTCTTAAGTATGCATAAGTGCAGCATCCATTGTCAACTGCTTATATTGGAGTCTCATCTCCAGGGCAATTCACTGATGCAATCTTATTTCATTAGCTTGTTAATAATGAAGGACCCTTTAGGTAGTAAAAAAGGTGATAAAAGATGAATCTTTGGTACTTCTTTTACTGATGGATTCTGTTCAGGACGAGTAATCATTTGGACTTTGATAACCTCATAGCTATTCTCTATAGAGGCATTTCGGTTCACCTGTCAAAATATATTTACATGGGATGAATTTATAAGGGAATATTTTGTATGTATTTGCTAATAGTCTTATATACATGCTATTAAATTGTCTTCTCATTAGTATACTGTTCCTTTAGTTTATTAGAAGTTTTTTATT
Source organism: Erethizon dorsatum (assembly GCA_028451465.1). Classification (NCBI taxonomy): domain Eukaryota; kingdom Metazoa; phylum Chordata; class Mammalia; order Rodentia; family Erethizontidae; genus Erethizon; species Erethizon dorsatum. The sequence goes on along the minus strand of CM051825.1, from coordinate 91,428,173 downwards.
AATGTAATCTTTCACTTAAATAAGAATTGCTCCAGTTTCATTGAGTTGGAGGCAGTTGAAGGAAGGTTAATTAATTTTGTTATCTGTAAAATAAAAATGATGACATTACCCATCTCCTAGAACTGTTAAAAAACTGGAAAAGATATATGTGTAAAACAGCCTAGTGCCTGGCACTAGGTTAGAGGTCCAATATTGTTTTGGTATTGACATAACATATTGTAGATGTCAAAAGCACGGTACTGAGGTTAGTCTTTCTGGGTCAATTCTTATCTAGATTACCTGTCAACTCTGTGATGTGTGGCAAATTACTTAGCTTCTTTAAAGTTTCCTTACCTGGAAACTTTTATATATCTTGGGGGAGGTGAGAATAATTAAATGAAATCATATATTTTATGTGGTTATCACTATCCTTGGCATGTGGTAAACATCTCCCATAATGAAATGAAATAAAAGAAGTGTGTGAAGTGTGTACGTGTGTGTGTGTATGTGTGCATGTGTGTGTGTGTGGTGTGTAGGCAGGCAGCTGCACACGAGCTTGCTCCTTGTGTGGTCCCTGAGCCAGCAAGGTTAGCAGCACCGGGGGTTACTGTTAGAAATGTGGCCTCTCACCTACCAGCCCATAGCTATAGATACAGAATCTACATTTTAAAAAGATCCCAGTGATTCATGACCATAATTTAGCTGTGTTGCTCTAATCAATAAATATCAAATAGGGCAAAATTACCAGGACTCCCCTTTTGTACAGCCCTGGCAGGCATCACATGACAATTACTCCATCCCAACAGAGTCCTTCCTGGATGGTTGATAGGATTTGGCATGAGAGACAACACCTCTAGCAGAAGAAAGTTATTCAGGGAAGTAGTGACTTGTCTAAGTAAGAAAGGCAGCAGACAGCCAAAAATAGTACTTGAACTCAAGGCTTTTAATCCTCAATCCAGTGATATTGACTCTTCCTATGGTTTTTACTTGAAATTTTAAATTTTAGAGTGAGAAGAAGCCTTTAGATCAGCTCCTATCTCCAGGGAGAGGGGAGAGAACTTTGTTCATTACTGAGAGAAAGAGAGATGTGGTCTGCCTAGAGCAGAAATGAAAACACCATCCTAATACCTCTGAAATTTATCTTAAGCATCACGTCTACTATTGCACTGAGGCTGCTAGACATTTTCTGACTCATTACTCAAATGACTCATGCTCCATTTAGTATGGTTGGGATACATAGAAAAGTGGCCAGATCCAACTGAGTGAGTAAGCAACTGGCCAGAGTTTCTTGCGTTTTGTTACCTGGGCTGTTAATTTGCTAGAAATCTCAGAACATTAATGTTCCTCTGAAGTGTCTGGCTGACATCGAGAGGCCTCTTTCTCCACTCGAAAGAACATGCCAAGAATTTGTTTTCTCAGATTCAAATAAGGAATTCTCAAGTTCCACATCTCTAACTTATCCCAAGGTATAATAGCAATTTAACTAACCTAATAGACTCCATGAATTATCCATGTACATGTGTGTGTATTTATGCCTTTGTATTATGGGTATATATGTATGTCTATAAATGTATGTGTGTGTTTATGCATGTATATATACATATGTGTAAATATATCCATGTATGTGTGTATATGTAAATTATCTATACACACATGTAATTTTATCAAACTATAAATATTGTCTTTAACATTTCCAGGAATGAACAGTTCTTTCCAAAGTTCATTAACTTAGTCGATATACACATAATGTTTATGAACAGGAAGTTTTCATGGCTGACCCTCTATTACAAGTAATGGGTGAAAAGATAATTGCAGATATGTGGGAACCAGAGCCAAGGTACTATGACAATGGCTCTTGAAGTAAGACTAAGGGTCAGATAAGAGTGCTGTCCTCTTGAGTGCTTTATTTTTTCCACTTGTAATTAATTTCATGGCCAAAGAAATGTTGAATGAAAGAAAACATCTAAGAAATGTTTCTAGGAAGTAGGTCTTTCTAATAGTAAAAAAAATGAAATTTGGAAATATGTCCTTATAAATATAGGATATATAAATACATATATATGTATACTCACATATTGTAACTATCTTTAGCTGTGATGAAGTATGACCCCTTCATTCAATATTTCATTTATTTGACAATGTTACCATGAGGATCAAGAAGACCTATTTTTTCTTTGGAGTCAGCTGCTTTGTTTTATATTAACTTAAACTTGTTTTCTCTTAAATTATTCATAAAATGTCCTTATGAAAAAAAGTGTTCCATATATGACATAACTAAGTTGGTTAATTTCCAGTAAACAAATATATGCATATAATTTAAGAACACATTTTCCCACGTTAAAATATAGGCTGAAAAACAAAGGGCAGATGTAAAAATTTACCAATTGGATACTTTAAAATGATTGTAGTGCTCTCTCCCTTTTGTGTATTTAGGTGTTTGTGCATTGTACTGGGATTATGAAATAGATTTGCCAGTTAGATTGATCATTTTTCACTGTCTTACTCCTTTAGTGGATGATTCTGGGCTAGAGCCATCCAGAGTGAGTTAAACACAGTTAGTCTTAGGCCTTTTGGAAACTAAAGTGGTCCCTTAACCTTTTGAAGAGCTCACTATGAACTCAGAGTCACCTGGAATGATTGAAGCAATTGAATTATTGTTAGCTAATATTAGAAAAGGGAAAACAGGAGATTGAGTTTTGTTTAATGGCTAATGAGCCATCTAATGATTCAAATGCCACTCTAAAGCTAACTTCATTAAGACAGCATCTTGTTTTCATAAATGTCGTAGGGTAGCTGGACAATTATATATATTCAATTAATTTCAATGTTTCTTTCAAATAACAAAGCTTTCCAGCCAAATTCAAATATTCAAAAATGCCTCTTAGTCTTCTAAGTGTGCAAATAAATTTCTTAAGAACTGCATGAGAGAGGTGGACTCTGCATCTTTTTACTTACAAATCAAATTTTTGGATAATTTGAAAGTGGACTCAGCCATCAAATTAAATGCACTATTGAGTACATTTTCATTAGGAGATTTATTACCAGCTGCCTTGTTTAGTGTAGTTTTATTAAAATACTTCTGCAGCTTACATCTGAGTATTTGTAATTTAGATGCTTATTGGGCAGTCATAGACATTAAAATGTCCTTTTTATTTTTGATCCACAAGAGAGCATGGGTGTCTATTTTTAAGGGTATTAATGACAGGGAGGGGAATCTGGATAGCTTCTACACATCTGGGAAACCTGTGTACTGGTTTTTCAAATTGCTACCGAAATGGGTCTTTTGAATTTGGCCTGTGAGAGCTTGCTTCCTGAATTTGGCTTATTGTTTGTTTGGGAGAGCCAGAACCATGTAGTGCCAAACTCTCTGCTTTTGATCAGGTAATGCCCAGTAAATACTTGATAAATAAATGAATAAATCAATGAGTGTGATGTTATATCTTTTGGCCAGTATTCCCCCTTTTTAAAAAGTAGCATACAGATTTTTTTCCATATTTACATCATTATTTGTACGATAGGGATCTGTAAGTTGAATATCCAGTTATCTATATCACTGGATCACACTTGTTTGTGTTTGTGTTGTGTCTGTGTGTGTATCTGCATATGTATACAAATATGTATTTGGACCCAGAAGTAATGGGAAATCAGGAGGACTATATAAATTTTCAAACTTTCTGAAGTGCTGCATAAAATATGTGTTAATAGAGTCAGCTCCAGAGGGATGGGTTTTCACCAGCCACCTTCTATGTTATGTAGAAAGCTCTTTTCCCTTTACTTTTCTATTTTAAATCTATTCCCCTGCCTCAGCTGATTGAACCTTTCAGAAACATGCTAGGCAGAGAATCTCACCTCTCCTCTCAGCTTGGAAATAATAATGTCTTTACATTTTCATGCCCTTTTCTGAAATGCGAACCTTTCATTTATGCTTCACTCTCAATGGAAATAAATTGATTACCGTCATGGAATTGTGTTTCACCACAGACCTTTTGAAACAAAAAGTGGCTTTTCTGATGTGGTAAAGGAACAGGTAAGGGAACAGATTGTCCCAGATTTCTTTATGATCCAAGGACTCAGGGGCAAAGGAACTGTCTTATCATTACATGTTATTGAATCCTAAAGAATTATCAGGTTTCATTTCTTCCCTTTTGCTTGTTTTTCCCTGGAGCATTCCCAGACACCGTACCCTTGGCATTTAGTAATCACATAGCTCTCTCTGGGACCCCTCTTCATTGCTTCCTGATGTTTCTCTCATATTTTCCATCTCTATCTTTTTGCCGTAGGAAATGTTCTGCACCTCGCCTTCTGCTTCTTATATGTTTTTTAATTTCAGTTTTACCAGTCATTCTCTTAACTTCCAATTGCCTCTTACACTGGTTTTTCCTTTTTCACAACACTCTATCTCCCTCCCCAATATCCCTCATTTGTTCCTTTAGCATTGCATATACCTTTATTCAAACCCTTCATGAGAACCATGGAAAATTAATTCTGTTTTGAGTCAAATTATAGGTGCACTATATTTTTCATCTCTCCAAAAATTAGAGTTACATTTGAAAGTTCCCTTTTGACCTAGAAACTCTGTTTCTGATACTATTTGCTCTCCATAAATGTTTTCTTTTGTGTTGTAGCCTTCTTAATTCTTTCATTCTGTTAAATGGAAATCTTGTTTGATTAAAATGGCTACTAAAGGTTTTCTCTACCATTGGGTAAACCTGTTTGTATAGCCTCCGATGGGTCACCTGGGCTCCAGTTCCAGTCCACAGCAGTCCTTCCACACATCACAAGATGAATATTCCTTATGTACCCTGCTATATATATATATATATATATATATATATTTTTTTTTTTTTTTTTTTTTTTTTTTTTTAACGTGGGTACCAGGAGTCGACCTCAGGACCTTGCGCTTGCCAGCAAGCACTTGTGCTGCTGAGCGATATCACTGGCCTGTTTTTTCCTTTATGTGGGTACCGGGAGTCAAACTCAGGACCTCGTGCTTGCCAGGCAGGCGCTTATGCTGCTGAGCTATCTCACCAGCCCTACCCTGCTATATTTTATGGAAAAAATTTTTGTGGAAAAAGTCTTTTGTTTGGTGTTGAAAGTCTCTGACATCTGGACCTCAGATTTCCAATTGCACTGTTTCAACACATTCTGGACTTAGATATCACTCTCCCCTCAGCACACTTTTCTCCTCTCTGTTTCTACACCTGTCTACAAATGATTCAGTCATGTTCCTAACTTCCTTACTGTCTACTTTCTTAGGCAAATCTTAAGAAAGGCAAGAGGATTGCAAGTTTGAGACCAGACTGCGTACATAGCAAGACTCTATCTCAAAAGCACCCCCTTAAAAAATATGCTAGTTGCAGACCACCTGGTCTCTAATGTCTACACAATTACCTCTTTCCTCTTTATGTTTTCCCAGCCAGCAGGCTCTTTTTGCACAAGGTTGTGGGACTTTTGACTTGGGTCAAAATAAATGATATGATGAATCTGACCATCTCTTTTTATAATTTCCATCAACAGGCCATGTGTTTTGGGTTTCATATTCTGGACTGGAGATGGTGGAATGGTGCAGGGGTGTAGTACAAAGAGAAACTAGAGTGTCTGGCATGCACAGAGAGAGTTGATGGAATTCACAGTTGGATACCAGGATGGCATGTAGCTTGTGTGTATGTGTGACCTTTTGATAGTACTGTCTGGATTTTTATTATATTATAAACAGCCCCTTTATTCTCTGTCTTATTTGCAAACATGCCTAGAGGCTAGAATGTGATGACATATCTAATAAATAATATAAATATTAATTGTACAATAGTGAACCTAGCCACTCTTTTTCAGCTTGAAGTAATTAAAAAGAATATATATATATGTGTGTGTGTGTGTGTGTGTGTGTGTGTATGCAGAGAAAAATGTCAATGTCAATTACTAATTCTTTGAAACTAGAGATTTTGCATCTACTTTTTTGGCCATAGGTGAATTATTAACTTAGTTGGCTGTGGTGTGTTATCATGTGGTATTAGTATGGTGAGATTCTAGTTTAGATTCTAAACACTATAAATGCTAAAAGGCACTTAAACAATCTTTATAATCTATAATGTTCTAATGAGTATTCAGTAAAACACTAGTCACTTGATATAGTCTATTTCAAAAGAAAGTAATATTGCAGATTATACTCCCCTCTTAGAAGCCTGCCTTAATATAGTTAACTTTCTGTCAGATCCTTCAAGGAAAAAAACTGTGTCTTTAGATTATCCTAACCTTTCCCAAATCTGTTTAAATATGGACCATTTTCTTCAAGTAATGTCTGTTAAATGTTCTAGAACAATCTTGAGAAATGCTGTCTTGGCCCAGACCTTCATTTTAAAAATGAAAAACAAAGACCAAAGAAATGATCTGCCCCAGTTTGTTAGACAGTGAGTCTCTTATATGGTTTCACAAATCAAACATGATTATCTTGTACTGTACTTAAAGGAAGATACTCAGGAAAGGGAATTCTTTGTCTAATGGACTTTACCTAATAGCTTTTGTTGACTTGCTTTCTGATCTTTACTGCATTTTGCTTTTTAAAGAACTCTCTCTTTCCAGAGAGGATACTTACTAGTATTGCATATTGTGCAACCACATAGCACTATTATAATTATAATTTTCTTTCTTTTGAATCCATAAACTTTCTCTGTTCCTTCTAAAGCCTGCCTTTCTTTCATTCCCACCCCCACAACACTGCACTAACAGAAATGCCTCTGTCCCTTGTTCTTCTTCTTGAATATACCCCAGGTAACTAGGATGAGACCTTGCTTTTGGCTCCCAGAACCTATGCAAATTGCTGTGTGTTATAAAATGTTTCCAAATTCTCCTCAGAAATCTAAAGACTTCTGTGTAATCTGTTCCTGTAAAAAGAAGATTAACCAATATTAACTAATCTTTTCCCTCAGATGACAATTTTTTATCTCAGTGTTGGTAATACATCATTTAGTGTTGTTAATAACAGCTTACGGTGGTGCCATTTATTCACTGGTGTTATTAAATGCCCAAAGTGTTGTTCCTCAGGGTGTGCCTTATAGAGCAAAATTGTAGGTGTCATTTGCCAGTCTTCTGAAAGCTGCTACAGTGGCCACTAAGTACTCTAAGGTCTTTCAAGCAAGTGCACTCTTTTATTCCTTCTTGGGTTCACAGTACTGGTGAAGTCACTGTGGTTTAATCCAAAAAATATTGTCTACTCTGTCAAGATGTGTACTAGGATCTTGAGATAATTTCCTTTATTATTGGTCTTCTTTTTGTCCTCAGAGAGCTCTCATCCTGGTGAGGGAGACCAACTTCTATATGAATACAATTCTAAGTAGTAAGTGCTGTATTATACAGTGGGCAGAGTGCTATGGCCCAGTGAATAGTACATTGCAAAGGTGCTGCATTTTTAATAGTGTTCTAAAGGATAAGAAGGTAATGTTTCAGACAATGGGAGAGGATGAGTCTGTCTGTTATGGAGGACACAGACAGGACATGCCTTTACAGACCTGGTTTACAACATTATGGATTTCATGTCCTACAAAAAGCCTATGTGCCATAGCAGTGGTGGCATCTTGTCCTAAGAAGAATGCACCATGTAGGGACTTAATGACTTTCCATTGTACTCCTTGTGGCGAGAACAGCTGGGGTCCCACATACCAACATTGGCCCTTTTGAGTTCCTTTCTCATTATGAATCATGTGAAGCTCTTCTGTGGAGTATCCTGGTTCTAAGTCAAGATCTTGGAATGGAACTATGGATAGAGCTGTTGATAGGCCAGAATTATATTGGAGAGTGGATTGTTTGGCAGTGGAATCTGCCTTAGAATTACCCTGGGAAACAGGCTCCATAGAAGCTTGATGTCCCTTTCAGTGGACAGTTGCTACCTCACTTGGAATATTTATTGCCTCAAGGAGGTTGAGGATCTCTGGTGCATGTTTTACTGGAGACTGGCAACAGTCAAAAGTCCTCTTTGCAGATGGCTGCATATGCATGTAGGACCAGAAAGCCATATTTGGAGTCAGTACATACTGTATATTGAGCCCTAGGCAAATTGGAGAGCCTGGGTGAGGGCAACAAATTCTGTCTTTTGGGCAGAAGTCCCAGGGGGAAATACTCTTGCTCCAATGATCTGGGTGGGGCTGACTATGGCATAACCTGCCCTCCTAATGCCATCCTTTATGAAACTGCTGCCATCAGTGAACCGTGTTCTAGATGGCCCCATTAATGGCTGGTCCCTCAGATCAGCACAGCTGGCATAATTTTGGGCAATGGTCTGTTCACACTTATGTTCTGTCTGTTGGGTGGGAGGAGTGTGGCCAAGTTTAAAACAGTGCAAGAGTGAAGAGAAACATCTGGGTTTTCAGTAAGAATGGTGTCTTAGTTACTTTTCTCTCACTGCTGAGACAAAATACCCAATACCCAAAGTTAAAGGAGGAAAGGTTTATTTAGCTCACAGTTTGTAGAGGGTTCAGTCCATAATTGGCTGAATCCAAGGCAGGGTTGCTTTGTAGAGGAGAAGCTGTTTATGGTGGGCAGAACGTAGCAAAGCAACAATGGGTGATCACAGCTCTTTCTATCCCTTATATTTAATCCAGAGCAGGTAGCACTCACACCCTTAATCCTAGTGCCCTTGATCCTAGTGTTGCTCTATGAATCATTCCCATTGTCACACACTCTAGATCCAGCCACCTCTGAAAAAGCCCCACCTCTAACTGCATGAGGCTTTGGGGGGACATCTAGACACAACCCATAACAAATGGCCTGATATTTAGTGAGCCTTTCTCCAGTCATCAACAAATATCCTTTGAGTTCTAACAGAGGCTTAACTTGGTGTGGGGTTAGAATTAAGAGCTTTTGTCCTAAAGTTATCTTAGAAGCTTGCTGGACTAAGAGTGTCCTTTATTGTTCACAGGCAGGCAGGCCATCCTGTGATACTCCACCCAGTCACTTGGAAAAGTAGGCAACTGGTTGGTTTTCCAAGTTGAGTTAGTACTAACTCAAGTATTAACATTGAGTTAGTACTCCCCTGGCTATTCCCTCTCTCTCAGCCACAAAATGAGAAAAAGGCTTAGGTTAGGCTTGGGATTCCTAATGTTGGGGCATATACCAATAGCACTCATGTACACAAATAACAAACTGACTGAGAGGGAAATTATGGAAACAACACCTTTCACAGTAGCATCCCAAAAAATGAAATACCTAGGAATCAATCTAACAAAGGAAATGAAAGACCTTTACATTGAAAACTATGGTACTCTGAAAAAGGAGATTGAAGAGGATATCAGAAAATGGAAAGATATCCCTTGTTCTTGGGTAGGAAGAACCAATATAGTGAAAATGCCCAGGGCTGGTGATATGGCTCAGCGGCATAAGCACCTACGTGGCAAGCACAAGGTCCTGGGTTCGACTCCCGGTACCCACATAAAGGAAACAAAGGGCTGGTGATATCGTTCAGCAGCACAAGTGCTTGCTGGCAAGTGCGAGGTCCTGAGTTTGACTCCCGGTACCCACATAAAAGAAAAAGAAAATGGCCATACTTCCAAAATTGTTATACAGGTTTAATGCAATCCTGATCAAAATTATGATAGCATATCTCACAGAACTAGAGAAAATAATCATAAAATTCATATGGAATGAGAAGAGACCTAGAATGGCAAAAGCAATGCTGGGCAACAAAGTCAAGGCAGGGGGCATCACAATCCCTAACTTAAAATTATATTACACAGCTACTGTGATAAAAGCAGCATGGTACTGGCAAACAAAACAAAACGAAACATAACGAAACAAACAGACCCAAGGATCCATGGAAAAGATTAGAGGATACAGAAACAACTCTGAATATACTCAGCCACCTTATCTTTGATAAAGGAGCCAAGCAAGTTCACTGGAAGAAAGATAGCCTCTTTAATAAATGGGGCTGGAAAAACTGGCTTTCTACATGCCAAAGATTAAAACTAGACCCATATCTTTCACCATTCATTAAACTAAAATCGAAATGGATCAAAGATCTAAATATTAAAACAGAAACACCAAATCTGATGGAAGATAGAATAGGTAGAACTCTTGAAGACATAGATATAGGCAAAACTTTATGAATAAAACCCTGATCACACAGGAACTATCACAAAGAATCAACAACTAGGATCTTGTCTTACTAAAAAGCTTATGCAGGGCCGTTAATACAGCTCAGCGGCATAAATGCCTGCCTGGCAAGCACGAGGTCCTGAGTTCGACTCCTGCTACCCATGTAAAAAAAAAAAGCTTATGCACAGTAAAAGAAACCACCAATAGAGTAAAGAGACAACCCACAGTGTGGGAAAAAAATTTTGCCAGCTGTTCCTCAAAGAACTAATATCTAGAATATACAGAGAACTAAAAAAAAGACCCCCCATATTTAAAGACCCAATCCAAAAATGGGCATCTGAAATGAATAGACACTTCTCAGATGAAGAAGTAGAAATGGCAAATAAATATATGAAAAATGTTTAACATCACTGGTCATTTGAGAGATGCAAATTAAAACAATGCTGGGATTCCATCTCACTCCAGAAAGAATGGCTATTATCAAGAAATCAACCAATAACAAATACTGGTGAGGCTGTGGGGAAAAAGGAACATTTCTCCACTGTTGGTGGGAGTTTATACTGGTGCAACCACTGTGGAAATCAGTGTGGAGATTCCTCAAAAAACTAAAACTAGAGGTTCCATTTGATCCAGCTATTCCCTTTCTTGATATCTTCCCCCCAAATTATAAGCATCATACCACAGCAATATATGCACACCCACTTTATAGCAGCACAGTTTGTAATAGCTAAATCTTAGAAATAGCCCAAATACCCATCAACCTATGAATGGATAAAGAAGATGTGGTTTTTTTTATACAATGGAATACTACTCTGCCATAAAGAAAGATAAGCTTGAGACATTCTTAGCTAACTGGATGCACCTAAAGACCATAATGTTAAGTGAAATAAATCAGACACACATGTTCAAATATCACATGGTTTCTCTGGTGTCAGAAGTCAAAAGTGTAAATAAGAACCAAAATATATAACAGATATTGGGAAATGGGAAGAAATTGTTGAAATGAGAAGTGGAATGGGGTGGGGGGAGGAAGGGACAAGAAAAAAATAGAATAGAAGGAAAAAATGGAAACAAAGCTTTTGTAAATAAAGAGGGGAAGGGGGGGTTGAAGGGAGGGGAGGGGAATGGGAGACAATAAGAAGGTATCTTTGAGATCAAGGACAGAGAACCATTTAGTGTCTCTTTGGATCTGTGCTAAAAGGGTGTATAGATCTGCTAGTAATGGGTTAATAAGTACCAGTGCCTCATTGATGGTTCTAAGATCTTGTACTAAGTGATATTCTTCTGATGGCTTGATTATTGGTAAAATGGGTATATTGCATGAGGACTGGCATGACACCAGTAATCCTATAGCCAAAAACTTATCAATAATGGGCTTTAACCCCAGTCTAGCTTCTTTCTTAAGGAAATACTGTCTTCTTTTGTGAGGATATGCATCAAGGTCTTTTAGCTGAATCACTACTGGAGTGGCCATGGTATCCCTCTCTGGGGTGCTGTCATACCATGCTTGGTTCTACTCTGGGCAGAGACATCGGGCTCTGTAGGATCAGATTGGGTGGGTCCCTAGAAATGAGGACATGGGTTGCCAGAGGTTTCAGTACCAGAGTAGCCCTGAGTAGGAAGAGTATATCTCTTCCAATTATTGGTATGGGGCACTCCAGTGTCACCATGAAGGCACCTTGGAAAAGGAAATCTTCCAAATGGCAGTTTAGTAGGGGTAAAGATAGCTGTCTAGTTAACTCCCTTAAAGACCAAAACAAATTTAGAATGGGATGAAATCTCACCCCAATAAGAAAATAGAACTGAGTAAGTTGTGCCAGTTTTACAGAGGAATATAATTTGTTTGCCAGCTACATCTAAAGTTACTTGAGGCTCCTGTGAAGTAATTGTGACACTGTTGTGCACTAGCCTTGAAGGCTGCCTCAGACACCATCACCATTCACTGTCTAGTTCTTTTTCCTTGCTTCCATGGTGAGGGTTGACCTCATCCCTGTCTGGGAAAGAGGGCAGTCTCTCTTCCAATGCCAAGGGTCTTTTCCATGTTCTGACAGGTCTGACAAGGGCGAGGTGGCTTCTGAGGGCATTCCTTCGCCAAGTGCCCTGTTTGCTTGCATTTGAAGCTTTTCAACTTGTTTCCATCACTCTTTGGATTACTTTGAATTCCCCTAGAGTTGCAGGCTTTGTCATGAGCCTTATCAAATAAAGCAAACATGGCTTTAGCCTGACTCCTTTCCTTATCCAGTTCTTGTTTGTCCTCTACTTCATCACGGTTATTGAACACTGAATAAGCATTATCAACCAATTGGCTTATTTTGTTTGTGAGCCCAGTTGGAGTTTTTGGAGCTTTTTCCTAATATCTGGAGATGACTAGCTAATAAAGTTATGCCTTAGGATAATTTGACCTTCTCTAGACTCAGAGTCTAAATTAGTTTATTCACAGAGTGCCTCTTCTAGCCAAAGCTGAAAAGCAACTGGGTTCTCACTGAGGATCTGACTAATGGACCTGAACCTTAATTCACAGGTTTGGGCATCCCTTGTCACATGCCAGCTAAAGTGGCCTTGATGTATATCTTTTGTTTGGCTTCTCTACCCCCTGTGTTATAATCCCACTCGGGCCCCTCTTGGGACCCAAATAATGCAGCAGTTGGCTGGTTACTAGAGGATGAAGCTGCAAAGGCTTCATCACTGTCCTTTGTGGCCTTTATAATCCTTTTTCTCTCTATTGTGGTGGAACAAGAGACAAGGATGAATTGGACATATTGCCAGGTTGAATCAAAAGCCATTGTTAGGGTATGGAAATGGTCAGTAAACTTTTCAGGATCCTCAGAGAATCTACTCAATTCTTCCTTGCACTGCTGAATACCTGTAACTGGAAAAGGAACTAGTACCCGGACTGTATCATCAGTGTTTGCCACTTCTCAAAGGGGTAGGGCACTGGTGGGCTTGGATGTTGAGTTCTCTGAATCTGGGGCTCTATGGTAAGTAGACCCAAACCTAGTATGGAGCAGGCTCAGGAGATGGCCTTTATTTCCTGAGGGTACTGACTGAGCAGGTTGCTGAGCTGGCCTCTGGGCAGAGGAACTGACAGGATGGAGTCCTCTGCAGCACCAGCTCCTGAGGGTTGATGACTTCTTGGGTAAAGATCAGGCCTGGTAGAGGGCCATAAAGGCTCGAACATAAGGCACCTCTGATTATTTTCCCTGTTCCTTACAGTAGAGATATAGTTGAAATATGGCATTATATTTCAGACTGCCAAGGAGTGGCCACCTCTTATTTCCCCAAGTGGATACATTTGCCATTTTTTACTGCACAAGAATATAAGATGATCTCTTTGAAAGGTCTTAGTGTGGAGCTCATTCCAATGGTTAAGAAGACATCTGAGTGGGGACTTAGAAAGAATAGATGAGTTTGTTCCTATCTGCAAATAGGAAGAGTAAAAATTAGGTTCTAGGATTCTGTCAGGCCTGTGCCTGGGTCAGCCTCCAATAGCAGGGACCTGACAGGGCCTCTTTTGATAACCTGAGCCTTTCAGCCCCAGGGGCATGGCCTCGTAAGGCTGAATTTCTTGTGATCTAGCAGACCTGTCACTGGGTCAGTCCCCATTAATGGGGACTTGCCAGGGAATTTCCTCATAGCCTATGCTGCTCTCACCTCAGAAATCCCTTAGCAGAGCTAAACCCTTTGGGGCTGGATGTCTCCAGCCTTAAGTGAGGACTGGTGCTACTTGCTTTGGACCCACTGAATTTCCCCCTATAAACACAACTTATTGTTCAGTTGAAGATCTCAGAACTGGGATGCCATACTGGCTGGATGCCCCTTAGCCAATTAAAAAGGGAATAGGACCCATCCCTAGAGAAAACTCAATGCACTAGATCAAGCCACAAAGCATACACATCTGGTGACAAAATCTCAAAATAAAAGTCAGGCATTGTGTAAATTCAATCAGCAAATACAGGTTACACATCTTTTCAGACAGCAGCATAAACTTTAAGCCACAGTTATCACAGTGAAAGCAAAACTGAGTAAAAAGGAGAGCAAATCAATGTCAGCAAGCTACCCCAGGAAGCAACAGCTTTAGGCAGGTTTTAGGACCCAGAGGGGATGAGTCAGCACCTCTGCTTAGCTGGCACCTGCCATCAGCCAATGCTCAGAAGTGGTGACGGGAGGTTTAAAAGGGACAAAATTTTCTCTTCCCATGCAGGAAGACACAGAACCTCTTAAACCTGTTTTCTGAATTATCCAGAACCAACAATTAAACAAATAGAACACTCTGATAGCCAAAAGCCTGAGGGGGGAGAAGGGGTCAGAAAAGGAGAAGGAAAATGACCAAAACCTGTGGAAAGGAAGCACTTATTGTGAGCCCATGACCACTGGGAAGCACGAAAACCCTTGGCACTAAACAAAGATCTGCCCAAGTCCACGGCAAGTTACCAGGTACTCCACAGGGAAAAGCAACATTTCAGGTGAGCCAGGTCCTTGTCTCCTGATCATCTGCTGTGGGTGGCTACGCCAAAGCATTTGCGTATAGGCACCCTGCCCCTCTGCTCCGCTCAGCTTATGGCCATCCCCACAGAAGCCTGTGTCACAGCCTCCAAGATAAACTTTCTACATTGTGTGGGTCTACAGCAGGATATTGGCTCAACTGATGGGCAGGGTCCTCCCTTCTTGCATAAGGACAGAAGCCTTTGCCCCACAAGTCTTTTCCATGTGGCAACTGGTCTGCTTCTCCTCTCAGGAATCCATTCTTCACTCAGAGAGGGGAAGAGAGAGAGGGTCTCCTAGAGAGTGGGGGTTACCATTCTTGGTGGCTGTGTTGTCTGGTTTCCCCCTTCTGCTGAGGTCTCCAAAGGTCTGTGGGCTGCTGATGCCTGTGATGACTGGTGAGGTCTCTGGGTCACTGTGCAATAAAGTCCCTTGGTTCGTTGTCCAGTGATGTCTCCTGAGGTTTGGTAATGTCCTCCTGGCTGGCTCAACAAATGTTACAGTTGAATGGCCCTATCACAGTCCAGGTTCTTGTGTGCCATGCGGAAAGAATTGCCAAGCGTACACCCAGTAGTAAGTAGTAAGGAGCTATGTTTATTGAAGATCACGGGGAAGGTACCAACAGCAACAGGAAAGGGGAAAAAAAGAAAAAGAAAGGGCTGATAAGCCAGGCGCTCAGAATTTAAAGGCCAAACATCTCTGCTTTTGGTGTCTCCCACTGACTCTCTCTCACTGGCACCTAGGGCATGGCAAGTTCCTAGGCTTTCGTCATGTTATTTTTTATTTCTCTTAGGGTAATGAAAGCACGAATAACCATAGGGTGCTGTTTACAGTAAAATGGAGGGAAAGGAGTGATTCTCTCAGCTCCTTTGTTTTTCTAACTGTATAACATCCTCGCTTGGTTTTTTTCCTACTCCAACACTCTTGTCCCCAACTTAGACACAGTCTCAGAGTATATTGTACCTGGAAGTGTATTACTGACAGATACAACATCACCATTTTCTTCTAGAGTATTAAAGTTCTGATATTTTTTTTCCTTGATATGATTATTGCTGCCACTTCTTTAGTGATTATCATATTTATAGGCCCATGTTTGTGTTGAACACCTCTTATTTCTTTATTTCTGTTTATTTTATTTGTAATCCTCACTGGAACCCCATGTAACATCACTCCCAAAACTTATCTGCATATAGAAATCACCTGGGGAGCTTCATAAACTACTGATGTATGTGCTGCACCCCTCCCACTGTGACTTAATTGATGGGAGGTGTAGTTCAGCATTTGGAATTTTCAGAAGACCCCCAGGCAGCAGTAAAAATGTTCTGAAGATAGTTTTAGTGATGGTTGTACAACTGGGTGAACAGATTAAAAACCATCCATTGTATACTTTAAATGAGTAAATGTATGGTACATGAATTATACCTCAATATAGGTGTTAAATTTGGAAAGAATCTTAGGTGACTAATTTGGAAAGCATTCTCATGCTCTCCAAACCGAGACCTACAGACACCAATTCACTTGCCGAAAGTCTTACATCTAGGCAGATCAAATAAGAATCCATGCAGCCTAACACTAGAGTGTATGTTCATATCAACTACATCTTCCTATTGTTTTCAAATATGAAGTTGATCATGCTGACCCATTACTCCTTAGGCATACCAGGAGGATCAAAATTACAGTGAATGTTTAAATAAAAAATTTGTTACAGTAAAATACAAATTTCTCTTAATTGCCCTCAAAATGCTCTCCCTTACGTTGAACACACCCATTTTTCCTGGCAGTGTGGCTTTTACTATAGTAAGGTTCTAAAAAAATGTTTTTAAACATTTAATATATTTTTGATCACCTTTTTAAGCTTGGAGAATTCTTTCATCTTTCCCCACTTTCTCACTGTGGCATGTTATGTAAACAGTAGATATAATTTGCATAATAATTGGCTTTAGAATAAAATAAAGGAATTTGTCCCTTTGGGGATAAAATCCTTGTGCTCAGTTGCTTTCTCATGGTACTGATATGAAGGAGCCAGCTCCTTCAGTAGCCAGGAGGAATTCTTAGAAGCACATATAAAGAGGGAAATGCTGGTATCAAAGCTATAAATTCAGAAGCAACTGTTCCACATCCTGGAACCTGAAAATAGAATTCTATTTAAAAGATACTGCCTGGAATGTTACCTTGCTCTTTGTCAGCCCTCTGCTGAATTTGGGTATAAAACATACATAAAAAATAATTCAGCCATAA
Source organism: Erethizon dorsatum (assembly GCA_028451465.1). Lineage (NCBI taxonomy): Eukaryota > Metazoa > Chordata > Mammalia > Rodentia > Erethizontidae > Erethizon > Erethizon dorsatum. The sequence continues at coordinate 91,411,391 of CM051825.1, read as the reverse complement.
TAAGATGCTTGAGTTTGAGCCAGAAAACAGATGAGAATAAAAGTCAGGCCAGTGGTGATTGGAAGGCCTGGTTTTACCAGTCCTAGCAAGACACAAAAAGCAAGACTTGTGAAAAGGAAAGCGTGAATCCCTATCATGAGAATTGTCATGTGTGTGTGTATGCATGTGTTTTTTTTTATTTTTCTAGAAAGAGTTCTCAACGTGGAAATCTCTCAACGCATCATGGTGACTTTTCCAAAAGAAATGCTTTGTCTGTTACATGTAAATATGATTGCTGCTGACCTTGGAATGGCTTCGCCATCTATGTGTGCTCATTTATGAATAAAGATCAAGTTCAAAAAGAGGAGCTCAATTTAGAGCTGAAGCAGAACTCATTAACAGTGGCCTTTCTAGAGGTTTAAGTTGACTTCTAGGGGCAACTTTTTAAATTTTGCTTTAGTAGTTAGTTAGATGCCAACTATTTCTTGAAATGTTGAGAAGCCTACTTATTTTCAAAGTATTTCTGTTGCCAAACATTGTATGAGTATGTTATCTTGAATATTCAGGTTTTAATTTTTAAACCTGAAATTTTCTGTATTTGCCTAAAATATTTGCCTGAATTTATGTTTGTTTTGTTTGAAAATTAATATTAATTTCCATTTTCTGAAATCATTGAAATACATTGCTTTGATATTTTTCTTTTCAAGGAAGAATAGGTTAGAATCCAAATAATGAAGAATACAGAAGTAGGAACTGGATATTATGGTATTTCCCTCTAATTGAAAGAACTGTTTATGAATTGTTATTCTATATTTATAATGAGCCCAGCTGGCTTCACCCATAGGGCCCTGTGGTGACATGGGTAGTTTTGTGCCTACCTACATGCCCCATACAGTACTCATTGGTTTTTTAATATTCTACTTCCCACCACTTTCCTAAGTGTTTCTCCATATTTCCATCCATCAGTAGGTCTTACTAGCTTTTCTTCCAAAATATATCCAGAATACGACAACTTCTCTCTCTACCCCCTGCCACCTCACTAATTCAGGTTTTTCCCAATTATCCCTTGCTCACCTCTGTGGTCCTCTGTGTAGGCTTCTTGCAGTCTTACTTAGCTATAGTCCATTTTCCACAAAGCACCCAGAGTTATATCTTCACGATATCCACTAGGTCATATCGCCCCCCCCCCTTTTTAAGCCTTTTTCCCTCTCCTCCCTCCCATCTCCCTCTATCTCTTGGTCCCCTTCTCTTATGCAAAAGATCTATTTCCCTATTGCCTATTTTCTTTTATTTTGCGCTATAATTTATTTATATTTTGGGTTTCTCACATAAGAGAAATCACATGATATTAAACTTGTATCTATTTATCCCTTTCCTAAAAATTTCCAAAGTTTACCAATTTATAATTTGAATAGCTTAGGCTTTTATTCATTCCTCTTTATTTAATTCAGATGTCAGCTCAGGCTACATTAGGGCCTTTATATTCTTCCTCTGAGGGCCTCTCCAAAGTAGCAACCCTCTACCTTGCCCTGTTCTCAAACTTCTCAAATAAATTGTGAAGTAAATAAAGGAATGAATGGGTGGTAGAGGCCATGCCTAGTAGACATGGATCTAGGTCTTAGATAAAATGATTAGCTTGGGTTTATCAAACTCTTAGCGTAATATGGATTATCTAGGTACCAGGTTAATACGGTTTCTGAGCAAATAGGACTGAGAATGGGCCAAAAATTTAAGTTCCTATCAATCTCAAGCAGATGCTGAAAGTGTGGGTCCTCAAACCATACTTTGAATATTATAGGCTGTCTGGCCTTGAACCCTCCATTTGGACCAACTAACTTCCTCTCCTCATACTAAAGCCAGATTCCTCTGAAAACCTTGGTGTAGGGAAAAGTGAACCACCCTGACTAACACCCTGCCTGGATAGCTGACTTCTTAACTCCCTGGGGTCTCAAATCAGAATTTCTTTCTCAGAAGAGAAAGAGACCATCTTACCTCAAAACAATTCCATTGCCACCTACCATTCCCAACCCATTATCCCATGGTACCTTTGCTCAGCTCTCTTAACTGTTTGAAAATCTTACTATTTCAATTGTCCTTTTTCCTCTGGATCAGAGAATAGAACCAGTGTATTTTGTTCATGGCCACCTCCCTGTTACTATAAGAACAGTGCTTAAAGTAAATAGATAATGAATAAAGTAATATACAATTTATCATGAGTTCCATGATGATGGAGCCATTTCTTTCTTGTTATTCGTTGTATCTCTTAACCACTAACACTGGGTCTGGTACATGGTAGATGTTGCATAAATAAATGAGAGCTCAAGCTAATGGTAAGGGAAGCATATGCTACAGTAATATTTTATCAAGCTACTGTACGTCTTGATCTTGGCAGATGCTACTTTACCTATGGATAGTTAGGATCATCTCCTTACTTTACTAATGTTTTTTAATTAATTGAGGCTATTTTCCAGACTCCTATAATTTGAGCAGTAAAAAGTAGAATGTGTTTTGAGATTAAGCAGTAAGTAGCAGTCCTTTCATTTTATTTCATTTTTGCAGAGTTTATTGGCAAAAGGATGCTGAAGGCTGCAGCCTTAAATAGGAAGCCATTGTGCAGACACATCTGAGTGTAGGAACAAACATTCCCGAGGGAGAATGGACCATCAGTTCCTCTAGCTATAGCTCTCATTTTTATTTGAATGGTCAGAACTACAAATTACAGCCCCTGAATTGTCTTTTCAAGTCATATTGGATAATGGCCTGATCCTTTTTGTTCACCTCTGTAGGAAGAATTGGGCTATTCATTTGTCCTCTGCCCAAATGACTACTGCAGATTTGTTCATTTTGACATCTTTGGTAGGGATTGTGGTTTTTTCTTTTCTTCCCAACATCTGATGCCAGGAAAAATGGCTCATTCTTTGACTAGATCTTTTTCTATCAATGGCACCATGTGAGGACTCCACTTCTGTAACTTGGCTGAAACTGGTTTAATCAGAGAAGGGAAGAAATCAGAAGAAATGAACTGAATTGTGTTCACAAGAATGTGTTTTAGTTCATGTGCTTTGGAAGACTAGCTGCTTAGTGTTGGGTATTGGCTTTCTTCTTTGTTTCCAAAATGAGATTGGCTGTTATATAAATCCTGCCTTAGCAGCTGTCTCGTTGACATTTCATGCCTATCCAGATATCAGTGCTTTAGGCCATTCTATTGTATTGATTCAATTGGGTTTACGAAAGTAGGCCTTTGTGGGATGCTTTAAACAGATCTTAAATACTAGAGATAGAAATAAAGAAAAGTGCAATGGATGAATCTATTAATCATTCAATTGATTTTTAGGGTACATACCATTTACCTGGCACTGTGTTAGCTGTTATTGCTATGAGAATGATATATGAAAATCTTATTCCTCTCTTAAGGAGGTAGTTTTCTCTCTTATGTCTGGCTTTTTGTTCCTCCCCACTTCCTTCCATCCCTCTCTCATCCACACATACTTCTATCAGGAGAGGTAGGAACTACCTGGCATGGTGACAACCTGGTGTCTACTCGGCCATGGCCCACACACTTGTTGGAAAAAGTTGATCACTTAAAAGTAGTGAAGTGGCTCCACCCTATCCTTTTTCTCTTAGAGGATGCCTGCAGCTGTGAAGCCACCAGTCTATGTATGGTAAGGCCTGCCCAATTCTTCCTAGTTGTCCTTTTCAACCTGGGACTAAGGGACAGACTAATGCTATGGATCAGGGGGCTTTACTGCAGCAAGGGAGCAGGAAGACCCATTTTGCTTTCTGGCTTGATCCAAGTTATTTAGTTTACTTGGATATTTTCTAGAGACTATAAGAATTGCCCAGCTATTCATAAAGCTGTTTTTGCCTCCTGTGTGGCTGCTTAAGTCAGCTTAGGGAGGAGAAGCTGATAGACAACTCTGGTCCCAGAGAGCATTACCTGCATTCAAGGAAATTACAGTGTGGTGTATGAGATGGAGAAGCAAATGTGTACTTACTGTTCGTGTGAGAGGGACCCTGTTAAGAATACATCCTGGGTACTGTAAATAAGAATGGTAGGATAGGCACTTTTACATATGGTATTAACCTAATTGGTTAAGACCTCATTCCTGTGCAATAGATTACATTATTGATGTTGGTGATAAGGGAGGAAAATTGCTCCAAAAGGAAGCTACAATTATTTGTATACTTGTTTGTGTCCTTATAAACTGTGTACAGTTTCCCCATCAGAGCATAGAGGTTCACACTTTAATTTTGGTATTATTAACTGTGATTTGGAACCTTTGAGAGCTGTTGTCCAGAAACAACTTTACTTGACATGCCAAACATAGAACTATGACCTGTCCCCAGGAGCCCGGCATGACAGAAAAGGGAAGAAAAGACCTCAAGCCATGATAAAACAGACGGTTGCCATGGCCACCAGCAAAGGACAATTCCAACATATTAGCAGTAGATTTAAGCAATAGGAGGGTTTGAAAAACAATTGGGTTTGTTTAACAGTGTTTGTAGGATGATTTCTTAAAGAAATGGCATAAGTGCCCGAGAGAGGGACATGCTTTCTCTCATGTTCTAGAGCTGAGAGATTAAAACACAGAGGTTTCCCACTCTTTTAATGGGTCAGTGGAGAAAGCAAGATGGATGTCAGCAAGTGCTTGGTAGGTAAGTGAACATTTTTGAGGATCCAAGCATTACACTGGCCATTGAAAGCGCAGCAGCAATTCAAGTGGAAACATCCATAAAGAGGTAACAAAACCTTAATAAATGAGAGACTACCAAAAAAATGTATTTAACCAAGTGAAAGGCAGGTGGGGGAAATCTCCACACAGCAACCAGAGAAAAATGTCATTCAGGGAATTTAGCTATAACTGAGTGTTCCGCATTAAATGTATGCTTCATTTGACAGTGACCCTTTTTTCCCTAATCCTTTCTAAATGCACCCTCAAAATGAGTTAATTGTTTTTTTTTTTTTGCTTTGTGCTGAATTTCATAGAAATAAGTGCCCCAAGGGAAATTTTAATTGTCTCTTCATTTTTTCTCATATTAATTCCCCATAGAGTTAAAAATTAATACTACTGTGGATTTACAGAATTTTTCTAATTACTAAGAAGCTTGACATTTACTAATATAAAACTATGAATAAACCCATTAATTTAAAAATTATGTCACAATCAGAATGTTCTCATGGAAGCTGGAAGCCCAGAGAAAAATGTGGTCTTTAGATATTTATTAACAAGGTGATTAGTCAGAAGATTACCATAGAACATGTTATTTCAATGCTAGAAGTTTATTATTCATGTTCCTAATTGAAAGAGCTGCAATTCTAGAAGATACATGTGTTATCATATCTTTATCCTGAAATAGATGGAGCCATTTCAGGGCTATCTTGAAAGGTTTCCCTGGATCATTAGTCTAAAGTCTAGTACTAGAATGAAAAATAGGTTTTGCTTATTGCATGGCCACTCCAATTGATTGGTAATGACTATCTGGAAAGCTCTGTTAGGTCCCTGCAGGAAAACATGACATAGTTGATTAGTGATGTCTCTCAGGGGTGGAGGAAGAGGAAGCTCTGGCAGGAATGCCAGATTTTAGCCCTGAAGAAATCAGGCAGTGAGAAAACCAAGCAACTTTTACTCTTCAGTGAGGTTTAGAGCTCCTGGAATCTGCAAGTAGCAGGGAAAATGTTGTTCTTAGACTGTGAGGTAGGAGTAAATAATGCTGTCCTAGAACTCTGAAAGGCATGCTGTGCAAAACTCTGACCTGAGCCTTGAAACAACTTCCTGTGGCCATGTGTGTATCAGGCAGGGAGAAGCAGGTCAGCAGATGACAAGAGAGTGGTTGAGAGTATTGCTTCCCCGTTAGAGAACAGAACAGGGCAGGGTCTGGAGTGCATACCTCCGTCTTGTTAGCAGAAAGTCTGTGTGCTGCTTCTCGCAGACTGCTCTTACACACAAAGGCTAGGACTACAAAGACCAGAGTTAAGCTGTGCCCACAAAGGCTGTGTCCCGGCAGGACTTTTGGAATAGGGGTGAGCTAAACAAGATCACTTAAAAATGGGATGAAACTTTTTCAGAGGACATTTTTTTAAAAAAAAAATGCTTGTTTGGAAAAGGAGTGGCCCTTCTTCATATTTGTTATTAAACCAAGATTCAAATGTATAGGTTACTAAAAGCTGCCATTTGGAATAGTATTTTAAAAGCGAGAGCTTTTAAGGCTATAAATCTCAGAGAGTCTATGCTGGGGAAAACGCTTTGTTGTTTTGCTTAGACTCAAAATCCATTTTTCAACAATACAAATACACTTAATTAGTGATTGCTTGTCAGCCTTTTATTATGTTGTGCTTCTCAGCCCACTTGGCAATGAGAGTTGCCATAAATTACCCTTAGCAACAGCATATAGTCAAAGCAGAGTTGCTCCCAACTTACGTGCTTTTCTAATGTCGTGGGTAGACCAGGAAGGCAAATGAGGCAGAACTACGTTGGAAGCAAAAGCAGACTTGAGCATGCTCCTGGCCTACCCATTTTACCCTGTGAGACCTGCATGGCCACGCTGTGGGTTCTGAGTAAACTCTTTATATCAGTGGAGAATCAGATGGACTGACTCTGTGGGCAGCAGCATTGCACACTTGAGAATTAATTCCTTTACTGACATCCTGTCTTCTTTTCTTGTTCTTCCTGTTACTTCTTCTCACCCACCTGTAAGAAGACATTTGGAGTGATTGTTTGCTTTAGAAAAGTACGGCATGAGATGCAGCGTGGGCAGTAGATCTTTCTTAGACTGCTGAAAGTAGAGAACAGACCAGTGTCACATACCCTCAGGACAAATCTCAGGACCATTACTTCCTGTGTGAATTTGGGCAAGTGACTTAAACTCTCACTGCTTTGTTCTGTAAAATCAAGATGATAAAAATACCTCACAAGGCTATTGTGAGGATTTAGGTATTTACATAAATTATTTAGCATAATTCCTTGCCTACAGGAGTGGCTATGAGAATATTAGCTGTAACCATTAATAGAATTAACAAATACTGATTCTAAATTGCTGCAAGATTTTTCTGTCTTTATATCATGGTATCAGTGAAAGGTGTCTTTGCCAGCATCATTATAAATGCTGAGCCCCCCACCCCAGGTACTGTTTTCAGGAATGACTCCTCTTAGCTTTATAAAATTGAAAAAAGGAGACATTCTTATTCCTGAACAAGTAATTCCTAGACTGTATTCAACATGGTGATCTTTGTGGATATGAAAAAGCAGCTACAGGGGACACTCACTGGGTTATACACCTTGAAGATGTCACTGCTTCTCATTTCTGTCATGACCCTTTGTCACCTTTATGGTGTGGCCATTCTACAATACCCACTCCAAGTCCTTATTTCTTTTTGCCCTTTTCTAAGCAGTCTTAGTGGACACTTGGGTTTACCGAGAAGAGCTTTGAACTCTTAGCTAATGAGGAGTGATCTTGACATCACTTGACTTCAATGGGTTTTGTTTTCCTCCAAGTCTGTTATACAGACTGTTGGTATTTAAATGAATTGACTGCAGATCCAGTGCCTAAGATGGGCCCTAGCACATATGAGTATCCCATCAGTGCTCAGCTGTCATTTTTGGTGCAAGGCTCTTGCTGCTAAAAAAGGATATGGAGTCCAAGAAGAGATGTTGTTGAGTCAGTCTCATTTTCCATTAACTGTAAAGACATCTTTGTCATCATTTCTGAGGGGTGGGGAAGCTCAATTTTCATCCTTTGTATTTTTGTCTCCTATGAATCTCAGCCTGTCTTTCCTGGGTGTTCAGAAAACTTTATAGATGTCAATTAATATTTGTCCAGCACCTTTTGAGTTGAGGCAATATGCTGACCATGGTGGGAATGCGAGAGGTCTGTGTGAAGACAGATCACTGAAATGGCTGTGAGAGACTCATTTTTCTTTCGAGGTCAGGAGGAGATCAAAATAGCAGTAAGAAAATGACCAATTAGCATTTCCTCTGAGAACTCTCAGCTCCAAAAAGCCCTTATACAAGTGAAGAGGAGGACAAAGAAGAATGAAACAGAATGGTATTATTATGAGGGAGGTAATAGACAGTATGTAAATGAGTACGACCACACAGGAAAGCTGTTTTGAGGCAGTGTGAATCATAAGACCAAAGTGAATGCATAATAGCCACCCTGCAAACTCCTGTTCTCCTGCAGATGCTTGCCTGGAGACAGGACCATCCCTCCTGGCCTGAACAATGGAGTCATGTGATGGGATTCAGGTGTGGGGCCCAGTTTGCAATCTGGTTAGTGTTCAATGATGTGCTTTGGTAGGCAGCCAGAGCCTCATTACTGTTCGTAAAAGTAAGCTAATAATTAAAAGTTCTGCATTTCCAAAAGGGGACAAATAGAATGAAGAGGTAATGAGATGGGTAGGAATAGAGTTTCCCTGATGAGTGCCTATCACAGTGAGGGGATGAAGAAATAAAAAAATGATGAGGTGTGATAAAAAACTACCATTGTTATTTCCAGAGCTGCTGAGAACTACCTATTTGTCTCTGGTGTAAGGAAATGGGAAGAGATTTGTAAGGCAGTGAAAAGAGCAAAATTGCCTGGGAAGGAGCTCTGGTTAATGCTAAGCTGCAAAATCCATGATGGTGGATTAAGGGTCATGACCACTTTCAAATTCATGTTTTATTCAATGTTTTATCATAGTCAAATATGCTGAAGTAGGAGAGCTCAATTTCAAGACCCCTGAGTGAGAAACTCTTGATAATTGCTGCAGCAATAGGATCTGCCCATGTTGGTTTTAGTAAGGACAAAACATAGAGGCTATAGTTTGACTTGTTATGATTTCATTTAACAGTATTTTCTCAGACTCTGAGAGCCCTGAAGGTAGGAGGTCTGTGATGGCCTTGGATTCCAGGCTTTAATCTAGATCTTGTTATCTTCAAGTAGGTTTTTCACATACTGTTGAGCAGGGTTGAAGGGAGACATTCATTACACAATTCTAAACTTGTTCCCTTACTAGATTGTACCACATATAGTAGAGTGTTAAGTAATAAATTTACCAGTTGTGTAATTATCTTGTGAATAACACAATTAGAAATTGCTGAGTGTAGCAGAACACTTAAAATAGAAATGAGTCTATAGATTACAAGTGACACATAGCTATAATTGACACCATAATCAGCCTTACTACTCTGTTCTAGCAAAAGTCATGTATGGCATTGCTTTGCCACAAAAAAATGCAGACATTTCATATGAATCAAAAAATTGTGGAACCATTTTTCCTGTGTGCAGAGATAATAATTATTGTTTTGTATTCATTTGTGTTTGGAACTTTTTTCATTATTAATGTTTAAACTATGACACAATTTATATAAGTTGGGTCATTCTCATTTTTTTAAGTTGTCAGAAGCTTAAACAATGAATAAATAAAAGACTCTGTGCCCCTTAACCTCTAAGAGACCTGGGCATGGAAAAGGATGCTAGGATGTGATTCTTGATTCTAGAAGATAACGCATAACAGTTGATTTAGATCTACCAAACAAGCTTTTGACACAAATTCTGAGTTTCTGTCTATCTACATTGTAATCCAGTCCATGGAGATACATCTGTAAACCTTTTATGACTCTGTAGAGATTATAAGTGGGAACTCAATAGGAAACTTGGTCACTTGAGCTGAATACATAACAGTATGGTGATTTCCAATCTTTAATTCTGTTCCTTAAGTGTTGTTTTAATATAATTTGTAAATTCTCCTCTCTGTGTTATTACAGTCTACATGAATACATGGTTCAGGTTATTTGTACTATTAAAATGAATCTCAGAAAAAAAAAATACAACTCTTAGCCTCAGACTGAGAAGTCATGCAATCAATGCTTACTCCTTCAGTTTAGGGATCTTCCTTTTTCCCTGGTTTCTATCTTTCCTTGAAAGGGTTATCTAAAACATAAACCATTGGTTTTTCTAAAGGGCTCCAAGATTTGAGGAAAACGATTAGTTATTCTAGGTTTCCCCATGTACATGTACACCTATATACCAAATGATTTCAAATAGTTTTATATGTGTACTCCCTATTCTTTGAAATAAATATGACTATTATAAATTTAAAATTATATCTTCTATTCACCTTTCATTCTCTTATTGGATGATTCAGCTACAAAGACTGGGGGCATGGGATATGGAAGATTAACGAGGGTCCCAGACCTCTATGCCAGTGCAGGAAATAGATATAAATACTTGTCAGGAATTGTAAGTGAACAAGGTGGGAGTAGAGGGTTCTTTACCTTCACCATGTGGTAAAATTACCATGCAAACTCTTGCAAACAAAACCAGAAAAGACTCTGATATTCAAGTTTTAGCTAGGCTATGATAACTATTTTAATTTAATTAAAATTTCCGAATGTGTGCTGGTGACAAAGGTATGGAGAAACCAAAACCCTCATTCATTGGTAGTTATTATGGCTTGTATCTAGATGTCCCCTCGAAACCTCATGTGGTCATAGGTGGGGCTTTTCAGAGGTGACTGGATCTAGGGTATGTGCCCCTGGGATCAAGGATTTGATGCTGGGATTGACCATGGTGTGATGCTAGGATTAAAGCTACCCTACCCTGAGTGTGAGTGCTATGCATCCTAAGGGTGAGTAGCCTGGATAAGATATAAGAGACAGAAAGAGAGTCACTGCATGTCACTTGTCACTTGCTGCTTGTTGCTTGCTACTTCTTTGCTACTTCACTGCTTTGCTGCCTTTTACCCAGCATGAGCTGTTTCTCTGTGATGCCCCTCTGCCATGCCACCCTGCTTTGGAGCCAGCCAACTATGAACTGAAACCTCTACAAACTGTGAGCTAAATAAAACTTTCCTCTTTTAACTTTGGTTGTCAGGTATTTTGTCTCAGCAATGAGAAAAGTAACTAAGACGGTGGTAGTAATGTAAGATGATACAGTCACTTAGGAAAACAGTTTGGCAGTTCCTCAAAAAGTTAAAAATAGAGTTTCCATGTGATCCAGCAATTCCACTCCTAGGTATATACTCAAGAGAATTGAAAACATAAGTCCACACAAAAACTTTTAGATAAATGTTCATAGCACTATTCATAATACCCAAAAAAGTAACAACAAATGTCCATTAGCTGATGAGTGAATTTTTAAAAAGTGGTACATATATGAAATATGATGTTATTCAGCCTTTAAAAGAAATGAGGTAGGGGCCGGTGAGATGGCTCAGCGGCTTAAGCGCCTGCCTTGCAAGCGCGAGGGCCCGAGTTCGACTCCCGGATCCCACATATGAAAAAAGGGGCCGGTGATATCGCTCAGCGGCACAGCGCCTGCTGGCGCGCGAGGTCCTGAGGTCGACCATCCCGGTACCCACAAAAAAAAAAAAAAAAAAAAGAAATGAGGTATTGATATGCACTAGCACATGAGTGAACCTTGAACACATGCTAAGTCAAAAGCAACATAATTACATTTATATGAAATATCTATACTAAACAAATCCGTAGAGATAGAAAGTACATTAATATTTACCAGGGGTCCTGGGGGAAGGAGAAATGTGACATTATCGCTAATGGGTATGGTTTTCCTTTTGGGATAATGAAAATGTTCTGAAATTAGATAATAGTAATAATTGCACAGTTTTGGTGAACATACAACTACTGAATCGAACACTTTAAAAAGGTAAATTTTATGATCTATGAATCATATCTCAATTTTTGAAAATCTTAACAGAAAAACAAACCTGAGAAAGGGACATGGGCATTTGTTTTAGTTTAAATCCAAAATGTACCCCCAGAGTATCATGTTTTCAGAGGTGGGGATTTTGGGAGGAGATTGGATCCTGAGGGCAGTATACTCATCAGTAAGTTAATCCACAAATGAGTTCGTAGTTGAATGTGCCGCCAGGAGGCGGGGCCTGGTTGGAAGAGGTGGGTCATTGGGTGTGTGACCTGGAAGGGTGTATTCTTGTCCCAGGGTCCTTGCTTCCTGGCTGCCATGGATTGAGCAGCTTCCTCTGTCTTTCAACATGTGTTTCTCCCTTAGAGCCAGCTGACAATAAACTGAAACATGAGCCAAATAAACCTCTCCTGCTTTAGTTTGTGGGTGTTGGGTATTTTGTCTCAGCAACAGGGAAGTGACTAATATAGCATTTTATACTCCTGAAATTATTTTTAAGATATAATATAAAGAATTTTTAAAAATTAGATTTGAATCCTGAGTAGCTTAAAATATTTGTCATCATGGAACTTCTTACTTTGTATTAAATAAAATGCCAAACAAGGCCTCGAATGGACTGGTACTGATCCATCTTTGAAACCCGTCTCATCTCCCTGCCTTGCTCCCTGCTGTCATACTCCACCACCACACTGTTCTTTTTGGTCCTCCATTTTTCATTCTTGCCTTGCACTTGCTGTTGCCTCTATCTAGAATTTTTTTTTTTTTTTTTTTTTTTTTGTGGGTACCGGGGGTTGACCTCAGGACCTCGCGCGCCAGCAGGCGCCCATGCCGCTGAGCGATATCACCGGCCCTTTTTTCGTATGTGGGTTCCGGGAGTCGAACGCGGGCCCTCGTGCTTGCCAGGCAGGCGCTTATGCCACTGAGCCATCTCGCCGGCCCCATCTAGAACATTTTATTCCTTGACAGTCGTGTAGCATAGGTTTCCATCATTCAAGGGCCAAGTCAAATGCTCAGTTTCCTTTCCTGAATCAATATGGCATTCCCTGTGCCTACAAGACATTGCCTATTCTTGCATCTTGATTATTTTCTGCAAGTCACAATCAGAAATAGTTTGCTTGTTGGATGATTTGTAATCACTGTTACTTATAATTCCTCCTCCATAAGAATAGAGGCCTACTCTGACATGTTTACCACTAGAATAGTATTTAGAAAATGGAAAGGATCTAATAAATATTTGATGAATGGATAAACAGGTGATAGAGTTTAATGAGCAAGCAATTTAGGAAAAGAGGATTCGAGGGTAGGCAATCTCTGAACACCTTCGTAGGAGAAGGGGAAGAACTGAGGAGAATAGGGTTAAATAGCAAAACAAGCAAAAGTGTAAAGAAAAAAGTGACAGGAAAAAGAGAAGCAGGAGAGGAAACTCATAAAGTATGATCTTGAAAAAGCTCTTGTCATTGTAAAATACTTGTGTTTCTTGTACACAAATAGCTGAGGTTCCGGATTTTCTTTGACTTGTTAGCAATTGAAAAATTTGCTTAGTAACACCATAGGTTGATGACTTAACATAATTTTCCAAAAATGCTTTCTTTTTTTGTATAAAGATGTTACAAGTACACTTTTTAAATTTTTGCTTAAATTCTGAGATATTTTAGATTGTCTTTCTCTGTCTGTCTTATCATCTTAACATTTTATGGGTTCTTAAATTGTCCTCTGTGGAATTTTGATATACATCTGTAGGCTAAGGATATTTTATAAATCATATAAACTTAATTGTATGCTTCCAGCCATTCCTTTATGTGCTTTGATTGTTTCCTAAGTCATCAATAAAATGCATTTCAAACCGTGGCCAGCTCAGTGTGTTGCTCCTCAGGTAGATGGCAGGTCATTTTTCCTTTTAAGGTCAGTCTAGGGATCCATTAACCAGCAGATTTGCCAGCTTATTTACATTTGGGTTAACAATTAAGCCCCCGGTTTTTAAATGAATTGAAATAGAGACATATTCTTCAGTTGGTAAAAGTGCTTGGGACTGTAGCTTTTCTTGATTTCTGCAACAGAGTTTCATGCCTCTAGAGTTAGTCTTAATTCTTACTATTTGCTTAGTCATGACATAAAAACAACAGATTCCCCACCCCCTAACCTTAGCAGCCCCAGACATAACTGAATATCATTTTCATTTTTCTAGTTAAAAGAAAATACAAATTTTTCATTCTTTTAACCAAAAGAACAGTATTTCTCTTTCATCACATCTTGCTTCTTGGTTGCCTAGGAGACATTAGTGTTCATGGCAGATTGCTTTAGCTAGGGCATTTAGAAAAAGTCATTTCTCCCTTTATTGTATTCCTAAGTCATGACAAAATTTTACTAGAGATTTGGAGAATTAGACATTGCCCAGTGTTGACAAAGTTATGTGGAAATGGGCCTTCTTTCTGTGGATCATAAATTATTAGAAACATTTCCTCAGAGGTATTTAGCAATTCGTATTAATAGTCTTGAAGGATGAATATCTTTTGAACACAGTAATACTTAAATCTAGGAATTGATACAAGAAAAGTAATCATAGAAATGCATAAATGTTGATATACACAGTAACTTCCTCTTGGGTCATCAGGAGAACTAAGGTATATATCAAATATAAATTGCTTCAAAGGATGAATGTAACAAGCAAGAATTAGCTGTTATTTCTGTTAATTAGATGTTCCACTTTTTATGTGACACTGCTCTACCTCTAATATGGAGAATAATAGTCACCTTTGGGTAGGACAATGCCAGATATATGGTTTTATTTGTCTTTATTTTATTCCATAACAGTTTTGTGATTAGAGCTTTACTAAGCACATTGCCAATATTAACTTATGTATTAGTGGACAGCTGACAATTGTTTATTGAATAAAATTGGCATTACTTTTTCTATGGTAAAATATACAATATGATGATTAACACTCATTGAACATTTACTAGGTGCTTACTGTGTGTCCTCAGAAGGTACTGTCGTTATTTCCATTTCACAGACTCAAAGAAGCTAAAGAACATGTGTATGTTCATATAACTGATTGGGAAAGAAGATAGAATTGTCCCCCAAGTCTGTCATATTGGAGCTGTGTGGACCTTGTTGTTATAGATATTCTGCTGGAGTCAAGATGTGATAGAACCTAAGAATCTATTCTTTTAGAAAACTCCTGAAATAACTTTAATAAACTCAGCTTTTGAGCTAGTGCTCTAGGGCTATGCTTTTCAAACTTTAATATACATTGTTTAGTAGGTCTGGGCTGGTGCCTGGGAATCTGCATTTCTTATAATTCTCTTATAATGCAGATGTCAGCAGATAACATTTTGAATAGCCAAGCTACTATATGGCTTATGGAAATATACAATCTTTTCATTTTTCCCAAAATAATCACTATAATCAAAAGAAGACAGTCATGGGGTGGAAATGTTTTAAGAGCTATATAGGTGCATTTTAGTGAAGTCTTGAGTTTTTCAAATTTCTGGGAGTGGATTTTGAAGGGTCTTTACATTATCAAAAAGCAATTCATAATTAGTGTACTCCACTTGATAAAATAAATTGAAAATAATAGACGTAGGCGTCTACTATTATCATCTGTTGACCATCTTATAACAGAGTACTGCTCTGTAGCATTAGCATCAAGGGATCCCCTTAAGTAAAAGAGTGTCTTCAACTCAGTTTCTAAGATTGGGGTCCCTAACGTCGTAAGCTCTCAAGTTTAAGAAGTCCTTAAATAGTATACTCTATAAAGAATCAGGAGACCCACTAAGGTTTAGAATTGATTTGAATAGGCTACTTGGCAGGCTGGACTTGATATCTCTAAAATGACAGGGTGGATCTAAATGAACTCTTATGTCTTTTTCTTACTCAGCATTTCATTTTTTTTTTACATGGGTACCGGGAGTCAACCTCAGGACCTTGCGCTTGCCGGGC
The DNA here is from genome assembly GCA_028451465.1 of Erethizon dorsatum. Taxonomy (NCBI): domain Eukaryota; kingdom Metazoa; phylum Chordata; class Mammalia; order Rodentia; family Erethizontidae; genus Erethizon; species Erethizon dorsatum. Next base: position 91,395,832 of record CM051825.1, on the reverse strand, counting down.
AAGCGCTTGTGCTGCTGAGCGATATCACCGGCCCTTTTTTTCCTTTTTGTGGGTTCCGGGAGTCGAACTCAGGACCTCACACTTGCTGGGCAGGTGCTTATGCCACTGAGCCATCTCACCAGCCCCTTACTCAGCATTTCTGCAGTTGGTTTGTATTAGTTTTTTTGGAACAAATTTTGAAGCATTTAGCCATTATTTTAGTTGAACATTAGCAAAACATTTGAAAGCAAACCAGGATGAAACCTAATCTATCTTAAATTGTGCTATTGTTATTTCCTCTTACCTATGGCTTGAGGAGCTCACATTTTGGGAACTACATTTGTTTTTGTGGTCATTGGACCTTCTACTACAAGGAAGGTGACTTATCTAGCCCTATCAGAAAATGGCTGATTAAACCCACTGAATCACAAAACTAAATGTGAATGGTGGAGGTCTTTTCCATTATCTCCTTTTGTTTAATAAATATTGAAGATGAAGTTCTAAAAAATAATATGATGTTACTAACTAGTGAAAATTATAGGAATTAGAGAATTTAATTTATTAAATACTTTGAAGTTTCATATTTTTAGTACCAAATAAAGCAATTATTTCAAGGAATAGAAGAAGAAAAAAAGAAATTGGCTAGAAAGATATGACCTTGGTTTTTGTTAATACATCTACCTCTTTTTTATTATAAAGAGAGAGACACAGGGCTATTCATGATATTGTGGGTGAACTAATAATACTAATAAATCTAAGTCCTAAACCTTCCACTATAGTCCCTAACCTGGATCTTGGTTCTCTGAATTCTAGAAGCCATCATCTCCATATTTGCTAAGCAACAGAATTTCTTAGAGATGATTTCCCCTGAAAACTCAACAGAATGTCGGTACATACAACTTTCTTATTTGGTAGAAAAGATCCAGCAATTTATTTATTTATTTTTTTGGTGAGTACCAGGGGTCGACCTCAGGACCTCACGCACCAGCAGGTGCCCATGCCACTGAGCGATATCACCGGCCCTTTTTTCGTATGTGGGTTTTGGGAGTAGAACTCAGGACCTCGCGCTTGCCAGGCAGGCGCTTATGCCACTGAGCCATATCACCAGCCCCCAAAATTCAGCAATTTTACTTTAGCCTAAAATAAAATTGCTTTTTGCCATTTTCATGTAAGAGGGAACTATTTAATATTTATCTTGGTCTTGCAGACAGTGTCAGATCCTGAGGAAGCATGAATCTTCCCATCATACTATCTTGATTCTTACACTTTTTCCTACTTCTGTCTTTTTAATAGTTCCAAGAATTTTGTCTTCTCCACTGAAATTAAACCTTGAAGAAGTAGATCTGCTAGCTGCACAAATGGGCAGAATATCACCTCAGTTAAGGAAGAGGCAGAATTAGATTTGGGTGGAGAGACTTGAAAATATTGGTATTATGGTTTAGCTCTAAAATATCCCCCCAAAAACCTCACTTTGTGATTGAAAGGTGACTGGATTGTGGGGGTACCTAGCTCATCAGTGGGTTCATCCATTGATGAGTTCGATAGCTGAATGTGCTGTTAGGAGGTAGGGTCTGATTGGAGAAGGATCACTGGTGACGTGACCTGGAGAAGTGTACTCTTGTCTCTGGCTATTCCCTTCTCGCTTTGCTTCCTGGCTGCTATGGGTTGAACATGTTTTCCTCCTGCATGCCTCTCTGCCATCCTGTTTCTGGCTTGAAGACTGCCAACCATAGGCTGAAACCACGAGCCAAAATAAAACTCTCCTCCTTCAAGTTCTGGGTATTGGGTATTTTTTTCCTGTAATGGGAAAGTGAATAAAACAGTGGGTATTCTGGGTGTCTACATCCTGTGCAGACACAGTAAGGTGTGCTTTATGTATGTTATCATCTCCTGTTTCAAGATGAAGTATCCGAGTGTGAGTAGTTCAGTTCTTGGCAGAAGGTAGCGAGGGAGTGGCAGGGCTGAGCCTCAAGTGCAGGTGTCTTGAGCTCTGGCTCCATCTCTTCCTGCTTCATCCCAACACAAGGTATTTTCAATTACATAAATGATCAAAGGGGAAGGAATAGAAAAGAGATCAGAGGGCAGTCAACATTTTAAATTGTTGGCAGGCTAGACTAATGAGAAGAAATGTAATAGAAATATATGAGCTTGCTGAGAAAAATTATCCATAAGAAGGAGGGAAATGTGGGCAGAGTAGCCTGGAAATAGAGAGAAACTGGAAATGAATAAGCCCAAAATATAATGTTAGGAACTAACTTAATAAATGAATGAATAACAGAATTTTGGTTTGAGGCTGTCTCCAAAAATGCATCATGAAGAAATAGAGATTTTAAAAGACTGAGACCAGACCTAAGAGAGGTAGAATAAATACAAATGCCAGACAAAATCCCTGAAAGGCAAAAGCACCAACTAAGGTCAGAGAATATTTGAAGAAATAGTTACCAAGTGTGTAGAAAATGCAATAAAAACTGAAGACCTTATATGGAAATGGTTTATAGACTACCTACAAAGAATCAGGAAGTTAGTCTATAGTGGGTTGAATAGTTTCCCCCAAAAAGAAATCTTAGAACAGGACTGTATTTGGAAATAGGGTCTTTGCAAATGTAATTAGTTAATATGCTAGTTAGAGTGGGCCCTAAATCCATTGACTTGTGGCCTTATAAGAAGAGAAGATGTGAAAACAAGGCCATCTGAAGATGGGACAGGTTGGGGTTAAAGGTGAGTAAGAATTAGGGTGATGCCAAGGAACATCAAGGATTCCTAAGGATTGTTAGCAACCACTAGAAACCAAAGGCAAGAAGAATTCTAACCTAGAGACTTTGGAGGAATCATGGCCCTCAGTTTATTGTAACTTGTTATGATAGTCTCAGGAAACATATAGTCCTAAGCTTAGACCCTTAGCAAAACTCTAAGAATTTAGAGATTAAAAACTAGAACATCCTGTGGTGAACAGGAATCTAATTGCCATTGGGCCTCTCTCAACAGCAATAGCAGAAAGCAAGAAAGCAAAAGAATAATAATTTTAAAGTATTTTAACATGCAAGCTTTGAGCTTAAGATGTTACGACTGGTTCCTTATTTAAATGGGAGTGCAGAATAATGATACTATGCTGTATAAAATCTCACAGTTTGCCATGTATTGACCTTCTATGTATTATAGTAAAAAAAAAAGAACTTAATTCAGGAGAAAGAAATAAAATGTGGGAAATAAGAGCAAGTAGGGAATTTAGTGATTTTTGTAACAATAAGCAATAACAACTTCAGTTTCCAAGAGGGTGATGGAATAGATAATCAGTAAAATTTTCACTAAAGATAATTTTAAATGCTGTATAAAGTATATGAGTATTCACTCAAAGGTATAGCCAAGCTTTGAAGAAATGGGGAGCCCAGAACCAAAGAACCAGCTAAGATTCAAAATAAGCAGTGGTGCCAGAGCCCAAAGCTTGCTAGAATAAGCAGTGGAGATTTTAAAAACATTAACTGCATGTTTGAAATTATAGTTCAGTGTTATTTGAACATGCCAGGTATTAGGATGGGAGGAAGATGGAGTATGATACCTGAAAGAGATCGGGGGTGGTCAGAATATGTTAAGTACATAGGTATTGATGGGGAAATTTAAGTATGGATAAGAATAACTGTTATTGAAACAAAAAATAGTATATAATTTTTATACCTGTGGGAAAATACCAGATTTAACTGGAAGGTAGGGAGGAGAAAAAGATGAAGTAAGATGTTTGAAATAAACTCGAACAATTGGCATAAATGTATAGGGGCTAAGCTTACCAGGAAGGTTCTCTAATGGGAAGAAAACAAGATGTTATGGTGTGTTATTCATAAAAAAAAAAAAAAAAAAACTTTAAAAACACAAATTAAAGATGAGGTGATAAAAATGTGATGCTTGTCAAATACAAATGAATAAGGAATAATAAGATCAAGGGAGTAAAACAAGCAGGAACATATGCACATGTAAGAAGATGGCTTTGAGATGTAGAAAATAGTAATTTATACATTTTCACTAATTTAGCAACTGTAGTTAGAAATAACGCAGTCATCTCAGAAACTGGAAGCAATAAGACAAAAAGTAAGCCAAGAGAGATACTTAGATAACAATGATGTTCAAATAGTATAAAGAATTGACTCAATAACAGAATATATTTTATTTTGGAAGATGTGCAGGTTAGGTACAAAACTCTTCTAATGGATCAGGAAGAAAGCTTCAGATTCTAAAAAGAGCAACAGTATAAAGGTTCTTTTTTCTAACTTCAGTCCTATAAACTGGACAGTATTAACAAAAAGATAGCAAAAAAAAATGCTATGTGTAGGGGAAATGAAAAGGCACACTGTGAAATAACCCTCAGGTTAAATAGGAAGTGGTAACAAGAACAGCAAAATTTTAGAGCTGAGTGATAGATAATAAAGCACAGTAGGTGAAAGATGTAGTTAATGGGTTACCTTGAAGGCAATATATTAGCTTTTGTTACACGAGAAAAAAACATGAAGCTGGAAGCCTCATAAGCTTAATGTTTGACTCAGGTAACTAAAAAAACCCTGCAACATAGTAAGAAACATGGGAGGAAAAAATAATCATGGCAAAGAAAGAGAAGTGCAGGAGATCAATACCAAAGTAAAAATAATTAATAAAAGGCAAAGAACCAAAGTTAACTCTTTGGAAACCCTAGTAAGTTAGAGATAAGCCTTGAATGACAAGTGAAGTAAAAATATTTATGTGTATCATGATATACAAAATAGGTGAAAGAAATAATTATATTTTTTATTTGTTAAAAAGAATATGATAAATTTTTGCCAGTAAAATTGAAAATTTAGGATATATGGATAAGCTATCAATACAAGAAAAACACAAGTCAATCAGAAAACATTAAATAAATTATGATTATCAAAGCATTTCCACTTGCAATCAGAAAAGGGGCATAAATTTGACAAATGAATTTTATTTAATGCTCAAGGAGCAGACATTACTTATTTATAAATCTTCTTTTAGAACACAGAAAAACACCAACTTACTAAATTTGATCTTAATAATGAAAACCAGGTAAGTTTAGGTTAAAAAAAGGATTGTCCAACTTCACTTATGACATTAAAGAATATTAAGAAGTCAAATATGGCAGTGTATTAAAAGATAATACATTATGACATAAATGTAAAATTAATCATAAAACTGAAAGGATAATATTTTTTAAAACTCTGCCAGTGAGGTTTATTACATCCATAACAAGGCACAAGCAGTTGTGTCATTTGTGATATAAAAATGTATCTAATAATACCAAGGTTTTTTGATGAACTCAAACTTAGCAAACTTAGAACAGAAGAGACGTTTCTTTTTCTTTTCCTTTTTCTTTTTTTCTTTTTCTTTCACTTTTTCTTTTTCTTTTTTAGTTTGATAAAAGCTTTCTGCCAAAATCCTATGGCAGACATCATTCTTAATGAAGAAAACACGTTTAGAAGATAAGAATGTCTGTGTAATTTTCAACACATCACCAGAGAATGGATCCATGCAGTAAGACAAAGGAAGAAACAAAAAGTATGAAAATTGAAATGAGAAATGTAGTTGCCATTTTAAATGAAATCACTTATATAGAAAACCACAAAGAATCAACAGAAACTATTAACAGAAACGCAAGAATTCAGCAGTTGCCTGCTATGGAAGCAACATATAAAAATCAATTGCTTCCCTCTGTACTGGGAGTAACCAGTTATAAACTATGATAATAACAAGATACCATTTATAATAGTGACATAAACTGAAAGTTACCTAGGGACAAATCTAAGACAAGATGAATAAAACATATAAAGGAAATTTAAAACTCTATTACAAGAGTTTTATTATGGTATTAAAGAATGTGAATGCAGTGTTCATAAATGGTTTTATCAAATATTGTGAAGATGTTACATTTCCCCTCCATTAAAATTTAAATCCAATCCAATCACCATCTAACCAAGAATTTTTTTGAAAGAACAGAGGTCTTTCAAATTTTTAAAAAGAGAGTAAAATTTTTAGGAGTAAATTTTTGAAAAGAGAGAGAGAGTTTCTCTCTCTATGAAGCATTAACAAATATGTAACAGGAGTTAGCAAACTTCAGTCCACAAGCCAAATCAATATTGTGCATGTTTCTGTAAATAAAGTTTTACTGGTACACAGCCATGTGCATTCATTTGCATATTGTCTATGGCCGTGTTTATACTATGATGACAGAATTGAGCAGCTGCACCGGAGACTGTGCCCCGCTACATCTGTCCCTTTTTGTAAAATATTTAGTGAATTCTGTTCTATAACATCTGGCCTAGAATCCAAATAAAACATAGTCTAAGCTTGTTCCTATATACATATGGGTATTTGATGCAATCATCCCCTGGAATTTGTACAAAGAAAACTGGCTTACAAAAGGAGAAAAAAATAAAGGTGTTATCATACTTATAAACAAATCCGTAAGTGGGATAAATACCTGTTAAAAGTGAAAATATATCTGATAGAAGAAAATATAGGAATATATTTTTGCAAGCTTATGATAGAGAAGGTTTTGTTACATAAGGTTCCTAGTGCACAGCTATAAAAAGGAAATCAGTGAATTTTAATACATCAATATGGATGCTTTTTGTTCAATTGAGGGAATAACAGAAAAATTAGTAGATAGTAAAAATATAATTGTCATGCTTAATAGACAACAGTCAATATGTAGAATATATCATGGACTTAGGAGAACTAGAAACTAGAAAGGAGACCTGTTAAAAAAGAGGACGAATTATATGAATTGGAAATTTGTAGAAGGAGAAACGTACATACATCACTATTAGAGACAAGTGAGTTAAAAGGAAAAGATACCTTTCTACAAATCAATCACTTTTTACTAGTAAAAGCTAGTAAAGCAGGTACTATCAAGTGCTGGCAATGCTTCAGGAAACTAGAAATCCTCACATACTGCTGCTTGAAATGCAAACTGGTAGATTTCAGAAAAAAATGTGTATGTTCAGAAACTCCATAACGGGGCTGTATTATATGTATCCAGGGAAACTCACATTAAGGATGGTTGTCACAGTGTTATTTTTGGCAGAATATTGGCATCAAACTAACACCTGAGCATTAAAGAGATAGACAAAGACAGCTACAGTGCAATGCAGTGAGAAATTATATGCAGCATGGAGGAGTTATAGGAACATCAGTGAGCCTAATGTTGAGAGAAAATAGAAAAATGTTATTTAAAACATACGATTTATGTTTATAATTATACAAAAAAATTTAAAACCACATGTAAGAACTCTAGATTTCGCACATGAAATGTATGTACACAAACATATAAAGAGGATTCTAAATTGTACATTAACTGTGAAAAAGTGGATCACTGAGTTGGGAGGGGTAGCAATGGTACTGGGCATAGAGGATGAAAAGGAAAGTGGTAATAAAAGAAAAATGAAGTCCAAAGAAGAGCCAAGATGGCCTCTGGATAATAATAACCCTTCACCTAGAGCCTATGCCTAAGTCATGTCTGGACTGTTAACCGTAGAGGAAAACAAACTCCAGGGACATTACTCCTTCTAGCATTGTTAGATCCAGGTGTTCAACTGATGATGTCTGGATTTCTGTGTCTTGGCTATATTTGCATTTGCCTCAGTGATAGCTGTAATAAATTTTGAGGGAAGTCTGTTGTTTCAGTTTCATATTGTACCAGCTTGGCAAATCAACTGAAAGGGTCCCTGTAGCATCAGCAGTAATCCACTGGAGCATACCCGTGTCTGAACCAGTGGTGTGTCAAAGAACTAGGGGGAATCCATCCCTAGAGTTAGCTATGGGAAATTTCTATGTATGGGAGGTGGTGGAGTATTACACCCAAAATCAAAGTAATGTGGCTAGAAGTATAGGAAGTAGATGCTGGGGAGTTAGTGGTGGCTTGAATCAATGCTGTTTGTAGAATGGTCAGCATGATTTTCTATTCTAAAACATTGAAGGAAATGAAGAAAGATTAATTCTAAAAATACACAAAGCACTGACACTTACATAATACTTTTTTCATAATACATGTTTCATATGGCTCCAAGGAATAAATCCTCTGGAAGTAGATGGACTTGGTGTAAAAAGTGACTTTGGTATCGGTAGAGCTGATTGTCTTAGGAGTGGATAGTGAGCTTCCCATCATTGGGCCTGTGGAAACCCATGCCAGCCAGCTACTCAGCAGGGGTTCCATAGGAATGGGCCCAAGGATTGGGAGTGTAGTTGGATTTGATCAGTGATTCCTTGTCACCCAAACATCTTATTAAAGCACACATTGCTGGGCCCTTCTCTTAGAGTTTCTTATTCAATAGGTCTAGGGTGGGGTCTGAGATTTCACATTTCTAAGTTCCTTGGTGATGCTGATGTTTCTAGCCAAGGAAATATACATGCAGAACCATTGTAGTGGATGATATTTTGACATCTTTACTCTCCCTTCATTTTAATGAGAGAGTTGTAAATATTTAAAAACCACTATGTGTATCGCTGAGAAAACCTTTGCCTGTTAGTTCCTGAGCACCAGAAATGAGAGTGAGGTTCTGCTATGCAGGTGTATCTCTGGTAGAGAACGTTTGCAGACCTCTCTGTGGTTTGCGTCACACAGACACGGGGCTCATTAAATGATTGTGCATGTATTGTGTATTCCATAAAGCAATTAAGTATTTTCTGATCTTGTTTTTTTCATAATTCTATTTCTGTTTTTCTATAGGTTGATCTACATTCATGAGTTTTCTAGTGGGCTGTTTTTGAGTTAGAAACATGAAGTAGTTTCTCAGGGAGAGCATGTCTGAATCATTTAAAAAGTACCTTTTTGATATATAGGCATCACCAAACCAAAAAAAAGAAGTAATTTCTTGGTGATGGGTGGATTTGGCTTAATAGAGCTGCTAAGTGCCAAATCTCTCTTCAACTCCCTTTTTGAGGTTTTCCCTGAAAAGGAGGGCATTGAACAATTCATGAACCTTCCTGTATCCAGGCTGTGTCAACCAGGAATTTTTCGTGTCTCAAATTCTAATTTGCTCCTTTCTTCTTTTTCTCTTTAATTTTGAAAATTTATTAGGCTGATTCTCTGGAAGTACTTGTATGCTGTTATAATTGTAGGCAAGGTCAGACAGTGTTTGTACTTGTTCTAAATCGCTGTTATATAAATAAAGGTAAAACCACCTGAGAGAAACACGAATTAGACTTATAGTCAATACTTAACAATGAAAATTTTCTGATTAGCAACGATGACAAAATGGCTGGGTAAAAATAAGTGCTTGACAAATAGGACTTGTAGTTTGAAGTGGCAACCTGAATGTGGAAGGATTTAAGAGTGAAAGGTTGTTTGGTTGTCCATGTGCAAATTGCTGCTTGAAAACATGCACTCAAATCAAGGAAGGGTTGTAGGGAGAGTGGAGTATTTTAGGACAGACTTAGAATTCATCTGAGTGAACATTAAATGAGGAGTCATTAAAATGACATCCTGTTTGCAACTAAAAATCTTTACTAATGGAATTTGCTTTCTTTAAAGTGGTACATGAACTGAGTTTCTTATTTGAGTTTTATAAATGTCCATTTCCTGAATTGTTTTCTTTCAGGCTTCAACTGTAAGGAAATGTCATTCAGATTTGGCCAGCATCTCATCAAGCCCTCTGTGGTGTTTCTTAAAACAGAACTGTCCTTCGCTCTTGTGAATAGGAAACCTGTGGTACCAGGACGTATCCTTTTCTTTTAAGAGAGGCAAAATGAAAAGCCTATGAATGTAATCAACCAAAAGAACTGGAGGACTGGCCTGAAATGTCTGTCCTAAAAAGGTAAATAAGGAACCCACCTCCCTCTTCCTTTGGAGAAACCAGGTAAGTTGTTACATTTATTTTGAATCCAGTTGGTGGCACCAGTAATATGCTTGATCAATGTTGCAGAACTTCTGAAAAGAGTTGCTTAGCAACTGTGGCTTTGGAGGTGAATTTTTACTTGACCTTTTCACTCCCATAGCTGTGTAAATAAATAGATGTTTCTAAAATTGGCCCAATGAATATCATGGGCACTTTATATTCATTGTGAATTTTAAGGGTACATTAGCAATTGGACTGCAAATTTGTGGAGTGGAATTAAGGTAATATGTAACTGACTTTGTTTCTTTATCTCTTGTAGAGATCATTCACATTATGAGTTTTAATTAAATTCATAAGTGTAAATATTTTTATAATTTTTTCAACTTGGCATCTGAAATGGCCTTTTCTGCTAGTAAAGTTTATTTCCTTTGGAAGGACTTCTACAGACCTCAGTAGGAGCTGTGTTCTCTTTGACAGTGGGAAATGCAGGAATTGTTGAAATGCTGTGGAGTAATTTGCATGTTGTTGGAAGTATCACTTGTGATTGTGTTCATGTAAATTTTGTAGTGGCTCTTCAGGACTTTCTTTTTTTTTTTTTCTTCCTTATTTTTCTATGCAGGGGCAACAAGAATAAAACTTCATATTTTAAAATAAAAGATATTTTCCACATTGAGATATGATTTGGTTTTGAAAGAAATTTCTTAGTAATTCTGAGGGTACAAATGCACCAAGGTTTTTGCACAGTAAGTTATATTTTTTCAGCAAAACAATTCAGAGTACATAAAAACTTTATGAATAATCTTTGTTTCTAGCCACATCACCGTTATATGGTGGGAAAAAAAAAAAAAAAGAAAAACATATACACAAAGATAATTCTGATTATATGGCAGACTCCTAAATTCCTTGAATACAAATTTTAACTAACTAAATTTTATAAGCTTACAAAATTAGTAATCAAGCAATAAATTAGTAAATAATGTTATATAAAGTCTTTTTTATAACACTTAAAACTCCTCTTTAAAATTTTTAAAAATAAAATCGAGTCTAACTATTCAATATTAGACAATTACATTCCTCTATCAAAGTAAAAGGAAAAAAAAACTAGAATGACTTAGCAAAATTCCGTAAAACAACAATCTTTAAATTACTTATCAACTTTATTTTGAGTTCTAAAAGACTCCAGGTTTCTTGGAATAACAGCATTTTATTTCTTCACTTAATTCTACTGCAAGTTTGTGGTGGTCTTTTTCTTTTGAGGAACTTTTCTTAAAGCAAAATGCCTATAGATTCGAATGTCACAAGAATATGGTTTAGATGCCTTTTCTTTTGTCATGCCAGCTTAGTCGACTTTTAATGAAGAACTAAGAGAACCTGAAATGAAAATGCAAATTTAGATGAACAAATCTTAACGTCTTAGACTAAGAAAATGTGAGGTTGTAGAAATGTAAAGCTTTTTTATTAGTTAATAATGGAACGAACTTTGCTTTATGGTTTTTTTACTCATATCTTGATAGTAACTTGATTTTCATGGTTTTTTAAAGAAACTCTGAAAGTGTGATATTTAAGAACTGGAGTATATGTGAGAGGAAAATGAAGATATCTGCTTCTAGAGGAATAACTATAGTAAATTGAGATCTATTGGTAAATGATTACCAGTTTTTTTCCAGATGGCCCTGAAAGTGATCGCCTTTGGAAGTGAATCCTAATCAGTTACCATATCTTTAAGTAAATGCCAAGGACATTTTATTAAAATTAACGAACATTCTTTATGAGAATGAGATCATTGAGAGTGAGAACGTTTTGTGATCAATACACTCTGAGGCTCTCTCACATCTATTGCTGCAAATCGTCTCAGGGCCAGTAGATAATGTATTCAGACCATCCTTTTTATGTGATGATTTTGTAACTTTTTATTTTCCTTTACCTTTGTAAACTCAGTTAGGGTACCACTGTGGGAAGCATCTTAATAAGGTACTCATCTGTTTGCAAAAAGCTGTAGTCTTTTGCCCTGGGATTTAGGAGTTGAAGCTGTGGATAGCTCTGCCCACTAACATTTTAAAAATAAATGGTGCTGCTCGCTTCGGCAGCACATATACAAATAAATGGTGAAGTGTCTGGACTGGGCTTTTATCTTCCCCCAGTGTTCCATCCTACCTGCCCTTGTCTAGTCTTTTGGTGTGGGTCATCTAGCTTTTTGTAGCCTTTCTGAGTCTGGGCTTTTCCAATCCAGGTTTCACCTCATTCTAAACCATAGCTCTGATTGTATCAGTCTTCTGTTCCCTTGCTAGCAAATCATTAATGACTATATTATTTTTTTAAAGAAAAAAATACAAACTCTTTAGCATAGCTTTTAAAAACTTTCATTTAAAATTTGCCCCGGTTTGCCTTTTTCCAGCTGTATCCTAAATATGTGTTGTACTTCCCCTTTACCCTATTTTCCCCTGCCACTCCGTACCTTGAGATTCTCCCCACTCTCTTGATTTCAGCCAAGGAGATTTGATAACTATTCCTGCCTCTTAGGAAAGAAATACTTTGTCCTCTCTGAGACACTAAGTTCCTTATTCTGTGTTTATGTTGATTCACTAACACTCTATCATTGAGCTCATATTCTGTTCCAGGCACTATGTCAAACACTTATCCCCATCAGTCTCACGTCAAACTTGTGCACTCCTGTTTGTCATGGCACAGAACCACTCCATCCTGAGTGTTGGATCTGCTTCTGCATACAGTGCCTCTTTTTTATTAGCATCCCAAAATATTATGGTGACTGCATTGAAAGTGAAATTTTACTTGCCAAAAATATATGCATTTTTTTCAATTAATGGAATTGAGTAATGAGAGTCTGCTTAATTGCTGACTTTTCCATCTTCCTATGCCCAAAATGTCACCATTTTATTCCAGATATTTTAATATTATGTCCAAACTGTACCTTCTCAACTTTCCCTTCAAGATTTGTCAGTTACAACTCAGTTTACAATTTTGTTATGCATGTGCAGCAGAATTGGTGGAAAATGGGAAAATCTGCTTTTACATTTCTTTCTGCATGTTAATTTGTCAGTGGACAAATTAGTATTTTAAGAGTAGTATACTGGCATGTTCATATAAAATGCAGCATTTTGTTTTGTATTTTTGATTCTTTTTAAAAATGGTATTCAAGTGGCCTTTGGGGATCATGCCATTCATGAGGGACTTAACAAAATGTTATCTTTGAAGTTGTGTCCTCACTAACATTTTGCTATCTCCTTCAACTGTTTTTTTCTGACTTTGCTCACTGACTTTTTCATAATGAATAGGGGATGAATAGGAGATGAACTGTCAGATCAGGGCTCAAAGATATGCTTTTGAAGCAACACTGCTTCATTCTCAAAAGAGGCACTTCAGTCCCTACTTGTCCTCACCTAAAGCAAACACTTCTGTTTCTTGCCAGAAGTGGTTAAAGCCAATTGAATGGGCTCTGGTCTCTGTCATTCAACACTCTGGAAGAACATGTCAGAATGTCTGTAATCCATTAATTTCTTGGTACTGGAAAATACTTTTCAGAGTTCCTTGGTAATAGAATAGAATAAATTTTGAGAATGTATCTTCAGAAATTTGCAGTGAACATTTTATTCATGTGCATCAGTACAACCCAGCCATTCTTCATGGCTTAAATAAATTTGAGCCATTATGGCTAATGCTTCTCTTTACTTCCCTTCCCTTGCATTGTACTGTGTCTACCTCTCTTCTTGAGTTGAGCATGAAAAATGAATTTGAACATGAGTAGAATCCATTTGGGGACTAGGGCTTTTATTGCAAATAAAATTATTCATTTGTTATGTCCTGTTGTTTTCAGCAGACAATGTATTGATCTTTGGCTTGCTGTTCAGAATGCCATAAGGATCTTTAGCACAAAGGGGACATCGCAGTGCTTGTGGATAGGTTGAATGTGGTGTACAATGACAGAGACAAACTTGCTTGCTGGCCATACTGTATTATACAAATCATTTGTCAACAGATTATTGAATCAGTTATTAAAAAGAGCAGTTTTTTCCAAACTAGAGCATCACATACAGAATGTTATCAGGGCCAAACAATGTAGATGATGCATGGAGGTCAGCCTTGCAGAGTGTATTTGTGAAGAATTAAACTAGGTAACTTACATTTCTGCTGACACATTAGAAATGAAAAGTATAGTACAATGGAAACTACTGTAAGAGCTAACCTCAACAGACAGAAAAGAAACCTCTTGACCAATGTCTTTTTAACAAATTTTTATTAGTACATGTTTGTAGTACATAATGATTGCATTCATCATGGAGAGTCAGTACGTGCAAATGTCTTTTAATACAAAACTTTACCTTTGCAAATCAGTGATATTATACTTTCTCTTTTTAGACCATTGCCATATTGAGTACTCCTGAAATAAGTGAAAAACTAACAAAAATAGTTTCATTACCTAATGGTTATTCTTGTGGAATAGATAAAAGTGCCCTTTTAGTCCTTTGTAAAAGTCAGAGATATTCGTCATTTCCTGAGTGGGTTGCAATCTTGCAAATTCCTTTAATTGTTCAGGAAACCACAGTTATTAGTGATCTGATGATAATCTTTCTTCATTTCTTAAAAATGTTTCTTTTTATACTTTCTGTACAAATGAAATGCACACAAACACCATTTTAATATCTTTATCGCTAAGGATAGAATTGTGCTCTTAAAATTGCTCTGAGCACATGTCTTTGCTCTGCTTTGTGTGTGCCTGTCACATATTAGCTGGCTTAAACACTCTTGCAGAGATGTTCAGAGATGATCAGATGATCTTGCTGTCTTTTGTCCTGAGTGGTAATGGGCAAGTTGGTTTTCTTGTGGTCATATTTTTATCTTTATTTGGAAGATTATTTTGTTTAGAGATATTTGCGTAGCAGTGATTGCTCATTTGGAGCTTTTTTCCTCCTCTGTCCATAGGAAAGATTTTCCAGATAAACGTGTACCTACTCTTGGGCTAGTGGAGTATGTTGCTCCCAGCTAAAACCAGCTTTTGATGACACTGGTCAGCAGGAATTAAGACAATTCTTGTATGCTTTCATCATTCTCTAAGTTCATCAGTGTCTCTTTTCAATGTCTAGAATCTGCCACAGAGGATCCTCATTTTAAGATAAGCCTGTGTGACCATCATCCTTCCTGACTTGTCATCAAAGAAATCACTGAATAGGAAACAAATACATTTTATCTCAGTTTCTGGCTCATTAATTGGTAGTGAGATGACAACGCTGAGGTTGTGCTTAGGTCAGTAGGCAGTAACTGTCTTGGGTACCATAGGTGAACGAGAAGCCCTTCTTGTCAGGCCCTTCCTTTTCTGAATTGCTTTTTGTTCTTGGAACTAAGACAGTCATTTTTATTTTTATTGCACAAAGAATGATAGATTGTTGGGACCCAATACTGAAGGAATTAAATAGGTATTTTGTGTCCAAGGAAAGTAAGCATTCAGATGGAGAAAAAATATATGGACTCTGTGTTCTGCCTGGCCCCTTCGAATGGAGGTGACCCATTTGAAACAGTGTGCCTGAAACCCCTGAAACAGTGTGCCTGAAACCCCTGAAACAGTGTGCCTGAAATGTGTACATTTTGGCATCTAACCCTCATCTGTGCTGCTTCCTGCTCTCTACTGTCTGCTTGTTCCTCCCAGTCTCCTTGCTGCCTGCTTCCTGGTGAGGACATGCATGTACTTGGTCATGGTGTGAGTCACTGGACCCCTGTTCTTTAATCATTAAGTTTTCACTGACTTTCCTTGACCCAGGCCTCTTCTGCATGATAGGGCTTTCCTGCATAGCTCTCGACCCTGCTGTGAGTGTGGTAGGCTGGGCTGGGCTGCCCAGGTTATGCATTAAAGGAGGAAAATTCAACTGGTTTTTTTATTAGGGCTTTTAAGCAGTTACAGTACATTACTCAGAACTGGACAAAGCCTAGAGTATCACTGTCACAACCAGAAAAGGATATTGTACAAGCTGCCCATCTGTACAAAATATAATTCTGTGGACATTTGTGTAGGTACAGAGAATATTAGGGATGTTCTTTCTCTGGCTCCAGGCAATAGGAAGCTTATAATTGTTTCAAAATAATACCTTGAGGGGCCTGTGAGATGGCTCAGCGGCGTAAGCGCCTGCCTGGCAAGTGCGGGGGCCCGAGTTCGACTCCCGGAATCCACATACGAAAAAAGGGGCCGGTGATATCGCTCAGTGGCATGGGCGCCTGCTGGCATGCGAGGTCCTGAGGTCGACCCCCCGGTACCCACAAAAAAATAAATAAATAAACAAAATAATACCTTGAGTATTTCTCATATTAATTTCTAACATAAATATCTTGTAATGTGAAGAGATGTCCCCCATTTTTATTTATTTCTACGTGTAACTTTCTCAGGTAGTTTTAAACTGTCATTGTTAAGGACAACGGAACTCTGTTCTTTATATTCTAGGCATATTTTTGATATGCTTCCTGTGCAAGTCATTAGATTGTAAAGAATAGGAAAAGGCTGGTCATGGCGTTGCCAGCCTTGCACTTGTAAAGGAACATAATTAAAAGTAATGAATGGAAGAATACATCATTATTCATAAGAAATGTCATGTAATTAACTCAAATAATGCAAAATATATTCTAATTTCCATTTTGAATAAAAATAGATTTGCTAGAACATCAGTAGGCAGTTAATGTTTATCCTACATTTTCATACACATATCAAAACTGTTAAAATCTACTTATTGAATATACATAGATTTTCTACATCATAAGATGGCTTTCTTCTAACAGTCTTATGTCTATTCCTTATTTATTCTATATTATACATACATGATTTGTATATATGTTCAACTCTTAGAATTAGTATAATTAATTTATATTTATTTTAAATAATAATGATTTACTTTATTTGCTTAGCTCCCTCTTCCTTTATCAAACTAATCGACTGAAAAAATAACTGCACATTTCCAAATAGCTTTTGGGCATATCCTAAATTAGACTTAGCTGAAGAACTCTCTGTGAAACTAGTTATCTGAACTAGTTTTGTAATAGAAGCTATTTTCCTGGGATTTCTACTACAGGCTTTGAATATCTTTCATGCATCTTGTTTTGGGTTATATATACCCATAGTTGTGGGTCGGGATGGGTGAGTGGTTATGTCTTAGGCAGCAGGGTTATTTTGATATGTAACAATGAGTCTGACACACAGCTCTCACCAGTATTTAGTGGTAGTTCCTAGAAGCTCTCTGTTGTGCTAGACAGCAACCTATCAATTTCTGTGTGGTGGGGCAATCTGGAGAGTACCAGAGGAGGAAGCAAAAAAATGTGATGAGCAGCACTCAAAGGACAATAAACACTAAAGTATTTAACTTTTAATAGCAAGAATGGACATACCAAATGTAACAGTCTCACCTATAGCCCTGGCTTTAGAGAGATAAAGACTGATGGAGGAAACTGCCATTGTATCCCTGGGATACAGTGTGCTGTTTGTTCTTCAGCACCATTGATTTTAGCCCAGTTGTAGATTTGCTGGTGAATTAAAACAACAGAGCACTTTCTTTGTTTCAGATGCCCATCTTCCTCACGGTTTGGCAAAAGCTCAGTTGTTGCGGGGGTGTCCTGAGGCATTGTCCTCTTTGTCTGCCACCCTTGCGTGCATATGTGGGGGTGATAGTATATATAAACACATGCAATTTATCAGTGTCTTACATTACACAAAATTTTAAGTAAATGAATGAATAGTGGAATCACTATTTTGTTTTATCCTTACTGATCTGTGAGAAGTATAAATGGAAAAGTGAGTCTCAGATCAATGGTAACTCATAGGAGTCAGGCCTTGACCCAGGGCTTTTGGTTCTCTTTCCACTGTTGGTTCTACGACATCGCTTTTTTTCCCATGTGCTACAAATATTTTTGTATGATTGGTTGAGGGTCCTGATAACTTGTCTCCCTAGAGTCTTAACCTTTTCCTAGTAATCCCTCTTCCTACTACCATACTTTCATAAATCTATATTTTCCCATTTATATTTTCCTGGGCATTTTGTTGTTAGTGGCAATATTGTGTTGTCATAATCATTGTTATTTAAGAATATAAGTAACCTTGGTGATTTCTGAACGTCTCTAAACTATGAGCCCAACTTTCCAGTGCCATCTGGATGGGTCCAGGTAGTTTACCCTAGTTGGCAGCATAATTTGCTTTGAGGTAAAATGGATCTGGAAAGGATTAACTTCATCTAGCTTTCTGAGTTTTATCTTTTCTAGTAGGCTTTGAAATGACTGTGGTTATCAAGAGATTGTTTCATTTTCAAGATTTCTTTCTAGTTGAAGAGATTTGTTGGAACTAAGATTTATCTGTTGAATGCTAATAATTTCAAGACAACCATGATTCTCCTCCTTTCATCAGAGATGATTGCTTTAATGATAGTTAAATAAGATGCATCAAGATAAAAATAAATCATCAGGAATTACTGATTAAAACCTTTATTTAGTGTTTCACATGCAGAAGTTTAGAATGTTAGTTGGTATATTCTGTTCTGCTTAGGGATCAAATGTTTCCTAGAAGCTTTTGCTCATGAGCTATACCTGTAATAATATAATTTAAGGGGGCCAGTGACTTGGCTCAGCGGCGTAAGTGCCTGCCTGGCAAGCGTGAGGGCCCGAGTTCGACTCCCGGAACCCACATACGAGAAAAGGGCCAGTGATATCACTCAGCGGCACGGGCGCCTGCTGGCGTGCAAGGTCCTAAGGTCTACCCCCGGTACCCACAAAAACAAACAAACAAACAAACAAAAAATAATATAATTTGAGCACAGGAGTGCAATAGACTTTGAGGAAGATTTCACATTACCCTGGAATAAGCAACTCGGACCTAGATGGGATGGGTGTCAATAGTGGGGAAACAGCTCCCCTCACCTATTTAGAGGCAGCAGCTGAGCCCCATCCACCTCATTGAACCCCACCTCCAGGCTCCCAGACCATGCAAGGGGAGAATTGGTGAGGGTGAAGATAGACAGTCGGAATGAGGGGTGCTTGAGTGCTTTCTTCTTCCTTCTTCCAGAGTGACTATTCCTATTGTCCCCAGAAGTCAGTGTGGAAGGTGGCTCAAAACCACAAGGCCTTCAACGGAAGTAGGCTGACATCCTGTGCCCTTGCTTGATGCTAGTAGAGCTGTAGCACAGGCTTTGCTACCACGGGCGTGCAGGACGGTACAAGTGCCTTTGGAGAGTTTCTCATTTACTCTCTGTGGTTTTTCCTCAGGATGTCCAGAGCGGCTCTTGAAGCTATTTCTGTAGTTTAGCCAAGTTTTATGGCCCTGTGTTCTCGACAATGCATGTAGATTGTCTTACATAAAAAACAGGTTTAAAAATTTCCCGGTCAGTCCCTTTTATAAAACCTTCTTCTCAAATATTGTTATTTGTACAATGGTCAAGACAATTGTCATTAGACAATCTTGGCTTATTTCCTAGAAAGTTAAAAAATGACCTAAGTTGACTATAATATATATAGTAATAGTAACTAAGTAGAAAATATAATAAAAGTCAAGGAGTAAGTAAGGAAAGGTAACTAAAACAAATTCAAAAGGAAGTGGGTGCATGCATTAGATAGAAAAATTTACATATACTTGTTAGAGTCCCAGAGTTGGCCTCGAAATTCCTAGCAAGAACGTAAAGAAGAAAAGAGCATCCATTCTTCAGGTAAAAAATGGCTCATTCCTCAGGAAATGCAGAAAAAAATGCTTGACAGTAGAGATCATCATTCTGTTTTCTGAGGATCCTTCTTCATGGGGATGATGTCAGTACATGTAGTTGACAGGATTCTCAAAACATCCTTTCAGTGCACGTGGGGGCTTTCCCTCAGAAATATGTTCTGTGTCTGCTGCTCACCGTCTCTACTGCTCCTGCCAAATATTGCCTGGATTGAGTGCAGTAATCTCTTTGATTTTCTTGTGTGTCACTTCCTCCACTTTTCTTCTACCCTTCAATCCCCACAACACAGAAGCTGCCATTATTTTTTAAATGTAAAAGTAAGAACACATTATTCCCTTGCATTAAGAACTTCTAGATGCTGATTCTTGCAGTTAGTATAAAATCTCAGGTCCTCACCTTGGCCTCTGGACTTCTGATCCTGCTTTAGTGACCGTATGTCCGTCTCAGCCTGGCACCAGCTGTTGTCTCCACCAGAAGTGACCTTTCCTGGACTTACACATGGCTCTCTGCTTCTCAGCTTTTTGGTTCTAGTTCCCATGCTGCCATATGCATAGGGACTTTCCCTGGCCCTCCCAGGAAACTCACGCCACAGAGGTGCTGTTGAGCAAGGCTTTTCCAGTCTTGTCCTCCATGCCATTAACTGTGCCCAGGGTTTTCTGCCTTGTTTACCCTCTCCGGGTGTAGACCTTTTTATTTGTGGAAATTACAAGTGGGCTTTAGACAGAGAATTTTAGTCCCATTTGGGGACCTTAGTAAGTCACTTTTCTTTGTCCTCTCATCTTTAGATAAAGATTCTACATTTACCTGCCCCCCTGAACTATTTTGAGCACTAGTTGGTGTGGAAGTCAGAAGAATTTTAATGCAGTTGAATACATTATTGGGAGCAAGATAGATTAGTTATATATTTTTTCTTTGTCTGTGTCCTGGTACATTAAGGCTGGTCAGAGGTTGGGTTTTGTGTAAGAGGCATCACTGAGGGATAGCTCTAAGTTTGTAAAACTGAAGTTTTAACTGAATTAAAGAAACTTCCTGAATTTCTATGTGAATATTACATACAAATTGAGAAAAACCTAGTCCTAATTTTAAACTGCTCATTTAAAATGACATTGAAGTAACACCCAGGATTTAATATAAACCTATAAATCTATAAGAATTTTATGTTCTCTGACCTCTTTTTGAGGCACAGTTTAAAAAAAATTATTTTCTGTTGTTTGTAATCTCTGGGAAGAGTAGGTAGGTGAACAATCCTGGGTTCATTCATGCCTTCAAGTTACTTTGCCAGCATTGTTTTAAATTAAATCCTCAAGGATGCTCAACTTTTGTTATCCATAATGGCAGTTACCACGCCTGACTTGCTTCTCCACACGCAACCCTGAAAACTGACCTTCTAAAAGCACATTTGATTTTTCTCTATGAACTAATTTTAATGAACTTTTTAAGGTAAAGCATCTCCTTGCAATGCCAAGGGCTGCAAGAGTCTAGAAATTCTCTGATAAGCAACAGGCCTTCATTTGGGAGTGCTCAGCCTGCATTTGCTGGAAGGATTTGGGCCATGACTCACTTGTTTTCTGAACTATATACTTCTCTTTAATTTGGTTTCAAAGGAGACTATTTTTTCTTTCCTCTCTTTTTCCCATAGCTCAGTTTCCTGATACAATAACCAGTACACAGTATGGTCAGCACCGATGTAGCTCTCATATTACTGAAATGTTAAGGAGAGAAGGAGTTGCATTCACTCAAACAATTTGGTATTCTTAATGCAATCTACTAGGAACCAGCTAAGAACTGCTTAACCAAAATAAGTGTTTTGTTTAAATTATTTCTATGTAAAGCAATCTAGTTTATATCAAGTATAACATATTTCTAAATCTAAGATTTAGTTTTTCTCATTATAAGAATATCTACCCATTATACAAAGTAAAAACTATAATCTCATTAAGTGAAATAAGCTCTAATAAAAATTTCAATTTATTTCTTTCTAGTTTTATTTTATCTGTTTGAATGAAAAAGGAAAACAATTTATAGCTTGATTTTTAACCTATTTCATTGTTGACATTTTCTGAGGTTTTAATACATACTTAAAAGATAATTTTAATGATGATGTAATGTTGTGCCATATGGATCTACTATAATTTATAATTTACTATGGACTTTTTAATCTATGTGTAATGAATATTTTGGTGTAGGATCTTTTGTCATATTTCTGACAAGCTTCTTAAACTGTTTCTAAGTTACTTTTCTTATTGCTGAGACAAAATACCCAACACCCACAAATTAAAGGAAGAAAGGTTTATTTTGGCTCACAATTTGTAGAGGCTTCAGTCCATAGTTGGCTGGCTCCAAGTCAGGATGACATGGCAGAGGGGCGTCACAGAGGAGAAAGAGTCCATGGCAGGGCAGGCAGGAAGCAGCAGCAGCAGCAAGCAACAGCAGTGAGCCTGCCTTTCCCTCTTATCTCATCCAGGCTACAACACTTTTGGGTGGTACCACCCACACCCAAGGTCAGCCTTCTCATTATCCACACCCAAAACTATACTAAAACAATTTGTGGACTAATACAGTACCACACACCCTTAATCTCAGTATCACACACCTAGATCTAGCCACCTCTGAGGGATTGAGGCTCTGAGAGGACATCTAGATACAAGCCATAACAACTGGATCACTTGCTTGCTAAAATATTGTGTATTGTTTAAGTTAATAAATATTCCTACATTTGTTTCACACTCGTATTGAAAGAAAGTACAGAGCTTTCATTAACTTTTAAGATTTTGGAGTTTGTCCTAACCTTTTCAAATTGATAGGTTTAACATCTCGTTATTTCAAGTTGTATAATTTAATTGGTATTGGAATGAACTTTTAAATGATTTATAAATTATTTTTATCTGTAAGTTACGTGTTAAGTTCTTTTGTTCCTTTTTCTGTCAGTTTTGTGTTTTAATTCAATTTGCTCATAATCTTTTAAGAATTAACATTCTTCCTATAATATTCATTACAATTGTTCCTATGTTGGTCTCACCCTCTTCCATTTGCTTATAATGTATTGATATATAGAAACTTTTTACAGTTATGCCTATCCACTTTGTCATTTGTGAGTTTTCTCAGTTCTTCTATGCTTAAAAGGTCTTCCTTTCCTGAGATCAGTGCAAATATTTATACATATTTTCTTGTGGGTTTTTTTTTAATGATTTTCTTTTTCCTTGGACTAGTCTACTATTGCCAACAAGTTCATAACACTTCATAGGCATGCTTTAAAAATTCACTTTAGGGCCGGTGAGATGGCTCAGCGGCGTAAGCGCCTGCCATGCAAGCGCGAGGGCCCGAGTTCGACTCCCGGAACCCACATACGAAAAAGGGGCCGGTGATATCGCTCAGAGGCACGGGTGCCTGTTGGCGCGCGAGGTCCTGAGGTCGACCCCCCGGTACCCACAAAAAAAAAAAAAAAAAAAAAAAAAATTCACTTTATCTTCCTAGAAACCCTTTGAAGGGTGTAGAGAATGCTATTCCCTAGTACATAAATGAAGAGATCAGGGGTGTAGCAATGAGCCAGAAAGGAGTGTTATAGAAGCATGTTATGCTTTCCATATTCTGAAAATAATACACAGAAACTTCTTTATTAAACTGCTAAGTTGGTCATCTTGTTAATTACCAGTTTTACATATTCCCTGCATGAAGATATTATTGAAAAGGTAGATATTGGAAAATGTGGCAAGATTAGACTGTGTCTTCTGAGTGACCAAAAATTTTAAGAATGATGTTATGGTATTATTTTATGTAGATAATACTTAATGTAATTATCATATAAAATCAATTTTGCAATATAATAATTCCTTAAAAATGATAAAGCATACCTAGCAATTCCCAGTAGCCAGATACTGAAGCCATAACAGCTCTTTGACCACTGGTGAGAACACAAAAGCCACAGTAATAGCAGTGGGTCATGTTCCTTTGGCCCTAGAGAAGCACATCTATAGAGACAGGAAAATAACTCATTTCCTATTATTCTGATGCTCCCTGAAAAAAACCTGATATTTGATGAAAAAGTAAAGAAGTCTAGGGATATATGAATGGTATTGGAATTGTTGACTGGAAGAATTATACATTTAATCATATTTAAAATTGCATCACATATAGAAGTAATATATGTAGGGAAGATATCTTTAACAATTTCTGTATTCTATGTTCAGTTCCCAGACTACTTCCTGAATGGCCTTTATCAATGGTAAGAAATGAAATTAAGGTGGATGAGGTGGCACACACCTGCAGTCTCACTACTCAGGAGGCTGAGGCAGGAGTTCAAGGTCAGCCTGGACTATAAAGTGAATTCAAGGCCAGCCTGAACTGCATAGTGAGAACCTTTCTCAAAACAAACAAACAAAATAGAAATGAAATTAATAAAAATTTGCCTAAGTAAAAATATATTTTACCTTACCTCAAGGTAATATTAACTTTTGATTCTCCACAACTCTTCACCCACCTTTTGTCATTACAAATATTTTTGAATTGCTCAGTTTAGCAAGTTGCTGAACATACTTTTATAGCAAAAACTCAACAGAAATTGCATGAAAGAATTCCCCTTGTGTGACATGAGTTTGAACATGAAAGGGTTTTGAAAGTAGGATGCTGCTACTCATCCTCTATGGTATGGAGATTCCAGTGATTTTTTTTTTTTTTTCCTTAACTCAGAGGCAGTTGAAATATGCATCTCAACTGAACTCTCAATTTACTAAAGATCCTATTATAACTATTCTTTTTATAACATGGGTATAATTGTTCACTCCCACTGAAGTGATCCTTGTTATTTACCCATAAAATTCAGTGTAAAGATGTTACCCTATCACAGGAATTTGGCCTGAAAATCAAGTCATTATTTCCTTTATTTATTTAACATTATTCTGATAACATTTATACCATCAGATTTTTCTAAGCATTTGTCAAATGTTCATTTAATACTCGTGAGTGTCCCTATAGGGAAGTGCCAATGGCACCTCCATTTTATAGATGAGGTAATGAGATCATTCAACCTTGATTAATCTAGATTAAATAACTATGAAGTGGCAGAGACAGATTTCAAGCCCAAATGGTCTAGTGGTAGAGTCCATGTTTTGAACCAGTGGTCCTGCAGGTTTCTGAGACCCTTTTAGGGGATCTGTGAGGTTCCTTTAATAACCATGTGTGTATGAGACCAGCTTTTCTTTCTACACTTTGGCCATAAGACATCATGACAGTCTGCATTTAAAAGCAGAAATGAAAATGCAATTTTCTTCTTTGAAGACATCGTTAGAGATTTGCAAGACTATAAAAACGTCACTCTTCACACTATTTTTTGTCTTAGAAAACACAATTATAAAAATATTACTAATGTTAGCATGTTGTAGATTTATTATTTTAAGTAAGTGAATATATATTTTAGAATTTTCTGAGTTCTCATTTCTGGTGAGCTATCTGCAGGTACAGTCACATGAATACAAGCTCTTTGGCATTATCCATTTCTGAGAGTATATAGGAGTACAGGGACCAAAGGGTTTGTGGAATGTCTGCTCCCTGAGCTTCTAGTGTACTTTGCTAATCTTCTGTCTCCCCAAAGCTCTAGCTTCTTCCTCTTTCCCCACTGTTCCTGTGTTTTTATACAAACATGTGAGCCTGAGCGTGCATTCAGTCCCAGCACCACACTCAAGCAAACACACACACACACACACACACACACGATGGGTGATGTTGAAGTCTGAGAGGCAGTATGCTCTGTCTGAGGGGTATAAGCTTTGCAGCCCAGAGCCTTGATGTGAACCCCAGCTCACATTATTGCTAGGAGCAAGTCCTGTGGATTTGGATAACTTGGCTTTCCCTCAGTTACTTTATACTTAACGGAAAGTAATAGTGACTGCCTCATAAGGTTGAGCTGAACATCATGTGAGTTGATTTATGCAAAATGTGTAAATTATCCCTGGCATATAAAGTGTTCAAATATTAGTTCTATTATTATTGAGTTTCTACTCAGTTATAAGAGTTATAATTAAATGTGATTTTATATTCCACGAGTTTCCTTAAAGCTTTTCTCTTCCTCTTTGTAAACATTTTATAATTGAAAGCCTAACCTTTTTAGTTTGTTTTCCTTCTCAGGCCAGGTCTATGAAAGTGGCCATTGTTTTTAGTGTGGTAAGTTCTCTTAGGATGAGGTTGCTATCAGAATGCATTTCTCTTCTGGTAAATCCATAAATACTGACATTAATGCTGTCATCCCTCCTCCCTCACTGAAATCCCTCAATTATGTGGAGTTCACATGCCATAAATATATAGATTTCCACTCTCCTTCCCTCATCATGTCAAGGGCTATTGTTTGGGTTCTGTGTCAGGGAAATGAGTAGGCTCTAAGGTCCATGCACAGGTCTCCACAGCCTTCGTGCCATCTGGGGCCTTTGGTTTTCTTCACAGCTTCAGTTCACACCAGAATTACCTTTGCTTAATGGCTCTTTTCTCCAGTGGTCCCCTGTACTCCAGGTCAGTGGGGTTTCTTCAGGCACCATCAGTGTTTACCTGTGCATTTGTACTGCCCACTCTCTGTATTGCCTTGCTTCCCATTCTGGGTGGCAGTTTTCTATTCTCTGGGGACTTGATAGCCAGCTGTGTTTTATCCAATGAGCTCATAGACTCAGCTCATAGACTCTTCTGAAAGATTAAGTGCTGTTTTCCCACAGGGGACCCCTCAGAGTAAGACACCAAAGACTAGTGCCAGTGTGCATGGCAGAGTGAGAATCCCAGGTGTCCAAAGATGCTCTTAACACCTTTGTATCTGTCTGAGCTCTTTGGTACGGATTCATTCCTCCTGATGGATCTGGAAATATTCTTCTCTCACAGCCTTCTAGTCATCTTATTGACATTAGAGATAAAATGCCTTGTAATAAAAATTGGAGGCTTTTAAACTCTAAAGGGAATCTTGCATTGGCTATTCTTAACTGAAAAACATTTGTCTTCTATGTATCCTTATACATACACAAACATGGAAAATCATTTTGAGAATTAAACATTTTGAACTTTAGTTGCTTATTTGGACAACTCTTTCTGCCAATAAAGACAGGAGCTGACTTACAAAAATACTTGCAGTGTAACACATTTATTTTGATTAGAAGTGAGAAATTGGGGCAGAGGAAAAATATCTAGAATATTCCAAATGTAGTATGTGAACATAATTTTCAATATAAAAATAAATAAGGATAAAAATATTTCAAACTCCACAGAAAAGTTGAAAGACCGGTTCAATGTTCACATATTTATCTCTCTTCAAGTTTCATCAACTGTATTATCTTGAGATATTCATGCTGTTTTCTCAGTGGACAGCACTTCCCTTTTCCAAACCATCTGGCTGTAGTCAGCTGCAGATACCGTAAGACTCCTAAATAGCTCAATGCCCCTCCTAAGAATAAAGGCACCTTGCACATAATGATATCTCATTGACTGCATCCAACAAAATCCAAATCAATGGAATGATACCATATTTTCTATGCTCAAATTTCTTTAATTGAATTCTTTCCTCAATGACAAGATTTGAATGAGGTTCTTATGAAACTCAGTTGGTTATTGTGATGCATGCCTGTAATCCCAGCTCTCAGGAGGCTGAAGCAAAAGGATCGCTGTGAGTTTGAGGCCAACCTGGGCAACATAGTGAGCTCAAGGCCAGTCTGAACTGCATAGTGAGACCCTGTCTCAAAAAAACAAAAAAAATCTTTTAAATGTTTTTAATCTATAACGGTTCCCTACCTCCCTTTGTTCTTCGTGACATTAAACCAATTGAAGATCCCAAGCCAGCTATCCCAGGCCAGACTACACTTTTTTGATCCTTCTAATTGTTTCCTCACTATTCAATTAGGTCATAAACATATCATATTCCCTTGTATTGTTTCCCTCAGTGGTTATTTTAGTACTTATTTACACAGTATTTACCTGAGTTATTTATAACAAGGGGTTTACAAGATGTTGTCTTTCCAATTCTATGGTTCTTACATATATTACCTAGAATTCTTACGTAAGAAGGAAATTTATACTCCTCTCCCTTTTAGCTGTTTTTTTCTGTCTCTGCCTCTCTCTCCTCTAGTTAATTCAGATTATTTTTAATTCTGGTTGTTAAAATTCATTGGCATTATATCATTTCAATTAAATATATTTATTTTTGCTGCAGGTACTACTCCATGTAGGTGTGGTATGGCCTTTTGACATGACCTTGTTAGTCTCTTTTTTTTTTTTTTTTTTGTGGGTACCGGGGGGGTCGACCTCAGGACCTCGCGCGCCAGCAGGTGCCCGTGCCGCTGAGCGATATCACCGGCCCCTTTTTTTGTATGTGGGATCCGGGAGTCGAACTCAGGCCCTCGCGCTTGCCAGGCAGGCGCTTATGCCGCGGAGCTATATCACCAGCCCAACCTTGTTAGTCTTTGAACACTTCCTTATTTCTTGGCACAACATATTTCAAGTTCATTTTATTCTTTCTCTCCTCCAGAGCTGGCATTAGCTATTTCCAAAGAACCCTGGCTCATTGCTTTTCTAGTAACATCTTTTTCTAAGCACTTGTTATGGAAAACACTAGAAAATATCTATGGCTGTATGTGTATAGTTTAAATCATGGATTGATACTGATACCTTTATTAAAATGTAGCATAATAGGGGTGCTTCTTTCCATTTCCCCATTTCATATTTGTATTTTTCTTTTATCATATTTATTTCACAATTCTATAGAACACTGAAAATAATTTAAGATTTGTAACATTAAAATTCTAAACTTCTGATCAAAGGTAAGTGGTGTGAGTTGAAAATATATTTAGTAGTATCTTAGATTTTTCTTTAGTTACAGATTGATGATCTCAAAACACACAAAGCAATATTTGTGTACTAAGAAAGAGACTTACAAAGTATGATGACAACTTCTGTAAAGCTTGGTAGTAATGAAATTGTGGTAATGGTAGTAATTATAGTGGACATGTATCGGAGCAGTACTGTTTTGTCTAGCACTGTTCTAAGTGCTTTGCATGTTTTATCTTTTAATTCTTATAGGAACCTTTTAAGATATTTACAGTGTTAGTATCTTTTTCCCTTTACCAGTAAAATCTTTGTGCAAAGTTACATTGATAGTTATCAGCAGACATGAGGTTCAAACCCAGACAGTTTGATTATAAATCCCAAATTTTTTACCTCTGTGCTGTACCTGTTTTAAATATTTTATAAAAAATAGCTATTCATAGCCACCTTTATTTTCCTAATTTGAACATTTTTCATCTTCACCCCTTATTGGAACTGGTTCTTGATTTGCCTTTCACGTTACATGTAAGACCTCAAAGGTAAGAGACTATTAATTTTGTCCTTTACTGTTAAATCAACAATATATAGTACATACTCAATGGATTTTTTTTATCTTATTTTATTTTTGTGGTACTGTAGATTGAACCCAGGACCTTTACAATGAGCTACATATCTAGCACTATTTATTTATTTATTTATTTATTATTTTCAGACAGGGTCTTGCCCAGGTTAGGCTTGGAACTTGTGATGCTTTTGTTCAGCCTTCAAGAGTGTTGGGATTACAGGCAAGCATCACAATGCCTAGCTATAGATTTTTAATAGTGCCAGTATAGTCATTATTCCTGTATGTCAGACATTATGCTAAAAGTTTCAATTGACTATTTTTAGTTCTTTTTTTTTTTTTTTTTTGTGGGTACTGGGAGTCGACCTCAGGACCTCGTGCGCCAGCAGGCACCTAAGCCACTGAGCGATATCACCGGCCCTTTTTTCGTATGTGGGTACTGGCAGTCGAACTCAGGACCTCGCGCTTGCCAGGCAGGCGCTTATGCCGCTGAGCTATCTCACTGGCCCCTATTTTTAGTTCTTAATCATACAAAATAGGCTTTACCATTCATATTGTGAAAAAAGAGACAGACGTAGAAAGCCAACATGATTGCCCAAAGCTGTTCAGTTAGTAAATAATAAAAATTTGGAACCATATCTCCCTATCTTGGAAGCCTTTCTCTATTATCTCCATGATATCTCTTTTTCAAATGAAATTCTTCCCAATCTAGTTCATTGGTCCTGACTCCAATAGTAAGGTAGATATTTGACTGGCTTTACAAAAACTGAGAGAGATAAAAGCATGATAAAGTATCATTATATTGATCAGACACACCACAAAAATTCAAAGAATAAAAAACATAAGTAAAAGAGATAATCTTGTCCCAAGACTCCTGCAGTTCCTGTAAGGAGAACAAAAAAGAACCATGGTTATTTTAACTGAACTCTTGTAGAAACTCGAACATGGCCCTTTTTAAGTATTGAGAATATGTGAAATTGACTTTGAATTTCATTGTAGACCTTGCCTATAAATCCTGGCTAATCTGTGCTTGGCTTTCAGTGCTGTCCCAGTCTTCCCCAGTATCCAACATGTTGGGCTCAGGCATCTGATTTCCTTCTGCTACCCTTGGTCTCCTGCATTCTTCATTTCTGACCTTGGCTTTATGGGTTCTGTAGTATTTTGCTGCTGAAGCTCTCCTTTTATTCACTGTCAGGATAAAAAGGGAAAAAGAGCCAAGTAACTAGTGACTCTGAAAGGGTACTCCTTGTAGGCATCATCACCAAGCTGCAGCCTGAAGTTGTGAGATGTGCTTCACTCATTGACATCTCCACAAATGGTAATGTTGGTAAGCATTGAGTTGGTAGCACCACCTCTTAACCAGGTATGTGTGAAAAGAAGAAACAGTAAGGGAATGAAAAAATTATCTTCCATTCTTTAAAAATTCATAAAGTTAAGGAGATTCAGTGGACAGTTTTCTCTGAAAATAAAACAGATCATTGTCAACAGAAGATGAAGATCATTCTGGATTAGTAGTGTAGCTGCTACTAGAAAAGTCATCTGAAAATAATATGAAAATACAAATGTTCTTAGAGGACTGAAGTGGGCATGCTAAAGTCACCTGTCACTTGCAAATAGCAAAACAGTATATGTAGTTTACATTTCATTTTAAGTTCTAAAGGGTGCACTTGGGCAATGAACAAATGTTACTGGACTTTGTATGAATTTCACATGAGATAGGATTGTAGGAGCCAGTATAGTGAATGTTTTAAGATTTTGGATGTGAGTTAATGGAGATACAAGTCCCAGTATAGCATTTGTTAGCTGTGTGATTGTGAGCAACTTAGTTATCCAATCTGAGGGTCGGTTTCTTATGTCAATGTAATGAATTGGAAAGCCATGGGAAACAGGTCCTAGAATCAAAAGCATATCTGAATAGTAACAGGCCTCAGAAATAATTAGAGCAACTTTGGGCATCCTGATTGTGGAAAAAAATCTCCTCAGAATGCCACTGTTGAAATAATGTGACTTCAGCTATCCAGGTCCTTGTGTTTCTTGGA
Source organism: Erethizon dorsatum (assembly GCA_028451465.1). Taxonomy (NCBI): domain Eukaryota; kingdom Metazoa; phylum Chordata; class Mammalia; order Rodentia; family Erethizontidae; genus Erethizon; species Erethizon dorsatum. Next base: position 91,364,961 of record CM051825.1, on the reverse strand, counting down.
ACTGCTCACGTGGCCTGTCCTGAGTCTGTTGCTTGGGGCGGGAGAGGCATTTTGATAACCTACTGGGTTGTTTCCTGCTGGGGAGGAGCAGGTGTACTAAAAGAACTGGGAGCTTAGTGTGGCAGACCCAGCACTCGGGGGGCTGAGGCAGGAGGATCTCAAGTTCAAGCCCAGCCTGGGCAATTTAGTGACTTAGCGACATTCCACATCAGAAAACCTGGGCATAAAGTTCAGTATGAAGGATCTGGGTCCAGTCCACCATGCTGAAAAAAAAATAGTGGGAATAAATTAGCTGGTTAGTGGATGGACACATGTCCACACTGTGTGTGTGTCTAGGAACAGAAAGAGTTTTTATATGCAAGTGTTGTACTCATACTATCATAATTTCTATCTCTACCTCAGGAGCCAAGTATGGACGGAATTATGATTTTAAAAAAACACGTCATTTTGACATTAGAACTTGGACTTACTGTGTATTTCAGAAGCAAATTGTAATGTTATATGCTTTTACTCCAACGATTGTTGAAACTCTTCTTTGAACTTTCAAGATATCCAAGAAAAAAAAAGTCATATTATCCAAATCTCATATAACAGGAGTGGAATTTGAGCTAATTCAGAAGCTAGGGTCTTAAACTTTGAAGTGGTTTGTAGTGTCTATAGAGTTACATTTTTTATTTCAGCTTTTCTAAAATGATGATTTGTGATCATGCACATGCTAGGATGGTCATGAAGTTTCTATCCACATCCTCTAGACTGAGAGCAAGGGGCTGTATCTCCTTTATTTTTCACCTATGGTAATATTAGCACAGTGTTTTAATTAAGATTTAGGGATACTGTCTCAATCTGCTTTTATGAAGTAACGAACAACCGTAAAATCTTGGTGGTTTACCACATCATCTTACCTTTCTTGTTCACAGGTCTTAGGTCAGCTTTGGTTCTGCTGGGCTTGCTGGGCTCAGCTTGGTTTGGGCCTGCTCACTCAGGCTGAAGAAACAGCCACTATGAGGAACATATTGATTTCATGGTGGCAGCAGGCGCTTAAGAGGCCAAGCCAGACCATATGACACCTTTAAGGCTTTTCTTGGAAGGGCTGTGTGTCACAAAGACTCACGTTCCATTGGCTGAGTCAAGTCATATGGCCATCCTAGTGTCAGTGTAATAGAGATGTACACTCTTGCAGTGTGGTAGAAGAAAATAACTCAATATTTGCAGAGGAAATACTGTTATCTACTATAGTTGTCTAAGATTTTTAGGCAAAGGAATATCTGCTTCTGATACCAACTGTAAAGCCATGGATTTACCAGAGTCCCTATAATATAGATAATATAAATACTTTCTCTAAGGTGGCCAGTTTTAAAGATTTGAAATTTACTAAATAAAATGAGCTTCACACTTCTTCCTGCATGTTCTGTGAAATTCATCTGTACCTTCCCACTATCCATCACCCTCAAAAAGAGTGCCACGTGAAAAACAGACATCAGTCATGTGAGCCATGTAACAAATACTTATGAACTATTTCATTAGTGCTTAATATATAAAAGAAGCTGGGGCCGGTGAGATGGCTCAGCAGCGTACGCGCCTGCCTGGCAAGCACGAGGGCCCAAGTTTGACTCCCAGAACCCACGTATGAAAAAAGGGGCCGGTGATATCACTCAGCAGCACGGGCGCCTGCTGGCGCGCGAGGTCCTGAGGTCGACTCCCAGTACCTACATAAAAAAAAAAAAAAAAAAAAAGATGTATCAGAAGAAACTAGGGTTAGGAAAATAACCTGTCCAAATTTACCCACCTTGCAAGTAGAATCCCCATGTGAATTAGACCACTCTAATTGCAAGTGTAATTTCCTTAACCACTCAGCCACATCACAAGCCTGGAATTAGCCTTGTTTATTTACCTGACTTGGCATAGCCCTTGACTGATGATTGATTGGAAGGAAAGAGGGTTTCAGGTGGATTTCTGTCTGTTATTTATGTATTTGTTTTCCGGTTTTATAGTTCATAATCTAAATATATAAATAGAAGATAGATTTTACAAGTGCCCAAGGATTAGTAGAACTGCAAACCCTTTTTGGTGATGGCAGGTAGAGAAGCAAGCTAGTTCCCCTTACCCCACTGGGACCTTTTGATTCATCCTGATGATATCATTCTGATGTATATAGCACTTTGATTTCTACCCTGAACTCAGAGATCATAGTTCATGTTTCCAGCCTATTGTCAAAATACAGCTGCTCCTATTCATCAAACTTGGAAAAGTAATTGTAAATTAAATCACTACTAAAATTGCTTTCCTACAGTTGGGCTTACTGTAGGAAAGAAAGGCTACCCAGCTGTGTAGCTAACAGGGAACCATTTCATACTTTGCAGATATTATTTTTAAAAAAAATTTCTAAAGCATATTTCCTTTTGCAACAATTTTCTTCATTATTTTGTTAATCACTTTCTTATCTGAGGTTGTGGTTGGGCACACCGATGATGTACTATCACTGAAGCTTTGAGGGCTTCATGAGCTACCTCAGATCAATATATTGTATCTGGCAGTTCTTTTATTAACTATGTTATACAATTATGCTATAATTAACAAACGGCCAAGATGGGAAACATTTGGCTTAGGATAAGAAAAGCTTTAAACTACTAAGCAGCTTTACTGAACCAAAAATATTAACCAAACAATTATTTTTTTCTTATCATTGTGCCATGAAGTTCTTTATTTCTGCAGTAAAATTAACCTTACTCTATGGTGTGGTTCCACATAAAATGAGTTTTATTTTCCTTTTCTTTCAAATAAATACTGCATGTATTTGTATGAACAAAATGAGCAAATTTTAGTGCTGTTAATTTTTTCACTCTTAAAAGTATAAAAAAAAAGTAAAATAAAGAAGTCTCGGGCCGGTGAGATGGCTCAGTGGCATAAGCACCTGCCTGGCAAGCTCGAGGTCCTGAGTTCGACTCCCGGTACCCACATATGAAAAAAGGGCTGGCAATATCGCTCAGTGGCATGGGCGCTTGCTGGCGTGCAAGGTCCTGAGTTCGACCCCCAGTACCCACAAAAAAAAAAAAAAAGTCTCGTACTCCTACGGTCCAGGTAAAAACTCTGTTAATCAGGGCTGGTGATACAGCTCAGTGGCGTAAGTGCCTGCCTGGCAAGCATGAGGTCCTGAGTTCGGTTCCCGGTACCCACATGAAAAAAAAAAAAAAAAAACTCTGTTAATCAAAAAAAGTTTGTTTTTTTCTCATCTTCTCCTAAACACTTTTAAATAAAACTAGAATTACTGTCATTCATAGTATGATATCTTATTCTATTCATTTTTATTTTCACAAGAATTTTTCCTTATCATTAAAACAGTGTTTCCTAACTTTATTTTTGGTGGTTCCATAATATTCCATTAATTTTATTTTCCATAATTTACTTACTTCACCTGGTATTGAATATTTAGTTTTAGAATTGTCACTATTATATCTCATACTGTAAACATTATAAAATTTATATATCCTTAAGCAAAATAGAAAAGCATTTTGCTATTGTACACATTGAATAATAATATTTCCAATATATGCTAATTTATTAGTGAAAGTGATAGCATGTAAATTTTTATTTATTTGCTTACTAGCAAGGTATTATTGAACATTTAAAAAATTCAGTTTACTCCCTTTCTTTCTAGTGAGGAAATTGAGGCTCAAATAAGTTAATCAAAGCCACAAAACTAAGGGAGAGAACCAAAGGCTGACAACACAGTTTTCTGGTTCCATTGCCTCTGTACTTAACCAATGTGGTATATTTAGTTTTTTGTTTTGCTGTTTCTTAGACACATTCCACTTTTCTTCATATTTAGTTAACATACAATTATTATGTGTATGTCACAATCACAGTCTAAATAGGAACAACTATATGGTGGGTGTGTTTTTCCTAAAATTTCACCTTAGTGGATGTCTAAAGTTTTGCTATCTTATTTATTTTTATAACAGTTTTATTCTAATTCACATATACAGTTCACCAGTTTGAAATGTATAATCCAGTGGTTTTCATGGTGGTCACAGGATTATTTTCAGCTGTCATGACTACAAATTGTTGTGTCCCTACCATTGAGTTCACAATCTGATAGTTTGTTCTGTTTTTTTGTTTTTTTTTTTTTTTCCTTGTGGGTACTGGGGGGGTCGACCTCAGGACCTCGTGCGCCAACAGGCACCCGTGCCACTGAGCGATATCACCGGCCCCTTTTTTTGTATGTGGGATCCGGGAGTCGAACTCGGGCCCTTGCGCTTGCAAGGCAGGCGCTTACGCCGCTGAGCCATCTCACCGGCCCAGTTTGTTCTGTTTGTCTAACATAGTTTGGTACACAACAGACACTGAATAAGGAATTCTTAAATGATCAAACAAGACATTCCCTGATGCATGACTCCCCTGGGGACCTGAGAAATAACATCCTCTGCTCTCCAGAACACTACAGGATCCTTGGAGGGTTAAGACACTTGAGAAAGTAACTTCCAGATGAAGTGTTTGATTGGGCGTCAGATGAGGAGACTAGCCAAGGGTTGTTATTGTAGATCCCATGGGAAGGTCAGAGAATGACGTGCTCTATGAGGTCATCCAGGATAGCTCCTTAGAGACAGAGCTTGCATCTTGGCTCCATGGTGGCCCAGCTTTTCCTTTTTGTGGGACCACTGAAATGCAACTACTTTTGGCCACCCTGTGAAGCTTTAGTAATCTTTCCCAGGCTACTTGGGTTAGTAACTGAGAAAGCCATAGTTGTTGCTTTACTTTTCTTGTGTTCTAGGATCCAAGATGTTAACCATGAGAAGAAAAGATTCTGGGACAACTGAGAGAATATTAACTGCTATCACTTTTCCTGCAGGGCTCTGCTATTGGATCCAGAGAAGGCCGTTTTTCATGTAGCTAACGGCCTAGACCTGCTTCTTTCTCTGAAGCCTTATTATGTGTCTATTCACTGAGCTGTCAATTACATATTGTCATATGTTTGTTTATATCATGTGTGTGAATGCACCTTATCCAAGAAGCTCCTTGATAGCAAAAATGTTATGTTTCAAGTTTTCTTTGAATTCCTCACTTCTAGAAGGGCTGATTGAATGTGTACATAGTATTCATTCATAATAATAATCCCTAGTAAAGCATATATTATCAATTTATTACCTTTCCAAAATAGGAAAGCAGTGGTTCTAGAAGTATGTAGCTTTTTGGTATTTCTTCTTATCGTGGTTATCTGAAATCTTGTGAAATAACAGAGATTTCCAGTGAACTAAAAGTCATTTGAGGTATTAGTTAAAATGCTAATTCCTTGGTTGTGTCCTAACTCCTCAATGCTGGGGACTGAATTAGAAAATTGATTATAGGAATTAGGAGCTGGAATTTAAAACAATGACAAAAACAACCACAACAGTAAAAAGCACTGCAGTTACTTGTGATTCATATCCGTGTACCAATTTTGAAAGGCAATATCCTAGACAGTCAAGATTTAAAGAAATAATACACATCATTTAATCATGATTGGGAGCTGGTAAAATGTGGGTTAGTTTGAATCTCTTAATTGCATAGAAAAGAAATATCTATAGAACCAAGTATTATAGGATAGTACTGCAATTCTGGAAGGCTGTTACTTGGAGTATTGTTTAGATTTTTTGTCTGTGTATCTTCATAACTCAGATAGATAATGGATGCCTACAAGAAGTTATCAACAAACATTAAATGTATGTTGATGTCTGGCTGCTTGAATCATATTTTTTAAAACATTCCTTGAAAAGGGCGATGAGAAATGATGTCTCAGGAATGAGCTTTTTTTTTTGGAATGCCTTGTTCTCAGAAAAATGTGTCAATTTTTTGGCTCACTAATCCCACAACTTGGCCTGTTGATACTTCTGGCTCAAAGAATCTAGTTCACTTCAACAAATTTTAAATGTTACCTACTATTGCTATACAGGAGCCCTGTGCTTCCTGCCGGGGATGATATAAAATATTCATGCTGTCGATATTTACTAGAAGGGGTCAGGCCCTGTGTCAGTGCTTTATGTATTCAGGTAGCTGACTAACAAATGAAACACCAATCACAGCTCTTATTAGGTGACAGAGCTTTAAAAGATATTTCTTTTGGGCTACAGAATTTTAATTTATCTGCTTATCACAAACATCCTTTAAGTTGTGGTTACCCTCTTACAAGTAAGAGCATTGGTTAAGAGGTTACATTCTTTGCTTGAAGTGGACCCTGAATCTAATCTCAGCAGCCTGGTCTGAGGGAATCTCTACTCTTAATTACAAGATTATGTTGATGGTCAAATAGGCATGGCTGTGTTCTCTTGCATCTTTCTATGCAAAGCAGGATGCAGTGTTTTTCAGAGTACTTCTTTCTCTCTCCCTCATGGTTCTCTTTTGTGCTGTTTTGCAGGGAGAGTTTCCACAGGAGTTAGTCCTCATGATCACCGGCTCCTTGTGCAGCCTTCAAGCCCTCGTGCTTCCCAGTGCTCACCAAGTGAGTCAGGTGTATCTTTTTAACCCTCCAGATCGATGCTGCCCACTAGAACTTTTGAGATGGTGAAAAAGCCTTATAAATCTGCTCTGTTCAGAACTGGAGCTACATGTGGCAAGTGGGCATTTCATATAGGGCAGGTGTGTCTGAGTGACTGAGGTTTTAGCGTAATTTAATTAATTCAGGCCTAATTTAAATAGCTACAGACCCAAGTGCCTACTGCAGCTCCAGATCCATCTCACCATTTTTTTCCTGCCTCTACGAGGCCTCACTGCTATGCAACACAACTTACTAAGGTCTCAGCCAGTTGGCATTATGAATGTAGCATCAGTACAGGTCTTGGTAAGTGACACTCAGAGCTCTGAAGGAGCTTTCCTTTGGGCAAAAAGGATTCAATTCAAAATATTTAAATAAAAGCACACAAAGGACCATGACTCTTCTAAAGACAAGGGCAGTATTTTAATAATTTTATTATTAAATTGTCAAACTTTTATTATTAAGTTGGCAAACATTCTCTGTGAAAGATTAGTAAATATTTTCCGGGTCACTTGGTCTCAGTTGCAACTACTCAACTATGTTGTGGTTGTGTGAAAGCAGCAATGAGTAATAGGGGCATTGCTGTGCTTTCATAAAACTTTATTTACAAAAACTGGTGTCACCCTGGTTTGACTCTAGGGTCATAGTTTGCTGACATATAATTAGAAACATAACTGTCTCTTATGAATGAATGTTTTATCATTTAATTATGTGCATGTCCCGGATATTCAGTAGTAAACAGTCAGAGAATGGTTGTACTTTTATTTTTGTGTAGAGGAGTTAATAATAAAAGATTAAATACATAGATATGAACCTGTAAGTCATGAACAACATGATTTTAGATTCTGAAAACAATAAAAAAAAGGAGTAGGATTGAGAGGGAGGGATTGCTTAAGACAGAAGGGTGGAAAGTCTTGTCTGCTGGTGACCCATGATCTGAGCACTCAGTACTGGGGAGGACCAGTCCAGTGAAAGACAGTGGGCAGAGGATTCCAGACAGAGGGAAACAATATCAACAGTTCGGGCAGAAACAAATTTCCATGTTCAATTATGTTAAAAATAATCATAAAGCCTGTGGGGGTTAAGCATCGGAAGTAGAAACACGTCTGAAACCGGATTCATAAGGTCTTCTTAGTGCAGTGAGAAACCTTGGTGAGATTTAAGAAGCAGAAGAAGGGAGAAAGGAAGAGAAACAGGAAATTATTTATAAAATATAAAAGTTGTTCTGCTGCAATGTCATCTTGGTGTACCTATACCTGTTTTCACAATCCTCCATCCCCAAAGGCCCAGGTCTTGTATAGGCCCTCTAAAAAAACGAATGGAATGTTTCCATTTATTTCAGCTACTGGGCATTGATTTCCAGAGGGCATTCATAGAGTCTATGAACAAGGCAAATACTACAAAGCATTTCTTTATCGGCACTATAGTTCAGGCCTATCATGTTATTTCTTTATTCTTACCTTCCAAATGTCAATTTCAAGATCTCCCAGGAAGTATTTCAGATCTCTGTGCACTCTGGGAAAGTGCCCAGAATGTTTTGATATTCCTATATTTGTTAACTTTCTGGCCATATGCAATTAAGAATATCTGTAAACAATCTGAGGGCTTTTTCTTTTAGTTTAATGACTTTTTCTTTCAGTTGAGCTTAAACTTTGTTTAAAAATGTGTAGCTATATTAAATATCTTTGAAGTAGATTTGTGTATCGTAGGGCCTAGAATCTAGTTAAATGGAACTTTCTGATTTGATTTGGAAGAGTAATTAAGGTCATGCTATTGTTTAACTGTTTGTTCAACTTTGCCTAGTGCAGTGGAATACAAATATTTGACCTTCTTGACAAAGATGGATGGATTGAAGCTACACACCATGATATCATTAGATTGTTGAATAACATCATTATTCATGATTATAAGGAATTATTCAGGTGAAATGGTAAACCTAATAGAAAGCTATTATTTGTATAGAGAGCATAATTTCACTGTCCTTGTCATTCCAACCCCTTGGTTGAATTGAAGATATGATATGTGTATTTATTTAACTACAGAGAATCTTTCATAGCATAATTTAAACAAATGGAACCAATTATAAGTAGTAATTTAGTAAATAAGATCATATAAACTCTTCCAGAAAGAAGTTGGTATGCTATAAATCTAAAAAGGAACATTTTCATCATTTACCGAGTTTTTCATTTGTGTAAATTCATTTTAAATTGTGTAAAATTTCTGTACTGATTAAAACATATGCAAAACTATATTTGCAGAAAGGATTTGAGAACATGCTTTAAATTTAAGATAGTATTTAAAATAGTATCATTCTTGCAGATCCTTCAAATATTTACAAATCATGGCCTGGAGCCAAATGGCACCCGTCTGTTTTTGTAACTAAAGTTTTACTGCAACTCGGCCACACTCATTGTTTTATATATTGTTTATGGCTGTTTCCCCTTCACAGTAACAGAGTTGAATAGTTGTTACAGAGACCACATTCCCTGCAAATCCTGAAATATTGAATATCTTGTCCTTTACAGAAAAAGTGTGTCAGCCCCTGGGCTAAGGAACTACTATAAATGAAAATACAAACTCTTGCACTAGCTGATCTCAAAGCAGTTTGAAGAAACTCCCAGAACCCACAAGGCTGGGAGAAATGCACATTAGAATCCATCTGTTTAAGCAAGTGTGACGATGTGTGTGACGCTAAGCTACTCTTCTACCGTCAGCTTCTTCACAAAATTGCCAGGCATTATTACTGTGTACTGTAAAAGCAGGAACAAATGAAATTAACTTTATCTGAGGTGGCTTGAGAATGTTCTTGCCTGAAAGTGTGATGATGGAATAAAATCTGTGATGATGGATAAATCCTGGGTTTCTTCACAGCCTTCCTTTTATAGTTCTATATAGAACCAACAGTTTAAAAAAATGTAAATAAATTTTAATGATGAGTTTGAGAGTTTAGTTTTTACAAAAATACGTTTCCAGAAATATGCCAATAGAAGAACTATGTAACCTCCATCATATTTATGTTTATTTGTAGAACAATTTATATTTTAAATATGTAAATATATTTCAAATATGTAAAATGTACAGGGAATAATGTAGCAAATACCGTAAAATTTGACATATTTCCATATGCCATATTTCCATATTTCTATTATGCTTAAGAGCTCCTTTTAAAAGAAAAAATTATAGATCTTCACTAACTGACATCTTTTGTTTTTCAATCCTGGAGATCCAGACACAGGAGGCCTCGCACATGCTAGGCAAGTGCTATGCCACTGGGTTACATTTCCGGTCCTTAAATTGCCTAAGCTGACCTCAAACTTGCAATCCTCCTGCTTCAGACTCAAGCATACCTGGCTTTACAGGTGTGTGCCACCATGCCTATGTTCCCCAGTTGGCATCTTATTCTCTTTTCTCTCTTTTTAGAGCTAGATTTCTCAACCTTGACACCACTGACCTTGGTGCTAGCTACTGGTTCTTGTGGGGGCAGTCCTGGACTGTAGGGTGTTTAGCAGCAACTCTAGCCTACGTGCCCTCTCCTGAAGTTGGGATGTTTCCTATCTGCCTGGGTAGGTATGTTTCTTACACGTGTTTATATCCCTAAGAAAAACATAGTGATATTTGCTTAATGTGCTCTTAATGTTTACTCATCCTACTGTATATAATTAATTTCTCTCAGCATTATTTTAGAGATATAACTACAATGAAAATTGAAGATCTAATTCTTGCATCATTACCCCTGTATTGTATTCCAGTCTCTGAATGTATAATGAATTAGTTACCTGTTGGTTTCTTTTGGTTGTTCACAATTTTTCTTTATTAAAACTGCATATATATATATATATATAATGCTGCTGTCTCTGTGGCATATTCACTTAACAATGGAATCACCATATGGAAGGTAGGCATCTCTTCAACTTAGAAGAGAAGTTTCACAATACTGATTAAGTGGTCATATCAATACTCCACAGCAATGGATGAGAATTCCTATTTCCATGTCCTCATCAAACAAACTACATCAGCAAACTAAAAATGTGTGCTACCCTGGTGGGTATAAAAAGGTCATGTCTGCATTGCTTTAATTTAATTTCTCCAGTTATCAGTGGGCTGAAGCACTTTTCCATTTGCTCTCTGCACGTTCAGGTAATCCCTTTTTCACATGCCTGTGTGCACATTTTCACCCATTTTTCTACTGGGCCATTTTATTTTTCTGTTTTTTTCTATTGATTTCTGGATTTAATTCCTTTGTGATTATATCCATTCAAAATATTTTCTGATTTCTAGGTTGGAGTTTTAGTGTGTGTGTGTGTGTGTGTGTGTGTATAAGACATGATAAAATTTAAAATGAAAATTTTAGTATAGCTAAATTTACTAATATTTTGATTTTGGTCTATGTATTTTACATCTAGCTTAAAATTTTTTTTCAATCCTGACATCGTAACAGTACTTTCTTATAGTTTTCTTCGGAAGTACTGTTTTTAAAATGTTTTGATATCACCTAGATATTTTAGGTAATATGAATTATTAATCTCCTTTTCTTCATTTGGAAAACTAGTCCATCCTTTCCTCATAGTTTTGATACACATGTGTGGGTCTGTTTCTTGCCTGTTTGCTGAGTTCAGTCTGTCTGAGTTGTAGTTACACAGCACTTTGTTGATAATGAGTTGAAGATATTGTTAGTTGTAGAAAGGCAGTCATACCTCTCCTTTCGTCATGTGTTTTGGCTGATTTTTACTCTTGCATTTTTCCAGTGAACTTTTGTCATGTTAAATTCTGTGTTAAAAGCCATTGAGATGTTTTAAAGAAATGCCATTGGATATGTAGACTAATTAATGGAAATTTCATGTAACAGTGCTATTAGAATACTCTGCCATGAACACAATGTAGATCTCCATTTTTCAGTCTTGTTTTATGCTTTTATATAATCAAATTCTGATGTCAATAATGACTTAAATGGATATTTTATTTTTTCTGGCTTTATATATTGGAAAAATTAAGTAAAAACTTGTAGTTGTTTACCTTATTAATAGTGAACACACAGCCCCATACACTTTTTGGAAAATAGAAAATTGTTGAGAAATGAAGGACTTAATCATTTCTTCTTTATGAATATTCTTAGTTAACATGTATTTGAAACATTATGCTAATTAAAAGAAATCATACACTAAAGACCACAGATTCCATTTGCAGTATATGATATACCCAAACTAGGTAAATTTGTAAGGGTTTCCAGAGACTGTTAAGTAGAGGAGAAAGGAGAATGGCTGCTTAATGGGTACAAGGTTTTCTTTGGGGGTGATGAAAATGTTCTGGAAATGGATAATGATAAAGGCTGTACAACATTGTGAATTTATTAAGTGCCATTTAATCTCCACTTTAAATGGCTAAATAGATGAACTATATGTTGTCTGAAGTTATCACAATTTTAAAATGTATTTCAGCATATATTTTTTAAAAACAGAGAAAGGTTTTGCAATCTGTATAGCACCTCCCCCCAATAATACAAAGCATGTCTTAATTCTGATGGAAAGTCTTAACCAAAATTACTATTTTCTTTTTTTGTTTTAAAAAGCTATTTTGGTAACTAACAGGTACCTGCATTTCATGTTCCATCTGACACTTGATTATGTTCTTAGTAAGAATCTAATATTTGTCTTGAAATATTTTTAAAGTTCTATGAATCCAAAGATATAGATTTTTAGGCATAGTTATTATCTCTGTTCTCAATATTATTGCAAAAATTGAATGTGCTATTCAATATTGTTCTAAATATTGAATTTAAAGTTCAATATTTATGAGTCATCAAAATAAACGTAGAGCTTTTTCTTCATGTTTACAATCTAAAAGTGTCATTTTAGAAGTGGCAATATGATAGAGAATTACACTGAAATTAATGTGAGGATACTGAAGGTGTGACCTAATTAAAATGCAAATATAAGCACGTTCCTTAAAAATTGACACTGCAGCTTAGATACTCCTCAATAGTGGGACTATTGCTTGTTGATAATTTGACTTGACAAGTTCTCTTCATGAGTTCATTGCTTTAACCTCACAGTGTAAGCATATATTGGGTTGCCTGATAAGATGAGAAAATTTAGGCAATTCAGGAAGGTTAAAATGAAGTTTAATAAGTTATGATTGTTTTTGATAATATGTACATCCTACTTATTACACAAACTTAGAAAATGCCTGCCATCTACAGATTCATGTATTGGTATAAGTCAGTATTTTAAATATAAAATTAACATTTTTATGTACTTTTTGTCCTTATATTTATTGTTGTTGATTTCATTTTTTTTTTTTACCTCCAAATATTCCTATTTCTTATACCTTTTTGTATTCCAGGTATCTTTTATAAAGTCTTCTCTTGTCTTCTCCTCTATAAGAAACAGTCATTTTCTATAAATTCTTAGTGTGTATTTTTTGGCACTTTCCATAGAATTACAGTGAATGTTTAAATGAAGAAAGATTGAAAAATATGGCAAATGTTTAAATTTTTAGAAATTAGTACAGTAAAAGATACATTACAATTAATCTCGCTCTAAAAACTCTCCCTTGCTTTGGACACACTTATTCTATCATTCTTGCCACTTTCTGAAGCAGTTCTGGAAGTCTTCTTTCTTGAGTGTCTTTATTTGCACTGTCTTGGCTATTTCAGTGTCCTGATTGGATTCAAGCCATTTACCATTCATGGTCATTTTGACTCTGGAAAAGCCAGAAGTCTCACATCACCTGATAGAGTGAATAAAGTTGATGAAGACACACTGTGATGTTTTTACAAGCCTGCTTTCCATTGGATGCCACTCAATAGCAGGGAAGTATTTTTGATCACACCTCATACAGACATGATAAAGAACTTCAAGGACTGCTTCAGAAAGTGGCAAGAGGGCCAGTGAGATAGCTCAGCGGCATAAGCACCTGCCTGGCAAGCACGAGGTCCTGAGTTCAACTCCCGGTACCCACATATGAGAAAAGGGCCGGTGATATTGCTCAGTGGCATGGGCGCCTGCTGGCGCGCGAGGTCCTGAGTTCGATGCCCGGTACCCACAAAAAAAAAAAAAAAAGAAAAAGAAAGAAAGTGGCAAGAATGATGGAATAAGTGTGTTTGAAATGAGGAGGAGTTGTGGCAATGTGTCTTTTACTATTATAAAATTTTTATAATTTAAACATTCACCATTATTTTGATCATGCCACATACACGTGCTGTGTCCTGTGTTAGGTAATGTGATCCTCAAGAATGGGAATTATTCTTCTAAATCAAGCAAAGATTAACTGGCACATAGTAGGATCTCAAAATGTGAACAGAAAATTGAGTGAATGAAAAAGGCCACATGGATGTACTAAATCTCTCGTGCACATGGCTCTCCCAGTTTCTTATCATTAACGTCTTATACAGCTGTTAACAATCAAACTAAAATTGCCATCATTCATTTCTTCATGGTTCCTGGAAATTGGCCTTAGAACAAATCCCCTTCCTCTGGCAAGGACCTGGTTGTAAAAACATAGTCACCAGCTTGTAGCTATTGAGAGGTGATGGGAAGTTTGAGAGGTAAAGCCCAGGGAGAGGCTTCTGGACACTGGAGAGCAAGGCCTTCAAAGGGATATTGGACTTAGGCTTTTTCTCTCCTGATTCCCAGCCATAACATGAGAGGCTTTGTTTCACCAAGCACATGCTGCCATGATGAACTGCCAGGTTTCAGGCCCAACGAAACAAGGCCAGGAGGTCATAGACTTAAGCCTCTGAAAGTCTGAGTCAAAATAAACCATTTTACATTTGTAAATTGACTTATCTCAAGTATTTGTTATAGTGATGGAATGTTGATCAACACAATGGTGATTTCAGTGGACTTACAATCCAGCCTATTTTTGCATCATGAAGAGTACTTATGATCTGTTTCCTTAACTTTTTACTAGATATCCAAATTTTTATAACTCCCAAGCACAAGTATAGGTTTACACCAAACTTCTAATGCTCAGTTGTGAGAAACACTCGATTATCAGTGTTTTTTTTTTTTTCTTTTTGGTACCGGGAATCGAATTCAGGACCTAACGCCTGCCAGGCAGGGGCTGTGCTGCTAACTTATATCCTTGGCCCAATTATCAGTATTTTAAATGCTGAACATCTACATTCCCATGTAACTGCTATCGTAGTTCAGCTTTCTTAAGTGTTGTGTGTTTCTTTCATATATACATCCTATGGTAGAATTTAATTCTAGCCAAGAATCTATAAGCAGAATTGAATACAAAAAAAATATGTCAATCATTGAATGGAAATAAGGAAGATAGAAACTATGGCACATTTATTTCCAGGAATATTTATGTCTGCAGTGTCAACATGTCCTATTTTTGGAGGCTAATAGCTTTGAGCAAAATTGTTTTGTGTAAACAAGGTTAGAAAGTTCTTTATTGGAAATGGAATAGAAGGGAAATTTCAAACTAACTGAACATGTAATGCAACTTTAAAGAAACAGTTTTGTATTCTAATATAGACATTAAAGCACATATTGCTATAATGGAACACTTAGTTCTGTTTCTATTGTAATAAATTTTAAGAAAATCAATAATGGCATAAAGATCAAATTGGTAACCTAGACCAAATATTTTAGTTCTCATATAAAGTCTTTCTTATCTTGAATAGCCAATGTTATAAAATGAAATGCATTTAAATCCATGGCTAAAGATGATTAAAATATCATACAGACCCAAAGCACTCCAGCTGTAGATGTTCATTAAATTGACCATTAATAACTTGTGATAAAAAGGAATATTACTACATTCATAAATTTTGTATGCAGATTTTATTAAGCTGGCATGTTATATGAATTGATTGTCTGACATCTTCTGGCTGTAACTGAAGATAATAGTGTTTCATAAGCATTTTCAATAATCCAAGAATTCTGATGGACTATTTCTAGTTACTTATGTTTTTGTTCTGGCTGGCATTTTTTCCTCCTAGTATACAATTATAAAATATAATTGTAGCTTTGGTATGAAACATTATGAGGTTGATTGTGTTAGCATTTCTATTACAACCCTACTTTTTGTAAGGGCTCCTAGTGTGTGCATGTTTGTGTGTGTGTGTGTGTGTGTGTGTGTGTGTGTAGAGAGAGGAGAAACTGTGTCAGCTTGGTTGACTATGTTGCCTTATTAATGAATTATTTGCAATTAGTTGTTGAAATGTAAGTAGACTCTAGTTTGCTATTGCTTAATTTTAAAATCACGTTTTTGTAGACTGTTGTTTGCTTTTCCAATCTGAGTTGATTTCGTAAGTTTTTCAACTTGTTTCTGGTGAACCACAGCACCATTTGGTTTTGTAGACTTACTGTTGACCCACCAGATTGCTTTCCACTCTGTAATCAATGGGGATCACAAAGATGGGGATTGCATACTTTTAAGGAAGATCTAGTTTATTGCTTCTTAATATATCGAAATTCTTTACTTTGTAATTACATCATCTTTTGTTTTCAGAGACAGAGAAGATGTAGTACAAAGGTCAAAGCCTGGGCCAGATTGTCTTGGGTAGAAAACCAGTTCTGCTACATATCTTTGTTTTATGTTGCTATAACAGAATACCTGAGACTGGGTGGGAAAGAGGTTTATTTTGGCTCATAGTTCCAGGTTTCTGGGAAATCCAGGACCAGACAGCTATTTATGGGAAGAGGCTTTTGTTGCTTCAACTCCTGACGAGAGAGGAAGGGCAAACAGGAACATCTGTAAAAAGCATGAGAGCTGACCTCACTTTATAACACGCTGGTCCCTGGGAGAATGCCCTCACAGGCTCTTCACCTAATCCCTTCTTCAAGGCCCAACCACCTCTAAATACTGTTATATTGTAGATGAAATGTCAATAAGATTTTGTAGGGGGCAAACTATATTCAGTCCATAGCACCATACAAGTTACTCAATATATTTTTTTTTATTTTAAAAAGAAAAAAAAGAACAAAATTTCAAAACAACATAATATCTTCATACATGTGTACCCACCTGTGAAACAGTGAGTGAAAATTTATTAAATTTATGTGAGAGGTTTTGAACAAAATATGTATTCAGTATTTACTGTTATTAATACCTGAATTATTAATACTTGAATTAGTAAGAGAGAGAAGACATGAAACTTTAATCACATTTTTCTTTGTACTAATCAAGCAAGACATGGTAATAAAATTACTGCCTGAATCTTTGAGGCTGGTTTATCTGCTGAATTCCCTCCATGATCCACCTGTTGAGTGAGAGTGAAAGGTTTTACAGAGATATGTGGGCTCAGGTATAAAATTTTGGCCTCAGGAAAATAAACTTAGAAGTTCTTAGTTCCCATTTTTGTAATATAAGGATAATTATGGTGAACTATATAATGAGTTGTTAGAAATATGTTAATTTAAAATAAAATGTAATGTCTTGCATACAATATTAGTGTAGTAGTTAATGGCTTGTTTGTGACAGCTATAAAACATTTTGTTATGTGTCTTTACTTGAAGCAGCAATGGTGTCTAATGTAACATTTTGTTTCCTTTCAATACTAGATTTCAGAACATTTAACTGATCATGATTGTTTGGCTTCATAAACACAGAACCAAATAAAATGGACTCGAAGAACGTGGATATTGATCATCTTAGACTGAGATTAGCTAATGGCTGGTAGAATAGTGTTCTTTTGTGTTCATTTGTTTCATATACAGATTTAGAGTTTGGCCTTGTCCCGGCAATTTGTAATTCATTGCCCATTTTGGTCAAAAGTAAACAACTGTGAAAGTTGGAAGGTTGATTCCTGCCTCTTATTTATGATTGAGGAACACTGAGGTCTAATACACTTATTACTCTGAATAATAAAATTTCCAAGCAGATGACTGGTTTTGACCCTCATGCTTTGTGCCTGGGAAACTTGAAATAGAAGGACTTCCTCCTAATTTCTGGCCATCTGTGAGTGTAGCCATCTCTTTTTTATAAAAATAGGCCCAGGCCCTCCTGCCAAAACTAAAAAAAGAAATGAGGGTGCACCTAATGAAAATTAGGCATAGAGCCTCAAAAATTAGCATATTGACTACTTCTTTTGTAATAATAGTTTAAAAGCCTGTTATGGTAATTTAGATGTACACAGAATCTTTAAAGCAGGCAGATGTTCTAGTGGGTATCTTAACAGGAGCATGGTAGAAGCAGGTGTGAGTGATTAGTGAAGTGGGCACAGGTGGGTCTAGTTAATGTGCATATATGTGGGGGCTGTCAGTGCTACACATTATCTGGGCCAGGAGGGGGTAAGCTAGACTTAGGAAACTCCAATTTTATCTCACTTATAGTGTCCTTGTTTAATTGAATGTGTTTTTCAAAATCCCAACACTGATAAAGGGATGAAAATATATGCTCTGTTAAATTGAACTGTGATAGAAACCAGTATTTTGATTGCTTTCCCAGATATGAAGATTATCTTCACATTTTTTTCTAATGAAATCATATGTGAGTTTCTGTGCCTTCTAAAGGCAATTTGCTACTTCTGTGATTTATAACTTGAGCTTGGTGTTTTTTAGGGAAAAAATAAAATGAAAGGTACTTTTATGTTAAAATCTTGTCTTTGTTATGGGGGATAACAATGATATTTGCTTAAAGGTGATTAATATTCATTTTTTTCTAACAATCATTATTTATTCTATATTGTGACAAAATTTTCATTTTTCTGATGTCTCTCAGCATTATTCATGTTCTCACTTGGAATCCCAACCCATTAGCTATCATCTCTGTTGGCCTGCTCAGGGGGCCCAAGGGAGATTTTCATGGGTGAGGTCCCCAGGTTAAAGAATGCACGTGTGCAAGACATCAGCAACAATAGCAGGCAGCATGGAGCAGAGTAGAGCACAAGAACCATCTGCATTTTTATTGTATATTTTTTCATATAGGTTGTTATAACCTATTTACATTCTTACATGCTGGCCTCATTGGCACATGCATAGTTGTCCACTGCTAAGTCATGGTTATATAATTATGCCCCGATGTGTGCCTGCACTGACAATGGGATCATGTCCTCAGGGCTGTCTGGAAGCATCCTTACATGCCCTGAGCTTTGACTCAGTCTGAGCGGTTCCCCACAATCTTGTCCCATCCTTGACTCACCATGGATGTCCTTTCTCTGTGTAGCAGAAAGTTTAGAATGCAGTAAGTCCTCAATTTACAAGTGAATTCTGTTCTGGGAGAACATTCACAAGTTGGATCTGTTCATAATCCAACAAAATGAGAATTATATAGTACAACTGTGAATCTTATACAGTATACCTGTCAAAGTTCACAACTCTAACGTCCATAAGTCAGGTAATTACTATATATGAATTAAAACTGAAGAGGGACTAGCAAATGTAAAATAGATTTTGTTCATTTGCAGTCATTCAAGTGATTGAGGAAAATCTCTATAGATCCATGTTTTATGTAAAAATTTGGCACCAAGTTCTTACCTTGATTTTTCTTCTAGCTATTAGACACCTGGTCTTTCTTTAGCTCTTTGGACCTGCTGACCTTGTGTGTCAGAGTTAAATATTATTAGGTATTCAGGATCAACAAAAAAAATCATCTATGGAATAGTAAAACTTGTATTAGAGAAAGTAAATTTTAAAAACTTTCTTTCTAGAAACTGCCATGACCCGTGCTGCCAGTGGGGTCCTGAGAGGGGACAATGGGAGATTAAGAAAAATCTAGACACATACTAAAAGGAAAGCTGGGACCAAGTGGGACCTGACCTCTCTGACGGAGAGGCAGCGACAACTCAGTACAGTTTGAGTCTTTATTTATACACAGTAAAAAGGGGGGAAGTGCACGATGGGGCCGAAAGTGCAAGGTCTCAGTGTTTTGCTGAGAACAACGAAAGCTACAGCTATCTGTGCTGTAGTGAACAGGGAGGAGCACCAAGGCCAGACACCTGCTGGACTGGCCTTGCTCTGGTCCCAACAAGTTGTTCACCCGGCTTGCTTCCGGCACTCCGTGTTCTCGGGGCTGGCCTTGCTCTAGCCCCATATGTGTGGTAAATCTCTGGCTCAGCCACTCCCCGCAAGAAACTGTACATATTAGCTCTTATGTTTTTAACAAAACTGTTTAATAAGTAAGATAACCTGTATTTTCTATTTTATTTGTTACATAGCATATTATTTAGCAAGTTGCCTAAATAAAGGTCTTGAACTTGTTTATATAGACAACACAGGCCTGCTGGTATTCTGCTTAGTTGTAAAGGTTGATTGGTCACACTGATTACTAAAATACTGAAATAATATTTCTGTTGTACATAGATATTTCTCTGACTTCAATCCTACCATTCTAGTTCTCCTGGGCCTCTCCCCCTGGATTCCCAGTCCTTCCCATGAGCCACGAAACACAGAATTAATGCTTGGACCTCCAGGACTCTATCTAGCAACACTGCTAGCTTCTAGGCATTCTGCCCCTTCTTGAAAGTTGCTTCTTAATAGGTCTATGATGAATGTCAGATGAATAAATAAAGGGTTACATGGAATCACAGACAAGGGAAAAGTAGATTAAAACCTTGTTTTGAGTATTTCTGAACTACAGAATCAAAAGTAAAATATAATCATAGCAAACATGAGACAGGTCTAAAACAGTGCTACAGCCAGGTCTCTAGCAATGCTACAGTGCTTAGAACTCTGCTAGGAAAACAATGGAACTCAGTAAATATATCATGGAATGAGCACTCCAGATATCTCCTAGGTTATGGGAATCAAAAGATTGCTCAGCAAGAACCCCTGCTCTGGTTTCCTAATCATTTACAAAGTTTCATACTGAAGTCAAAAGAATCTTGCATTTGTCTTTATACTTTAGACAGTTGCAGTGGCTTTGTCCAGTTTTTTTCCAGCCTTGCCTACCTGCTCAGAATATTTGCATTGCCATCACGGAAGGTTGGCTTCACAGTCTTGTAAATAGTTGAATAAAGAACCTCTAATACTTGGCATTTTAAACTGGCACTTAGATGGTTCATCTAAAATCTATTTGCTTTGGCTGGCAAAACAGATTCTCTGGGTAATGAACTTCAATTTTGTCACCTGTTTATATCTTTGCGATATCAGAAAAAGGGAGATGGAATTAGGAGGAAGGATTGCTGTATAAATAACTTGGCATTAAAGACTTCATTTTCTCTGACTTGTCAGGGAATGAGCTAACCTTGGGACTCACTATTTTGCTATAAAATGTGATGATGAAGTGTTTTGAATTTACGATAGACTGATTTCTCTACATTGGCAAGTTTGAGATAGCCAGGCACCGCAGGAAACCCCAAGCATCAAATAATTGAGAGGCAAATTCAAGATAGATTACATTCAGTCTGTAGAAGTATATGGAACTGTATTTATTAATTTCCGTGCTTAAGATCTCCACACTCTTCAAACAATCTTGAGAGAATGTGACATCAGAGGTAAGCCTTCCCGGTGTCTTAGAGCAGAACAAAGAATTCTGTCAATTGTTGCTTTCCCCTATGTGGAAAATATTTCCACAGTTCATGTTTCTGATTCTGAGCAGTAATTAAACTTTAAAAAGGGTGATAATCGTGCGATTTCAGAGGCAACCCAGAGTCAGTTTCTCATTCTGTCTTAACTGGTTTCTGTGCCTTGCTCGGTCTGCTCTTCCTCGCTTCAGTAGCTTTTACATCTATGTCCTCAAATGCTGGGGACCAAGAGAGTGATGGCAGGGCAGTGTGCTGGTTTAACTGGCCAAACTCAGCCTCTTACTCACTCCCTTAAAGACTGGATGCCTGGGGTCAATTCACTAAATCTTTCCAAATGTCTCTAGGAGGATTCAGCCACAAGAGATTAGATAAGGTTCTTGTAAACGGGAATTTCTTAGTACACATTAACTCTGATTTATCGTAGACTCCATGTTTATGATGAACCATTTTGCTTGTGATAGGGTTATTTGGCTAGAAATCATTTGACTCCGTCTAAATCAGGTGCTTTGAAAGTTTCTGAAAAATGGCCAATCCATAGTTACAAGGTGTGCCCTCCCTCCAGAACAGCAATAGGGCAGTAGTTTTGATTAAAACTAACTTCATATTGAGAAATTTTAGTAGTGTAAAGAAATTACTGGCAATAAAAATTTTTTAACACTAGCATTGTACTTAAGAAATTTATGAGGTGACTAGAAATTTGCACACTTAATTTACACTTAGTGTTGCTCATTTTTGTCATTATTGTTAATTTTTAGTTTTTCAGGTATTCTTGTTAATTTGTTAACTCTTTAGGGTTTTCTAGAGGCCTAATTTTTAAAATTATAGTGATACATACAGAAATATGTAATCTGAAATTGTACGGTATCTATGATATGTTTCCAAATAATATGAGCTATAGGAGTGGATTATAGTAGTGAACTAAGACATGAATTGCTCATTTTTGCAAGGTGGTAGGTACATCAAGATTGGTTTTCTAGTCCATTTCCATATAGGCTTGAAAATTTTTAGTACAATTTTAAGAAAACAAAACTAGGTTAGAGATGAAATTCTATCATTGTTAATAGTTATGGATGATATACTTAGCATAAGCTCTGTATCAGCACTAACTAGGTAACCAGGGATGATTGCAGGGATAAATTAGCTGATAGCGAATAGGGATAGAAAGTATGCTGCACATGAGAGCTGAATTCTCATCTGTTATGGTAAATTGACCCAAGATATATAATTAAATCTGAATTTATTGATGAGAAGCTGCTCATTGGAAGATAAAATATGCATTATAAGCTATCTTTTTGGATAAGGAGAAATGCTTTGGTTTTATTTATCAAAAGCACTTCTTTGACACATAAAAGGGTATATATGTGTAGTTGCTAGGATTTACTAGCATCTGAAATATTACTTTAAATAATTGATGGAGGAGGCATCAGAGCCTGCTCCTCTCTGACCTATAGATTTTTAGTCATCAGTGGAAGATCTGATGGTACACAGTGTTTTCTTTGCCCGATCTGTCAAGCTCTTTGGAGGTATCCCAAATTTGTTGATGGGTACTAAATTGAATGATTAATGTCTGATGTTAGGCAGCTGTGGGAATTGTTCAAGGGTTTATGGTTGTTTGTAGTGCACAGGAGATATATACTTTGTATGATCAGTTCAGCTTTCTTTGTGATCCTGTATTTTATGATTCAACTATACTTTTGTAAATAAATAAATAGCACCTGACATTGTTTTATCTTTTTTTTCTAATTAAAAAGCAAAATTGAAATAAAACTTCCTATTGGAAATTCCATCTTTGAATTACTTGCTTTTTAGTTTTTGTTTCTGTACTCTTTCATTATACATATTCTGTAAATATTTGTTGAATCTTTGCACTTGAGAAATTGTACATTTTTTTTTCCCAGTTCCTAATAAGAGTTGGTAGCATATTTTATAGAGCTAGGCACTGGAAGGAGACTGCTAGGTAACAGGTGCCCAGAAGTGTCTCCTATACTCTGCTGCTTTATATTGATCAATAAAGTCTTAGACAAATAAATAATCACACAGAAGTTGTTCTTTGAAGTGACTATATTTCGTATCAGAGGTAGACTTTTTATTTATGTTCTCTGTGATCTCTGTGTGATCTCAATTAGTAATCATAGTTTGGGGTGTGTGTATGGAAAGGTGAATAGTCTGGATTCCTCAGTTTTCAGAGAATCTCAGGGCCTTTAATTCTATTGCAAATATTATCCATTGCAAATATTCGTTTACCCTCCTGGCCCTCCCTAGCCAGCTCCACCCCACTGCTTGGATGTTTTCCACTGCATCTTGAAACAGTGCCATCTGGTCCTTTCCTAGGACACTCAAAACTTGTATCTGAATAAAATACTTACAAAAGCTTTTGGGCACTATTACATAGCACTATAACTTTGATGTCAGTTAAGGGACAAAGTCATATTTCTTTTCTTCCTTGGAGAATCAATAATGTGGTCATACTTTCGGAGACAGGCATGTCTGAACCACGAGCAGGCAGTACATTATTTTCAAATCTCTTTTCTCCCAAAGGTCCCTCAAGTCTAGTCCTCTTTGACAGTTTCATCATGAATGTTCTACAGTCTTGCTGTCCTGGACAACCTTAAAAAAGTTCCATGGAAAACAATATAATTAATACAGTGTCTTTTACTGGGCCCCATCTGTAATTCCCAAAGCAATAGTTACATTGCATTTCACTTCAATAGGATATTCCATGGTAGGTGGCTTGGATTTGATAGGCGGTGTGATTATACCCTCTGTGTCATTGGGAATTTTGAGTGACTTCTATGAATACTTTCTCTATACCTACAACATACTCTGTTGTTTCATTTATTTGTTTCTTCATTTATTTATGCCAAAAATGGATTGCTTTCTGCATGTAAAACATTTTTCAGCATAAATGAAGGATCATGCAATAATGTAGGGAAAAAAGTATGTAATACCTGCAGCATTGTGCCTGCCAGGTAGCTTGTAGTGGCTTTAGCAGTGTTCTTATTGCTGCTCCTCACTACCATCATTACTATTGCCACCATATTTATTATAATACTTCTAAAACCTTTTGCCAGGTTCATACTATTGTTCTTTATAGATGAGACCACTGCTTTGCCACAAGAGGCCCTGAGAAATGAGATAATTATGGTAAGGTAACTAGTTTGAAGGTGACAGAATCATATCAAAGCCTAATATGTTTTCAGTAAATGAAGTACATTCTAATTTACTTGACTCCCTTACCCTTGAATTTATTGGCTAGGATTATTTTCTAATATATTGACCAGGACAGGGCCGAAGTCACTTAATCCAATTGTTTTGCAGGGCCCTGCCTTGCTCTGCATTCAGACTTCTAGGGTCAATTCCTGGTTCCCACTCTTGGTGACTGTGTGACTTTTAACTGTCTGTTTTATTTCTTCATCTGTAAGTGGAAATCATGGGATCTGCTTATTGGAAGGATTAAATGTGATAGTGAAATAAGCATCTCATCCTTTATAAGCACTTTGTAAGCAGTCAGTGTCAATGCTGTAGTTTTTATTGTTGTTGTAATTGTTATTACTGTTGGTTATTTTTTATTTTTTTCACTGCTATTGTTTCTATCATGAAGGCCACTTTTCCCTTTGTTATCTAAAAAAGAATCTGCATGCTCTGTATGCTATATACTTTCTGCTTTTTACAGTAAGCACATAAAACTCAAACCAGACCAAGCTAATTGACCTTTCACTCATAGCATAAATAGAGTGCTCCCAATTATATAGAGAAGTTAGGGTGAAATCATTATAGGTTCTATAGTGATCATTAAATCAAACCACGAGCTTCCTGCCCCTTGAGATAAAAATGTGTATGGCCTCTACTTGATTCCTGAGGTATTACTTACAAGATTACATTTTACATATGTTTATATCTACATGCTTATACTGATCATATATATATATATGTATATATATATATATGTATATATATATGTATATATATATGTATATATATATATATATATATATACACACACACACACACACACAACTTTTGGCATGAAATCTCTCCACTGGAAAAACACAATTCTTATCAGTAGATCAAGAAAATGCAAACATTTATATGAAACTTCTTCACAATAGTGCTGCTCTCAATGGGCTGTGTGGGGAGCTATAGTAATTACTATATAATATGGTTTGTGGTATACATAAGCAAATAATAATAGTATCAAGGAGAATTTAACAGAAATCTATCACTATTAGAAATCCACTGACAAATAAGCACTCAGATTCCTTCCCTGTATCTCTTTTCAAAGAAAAGAAATAGATAATAAAAATAAATGAGTGAACTATTTCATAATTATCTTATTAGCCTTCGTTTTGTGCACATGCCATTTTTATGGTCTTTATTATATTTTAGAGTATAAATAAAAACTTTTTAACCACTGTGTTATGGCTTGTGTCTAGATGTCCACCCCCCAAAGACTTATGCAGTTATAGGTGGGACTTTTTCAGAGGTGGTTGGATCTAGAGTGTGTGATGCTGGGATTAAGGGTATGTGATTACTAAATCAGCCCACTGATTTGTTTGGCATAGTTCTGGGTAGAATTAAGGGTATCCCACCCTGGGTGTGGGTGCTACCCACCTTAAGGTAGCCTGGATACAACATAAAAGGGACAGGAAGAAGCTGCTATTGTCACTTGCTTGATTTTGCTGTCTTCTACCTGCAATGAACTGTTTCTCCTCTGCGATGCCCCCTGCCCTGCCCCCCTGCCTTAGATCCACCCGATTATGGACTAAAACCTCTATAAACTGTGAGCCAAAATAAACCTTTCCTTCTTTAATTGTGGGTTCAGGTATTTTGTCTCAGCAACAAGAAAAGGTAACTAAGACACACTGAAAATGCATTCAAAAGAAGAACTAGGGGCAGGGGAGATGGCTCAGCAGCATACGCGCCTGCCTGGCAAGCACGAGGGCCTGAGTTCAACTCCCGGAACCCACATACAAAAAAGGGCCGGTGATATCGCTCAGCGGCACGGGCGCCTGCTGGTGCGCGAAGCCCTGAGGTCGACCCCAGGTACCCACAAAAAAAAAAAAAAAAAAAAGAACTAAAAAAATAAGTACATTCTAAAATTCCTCAAGTAAAGTTAAAACTGTTCCCCTTCTCACCCCATGGGTTAATGACAGATTTGACTGTTTGTTTACTTTTGTAGGAAAAAAGTAAAAGTGATTGTTTGAATGTGGTTTTACAAATTCTATCCTTAAAAATACTGAAATATATATATTCCAGTATTATATACAAAATACTGGTCTATATAAATGTATAACATATACAGTGAAATATATATTAAAATGCTGAAAAATAATATAAAATAATTTATGATAATATTTGTTAACCTGAGTCCAGCAATCTTGGAAAATAGTATTAGATAAAGAAATTGTCCACTTTTTGTGCTCTGGAAAAGGTTTGTAAAGAGCTCCCCTTCCCCCACCTCTCTCTCTCTCTCTCTCTCTCTCTCTCTCTCTCTCTCTGTTTTGGTGATACTGGGGATTGAACCCGGGCCTTCACACTGAGCTGCATCTTCAGCCATTTTTTTAAAATTTTGGGACAGGAACTCACTAAGTGCCAAGGCTGGGCTTGAACAGTCCCCCTACCTCAGCCTCCCAAAGTGCTGGTATTACAGGTGTGAACCACTATGCCTAGCTAAGAGCTACTCTTTTCTTTATTACTTGGACAAGCCTAGCTAAGAAGCCCCTCTTACATGCTCCTTAACATGGCCAGAAGCAGATCTTCCACATCCCTAACCACATTATTTGCTAACTTTAATTTACTGAACTTTAGTCAGGCTTCTTTCCTTTTCTCACATTCTTGGACTCTGTCCTGGCTTTGAGCACCTCTTTAAAGATCCCTCCCAGGAAGTGGTTGATTTCAGGGAATACTTTCCCTTATCAGTTGCCTTGTCAGGCCACTTGCTCATCCCACTTCCCCACAGCTTTTTTTTTTGCCTCCTGTTTATTCCTCCCGTAAAAGAAAATTCCTTTTTGCCTGACTTTTGAGACACTCGCACATCTTAAGGTCAGAGATATCTTAAGATGACAATAGTTTCCCTCCCATTATTACAATCATCTTTTCAAATTAAGTCTTAAGTATAGATTTGTTTTTATGTTACATTTGCATATATTCCCTCTGTGGCCTGCAATTATTACCTTGTTTTAGTGTTTGAAGTGCCTTCATCCTAAACGTAATCAGTTTCCTGTGTTCCGGACTTTCTCTATGGTACTATTGACACATTTGTTCTGTTTTCCTATCTCCTACAAGGGGGGTATTTTTATTTACATTTTAAGCCCAAGACACTGAGGTTCATACATGTCAAGTAACTACAAATGGAACATTCCTCCTAATGGAGAGGCATGGAACTTGAAAACTGCTGTGACTAACGTCAGAGCCCTCTGATTTCTTCCTCCCTTGCCTCCATTAGCTCCTGGAGGTCTTGGTTAATACTGAAGTAGTAATGATGATGGCAGCTCTATCACTGAGTGAACTGCACACAAGTTCCTGTGCTAAGTACTCTGTGTGTCCGTTTCCATATAATACAGACCACACACCTGGGAGATTGATGCCATTATCATCCCTATTTTGTTTACACTGAAGGAATGTGAGGTTTGAGTGATTATCCAGTTGGCCCAGGCCCTTGAAGTGGGTACATATCTAAATGACAACCAACTGGTACCCTTCACCTTGTTATTTTCCACAAACTGTTTGCATTTCTGGATGCAGCCCCTCTAGTTCCTATGTAGCTTGCTGCAGTGGTAAGGACACAGTGCTTCTCCAAAACTTTTGCCCTTAGTCACTGGGAGTTTGTGGTAATGATGGGGCACTGGTTTCAGAGTCATAACCAAGGGATTAAATCTATCTTCTACTCATGTTAACTGTAATATTTATTTGTTGTTTACCTCAAATAAATAAATGGTTGGCTATGGAAAGAATGCTTTCCAGGTCTGTAGTAGGTATCATTTTAGCCAAGGAGAAAATATTTAAGTAACTGAGTTTCTTAACTTCTCTGACCTTTATTTAGTTTCTTTAACTGCTTAATGGACTTCTCAAAATACCAAATTTATGTAAGTGCTCTGAAGATTAGAGAAACAACAAGCGAAGCATATCCTGCTCAGGGCTTCGCATATAGTAAATACTTTGCTGGTTGCTGCAGTTATCATCATCATCATCATCATCATTATATTAGCTTTTATTTTATCCTCAAAAATTTTGTTTGTATCATAGAAGTATAAATATCTTTTTATGATGAGCAAAAGTCTAGAGGCAAGTAATAGCAGATAACTCAAACTGGCTTATTGTGACAGTCAGTTGTGTTTGCTATTTAAATAGTGCTATTTAATGATTAGAATTGTATTTTATTAAGAGTAATGAGCCTCCGGTGTCTTACTTTTACTGTTTTGAAGATGTAGCTAATGATTTTCTTGCCTAATCATTAATAAAGTGCAAAAACTGTAATATACAAATGAATATTATGAAACTTCCAGAATTCTCCAAAACTACTCATTAATTTAGCCATATGAAATTAACCATAAACATTTTTATTATATATGAGTGTGACAGAAGCCTTTGGGGGCTTCATTTATTCTCTGTTTCTCTATTCTGTTTATTTAAGATTCTGAGGCTTATTTTTTCATTAATTATGAATTTTGAAAATTATTATAATGTGAACACATGTTCATTTTTCCTTGCATGAAAAAATAAGCTTCATGAGAAAATTACTTAGGCTTGTTACACTGGAAGAAAATCAAGCTTTTGGTGTTGGCCCAGTCAGGGTTGACCTTTCCTGGCCTCTGTCTGCCTTGTCTACTTCATTTCCCTTGAAAGCTGTGTGAGCAGACACAAGCCCCTGTCCTGATTGTGTCACTACTGCTGTTAGGAAGAAAAATGCATCAGAATTCATGGAGATATCTTTATCCAGTTCTGAGTATAAGGGTTTTGTAAATGTCTCCCAAAATAATGTCTCACCTCTGATATGCCTTCCAATGTTATCTGCAATTGTCTGTGAGGTTAGGGTTTCATGTGCTGATACCTCAAACTCAACAGTTTCAAAAGAAGTCTTTCCCACTCTAGCACTACTTCTGCCATTAGTTTTCCCGGTTAATGGCCTTTCCATTGCCTCAAGTTTCAGATTTTGCAATATTTGTCTCCACTTTTCTGTGTAATCTCTCTGGGTTGTGTTAATTCTCTCCCCATGATGTTTCTCGCATTCTTCTGTTCTATTCCCACTGCCATATCCCAAGTTCATGTTCCTACATGTGCATGTCGGTCCACTCCCCTCCCTTTCCACCCTCCTCTCTCTTTGAATATTTTAATAGGTTCCTAATTGAGCTCCCTGCCTCCAGCTCCCCTAAGCCCTTTAGTTAATCTTGGAACAGTGCTCATACAAATTAAGTGTTTTAATTACTGTTTGATTTGAATTGAATATTATTGAAGAAACTGGCTACCAATGTAGGGATGGATTTTTCAATGTTGGTGCATATCTTAAGAGCAACACCTTGCAAGTAGAGAAGTGCTACTTTCAAGTGTGCATACATCTTTGTTAAATCTCCTTTGCATCATTTACTGTAACTCAGTTTGATTTGTAATCAACATAATAGCTCTTGCTTTTTTAAACTTTTTAACTCTGGGACATGCAGCTTGTTAGTATTAAAAGTACCTGGTCTCTGTAAAATGAATAGAATAAGAAACATTTCTATAATATAATACTGAAAGGAGATAAATGTCAGGTTGTCAGAAAACTTAAATGAATAATGGTATTCGAGACATTTATTTTTCTTGCAATTTGAGATACAATAATTACTGCTATTTAAATTCCCCCCCAATTTAGCTTGCTTAGATGTCTTTGGGATTGGGGGCTTTTGGACACATAAGGTATTTTCCTATCCTGTCAGATGTTCTTAAAACAGAATATTTTTATTTCTTCTGCAAGGAAACAAAGCTTGTAGAGTTGAAAGGCAGCAAAGACCAGACCTGCTTTTCAAGTAGAACATTGTACAAAACTTTGCAGAATGAAGCGTAGGCATGTAGTTTGAAGAAATAAATGGGCTTAAGCATACATCAGTTTAAAAGTTGAAATCTTTTGATACTGTTTTGGCATAATTAGGTTAATACATTAAAATATGAACATTCAGGGCCGGTGAGATGGCTCAGCGGCTTAAGCGCCTGCCCTGCAAGCGCGAGGGCCTGAGTTCGACTCCCGGAACCCACATACGAAAAAGGGGCCGGTGATATCGCTCAACGGCACGGGCGCCTGCTGGCGCGCAAGGTCCTGAGGTCGACCCCCTGGTACCCACAAAAAAAAAAAAAAATGAACATTCAAACCAAACTAATCTTTTTATTTGAAATATGCTTCTGCCCATCTTATAATTCAATAGTGGAACACTCAGTGGCTAAAGTTAGCCTGGGGTCTTTTTACTTATGTGAGGAATACAGGGAGACCTGGGGAGATCTATTTCTGTTCCTTGGGTCATGCCCTTCTGAGCAGGGGACAAGAAAATCTTTTAGTGAACTCAATTCTGCCCTAATGTTTCTTATTAAGTAGATAGTTTTACTTGTGTTTACTTCTGTGCATTCAAAGGATTTCAGGGCAAATTAAGATTCTTAGTGAGAACGCCAAACTCTGTAGATAAAGGGAAAATTATATGTTCTCCCACAAAAGGGCCTTCTGATAGCTGTTCTTGCAACAGACTTGCTAGAAGGGGCATGAGTCCAACTGAAAATGGGTGTTTTTCTCCTTAGATAAAGTTACACTCATTTCTAGATAATAAACAATTGCCTTTTATTGTGCTGGGCTCTGGGCTAAGTATTTAATTTTGCTACAAGTGTGTAAGGGACATACTCTTCTCCATTTCACAAGTGTGGACACTGAAACACAGAAGAGTTAAGTAAATGGCCCAAAGCCAGGGCTTTCAGTGGAGTCTAGATTCTTTTAACTTCAAGGCTGTGACCATGACTTCCGCAACTCCTCTGGATATGCTGTACTTTTCTTGCATCACCAGTTTTGAAAAATCATGATGATTAGAATTCAGAAATTTATTTACCTTTTCCAATAAATGAGGGACTTCTGAAAAGTTTCTTTCCTCTGCTCAGAGAGGTAGGAATGGAAGAAGGGACGGATTTAATAACTTTCAAAGTCTTACAGTTTTAGGGCCAGTAGTTTTGACTGAAGGACCACATCACACAGTTTGGCCTGTGGTTAGTGTTAAGTGGTTAGTCTTATTTGATTAAATCCTTAAAAGTGTGGTAAAATCTTTATGAATGCAAAGAAGAAAAATTATTTTCTCCTCAGGGAAATATGTTTATATTATTTTCTGTCGATTTGAAGATTTTTTTAAAAAACCAACCTGATTCCCAAGGATAAGAAAAAAAGCATTTTTTCAACATTTTCATGGAATAACACCAACTTTTAAGTTTGAACAAATATCCCATGGTTTTCAATAATATGATGTATCTGTTTCATTCTGCCGTTTAAAAATGAAAATATTTGCCAGGAATATAGCTCGTGGCATAAGCGCCTGCCTGGGAAGCACAAGGTCCTGAGTTCGATTCCTGGTACCAAAAAAAAAAAATAGCCATGAACAAATAGAATAGAATTTTTTAAAAATGAAAATATTTGTGAAGATAGTAACATTTTTAAGCTTTCTTACTCTCACAGTTCTCCACTATGCTACAGCCTGAGGTTCAGTACTCCTCCTGGTGCTGAACCTCGGTGGAAACTAATGGTGAGGTGCAGCACACAGGTGTCCGCTCCCTGCAAGCTGTGGGTTAAGTCCTAACACCATGGAATGATGCAGAGTGGGGTTGGTCTTTCTTTTGGAAGGATTGTGTTGTGTCAGTTGTGACATGCTCAGATGGTTCTCATTGCATGTGGAAGCAGCCAGAGAGGTGTTTGAAAGCACTTATGTGGCCAAATGGTGGATGCTGGACCCCTCAGTGACTTCCCATTAGCTTAGACCCTGCCCAGCATGGCTCCCACTCACCTTTCTTCCCTTATCTTCAGCTGCCATCCCCCATGTCCACCATCCTCCTGCTCTATGTTCTGAATTCTAGTCCCCCTGCTCTCCATTCCCTTTCCCCATATAGGTCTTTTGCAGATGCTCTGATGCCTGCCTTGGTGCCTTGATGGCCCTCCACCTTCAGTATCATTGCTTCATTGGGGTTCTCCCTGCCTCTGTCAGCTCCCTGATAGAGACTCTTGGCACCCTGGGACTCTCTTGGGAGGACTTGTCTCAGCTGTACTCTGCACTTGTTTCCTCGTAATGTTGGGGAAATCAGATAGGGTGTGATGATCAACCTCCTGGATACTCTACCCATTCAGCTGGCCTCACATAAGACTCTGCCACTAGGCAAACCTGTGACCTCTTTGACTCAGTGGCACTTCTACAAAATGACAATGATTACCATGCCTCATTCTTAGAAGTGTGGTGGAGGATAAATGAGTTGATACTAGAAGATCACTTGATACAAAGAAGGATCTCACTGTGTGGTAGCTCATTTTATTATTTGATTAACGATCATCCACCCATTAGACTCTGAACTCCAGCCAGATGAGGCTTTATTGGGTTTTGTTCAGCAATGTGCAACCTGCTCCTGGCACAACGCCCACTGTAGGCACCATTCAGCAATTACATTTACTATGCTTTGGCACTGATTTAGGCAAACCGTGATTGTTTCAGCCTCAGACTGAGTCAGTGCTTGATCTCTCATAGGGTTTAGAGGTGTGCTCTTGGAAGCCACTCACTAGACTGTGGCTCTTTGTTCTGGACCTTTTGATGGAAGAACATGAGATCCTATCTAGAATTGTGACCAGGATAAAAGGTTGGACTTTGTCTTCAATGTGTGTTCCACTTGTACTAAACTAATAGTATTCTCATTTCCATCTTTCAGCTGCACATTTCCTTTTATTAGTTATAATTTGAGTTGGAAGGTCAGTGTATCAAACAGATTTAAAGTAGAGGTGCTGTAGCTAGGGAAGAATATTTCTTGAGTATGGTCCCCCACCTTTAGCCCACCTCTGCCTGTCCCTGGAGAGCTTTATCTTAAAAAATGATGGGCTGTTTTCTAAGGCTATTAGGTGGTACACCAACTTGGAAAACCTAGTGAGAAAACATGGAAATAACCTGAAGAAAGAAAAGGGCTCCAACCTTTTAATCTTAAATAGGGAATAATTGGAAATGATGGCATCAAGAATAGCTGAACCACTTAAGCTAGAGAGAAGATCTCAATATGGTAGTGTGATTTTGAAGGCTACCACATTTCATTTTAAAGAAAGAGCATGTCAAATATGGTGACAAAAACGAAGTCATATGTGTGTTGCATTAGTTACTTGATTTTCTTTTAGCTGAATTACTTAGTGTGATAATGTCTCCTTGGGCTGCTGGGAAATCTTTCTACCCATGATGCAAGAGAGATATCCCAAGAGATATGTTTGTTTAAGAGTGTTATATAATATATTCCAGATCTTGGGTTTCTTTTTTTGGGGGGGTACTGGAGGTTGAACTCAGGACCTTGCATGCCAGCAGGCGCCTATGCTGCTGAGCGATATCACTGGCCCCTTTTTTCGTATGTGGGTATGGGAGTCGAACTCAGGACCTCACGCTTGCCAGGCAGGCGCTTATGCCGCTGAGCTATCTCACCAGCCCCAGATCTTGGGTTTCTACTATTCATGGATTAGAAAAGATAGAATTGGGTTTGGGGGGTAATTTTCAATGAAAAGGAAAATCAAGAATAAGGTGTATTGTTGAATAACAATATTTAATGCCGGGCAACTTGATAAAATAATCAGATTCCTTTTTTGGCACTTCCAGAATTAGTTCAAATAAAGATTTCATTTTTCATTGAGGAAAAACTAGATTGCACAGTGGAATGGAGAAGAGTAAGAGGTCCCCAGCCCCCCATACACACAAGGGAATTTTCTTTAAAAAGTTTTTCTGTGCCAGCATTGTTATGTATATCCTTTCTAGACATTTTTAAAAAAAAAGTTAAAATATATTTCCTTTAAATAGAGTCCTAAGTTTGGGGTTAATGAATAAGGATCCCTTAGATTCATATCTTAGGTCGATTCACTACTTTTACCATGAATTTTCTTCTGAACAAGGGAGGAAAAATATTTAGCTGATATGGACCATCTGGCTTTAAAATGTGGAAAATTGTCTTCTTGCATGCTTCTATTTTAGAGTGACTATTGCATGAGAATTCCAATGAATCCAAAATAGTATATTCACAATTTAAACTTTAATGCTTTGGGGATTGTAAATCACAGCACATATGGGATGATGCATGTTTGGGGGAAATGGCCAAATACAAAATTAAGTCTGTGTTCTGTGTTTATTGAACATATTTATTTTACCAAGCTGAATATGAATAAACCCTTCTTAGGTTTTTAATGTTGTTATTGGAGCTTTTAAAAACTAAAACCCTCTATTTGTCACATTATTATGAATATTCACTAATTGCCCTTCCTTATAGAGGTTTTTGGAAAAAGTAATGGCTCTCATTGCTATTTTTGCATGGTTCAGTTCTATTTTATTTTTAAATTTTAGTTATTATTTTTTTGTGTGTGTGGGTACCGGGGGGTCGACCTCAGGACCTCGCGCGCCAACAGGCACCTGTGCCGCTGAGCGATATCACCGGCCCCTTTTTCGTATGTGGGATTCGGGAGTCACACTTGGGCCCTCGCGCTTGCAAGGCAGGCGCTTACACCGCTGAACCATCTCACCGGCCCAATTTTAGTTATTTTTGAGATGGGGTCTTGCTGTGCTGTTCAGGCTGGCCTTGAACTCACTGTAGCCCAGGCTGGCCTCTAACTCACAGCGATCCTCCTGCCTCAGCCTCCTGAGTGCTGGGATTCCAGCCATGTGCTTCCATGCCCAGCATGCCTGGTTCATTTTAAAAAAAACAATAAACAAGCAAAAAATGGTGTTTCATCTGAAAGGAAGTTATGATTCTCATGGTTAGTGGTTTGTCCAAAGACATGGAGCTCCTTTCCCGTGGATCTCACCTTCTGGGAGGACGGGATGTTTGGACAATGATTTTCATGATTAGGGTAGCCAAGAAACTTCCTTATTGTAATGTTTCTCAAATTGTGCTTTGATAAGATTTATGCTACAAAGGATAAATAGGAAAGTTCAATCAATAGATACATCTGTTGAAGCTTCTTTACTTTCTCTCTCTCTTTCTCTCTTTTGAAATGAGGTCTTCTAAATTGCCCAATTAGTCCTGGACTCAAGCCATTCTCCTGCCTCAGCCTCTCAATTACTAGGATACAGGTGTATGCCACTGTGCCTGACGGTTAAAGGATTTCTTAATCTTCGAGTCACTTCTTCGGTGAACTTACGAAAAGAAGGTTACATGGCAGTGTTTCTCCAACTGTTTTAACCCTGGAATACTTTGTAGGACTCTTGTTTCTGGATAGAAGGACTTCTTGTTTGGTTGGGACATGTAGCCTTTTAACCAGAGACTTTCCTGGATATGATGTGGTTTCAAAGTCCTCTGCCTACACCACTCTAGTACATTTGATCATTTCTAAAATTGAGATGCAGTTTATAATCATCACATATGCGGTTTTTTTTTTCTAATTCCAGGAAAGCTATTACAAATTTGACAGTGCTGTAGAATTAAGTAAATTATTAAGTAAGACAGTTAATTCTAATTTATTCATTATGCTCAGCCTGATCCACAATAGAGTATTATGTGAAATGTATTGAGAGGAAAAAGACTTTTTAATGAGAATTTTTTTTACTACTATACAGTAAGCTTTATTTTTTAGAATTTATAAGATCTGATTAAAAAATAATGATCACTCCCATTTTATGGGAGCCCAGTATGGTTTTGGCCCAGTGCTAAATGGTTTATTTATATATTGTATTAAGGTAGGTGTTATGGCCCATTTTAAAGTTGAGGAAATCGAGACTCAGAAAGGCCCGGTAATTTATCCACTGTACTAGCTGATGGAGAATGAGATTTTAGTCCCATGCTGCCTGATTTTCACAGCCCACTCTTTGTTCTAGTTAATTGAGTATGAACATTTACTTACTGCACATATTTTTACTATCTTACACCTTTGCATTCTGACATATACCAATGGTTCCCCAGAGTGGGTAACATTAGAATCACCTTGACAGCTTTCAGAAACCCTGGATTCCTGAGCTCATTCTCACTAGTTCTGGGATGAGACTGGGTAGCTGCATTTTTAAACATGACTATAAAAGCTCCAAGTGGTATTGATAAAACCAAATTTGGAAATGACTGATAAACACTGTATAAGAAATGCTTTTGTTTCCACTGAAACTACATTGTCGTTGTATACACCTACCTTCAAGCCAGTGTATGGCCTCCATTTGTGGTCTTGGGACCTGGGGCTGGCAGTCAAGGTGTGTTGAGAAAGCAGATACGCACAAACCAAAGCCTGCCTGGCTCCTTTGCCTGAAAAGTGGAATGGCATCTTCATGCCTCTTTATTCATATGGTCTTCCTTCTATATTTAAAGCCTTCTTTAAAAAATAACCTCAGTGTAAACTGTCACAGATGGATATGGCTGAGATGTCAACATGCACAACCTTTCAGTCTTCAGCACTGATGGCAATAAAAGAATGAGCCCTTTTAATCTGCCTGAAAATAGCTGCAGCTTCCTTGATCTGATCTAATCAAAGGAACAAACCCTTAGGGGTTTAAAGATTCCTCACTGCTGCCACTACCATTAATTTAATTGCTGAGGTACAGTGAATTATGGGGAAGTCAAGTTAAATGTTGACATCTTTGGGGCAAGAGACTAAACAGGCTACTTCCATAATTAGTGTTGTCTTTAAGAAGGGACATAGTGCTCCCTGAAGTGTGACTTTGCAGAACTGACAATTATGTCTAAAGTCAGCATGGAAGTGAAGAAACAAGTCAGGTGTGGTCTTGGGAAGTGGCAGGATTGAATGAGGCAGAGGAAGGCTGAAATAAATGGTCTTTGACTTCAGGAAATGCGCTGGTCCACTGTCATTTCAGGTATCCAGGAGTTGCACATCCTTTCTTTTTAAATCGTAAGTTAAAAAAAATACCCTTTTAAATATTTATTTCTATAAATATTTAAATGCACTACTCTGTATTTCATGTAGTGCAGATCTACCTATGGGCCAACATTATCTATGGGCATCTGATCAGATATGAATTAGTTGTGTCTGGTGGCCTTTCGTATGCCAGCTCTTTCCAAAACTCCAGCTTATGGGCACTGTCTTCATGCATGTGATACATTGGACACCTTGTGAATTAATGTACTAGTGAAACTAATGAGTTCATTACATAAGTCCAGGCACATGTTAGACTCAGTTTACCCAAGGGTTAATGATATTTAATTGGAGTTGCATGGGGGGGTGTTTATCTAACAGGGCACTTTGACCTTTTAAGACGAATTTATTAATCTTTTCCTCTTTATGAAGTTTTCTCTGATACCAGCCTAATCTGAGTCCATCTCTCCCTATTGACCAATTTTAATTCAAATAATTTTCTTCCAGTTGAGCGTGTGGCTATTACCAGTAGTAGAACAGGGCAGTCATTCTCAGGGTTCCGTATTTACCGAAAATGACCATTTGATTTTACTTGGTTATTTATTTTAGATTTTGTAACATCAAATAAAGACATTTAGTGTATGAAATGGCTTCTGTATTAGTTTAATGACTCTTTTGAGGAATCATGATCATATCTATAATAATTAGTATTAGCAATGAAGCAAGGATGTTATGCAACCACTCTATGCCTGACACAGCACTAAACAAAACATTATCTCACTTTAATCTTTATTATATCCTATATTGATCTGTAATCGAGTCTAATCACTGGTTGTCAAACCTTGTATGTAGGCAAGTTACTTTCATCCTGCTTTCTGATGAAGGCTAGCCAGTTACCTTATCAAAGGCCTGAGATGGTTGCAGAGCTGATGCTCAATGATGAGAAAACAAGACGTCAAAGTTTAATAAGGCCCTTGTTGTCTAAGACCTTGACTAAAAATTGAGTTCATTCTTCGGTTAAAAAGAGAATCTTGTCTCATCCTCTTGAAAACCCAGTTTGATTGGGGTTGATATTGGACCTCTACTTTCACATCTTATTCCAGTGGCTGAATAATTTCCCTTCCTTTTTGTTCTCCCACCTATTCAGTCCATCACCTCAGCTCACCTTACCACACTGCACTTTAATTTGTATTTTGAAATTGAGTATTATTTTTAAGAACAGAAGGAAAGAAAAGAAAATATATTAAGATGCATATATAATAATACAATATAGGCATTGAATTAAAAATTGGGTTCAAATAACAGCTATAATATGTTTAAGCTTGTGAAAATTGAGTAAGTAACTTAACCTGTCTGTTCCTCACTTTCCTCATCTTTAAAACTCTGGGTGATAGTACCATCTCTCTGGAAGCACTGTGGGAGATGAGGTCATGTATGTCACAACCTTTGCAGAGTGACAAGTGCCTAGTAAGGTCCCCAGATGTGCTCAAGAAATGGTGGCCCTTTCTAGAAGATTGATTTAGGACTTCTAAAGTTAGGTTAAAAATGACTTACGGTGCTGTGGGATTTGTATGCTCAAGGACTTGTGCTACAAGAACAACGAATATGAGCTTGCTTACTTAATAGAATGTGCACTCAACGAGGGTCTCAGGTGCTTTCAGCTCAAGAAACATTTCAGAATTTTAATTATTTGGAGAAACTTCCCAGGGTAATAGAAGTTGCTTTCCAGTTGCTTTCTGTTCATGTCAGACTGAAGGGATAATTGTAACAAATGAGCATTTCTATGCCAAGATGTGACACAGCAAATGACTTTATGGATGATGATAATTGATGCTCATCAGCATTGCACAGGTTCTAGCATGTTCAGTAGCCACAGACTGTGTCTCCTAAGATGAAACCATCACTTAACCAAACATCACATCTTTTCTTAACAGTCTTTCTTGAACAATTTTCAGGTTCTTTTTCTCACCATAAAGTTTGAAGACTCGTTACTCAGCATTACCTCCCTCTCTCCTTTGCCACGTCTGTCTCTTAAGACTGAGCTACTCCAGGAAAATTTATTGCCCTTCCTCAGTGCCCTTATTAGCATCCTTTACATAGCCTATCTCTGCACTTACTATAATGCATAAAGTAATAATAACATAATTATTACCATCCTTATGGGCAGCTAATGCTCACTGAGCATATAGTATGTGCCAGACATTTTATTAAAACCTTTGCTTCGTTATCTCATTTAATCCTCACAACCTGTGAGCTGGGGACTTTAATTGCTCCCCTTATCTAGATGAGGGAGAGGCTACATTATAGAATTTAATGTACGTGAAGTCACAGCTGGAATTTCAAACAGGTCTATGATGTAACCTGAGGACATAGGTCTAAGAAGGAGCTGCATATCTGTTTTATAATTCCCTATTTTCAGTTTCTTCCTAGGTCAGTAAGCTCCCATGGCTCCCTCCATCTGTGTGGTATAGAAAGCATTGGAAAGAATGAGTAAATGAATGAGTTCAGCACCTTTACATAGTGGGTGGTCAAAAAATGGTAGCTATTTTTTAAGAAATTAAAAGTGAAGTGAAAGGATTTTAAGAAAACCATTTTACAGAAACATCCACACCTCTGTGTCCATTGAAAATTGAATATAGTGAAAGGATGGCAAAGCCAGGTTAGAAGCATTCACGTTTGGAAGATCTACAGGGCACTTGATTTAAAAAACCTCTGCTCAGGCAGAAAAATAATTAAACTGTTCATGGCAGCATATAATTGCATCATTATGTACAAAATTCTGTTACTATAATTTGGGTCATAAGAGAGCAAAGTGTCAAAATCTTTCTGATGATGTTTAATTTTGTTTTAGCTCTTTCTACTAGAAATACGTGGTTTATACTTTGAACTTGTAAACTGTTGGCACATCTTTATATTCTCTACTGTTGCAAATCATTCATATAAACCACTGAAATTACTCGCTGTCCATTTTTGATAATTTGGAGTCAGATTTTTTATATAAGCTTTAGATAGTTCATTGTTTAAGATACTTGTGTTTGCATACCTTCAATTGCACCTTGATTTTTAAATCTACCTTATTTGCAGTTAATACTGTTAGTAATAAAACCAATAAAATAATAATACTGTTAGTAATAAAACCAATAAAAGTAATAATAATTCAATTTACTCAAGACCATTTTAATTAAAAATAAGTGCTAACTCTTCAGGGACCAGGTGGAAGTTTACACTTCTCTGAAGACAGGGGTTGCTGAGCAAATTAATAATGTAAACAAGATTTTGGAGGGAATATTTAATCAACTGGAGACAAGAAGCTTTTCAAGCAAATTCTAGCACTTTAGAACTATCCACTGACATTCGGAAGATTGATTTGTTAATTATTAATCATTGTTTTGAATTCATTAAGCTGGTCACTTTTTTTTTTTTTTTTTTCGTGGGTACCGGGGGTTCGACCTCAGGACCTCGCGTGCCAACAGGCGCCCGTGTCTCTGAGCGATATCACCGGCCCCTTTTCCGTATGTGGGATCCGGGAGTCGAACTCGGGCCCTCGCGCTTGCAAGGCAGGCGCTTACGCTGCTGAGCCATCTCACCGCCCCATGCTGGTCACTTTAAATACTTTTGTTTTGCCAAATTCTGTTGGTCTACTACAAATTCCAGTGTTGTTTGACTGTAAGAAGGACACATATTGAATCTTTTCTTAATAATCTCTACTGTTATACTTACTTTTTCCACTAATTTAGTCATCTTGGGCACTCAATAAAGCTTTCCTGAGCCTCACCTTTTACATTTGTCCAGTACTCAGGTTTTAAACACTTCCGAAGGTTCTCTCCTTGAGACTAAAGGAGATAATGCACATGAGCCATTGGTGCAGTGTTCATGAAATAGGTTACTAATTATTAGTCTATATTAATATGATTTTATCAAGTGTGGCTACTACTGCATCACCTTTCTATCTTGGAATTATTTTCTGAATTAATTTATGCAGGGCCTAAAATAACATGTACTTGGACCATTTCTCCCCCTATGTTTGGGCATTTATATAAGAAATCTCACAGATGTATAAATTTAAAATGTGTACTTATTGATTTCCCTCTGAACAAATAAACTGATTGGAAATTATAAGTCTTAAAACATCAGTTGGACCTGCCTTCACTGAATTACGCCTGGGATTCAAAATCAAGGAGGCATCTGACATTTGAATGGGGTTGCCCCCGCTCCTATTTGGGCCTGAAGGCCATATATTTAAGTCATGTTTATGGTTAGCACTTTGTTCCCTTGACAAAGCTGTAATTCTTTCTTTTCCCAGATTGCTAGAATTGGTTGAACATGGTACTATACTCCAATGCTACCTGCTGCCTATTGGGTTTGGAATGTTTCCATTGTTAGGGAGTCAGGTGTCCTTTCTCAATATTTTTTTCTTTGGTATTCAAATACAAATGTGAAATAGTTGCAGTTTTCATAAACTATCACGTGTGTGAGTGTGTGTGCGCGCGCGTGTGTGTGCACGCGGTGCTGGAGTTTGAATTCAGGGCATCTCACACACACTTGGCAAACATTCTACCATTGAGCTATATCCCTAGCCCATTGTAAGCTAACCTTGTGCAAAATGAGATTTCCTATAGACACTCATGGTTTTTCTTGGAGCTGTAGCACTAGTGTAATCCATTGATTTTTGAATATTCTTCATGAAATTTTACTTACCTGATATTTTACATATATACATCTTCTGAAAAATGGTACCAAAGAGTGTGTATTGTATGATCTCGTTTTTTTCTTTGTTATAGATTTTTCTGGAAAACTTCTTGAAAATGTTGAAGCAGTTGAAAATGTCAAGGATAAGATGTACCAGACAATTAAGGAGATGATTTTATTCAGCTTGATGAAATAGGAGGAATTTCTCCCTAATATTTGAGGAATTCTCCAAGAGAGAGGAAGTCATTCAGGAAGGGGGGAGGTGGGTCTTATATTATGCAAGGGTGGATTGGTCCTTGTTGCTCTGAATGTTTTCCCAGAATACAAAAGGGTAAGAATTTCTTAACCTTGGCTAGTTATGGTGAACATTCGGCTTTAGTTCAATATTGCCAAACAGATAACTTTGTAAAACTCATTTTTGCTAGTAAGAAAAACATAGTTGCCTCTTAATTAATTTTTTGATTAATTAATTGCCATTTTACCTGTGCTTACTTCAAAGTATTTCAATATTGTGATTGCCTTTTTAGCTGGCCTTAAGAACTCGAAACAAGTTTTGGCTGTACAGATTAAAAATATCTATTCTAGCTCTAAACTATTAGAATCAATTAATTCAGAAGTTTTATCTGTTTATATATCTCATTTAAATAGCTTATATGGTTTCTTTCCAGTAATATAACACATCATGCATTTTCATCATATTACTAAATAGAAACCAGCTTCTTCTTTTTCTCTAGTAATCTGAATGAAGATTTACATATTTTATGAACATTTTCTTTTGAGACTAGTAGAGTTTTAAAGCTTTTTTCCATTACGTGAATTGATAGGTATTCAGGTTAGAATGTTCATATTAATCCCTCCCCAGAAGGAAGCACACCTTTCTTCTCACCCTTCCCTTTTATTTCCTTTGTTTTCTTTCTAGCCTCAAATATGGAGTTCCCCTATGCCTGCTTAGCTTTCTGCCTTCTTCTTTACCATCTTCCTCCAGAGTCTTAGTCTGTTTGTATAGCTTTCTATTGATTATCTTTTCTGCATATCAGTGATTCTCAGCCTTTTCTCCAAGCCGAGTCTGAGATGTGACTGCTTAGTCCTGTTTGCACAGTGGGTCCTACAGGAGTGGTTCTCACCAGGTGTTGCCTCTGAAAGTGTTGGGGTGGGGACTATATAGTATGTGAAACCCCTATAAATAACCCTCTGTGTCAGCCCCCAGAGTGCGCCCCTCTTCCTGGCAATCATGAACTTCAAGTCCAACTTGTCATTAAACGAGGTTGAATCAAATATTTTTAACTCATAGCTCATAGATAGCTCATAGATATTTATATTAGAAATCAAATTTATAATATTTAACCCTAAATGAGCTCTCCTTCTGACTTTATTTCTATTTTTGCAAAAATTTTCTGAACCATTTGAAATAGCAAAATTGTCCTTAAGGAAGAGAAATAAAGATGGATTTCACTTTTCTATTATTTTTCTGATGATTCAAAGTCAAATAATGTAGATGTTGAGAAGGTTGCATATACTGTACTGAAATAGCTGCTGTTAATACAAAATTTGAGTGCATAACATACATGACAGTTTTTCTGTGAATTAAGCACAGTGATGGTCTCCTTTACAAAAATTTTTATCTGGTAGACATTCTAGCTTGTATTCTGACATAGTAGATAGAGAAGCAACACAGCAGGGTGGGCAAGGAGCACAGCCTGGAGTCAGAGCCAATACTGAAGCTGGCATTTATCATTTATGCTGATCTAGACCTGGCTATTAATAAATTACTCAAAACCTCTCATATCTGATCAGTAAATTGGAGATACAATACATTCATGAGTGTCTTAGTCACTTTCTTCCTTGCTGTGACAAAATACCTGACCTCTGCAACTTGAAGGAGGAGAGGTTTATTTTGACTCACCTTTTAGAAGTTTCAGTCTTTGCATGGACAGCTGGCTGCAGGTAGAAGCATAGTGGAAGAGCCTGATGCAAGGAAAGGTGCTCACCCCATGGTCGTCAAGAAGCAGAGAGAGAAGGGAGGAGCAGGGAGATACACCCTTTTACGTCACGCCCCACTGACCTGCCTCTTATAACCAGACCCTATTCCTAACACCTAGCTGCTATAGCACCCCCATAAACCAATCACCATCCATAAGTCCTGGCTCTCAGTGTATAAGGCTTTGGGGGACACCCAGATACAGTACAGTAATGCCTCGGTTGACAAAT
Organism: Erethizon dorsatum; assembly: GCA_028451465.1. Lineage (NCBI taxonomy): Eukaryota > Metazoa > Chordata > Mammalia > Rodentia > Erethizontidae > Erethizon > Erethizon dorsatum. The sequence goes on along the minus strand of CM051825.1, from coordinate 91,321,134 downwards.
GCTTCTGTTTGCAGACAATTCAGTTCCTGAACAGAAGTATTCAACAAAATTTTGCTTCTGTTCATGACCTTTGCATTGGGTGATAAACATGACTGTGGACATTTTCCCCACTCTGACGCATGGTCATGACTTCCTCTAGTCACGATTGCAGTCACAGATAGACCTGTGTACACTTGCCATGAAGTTTTTTGTGTGTTTTTTAGCACCTGCATTAGTGTACAGTATTCAATCCAGCTTGGCTCCAAAGAAAGTGCAGAGCAAGCATGGTGGTAAAAAGAACATGCAGAATGGTAATGAAGGTAACCAGAATGTGCAGAGCAGTAATGAAGGTAACAAGAAAGTGCAGAGCGAGAGTGGTAAGAAGAAGGTTTTGAAGATAAATAACCATTGAAGTGAAGAAGGAAATTGTAGAAAGTCACAAGCACGGTATTTGTGTGACTGATCTGGCCTTGGAGCACAAGATGGTGAAGTCAACAATCTCAGCTATTTTGAAAAATAAAATGCCATCAAAGGAGCTGATGTGGCAAAAGAAGTAACAATGTTAACCAAGCAGAGGACCCAAGTGCTGGAAGAAGTGGAAAAACTTTTGTTAGTGTGGTTGAATGAGAAACAGCTGCAGGTAACAGTATTAGCGAAGCTATGATCTCTGCAAAAGCCAGGAAATTGCATAGCGATTTACTGCAAGAAAACCCCTCTATAAGTACAAGTGATGAATTTAAAGCCAGTAGAAAGTGGTTTGATACATTCTTCTAGAGAAGTGGCATCCACAGTGTGATAAGACATGGCGAGGCTTCCAATTCTGACAAGGCCACTGTAGAAGCCTACAAGAAATAACTTGCAGAATTCATGAAGGCAGGAGGATACGTTGCTCAGCAAGTGTTCAGTTGCAATGAAACAGGGCTCTTCTGGAAGAAGATGCCGAACAGAACCTATATCACTTGGGAGGAAAAAGCACTGCCAGGGCACAAACCCATGAAGTACAGATAGACCCTTTTGCTGTGTGTCAGCACAAGTGCTGATCTGAAGATTAAGCCACCACTGGTGCACCATTCCCAGGTCCCTTGTACATTCAAGGCACAGAATGTGAACAAGGCCAGACTGCTGTCGTGTGGAGAGCCAGTGCAGAAGCCTGGTTCACAAAGCAGTTCTTCATGGACCAGCTGTTCACACCCACTGTTAAAAAATGCCTTTCTAACAACCAACTCCGGAAAGGTGCTTTCTTTCAATGGACAATGCCCCGGCACATCCTCGAGCCTTGGTGGATGATATGGACACTGAGTATGACTTTATAAAGGTTGAGTTCCCCTCACCTAACACGACACCTCTTCTGTAGCCCCTGGACCAGCAAGTGATCTGCAACTTCGAGAAGCTGTGCACAAAGGTGCTCTTCACCAGGTGTTTTAATGTCACTGAAGAGAAGTCCTTGACCCTGAAAGAGTTCTGGAAGAAACATTTCAGTGTCCTCCACTGCATCAACTTCATTGACAAAGCCTGGAAAGATATCATGTACTGGACCTTAAACAGCCTAGAGGAAGCGAAAACTGGCCCGAATGTGTCACTGAACGTGACTTTGAAGGTCTGATGCACAGGAAGTGGAAAAGATTGTGTCCATGGGCAAGAGTGTAGGTCTGGGTGGAGATGGTGCAGACACAGAGCAGTTGTTGAGGACCATACGGGGGAGCTAACGATGGAAGAACTTGCTGAACTCCGGAGTGAGCAGCGGAAGGTGCTTGCTGAGGAGCATCCACTGAGGAAGAGGAAGACAGGGAGCAGGTTAGGATGATGTGATAAAATCCAGTGTGGAAAAGTGGGATGCGTGCCAGGATTTCTTTGGGAAGTACCAACCCAACATAACTGTAATGAATAGAGAGTTGAACTTGATGAACGATAACATGGTCTCTCATTTCTGGAGAGTTATGAAGTGCAGGAAAAAACAAATGACATTAGACAGAATTTTTTTTTTTGTCAGAATTGATCTTGCAGCTAAGAAACAAAGAAGAGAAGAAACACTTGAAGGAGATCTCCACAATATCTTAATGGAGGGAGACTCTCTCCAAACAATAACCTCCTCCCCACCCACCTTCTTCTCCTCCACACCAGCAGTTGCTTCAAGCAAGGTTAGTGTTCTCTCTCGTCATACTATACTGTACTCTACTTTGTTTCATATTTTTGTGGTTAAAAAAATCATATAGTTCAGAACTGATTAACCTTATTTACATTGAACCTTATGGTAAAATTTGATTTGGTTCATAACCAAAATCATTTTGTGACCAGATTCATAGGGGTCAGAAGAGATTACTCTAACCTTATTTGCAGTGAACCTTATGGAGAAATTTGATTCAGTTTGCAACCAATTCGGTTCTCAACCAGAATCGTGGAACGAATTAAGTTTGTGAATCAAGTCACCGCTGTATAAACAATAAAAACTAGCATGTTAACAAACAGGGTCCTGCTGGATGACAAGTATTTTTGTGGGTGCTTTTTGTTTATGATGTTTGGCATACAGCTTTTCTACATGAAATGGATTTCTGTTAGTGAGCAAGATTTTATCTGTTGCTAGTGCACCTCACAATTCCACCCTTAAATCATGCTATGATTAGGATACTTCAGGACCCACTTCTGTGGCCTGCCTGAGCACTTCTTTCCCCATCCCTTTGCCTGGACTATTGTATCTTTTTCCTATCACTGTAGAAATCCACCATCTCCTCCCAGGCTCCTTTCCTCCGAGGTGGCTTAGTGGAGTTCTGTCTGCCCTTTTCTGCTTTGTCATTCATCTACTCCTCTGCATCTGGATAATATGCACCACTCAACAATTAAAGATATAGATATGTGTGTGTATCTTAGGTTTGAATAGTCTTTGAAGTGCTTCTACCCATGGCCCCCTTATAAGAGCATCAGGAGGCAGCTGGCCTTCTGTATTACACTGAACAGGAGATTGGAGCTCAGTGTGACTTGCTCATACTTGCATTGCTCCTAAGTAGAAAACCGCAGTCAGAATGCTGGTCTCTTTTCCTTATGCTTAGTAAATGTTCACCATAATGCAGATTTGCAGTGTGAAATTTCTGGGCAATCAAAGCAAGTTTGTGGCTCTTCAAAGATACTTGGCCTACATGCTAATATGTAGTTAGCAGCTGCGGGGAGGGAAGCTGGTTCTAGGGGCCAATCTGAAATTCTTCTATACTTTTTGTATTAAGTGACTGCTTTTTAGGCAGGCCTCATAGCTTGTGAACGGGAATAGACCAGGCATTTCATTTTCCAAATCTACTAAATTAGTTAGAGGAAAAGGACTGGTTGGAATGAAAGATTCTTAGCCTGTAACAATTTATATTGTCTGTGTGTAACATCCCCATAAAACGACCTTCCTGGCAAGTCTTAGTAAACATGTCTCAACTAGATATAAAGATTTCATAAGCCATGTGCTTAGTGAGATGTACTAAGGAAGAATCATGGCTCCCAGGATGTCATTAATTTTATATTTAGCTTGGAATTTTAGAACGGCTAGGAAAGGCACATGTCCATAATCCATAGTAACATTATTAAAGTGTGGGGAATATGCAGCTAGACATTAAAATGATTAATGCAACCCAAGAGGCCAGTAAAACAATGTGGTTAAGGGCTTTATGTGGCATCCAGAGACCTACCTTCAGTGTACTCTCTACCACTTACTATTTTGAGTAAATTTTTAAACTACTCTGTTCTTCATTTTCCTTATCCATAAAAATGAGGATTATGACAGTATTTACCTTAAAAAGTCCTTGTGAAGATGAGCAAGCTTCATGTAATATCCTTGGCACAGTGCCTGTCACATATAGGAAATGCGCTTTTTTTTTGTGGTACTGGGGATTGAATTTAGGGCCTCCATATCAAGGTCCATCCCCACCCTTAACCCCTTTTAACCTTTTTGCTTTTGAGACAGGGTTTCATTAAGGTGATTAGTTTTCCAGACTGGGTTCAAACTTGCAATCCTCCTGCTTCAGCCTCCCAGAATTCTTGGATTATAGGCATGTGCCATCATGCCCAGCTGAAAAAGTCATTTTTTTGTTTGCTTTTGTACTTATGTTATTTTTCCTTATTTTAAAAATAAATCACTCTTTTTTATTGGTTATACAGATTAATGGGTTTCATTTGGGTAAACTTATACATGAATGTAAATACTTTGGTGATTTTCACCCTCCCATCCTCCTATGTTTTTTGTAATTCAGTCTTAAACTCAATAAAGGTGAAAAATCAAGTAGTTGGTTAGTATATGTGCCATATTTGTATGTTTTTCCACATCCCCATCATTTGAATCCCTGGAAATTTTCTCTTAATAATTACAGCCATAGAATACAGGTATGTTAAGGAAGATTCTAGAGCCTTTTCTACAGGGACTTGCTACCATACTATACTCAGTTGCAATCTGGAGGAATTTATGTCAGAAGCCAACACAAACAACACCATCTCTTTGGTATTGCTGAGTTTGGTCTTTGCTGTGTTCACAAACAAGTTCACAAGTTCTCCACGTGGAGAACTCCACTCCACTCCTTCAACTGATGTCCTAACAGGGCGTGTCCTAACTCCTTGGAATGAATCCTGAAAGAGCCCTCAATATTTTTGATAAAGGGACTCTATTGCTGCTCACTTATTCTGTGGATAAATTTTCAAGAATATTAGAAATTCCAGTTGTAGACAGGACAGAGCACTGGGCATGATTTAGCTGTCTCGCCACCCCCCACCTCAAACTTTATCTAGGTCATTGTACAGAAAGGCTGAAGTCAAGTGGTCTCCCCATTTAAATGCCCATCCCTTTGCTTCAAGTGTGGTCTTTATTGGCCCCTGTGGATTCACATTCCATCAGCAGAATCTCATCGTGCTCCCTGATAAGCATAAGGGAGAGTGTCTTGTCATTTTTTTATCGGTGTGTTAGATGAAACCACTTCTCTGCCTAGTGTCCATTTATCATCAAATATTTATCTAGAGCATCTGAAGTACTCCAAACTATAACACTGATTTATAGTAATTTGCAATTCTTTTAGAGCTGCTGACAAATTACAAAAATTTCCTGACATATCTGGCTTAATGGAGATCAGTGAATCAAAAGAACTTGTTGATGTCTTGTTTGGATTTTTTATATAATAAAATCACATTCGTAGTTGATTCTTACCAAGACAATTCCTACATGGTTTATGTAGATTAAAGTATTTAACCTTGAATTTGAACCCCAATTTCAGAATAAAAAAATTATTTCTTGGGGAAGTGATTATATTACTATATTAAGTTAACCTGGGGATTTCTGCTTTTGCTAAGTTGAAGCAGCTGGTGACAAATTAATGCTCCTTTGAAAACAGTACAGAAGCCAAATGTAAACAAAATGTTTAACATAGCTAGTTTGAAGAAAAAAAGAAAAAAAAAAAAAAAAAAAAGAACTGCCAGGAAAACCAAGACTCCCAGAGAGCAGGGAACTATGGATAGATTGGTGAACCAATAGTCTACAGCCTGCTTTTCCCTCTGGGCATGTGCCAGTTTGGGGCTTTGATGAACAGCTAAGAAACCAAGCAGAGGATCACACCTACAAGACACTAAAATGGTGATCTCACAAGGCTGAAGAGACAAGCATTGAAGTTTGGGGCTAAAAAGCAGCCAGGATTTGGAGATCAGCAAGAGAAGACAAGCACTGGGATGTTATCCTAATCTTGGGGACTTTTGCACCTTAAGGCAGGGGTCCCCAGTGCCCAGGCCGTGGACCAGTACTGGTCTGTGGCCTGTTTGGAACCTAGGAACCAAGCTGCCCAGCAGAAGGTGAGTGGTAGGCAAGAGAAGCTTCATCTGTGTTCTCAGCCTCTCCCCATAGCTCACATCACTGCCTGAGCTCAGCGTCCAGTCAGATAAGCAGTGACCTTAGATTCTCCTAGGAGCATGAACACTGCTTTGAGCTGCACATGTGGAAGATCTAGGTTTGCACACTTCTGCACTCCCTCACCCCGATCTGTGGGAACCTTGTCTTCCATGAATCTGGTTCCTGGCTGGTTTTTGGTGCCAACAAATGTTGGGGACTACTGCCTTAGGCATTCATCTGATTTTTATGTCTCATAATATGTGACGCTCAGGAGTCACTAAAAAGCAAAACAGATCTGACAGTCCCACAGTGCTGAGGATATACTTGGAGTTTGACACCTAGGAAGGACTAGGGGCCCTAGTCAGTACCACCAGCCTTCAGACTACTCCCAAGCAGTGTAGACATACCAGATGCAAGATGAGTTTTTCAAAATGCCAGTCAATTTTGAGGCAACTCTATCCTGAATTGGAGAAAGGTGACTTGCCCATCTCTGACTACTCAAGACTAGAGCCTAGAATGACACTAATCCAGAGTCTCTATAACCTTTCTTACATTACACCTCTAATTCAATTTAAAAATTACTACACACATCCAAAAATGAGACCAAGAGAAAAAAAATTTGGAAACAGTCCCAAGGATGACCTAGTTGGTGTGATAGTTAATTAGCAGCAGTTCCCTTTAGATAAGGCTACAACTCTCAAGTTCTCCATCATAGCGACTCTCTTGCTTTACTCCTGGGTTGACCTGTTTAATTACATTACTTTACTACACTATGCATTTCAATTTATAACTCCTGATTTTCAGAAGGCCAAGAATGTGTCTGTTTTCCTTAGATATTTGGTCTTCCAAGTGACACTGTATGGATTTGCACACAAGCTGTGAATACATTACTAGCCATGTTACTTTGGATGAATTTTTGTTTAGTCAAGTTTGAAAAGTGACTATTACAGTCTTATATTTTTTCTTTGCATAGGAGAAGGAGTAGGGCATATAAGTCATCTTGTTACGGACATAAATCCTTGAGTTTTGTTTTGCTTTAAAGTTTGCTAGTTTCTTGAAATCACATCTGTGTCTTGGAATTCTTTCTTGAACAAAGAATATCTTGTGGGCTTTCAGAGGGAAAGAATAAGAAAAGCAAGTCCAGACAGGCTTAAATAAAATTGCACTTGGCCCTGTGAGTGGCTTCATGGGAATGTGCAGTGTACCTTTTTTGACATGGACTGCTCACAATTCTCTCAAATGACAAAGGATCAGGAATGAGACAGGCCTTTGTGAACCCAAGTCAGCTTGTTCTCAGTTCTGAGTGAGGAGTCATTACTTCAAGTTCCATTTTTCTTTTATTTTTATAAAAGAGGATAATCTGCCATTGAAGCAGTGTAGTTTCTTTGAAGATCTTTGGTAAGAAATGTCTTCTATGCACTTCTCAAAAATATAGATTATTGTAATTCCAGAATAGAATTTTACGTATGGTCTGCAATATAGTTTTCCCTCAAAGCCTTAGAATTAAAGTGCCCTAGAATGATTCTCAGAGTGTGGTTTTCAGGCTAGCATTTGGTATCACCTCTGAGATTGTTAGAAATGCAATTTCATTTGTGCAAGGTGGCACATGCCTCGAATCCCAGCAGTCTGTGAGACTGAGGCAAAAGGATTACAAATTCAAGCCCAGCCTGGGCATCTTAGTGACTTAGCAAGAAGCCTTGTTTAAAAACAAAAAGCCAAAAAAACAAACCCGCAAAGGATGTAGCTCAGTACAAAGGCTCTAGTTTCAGTCCCCATCTGTGTGTGGTATGAGGTAAGGAGGTACAAATTCATGGCTCCACTCAAACAGGAAACTGTCTCAACAGATTCTCCAAGTGATAGGTATATGCATTGGTGTTTGGTAACTAGTTTTTTAGACTACTCAAGTTAGTCCACAAGAAGTCACCAGATAAGGCCAAGCTAACTCTATCACATATGTGGTAAGGCTGTAATACAGGAAAGCATTGTACTATTTACCTAACTTTCTAACTGCAGCCACAGGATTGTAGAATCTTTAAAATAAATTAGAGGACAAAATTTTATTTATGACCATAGGGTATTTCATTGCCATTTCTGTAGCCCACACCTTCCCCCATCCCAGTGTCAGAAGTTTTTTGATCCTGTGTAAAAAGCTTTTGTTGATTAGGAAGATGACTCAGGTGCATTAGCTATATGGTAAAGCAATGAGATACTGTGAGGGAATCAGGGCCCTTTTTAAAAAAGGAGGTTTGCATTCCTTGAAGAGTGACTAGGAATAAAAATGACCTAAAATTCTAGGTAAGAAAAATGGTAGATGGAGAAAAGAATCAGCTTCCAGAAGGACAATGGATAGGGGGTGCAGACAATCAGGCTTTAATGGCATCCCTGTGCGTGTCACAAAGTGAATTTCCAGGAATAGTGCTTTGTACATGCACAACACACATCAACTATTAACATTTAAAGAGCTTTTGACCTAAGATTTACAACAAAAAATTTTATAAAACAATAAATAACCTAGTCCTTATCCAGTTGTATGTGACTGTTTAAAAAGTGTGTTAGTATATTGTGTTCTCTGTGGGTTAAATGATTTTTCTCCTGTGCCTACTCTCTAAACAAAAAACCAGTTGTTTAAGGACAAGTTTGAGATGATAAATTGTTTTAAGGATTTTGTTGTTTTCTCCAGCCCACTTTTTAAATTATTCAGTAAGCTACTTCACTGTTAAATGATGAGTGGAGAATCCTTTTTTTGGAAAAAAAATAGTTTCAAGAGAAATATCTATATTTATTTCTAAATAATTGCTAGATATTTTAGTAACTTGCACAGCTTTGTGAATAAACTCCCTGTGCTGAATTTTATTCTTAAGCAAGTATTTTGGTCAAACTTCTTGATAACAATCAGGAGGGAATTTGAAGACGGGAAGCTAGAGCTCGTCCTCAATGCATGGTGTGTTGGTGACATAGTCATAGTTAGGTTTTTTCAGGGAAAAATTGCCTTTTATTTACTTTTTTGCTTTTACTACATCAGGTAAAGACAGTGATGTTCCCTGGTTGTATTTATTGGTTGAGCTTTGAGAAAGTTTTAAAAGTGAGCCTTGAGAACAACAGTGGAAAGAGAATTGGGGAGCTTGCAGATTTCTAAGAAGGGGTGACTCCTTTCAACTGGTCATTATATCTGAGAAGTGTCTGATACATTAATTTTGCTAGGTTGTAATTAATTAGAATTTTTGAAACATATCCTGATGTGAAGAACAAAGCATCTTCAATTCTTAGCAACATGTATTGTCTTATGTTATTTATCTTTAGATTGAGTTCCACGAAAATGAACAACTGTAGAGAGGCCAGGATAGCATTGTGTGAGAGAGCCTGCTTTAATGAAAATGTCCTGAAATGGTAAATTCTAGACATTTTTTATAGATCTGTATAAATTTTGTTTATTTATCTTATTATACTTGGAGAATCTTTGGGTTGTATGATTTGGACTAGGAATTTACATAAATGAGTTCATATTCCCTTGACTATGGGTGAAACTTCTTCATGATGCAATAGATATTTACCTTTCTAACAGGAATGCTGACATAATCAAATACTAATGCAGGTAATATTCTCAGCATAGGACTTGGTATAAACACTCAGTAGGTAGCCTTTCTTATTATTGTCAAAATGTTGATGCTAATTAGTTTATGCTTAATTTGGCATGCCTAAAACTTCTTTTTAAAAAGTTAGAATGGTAGTTTGTAGGACATTTGGAATCATATGAGTGTAAAAAGCCCAATTTCTTCTTGGCAGAGAAAAGCAAGAGAAAATCTTCAGAATTGGTGACTGGGTAGACATGAATTGTTTGTCTGAAATTTGAATGGTATAAAGAGCTGACCTGGGGCATCACTCAGAAAAGCTTAGGATCTATATGTTTATTTCAGAAGTCTTTGATTCACTCATACACTTTGCTTTTAACTCTGTTGATTCATGTAAAATGAGACTTAAAGGACTGTGTCAGGTCAGAACTTTCAGGGCTGTGACTAAATGGTAAGGGTTACAGGGGTACAGATATGAGATACAAGTTAGAGGGCCTTAGTGTGGGATAGGAAAGAATAAAGAATTGAAAGATTGGTGGAAAGCAGCATGCAAATAATATGCATGAATTCCTGTTCTGTGGATTTTTTCTGTCTACTATGGTCATTCCACTGTCATACATAAATACTGGGATGAACAGATAGGATTGAAGATACAACCCCTGCTCTTGGAAGCAATGATTTGTTAGGAGGAAGACGGGTGTGTATTCACAGAATCAGCATGATGAAGTAAAAGTCTCAAAGGGTGACTTGGCTTGAGATAATGAAAATATGATGGACTGGTGTGGGTCAGAGAAATGTCAGAAAAACTTTTTCTTTCTTTCTTTCTTTCTTTCTTTCTTTCTTTCTTTCTTTCTTTCTTTCTTTCTCTCTCTCTCTCTTTCTCTCCCTCTTTCTTTCTTTCTTTCTTTCTTTCTTTCTTTCTTTCTTTCTTTCTTTCTTTCTTTCTTTCTTTCTTTCTCTCTGTCTTTCTCTTTCTCAATTAAAATTTAACACATTAGAAATGTTGGGTTTTGTTACCAGGAGGCAGAATAATGTAGTATTAAGAGCTAAGCTTCAGAGCTGTGTAAACCTGGGTTCAGATGCTTGCTCTGCCCCTCATCAGCTGTGAACCTTGGGCAAAGATTCCTTTCTATACCATGGTTGTATATCTGTGATATGGACATGATATTCCCATTTCATCAGTTGTGGGGGTTAAGTGAGTTTGTACACTTACAGTGCTTAGAAATTTTAAGAATATTTAAGGAATTCCTAAGTGCTAGCTACTATTGTAATTATAGTATAGTTTACTGACAATTGTATATGGAAAGTAGAACCAATCTTGTATTAGAACCTAGTTTCATCTCTGCCTCTAACCAGACCTGGATTATGGAAAATGGACTAACTTCTGAAATGTAATCATTCATTAGACAATATTTAAAGTCCTTTTCCACCTAGAAATATCAAGCTGATGACACAAATAAATCTATGTATTAACTTATTTCAAAACAGTAAAATGGAGTATTTAAGACTGGGATCTTAGGAGAGCAACATTTGTATATTTAATTGTTATGTGATGACAGGCAAACAACATAATATGGCTAAGTATCATTTACTTCATCTGTGAAATGAGGAGAAAGTAACATCCAACTTATGGAGTTGCTTATTGTTTAAATGAGATGATGTACGTGCATGTCATCCCTAAGCATACTGTCTAGGACATGGCAAACCCTCGATGCATGCTGGTTATGATGATGTTTGGTGCTGGAATCTCTAAGTATTGGCTGAATGAATGACTAGTGCATTCCGTTTCCCCCCCAAGTAAAGTGGCTGGTAGGAACCCCTCCTAAGAATATGTAGAGATTTAATAACTTAATGGAATTTTTACTTACGGTTTGAACATATTGTATGATCACTTCCTTTTTATTGTAAATCTGCCCTTTTTCTCTGATTAAGTGACATCAGTATCTATATTAAGAACAATCCTTGCCAGACTCCAACAGCCTTGTCCACATGTCTAAGATTTATTGATACCAACTATTGATCACGACCGTCAGTGATGGGTTTTTAAAGTATATGATCTTTTCATTTTGTTTGCCACTTTGCAAAACTTCAAGAAAGCTGTTCTGAGCTTGCTGTTCCAATGGGCCTCACCCATAAACTTGGGACCGAGATGGATAGCATAAATAATAAAAGCAAGTTGGAAAGTACAAAACAGGAGGTAAAAGTTAGATGCCGTACTTTATTTCTACTTGAATTTCTAAAAATCTTTTTGTATAGCCTGTGCAGCTTCATTCACATCAGAACATTTTATGAAGTACAGTAGATGTGTAGTTGAAAGAATCTCAGATGTTTCAGATATTAGACAAACATTTCTAAAGAGGATTGGTTTTTAAAAATCTATATTCTGTAAATGAGTAAAATTTCTACAGAGTTAATTTCAGTATCAAATAGTTTAGAAATGAAATATATCTTTTGGCTTAAGTCTGTAAATATAAACAAAACACATTGATTAGAATGTAATCTCTATGTGAGCAGGGGTTTAGGTCAGTTTTGTCCACCATTATGTCCCAAGTGTCTAGGACAGTGTCTAGCTTATGTATGCAGTAGCATACACCAGTGAGAGGTCACTGACAATAACAACTCACTGTGATGCTGATCTCCATTTTGAAAAGGGACAAAAATAGGGTCTAGGCTTTTATGGACCTTGGAGATCTTAGCCTTCTAGCTCCCTCACCTATGCAAATGAAATTTTACTCTGATATTTCAGCAGGCATGTGTACCATTCTTCATAAACCAAGTTGGTGGTAAAAAAAAAATCATTTTATATTACATCATGAAGTATATAATATCCCAACATTACATTAGGTGGGTTGTGAAAAACTGCCTTGCTATCACATCTGAATTTTTCATTTAAAAATCAACTCTAGTAACACTCAGTCATTTACGAGTTAGGCTCCCTAGAAATGTTGGTGGTTGTATTTGCATACTTTCTCCATTAGGGATGTTTTTAAAGGGCTGGAAGTTTATGCTTTGCAGTTCCTTCCCATGGGGCTTTGGCTGAAGGCTGACATGACCTGGAGAGCCTGCGTCTCCACACAAATCACCCAGGAAGCCTCGTGCATGCTGATGGCTTGCTACTGGCCCACACAGTCATCTCTGCTGCTGACTGACTGATAGGGAGTGGCCCTCTGATGGATTACTGCTTTCCTTCTATGCCATTGATCCTGTCCAGTCAGTACAGTTTCATCATGCACTGCGTAAATTACCTGTTTGGGTGCAGAGACTATAAAACAAAGCCTACTTTGTATTTTAATCCCAGATTTATTTGTTTAGAGTCAATATAAAATAAAATGAAAAAGAAAACCTCTGATACATGTTACAGATGAGAAAAACACCACTGCAAATGATACCTCTTCCATTTGCTGTAACTATAAATGTTGTAGTTGGGAAAATGTCATTTCCAAAATGACACCCTGAAGTGTAAAAGATGTGACTGGAGGGTGGGCAGCAATGGGTTCAGAATTAAGGAGAATTTTTATTTCGTAGGACTGAGCAATATATTGTAAAATGTTTCAAACTAATTAACAGGAGGAACACAAGAGTAAATTAAAGGGAAGTCATTCTTTCTGATATCATTTTGAAGGACACATTTAGCTAATGTTAGTATAAGTCTGTCAAGGCATTACAGAAAATGGTTTTTAAAAGACAGTTTAAATTTGTTATTAAAACCTGAAATGGAGACAAGGTGGTATATACCAAACAGCATTCTAGGTGGTACATAAATGCAACTTTATTACTCCAGGTGTCCTTGTGGGAGATGAGATTAACATAATCTTTCTTACCCTGCTGTGTGAGATTGACAAAATTTTGAATTTGTCCCATATGTGACTTTATCACCCTTCATCCTGCAGAATGAGGGAAGAGGGGAAAAAGAGATGTCGGAAAAAGAAAGACACCTGCGGAGTATTTAACTTGCCAATTCTTCCAAAATCTACAATCATGTAGATTTACTTTGAAATTTTGCTGTCAATATAAATTTGGAAGAGAAAATATTTATTCTTCAAATGCTGACAGGTGGACAATGGGATGCAACTGCAAAAGATTCCCAAAGGGCAACACAAATGTTGCAAGAATTAGAGGGTGTAAGGGAGGTAGACAGTGCCGCCAAATGTCATTAAACAATTGGTTAAATCTGGTATAAGATAAGGTACCAACAGCTGGGTGTGGTTGCACACGCCTGTAATCCCAGCACTCGAGAAGCTGAGCAAGGAGGATCCCTGTGAGTTTGTGCCAGCCAGGGCTACAAAGTGAATTCAAGGCCAGCCTGAACTGCATAGCGGAACCTTATTTCAAAAAGACAAAAAAAAAAAAAAAAAAAGAAGAAAAGACACTGACTTCATTGACCCCCCCAACATACATACACACAAATACACACAAAACTCAAAAGTGGATTAAAGACTTATGTGTAGTATCAAAACTCCTCAAAAGAAGCACAAGAAGAAATCTTCATACAGTAGCCCTTGCAAAGATTTCTTTGATATGGCAAAAGCAGCAAAAATAAAAATAGATAAATTGGACCACATCAAATTAAAATGCTTCTGCACAGCAAATCAACAGAATGAAAGGTATCTTATGGAATAGGACAGGCAAATCCTCAAAAACTATATATCTGGTAAAAGATTAACATCCAAAAAATATAAGTAACTGCTACAACTCAGTAGCAAAAACTTTTGAAAAAAATCCAAAATTCACTCAATCTGAATTTTAAAACAAGCAAAGGATTTCAATAGACATTGCTTCAAAGAATATATGCAAATAGCCGAGAAACCTATGAAATAATGTTTAACATCACTGATCATCAGGGAACTGCAAATCAAAAACCACAATGTGATAATACTTCACACCTGTCACAGTGGCAGTAACTAAATAAATGTATGTATATATGTAGGTGCTGGTGGAGATATGGAGAAATCTGAACCCTTGCAGAATGTTGGCAGGAATATAAAATGATGCGTCCACTGTTGGAAACAGTCTAGAGGTTCCTTAAAAATTTTAAATACCATGTAATCCACTAACCTATCTAAAAGATTTATCTGAAAGAACTGAAATCAGGATCTGGAAGTGGTATTAGCACCTCGATGTGCGTTGCAATAATATTCCCTATAGTTAAAATGCAGAAACAACTGAAATATTGATCCATGGTCCAAATGATAGACAATATGGTGTGTACACATGACAGAATATTGTTCATACTTATAGAAGGGAATTTGCACATCAAAGATGAGATGAGTGAACCTAGAGGACATTATGGTAAGTGAAATTAGCAAGTCACAGGACAAGAAGTACTGCACAATTCCATCTACATCAGGTATCTAAGAGGGTAAAGACAGTAAAATTCATAGAAACAGTGTGTGGAATGGTGGTTGCCAGTGGCTGGCAAGAGGAGTAAATGGAAGTTGCCATTCAGCAAGTGTAAAGTTTCAGGTATGCAAGATGAATAACTTCTGGAAATCAGCTGTACAACATTATACCTACAGTTAATAATACTGTGTGTGTACTTGAAATTTTAAGAGGATAAATCTGTTAAGTGTCTGTCTTATAGTAAAATAAAATACAGTACAATAAAGAATAATCAATCAGTGAGTTGGTTGACAGTTCTTCCAGCAAGAGTTTCGAACTCTTTTGCCCTTATCTTATAAGTAAAAAACAAATAACAAAACACATTTTTAAAAACTGTCATCAAATATAAAAGAGTGTAGGTAATATGACATTAGTGGCAAAATCTAAGAAAGGCCTGTTGGTAGTTTGGCAACATGTTAACTTTATTCCTGTTACAAATGCTATCGTCAGTAGAACTAGGAGAGCTATATGACAGATGCTATTGTTTTTCAAAGGATATTTTTTAAAGATCATATGACCCTCCCCAATTGGTTAGCTGTAAAAATTAGAAGTTATATTTATTTGCACAGTAGCCTGCAATCTATTCATTCCTTGCTTTTGAAATACTGATAAAACAATCTCAAAACTTGAAAGGCCCTCTGTGTTACAATAAAAATTTTGTAGAGATACAGTCAACTACTATTTCATATTATGCTCTGCTTTTATCCTCATTCAATCAGTAAAGTATAGATGACCCAGATAAATACATCAATATATGTTGACACGTTTGTCCCCAGAACTCTTGTCTTTTCCCTAGTAATAGCTATCTAGATATTTCTTTTTTGCCTAGATTATGTTTAACCTCATTTGTTTATCACCTACCACGTGTCAAGAACTATGCTCCTCTCTGAGAATTAGAAATGGAGGCCCTTCCTTTGAAGAGAAGTGTGTTAGCTGGTAGAAAAGAGGAGTTAACAATATTTTTCTGTTCTCCTAATAAAAGTAGGCTAGGGGCCATGGGTACAAAGATGGGGCAACAGTTATTTTTTTCCTCAGGGTGGACATGGAAAGGTACTAGGTGTGGACTCTGAGGTGGATGTTAGATGTAATGTGTGTTCACCAGAACCATGAGTCTTAGAGATATTTGGGGCAGAGAATGTCAGCCACACCCAGGACGCAAGTGGAGTGCTTAGGACACAAGGTGGTGACTTGAGTATGATAGCTCTGTCACCAGGTGTGTAGTGTCAGGCAGGTTATTTAACTCTTTGAGCATCTTCTTTCACTAGTAAAACATACTAATTTCAAACAGTAACTACATATTAAAATAATCCTGACAGCATAAGTGTTAGTTCCCTTTTAAGAAAGTATGTGTGACAGGTGAGGATGGTATGATGAGTCCATTGGCAAAAGGTGAGGTCAATAAATAGACAGGGAGCAGCCCTGCTCACCATGCTCAGTGTTTAGAATCGATTCTACAGAGTAGAGTGAGTTGGTAGAGATTTTCAGCTGAGAGACCTTCTACTCTTCTGGACGGTAGTTCATTTTTAATACGTTTCTCAGGAAAACTTAAATATTAAATTATAGGACAATATCATAAAAGGAGATTAGGAAACCAGAATGCTGACCATGCATTCTTGGATATTAATGGTAATTTGTTTTGTGACCAAATAAATTAAATGACAAAAAAAAAAAAAAAAAAAAAAAAAGAACCAGAACTGAGAAAAGAGAGCAGAGCTGCTTTAGAGTAGTTGAGAATATTGCTGCCCTTGAAACTATTGGCTTCATAAGGGTGAAAGTGTGAAAACTTGAGGAAGTTATAGAGAGAGATCTTTAATTAGGTGGGTACATCAAAACCTTCTGTAAGTGTAATCCCGGAATGTTTGGTAAAATCTTAGTGTTATCAGAGAGTTGGTGACTATTATCTGTACTGGATGGAGATAACTGCAGGAAATAGAAACATGAAAAAAGATGAGATTTGCAAATATACAGTGAAGAGCGTACTGTGGTCATTGGGAGATAATGATGTAAGAGAATAAAATGCAGTATGTTTCAGCTAATGTGATTTGTAAAAAATAACACTGCAAGAAGACAACTTCTAATGAAAACAGTACAGCCCTTGAGCCACAAGAAACAACTGCAATATAGGGCAGGCTGTATAAGAGTCAAGTTTACTCAGAAGTAAAACATATCAAATAAGTACTGTTTTTAGAAATTGTGTGTGGGATTCAGAAATAGGTTTCTATATTAAACTTCTCTAGTTCTTCCTTTCTGAGAAGAACAAAGCTAATGTTTGTTCAGAAAATCACTCTGTTTCATCTATGGTGTCAGATGCTAATAAGTGTCAGTTAATGAGGGAAAAATATCAGTTTTAGACACTTCACTAAACTGGATATTCTGTTAGTGAATTGTAATAGTCTCATTGTATTCTTTCATCTCTGAGGAGTACCTGGGGGTCCCTCTGTTTTACTGTAGTTCTTCATATCTTAGCAGTGGTTCTGCCCCCATATTTCTTGTTCTGTGCACAGCATGGTGGCCACATGACTGCCTGGGGCATTTCTTTTCCAGGGCATATGCATGGCCCAGAGGGACAAGCAGAATCTTCTCAAGGCATGGGCTTAGGAAGCGGTAGAGTGTTTGCTGTTCATATTGCATGCAGTTCATGTGACCGGGTCCAACATCAAAAGCAGGTCACATGACAAAGCCCAACACCGAAGTCCTATGGGGGTCCGAGAAGGATGGAAATGCTTGCTCAGAAATAATTTCATCTACCTCTTCTCTGAGCCTGTTGGTACCTGTACTCCTACACTCATATGATGGGTATGATGACACTTTCCATAGAGAGTGGCTACGCCTTAGAAATAAAATTACCTAATGTGCATAATATCACATATATAAGTTCTCAACAAATGCCAATCTTCTTATCCCTTCTTCTTTTGCTTTCCATTCACATCCTAACCATATCTGTTCTGTGAATTCTTCGCTGCTCTCTCTCGCTGAAAAGCAGTCAGAGCGTTACCCATTATTGTAGGATAGATGCTCCTTACTAGGGCAGGGCCGTGGGAGAAAAGCTGGGCAGAGGTGGTCTTGCTGAATATGTCTGGCAAGGCCACCTGGAGCCTGCACCCCTTTGTTCCCCCATGCTGTCCTGGGCCTGAAGTTGTTGCACTTGGACATAAACATGAAACATCTCGAGTCCCTACTCATACCTTGCTTAGATTTCTTTGGATTTCATCTGGAACCCTCTTCTATAAAATATTATTAGCTTTACCAACTCGGATATTAACCTGAGCATAACCATTTTTAGGACTTTTTTTTTTTTTTTTTTTTTTTTTTTGGCTTATTGCCCTGAAATGATGAAGGGAAGAAATCAGTGAATACTTTGTAATCCCCTTTAAAGGAAGTATTTATAAGAATTTTTACTGATGCTTTCTGATTTGTGTTTTATAAATTAGATTAGAAGTATTTTCTTTTAATGTGGTACAGAAGCAATGTGGTAGCAAGTAAAGTTATGTCACTATTACATACTCAAAACAAAAACTTGGTAAGTTTCCTAAGGGATATCTTCCCTGTATGTTAATGCTGTTGTGTCTTTAGCAGCATAGTTTGAAGTTTTCCCATTACATAGGGACATTTTCCCTTGCAGTAGGTAAACATTAGATTTTCAACTATTTACACCTTTGGGGTAAGTGGTCTAACTGAAAAGTGTGTCACATTATTTTATTCATTCTCTTTGTTACAAAAGAATATCATTTGATTGCTCATTTCTATAATTTGATTTTTGCTGTACTACTGAGTACCATTTTCTTTGGTAGCACATAATAATTTGGACAACTCTTGGAATCTACCTCAATTCTTCCATGAGAAAATTCTAAGTATCCTAGAAGATCTGCTCTCAGCGATGGCATGCACACACAAGCAGATTTGCTCATGAAGACTGACTTCAGCACACAAAGTATCTCTTCTTCATTTGAACTTTAGCTAAAGTCCAACTGACAGACAAAACCTCTCCATTACATTTTCATTTCTTCTCTGTCCTTCTTCATTGAGTGCTCCCAAATTTCCTCTTTAATCTTCTCAATTTCTTTATCACTGCAGAGACTGGTAGTCAGTGTTCACATAGAAAAGGACAAACAGGCAACACTGATATTCTCCAGGAAGTTACAGTCTGGATGAAGACTCCAGTTATGCTTTGATGAAGTTTCCATTTAGGACATTGATCATGTTCACCCGAGTCATTCGATAAAGGGACATAGGAATCAAAGGTCTTTTAAACTTTCAAGCCTGATTGATAGGAAAGCCGGTCCTGTTACTAATACTCCAGGTAATAGAGCGGCCAACATTTACTGGGTTGCCTTTCATATAATCCTCACACCAGCCCTGTGAGGTCAGTGTTGCCTTCCCCAATGATCAGATAAGGAAACCAAGGTCCAGAGACATTAAAAATATTAGGCCACTGCGAATAAGTGATAAAGCTGTTGATATGAAACTTACTTTGAGGTTCCATTTGCGGCTGCCTGCCTTTTGTAAGACCTTCAGGTAAATATTTAGAGAATTTTTATTTATTTATTTTTTTATTTTGTGGGTACCAGGGGTCGAACTCAGGACCTCGCCCCCAGCAGGCGCCCGTGCCGCTGAGCGATATCACTGGCCCTATTTTCATATGTGGGTTCCAGGAGTCGAACTGGGGCCCTCGCGCTTGCCAGGCAGGCGCTTATGTCGCTGAGCCATCTCACCAGCCCAATATTTAGAGTTTTTGAAATAGCCTTTTTGATCATTTAGGCTAAAAGGCTAGACCAGTAATAATTTCATTACATATAGAAAAGATGCCTTAAGTGTTGTATTTTGTTAAAAGCCAGCCAAATTTGGCGAGTCATTTATTGTAGTGGAGTCTCCCAGTGATATTTGCAGACTAAATGGTGAAATGAAGATGCCATCAGGAGGACTCAGCCAGTTAAGAGGGGTACTTAACTAGAGGTAGATAGAGCAATGACAAGATAGATGTTATATAGATCAGGTGAAGAGTTTGACAGACCCCAGACATAACTGACTAGCAGGCATTAGGAAAAATAGAGCGTGGAGTTAAAGAGAACACTCTAGACATGTAGAGAGTCTAGATGCTCTCATATAGATGCTTATTAAAATGATTCAGAGAGCAGCTTGGTTTTTATGGCCAGCAATAGGATTTCTTTTAAGCCTTTAATTTCTTCCTTCAAGAAGAAAAGTAATATATTTCCTTTTAAGAGCTCATCTGTTTAAGTCAGGCCCACCCACTATAATCTACCCTTTGATTATCTCAAATGAGCTGATTTATGGGACTTAATTAGATTTGCAGAATACTTTTGCCTTTGTCATGAAACAAAACCTAATCACAGGGTTGAATTCAATCAGACCAAAACTCTGCCCATGCTCAAGGGGAGAGAATTATGTGGCTTATATACACCAGAGGCAGAAATTTGGGGGGCCATTTCATAAGTGACAGAAAGGAGAATCTAGGAAAGTAATTTAATTTTCTCTATACTACTGAGTACCAAAATACGTGAAGAAAAAAGCCTCTTGCTCCGAAAAGTTAACATTTTAATGACAGTGACAGAGCCTAGAAAGGAGAGAATGGTGATGATCGAATGCTGAAATGTTTTTAATATTCCAAAGAAAATGTTGACTGATGAAAATGGAAGTTGAATTTAGGTGTTGAACCATTTTCAGTAGTTTTGCAAAAAGGTAGAGACTAGAGTAATACTTTGAGTGATTTTCTCCAAGAAATAAATAAATGCATTTGTAGAAGAGTTTTAAAAAGTTTATCCATGAGGGGAAGGAGAGATGAAATTTTTACAGCAGGTTCATAAAGTAGAGGAACATTTGTCATTTTTAATTTCTGTAATGGTTAAGACCTGAAAATGTTTGTAGCATCAGGAAAAGGATGAGTGGAAAGGGCAAAATGAATACATCCTTTCTCACTGCTGAAAATTTCCCGGGACTTCGGGAGACTATAGAGAGGTTGAGAAGTTTCTTATCTTTCAGTTGCACTTCACTTACTTAATATTTACATGGCACTTGCTGTGTGCAAGGACTTATTTGTTAGCACTTGGCAAGTATTACCTCATTAAACTTTTATAATCAACGTGCGAGTTACCTCATGTTTTATTCCCACTAAAAGACATATAACTGGTCCCAGGTCAATGAGCTTTTAAGTGGTATATTTGGGATTCAAAGCCAGAAATTTGGCTCTGTAGGCCATGCTTGTAATCATAGCATTAATACAGTCTTTTCCATATGATTTTTTGGCCATTACTGGTGTGGAGACTTGTGACATTTCTTGCAGTGTTTTTGCTGTATTGATAAATTTGCTGCAGACTACTAATCAATTCCCCATTCAGATGATAAGCTGTTCAAAGACAGAAAGAACATGGCTCTGCACTGCTTTGTCTTCCTCATGGCATCTTACATGTATTCCCAATAAGTATATATTGATTTGATTTGAGTCTATCGTTTGCTTTATATCCTTATTTCCTTTATCTCTATTGATTATAAAATTAATGGGGTGGTGTATAATTTTGGTTTACCTGCTTAGCCTGTAACTATTAATTTTTATGACTTTTAACATCATGATAAATCCATGACCTCCTTTAGGAGTTTCTTGCTTTATAAAATAAATTTCAGTTAATTTTTAAAAAGTGGGCCGGTGAGATGGCTCAGCGGCTTAAGCGCCTGCCCGGCAAGCGCGAGGGCCCGAGTTCGACTCCCGGAACCCACATACAAAAAAGGGGCCGGTGATATCGCTCAGCGACACGGGCGCGCAGGCGCCCAAGGTCCTGAGGTCGACCCCCCGGTACCCACAAAAAAAAAAAAAAGTAAGTGAATACATCATAGTTCTCATTAAACGTACAAAAGGTGTTTGCCTGATGCCCTCTCCGATTATGTTTTAATCTTTGAGTTACAGAGTGCAAGGTGGGAGGGCACATGGGGTTGAGTAGATATTACTGAACACTAGAAAGGAAGATCGTTCTTGGAAGTGGGCTTGACATTGTTTCCCTCCCTCCTTCCCTTTTAGGAATGAAACAGAATTGATGCTTCTCTAGTAGAGCCCACCACTGTTCACAACAGCTTCCTGGTCATTTCCATTCCAGTTCTGGCTCCTGTGTTCACTTCTACTTCAGGATATCGTTTTATGTCCTGCTCAGCTTTGCATGTGGTTTTTCCCTGCCAAAAAGTATGTTGAAACTGGACTCCCAGAGTAACAATATAGAGAAGTGGTGGTGCCTTTGAGAAATGAGTTAGATCTTCTGGGAAGGAGTTGCCTCTCAAGGACTGGATTAGCCACAACCAAAGCAGAGCCTGGTTCCTCTGCTCAGTCTCTGTCATATGTGCTGCTCTTCCTGTTGTCCCATTATGAATCATGCAACATGTATTCCTCACTAGAAGCTGAGTAAATGCTGATCCCGTGTTCTTGAGCTTCCCATCATCCAAAACTATGAGTCAAAATGATTCTCTTTTATAAAGTACTCGGCTTCACGTATTTTGTTGTAGAAACATGAACTAAGATGCATCTCCTCCTTTATTGGATTCCTGTGGATAACTGTAGTTGGCCTTTGGGAAGGTGGATTGCAACTTTCCTGCCTTGACTCGTCCCTGTGTTTCTATCACATGGCCATGCAAGCTCGGCTAAAGTTGTTTTTACTTGCCTACTTGCATCTGAGAAAATCTAATTTTCCTTGTTTCTATTATAAAAGTATTTACTATGATTTTAGCTGTTAAAGAGAAGAGAAGATTAAAATCACTTTTTGATTTATTTATGAATCAAAAAGTGATTGCTGATGAAAATTTAAGGGCCTGTCGATCACTTATTTTTGGTTTGATCATCTAGATACACTACAGATAAAGGAAAAGAAACTACATTGCCATGGATGATGCTCACTGGGGGGTTGGATTATACAGTTTTCTCCTCTTTGGACTGCTATATAAAAAGTTACTCCTTTCTGTATTTCAATACCTTTGTCCCTGAAGTAAGCATGGAGATATTTACTACTGCTGGCTTTGTAGCTACATTTGATGATAAACACAAGGAAGAGGACCGATTTTATTTTATTTTTCTTCCATGTATTTGGTGCATTTGTGTGCAAGGAAATGCACAAGTGTGAGTGTATTAGAGCACAAGAGACCATGACTAGAAACCAATGCTTTAGGATGCAGCAACTTAAAGATGACCACATTTAACAATAGAGAGATGCATTTTCTAACTTTAGCTTTGGAAGCTCTTCAAGAAATATTTTTGTTCATTTTTGTTCTAATGGAAAGACAGGTTTAGCCCCCTGCATCTTAAAGCTTTGCAATTTTTGCCAGTTCATTTTCTAATAATCTCAAAACACGTTTCTGATATTAACCAGTCCTTTTCCTTGCTCTGAGTTGCGAGGCCATGGTTAAGAGTAATGATCTCCTCCTATTTGTAGCTTGACTTACTATGTGACACTGGGCTAGTGACTTACCCTTTCTGAATCTCAGTGCTCTTATTCATAAAATAGTGAAAAAATTAGTAGTCATTCTAGTACGGTTATTGTGGCACTTAGGGTGGAGTGTCAACTTGATGTCTTTGGAATCAACCCAGGGGATGAGTGGAGCACAGTTTTGAGCGTGTCTAAAGCATGGAGGCATGAACTTGGTGTCTCTGGTCCCTGGCCCCTTCTGCTCTGGTGTTCTTCCCCTGCTCTGCTTCCTGGCCACCATGAACTAAGCAACTTCGCTTTACCACATCCTGCTGCTATGATGTTCCTGTCTTAGAGTCATCTGATCATGGACTAAATCCCCTGAAACCATGAACTAAATTAAATTACGCCTCTAAGTTATGTCAGATATTATGTCTCAGTGACAAGAACGCTCACTAATATAGTCATCAAATGGTTAAAGGAGTTAATGGCTTTGAAGTGCTTGGAATAAAGCCCAGCCACAAATGGTTCCACGTAAGTGTTTGCTCTGATCACTACAGTTGTTGTAGTGCACTTATAATCTAGAGTAAAAGAAGGGACAAGTTCAATATAAACTGTTAATACTGTCAGTTTTAGTAGCTGTTTTAGTTTTTGAAAAGAATGAGGGGAATAAATTTATTATGATATTAGAAAAGTAAACTTTAAAAATGGAAGCAAATATTTGCTGACAAGAAGTGAGCCAGGGACGTCTTCCCCACCTTGCCCATGAAAAACCAAATGATATGGCAGTTCTGCGTGTGCTAATTGTCCTCTACATGTGTGAGCTGCACTATGATTAGTAGGAGGAGTGAACAGCTCTAATAACTTTTGTTTTGTTTTTTGTTTTTTTTCGTGGGTACCGGGGGGTCGACCTCAGGACCTCGCGTGCCAGCAGGCGCCCGTGCCGCTGAGCGATATCACCGGCCCCTTTTTCATATGTGGGATCCGGGAGTCGAACTCGGGCCCTTGCGCTTGCCGGGCAGGCGCTTAAGCCGCTGAGCCATCTCACCGGCCCTCTAATAACTTTTGAATACTATTTGCACCTTTGCCTTAAATCCCTGAGAACTACTTTATATCTCTAGTTAAAGCACATAACAAATCAGGAAATGTGCATCTTAAACTTTAAAAATTACTAAGAAACATGTTCCTAAAAACCTACTTTAGGCTGTTGTGCGGCATATCCTCTTTGTGAATTCTGTGCTGTCTCATTTTCATCAGTGAGAAAAAATGCACTAATTTCCTGTTTCCCCATGATAATCACATAAGCGTGCTTTAGACATGCTGATGAAAGAATCTCAGCACTGTTCCACACGTTCTGTTTTTGGCTGGAGGTATTGTTTTTAATGCATTATGTCACAGGCAGAAAACCCGAGGCAGAATACCCAAGGAATGTACTGAATCATTGGAAAATTGGAACACAGCGTGGGGTTTAGGATTGTTTGATTCGACAGTGCAGCCGAGTCCACAGGGACCTAAGATCTCTGTCTCTACGCCACCGCCTACAGTGCCTCCCCCCACACACACACCATGGCAGTGGGACGCCTCCTGTCAGTCAGTGAGAATTCAGGGTCCCTGGAGTTTGTTTGGGGGATGAAAAAGCTCAATTTTCATATTCCATTCCATTCCTATATTCTTCTTTTATTGTAGCAACTTTAAATTTATGACTATAGGTAGGTTATATTAACAGTGTTCATTTCAGGAGAGTAAAGAAGGGCATACAAAATATTTGTAATAAGAAGTTAGGGTGAGTCAGCTGGAGTTGAGAACGCTGATTTTTTGGGCATTGTAAACTAGCTTGAAGAATTTCTTTCTCACCCTTAAGATGATGGAATGCCATGAAAAAGTTTTAATATGTGGAGTTACATGATAGGATTTTCACTCTAAAAAGATCAGCCTAGATGGTATTTGTAGAAAAGATTAGAGGAGAGGAATGGTACATCTGAGAGACCTTACACTTTTACTCAGTTATGAAATGAAGGCCATTGTTATGTTTCACACCTCACCAGGGAACCAGGCTAGTTTCAGTCTTAGTTATTGCAACTGTCTTTTTCAGTTGCCCTTGAATTTATGCAAATCATAATTGATTGTCCTTCAACAAAAGCAACAACAACAAAAAACGGAATGTAGTGAAGAACAGTCAAATATTGATTCCTTTTAGATGTATACAATGTGATAAGATATGAGAAGAGCTTGGAAAACCTTAGATTAGTTATGAAAAAGATTAGCTTTAAAGACCACAGTGGGCTTGGGAACATACAGACATTTGGTCTGAATATTGCTTGATTTCAAGCAGTATAAGGTTGAATATAAAATGGATTCTGGATTTTTTTGCAGATATTTGTGTATTAACAAGTCTATTAGCAGTTCTCTCCCTTTAAGCCACACTCTGCACATGCATCTTGGAATATTTCCATACTACCAGTGTTTGGACTTTGGGAGGTGGGGTAGTAGAGAAAGAGGAGTATTTGAAAGCTGGAGTAATACTTGGACAGTCAAATCAGAATATCTGCCACATATAACCAAAAATAAGCAGGATGAGATTTTTTTTTTTTTTTTTTTAATGTGGGTACCAGGAATCCACCTCAGGACCTTGCGCTTGCCAGCAAGCACTTGTGCTGCTGAGCAATATCACCGGCCCTTTTTTCGTATGTGAGTTCCGGGAGTCAAACTCAGGACCTCGCGCTTGCCAGGCAGGCGCTTATACCGCTGAGCCATCTCACTGCCCAAGCAGGATGAGATTTGATGGCAAAATTGACAATTGGTCAGAAAATTTTAAATTCACAGATATTTAATATGTCAAAATATGGCCTTACACTTCCCAAGGCCCCTCTGGCATATATTAGCCTGCTATCTCTTTCCTCCATCCTCAGTGCTTTCCTGCAGGCTAGTATACCTTTCCACAAAATTTTGCAGCAGTCTTTGAACTGTTCTCTCTGCTGCCATTGGGAATTTTCCACATTCATGTGGAACACAAGTTGTATTTTCCCAGTTCTCAGGGAAAAATATTTAAAAGAGATCCAATTTCAATCTGAATGTTTTCTTCAATATTTGATGTTAGCTCCCAAATAAACAAAATGTAACAAATTAATATTAATGAGGACAACAAATTTAAAAATTTCATTTTCAACCTTCATTTTTACAAATATTATCTGTGATTTTAATAAAATAATGCCTTTATATAGTCATATATGCTTTATATCATAGCATAGATATCGTAATTGTATAGATATCATAATACTTTCACAGGTATTAAAAACAATACCTAATATAAGTAAAACAGCACAGAATAGCACAATCACATACATTAACATCATAATTTTCTCCTAGTAAGAATATATCTGGTTTGTGGGGTAAAATTTAATTTACCATGTTACTATTTAACAAATTTTGGAAAAAAATAATGAAAATTTCTGGGTCTCACCATCTGAAAAGATTTGAAAACATCTGTGATGCTGGAATCAAACCCATTTATGCTAAAATGTGTATTGAACTAAACTTGTTTTAGTCAATAAATGAGTGAGTCTGTGATTTGAAAGCAGCATTTTCTAGGATGGGTGCAGAATCCAGAGAGGGACTGAGGTTAGGTACACTGGATCAGTGAAACTAGAGCAAAACCGACAGCTAAACAGTTGAAGTGAAGCAAAATGATGTGGAGATAAAGCAGCAGAAGTCAGAAGGCATAAAGCAAAGAAAGATGGAGGCAGTAGAAACAAATGGGTCCCAAACCACTTGAGCAGTATTTCCAAAATGCCAATGAAGAAAAGCAGTTTTTCTAGCCATCTCATCAAAACTGTCTTTGGGCCAAGCTTTATTCTCATTTAGGAAAAAATGGCTGGAGAAGGGGAGAAATCTTAGTTCTTTATGGAGGCAATTGTGATAACATGAGAGTAGGAGGTAGGAGAGAAAGAACCATGAAAGCAAGAGGAAAAAATACTGGTAATAAACAGTATGGTGGAGAGATTCATCCTCATGTGTAAAGCAGGCAAGGTAAGGTAGTTTGGGAACAAAGATTCATGAAAAGCATATGTTCTCCTAAATAGCATTTCCATGTGTGTGTTTGACATAAGCATATCCAAAAGACAAACACTAAACCAGGTAAAATAGTTTCTGTAACACCCTGGACTGACCAATAGTTAAACTAAACACTAAGATCCTCTATAGAAACTTTTTCTTCAGCAAACCACGTGAAAACAGGGCCTTGGATATGAATGGGCAATTTTCAAAAGAGAGAATTCCAAATAGCCAATAAAAATAAAGTGTTATCAGAGAATTACTAAATAAAATAGGGGGGCCGTGAGATAGATCAGCAGCATAAGCACCTGCCAGGCAAGTGTGAGGTCCTGAGTCCGACTCCCAGTACCCACATACGAGAAAAAGGGCCGGTGATAATGCTCAGAGGCACGGGCGCCTGCTGGTGCGCAAGGTCTTGAGTTCGACACCCAGTACCCACAAAAAAATAAAATAAAATAGGATAAAATTTTTCCCCTATGATGCAGGCACAGCTTAAAAATATGTAACACATAATATGTAGTACTGGTTAAAATACAGAGAAATGTTGCAGGCAATATTCATTGGTTAACAATTTGGCTATACCATCTTAAATTTTAAAAAGCAATTTAAAACTTAAAAATACATACAGCCTTTTACCCAGAAATCTCATCTTTGATATTTTAAAGATTATTCTATAAGAATAAAAATATATAAACAAGATTATTTACTGCAACATCTCTAGTGGCAAAAAATTGAAACAAAGTGAATTTTGGACACCAAAGACGAAATGAATAGACTGGTATACTTATATGATGGATTATTTTGAGATTATTTAAAGTTAGAATGTGTATCCGATGTGGATGATTGTGTATGATATACTGTAAAGTTAACAAAGCAAGTTGCTAAAAGGGAAGGGGCTAATTATTTGACTTTCAATTAAATAAATCTAGGAAGTATTTCATATTATTTAGGTTCAATACCATTTTAAAAATGCAAAAAATATGCCCTTATTACAATGCTATCTAAGGGTTTGTGTTATCTATGTAAGTACATGTTTTGAATGTTTAATAGGTAAAATGTGTTCTGTATATTATTGTGTTTTATAGCAATGTATTAATATACTTAACATATTTAAAAGAAACAAATAATTGTATTAATATATTTAACGTATACTTAAAAGATCTATTAATATATTTGACACATATTATTTATTTATTTATTTATTTATTTATTTATTTATTTTATGTGGGTACCTGGAGTCAACCTCAGGACCTCGCGCTTGCCAGGCAGGCGCTTATGCCGCTGAGCCATCTCACTGGCCCTGACACATATTTAAAACAAACCAAAAAAGCTTTTTCTGAAGACTTCTAGATTTCTGATTTTTGCAATTTTGCTTCATTTAAGGAGAGAGGAGAATTCTGTCATCTAAACGCACTTTAGTCTTTTAGGCCAAGATCACATAATGTAATAATTAGTTTAATGCACACAGGTTTGTAAGCTCTTATAATATTCATTGCAACAAGAAGCCCATTTGTACCCCATTAAATACATACCTTCCTGCTTTATTTATGGAACAAATGTACATCTCAGGCATTTGATGTCCTTTGCAGGAAGATGCTGGTATATTTGAAACTCTGAGTCGATGACATGGAGTTCATAAAATGCTCAGTAGATTTTGGCAATGTTTGGCTGAGACCTTGTGAAAGGAGACAAACATGTAAATGAAGTCAACTTCACAGACCTCTGGGATCCATTACAGCCAGAGATGCTCTTAACACATAATTAGCCAGGGCTGTTAATCATATTTAACAGGTGTTGAGTAATGAACTGAGACAGGGTATTTACTGTGACCACTTTCTTCTCTGATCTGGTTAGGCAAGCTAATGTTGATCGGAGCCCTAGGAAACTCAGAAATGTGACTTGACACCATGTTTCCTTGATGCTGTCATCAGCTTCGTGATCACTGAGAATGGTGACATTCACTTAAAAACACAGCAGGAATCTGTCCAAAAGTCCCCCAAGTGCTCTTTAATGAACATGTGTTCTTTGACTTTTTCTAGTTCATTTTTTTTCCCTCTTCTTATTCAAGCCTATGTCTGACTTGTCATTTGGTTGTCCAAAGACCAATCCCAAGATTTGTGAGCAAGAAGTAGAGTAGCACCATCTCAGTAAATGGGCAGGTGCTGTGTTCTGAGATCACAGAACGGTGCACCAAAAGTGACCCAACTTATGTTTTTTCAGATTTTCTCAGTGTCAGGCTAGTGCAACGACTCAACATTGGGGGTCAAATTTGCATTGTTGCAACATTCTTTTTTTCACTGAGCAGTCTCTTGAGTACCTTTTATATTTGTATTGTGCCTAACACCGGATGTACTCGTACTTAGCCATGTCCCTCTCGATGAGTTGATGGTTATTTCCAGCAATTCACAGACTTGATGGTCTGTATCCATGTCCCTGTGCGTAGCATGAGGCTCACTCTAAGTTAGGAACTGGAGAACTACCTAACCTCTAAGCCAAATCATGTCTTGCTGTTTTAGTATACTCTACAACTGAAAACTGCAGTTTTATTTTTTATTGGTTGATGAAATAAAAAGATAAATAATATTTCTTGATACTAGAAAATTATGTGAACTTCTAATTTTGGTACCTATAAATAAAATTGTATTAAAACACAGCTATGTTCATTTATTTACATATTGTTTACATGTTGTCTATGGCTACTTTCACACAATAATAGCAGATTTGAACTGTCATGAGGGAAACTAAAACCTTACAAACTCTAAAATATTTCCTACTTGTGTCTTCACAGAATTTTACTCACTCCTGCTATACTCATGTTAGGGACAGAAGGAAATTCCTGCATAATGGCATTTAAATAAAATTTTAAATAAATTGTCAAATGACCATTTAGTTGTATCAATTTACAGTTTGTGCAACAGAATACCTATTTATCTACATCATCACCAATTTTTTATATTATCAAAGTTGACATTTTCCTGGTCTTATGGGGAGTTCAGTGGTACCTTGCTGTTTGTTTGTTTATTTTGATCTTCTTGAGATTATAACTAGGTTGGCCATCTTTTAATATGCTTGTTGGCCCTCTATGTTTCATTTTCTCTACTGTATTAACTGCATCACATGACTTTTCAGCATAAAAATTTAATAAAAAAAGAAGATAAACAACATTTATTGAACATCTCCTGTGTGCTAGATAATGTGCTGAATGATGAAGAAACATCGTACATGCACCTTAGAAAACCCCTGAGGTAAACAGTATTACTCCTATGAGAGATAAGAAAGGGAGGCTCACGGAGTTTCAGTCACTTACTGATGTTTATGCACTTGATGCAGGAGAGAGAACAGGTTTCCTGAAGTAGGCCTTTGTCTCCAGTCCCTGCCTTTTCATTCTACACGTTGTCTTTGAGAGCAATTAAAATAGTTCTGCAGAGCACAGCATTACTGGGAAAAACTTGGAGTTAGTGACTCTGGTATTGATGAATATCCTTGCTTGTCCACTATCTGTGAAAATTTTCAGTCATCTAAGGATCTTTCCTAGTATTAAGTCATAATTAAGCTGTGCTTCGCTTTCTTTTAGAAGTCCCCACAACATACACTTTTAGGAGAACGTGTGGTTGCCAGGAAATCATCTAATGCCTGTTGTAGCTTCACGAAGGTTGGTGATCATGAGCTCAGTACAGCTGAAGTAAATCTATAATGGGAGTCAAAACCCTCAGTTTGTGCTCTGGCTCTCTAATTTATTTGCTACATAACCAAGCTTGGACAAGTTATTTTACATCACTGGATCTCATTTTCCTCATCAATTAAATATGAATTAAAGATATTGTTAAAGTTGAAGGAAATACTTTTAAGAAATGCCCATCACAGTGCACTGTAAGCTTTCATGTTGCATTTCTTTTTTTCCAGTTTTTTTTTTATTAGTAAATATTTGCAGCACATAATGATTACATTCCTTGTGGAGAGTTGGTACATGTACATATCTCAATTCTTTTTCATTCCCTTTCCCTCCTCTCCCTGTGCCTTCCCTCCATTTCTAAATCCCTTGTGAAAAATGTCTATCTTCCTACTTCCTATTTTACTCTTTGTTATATTTTGGGTTTCTAATAGAAGAGAAACTGTGATATTAAAACTTGTGATATTTAATCTAGTTTATTTCACTTAAGATTATCGTCCATATTCCTACAAGTGACTCAAGTTCATCCTTCATTATGGCAGAGTAGTAGTCCATTTTGTATAAATACCACATTTTCCTTACCCATTCATCTGTTGGTGGACATATAGTCTGTTTCCAAGATTTGGTTATTGTGAATTATGCTGCTATAAACATGGATATGCATGTATCACTCTAATATGATGTCTTTAACTCTTTTGGGGAGATTCCTAGAAGAATAGTTAGGTCAAATAGAATTTCTAGTTTTAGTTTTGTGAGGAATCTACATGCTGATTTCCCATGGTGATTGTACTAATTTATATTCCTACCAACACTGTAGAAGGGTTCCTTTTCCCTGCAGCTGTGTCAGCATTTGTTGTTATTTGGTTTCTTTATGGTAGCCATTCTCTCTACAGTGAGTGACAGGGAATCTCACTGTTGTTTTAATTTTCATTTCTCTAATGGCCAGTGATGTTGAACACTTTTTCATGTATTTATTTCCCTCAAAATGCAATACAGGGGCCGGTGAGATAGCTCAGCAGCATAAGCGCCTGGCTGGCAAGCGCGAGGTCCTGAGTTCGACTCCCAGTACCCACATACGAAAAAAGGGCCGGTGATATCGCTCAGTGGCATGGGCGCCTGCGGGCACACGAGGTCCTGAGTTCGACCCCCAGTACCCACACACACACACAAAAAAAATGCAGTAGAGATTATCTATCTGGGTTTTGCCTTTTAGAGGGAACTGATCTTAACCAAGCATTCCTCAAACTGTGATCCTCAGCCTACGATGTCAGAATGCCTGAGGATGCCTATTAAAATTCAGATTACTTGGGATTCATCTCATTTAGAAACTCCAAGGGAGAACTAAAGCTTGCGGATCACCAAACTTGAAAATTTTATTGTTGGTTTTCACTCTTGAAAACATTAAAGATACCCTCCTTCAAGAGCCAGTTTAATATTTCAAACCACATGGTCAAGAATATATTCTTTTACCTATCATTTAGATCACTGTTCCAGCAATTGTGCACTCACATCTGCTCTGTTAAGAGAAATTACTTTCTTGCCACAATCTGTATCGTGCTTTGTGTTTGAAGGCAGCTCTCACCGTTTGATCTCTTTAATCTTCTCTATTAAATATGCTCTGATAACATCAAATTCTTCGGGTGATAGATACTATGTTAGTTTAGGAATGCCTTACAATGATATTGTTTGATTTTGGAGTTAGTTCTTTATATTCCTTGATTGAATTTCTTACACTTTCTTAGCTTAGAAGAGTGTAATAGAGGTCTTTCTTTTGGAAAGATAAGAGTAACAGTCCTAATTGTCTTGACTATTACTTCTCACCTCGAGCACTGGACAGTTTTGGAATTTGGAATTGATACAATTGCAGAGCATTTGTGAGGACATCTCTAGCAGCTTCCTGCCTGTTTCTCCTTTATGTGCTCTGCTCTGGATAAGAACTTCCCCAAGTGTGTTTCTTCCTCTAGTGTCATCAGCATCACCTGAGATGTCTTAGGAATGCATAGTTTCCTCAGGACTGCACAGCTTTTGAGTCAGAAGTCTGGATGTGGGGCTCATGGTCTATTTTATCAAGCCCTCCATGTGATTCTGATGTCTGCTGAAGTTTGAGATACATCTAGACTCTAGAGTTTGGATTTGTGGAGGCCTTTCCTAACCACCTTGTCTAAACAGATCCCTTTCTCATCCAGTTACCTATTCAGCCTGTCTTTATTATTACATCCAGTTTGTTTTCCTTACACTTTATCACAATATGTAGCTGCATAGTTATTTATGTTGTACTTGAATGTTGTCTATTTTTTGCTAGATTGTATTTGCCTAAAGCATATGTATTTTATTCATCAGTATATCCTCTAACATGTAGCACAGTGCCTGCATATGGCAGATATTAAATATTTAAACAAATGAAAGAGTGAATGATCTGTTAATATGAAGTGACTGGGGTTATATTTCTTCTGATCTGCGTTTTTTTTGCTTGTTTGCTTTTTTATTGATGTAGACAAGACACGCTACGAGTTTAATTTGTAAGCAGTTTATAAGAATAATTTATAACCCTCCCCTCAAAAAAAACACACTACTACTTGCAGTCAACTTGCTTTAAAGCTTTTAAACCAGTGGCAATGTCTTTACCATTATAGAAATTTCAGTTTTGGAAGAGACATTTTGCAATTCACTTAGCATGTACTTATAGAAGAATAAAGGTGTAATAAGTAGATCATGTTCAGGCAACCAGAAACTGAGTTTGCATGGGACTTTTTCACCAGGACCTTTAACTCTATTGGCCAAGTAAGAGAGGCCAGCCTGGGCAATTTAGCGTTTTACCAAGAACCTCTCAAAGTAAAATTTAAAATGGGACTGGAAGTATAGCTGACTGGTAGAGTGGTTGCCTAGCATGCGCCAAGACTACGGGTTCAATCCCCAGTACTTCAATCAATCAGTAAAATGAAGGAGATACTGTTTATCCTATCTTTGAAAATTTGACTGTTTTTTTTGTTTTGGTTTTTTGAGACAGGGTCTTGCTATGTAGTTCAGGCTGGCCTTGAACTCACTATGTAACACTATGTAGCCTCAAACTCATGGCAATCCTCCTGTCTCCACCTCTTGAGTGCTGGGATTACAGGTGTGTGCCACCATAGACTCTACTTTTTAATGCGTGGTTGGTATACATTTAGTCACCCCTGAAATATATCTGCTTATGTCTTTTTAAAACTAAAAAAGTGAACACTTTAGAAATTTTTCTTTTCTCTATTAGAGCATTTTTAATCACTTCTTGCAGTTCTTTTATCCTAAGATTTTGTGAGAATTTACTGATAATTGCTCAGTGGAAAAGAAATTAACCTGTATCAGTCATGTAAATAACAATATCCAGTGTAACCAGCTGGTCTGTCTTTTCTCTTGCTTAGATCTGGGATTTCTCTTCTTTTGTACTCTGTTGAACTCCAGAGAGGCTTACAATTATCCATAAATTTCCTGCTATCATGTACCATCTGGATGACTTTTCATTTACTCCTGTTTTCTTCTCAGTGGTGAATACCTTACCTAGATTTGGCAGAAATGCCTGTTATCTACTTGCCTCTCTCTAGGTGTAGCCAATAAGCAGCAAAATGAAAAATTGATACCACTTTTCCTAATTGCTTTTACCTATGAATTCAGCTAAACAGTAGCAGATTCTTAGTATTCCCAAGTTTCTTGTATTTTGGCCTCAGTATTCTGGACTGTCCTGTATTTCATTTTAAAAAATTTTTAATTGGTGAATAACTTTATCTGTTCATGAGGTATAATGTGAAGTTTCAATATATAATAACATAGAATGATTACATTAGGCTAATTAACAAGTCTATTACTTCACATTCTTATTTTTGTGGTAAAAACATTTAAAACCTAGTCTTTTTGGTAATTTTGATATATATTGCATTCTTATTTATTACAGTCACCATTCTGTGCAATATATCACTAAAGATTATTCCTCCTGTCTAATTGAAATTTAGTTCCCTTTTATTATGATCTCCTCTTTTTGCCATCTATTCCCTCCCCCAGCTTCTGGTGACCACCATTCTACTCTCTACTTGTATGAGTTTGAATTTTTTAGATTCCAGACATAAATGTAAATCATGGTATTTGTCTGTGCCTGGCTTATTTCACTTAGCATAATGTCCTTCAGGTTCTTCCATTTTGCTACAAAGAGGGGATTTCCTCTCTTTCTAGAACTGAATAATTCTCTACTGTGTAAATTTATATACCACAATTTTCACCCACTCATCTAATACCATACACCTGGGTTACTTCCTGATCTTAGCTATTGTGAATGGTGCTACATTTGCACGTGGGAATGCAGATATGTCCTTGACCTACTGATTTCAATTCCTTTGGATATGTACACAAAATGGATTACTGGATCATATAATAATTCCACTTTCTGTTTTCAGAGGAATTTTCATACTATTTTTCATAATGACTATATTAATTTATATTTCCACCAGCAGTGTACAAGGGTTCCATTTTCTCCACATACTTGCCAACATTTATTTTGTGTCTTTTTGGTAACAGCCATTCTAACAGACATGTGGTGATACCACATGGTGGTTTTAATTTTTATTTCCTTGATGAACAGTTATAATGAATACTTTATTCATACATATTGGCCATTTGTGTGTACTCTATTGGAAAATGTCTGTTTCGATCCTTCATCCATTTTTTTGATTGGATTGTTTCTTCAGTTGAGTTTTTTGATATCTTTA
Organism: Erethizon dorsatum; assembly: GCA_028451465.1. Lineage (NCBI taxonomy): Eukaryota > Metazoa > Chordata > Mammalia > Rodentia > Erethizontidae > Erethizon > Erethizon dorsatum. The sequence continues at coordinate 91,285,522 of CM051825.1, read as the reverse complement.
TATGTTTTGGGTTTTGGTGCTTTATCAGATGCATAGTTTACAAATATTTTCTCCCAATCTTTGGGTTGTCTTTTTACTCTACTAATTGTTTCCTTTGCTGATTTATTTATTTATTCATTTATTTAGAGACAGGGGTCTCACTATGTAGTCCAGGCTAGCCTTGAACTCATGGCAATCCTCCTGCCTCAGCCTCCCAAGTACTGGGATTACAGGCATGCGCCACCATACCTGGCTTCTTTTGCTGTCTTAGAAAGCTTTTTAGTTTGATGTAATTGTGTTTGCTTATTTTGTTTTCTTTTGTTGCCTGTGCTTTTGAGGACATATCTAAGAAATATTTGCCTAGACCGGTGTTGAGGAATATTTTACATATGTTTTCTTCTAGTAGTTCTGCATTTTCAAGTATTACATTTAAATCTTTATTCCATTTTTATTTGAGTTTCATGTATGATATGAGGTACAGATCTAATTTTGTTCTGCTGTGGATATCCAGTTTGCCTAACATTATTTATTGAAGGACCAGCCTTTTTTCATTTTGAATTATTGGAATCTCAGTAAAACATGTGTAGGTTTATTTTTGGGCTTTCTATCCTGTTTCATTGGTTAATGGGTATGGTATTATGACAGTATAATGCTGTTTTCCATTGGTTTGCAATAAACTTTGAGATCAGGTACTTTGATGCCTCTTGCTTTGTTTATTTTGCTCAAGAATGTTTGAAAATATGTAAACTTCTGTGATTCTATAAGTATTTTAGGATTTTTTCCCCTATTTCCATAAAAAAAGACATTGGAAATTTAATAGGTATTACAACTATTTCTGAAGATGCTTTGAGTAGAATAGACATTTTAACACTATTAATTTATCCTGGTCACTTTCTCTTCACTGGAACACAATCCCTGACAACATAAAGGAAGAGAGGTTTATTTTGGCTCATGGTATTTAGAGGATTCAGTTCATGGCTCTCTGGCTCCAAGGTAGAAAGGGCAGAGTGGAAATGTCTGCCAGGGGAAAACTGCTTTGACATCATGGGAGTCAAGAGGCAGAGTATAAAGAGGAGACAGGGAGGGAGATAGACATTTCCACGTGACTCCCTGGTGACCCACCTCTTCTGACTACAACCCACCTCCTAACAGCACGATTAGCTATCAACTAATCAGTGGGTGTTATGGTCTGTGTCTGGATATCTTCCCAAAGCCTCATGCAGTCTTGGGGGTGTGGGCTTTTTGGAGGCGGCTGAATTTAGAGTTTGTGATTGGTTCATTGTCTAGTGCTGGGATTGGGGGTACGAATGTTACATACACCCTAGGGCAGGTAGCCTGCATACAATATATGGGAGGAAAAGAGGATTGGTCCTCCCCTTTTTGTTCTTGCTGCTTTTGCTGTCTTCTGCCTCCATGAAATGTTGCCCCTCTGCCATATGCCACCCTGCCTCGGAGCCAGCAGATTATGCACTGAAACCTCCACAAACTGTGTGCTAAATAAGCCTTTCCTCCCTTAACTTTGGGTGTTGGTATTGGGTATTTTGTCTCAGCAACAAGAGAAAGGTAACCAAGACAGTGGGTTAACCCACTGATGAGTTTAGTACCCCTTTTATCCAACTGCTGTCCAGAAACCCCTCCTCTGAACTCATGAACTTTTGGGAGACATTCTAAATCAAAACTACAACATAATTTTTCTGATCTATGAACACAAGATACCTGTTTGATCTAGAATTTCTTTCATCAATGTTTTATACTTTGAAGTGCACGTATCTTTTACTTCTTGGTTAAATTTACTCCAAAGTATGTTTTTATGCTATTATGAAGAGAAATATTTTCTTTATTTCTTTTTTCAGATAGCTCATTGTTAGTATAAAGAAACACTGCAGATATTTGTGTGTCAGTTTTATACTCTTCAACGTTATTGAGTTGCTCAATCTAATAATTTAAAAATTTTTTGTACATAAGATCATGTTATCAGCAAACCGTTAATTTCACTTTTTTCTTTCTTATATGTATGACTTTTTTTAAATTTTTCTTTTCTAATTGCTTTGGCCAGAATTTCTATTACTGTGTTGAACAGAAGTGATGGTCATCTTCTTTCATTCCTGATCTTAGCTGGGGGCTTTTCATACATAGGCTTTATTGTGTTAAGGTAAACTCCTACTGGATAGTTAGCTTATTCTTCTGCATGATTAAGTTTGTCATTGAAGTTCTCTACTGAATTTTTTTAGTTCTATCATTGTGTTCTTCAGCCCCAGGATTTCTGTTTTTCTTGTTCTTATACCTTTTTTTTTTAATTGAGCTTCTATTTTGTCCACGTATTGTTTTCCGGATTTCATTTAGTCATCTATCTTGTCTTGCTGTTCCCTACATGGGTAGGATTGCTAGCAGATTATGGCTGAGAGGAGTTGGACCTGACATTCAGGGATCTTTTCTGAACTGCTGTGGGATGAGAGCTGTCTTATATTTTGCTTCTATACTCTTAAATTCCTAGTACTTCTTAGAATTATTAAACATTTAAATGGCATTCTGTTATTAGAATTTTCTTTTCAACTTTTCTGTGATTGGAATTGAACTCAGATGCTTTCTTCATGTATAATGCCCTATAAGCTTTTAACAGATGAGATGCTTATCTGTTTACATTTTTAAACCTAGCAAAGGCTTTTCATATGCCTTCAAAGATATGTCCAGCAAAAAACCTACAAGATTTTAGTGTTGCATAGGAGACATAGGATTGCTAAATGAAGAATATTATTGGGAAAATGGGGAATTTGCACTGTATTTCAATGATAATCTGTTCCTCCCTTATTTAAATGAAAAAAGCATGTCTTTTCAAAGAAGAATAATTTTAGATCTATGACAGCAAGAAAATATCTAACTCTTCATATTATTTGAGTAAATTGTAATGATCATTAAGATCTCGGTTGTTGTAAGATGACTTAATGAAGCCAACTACCTATTTAAACAAAAGTAATTTTTCATTATAAAAACCCAGAGCCCAAGGTTATAGATTTACCCTCTTGTACCTGTTTTAGCAAAGACTTCAATTTGTATAGTGCATCATTACTGCCTTTGGTATACTGAATGTTTTACTCTATACATAATTGAAAGTTTAGTTTTGAATTTACCTTAGCTAGCATTCAGACGTCTTCTGTTTCTCTAAGAAAAGGATTGTGATTAATTTAGGGCTTGTGTTTTCAGTAGTATTTGGGTTAACAGTTTCTTTACTTACAAGTTGTTCACTAAATGCTCTGTAATTAATGGCCAATGTTTTTAATTATAATTTTAATCATGGCAGAGTAAAATAACTTGTGGTTTATAATTTATTTTATAATATGTGCTATCATAGTCAATCTTTGTAAGAATCCAGTGAGATATGCACTTTTCTGTTTTATCAGGAAGAACTGAGGCTCAGTTATATAATAAGGAACTTGCAGGAGTCACCCAAGTCTTAAACTTCAGAGTTGGAGTTTGAGTTTCATAGAGACATAGGGTCCCATTGACTCCACACTTGAGAATCTTGTCCTTAGACTCTATGTTATTTGGCTGCTATCATCTGCTAAAGATTCAAATTCTTTAATCTACGGCAAATATTCTTCTACATTCTTTCAGGAAAGCTGTTTGGGATCATAGTAAAAACAAAGTCCATGCTCTGATAATAGGAATTGATCTTTCCTTTAAAGTTAGTTGCCAGATAGAATGAAATCGATATTAAATTCATGATTTTTTTCAATTTCTGTTATATCTACTGTACCATTAGTTCTTAGGAAATGCCAAAATGATAATAGATGATACACTTGGCCCAAATTACTGACCTTCATATCTGTTATAGGTTATTTCTAGTCTCAACTCTAGGCTTTTCTGTCCCTGACTGGCCTGCCTTCATCTTTTTTTATTTTCAGTCATCTTGTGACCTTTCTGTGACCTTTTCTCTTTCTTGTTTTTCCTTATTTTCTGTCTTTGATCTTTAGAGAGTCTCAAATATTGTTGTATTTACGCATTTCTTGTTCTGTCATCCTATTTTTCTCTGGGTTTTATATGCAATGAACTTCTGGGCTGTCCATATTTTATTAAAAGTTATGGACATACCTGGTTGTCCTCTTGGTTGCCCAGTAGGCAGATGTGGATTGAGAGTTGTGGGGAGGTGTTTGAGGATGGGTTTATTTGGAACTAAACATTCAGGTCTATATCTGGAAGTTGAATTTACCCTCAATATTTACCTCATTTCTCAATTGATGAAATGTATTGAAATTCAATAGCTTGTCCTAAATTGGACAACATGTAAGTCTGAACATAATATCTTAGACTATTGCTGAGGCAGCTTCCTCAAAATGGATTTTTACCGAATATATTGTGTATATTTATACACATATAACTTGACTGTGTTTTCATAAGATTATTTGCTGGTTTCTAGGTGGAGAGAGTTGAATAAAATCATACAAGATACCTTTAAAATGAAGCATGTGCTGTCATCAGTTGAACATTTGGTTAACATATATGTGTACTTGAAAGCTGAAATATGACTTCCACTGTTAGTGATTTTGGGAGGTCCCAGTAATGCTTCTATGAAACTCTTCATTTCATTATAGATCAACAATTTATCAAAGGGAGGAGAAATTTTAAGTGTGTTATTAAGTATCTGTATATGTATGTGTATTTCCACATAATTGCATATATGAATATTAACTATATGTGGCTATTTTCCTTAACTCAAGTTATACGAGTCTTCTTAGTGTTAAACTAGATAAAATTTAAAGGATTGAAAATGATGAAATCATTTGCTGATTTTTTTCAGGGAAACTGATAAATAGGAAAATATAGTAGGAGACCTCTTGACTAATTAAGGATCTCCAACTGGTAGGCTTCCTCATCATTTTTCCCCACAGATTTAGTAACTGAAGTATAAGGTGTATAAGTAGTTAAATAAAAGAAGAAGAACTATATCATATACTGGCCCAGATTTATAAAAGTCAACAGAATGTTACAATATCCTGAGTAGTACAGTGTTTTTATCAGTAACTGCCTTACCTTGATTATAAGCAAACAAAAATACGTTTTATTTAGTTTATGCAAAAAAAAGAAAAAGAAATTCATTGGCATACTTTTAGATAATTTACTGTATAGACTGAAAAAGATAGGAAAGTGACACTTGAGTATGGATAGGAAATAGGGTAGGTTTGGGATTATAGATAGCAAGTGCTATTCAACGGTCTTATATGGGTACCGCCATTCAAACAATAATTTCCTGCTCTTTACAGTCTTTTGGTTACTCTAATCACTATCCAGATTTTAGGGAAAAAGTATACAATTGTCCTAAATTGGGAAACATGCCCAATCATGGCTAGAATGCATCTTAACTAAACAGTTGCCAACAATGGGAAAGATGTTTGGAATAGAATGGTTGGGCAACTAGAAATAACAACAAAAGTTCATCTGTTTTCCCTACAAAATCTGAGGACTTTCTAATAGAAGTGCATATTGAAATTGATCTTTACATGAAAATGATTAACTTGATCCACAAAACATACAGTAAAAGCAAATGATAAAGCACAGATGCTAATAAAGGAAATTGATTTATTTGAAGTGTTATGTATGTCTCTTTTCTTTCCTGCATAGACTAGGTCAGAATTAGTGGCAGCACTGGCTCCAGCAGTCTGGGGGGGGGGCAGCAGTAATAGGTTTTAGACACACCTCCTTTGATTGTATTTTGTCTGAAGAGAAGGATAAAACACTTTTGAATTTGCATGTAAGATTGCCTGGTTGTTACTGGGAACTTTTTAAAAGAAGGCATTCTTAATCGGATAAAAGGAATGTAATTGGCTGTTTTTAAGCATTGTATTCTGATAAACAATTTTAAGTCTTATATATACGTTTTATGCTATGCAATTGTTTAATTAACAGTGACATATTAACATTTTTTTTTTACCAAATATGTTTTAAACCTAGAAGAACATATAGTAATAATTATCAGTTTGGGGGATAATTAGCACAACACCTGACATCTATAATATGTGCATATAAATGTTGGTTTTTAATGGTAATGACCACTAAAATATCTGATAATAATTAGGCATTTATTATGTGCCAGGCTCTGTCTACTCCATGAATTTTTCATTTATTATCTGATTTAAGTCTCACCATTCAATATTTACAAAGTGTCTGATTGTTGTTGTCATAATTCCTGAGACATAGGAGACTTAGAAAGAGGAAGGCGGATCTTGTTGGCAGATAGCAAAGATTAGCCTATCTCAGGGTTTCTTGACTTCAGCACTACTGGCATGTACTGGAGGGTTTCCTGAGTACTATAGAATGTTTATCACCATCTGTGGCTCTACTCACTAGATGCCAGTAGTACTCTCCGAGTTGGGACACCAAAATTGTCTCCAAACATCACCACATATCACTTGGGTGATGTCATGGTTTTTATCTGCAATGTCTCCCAAAGGCTCATGTTGAAGACTTCGTCAGCAGGTGGGGCTACTAGGAAGTGGCAGAAGCTTTAGGAGATGAAGTCTACTTAAAGGAAGTATGTCACTAGGGGCATGCCCTTTGAAGGGACCTTTCTTTCTTTTCTGCATCTGGCTGCCATGAGTTGAGTCGCTTTGCTGTGCCACACCCTCCTAGCCGTGATATTTTGCTTCACAGCAGGCCCATAGCAATGGGGCCAAGCAACCATGGATTGAAACCTATGAAACCATGAGCCAACATAAATCTTTCCCCCTTTAAGTTGTTTTTCTTAGGTATTTTGTAACAGGGACAGAAAGCTAACACAGGTGGGAATGCTGGTGGAGGCAAAGTCACTCTTCATTGAGAAACACTGTTCTAGTTACAGTAGTTTGAGAAGGCATGGTCTCTCTTTCTCTCTCTCACTTTCTCTCTCTCTCTCTCCCTCTCTCTCTCTCTCTCTCTCTCTCTCTCACACACACACACACACACACACACACACACACACAGAGTGTGTGTGATCACTGCTACTGCTGGCTCTAAAACCTGAATGTCTTTTCCATAATCATTCAGACTATAGCACCAGTAGTGCCTCCTGCTGCCTCTTGTTGCTTTCTGATTCAAACCCCAAACAAGGCTTGTCAAGACTGTGCCCTTGTTGAATGGGGGCCAGGCACCCTGGCATCTATACAGGGAATTAGAAAGACCCGGTTCTTAGTTCTTGCTTAGTTTATGGTTTTAGGATCTCATTAGAGACAAATAGAATAACAGTGTAATACCAGATGAAGAGAGCGACAAAGAGCTATTTGTAAAAGTCCTGCATAGGAACATCTGATGGGCTCAAGGAAACCTGCCCACAAAGGAAACTTTTAAACCTTATCTAAAAAGTAAAGGATTTTTCCAAGTCAGGAAGAGGATCTTAGCTACTCCTTCATCCTGAAACAACTGCTAGTATTGCTTGGTGACCTGAAATGACAGATTTTGCTGCCTTCCTTTCTTCCTTCCTTCCTTCCTTCCTTTTTTTCTTTTTTTTTCAATCTAAAATGAGCTTTTATGGAGGTTGGTTTGTTATGCGATGAATAGCCTCTAAATTCTTCTTTTGTTGTTGGCATTGTTGTTGTTGTTGTTGTTCTTGTTTTAAAAGGTTCTCACTATGTAGTTCAGGCTGACCTTGAACTCACTATGTAGCCCACACTGAACTCAAACTCTCAGTAATCTTATCTCAGCCTCCTGAGTGTTGGGATTACAGGCATGCCCCACCACACCAGCTAGTCTCTAAATTCTTAATTTTAAAATCTGAAAGTTTGAATCCCTTTCATTGTTCTGGTGGTATACTATGTGTTGATAATATTTTTCTCCCTGAATTCTTAGTTTCATTGCCACTGGGCTTTTTGATGCTGCTAAGGGAGTTTGATAATCCTTCTCTTTTAAAAGGGAAATAAACAATTTCTAGTCAAGTAGGTGTTAAAGAAAAATGGTAGTCCCTGAATGAGCCTCTCCCTCTTGCTGCAACAGGACAAATGGTTATCACAAATCCTGTTGTTTCTTTAATTCATACATTAGAGTATTAGAAGATGCATTTAATTATCTTTGAATATATATATTTATATATGTATGAATTAAAGATATATATAATTCTCTCTCTGTCTCTGTCTCTCTACATATATTGAATTGGGTATGACATTCCCAATTAATTTGACATTTGAATTAAATCCAACTCTCTCTCTCTCTTAGGGAATTCAGTCCACCAAATATAGCTATGAACGTACTCTTTTGTCTTCAGTATCTGAGTCCTTTGTACTTCATTACTTCCCCTTTTCAGCACTGCTTTTGTGCAAAAACAAAACAAAACAAAACAAACGAACAAACAAAAAAAAACCCCCAATAAACAGAACAGGAACTGTTGACCAAGGTGGTCTAGGCAAGGATGAATTCATCAGTTCCTACTTGGTGCCTCTGAATGTTTCTCAAGAAAAAGGTTAAGTATTGCATGGTTCAAAGTCTTTTGAAAAGAACCAAAACCTGAGAGAGACCCAACCAAGAAAAAGAACTACAGGCCAATCTCCCTAATGAACATAGATGCAAAAATTCTCAGTAAAATACTAGCAAACAGAATGCAATAAATCATCAAGATTATACACCATGACCAAGTGGGATTCATCCCAGGAATGCAGGAATGGTTCAACATATGCAAATCAATAAATGTAATACACCATATCAACAGAGCACAGGACAAAAACTGTATGATCATCTTAATAGATACGGGAAAAGCTTTTGATAAAGTCCAACACTCATTCATGATAAAAACCATACAGAAAATTGGAATAGATGGTCTTTCTCTCAGTCTGATAAAAGCCATCTATGACAAACCAACAGCCAACATCATACTAAATGGACAAAATCTCAAAGCTTTCACTCTAAAATCAGGAACAAGATGAGGATGTCCACTATCACCACTCCTATTCAATATAGTTCTAGAAACACTAGCCAGAGCAATTAGACAAGAGAAAGAAATAAAAGGAATAATGATAGGAAAGGAAGAAGTTAAATTATCATTATTCATAGATGACATGATACTTTACATAGAAGACCCCAAAAACTCCAACAAAAGACTTCTAGATTTAATAAGAAAATTCAGTAATGTATCTGGGTACAAAGTCAATACTCAAAAATCAATAGCATTCCTGTACACAAACAACAAACTCAATGAGAGAAAAATTAGGGAAACCACATCCTTCACAATAGCATCCAAAAAACGAAATACTTAGGAACAATCTAACAAAAGAAGTAAACGATCTGTACACTGAAAATTACAATACTCTGAAAAAGGAGATCAAAGAACATATCAGAAAATGGAAACACCCAGAAAATGTCTAACACCCAAAACTGTTAGACAGATTTAATGCAATCCTGATCAAAATACCATTAGCATACCTCACAGCTCTAAAGAAAACATTCCTAAAATTCATTTGGAAACAGAAGAGACCTAGAATAGCAAAGGTAATCCTGGGCAATAGAGGCAAGGCAGGAGGCATCACAATCCCTGACTTGAAATTATACTACAAAGCTACTGTGATAAAATCAGCATGGTACTGGCAAAAAAAAAAAATAGACCTGAGGATCAGTGGAACAGACCAGAAGATGTAGACACACCTCCAAACACGCTCAGCCACCTTATCTTTGACAAAGGGGCCAAACATGTTCACTGGAAGAAAGATAGCCTCTTTAATAAATGGTTCTGGAAAAACTGGCTGTCTACATGCAGAAGACTAAAACTAGACCCATGTCTATCACCATGCACTAAACTAAAGTCAAAATGGATCAAAGATCTAAATATTAAAACAGAAACACCAAATCTACTGGAAGAGAAAGTAGGTAGAAATCTTGAAGACATAGGTGTAGGCAGAGACTTTATGAACAAAATCCAAACTGCATAAGAAGTACTTCAAAAAATCAACAACTGGGATCTCATCTTATTTAAAAGTTTTTGCACATCAAAAAAAAAAAAATCACCAACAGAGTGAAAAGAAAACCCACAGAATGGGAAAATATTTTAGCCAACTGTCCCTCAGACAAATGACTTCTATCTAGAATACATAAAGAATTGAAAAAAATCAGACCCCCCAAATTCAAAGACCCAATCCAAAAATGGGCATCTGAGATGAATACACACTTCTCAGATGAAGAAGTAGAAACAGCAAATAAATATATGAAAAAATGTTCAGCATCACTGGTCATTCAAGACATGCACATTAAAAAAACATTGAGATTCCATCTCACCTCAGTAAGAATAGCTATTATCAAGAAATCAAGCAATAATAAATGCTGATGTGTCAGTGGGGAAAAGGAACCTTTCTCCACTGTTGGTGGGAGTGTAGACTGGTGCAACCACTGTGGAAATCAGTGTGGAGATCCCTCAAAAAACTAGGATTAGAGGTCTCATTCGACCCAGATATGCCCCTTCTGGGTATCATCCCTGAAGAATTAAAAATGTCATACCACAGTGATATATATGCACCCATGTTTATAGCAGCACAATTTATAATAGCTAAATCTTGGAAATGACCCAAATGCCCATCAACTGAGGAATGGATAAAAAAGATGTGGTAATTTTATACAATGGAGTACTACTCAGCTATAAAGAAAGATAATCTCAAGGCTTTTATAGGTAAATGGTTGCAATTTGAGACCATACTCATAAGTGAAATAAATCAGATTCGCATATGTAAACATTGTATTGTCTCCCTAGTGTAAGAAACTGAAAGAGTAAATAAGATCCAAAATGTAAAATAGATATTGTGAAAGGGGAAGTAACTACTCAGAAGGAAAGAACAACTGGGATGGGGGAAAGGAGAAAAGAAGGAAGGGAAAAGAAAAAATATATATATATATACAAGGTAGTTCAGATAATTATACTACTATTTTCTATTAATTCATTGAAAAGAACAGTTTGTGCTTATATTGTTTGGTCAATTTTTCATGCCTATATCTTATAATCTGAGCAACTATTTTGAAGATAACAATACACAATATATTAACCATTGTTAATGTCTTACTATCGTGTTTTGAAATTCTCTATTGTTTTTATTGTTTTTCTCTTTTAAAAAAAGTCTATTGAAAAGAAATCCAATCAGCTCCAGTTTTTAAGGTAATTCTGAAACTAGTGCTCTCAGAGCTACCTGAAGATAAACCTCCTAATTGCTTTTTTTCTTTGCTCAGCTCTGTTGTTATAATTCTGCTTTTCCACACTAGTCATTTCAGTGCCTCCTTTTCTGTCTTTGCCTAGCTCGGCTTTTATTTTTAAAGGGAGTAAGTACCACTTGATGAAGACTTGGATTGTTGGCTCCCATTATCCTCTCTGTAGACTAGAGTGTGTTCTTTGTATGCTAAAGCAAAGAACCAGTCAAAATCTTTGTGCAGTGTTGCAGGTGTTTCTATCAAGTAAGCATTGTGTTCTGGACATGAGCATCGCAACACAGAGGTGGTGGTTGAAAGGAGGCAATTGGTCCATGTTGGTGTTAGAGTGGGTGGAATCTGCCAAGACACAGGCCACTGAGGCAGTATTTTAATTTCGGAAGCACCAGTTTCTGTGCTTAGCAGTGAAGATACAGTGCCTAATATTCTCAACCTTTAAGGAACTCATAATCTGTTATGTTTTATTTTTGGACTATTTCTGATTCTCAAGGTCCATTGTACTTTATTACAGGTGAAATATTGTTTGTTCTAAATCATCATCTGGCTTTCTGCCCTGAAACTCAGATAATTTAAAAACAGGTATCTGTCAGAAAGATGGTGCATATTATTGCAATAACACTTTAAACAAATGAAAATATCACTTACGAAAATATTTTCTCTTCCTTAGCCAAAAGCGCAGTGACACCACTTTTAGAATTAAAGTCCTCTTTATAGGCCATCATCAGTCAAATCTGATGAATTTTACCAAAGATAGTAACTACAGCTGAAGTTTATAGCAGTAAGTACCATGGCTGAGAAAGTTAGGAAGGTTAGAGGCCACAGTGCAGTCTGACCAGACTCTTGACGTAGGGATTTACTTCGTGGTTGACTTCTGTCCCACACATGGTCTTTGGAAAACTTCCTGTCTGTTTTGCAACCAATTGCAAGTTATTCTTAGATTTAGATAGGAAAACAAAAATCCTGCGTGACAAGACCAGATGCACTTTACCTCAGTTATGAATGCAGCCTGATGTGGATGTCTATGGGATTGTCTTCTTTCTTTATGAATCCTTCTTTAAGTAGAATGCAAGATGATAAAGACCAGAGATAGGAGGAGTTGTCAGTGCTGTGGGAAACAATAGCCCTTTAATAAGACTCTTAGTAATCAGGCAGGCATTTGTGTCTGCAGTGGAGGATGTGGAAGTGACAGACTGACCATTTTGAAGGTTGCCATCATTACAGACTGGCATGTTTCTAATTACACATGAAATGAAAAGCTTCAGAGAAGAAATGACCCAGGACACTCCACCATTTAAGTATCTGATTAAGGCGAGTAAGCCTTGTAAAGACCAATCTGCAAGATTGCACTTGTCCAAATTTTTTCAAGACTCATTTGAAATCTACTCTTTTTCTCTATTTCCTTTTATCTTCTCTGTCCAGATACTGTTGTATTTGAATTTGAAACACTCAAATCTGATTTATCAGTCATTGTTTCAGAGAAACAAAAGGATCAGAGGCTTTAATGGAAGGTGTTTTAGTGAAGGATTTATTTATTTATTTATTATTTTTGTAGTGCTGGGGATTGAACCCTGAGCCTTACACATGGTAGGCAAGTGATCTGTTGCTGAGCAGCATACTCAACTCCAGGGCACTATTTATTTATTTTTCAATTTTTTTTATTAGTACATGTTTGCAGTACATAACGTTTACATTTATCTTAGGGTACATGTATTTAATGTATCTTAATTCTTTTTATTGCATTACCTTCCCCCTCCCTTCCCCTCCCTCTGTCTCTGGATCCCTTTCTCTTTTGCAAAATATCTATCTCCCTGATTCCTATTGTCTATATTTATTTTTTTAAGGTCGTTTATACTTTGAGTTTCTCATATAAGAGAAGTAATGTGTTGTGCAAAAGAACTATTTATAATGTAAAGATAGGGCAAAGGGTTCTGAAAGGAGTGGAGAAATACCAGGAACTAGCAATGGGAGGAAGCCAAGGCCAACCCTAAGACTGAAAAACAAAATGTGTTGTCCAGTCTTGTATGAGCTGGTCCTCTCTAAGAGGTCCTAGCAGGGGTTACAGAATCATGAGGTGGGAGGAAGTAAATTCCCATCTTCTGTCCCTTCCTGGTCTCTGATTTCTTGCTGATTCTTCTCATTGGCTGTGCCTAAAAGAAGTCAGAAGATAAATGAGACTGGATAGAAAAGAGCTTTCCAAGTGCCAAAGGACAAAATTACAGTAGTTTAGGGTAAATATGTTAATTATGTTGTGTCTTAGTTATTTTTCTTGTTGCTGAGACAAAATACCTGACACCCACAGTTAAAAGGGGAAAGGTTTATTTAGCTCACAGTTTGTAGAGGTTTCAATCCATAATCTGCTGACTCCAAGGCAGGGTGGCATGGCAGAGAAGCAACAGTTAATTGGGGCAGAAGACACCAAAAGCAATGAGAGAGAGAGAGAAAGAGAGACCCTTTTTCTGTCCCTCATAGTGTGTGCAGGCTACCCGCCCTAGGGCAGGTGTAATACTCACACCTTTAATCCCAGCATTTGACCATGAATCAGTCACAAACAGTAGATTCAGCCACCTCTGAAAAGTCTGCCCCCCACGATCACATGAGGCTTTGGGGTGACATATAGACACAAACCATAACACCTTTGTTTTTGATTCTAGAATTCCTAGAATCACTGGCACTTTATTCCATAAAATAGCACAATTCTTCCACTGAGCTGAAAGGAGCTAAAGAAAGCAGAAACAAAAAACTCAAAAAAGTAAATTGGTCATTTCAGAGTTACTTTCCTTATGAGGTGGGGACAAGGAGACAGAAAAATAGAATAGATTATCTTAGGGTACCTGCTAGACGAAAGACAGAAGAAGTTTCATTATCATACCTATTGAAAGTGGTCTGTTTAGGTAATTTGGCTGTTTCTCTAATCCTAATTTCCTGAAAGTCATGTGAACAGTTTAGTTTCAGCTTAATGACATAGACCTTTAGCATGAGTGACTCCATTTTGAATTTTAGGCTGGTCTCTTAAGGCCTATTTCAGGAGCTTACTCTAAAACAATGGTCTCTTTATACTTTTATTTAATACAGGATATAAGACAGGAAGAGCAAGAAACAGACCTGGCAGCAAATGGACAATAATCAGCATACTGATCTTTCATGAACATGAAACCAGTATGGAGATCGCATGTATATTGACAGATTAACTTGCATTTCATCTCAAAGAAAAGAACTAAAATTTTGGGGGCAGTCACTATGGGAAAGGCAAAACAAACAAACAAACAAAAACCCATAAAACAAATGCATAGAAAATGTCTTTAGTCAAGGATAGATCCTTCAAATCATGTACTACCAAGTGCTGTAGGATCAGGCATCTCCAGAGGAGGTGGGCCATACAGAGAATGGGTTGCTCTGGGTGATAGGCAATGGAGAGTGCTGAGTATGCGGTGAACGCCCTGCTTTGTCTGTGAAGCCAGCAGTTGCTATGCAGCACTAGGGAGTTCAAGCCTAACCGTTCTATTTCCATTCTCATTCTCATTCATATTTTTTTCTCTCTCTCTCCTTCTCTCTCTCTCTTTCTCTGTCTCTGTCTCCCTCTCTCTCTCTCTGTCTGTCTCTGTCTCTCTGTTTCTCTGTCTCTGTGCCTCTCTCTCTCTCTATCTCTCACAGAAGCCACATTCTGGATTTTTTCAATGAAAAAATCATTTCACTTTTAAATATTGACAGTTAATTTATTCATGATTTTTAGAAGCATTGAGTTGAAACTAACAAACTTCTTTCATTGAGTTCTTTGGTCTTTTGAGCTCCTCTTTCTCCTGTTCCAACAAAATGGTAAAATTCTACTTGCTGTGGAAGACCAAATCCCTTCCTCCCATATTTGCAAGGTTGTGTGAGTTTCTGTCATCTCCTGTTTGGGATTTCTGCTTCTGTGTGCATGCTGGTGTCTCTGCTCAGTCCCTCACCTTTGCTGACAAGCAGATGCCTCTTACCTGGACCCTTAAGCACTGCTTAGCCAAGGCTGTGCATTCTAACAGTCTTTTTTTGGAGTCATGGCGATAGTAGAGGTATATGGCAAAGCAGGAACCTGTCTCAAATTGAAACCCTGATGCCACCAGTTTGGCCAGTTTCATGCAGAATTTCTCCTGCAGCTCTTTCCTGCTTAGGCTCAGGCTGCTGCCAGGGTCCTCTGTTCACTGCCTCTCATCGCAGCACTTCTTCCATTGCTTCTCTTTTTGGGGTTCACATGTTGTATTGTCCCCTCCCACCACTTACCCTGCTATAGTGTCCAAAGACAACTCCTGAATTCCAATCCTGTATGTTCCAATTAATGTCATACTCTATCGCAATTTCTGTCCTAAGCTTGGTCCTTTTATACCCAAAATATCTACAGAAACAAGAAATCTTATCTAAAAGAACACTTACTTCCCTATCCAGAGTACTGCTGTTCTCCTAGCCTCCAGATCAGTCACTGCTGACTTACATAACGGACCTCTTTCATCCTCTTCCTGTAATACAACAAACTACTTCAGACTAGTTCCCAAAGGTAGGAAGCAAGAGGATACTCTGAATTAAGAAATGGGGTTTACTTCAAAAGAAATCAGAAACTCTGTAAAGTCTGGTAATAGCTGATAATAGAGACAACTTGCAAAGCTGAGCCTTAGAAAACCTTTTCTTTTAACAGGCATGAAAAAAAATATTTGTGTATCATAGCTAAGGAAATAGGGACTGGTTTCAAGGCTAAAAGGTGATTGCAATCACCCACACAGTTGTTGATAATGGTGTCCTACTTTGTATCTTTTTGTTTATTATAGGCTTGAAGGAGGTAAATTACCAGTGCACTGTCAGCCAATAATCATTTTCCAAGAAAAGGTAATTTATCCTCTGAAAGGGAATATTCACCTGCTCACCTTTTTGATTGCTTCATTGTATACGTGATTGCTAAACTGCCTGCTGATCACATGAAACAGGTGTTCTATCCTCGAGATACAAGGCAGAACCAGTCCAAAGCGGGCCACGGTCAGAAGACCTATGACCAGATTGCATTTAACTTCCCCAGCCTTCCTGCGGTGGTCATCATGTGAGGCGGCAATTGCCACAGGCACTGCTTTTCTTAGCCTCTAGTCTCTGTGCTCAGCTTTTGGGAGTATCAGTCTTTCATGCAGCTTTAGAAAAGGATGCTACTGCTACTTCCTCCATGCTGAAGGTTAAGAAAGGGAAAGAAATGGATAGTCATGTTTGAATGGGGCAGTGGAATTAAAATTTTGCACAAAAAAACTCTTGGAGTTAATAAAGCAAGCACTCTGATAACAGGAAACTCTTCCTAAGATACAAATGAAAGACCTAAAGATGTACTTTAGCCTTTAGTCTGTTTATTTAGTTTCTGCTTAGCAAATTATTGCTGCAACAACCAAAAAGATGACAGAAAATGCATTTTATTTTAAAAGGACTGATTCTCTGGCCCAAAATACATGTATTAGCATTAGCTTTCATAAAATTATCTGCTAAGTGTAATATTTACTTGTAAGCACATGATAAAATTTTATTCTTGTGTACAGTCTTTCCCCTTTTATTCCTTTGTATTTTTAAAATTATATATGTATGTATGTAGCATAGAAATGCTTTTATTTTTATTACATTATTTTAAGCCTTCTCTTATAGTATAGTCAGACTTTATTGATTTTTCCCAAAACATAGATTTTGTTTCCACCTATTGGGTTTATAAATTATTTTCTAATTTAAGTGAAATGAAATGAAATAGATCAATTCCCAGTACCTTATTTCTTCCAAGACATTTGATTTATTGGTAATGTAACTATTTATAGTAATGTAACTATTTTCTAATGTGTGAAGTATGTAATTTACTCAGTAACATCCTAGAGTTCAAAAATAAATTACAATTGTAGAAAATCATTCAATACAAGTTAGAAAATGTTCATGTTGCTCTAACAAAACAGGTTTATAATGCGTATATCTGTGAATGACAGGGCTTCCCATATAACTAACTAGGCAAAAAAGGTCTTATTTCTTTGCAAAATTTCCAGTTACCACTGATAAATTCTCATGCTCAGTGTACAGGATCTGACTTGTCTGTGGACTACATGCATGATTTTTACTTTATCATCTGGTTAGTTTCTTTGCTGTCTGGAATTTTGAGGGTGGACACTAGCAGTGTCATTTCCATGTGTTTTATTTCCTCTCCTCTAGGGGAAGAGGCTGCAGAAAATATTGCTTAAAATAAAATTAGATGGTATTTTCAACACCTTTTCTTTCAGAGAATTAACATAGTGCCAGATGCACGGAGAAGACCTTTAAATATATATTAAGACTGCACCATGAGAATGTGCCAGGAGGGTCTCTTGTTACAGTAGCATAAGTGGCTAAAGAGACCAGCAGTGTTGCTGTGGATCCGCCATGATGTCATACTGGGGCCCAGTCCCTTAGGCAGTGAACTGGCCATCAGCACAGCCCTGTGCCTTCCATATGGGAGATCCCTCTGTGGTAGCGCTGGTTCAGTGGTCCCTTACCTCCCTGGCCAAACAGCCTTGGAGTTGCCCTGGACCTGAGACTCCTCCTGCCCAAATTTGTTGTCCTCATCTCCTGTCTAAGTGTGAGACCTGCGTGCTGGTCTGGAGACTGTCCTTCCTATTTCTGCTTCCTCCCCTTCATTTCGTCCTCCATGGGTGTCTACTCCTCATCCTGTGTTGCCGTACAAAGAACCTGAACTCATGCCCATGACCGGCTGAGCTCTGCCTCTAAGTCAGTGTAAAGGAATCTTTCTTCCATAATTGCAGTTACTCTTTGCACATTTTTGAGTGAAGAAAATAAAACTATCTTAACCATGAGGACTTTGCTCATCCCTGTGATCCGTTTCCTAGGTGCTTATGCCATAGTGATCATAATCCATGGTAGTTTGTCGCTGTCCTTGTACATATCAATATGCGATTTTGTGGAGAATTAAAAGCAGAAACCAAAGCTCCTCCTGAAAATAAAACCTAAACATGGCGAAGGTAGATTTTCTTTCACAGTGATTCTTTAAATGTTCTGGGGGAAAAGTGAAAAATCCCTTTATCTACATCCTAGAATTTAGTGTGATTTCTTTTTTGGCCTTTTTTAGCACTTAAAAATAATTTATTGAGATGAAATTCA
The DNA here is from genome assembly GCA_028451465.1 of Erethizon dorsatum. Classification (NCBI taxonomy): domain Eukaryota; kingdom Metazoa; phylum Chordata; class Mammalia; order Rodentia; family Erethizontidae; genus Erethizon; species Erethizon dorsatum. The sequence continues at coordinate 91,267,276 of CM051825.1, read as the reverse complement.
TATTAGAGAATTATTAACCATTTGAAAGTGAATAATTCAGTGTCATTCAGTACTTTCACAGTGATATACAACAACCACACCTATATAGTCTGAAATATTCCCACTGCCCCAGAGTAAAGTCTCTTACCCATTAAGCAGTTTCTCCCCATTTTCCCTTCTCTCCACCCTGAAAACCACTGATCTCTGTTCCTTCTGTGGATTTAACTCTTTTGAATATTTCAAATGGAATTATACAATATGTAACCTTTTGTATCTGTGCTTCTTTCACTCAGTACCTATGATTTAATCTTTTGTTTATTTCCTAATCAAAAATGTCCTTGGCAATAATGATGATTTCAGCCTGCACAGGAGTGATTTTCTTTCAGCACCATATTTTGAAGCACAAGAAGAATTATCACTGTGTGTTTTTCTTTTTGTCATTCCCTCATAAACGTTATCAGAAAGCAAGGGGATTCATACCTTCCCCTGTCTCATATCCACTTCCCCTGGTTCCCCTGTGCAAGGGGCAGAAGGCATGCAAGCAGTGAGCCTTTGCTGGGTTACATACAGTGGCTGTCAAAACAAAACAAGTTCTCTACTTTGAGATGGAATAAATAGGTGCTTCAGATTACAAAGGACTTAGCCAGATGTCAAACCAGAGGGCCGGACAGTGGGCAGCAGAGGTAGACCGAACTGGTTTATGACAGTCCTGCAGTGTGGATGTAGTTCTGAGTATGAGGAGGGTGTTGGCACCGTTAGTGTGGTGTTGTCCAGAGTGAGCTATGGGAGCCATGGGGGGGCTGGCAGTGGCGTGGTGCTTGTAGCAGCTGTTGTGGTGCTGACGTTATTTGCCACCACAGGATGTGTGCCTCTGACACCAGTGTCTTTTTAAGGAAGAAACTAAACCCTGGTGACCTTCCAAGCAAAATATAGCACTGTCCAAGCTGAAGAAAAGGACAACAGATAATTCCAAAATCCTATTGTAAATGAGCATCAAATCAGATTTGTAGTATCCATTTCTTCCATGAAACTAAGCAAATGAAATCTTGCCACTTGTCCTACATTCTAACTGAAATTGGAACTTAATCTTGGGAATTGCATCTTGTCTAGTATTCAACCGATCAGATGTTTCTCTGCTGTTTAGCTCCTTTCTTTTTCCTTTGAAAATGCTTTTCTCTATGTACAGAACACAAATTAGCCTTGGGAAGGCTGTCTACCTATTTCACAAAGTCATTGTCGTCTTCTGCCTCAGAGCCCTGACTCTAACTTCTTTCTCTGTGTTTAACTTTGTGTTCTCTTTTGGGGCAGAGTATAGCCAATAATTAAGCATGAGGGCTCTGGATTCCAATTTTAATTTACACTGCCTCAAACTGGGTACTTTTGAGAAAGAATTTTAACCTTTCTAATTGTCAGTGTCTTTATCTATGAAATGGGAAGGCAGTTATGGTGAGGGCTTAATGGGATGGTTCCTGCCATGGAGAAAGTGACCAATCAATGTTATTTTAAAATAATGACCATGAGATGGGCATGGTGGTGCACACCTGTAATCCAGCACTTGGGAGGCCGAGGCAGGAAGGTCACATGAGTATGAGGACAGCATGGGCTACATAGTGAGACCCTCCCTCAAAATAGTAATAATAATAATAATAATAATAATAATAATAACCATGATGACTGGTTTATCTGTGTTCCTAATTCCTTTGCCTTGTAGAAATTATTAACTTTGAAAAGCATGACCAGTTTTCATGTTGTCATCTGCTCAGTGCTACTTCTGTCTTTCAATTGGTTCTGAGTGGTCCCACTGCAGTGTTCTTCTGTCCCCTTATATGTGAGTCTCCAAAGGCCAGGTTCTTTTCACCTTTTCTCACACTCCTTGTTCTTACTGTATTGCCTAGCTTCAGATTCGTGTAGTGACCTCAGGACACTTCTAAACAGCTCTTTCCCCACATTTCTAAATGTACCAAGTTCTGTAATTTCTTCCCTCACAACCTCTTTGTCATGTTTTTACTTTTGATTCTACCATCAGGGCCACAGATCAAATCTCAGGCTCTGCACTTCTAGACTCAGTATAGGTTCTTAAGTGATGATGGTGGTGGTGGTAGTGGTAGTGACAGGTGTGATGGTGGCGGATGTAACAATTACAGCACAACTAATGTCTGCTGAACTCTTACTTTGCACTAGGAACCAGGCTAAATATATATAATATGCATTGCCTTGTGTAATTCTCACAATAGCCTTCTGACACAGGTACTACTATTTCTTGCACTAAAAATGAAAAGACAGAGACTCAAAGATATGAAGCAACTTCTAGAAGGTCATAGTGCTTATACTTTATAGTATAAAATACTATTTCAGGGTTTGAATACAGCCAGTGCAACTATACTGCTTGTTTTTAATGATGACTGACCACTACTTCATTAGCTTTTCCCCTTCCTTGCCAAAATGATATCAGTCTTCCTGATTGTGGGCACCATTGCTACCAGATTAATACAGAATTAGTAAGTCTTCCTTCTTTCCTTCCTTCCTTCCTTCCTTCCTTCTTCCTTCCCTCCCTCCCTCTCTCCCTTCTTTTCTTTCTACAGTACTGAGGATTGAACCAAGAGCCTTCATACTGAGCTACATCCTCAGCCCTTTTTAAATTTATTTATTTATTTATTTATTTATTTTTAGATAGGGTTTGCTAAATTGCCCAGGGTAAGCTTGAACTTTCAATCATCCTGCCCCAGCTTCTCCAAGTTCTGGGATTATGGGCATGCACTACCACTGGGCTATATTTCTTGATTTAAAGGAAGAGGAGTGTGGAGGTGTAGGGCATGTTACTGAAGCTTAGAGTAGGTCTTTAACTTCCCTAAATTGCATAGAGAATGCATTGATCTGTTTCTCAATATGAAGTTAAGGTCAGTGACTAGAGAATGTCATAGAAACACCTTAAATTGGCACTCATGGCTCTCTTAGTCATTTTGCTGTCATTTTTCTGAAGCTTTTCACTTACTGCTTTCATTCCTATACTCTGCTCCAGTCAAACCAGTCCATTTGCTGTTGTACACTGCCTTCCTTAACTCTTCCCCACACTTCCTCCTGAGGCTTTGCTCACACCATCACCCTATCTGAAGAGACCTTTCTCTTTCCTTCCTACCAATTTTCTTCTTTTCTCCAAAATTTACCTTTGGTCCCACCTCCTTTAGGCATTTTTCCTAAATGACTCCAAGCTGAAAAAGAGAACTCTCTTTCAGCTACCACAGAACCCAGAACAGGTGGCCAACTCAGAAGCCACAAGAGTCAGACAGACTCCTTATAGGACTGAGGCCAGTTAGGTGGGGAACTGGAGAACTGAAGCTTGGTTTAAAGCTAGAGTTATTACTTAGCTCCAGGAAATTGTTGCCATGTGGCGGGAAGAGCCCGTGGTTGCCAGATGCCTCGATTTTTCAAGAAGTAATAGAAATGTAGGTGTTTAGATGCATGCTCCTGAGCTGTATAATTGACAATTGATATAAATAAAAATTAGGTGAGGCAAATGCAATTCGTTGGAGTGTAGCCCTAGTTTTTCTTTTACTTCTGCTAGAGTTTGGTTTTTACTATTTTCAATAGAAAGGTTCCATACTGGATGATGCAGGGCCTTATCTTTATATCTGGTCTCTCAGTTATTTTCTTTACAAAAAATGTATTTTTAGTTTTATTTTTAAAATTAATTTTATTGGTATACATTGATATACATAATGATCACATCCATCATAGGGGATGTATAGCTGTACATAATATATATTGATTCTTCTTTTTCTCCTCCTTCCCCTCCTCCCTTCAGCCCTTCTTCCCTTCTCCATTTACAAATGTTTCATTTGCATTTTTTTCCTTCTAGGCTCTTTTTTTTTTCCTTTTCTTTTTCTTCCTGTCCCTCTCCCCTGCTCTTGTTCCCCTGCCCATTTGAACATTTTCTTCCTACTTCCCAATATCTATCATCCAATTTGGTCCCTATTTACCCTTTCAGTTTCTCACACGAGAGAAACAGTGCAATATTTAAGCATGTGTATCCGATTTATTTCACTTAAAAATATGTTCTGAAGGTGTATCCATTTACCTAAAAATGTCTCAGAGTTATCCTTTTTATGTCAGTATAGTACTCCATTGTATAAAGAAACCATATTTTCTTTATCCATTCATCTGTTGATGGGCAACTGAGCTGTTTCCAAGATTTTGCTGTTACAAATTGTGGGACTATAAACATGTATATACATATATTTCTGTGGTGTGATGCTTTTAATTCTTTCAGGAAGATATCAACAAGGGGAATATCTGGGTCAAATGGAACCTCTAGTTTTAGTTTTTTGAGGGATCTCCATGCTAATTTCCATACTGATTGTATCAATGTACACTTCCATCAACAGTGGAGAAGGATTCCTTTTGCCCCCATAGCCTTGCCAGCATTTGTTATTGGTTGATTTCTTGATGATAGCCATTCTTTCTGGAGGGAGATGGAATCTCTGATGGATGTTTAAATTTGCATTTGTTGAATAACCGTGATGTTGGACATTTTTGCATATATAAAAATTGTATTTTTAACAACTAGCAAACAAAGTTTGAGGATTGTAGAGTCCTACTAAATATCAAGTAATCAAAGTATTTTTTGTATTGAGTTATTCATAAGTGATATCTTGGTGGCTGCTCCTGTTTGTCTCAGAGAGTAATCAGTTTTAGAAAGTCAACCATTAAGGAAAAGCAGCAGCCAAAAGTTCAATAAACATTTGGCTGAAAATATACATTTCAGTATATCTTGTAATGAATGATCAGGTCACCCTGAAGTCCCAAGTGTTTTATGAGTAGTTAAATTATCTAAGGAAATTAGATAGAGTTCTTTTCCTCTTTTTATTTATTTATTTATTTATTTATTTATTTATTTTTTTGTGGGTACCGGGGGGTCGACCCCAGGACCTCGCGCGCCAACAGGCACCCGTGCCACTGAGCGATATCACCGGCCCCTTTTTCGTATGTGGGTTCCGGGAGTCGAACTCGGGCCCTCGTGCTTGCAAGGCAGGCGCTTACGCCACTGAGCCATCTCACCGGCCCCTTTTCCTCTTTTTAATATTACAAATTCAGATTTTAACTTTAAAAATGAGACTATCCATAAATTGTTACTCAGGTAAACTGAAATAATTTTCATTTGACAGTTTTGAAGCAAGTCACTGAATGAAATGTGAGGTTGATAAGCTGCAGCTATATTGATTTTCATTTTCTTTCTTGGATATTCTTCAAAGTGACAATGCTGAGAGCAAATGTCACTTTATCAACAAGAGATTTGCATCACTCTAATTGTAGCAGACAGATGTATACTGTGAACACATGAAAAGTGTTCTCAGCGGAGCAGATGAAAGTCCATGCAAACATTGGGAGTGGTTAGCCATCACACTTGCCTCTCAATTCCCATGGACTTGTGCAGTGCTTAGCTTTAGTTTAAAAGGAAATGTGGAGATTGGGAGGGAGAGATAAGGTGATGTATATAGGGCCCAGAGAAGATGGAAGGAGATGCTGATCAGCCAAACAAGAACTTTTTCTTCTGACAGATGTATTGTAGGCTAGAGAATATATAACGAAGAAGTGACAGTAATTAAAATGTGTTTACTTAAGTGAACAATTGCTTGGAATATGGTTGCATGGTAAAGACCTCATTAAAGACCATCTTTGGCACATAAACATGATACTTAAGTGGCAGGTAATTAATTTGCTTTCATAGGTGGAGTGATGGGTCACCTGTGGCCCTGCCTCACTTATTTGCATTGCACAAGCCCAAACCTGAAAGAGAGATACCCTTTAACATTTAAAAATCTTGCAGGCAGACACTCATTTCAAAATCTGTTAGGTAGCTGAGATTTAAAATACATGAGCAGAAGGCCTATGTGTGAGGACAGACAACAGAGTGAAGAATTGTCGACAGAATGTGACACCCCTGGGTGTTACTGAAGCAAGGTGTCTTAGCATGCATTTTCCATCTTCCATCTCTAACAGTAGGTCTTCAAAGGGACCATTACCTAAAACTTGCAATAAATATCATATGGACTAGTAATTCTCACACTTTAGCATATATCACAATTACCTGGGAGGCTTATTAAATCACAGGCAGCCCCAGAGTTTCTGATCCAACAGGTCTAGGTGAGGGCTGAGAATATGCATTTCTAACATGCTCTGCAGTGATGCTGATAGTGGTCCATGGAACACACTTTGTGAACCACTACATGGAAAAACAGTGAATGCAAATAAATTGCTAAATTGAATGCCATTATAATATGATAGAAGTTAGGGTAGTTCTTTTTTTTTTCAAATTATATATTTTTTATTTTTTTCCCCATTCTGCTACCTTCCCTTCAACCTCTCCTCCCCTCCCCATTTACAAAAGCTTTGTTTCCATCTTTTCTCATTTTTTTACTTTTCCCTTCTTTCCTTTCCCTCTTACCTCTCTTTTGTTCCCCTCCCCATCTGAACATTTTCTTCCTATTTCATAATACCTATTGTATATTTTGGTCCTTATTTATACTTTCAGTTTCTCACACCAGAGAAACAATGTGGTATTTACACTCATGTGTCTGATTTATTTCACTTAAGAGTATGTTCTCAAGGTGCATCCATTTAACTAGAAATGTCTCAAGCTTATCCTTCATTTTGGCAGAGTAGTACTCCATTGTATGAAAAAAAAAAACACACATCTTTATCCATTTACCAGTTGATGGACATTTCAGCTGTTTCCTAGATTTGGCTATTACAAACTGTGCTGTTATAAACTTGGGGTGCATATATCACTGTGGTATGATGCTTTTAATTATTTTGGGGAGGGCGATAGCTGGGTTGAATGGAACCTCTAGTTCTAGTTTTCTGAGGAATCTCCACACTGATACACTGATTTCCACAGTGGTTGTAGTGAAGGGTTCCTTTTTCCCACAGTCCCACCAGCATTTTATTGGTTGATTTCTTTCACCCATTCTTTCTGGGTGACACGGAATCTCAGCATTGTTTTAATTTGCATTTTGTGAATGACCAATGATGCTGAACATTTTTTCATATATTTATTTGCCATTTCTATTTCTTCATCTGAGCAATGTCTATTAATTTCAATACCCATTTTCGGGTTGGGTCTTCAAATTTTGTTGGTGGTTTTTCTTGCTGTGCAAAAGCTTTTAATAAGATGAGATCCCAGTTTTTGATTCTTTGTGATAGTTCCTGTGTGATTGGGATTTTGCTCATAAAGACTGCTTACACCAATATCTTCAAGAGTTCTACCTATTCTATCGTCTAGCAGATTTAATGTTTCTGTTTTAATGTTTACATCTTTGATTCTAATATTTTAGTTTAGCACATGGTGAAAGATATGGGTCTAATTTTAATCTTCAGCATATGGAAAAATATTTTTTCCAACACCACTAATTAAAGAGCCTGTGTTTCTTCCAGTGAATGTGTTTGGCACCTTTGTCAAAGATAAGGTGGCTAAGTATGCCTGGAGTTGATTCTGCATGTTGTAAACTGTTCCATTGATCCTGGGGTCTGTTTTTCTGCCATACCACGCTGTTTTTATCACAGTAACTTTGTAGTATAATTTCAAGTCTGGGATTGTGATGTCCCCTGCCTTGCCTTTGTTGCCCAGAATTGCTTTTGCCATTGTAGGTCTCTTCTGGTTCCATATGAATTTTAGGATTGTTTTCTCTAATTCTGTGAGATATGCTCTTTGAATATTGAACAGAATTGAATTAAATCTGTACAACAATAGTGGATGTTATGGCTATTTTGACACTATTGTTTCTTCCTACCCAACAGAAAGGAATATCTTTCTATTTTATGATATCCTCTTCAATCTCCTTTTTCAGAGTACTGTAGTTTTCAAGGGAGCGGTCTTTTACTTCCTTTGTTAGATTGATTCCTAGGTATTTCATTTTTTTGGATGCTATTGTGAAAAATGCTGTTTTCCTAATTTCTCTCTCAGTGACTTTGTTATTCATGTACCAGAAGACTATTGATTTTTAAGTGTTGACTTTTTATCCAGCTATGCTACTGATTTTGGTTATTAAATCTAGAAGTCTTTTGGTGGAGCTTTTGGGGTCTTCTTTGTAAAATATCATGTCATCTGCAAATAATGATAATTTAACTTCTTCCTTTCCTATCATTATTCATTTTATTTCTTTCTCTTGTCTAATTGCTCTGGCTAAAGTTTCCACAACTATATTGTATGAGTGGTGACATTGGACATCCTTGTCTTGTTCCTGAATTTAGAGTGAAAACTTTCAGTTTTGCCCATTAATATGGTATTGGCTATTGGTTTGTCATAGATGGCTTTTATCAGATTGAGATAAAGACCACGTATTCCAATTTTCTGTAGGGTTTTTATCATGAATGGGTGTTGGACTTTGTCAAAAGCTTTTTCTGCATCTATTAAGATGATCATACAGATTTTGTCTTTGGCTCTGTTAATACGGTGTATTACATTTATTGATTTGCATATGTTGAACCATTCCTGCATTCCTGGGATGAATCCCACTTGGTCATGGTGTATAATCTTCTTGATGATTTGCTACATTCTGTTTGCCAGTATCTTATTGAGGACTTTTACAACTATATTCATTAGGGAGACTATCCTGTAATTCTTTTTTCATTGGGTCCTTCTATGGTTTTGGTATCAGGATAATGCTTGGTTACAGGAATGAATTTGGGAGTAATGCTTCCCTTTCAATTTCATTAAAGAGTTTCAGAAGTAGTGACATTAGGTCTTCTCTAAATTTCTTGTACAATGCAACAGTGAATCTGTCAGGACCTGGGCTTTTCTTTGTTTGAAGGTTTTTAATTACATCTTCAATTTCATTGATTGATATTGATTTATTTAAATTTTTTATATCTTCTTGATTCAGATTTGGTAGTTCATATGTGTCTAAGAATCTGTCCATTTCTTTTACATTTTCCATCTTATTAGAATACAAGTTCTCCAAGTAGGTATTGATGATCTTCAGGATTTCTGCAGAATCTGTTGTGATTTCACCTTTTTTATTCCTAGTTGCATTGATTTGAGTCTTTTCTTTTCTCTTTTTGATAAGATTGGCTAAGAGTTTGTTGATTTTATTTAATCTTTCAAAGAACCAACTCTTCAATTCATTGATTCTTTGTATTGTTTTCTCAGTCTCCATTGCATTAATTTGTGCTCTGATCTTTACAATTTCCTCCCTCATATGAGCTTTGGGCTTGACCTGCTCTTCTTTTTCTAGAAGTTTGAGATTCAACATTACGTTGTTTATTTGTGCTTGCTCTGTTTTCCTGATACAGGTATTCACTCCTGTAAATTTCCCTCGTAGCACTGCATTCACTGTGTCCCATAAGTTCCAGTATGTTGTATTGGCCTTATCATTTAATTGTGGAAACTGTGTATTTTCTTCTTTAATTTCATCTGTGACCCATTGGTTGTTCAGGAGGGTGTTATTTAATTTCCATGTGCTTATGAAGTTCTTGTGGTTTCTTTTGCCATGATTTCATGCACTATGGTCTGGTAAGATGCATGGGATAATTTCAATTCCTTTGCCTGTACTTAAGCACGTTCTATGAGCTAGTGTGTGGTCTATTTTGGAGAACGTCCCATGTGTAGCTGAGAAGAATGTATATCCTGGTGTTGTGGGGTGGAACACTCTGTAGATATCTACTAAGTCCATTTGTTCAAAAGTTTGGTTCAGTTCTAATATTTAATTGTTGATTTTTGTGTAGTTAATCTATTTGTGACACTGGGGTATTGAGAGGCCCCAATACAATTGTATTAGTGCTTATTTGATTTTTCATGTCCATTAATATTTCTTTTATATAGTTGGGTGCACTGGTATTTGATGCATATATATTTATGACTGTTGTCTCTTCCTACTGGATTTTTTCCTTTATAAGGATGTAGTGACCTTCTTTGTTTCTCTTAATCAGTCTTGGCTTTTTCCACTTTGTCTGCAAATAGAATAGCTACCTCTGCTTCTTTCGGATTCATGTCGCATGGAATATTGTTTTCAATCCTTTGACTTTCAGTTTATGAATGTCTTTTTGAATTAAATGTGTTTTTTATATGCAGCATATTGTTGGATCTTGCTTTTTGATCCATTCTGTCAGTCTATTTCTTTTGATTGGTGAACTGAGACCATAAACATTGATGGTTATAACTGATATATATTGTCTTATCCTTGTCATGTTATTTTCCTGTTGTTGGCTCCCTTTTTTTTTCCCCTTCTGTTTAATTGTTTGCCTTACCAAGTGGATTCTTTCTGTTGGGATTTATGGAGTTGTAGTCCTTGTTATCTCTCTCTAGAATGTCTTTCTGAATGTTTTGGAGTGATGGTTTGGTGTTCATGAATTTCCTCAACTGTTCTTTGTCATGCAAATATCTTATTTCTCCATCAATTTTGAAAGATAGTTTTGCAGGATACATCAATCTGAGTTGGAGTTTGTTTTATTTTAGGGCTTGAGATACTTCATTCCACTCTCTCCTTGACTTGAGGGTTTGTGTTGTGAAGTCTGCTGTGACTCTGATGGGCTTCCCTTTATAGATGATTTATTTCTTTTCTGTAACAGCTTTTAATATTCTGTTCTTGTGTTGAATTTCTGGAATATTGACTATTACATGCCTTGCTGTAGATTTTTTTTGATCATGGCTAATTGGAATTCTATATGCCTCACTTATCTGCATGTCAAATTATTTTTCCCTGCCAAGGAATTTTTCTGCCATGAAGTCTGTGAACAGGTTTTTTTATATCATTTGTGCTATCTCTTGCTTTTTCATTGATTCCAATCAGTCTTATGTTATTCTTCTTTGCATTGTCTAGCAGCTGCTGGATTGATTTCCTGTGGTCCCTTGCTACTTTTAAGAAATCCTTCTTTTCAAGATTGCTAATGGCAAGCCTGTCTTCTATATCCAAGATTCTGTCTTCACATTAGTTTATTCTGCTGCAGATAATTTCAATGAAATTTTTAGTCTCTTGCATATCTACTTGAATCTGTTTTATGGATTCCATTTCTTTCCTATGTTGGGCATTCATGATTTTCATCATTTTCCTAAACTCCTCTATTTATTTTTTTATCTGTATCTGCTCTAGAGTCATTAAGCATGTTTTTCATTGTGGTCACCATCACATTTCTGTTTTGATTTTTTCTAGCGCCTCACTCATTTGCTTTGTTGTTATCACTTCAGAGAGGCCAGATGGCTGGCTTTTGGATTGTCCCACTTCGTTGCCCCCTAGGTTTGCCTTTGGTGAATTAGACACCTGGGGTTTCATCTCTTTAAGTGTCTTTTCATTTTTTATTTTTATTTTTTTTAGTTTAATTTCTCAGTTGATGCTTATAAATTGCCTATGATGAGTAGCTTTATTGCTAGTATTTAGAACTCTGTGGAATGACTACTTCTCAGAGGTGTCTTCCAGGTGTAGCTGGCTTTTGGATTTTGAGTCTGTTCCAAGATCCTACCTCTTCAATTTATTGAGGATGAGAAGTTGCTGCCTACTTGGCCCAGCCTCTGGTTCTTTGGCACTGGCCTACTGCATTTTCTATGACCCCTAGGCAATCTCAGTCTTGGTATACCAGGAAAAATAGCTGGTTAGAACAATTATGTCACTTTGGCTAAAGTGGTACAATGAGCAATAACAATAGCATCAAACATAGCCTAGAACATGGCAAACTGAGATAACCATTAATTTGCCACCCATAACTGTATGGACTAGATTTGTGGTTATATAATAAAATCTAAAATAAACCAGAAAATTGTATCCAGTAAACAAGTCCTCAATATGTGAATTTTACCCTCAGGGGAGAAAATCTAAAAAGGGTTGGGGGAAAAAGTAGAGAAATAGAAGAAGAGGAAGAGATTAGAAGCAAGGCTGGAGGACAAAAGAGGGTCATGCAAACTTTGGGAAACTGATGCAAAAGATAGGAGGGAAAGAGAGAAGGAAGAAATAAAAGGAAGAACAGTACCACAACCACAAAAAATTAGACACCACGTTGACACTCATATAAAAACAAGATCAAACAATGAAAAAAAAAAAAAAAACCAAAACAACAACAACAACAAAAAGAAAAACAAGAAAAGAGAGAGAGAAAAAAAAGTCCACTTCAAGGTGTGTCTTTGCTCTCACTGGTAGACAGCTTATGGAGACAGAGTCCAGATCTGTGTTGATTTATCCCAGCAAGTCAGCAGTACCTTTATGGTGGGGTAGTTTATAATCTCAATAAGGCTGCACTTTTATTTCCTCTATAATTCAGGCTGGTTTCTGGCCATGAGGCTGGAACCAGACCTGTTTAGCCTGCAGCTGTCAGCTCACCTTCTGTGGGCTTGAACTCAGCTGGGAGCCACTAGATGGAGCCAACAGTTGTTCTGAGTTCCAAGCTCAGTTGACCCCTCTTCAAGATGGCTCCTAGACCGTTGCTGTCTCCCGCGGGATGACCATGTCAACACCACTCACCAGCCAATGCAGTCCATGGTGTACATTGCTGTTTCACTGCTGCGTTTCTCCATGGAGGCCTCTGGGATTGCCAGCAGTCACCATGTGTCTGCAGGTTTGAACCACTCCTCCCACACAGTGAGTCCCGACTCAGGAAGAAGACGTTACCTACCTCTTCTTCTTCGCTGAAGTTTCTCTCTTCAGTCTCCTTGTGGGCTTCAATTCTTGCTTCAGATCCAGGGGTCCAGGGGACCCACTTCCCTTCTTCTCTTCCTTAAGTTGCTACATTCCAGTGTCTAGACACCAAAACTCGGAGAAGCTCTTTCTCTGCTGCTTACCACTCTGCCATCTTCCCAGAAGTCTCAGGGTAATTCTGAATTATAAACTTGCTACCAAAGAAAGGACAGTAGCCATACTGAAAGCAGACAAGGTAGTGCTGGTGGGGAAGACAGGCTTTGATTTAAGATAATGTGGATTCTAGAAATGCCATATCTGAGTTGTATCCTGTCTCTTCTGGTAGTCATCTGTGAGTTTAGGCAAGTTACTTAGTGCTCTGTGCCTTGGCCTCCTCATCTGTCAAATACAGATAACAGTAGTCCCTACATGAAGTAATCGTGGGAAAATTCCATGAGAGGATGCATGAAAACTTCTAACACTGGAGCTGGCATGCACAGAGAGCTTTATTATTACATAAAGACACCCATAATACAAACAAGGAAAGCGATGGAAAAGATCTCCAGGTAGCACCTGGCTTCTCAAATCTGTGTGTCATGTTTGGAGCTTGTTAACATGGGAGACTTTTCTTGGGCAGAAGTTACTTGAGGTAGAGTTAAAGTGAATTGTTTTCATGCCAGTACCATTAGTGTGTGTAGTTAGCAAAAGAATTCATCTTAAAAATGGGTAGCAATGTTTCTGATGAGGCTGTTTACTGAGTATGCTGTTAGTGGGTATGGTAGCTTTGGGGGCTGGTGGTGACTGCGATGGTATGTGAGAAGGACAGAGACAGTAATGAAATAGTAGAGAAACAGAAACAGACTGAAAAAGAGAAATGAAGGATGGAAGATGCAAAGAGAGGAAGGAGGAGAGGGGAAGAGGATTATGAATTCCAGGCTGTTGTCATTTCAAAAAAATTTTTTGACTGAAGTGAAATTCAGCCTTTGTTAGGATACTTCCCTATAAGCATTCATTTCCTATATAATATGGAGGAGATGGGTAGACATTGGTGCTATCCTTGCATATGTGATTAGTTCAGGAGGTTGCAGCTGCACAGTCCTTATGAAATGTAATAGAAATGGAGGTGAACAAAGTATAGTTTCTGTCATCAGGGAGGATTCACACTAGTTGAAGAGAAACTGAAGAATAGGATTTCTTAGATAAAGGAGGAGAAAGAAAAATGGCACCAAATTGGGACTTCCCAGAGCTGACTTGAGTAGAATCCTGGCTTCTACCCTAACTAGCCATGGACTTTGGTCAGGCCACTCATTCTTCCTGAGCCCTCGGTCTACTCCTGCCATTACTGACATAGTCCTGCTTTGAGGGGCTGTCAGTACAATGAAAGTACTCTGCATAAGCTATTTATTGGCTGGGACACATAGCAGCCCTTCTCAAATGACAGGGTGACTTGAATGGCTGGTTAAGTTCTCCCTTTTTGCAGGTAGAGGGTTAGGATTAGGCTAGTGGTGTTCAGCCAACTGTACTCTGATTATTGCAATGCACAGAAGGGAGAACTTCCTTAGAGAAGAGGCAAGAAGTGGAGGGTGAGGTCACACCACATGAAGAAAGACTGCTGTTTACCATAACATGAGGAACCTGCTCGTCCTCTGGGTGTCTGAGTGTGGTCAGTACAGGTGCTGGTTTCTATTGAAACAGTGTCTGAGTGTGGGAAGAGTGAATTATGTAATAACCATGGTGCTTTTATACACTCTGCGAGGTGAGGTTGCCCTTTGTTAGGCACTGCCTTGTCATTACTACTGAATTGTTTCATGTGTTCTAAGTCCTAAATCCCACAAATGTGCTTCCAGAACAGTCTTTCCTCAAAAATGTGCATCTCAAACATGAGGGCTGTGGGACTCTTGTTTCAGAGCCTCACTATACAGTGTTAGGGGCATGTACAATGAAGGTGGGGAAGGGAGGAAACTTGCAGAGGTGGAAGAGCCAGCAGATTTAGTCTTTGGAGCCACATTGCTAAGGCTTGAGTCTTGGCTGTGCCACATTCACTCTGTGGCTGTGACCAAGTCATTTACTTGTTCCATGCCTCAGTTTACCCTTATGTAACATGTGGATGAGTGATTGTATGTATAGCATTCAGAGCAGCACCAATTACATAATTACTACTGAAGTGTTAGTTATTATTTGCATTATTTCACCTTGGAAAGATTTTCCAAATTTTGACCTTGATTCCCAAGGGCACTGAAGAAATGCTAGATTGACCTCTTACATGAACACTATAATATCAGATCATATGAATTTTTAACTTGAGAGAATTCTATGCATGCAAAAGGAATAAATTATATGTGAAATACAAGAATGTAAACCAGGCATACTGGTTCACACCTGTAATCCTAACACCTAGGAAGGAGGCTGAGGCAGGATTGCTGCAAGTTTGAGGCCAGTCTGCGCTATAAAGCAAGTTCAAGGTGAGCCTGAATTGCATAGTGAGACTCTGTCTCAAAAAACAAAATTAGATACAAAAACTTACATGACTTCATAGCTGATGTTCTCTTTCACTTAATTATTTTTTTCTGCATCTTCATGTTTAATTTATCGTAATACTGTATATACTAAAAAATTAAGTTTTCATAAAGGCTGTTTATATCTACTGTACTTAACTGTCTAGGTTTATTATACTTAAGAGCTATATACTGTATTCTAGGGCCAGTGAGATGGCTCAGCGGCATAAGCGCCTGCCTGGCAAGCACAAGGTCCTGAGTTCGACTCCCAGAACCCACATAAAGGAAAGAAGGGGCTGGTGATATCACTCAGCAGCACACATGCTTGCTGGCAAGTGCAAGGTCCTCAGGTCGACCTCAGGGGGGAAAAAAAAAATACTGCAATCTATGGGTGATTTAAGACATTTTCAAATGCTAATAAGAATCTGAGAATTTAACCCATAGAGAATGCTTTGCCACCATGGGTGGTTGGCTGATGGTTGCAAAACTTACTGCTGGTTTGTGCCTTTAATCTCTTGGAGTGTATATTTCTTATTTCCATTACAC
Source organism: Erethizon dorsatum (assembly GCA_028451465.1). Classification (NCBI taxonomy): domain Eukaryota; kingdom Metazoa; phylum Chordata; class Mammalia; order Rodentia; family Erethizontidae; genus Erethizon; species Erethizon dorsatum. The sequence goes on along the minus strand of CM051825.1, from coordinate 91,251,660 downwards.
CTTAAGTTGTTGAATCAGGTAGAACACAATGTAGGGTCCCAGGGATAGGCAAGGTGATGGCTATAAAGCATATGTTATTTTGCATGCATTTCCTTTTTCTTTTTAATTGTACCAGAATCTGTTGTGTTAGCAAGTCATTGGTTCTCTTCTTTGCTGTAATAATAGGTTTTTGCTTCGAAGGCCATGTCCGTTGCTGTGCAATTAGAGCAAGATGAACATATTTTAAAACTGTATAGAGTAGAAGAAGGGGAAGGCATTGGACATAAAAATTAAACTTTTCACAATTGGTTTTCATTTAAATGATATCTGGCATTTTCTCTTTGCTAATGCACAGATCCCTTCTAACTTTGTTCTCTTCAGTAGACAATGTGTCTCTCAAAGCTTTGTATGTACTTGTGGAATGAATGACACATTCTTCCCACTTTTTATACAGATATATGTCTGTTGAGAGACTACCTAGTGCACAGTGGTAGTTTTTAATTTATATTTTGCAGTTATGCTGTGTGGTAATTCAGGGTGGAGGTGGTCCTTGGCAGTTTCTATGTAAGTGAATACCTGCTTCATTCTTGTATGTTTTGTCCATTTTTCCCATAACATCACAATTCAAACATGAAATTTTGGCCCTGTGTTTTTTTCCCAAGTAGGAAACTCCCAGTTCCTTTTGAAACATTAAGTTCACATTTTTAAGAAAAGAATTCTGTATCATGCAGATCCCAACTTATTGTTCAAACAGGTAAAAATGATTTTGGATCACTTAAACTTATTCAGCTAAGACTAAAATCATATAAAAATTACTGGGCAGGCCAGATCAGAATGTTAGAGGGAGAAGACAGCACCTATATCCTGCACATTTTGAAAAATATATTATTTTAGATTATTGCACTCAAATATTACTAAAATTACTGATCCTGCCTTCAAAGTACAGGCACTTTCTTGTACAATTGAAACAATGATACTTGCATTTTTCTTTTGTTAGTAATTTTAATAGACTTAGGGCAAGAAAGTTGAAATAGGTGAGCAGAACGTTTTGTCATAGTTTTAACATACAGTTACTAATAGAAAAGCTGAGAAATACTGATCCCATCCTATGTACACACCCATATGCCCATCAGTGATCAGCATATATGTATTGTAATAAAGCGACAAAACAAGAATAACTAAAGAAGTCTCCAGAGTTAACTACTTTGTGCTTGCTTTTCCTTTCCCCTAGGCCGTATGAGGGATAGGTAAATCATGGTCATGCCTTTTCATGGGCTAAAGATTCCAAACTCTAAACTTGTTATTGAATTCTCTTGAAAGCAAGTAATCTCAATGAGAAGTCGATGATCTTGTCACTACCTACTTCCACTTTATGCTATGATCTCTATAATGAGCTTTTTCTTGAGATAGTATATCAGTAATGCAAATAACAGTGTAATTCTATAGGCAAGGAATAATGCCTACATAATTAAATTTTAAAAATATATCTCAAAAATTTTAAGCCACCTTTGATATAAAAGATTTCTAGAAATGACTCAATACTATAAAGGTAATCACATTCTGTTTTTTTGTAATTAATGTGTGCAGTGTTTTAAAATTTTTTGACAATGAGAACTTGATCTAAAAATACTTAAATGCTGATGTATAAAATCTTGAACAATTAGGGATAAGTATCTAAAATCCAATTAACCTTCTACAGTTCTCCCCACAGCAGTAATGTGCTCTCCTTTTCACTGCTGTGGGATTAAATGGATTTTTTATCATTGCACAACCAAAGGCAAAATTCAGACTCTGAAAGACCAATTTTAGACAGGGCATATGTAGAATTCTCCAAGGATTGCGGAGGTATACCTTTTATTGATTTATAGTGCTTGCAATAGGTTATATTCTCCTTCCTGTTAGTGTTTGATGCTTTTGAATCCATGTTGAATCTTTCTTTTTTTCTTTTATTTCTTCAAGTTATTTTGTGGTAATGAAATAAATTTCCAAGCCTGGGCTTCAAGGCTTAGACTCATGCAGTAATCCCTATTAACTCTGCGTTACTGACATGGCATGGCCAGTGTTGCTAAAAGTCAGGCATTGTGAACAATATTCAAAGACATTTTTCATTTTTTTGGAAGACAAAGAAGCAAAATGTCACATCCATCTTGAAATTACCTTAATAGTAAAATAATTTCATCCTATTAGTTTGACATGTTAAATCTGTATAGATTGTTCTACACTTTTGACAGATACTTCCCTTGTTTAAATTATTACTGAATGATAATAGGCCTTGGCAGAAATTCCTTGGTATTTCAACCTCCAAATAATAAATTTAAATGTCTCTAGATGTATCATGAGGAGGGAAATGAAAAATGCCACAGGTACCTGATGGTCTTGGATTATAGGTCTCACCTACAAAGTAGAATGTCTTGTGATAGGATATGCATATACAGGAAAAACAATGAGCAAAAGTTACAATTTTACATGTTTCTATCACTCTTCATAATCGGATCTTTGGAACAGAAACTATGGGTTTTTATGATAATAGTCTTGCACATTACTTTATTTGTTTCAGAACACTAATGAGATGGACAGTGTTCAAATATATTTAAACTATGGACTGTCATAATCATTAGTCCATGAATTTTGTAACACACACACATTGTATACCATCCATTTAGGGATCCTCTGCATCTATAACATCCATTCTTTAGAATGCGAGCATCTTTCACCATAGAATTTGCAGTCTGCCAGGTGACTAACAGATAAGCCTCTGTGGAGAGTAGCACTCCAGGGAGGTCCACAGCTCCTCGGGGAACATCCACTCTGAGAAGAACAGATTTCCCTTTGCCCTCCCTTCCCATGTTCTCTTGGATATAGTCTTAATCAGTTGAATTTCAGGATTAAAGAGAAAAGTTCTCACAAGGGTTTTTATTAAGAATTTTAGGGGGCCGGTGAGATGGCTCAGCGGCGTAAGCGCCTGCCTGGCAAGCGCGAGGGCCCGAGTTCGACTCCCGGAACCCACATACGAAAAAAGGGCCGGTTATATCGCTCAGCAGCACAGGCGCCTGCTGGCGCGCAAGGTCCTGAGGTCGACCCCGGGTACCCACAAAAAAATAAAAATAAATAAAATAAATAAAAAAAGAATTTTAAGTGGAAGTGCACTGGCTTTTTCTATGGCATATGTTCGAGCTGTTCTCAGAGTGGATGTTCCTGGATGAGCTGTGGACCTCCCTGGAGTGCTGTTCTCCACAGGGGCTCATCTGTTAGTCACCTGGCAGACAGCGAATTCTATGGTGAAAGATGCTCACATTATAAAAGATGGATGTTATAGATGGACAGATCCCTAAATGGATGGGTGCACAAGCCATCCAAATGAACAACAAACCAACCGTATTTCCACTGGATTGCACTGGCATTCTTCTCTGGAATTCTCTTTATATATGCTGTCTACCTCTCTCTGCTACCATTTCCACTTGGGGGTATTAAAAGTATCTATGCTGTGTTTGTACTATGGTAATATACTTTTCTTTCATTGTCACAGGTGGCAAAGCGTAACTTTATGAATATTTGCCTCTGGAAAAGTTAATATATTTTGAAGGATTTTAAAAATTAGACACCATGATCTAAAGATAAAATGTGTCATTTCAACTAGGGAAAGACAGTGTCTTTGACTTTCTTATACTACCCTGAGCTAAATTGTGGATTTGTTTTGCATTGAAACTTTCCTTTTACAGAAAAACATCATTTTTACAGCTAGTACAGATTTTAGAGCAAAATTAAAGATCCTTTTTCTGAAGGCAGCTATGTTGTGTGTGTGTGTGTATATATATTTATGAAAATCTGTGAAAAACACATTTTTTCACAATTTTGATAGTTTTGGTGGCATTTTATAGACTTTCCCATAAAGTGCACACTTTGTAAACAGCTTGTATTTCCATTTCTTACATCAACCTTTGGCATTCATGTAACCAACAGATTAACATCTGTTGTGATTAAAAGATATGCGATTAAAATAATGAAAAAGTTCTATTAAAAGGATAAGTCAGTGAACAGCTCCTCATGCAGGTAGCATGTCAAGCATACAATGTCACAGAAGGGTGAAACAGACCTGTTTACTACCTTTAAGAAATTGGGGAAAAAAAAGATATTGAATCAGGCATGATAGTGTACACCTATAATCTCAGCACTTTGGGAGGCTGAGGCAAGAGGATTATAAGTTTGAGCCAAGTTTGGACAACTTAGCAACTTAGTGAGACCTTGTCTCAAAAATAAAAATTAAAAAACAAAGGATTAGGGTTGTATCCCAGTGAGAGGGCACTAGTTTTAATCCCCAATACCACCTTCCCCAAAAATGTATTGAGAATTGAAGAACTGCATGGAAAAGATGGACATTAAATGTATATTATAAACGTGATGTAATTGCAAATGTGTTGTTTTCTACAAAGGAGTCATGCAAAATACTGATGAAATAAAAGAACAGGAGCTCTGTTTAGTTTTACTTCTGTATTGTAACCAGTAACCACATGAGGCTATTTAAATTTAACTAAAATTAAATCAAAATTTTAAAATTCTCTTCCTCAGTAATGCTACCATATTTCAAGTGTCCAAAGATCACATGTGGCTTATGAGTGGTGTATTGAACCACACAGGTCTATGACATTTCCCTAATTGCAAAAGGTTCTCTTTGACAATATTGTAACTGTGGGTTCAGGAAGGATTTTTGTACAGAACAGATGTTTAAGCCTAGAAATATCTGAGCAGTCATGGGCCCAATGAAATTATGGTATATAAGGGAGAACAATCCAGGCAGAGGAAATCTCTAGAATATGAGAGTAACTTGAATTAAACTTAAGCTCTTGTGTTCACAGAACAGTACTGCTACTACTCTATACATCCCAGTTACAGAGTGGTATAATATCAGTACCTTCAGTGTTTCTATAACCATAGAAAACCAAGTTTTATTGTTTTTTGGGGTTTTTTTTGCTTAAGGATGGTGTTACATTCAAAGAATCATGAATCTGGCAATCAAAACAATTAAAGAACATTTAAAAGTCTTTAATGTGGGGGTAGGGGCAAAAAAAATCTTTCTATAACATAAAATGAAATCTTTTACTATCTTTCTCTCTCTTACTACTGTATTCTGTTGCTATCCTTTACATCTCTCTCCAGATCCAAAAATTTTACAAACCATCTCTGACTCAGCTCTTTATCACCTGTATTAACTTGGCCAGTTTCTAATTTTTTTTTTTCTGATATCCTATTAACTGACTATAGGAAAACAAAGACAACTGCCACAATCGATTTAGTGATTAGCAATCTCTTCTACTTAGTAGACATTTTTCAAAATATATAGGCACACAACTGTTGTCACATCTCACCATTAAAGAAATGGAGAAATCCTGAATGCTTATAGGAAAATTGATTATGCTATTTGATCTTGACTTTGGGCTACACAGGTTTTAGAATCAAGTTATTACTTGGACATGTATATTCTTTAGCTTTAATTCCCTTTATATAAACTCATTTCTTTGCCAACCAGTCTATGTTGTAGGCAATCTAGTGTGTATGTTCTGTTTTTGTTTGTTTTCTTAGCATCTAAGAAGGAATAAAGCTGGATGGAAAATCCCACAGGCCATGTCTTTCTGTCTCCAAAGACTGTTGTTATAATTCACATGAACATTTATAAAATGATATGCTAGTACTAAATTATAGCTTTTAGTCTAGTTTAATTATGTAGAGTAAAACCAAATAAAACCTATAGGGTTGGATTAACAGAGGAAGAAATTAATTTTGAATTAGGCCAAGTGATCAAATATTTTTGAAGAAATAGGGTTGTATTATTTTCAGTTGCAAAATATAACTAAAACTAGCCTATGCTGCTTGGAATACATTCTCAATGGATCTTTTTTAATTATCGTGTAAGAATTATTTATAATGAAACAAACAGTTGCCTTTTTGTTAAATTACTAAGAATTTACATTAATTGCAATACTTGGTGGCTTAATTCCTCTGTTTTAAGCCTCTGACAGGGTCAGATCGTGTGTGTGTGTGTGCGCACACGCGCGCACTCGTGCGTAGTAATCATTCAGATTACTGAGCATTTTCCAGTACTGTATAAATTTCAATAGGAAGCAAATCATTAATTTTTGAGAAACTTTAAATAATAATCCCAACGTGCAGACTTAAAACACACTACATCTGCTCAGCTGTCTTTGCTTCCTGATCATCAGCGTCAATGGCCTAGATTGATCCCTTCTGACCAGCCTTTCTGCTGTCAGTCTTGCCACCTTCAATCTGTTCTTAGGTGTGAAGTTCGAGATCATTTTCTCAGGTCATCCTTCCCTGAGCACATCCTCATCCACTCTCCCCATCCACAATCTAGGCTAGATTAACTCAGTCATTCTCCCCCTGGCATTTGTAATCAGCTCACTACACCCTCAAAAGGAGAATTAATATATGTTATCTCTTCTTGACTAGAAGGTCTTGAAAGCAAAGGCAGCATCTAAACTATTTATACCAGTATCCCCATCACCCAGTATTGTATCTGGCACATAAAATGTGTTTACTGAATATTGGCTGAATAAATAAATAATACGATTTTGGGGCTACTTCAAAATTTTGATTTGAAAGTTTTTAGAACAGAAACAAGTTCTCTATTTGGTTTTGAAACCCAATACCAGTGGATTAAATTCTTCTCTATTGACTTAAATCTTTGTAACCAGGCTAACTCCTTTGATTTCTACTCCAAATGTACTGAACTCAATATCAAAAGAAGCTTTAATTTCAGAGGATGTGCACTGATCATATCAGACTCCAAATACATTTTTTTAGAGTCTGTGGGAAAGTAGAAGCCACAGATAAGAAATGAAAGACATCCTAAAGCAAACTGGGAACTGAACATAAAGGAGACAGCTTGTTAGAAGAGGTTAATATATATTGAATTAGGTGCCACTAATTTTGTATATTTTTTGCCGTCAAGAATTTAAAAGCTTTGGTTTATTTGTTCAATACAGTAGATCAACCTGGATTTGCATTTGTGACTCTTTTAGTCTTGAACCAACAATTTAGAATTCAAGGGCCAAGAATGTAGCTCAGCAGCACAAGCGCCAGCCTGGCAAACGCGAGGTCCTGAGTTCAATTCCCAGTACAAAAAAAAAAAAAAAGAGAATTCAAATGTGAGCATGTTAGAGGTAGAGGAGGGAAAGGAGATCAGGACAAGAGAAAAATAAAATGAGACGGAGAAACGCAAATAAACACTTGCCATTAGTTCTAATCTTTAATGTGTGCTAAGCAGCTGAACTGCAGGTATGCCACAATCATATTAACTTTTCCCTTGTGTCCCATAGAGGGATAATAGATATTTCTTAGGGAACGAGGAAAAGGGGTGGTGAAAGGGTGATGATCTATGCCCAGCCATGTTGGGAAAGGTTGGTTTAAATAAAGATTAATGAGTCAATTCATTTTCTGACCTTTTAGAGGAAGAAGTAGAATGTTCAGCATTCTCAGACTCTTGGGATTAGGAAACAACATTGTCCAGGCCAAAACATCGACATCTCTTCCGACACGTGTGTACAGAGACCACCTGGGCAAAGCTAGAGGAAGTTTTTAAGCAATGGAGAGACACCTCACATGTGGTGACTCGTGTGATAAAAGCGCCTCCTTTCTGGCACTCCCTTATGTGTCCCAAGGGTCTTGTGACAAAAAATACCTGAGGTATCACCAGCAGAGCCTTCCCAATTTTTACATAACCATTAGGATCCTGTTAGGAAAATGAATTAGAATTTTAATAAGGTAGATAGAGACAGCTACATTTGATTAACCTGTTAGGTAAACGTTTTGAGTGAAAATAAAGCTGCTAAAAGGAGGTTAAGTTCTCAAACAAAGAGTTGCTCTCTCCCCCACTCACTCCTCTAACGCTGCACTGCTCGTACCTTTGTAAACAGCCATAAACTCAATTTGTGAATGTTTAGCCATCTGGAGATTTTTTAAAAATTGAACATTAGAAATAGCATTGCAGGCTGCTGTGTTCTCTTTTGCATGGTGGCCTGCCCTCACATTGTAGGGTGTACTATACTTCTACTTTTTCTTGGCCCAAACTCACTCTGTAGAGCCTGTTTCTTTTCTTACCTTTAATAAAACTTTGCTAGTGTTAAAAAAGAAGGAAAAAATAGTATTGTGGTGTTTATTATATTTGCTAAATTAAATCATAGAAAAGAATACTAACTAATATTATATATCACTATTGATTTTCATTCCAATAAGATGAAAAATAATTGGAAGGGCCTTGCAGCAATTGCTCTATCATTTTAGTTTAAAAATTGCCACTGACAAAACATAAGGTTTGTGTACTTCTAGTTTCTTAGAACCACTTTGATTTGGTCCTCCTCTTTACCTTTGAGAATTTTCACTGTGTTAAAAGTGCTCTTTAATAGATGTTTTATTATAAAGTATGATCTTCTTTGTTTCCTTCATAAATTTGTTCGAAGGTTGTTGTTTCTAATCAAAGAAAGTTAAATCTGGAAACGTGCTAGAAACAGTCTAGTCGTACTTTCTGAACAGGAAGCATGTTCTGAAAGAAGAAGGGCGCTTCTGCCAGAGGCAAGAGTGGAGCCTGGGCCTTCTGGAGTCCCACTGAACCTGGTCTTCCCCCTCTCCTGTAGGTGGCCTCATCTATATAGGGACTTAGTCATACCCACCTTCAGTGTTATCCTGAGGTGGAATGAGATCATGCCCCTGGAACATCCAATGCACTGTTTCACACACCGGAAATGCTCACTAGGTAGGAACTATAGTATTATTGTCATAAGCAGCCACTCAAACATTTGTATAGCACCTAGTATGGGCTTTGTACAAAGCCCTAAGCATGTGGACTCCTCCCCAAGAATGTCTCGATAGTTCTTAGTACTAGATCTGCCACCAACAGGCATCATGGCACTTCTCAACAACAGGACATTCCGTGGCTTTCTGCTTTAAAAAATAAATGAATATAAGACTGAGAGAAAAGCTTAAGAAGAAAAATGAAAGGTGATTTGTAAAGCCTAGGTTTACTCAAGATACATAGTAGGATAGATCCAAGCTCTTAGGTTTCCAGATTAAATAGTTTTAAATAATGATTGAAAAATCAAAATTACTGGGGCCGGTGAGATGGCTCAGCGGCTTAAGTGCCTGCCCGGCAAGCGCGAGGGCCCGAGTTCGACTCCCGGAACCCACATACGAAAAAGGGGCCGGTGATATCGCTCAGCGGCACGGGCGCCTGCTGCCGCGTGAGGTCCTGAGGTCGACCCCCCGGTACCCACAAAAAAAAAAAAAAAATCAAAATTACTTGCCAAAAGACTATCACCAGATGGGGGTAAAATAAGTCCTAGCACTCCTTGTTTCTGGATAGTCTTAGTTTTTTAGAATGAATAATTAACTATCTCAGGGTAAAGGGTTAAAAAATACATTTGAAAACTAGTCCAACCACACTTTATTACTGGACAAATAATAAAGTTTTACCAGCCACAGACAGTGGCTAGTCATGGAAATGACCAGATGCTTTTTCTTTATTTTTAAGAGCTGCTTGTTTTGCTGATATTGATTTCCACAGCTTCATTCCCAGGCACTGGGCAACAGCCCATGCTTCAGAACTGCCACTTATAACGGTTACTGTGTTTTCCCTGTGCTTTAACAGAGGGTATGTTCATTAACTGACCTATCACCAAGCTTTACATGCTAGATGCTTAGTACACATCTCCCCACAAGGAATTTACAGTCTAATAGAGGAGAAACAGATCATTTCAAATGTGGTGTAGTTCAAAACAAAGAAAGAAAAACAAAACAAAACAAGTCAGGACAGAAATTTAGTTGAAAGAACTAGAGTAGTCTAACTAAGGAGTTGAGAGGAGATGTTTGCTCTGAGTCCCATGGCTAAGAAGGCATTTAATCTCAGGCACGTGGCCCAATTTGTGCAAAGCACTAAGGTTCTGAAACTCTATGATATAGTTACAGTCTCCAATCAAAAATCAACCAGTTTAGTGTAGCTAGAATGTTGATTGTTATGGAGGAGAAATGGGAAGTGGAAGCAGCAAAAGCAAATTGGACTTTTGTTCTGAAGATGTTTGGAAATATTTGGTGGATTTTACACCAGAGAAAGATGTCATGATGTTGTTATTTTATGAAAAGCACTCTGTGTAGATAGGTAAGAGGGAAGAGATCTCTTTGAAGGCTATAGAAATAGATTGTGTAATCAAAAACATTTGCACTAGAGCAGAGATAGAAATGGGATTTGACCTCAAATATATTAAAAGAGAAAGAATTGGTATTCAGTGGATTGGATAGTGAAAGGGTGAATGAGAAGGTGGATTTAAACCCACCTCCAGATGACTAGGTGCACAATGAAGTAAGAATGGAAATTGAGAAAGCACAGATTTTTGTGGGAAGAAAGGAATTCTGTTTTAGATATGTAGAATTCAGCATGCATACCTAGATGCATATTTATACTACTGGGGAGGTTTGACCTTGAAATGTTGATTTGGGATCTTTGGTGACGATGCTAATGAAAACCCTTGGAGGAGTGAATTTTCTTGGAGGTGAGGGTGTGGAGTACAAACAGAAAAGCATTCAGAACAATTAAATAGTACCTGAAAAAGTATGGGAGGGAAATCTATTTTTATGTCAGCTCTTACACCTGATTTCTTTGCTTAACTTCAAGTTCTAACTGAATTGGGCTTCAGAAAACATGAAGTCATTTTGAATCTTGGTCAGAAATGTTGTTAATTCAAGCCTATATCCATAAAGTTAATGCAGATGACATAAGTTTTCTAATGGTTCTCCCTCTTTCATATTATATAAGAAAAAAATGGCACTTCGCATGAAGAATCAAGATTTTAAGCTCTGGGACATAAGCAATGAATCATTGCTGTAGCAGACATTTGTTTATTAGGATAATACAGATACATTACAAACGCCTTTTTATATAGCTTAGAAATTATTGCTAATGTCATCAATCCTGACTTTTTCTATATGGTTTAAAAGATGTTGTGTAAAATATTCTTGAGCCTGTTTTCGTATTGGCCACCTTGATTAGTCTCTCACTTGAGCAGTATTCTCTGTAAGATGATCCATTGAAATAACCTATGTAGTCAATCTTCTTATTTTTTACCAATTTAATGTTAAAATTAAACATTAGTTTCTCCCTTGGCCATTACAGAATAACTGGTTCTGATTACTACACCACAGTACACAAATGTAAAACTGGGCACAGTGCGTAAGGCAACAGATTTTAGGCACTGAAAGCGGGGCAGCATGGCTCTGACACTTGAAAGGAGGAAGACATGCAAGATTCCCTGATACTCATGCAGGGAGGGAAGCTGCAGCACAGAGCAGTTGTCTCGTGCATCCACCAGAGACTGGAGTTCAGAGCTTCTGAAATAGGTGAAATTTGGGGTGAAGTTATTGGAGAAGTTGTGCAGAGTAGTCCCAAAAGCAGGACTCTTGAGGCTTCCTTTTTTGTTATTGGCCAATCAGTGTCTGGACTAAATATGTGCAGAGTGGAACTCCATAAAACCTAGAAAAGAACAGATGCTGCAGGCCAAGAGCGGGGTGCTAAGAGATGGTACAGTCCTGGCCTAGAGTGGAGTGATATTGCTGAGCAGTTTAGAAACTCAGTTGAGACCAGAGAAAAGGAATATTTTAGGAGAATCACAACCTAAAATGAGGGCATGTGATTAAAACTACGAAAGAAGTATAGGCCTACACTTAACAGATTATAGAAATAAACCTAAAAGGATTAAGGTGACCTGCCAAAAATTTAATTGTTTACCAAAGCATTACCCTGCATATGTAAGGGAAAACAATAATTACAGCATCTTGTGTTGTATCATTCATAATTACAGTACATATGAAGAAGCTATCCAATGAAGAAAAAAGTCACTGGAAACAGTGTCATCATGACCAAGTAGTTAGCCCAGCAGTTATAATGTTTGGAGACTAACAGGAAAAGATGGATATTTTGCATGGACAGTAGAGAATACTGGCTGAAAATGGTGACTATAGAAAAACAAAATGTAAATTCTAGAATTGAGAAGTGCACTGGTTGCAATGAAATATATACAGGGTGAGATCAATAGCCAATTATAGTCTGCATGATAAGAGCCCAGTGAACTGAAAATCACATCAATGGGGGGGACAAAAAGGAATTCAGATATGTTATGTACATTTACAAATTTCCTATGATAAATGCAATCATTGTGAACTGCAAAATGTACTAGTAAAAATACATTTAAAAAAGCATTCAAATATTTAAAAAGAGAAATAAAAGGGGAAATTGGAATCAAATATATTAAAAAAATTGGAATCAGATATAAAAAAAATTGTATCAATAGGAATTATCTAATCTAAAGCACAGAGAGAAAAAGATTGAAATTAATTATGAATTGTCTTAAGTCAGCGAATCACTGACATAAATACAAAAGCTAGAACTATAAAAATATTAGACAAAAGTTAGAAAAGTATTTTAGAGAACTTAGGATACAGAGATTTCTTGAAAAGTACACAAAAGCACTAAGTATAAAAGAAAAAATTTGATAAATCTGACTTAAATAAAATTACAGTCTCCAGCTCATCAAAAATCAAGTTAAAAAGAATGAAAAGCCAGCCAAGCATGGTGATGCATACCTGTAATCCCAGCATTTGGGAGGCTGAAGGAGGAGGATTACCTGGAGTTTGAGGCCAGCCTGGGCTACATATTAAGTTCATTCCAGCCTATACTACATAGCCAGACCCTGTCTCAAAAAAAAAAAAAAAAAAGTGAAAGCCAAGCTACAGACTGGAAGAATTGCCTAAAATGCATATATCTGATACAGGACATGCATTCAGAATAATTATAACTCCTACCTTTCAATACTTCAACAATAGACAATCAGATAGCCCAATTTGCATAAAAAACAAAAGACTTGAACAGATACTGATACTCAAATACATAAATAAAATTTACATATGTAATATATTTAAATAAATAAGCCCACTAAAAGTACTCAGTATAATTATCATGGAAGTATAAAATAATGTAAAATAAAACAGGAATGCAGTACTTTTCTAGATCCATGTGGAGAGCTAAATTTAGAGTCTGTGGTGAGTGAGGAGGTGGAGCAACAGAAATTATTATACATAGCGAGGAGGAGTTTAAAATAATACAACCATTTTGGAAAATATTTCCTCAATTCCTTTTAAAGTTAAAGAGTCAGCAGTTCCACTCTCTGATATTTACCAAAGAAAAAGGAAAGCATATATCCACAAAAGATCACCTACACAAATGTTCAGTCACTATACTCTTAAAAGCTACGAAGTGAAATTATCTCACAAATCCATACAGCAGAGAACAGCACATCATTGGGTATTCATTTGTGTAATGAAATACTATCCATCAATTAAGAGAATAACTACTGATATAAGTGGAAACATAGGTGAACGCATTAAGGAGTTGACAGGAGCCCAACATAAAAGAACACATGCTCAATAGTTATATGTATCTTATTTTCAAGAACAGGCAGAACTTTGGTGATAGAAGTCAGAACAGCCCCGGCCATGGAAGTGGTGGGGCTTGCCTAGAAGCGAACATTAGATGGCTTCCTAGGGTGAGAAAAAGTTCTGTACCTTTGAATCTTGATTTTATGTGGGCATACATTTCTCCAAACTTATCTATTGTGAAATCTGTGTATTTCATTCTATGTGATGTTTACTTCAGCTATTTTAAGAAAATGATTGTATATTTTAAAAAGCAGTAAACAGTGTAATAATGAATTCAAAATGCTAATTATGATTTTATAGAATAAACAAACACAAATTTTTCATAAAGATATCAAATATTTGAAATGAATCAAGTGCACTTTGGCTAAGAATATAATCTGGAAGGATTTATTTGCTGTTCTCTGATTTGGTTTAGGTTTTTCCCACCTCTTTTGTTTTTGTTAAGATAAGGGTTTGCTTAAAATTGCCAGGGTACTTAGAAAGGAGAAAAATTAGTAAAGTTCCCCTTCTATAAAAACAATACATTCCCTAGGCAATTTACTGAAATGGAGTATTCCTTTAATTCTTTTCAGAAAATAATCTGAAAGAACATTGAGGAACATTAGCTATTTGGTCCCAGGAAATTGGCTCCTGATTGAGAAACAGACCCTGGAAAATTGAAGCCATTAGTCTGGGTGCTGAGTGTCCAGGCAGGAATATGACCTGACCTAATTGAAGAGAACTGATGATAAAACATCAACGACACTGATCCTCTGAGAATGACAATGAGGCGACCAGTGCAGTGTCTATTAGCATTTAGTGTCATTATGGGAAGGTTGAGTTCATTTTACAGATTAGTTCTCTAGTGATGGGGATCAGTGATAATGGACTAACACCAAAAATCTCTTTCTTCTCGAACCTCACTCTTCTTAGAAAACAAATATAATGAGGCACAGAAGAATCTCAAGTTAAAGCTATGACGTGCATGTTTTCACTTGGGATGTGTATGCTGTCAGCCTACTTGCGCAACAGCAGCCTCCACGGGGAAGAGCATGGGATAGAGTCACCTCTTTGCAGGGTAACATTCAGGTAGTCCTGCTGTCTTTCTGATCTTGTCTAGTAGGGTTGAGACATCGTGGTAAAAGGGCCTTGCATACAGTGTATTAGGTGGCACCAGCCTCTTCATCCTTTTATGATAATTCAGCAATGTATAAGCAAGTGACTTGTTAGGGTTTCTTTAGAACTCATTTTCTGAAGTGATAATAGGTAATGCAAAGTAATATCTGTCACTGGCAAATGTATAGTGGCCATATTATTGTAGCCAGGCATGTGTTTTATTTCGAACACCAGTGTTTTGGTCATTAAATGGAAGCAAAATGATTTGTAAATATGAAGTACCCTTCAAAGGGGCATTAGCATCTATGAATGTTGCATGCTGCATGGATTAAGCTGTTAATAAGGTAAATTTTATTGTTATGTATTTTCATGAGAGGAGGGAAAAAGTTCTGCAGTTAAATTGATTAAGAGCTAACTGAAGTTACTAAACATTCAGAGTCAAATCGTTTGAAAGTACTAGACCAAGAGTTGACTTTCTGAGAAACCATATTTTAGTAATAGATTTCAAGAGCCAAAAAACAGTCTTAACTCTTTGGAAGCTTATAAGTAAGTCTTATATATTTTGATTTGAGAAATGATCTTCTAAATTCTAACGTCAGAGAGTGTCTGTGAGAGTAATGAATGCTTTTTGAAAATACTGTAACTAAATGTGATATGAATTATGGGTGAGAGAAGAAATATGTTATGACCTGACAGAAAAGAAAATTTCTTTAATGTTTGTTAGACTATTTATGTAAGCCTGAGCCAGTTACTATTTTGATGTGATAAATAGATAGGTAGATACATATAGAGATATAATTTAAGATCTGTTTTTAAAAGTGAATATGATAAAATTTAAAACTCAAACTATATAATGAACTACTGAAAAAATGACTTTTATTTCTTTAAAGGTTTAATGTTCATTTTTCAGTAAATCATGTTATTAAATAAAACATAGAACCCGCAAGCTTATATCAAAGCCTATCTTGTTACTTGCCTTTTCTGGTTTATGCACTTTTAAGAAAGAAATATTAAATGTATATTAAATTTTGGCTTTTCAGAAAGATCCCAATTTCATAGTTTTTAGTATTGCATACTTTGATCAGTATTGTTAGGGTTCTCCAGAGGAATAGGACCAGCACAAGATTTATTTGAGGAATTAGCTTATGTGATTATGGAGGTCAAGATGTCCCATGAGTTACTGTCTATAAGATGGAGAACTGAGAAAGCCAATGGTGTAATTTAACCTGAATCTGAGCATCCAAAAACTAGGACTGGTGTCCAAGGGAAGGAGAAGTGGATTTCTCAGTTTAAACAGAGAGTGAATCTGGTCTTTCTCCAGCCTTTTGTTCTGTTCAGTCCCTCAGTGAATTGGGTAGTTGCCACCCACATAGGGGAGGGACATATGTTTTACTCAGTTCACCTAATCATATGCTAATCTCTTCTGGAAACACAATCAAAAATAATGTTTTACCAATTATCTGGCCATACCTTAGTTCAGTAAAGTTGACTCATTTAAATGAACCATTCCAGATATGCATGGTCTTTCTGTTGCTAAATGCAATCAAAATATGTAGGAGTTGATTTGATGGGTAGAACTGAATAAAGATATATGTAATAGTAGTATTTTCCTGCAAACACTCAGCACTCCTATGTTTTCGTCTGCTGGATACCAGGTGTAATGGTACACACAGAGACTTGCCAGTTTTCATATGTGTACAACATGATATGTTGTCAAAACTATAGATGCTTAGGGAATATGACAGAATGAACTTGTCCTTTTGCCCATAGGGCAGGAGGTACCAAAGGAAGTCTGATTAAGAGAGCTTCCTTGAGAACTCAGGAAGGATCAGGAACTACATTTTCAATAGAAAATGTAGGGAGAAGCATTTCCCTTAAAAGCAACCTGGAGTACACAGGCAGTACACAGGGTTGTGGAAAAAGCACAGGATATTGGAGAGCAGGGACATTTTGTTACTCATAGACAAGGCATTTTTATGAAGTCCACATCAGTCAGGAACTCAGTAGAACCAGACAGCACATTCAAATCACAGTAAGGTGAAGGGCTACTTTATAGTGGGATTACACACGCAATTGTGGCTGGGTGTAGGGGAAACAAGAAGTGTTGAATAAACTGAGATCAGTAATGACAGATCCACCATGACCTGCTGACCTATACAGACAAGAGAAGGAAACAGTAATGGGAACCACAGTAGAGAGAGATGGAGAGAGGAGCCTTCCTTGAGAGGCAGTGACCTACCATTGAAGAAGCCAGACAGACGTGACTCCCCAGAGTGGAACCAGAAAAGTAAATATCTGACCTATTGTCTTTGCTCCTTCCCATCTCTTGCATGGCATCAATAACTCAATCTCAGCCTGACACCAACAGGTCCAGGGAGCCTTACTGTAGTCCACAGGAGCCTGTCTCCTGGGGCACACAGCAAGGTGCCATGTAATGGGGAGAGAAAATATGCAATCCAGAAGTTTTATAGTGATGCAATTATAATCCACTGGGCTTAGGTTTCAGCTGCTACTGACTTATTAGCTGTATACCTTTAGAAAAATTACCTCAGTCCTCCATGCCTTCAAGTTTACCCATCTACAAAGTGAGGATAAGAGGATATATGTATATGTGTATATATATATATATATATATAAATATATATATATATATATATATCATAGAGTTATGAGAATAAATGAGACTGATATAAAGTGCTTAATATTGTGCTTGGTGTATAGTACCTATTTATTATATGTTCAGTAAGTTTTAGTCATTACTTTATGGATAAGCAGAATAGTAACATGATTTGATTTTTTTTAAAGTTAAGTGTTTGCTGTTGCCATATAGATTCATAAAGATCAACACAAAATTGTATGTAAAGTTTCTTTGAAATTTCACACACATGTGCACACATTCATCACGTGGAGCTGGTGGGTGAGTTGATGGGAAGATTTAAGGTGGAGAGCAGTAGTAAGACTGATGTGAGGTTGCTGGCTTGGGTGGTACACTATGAACTTAGAAAAGATAATAAACCTGATTTCCTGGGCAAGAGGAATTAGGGACCTCACCTCTTCCTTTCGTTTCTTTTCCCTTTTGTTTCTTTTCCCTGGAAACTTTTACTTGTCATCCACTTGGCTTCTCTGACCCCTATCTACACTGGGACATAACAGCAACATCTTTCCTTTTCAATTCCTAGATTTACTCAGCTCAAATAAGATGATTTCTGAAAGACCAGAATGCCTCTTGAGGCTTTTTCTTATTTATAGTCATTGTTATTGTTGTTTAAATTCCCATTTCTCTAAAAACAGTTTTTTCTCTTTTATTTGGGGTTTCATTGTCATTTATTGAGAGCACACCAGCTTTTTTGTGCACCTTACCCTGTTAGTCCCATATTACAATCATATGCAGAAGGCAATAGGCCCCATATTTTGTGTATGAAGAAAGTGATTTTCTGTAAAGTTAATAAAGTTGGATGTACCATTGAATAGGTGAGGTGTGCAACTTCAGTCACCTACATGATGACAATGTATTCATACAGAGTACGCACCTCACAACTTACTCCCATAATTCATTTGTTGACATTGTGCTAGGAGGGTGGATAATGGAGATAACTAAGGCCTGTTCTTAGCTATCAGTAAGTGCACAGTTCAAACCTGATGTTATAATTCCTACTAGAAACAAAATGTGGAATGAAAGAGATTAATTTGATCTGTGAATGATATTAAAATAAAATATATTTGCTATCCCCTTAAAAAATCTGAACAGATAAGCCATCATATTTGATTTACTTTTAGCTTCTAAATGTTCGATCTCAATATCAACCACAGATTCATGATCCCCCATCGGGAGATGTGTACACAGTTTGAATAGTGGCTCCTGATGGTGTAGATCTTGAATGAACCCTTATCACTTGCTTTAGGAGTAGAGAGTTGTTATTACTTTTAAGTGAGATCTAGTACAGAATAGGCTTCTGGATTTGATTTTCCCTTGAGTGGATTCCTATGAAATTTGTTGTGGTGTCAAATTTCACTTTCCTCAAAAGGATGTATCCTCATTCAGCATTGCCCTTTGGTGTCTGTGGAATTCAGGGGAGGTTGTGATAAGAAAATTTAATTGCATATGGCCTAAGTTCTGTATTCTCTGTCCTGTGCCTTAAAACTTTCTCTGGACAGTAGAGTGTCAATGTCTGTAACATTATGTTACTTTGGTTGTTTTTCATTTGTTTGTTCTCAAATTTCTATTTTTTTAACTTTCATTACTGACCCTGCAGTCTCTCCCAGAATGTTGTCATTGTTGCCACTGCATCTTCTGTGAAGAGTTTGTCCTTTGTTCAACTTGCTGGTTCAAGAAGGGGAGGGTCTCTTTGCATCCTGGCTTATTACTCAGTTATACTTAGTGCTGCATTTACCTCCTCTGCAGAAGGTGATGGTCTTCTATGTAAAATGTGTGAGGATATTTTTGTTATTGTTTTGTTTTTTTAAGTTTTGTTTCCAGAAGTAGAAAGGAGCCCCATTCTCTACTTTGCCTGACGAACATGCCTCTTCTTTTGAGATGCTGCTCAGATACGGCACCATCTTTCTGAGATTTTATCCAATTCATTGAATAGAGTTAGTTTCCATATTTCTTTTCCTTTCTTGTAGCATTTTATAGATTAGCCAGTTTATTCCTCCTCATTGGACTCTCAAGGACAAGATTTATTCATTTTTGCATCTTTAATGGATAGCCCAGTGGTTCATGTTTGGTCAGTCTCCAGAAACTGTTTGCTGGTTGAATGGATGAATAAATAACAGAATCATAAGAAACAGAACTGTTGTCAGGGCACTTTATGCCACTATTCTAAAAGGACAAGCCAGGCAGAGGGATGCCAGGATAAACTAGTGAGAGAAAAAACAGGAACCAAAATGGTGAGTTGGAAGGCTTTGCAATAATCCAGATTTAAATTGGGGTTTTGGCAACATAAAAGAGATAGATGCCAATGAGTAGGTTTGTCTGGGGGGGCGGTTATAATTGACTTTGCATTCGGGTACAATTGAAGCAGTGGCCAGTTAAGCATTCTAAGCCTGGGATGGTAGAGACAAGGTGGCTCTGTTGTTAAGAAGGATTGGTCAAGCTTGTGAGGAAATGTGAATGTGAGGAAGCTTGTGAAGAAAGGTGAAGGTGGTTTCGGTCGTACTGATCTTGAAGTAAAGAACAGGTATCTGCCTGATGAGGGGAAGAAGAAAGAGTGTGTGTGCACACCTACTAGATATTACTACCATTTATTTGTTACCTATTTCATGATAGGTACTGTTACCCTCATTTTGTGGGTGCTCCAAGTGAGTGTCAGCAAGATTATGTGTCTGGCCACAGGTCTCAAAAAGACAGCTAAAAAATCCGGGGATTCCAGGTTCAAGGACCAGGTTTTTCTATTTCACCACAACATCCCTCTCCACCTATTGCCTCCCCATGCAGTATCTAACTCCATTCATTATTATCCTTGCTGCCTTCTTTAACTTTTCCCATTTTAAGTCATTCTTCCCCTCTTTCTTCAACCCATTCAAATTTCATTTGGCTTTTTTGGGGTCCACCAAATTGACACATTCTGTTGAAGCCCTTCCATGATTGTTTCTTGCCATACTCCTACATAAACGTAGACTCTTCCACTGCTTAGTATTTGGATTTCTTTAATTTGTTAAAGTAGAATCATGAATTCTAAGGCTGTAAAGTCTAATATAAGCCTAAAAAGCTCAATATCCGAATAGAATTGAAGCAATTGATGGTAATCTTTCCAAATTTGCACATTAGTAATCCCTCCAAACTTGCACATTAGTATTCATTGATCAAAGAGGGAAACTGTCATTTCCTCAGATCAAAAAACCTTGAATGTCCTAATGTTTACATACTTGCTTTGCATCTCCATTCTCTGCTAATTGTTGTAGAAGATCTTCTCTACCACTTCTTGCATTTCCCATTTATATTGGGTGGTATCAGCCTCTGATTTAAAAACAAACAAACATGGGCCGGTGAGATGGCTCAGCAGCGTAAGCGCCTGCCTGGCAAGCGCGAGCTCCTGAGTTCGAATCCCGGCACCCACATACGAAAAGAGGGCCAGTGATATTGCTCAGTGGCATGGGTGCCTGAGGTTGACCCCCCGTACCCACACACACAAAATAAATAAATAAATAAAAACAAAACTAAACTAAACTAAAACAGCCTAAGATGTAATATTCTGCTACCTTGGAATCTTTGCCTGTGACACTGATACACTCTTGGGAAAGGCAGAATTGGCTCTATGAAAATGGACCTGGCTGAAGGAATCAAACTCCTTAGTAGCTGAAGAAGATGAACCCACTATCAGGATCCTTTGTTCTAGCCCCTTTAGTTCAGGACAAGTGTTGTATTGTTATGGTGAAGTACTGTTATGGTGAAGGGGGCAAAAGACTGTCACAGAATTAGGAAAAGATATTTCCATATTCAAAGCTACTAGATATTTGGGAAATTTACTTTTTTCGATTTTGTCATCTGGTTAACGAAGTTAAGCCAGGGTACTCAGTTCTGTGAAATGCCAAAGTCTCCACCTTGTAGTTTTTAACCAGTATCCTTGGAGATGGGTTCTAGGTAGTGTGTTACAAACCATATGATCTGGCCTGCACTCCGGAATAGTGCTGTGGCCCCAGTGCTGGGTATGCGCAGATGGCATATGACCCCTGGCTTAACAACCTGTTTCATGTCCTGTTGATGAGATAGGTAGACTATGAACACCTTAGAGAGGTTAATGCATCTTTGATTTCTATAAAATCTTTTAAAGACAGAACAAAACAAAACCCTACTATTTATTCAGCATATACTGTGCCAATCACTTAATTTAAAACTTTTATGAGTCCTATGAGTTAGTTACCATTATTATTTCATTTTTATAGATGAGATCACTTAGACATAAAGCAGATGAGTAACTCCCCCCAAGGGACAGCAATTAGTGAAGACCTGAGGCAGATTATAACTCAGAGCCCAGTCTCTTGATTGCTATACCACAAATGCAGAGGCCAGCAGAGCACGGTATGAGCATCAGGCAGTACACACCTGTCTGGTTGTGTTTGTATTATCTTTCCCTTCTTTGCATAGCAATGTTTGTCTCTCACTATGCACTCTGCAAAATAAAGCTGACTTTGTTTATATTACAATACTATGATCTTAACTTTCTCCCTAAAACTCATGTAATATTTGTTCAATTGTTCTACTAAGTATTCTTCAGGAGATAGATAAAGAACACCTAGGATATTTATGTCAAATGAATAAAAGTGATAGAGCAGCTTTGCTTTCTCCTATGTTTTCTTTTCCTTCCCCACAGATTTTCATTCTGATTATGGCCCATCCTTGGTTTCACTTGATGGCAAGTTCACAGAACCTAGGAATGCTTTGGCAAACACATCTCTAGAATTAAAACCTGCAAGGACAGTCCCCACCTGCAGTGTGCAGTTAAGCTTTCAGTAGTGTGGTTACACATGGTCAGCCATAATCAAAAATATTAAATGGACAAAAATCCAGAAACTATTCATAAAGTTTCAAAAAATTCTTTTCATCTTCATTCACGCATAAAAATTCTTGTGCTCATATTTATAAAATATTACATGATGCTTCAATACATATATATTTGGTTATAATGTTCAAATCAGGGTAAACATATCTGTTTCCTCGAACATTCATTATTTTTCCATAGTGAAGACATTTCAAGTCCTTTCTTCTAGCTTTGTTGAAATGCATAGTACATTATTATTGTTTATAGTAATCTACTGAGCAATAGAACACCAAAACTTACTTCTCCTATTTAACTCTGACCTTGTGTCATTGCTCAACTTTACTAATTGTACCCTTCCTGCTATTTTCCAAGCCTCTGGGAACCATCATTCTACTTTCAGTTTCTACGAAATCAGTTTTTTTTATATTCCACATATGAGTGTGTTCACATGGTACATATCTTTTGGTACTTGGCTTATTGCCTTTAACATAATGCTTCTAGGTTCATCCATACAGTTCGTAGGTTTTACATTGCATCCTGTTCTGAGTACACTGAGGAAACCTCCCAGCTCCATCCTGCCAGAGACATGAAGCATCTCTTTGTTCAGCATGTTCCTGCTGTGTACAGTACCTGCCTGTTAGTCACGTATTAGCTGTACCTGTTATCAAACCAACTACCACTGCTGCAAACCAGTACCACAGTGCTTGTATTCAAGTCACTCTTACTTAATAATGGCCAAAGTACAAGAGTAGAGATGCTGAAAGTTTTACTTCAGGTATTTTTTATAGTGTTCTGTTTGTGGTTATTTTTGGTAATCTTCTACTGTGCCTAATTTATACATTAAACTTTATCATAGGTGTCTTAATCCGTTTTCTTTTCCTATAACATAATACTGTACCACAGACTGGGTAAATTATAAAAAGAGACTTAGTTTGCCTCATGGTTTGGCCCAAGGCCAAAGGGTCACATTCTGGTGATGACCTTCTTGCTGAGGGAGTATCATTAGGCTAGAGACAGAAAGAGCTTGTGTGTCCTGGTCTCTCTTTCTGTCCTTAGAAGACCTCCAGAATCACAGGGTCTCCACCCTGATGACCATACCTACTTCTAATCACCCCCAACTTCCTACCTCTAAACAGCATAGTTGGATTAAGTCACCACTATTTTTAATACTTCACTCTGAAGATTATATTTCAACATGAGTTTTCAGAGGGCACAGACTGTATTCAAACCATAGCAATGGGTACATAAGTATAGGGAAAAAAACATATATACAGGATTCTGTACCTGTGGTTTGGGGTACCTAAAACATCCCCCATGGATAAGGGGGATGGACTACTGTAATAGTCATAAAAGACTGTTCCCTAAAATGAAGTGTGTTTTTAGAACATTTTGATTTAAGTTACAAACATTTATTAAGTGGCTATAATGTCGAGGGTACAGTATTGCTGAGTGAATTAATCTTTGCCCTGAAGAATGTGATGGTGCAGGACCTTGTTTCTCAAAATTTATGTGGCTATCAAAACACCTGGAAGATTCATTAAAATTCAGTTTGCTAACCTCCATCTCCAGAATTTTTGGCTCAGGAAGTCTGGCTTGAGGGTCTCTAATTTGTATTTCTAACCTGTTCTGAGATGACCGATGCTGCCATTCCTGGACCATGCTTTAGGAACCGCTCATCCACTGGGAGATGGTCAGTTCTCACATCCAAGCCAGGGAGACTGAACAGCACAGAACCCTGAAACCAACCTCAGAAGACAGGGCCGTCTTACCCAAAGACTGTGAAGGCTATGATTCGCTTTTTGTGGAAACCACCAGCAGACTGTAGTTCAAAGCTTTTTAACATCCTTGGAAATATGTATATTAATATAAAAATATACACTATAGGGCAGTGGTGGCGAACCTAGGGCACACATGCCACAGTAGGCTGCTTGTTATCACTGAAAGTTCTAAAAGGTTTGCCATCATTGCTATAGGGAATAATCTGAGTAAGTATCATATCCAAAGGATATTTTCATGTTGTGTTAACCTTTGTGGCTTTGAGTAGGGATTTATGCAAACTGATGCTTACATTGTGCATAAACCTTTGTAGATAAGTCATCATTTAGTATTAGCACCTATTAAATGTAAACATGACTGGTCTTGAGATGTAGGAGATCTGGTCATTTGAAACAGTCTCAAGATTTTTAATCACTTGAAAATGCCTACACATTTCAGAGCAGATCAATTATGGATCAGAATCTCAGAAGGGAAAATAAATAGCAAGAACCTGAGCCTACCTGCGTTGTGTGGCTCTTCTCAACAATGTACTTTTGACCTTATTGCTTTAAGGCTTCATTCATTGGCTGAATTTAGACTGATTTCCCCACTTACATGGTATCTATCTGTTACATAAAGCACATGGCTCGGTTTTAGGCACACGTTTAATATCAAACATATGTTTTCTGCCTAAAAGGTTTGGGCTGAAAACTTAAGAGAAATCTTTCAGGTACACATGTTCATTCCAAGTTTCAGCAAAGACATTTATAGGATTTAAATATTTCTCTTTGTTTTTTATAAATTTCGGCTTTCAGATATATAACATCCCATTTTGCTTCTCCACATGAGGGCATGGAAGATTTTTGTCAGTCTTACAACAAATGTCTGATATTATTTTCTTTTGATAGTTTTTTCTCATCCTATCAAAGCTTTTGAATGTCTTGTATTAAAATAGATGTTTTATATTCCATGATTTAATTAAATTAATGAATACTTCCACTCACATCTTAGAATGGAATGGCATTAAACTTACCTTATACTAGTTTTGTGTTTCACTGTAGTTAGCACTTAAGAAAAAAATGCAAAGGATTTTTCTTTTGTAAAAATTTGGCTTTCCATCCTAAGTTGTTCTACTTTGAAAAATATATAAATTTTGACTTTTGCACTCTCCCTCATTGTTGGTTTTATTACTGCTGAGGAAACTTGAACTTTGGCAAGCAAAAACAGTAGCACCCAATCCATCAGTGAAAGATGTGCTTGGTGTGACACTTGAACACTGTTTCTAAAATATTTATATATGTGTATCGGAAGGCTCTGCTCTCTGACCTTTGTAGCACTGTTAGTGACTGATGAAACAAATCCCATGTCGCTGGTAAGTATTCTTCCTGAACATATACGGTCCTAAATGCGCTGTCGTAAGTGAAACACGGTATTACTTCATGTTAGTACATTTAAATTTCTTACACCTTTCACTCTCTTTCTCTGATATAGCATGGACAATAGTGCTCTCCCACAGCATAGCGTCAGTTATTTTCAGAACTCTGCTTTTATTGATACATGCCCTTTAAATTTACCATTATGCTGTTTGAGTTTGGGTGTTGATTTGGTAATAACCCAGTGATTAAACAAAGCCACCATAAAGATGACAAAGATAAGGAACGATTTTCACTAAATGGAAGTATTTTGTAATTATTTACTCTCTAAAGAGGATTGCAAACAATAGAAAAGGAAGAGGTACACCTATGAATTATAACATAAAGAGCTTCTAAATCAATGATTTGTATTGGTTGACATTTGTAAAGATAGATTCTTAAAAATTTTTGTGATAAATATTGGAAAAAACCCTATTCTTATTTTTGAAGTAATTTGTTCTCCTTGTAGACAGCGGCTACTGATTGTTTCTTTGCATGTCCATTCAGTTTGGAAAGTGATTTCACTTTGGCTTCAATTTTAGTTTTCTTTTAATAGCAGTTTTTTATTTCATTTAGACACATTAAAAAGTGTGTGTCAGCTTATGAAATATTTTATCATTTAATGTCATTTTCTTGCTTTGATTTTTTAAAAAAATAAAGCCATCTGTTTAGTAAACATAGAAAATTGATTGATATGAAACCTAAAAAGTTCATAATGACAACTAAATAACAGATGACAGATTAGATAAGAACAAGTCATTAAGTTGGCCTCTAAAGGAGAGCCATCTGCACCACTAAGACAGTCTTCCTACTGATGACAGTAATAATTTTCAGAGTTCATGACAGCAAAGAATTTATAGAACAAAATGAAATGCTTGTAAATTGTGAAGTGGAACTTGATTTGGGGTAATTAGTGTAACCATTTGTCCCAGTGGTGCATGACAAGTGAATGGAGATTATAACAAAATCCTTTGAGAACAAATAACAAAATCCTGTGAGAACAAATAACCATTTCTTCTGTGTACATGTGTTTCACCTGACACACAAAATGAGTAATTTACCATTATTTTGTTTGGCCGAATTATTAATAAATGCAGCAACAAGTCTTTGTGGGTTAAAAAAAATTCCACTTTAAGGTTCTTATAAATCCTAAACTATAGATAACTGATTTGTAATTGGAGAATACATTTAGTGGAGATGTTTAAGGAAGAACAATCCTTGACCTCCACAGGACTGAAAAGAACTCTAGGGTCACCTACACCTCCCTTGCCAGTGCTGTCATCAATGTTCAATCCAATTTTGTGCTCACTAAACAAAATGCCAAAGAATAAAGTGTCTCATTGATTGTCTTAAGACAAGGAGATATGTTTAGTAGAGTTCAACAGATTTTAGGCATCAGGTATAAACAGCTAGATCTGGTTAACCTAGAGAATCCATATCTGCTGACATTCACAAAACAGAGTGAATTAGCTTTAAGATAGTTTTGCATATTCTCTGCCAAGGTTGATACTCTCAGAAACACTGAATTACTTGAACCTTTGCTTTCTAACATGGATCTTTTATTAGAATTAAATTTCCTAAAAGTGACTTACCTAGTATTGGATTCTTATTCTGGTTTCTGGTAACTATTCTTTCTTTCTTTCTCTCTTTTACTCTCTCTTTTTTTTTTTTTTTTTTTTTTTGATGGTTCAGTACTAGGGATTGGACCTAGGTCTTTTGTACTGAGTTATATCCCCAGCCCTTTAATGTATTTAATTATTTATTTATTTATTTATTTATTTTGAGATAGGACGTCACTAGGTTTCTCTGGCTGGCCTAGAACTCACAATTCTCCTGCCTCAGCTTCACTACTAGCTGGAATTATATGCATGCACCATTACATCTGATTTATTTGTTTCTTTACATCCTATGTGGTAACATGCTAATTGATGCTTGTAGAATGAAAGGCTTTTGCGATTTGATTGGCGTGGGGCTTTATGGAGGATCATTGTAGATCATAACACAAGGAGATATTATCTACACTTAGGAAGGTATAGAAAATTCCTGCCTTCAAATCCTGTGCCTTAGATTTTTATCATTTTATTAGATTGGTTAGGCCACACTTATATGGATGGGGAGATTTTAGAGTAAGAATATAAAGAAGAAAATAAATAGGTCACTGATACATCTACCTCACATAGATAATGAGTGATACCATTTTAATGTGGCTAGTTTTTTGCTGTGTTTATGGTCATTTTAAAAATAAAATGGCAATTGTGTTTTAAGTAAGTTAGATGCCTGTTTCTTTTCTACAGAATATGTTGTGAACATGTCATATGTCATTTTTAAATTATTATTCATGACATAGTAGTTCACACAGTATAGTATGCCCTTTTTGATATTACCAATTCTTTCTCATGGGATATTTAGATTCTCTAGTCCACTATCATAATACAAAAATCTTAGTACCTAAATCTTTGGCTATCTATGATTGTTTCTATATAGTTCCAATAAATAGAAGAGCTAGAATAAATGTATGAAATTCATAAAAGGTTTGCTGCATACCTTCAGTTTTTCTCCAGAAAACATATCAGCCTAACATTCCTGTACCAATGTCCATTCTTTGCATGCTTCTTAATATATTTCTTAACATGTTGTAATTCTAATAGAGAATATTATATCTCATTTTAATTTGATTTTTTTATTTACTGAGATCAGTCTTTTGTTCATTTATTTTTAGTAACTTGAATTCATTTTTCTTCTGTGAATTGCTTATTTGTTTCCTTGGCTCATTTCATTTCTAAAGAGTCTATTATGATTATATTATTATTGTGACTTCTTTTTTACATTAATGTTCTTATGTTTTTACAGTGTCACATGTTTACAAAACAAAAAGCTTATTTCAATTTTGTTTTATTTTAACTATCATGACAAGCAATATTCATGCTTAATTCATTTTCTAAATTGACTAAATAAAGGGTAATCTGACTTATACTCACCAACAGGAGGAGTTCTAAGAAACATATGCACTGATGTTCAGGCTGTGCTCTGGGGAAAGGTGAAATAATTCACTTTGGCAGTTTTCAGTCATAAGTCTTTTCAGTGGACTCTTTACTCTCTCAAGCACTTAGTTCTTAGTATACTTTGGACTGTTCATAATAATCATCCAATCAGTTAAGCTGTTTAAGAGGCCTGGGCATCTAAAAAAGTAAAAGTAAAAGGAAAGACGAGCCTCCTGATTTATTTAATGTTAGGAGCTGAGTGAGGTGATAGGTAGAGAAAGGCAATTGGATTCTGAATTCTCATCGTTTTTTCAGAAGGAATAGGTAAAGTCTCTGAAGAAAGAGTCAGTCATAATGGAGGACTGAGAATAATATTAAGGTTACCTTGAAATTTCTTTAGGAAGAATGATTTCCAGTTTACCTTACAAAACTACTGAAACCTTAAGAACTAGCCTCTGTACAAATGAAAGTGGTCCCACTGAAAATTAAGGATGCCCGGTGAACCCCCTGCTGTGTTCTAAGGAATTGATCTTAAGATGCAATATCTTAATATAATACATGTACCAATTCAGCATTGTGAATATATTCATTATGCATTGCAAACATATGCTAATTAAAAAAATGTAAAAGGGCAGGTGTGATACAGCATTTTATGTCCCTCAGTAAGTCACAGGGCTGTCCTGACCAGAGAGCTGATAGTGTAAGAGTTCCCTTATTTCCTAGCATCTAAAGAAACTATATGAGTAAGCAATCTGAGAAAAAAATGCTTTCAGCAAAGCATAGCTTGTTATGTTAAAGATGAGTTAACAGTATGCATACACTGCTTGAAGCAAGACATACAAAAAAATAACATCTGCAAATATTGGGTATCTGTGATATTTCTTCCAGTTTTAGCATGTACTTGGTTGTAAATTTTTCAGCTTTCTATTGTTCTCTGTTAATATTTTACCTTTAAAGACCACCACCTCTGGCTTCAGTATTTTAAAATTCTTGTGTATTTTTGCCTCCATTCCCCAAATTTATTGTTGCTTAATAGTTAAAGTGCTTTTTGTAGCTTTTATACAGCTTCAGGTAACAGAATTCATTTTTTGTTTGTTTTTTTAGCATTTATTAAGCATCTTCTATCAACAAAGTACTCTTCCAAGTGCTGAGCATATAAAGATGAGAGCCATGATCCCTGATCTTGAATAAAAGTTACACTACTGGATAAAATAATCTCCAGAAGAGGTGATTACAGTACAAGGCAGGAAGTGAAATGTTAATTGTTACACTGGTTCTTACTGAAGCAATGAAAAGCAACAAACTTATCAACCAAATCTTTTCAGAGTAAAATTTTTACAGAGGATGTGGGTGAGATCTAGGACTATGGAAAAAAGAACATGCATGTTTATGTGGAGGTCTATAAGTGATTTTTATTGTTCTAGTAAGTAAGCTATGAGTCCAGAATGACAAATTGCCAACTGTGGCTACTAGACTGGATTGTCTAGATTTTCAAATGCCCTCAGGAGAATAGCATTATGTGGATTCCACATCAGTTAGCTCATCCATTGTTTTATTTATGGTAATATCACATTTTTATGATACCGACTTTAAAAGATGATGGATAATAAACCTCCTTCTCCATAGTCCCAATTTCTTTTACCTTTCATGTCTACATTCCTAGTACATATATAATTTGACAAAATTCTAAGACACATCAAGAAAATGTACCTTTCTTCTTTTCTGTATGTATACTTAGACCAGACCTCTCTTCCTACCTTGCCCAGCAACTGTAGAACTCAAATATTGGTCTTTTGTAAGATAAGGAGCTTGCATCAGCATGTAATTCAATGCATTGCTTTTTTCATTAATGCCTTGTTATGGCAAGTAAATGTCAGCTGAACTAAACAATATGCCTAGTGATATAGTTGGTTTACATTCTAGGACAGGCTCCTTGTATCAGTTTCCTGTTGCTGCGTAACAAATTACCCCAAATTTGGTGGTGTAAATAAGGCACATTTATCCTCACAGTTGACATGTAGATGGGTTTTCTGCTTCTGAATCTTACCAACCTGCAATTTAGGTTTCAACTGGGGCTGTATTCACATCAGCAGTTTGACTGAGAAAAGACCTATTTCCAAGCTCCCACAGGCTGTTGACAGAATTCATTTTCTTGAAGCTGTGGTAGTCACATCCCCTAGAGTCTGCAAAGCCAAGGGAGAGAGAGAGACAGAGAGAGAGAGACACTAGAGAGTTTGATACCACGATGCAGTTTCACATGCCATAAATCTATTGTGGAAGTAACCTTCTGTCATCTTTCATGTCCTATTGCTTAGGAGCAAGTCCAAGGTCCTGTACCTACTCAAGAGGAGGGGTCATTTGTAAGTACAAGGGCATGAATACCAAGAGGCAGGATCGTAGAAGTTACCTGTCCGTCATAATTCTTATCTTCTCTCAGGCCAAGAAGAAAAAAAGGCGGCGAAGTGGCAATATTCCCTAGCCATATTTTAAGTATCTCTGTTGGGGGAATACAGAGACAAAGGAAGAAGAAAGAGAAGCCTCCTCTTATTTCCTGTTAGTTTCCTTGGCTAGGAACAAGCCAACAACATATTTTAGAGAACACGGAAGCTTAAACATGTATAGTGGTACCTTGGTTCACAAACAATTTGTTCTACGATTTTGGAAGAGATGGCCACATTTGTGTTTGTGTGGGAAGGATGGCCATGATTGTGTTTGTTGTCCAATGCAGAGTTTGCAACCAACCAAACAAACACAATTTTGCCAAATGCTTCTATTTGCAAACCAAATGGTTTGTAAACAAAAATGTTTGTGAACCGAGTCACCACTGTGTTTTATTTATTCAATATGGTGGTTAAAATTATAACATTATCTAAAACTGAAGGATGAAATATAAATTTTTCTATGTTTTTATTTGAAATAAATATCAAATTCCAGTCTCTTGGGCTCTACCTTCCTACATGGCAAAAATTGCCTAGGGCTTAATGGCTGAAACTCATTTTTGTAGTTGGACACATACTTTTCAGTTCACTGCCTTCTCCACTACTTAGGAATCAAGTTCATAATACACTGAATCAGGCCTACTTTGCTTTCTTATTAAGACTGCTCTTATTTCTTCAGCATATCAATAAGGCTTAACTAGAGAACAGAATATATATATATATATATATATATATATATATATATATATATATATATGTAAGGATTTACAAGGTAGGCTTACAATGCCTGCCTGCACAGTCAGGTGTGGATGAATGCAAAAGGGTCATAAGTAAGCTGGAGATCAGGATTCAGTCCTAAGTCAAATGCCTGGAGCTCACTACAGAGTTCCCTGTAAGTCTGTATCAAGAAACTGAAGGGTCCATGCTGGAAGCCTGGAGATGGACATCTAAAGCAATAGTGAAGACTGGAACTCTAAAGAAGCAGAAATGAGACTTCCTTCTTCTTACCTATTTTATTCCATCCAGGCTACAAGCCTATTGGTTGGTGCCACTCACAAGCAGGACAGGTCTTCCCTGTTCAGTAAGTCAGTCATCCAGACACACCCACTGTGGAAACCAATCTAGGCGTTTCTTATTCAAGTTGACACCCCAATTAACTATCACATTCGGGGATTGGAGTTGAGCATCCCTAGGACCTTCATTTACTAAGCTCGACTGGCATTGTTATTTTGAATACAGTTTTAGATGCTTCCACTTCTGATGGAGGCAGAGTTGTACGTAGTGTAATAAGCTATAATTTTTATCTTTACAGAATATAGTCGTTACTTAGAGCATTTTTGGTCAATGGCTCCCACACCAATTAGTGTTCACCACTGTCACTTTATCAGAAAGATGGTTTCCATTGCCTTGGTTGTATCTCTTCCAGTCAAATAGATAAGAGAATCAATTGAAAGAATTGTATTTGAGAAAACAGACATCAACATAACCAGAGTCTTACCCTTAGGGAGCTAATAGTCTATTAAGGAATAAGTGACAACAGATATGAATATGGCAGTAATATGTAGTTAGCAATATGTTACCTTATGTATTCAGTAAGTTGATTGGACTTTCAACATAAATTTACTACCATTCCTTTGGAAGACAGACACTTTCCAAGTTGTGATAAAATTTGAAAAAGAAATACTAATCTTTGAATTGTGTTTTGCTTTTACACAAGCAATTGTGTTTGCTGAAGCCTTTAGCTTATGAACCAACAGTTTATCATGGGAGGTATTTATATTTTCAGGTTCCTAGTACTCAGAAGTTAAGATTTTTCATGAGTTCTTGGATCATCATTATTTATCATTCATGTATTTTAAAAATAGATATTGAATACTTTTTTTATAAGGATTGGTCAGCTTTTTATTATTGGGGCGATATAATGGCAAGCATTCTGGAACTCATTTGGAAACCCGAATTTGTTATTTTGAACACATGGTAAACATTAAGATGTGACAGTTTAATTTCTTTTATGCAATACAGTATTTATTTATCTGTCCATCCTACAAAATCTGTAAACAACTTGAGTTCATGCAGCCTTCTCAATTCCTAGAACAGAGGTTGACAATTGGCGACTTGTGGGCAGAATTCAGCAGTTCAGGATATTTTATTAAATTAACTTCAAACTTTTAAAATTGTGACTCTATAGATGGGACTTGATTTACCTTTTCAATTTAAGGAAATAAGAAACACATAATCTATTTTAAATTATTTTAATATAAATACGACTAATGTGACTTTATGCAATCTACTCCGTTATTTGGAGAATAAATCTTAATATAGAATGTGAAGGTTATATGTGAATATGTTGGATGTCAAGTAGTGCCATACTACAATAAATGTTTATTCCTCATACTTCTGGAGTTAGCTGGGGTCACCTCTGCTGAATTTAGCTAAGTTCACTCACATGTCTAATGCTGTTTGATCTAGCCTGTTGTCCTTGGCAAAAATTATTTAACTGGTCTAGGTGTTTCTAGTTTTCCAGCACACTGGCCCAAGCATGTTTTTATGATGATGGCAGAGAAGGAAAGCACAAACAGAAATACTCAGAGCTTTCCAATTCTCTTCCTGAGTCCATTTGCTAGTGTCCATTGCCCAATCAAGTGGCTGCTGAGTCAAACATCTGAGGAGGGGTACATAGTAGGAGGATACTGCAGAAATATCTGGGATCACTTTTGCAATCTTCCACAGATGCTGCATAACTCTAGGTGCCCATGATTTATTTCCAAGTCCCAAGTGTGCACTCACATATGTGTGCACAAAATGTATATGACTTTGTAGTTTTAGAATTATAAAACTAAGCCCCTTTAAAGAATGAAAGTCGGGCCGGTGAGATGGCTCAGCGGCGTAAGCGCCTGCCTTGCAAGCGCGAAGGCCTGAGTTCGACTCCCGGAACCCACATACGAAAAAGGGGCCGGTGATATCGCTCAGCGGCACGGGTGCCTGTTGGCGCGCAAGGTCCTGAGGTCGTCCCCCCGGTACCCAAAAAAGAAAAAAAAAAAAAAAAAAAAAAATAAAGAATGAAAGTCGAGGGGCCAGTGAGATAGCTCAGCGGCATAAGCACCTTCCTGGCAAGCGTGAGGTCCTGAGTTTGACTCCCAAAACCCACATATGAAAAATGG
Source organism: Erethizon dorsatum (assembly GCA_028451465.1). Taxonomy (NCBI): domain Eukaryota; kingdom Metazoa; phylum Chordata; class Mammalia; order Rodentia; family Erethizontidae; genus Erethizon; species Erethizon dorsatum. The sequence goes on along the minus strand of CM051825.1, from coordinate 91,217,870 downwards.
GCCTGTGATATCGCTCAGCGGCACGGGCGCCTGCTGGCACACGAGGTCCTGAGGTCAACCCCCGGTACCCACACACACACAAAAAAAGAATGAAAGTCGATAAATAACTGGCATTCCCTTTTTCTTCAGTGGTTTTTATGTTGTTAATCTGCTTGTTAATTTCCTTTGTGGAGGAAAAAACAAATCCATAAGTCCCTATGAAACTCTTGGTTTTAACGTACCTTGATGACCTTGGTAAAAAATCGACACTATTATATGTGAAAAGCTATCAACATTATTGGAAAAATGCTGTATAATATCATGTATTATTTTGCTTAAATGTGGTAATAGTGGGTCAGAAAATGATCAAGCAATAGTAATTAACATTTATCCTAACAACACTTCTTGGTTAAGCAATTGCTTTATTCTTCATCATTCACTTGTTGAATGAAGTTTGTCAGCATTTAAGTGTAGTTAAAGAATAAGGGTTTGCAGAACTTTATATTTTGAATATAATTATGTATATAGGCTCATTTTTTTCTTTGTTGATGTATATTCTGACTTTGCAGGATTATTCATTTTGCTAATTCACTGTCACATTATCAGAATGTAGTGATTTTTTTAATTGAAAAAGTGGCAGGTATGGGTTAAACAGCACAAAGTTATATAGAAAAAACCGTGCTGATCTGAAAATAAGATTGAATGTTTTAAATTTTCTTTCAAACAGAAGTATCATCTCTGGGCTATAGAATGAATTTTACTTCTTAAGATCCATTTTCCTATACCTACAGCCATTTGCATCTACAATATGAGAGTGTTACAGTTTTGTTTTGGTAAAGTGTATGAGTAATCCTCCCCCTAGCACTTGCTAAGTTGATGCTTCCTTTTTTAATAGCTGTAATGTATTTGTAAACATGTTTCTTAACTTACTAGAAAACATGTTGGTTCCATCTAATTTATTTGAAGATAACTTACTGCCTGTTGAACCTTCAGTTTCCTTTCTTCCTAATGACTCTTTTGAAATATTATTTTAATGAACCCACGAAACACATCATTGTATTCTTTATATTGTGGTTGGACTGCTAATGAGACTCATCCATTAAGTAAATGACTTTATAGGCGATGCAAATGTAATAAATAAAGTTAGTCTGTTCTTCTTTGCTACTTTCCTGCTGATGGGCATAGCACATGCTGAGAAGGTAATGTTTCATGACCAAAACAGTTCAATTTGTAAGCAGATTGGAAATCTTTGCATTTAAAAAAAATTGAAGAATATCATAAGACATATTTGCTACTCCATCTATTTTATTTATCAAATAATAAGATAATGTATTTCCAGTGCAAGCATTATATTTCAACATGGTATGCCCTATAGAAGAAAGTAATATCCACAGATCCACAAGAAAAAATGATGTTCTGTAAATATGAGGTGGGGGAACCCTATTTAAAAAATAGAACTTTTAGGAAAGCAACATCTGTAAAATGAGTGTATCAAAAACTAAATTCAGATTTTTTTTTATTGACCTGATTTGAGCTTTGGTTTTCTGCCTTACTATAAGGAAATATAAATGTCAACAATGATATTGCACATCCTATTTCCATGGAATTTAATTGCAACTACCAATCCCACCTTGTGATCCCAGGTTTCCTGATTTTTTGCAGCAAAATGTTTCAGGCATTTGCCTTCAATATCAGTTGGCAAGAACTATTATGATTACTATCATTATTATTATATTCACATTTACAATTGAGTGGTGGTATTGGCTTTAGGTCAGTGAAAACAAACTATCCTTACCATATGGCTATGGTCAGCATAGCCTGGCTGAAGCAGTAGAATTTCTCCACAGCAATAAAGGCACCAGCTTCTAAGAATAAAAATATTAACCGATGGACTTTTCAGAGGCCCTCTCTAAGGAGTTACTATGGATTTGGGCATGAAGATAAACTGGCGGGAAATGGGCAATTTTCCTAGCCAGAACTTTCTCTATTGCATTGCTCTTGGGATTGATATGGTGAAAACGAAATATAAAAGGAAGAGGAAATAAGGTTAAGCTTTGCACAGAAACACAATTTAAAGACTTTTCAGCTGTGGAAGTAATTTTCCTATCAAGAAATTTCCAGTGTATCTTCAAGTAAGAAATATTACAATTGTAATAAAATTTATTAGAATGTCTTGATGCATGTGTATTTTTATATCTGTGAAAGTACATACTTATAGTTGATATCTTATTTTTAAATAGCTATATTTTCAAGTATATAAAATAATATTAGTTGTATTATCAATGTCATGTAAGATTCCATAAGCAAACATAGTCCAGAATTTGAACACTTTGTTCCCAGTAATGGTCTGTAATGGAGAGTAAAGCAGGTGTTTTACCTTGTAACAATGGTCTGCTTTCATGAACTTGACAAAAGGAATGATGACCTCTGCTAGTCTCCAGCTTCATTTGGTGGGTCATTGTAGGCACCTGTTCTGCTGTAAAATCAGTTTTCCACCTTGCTTGCATCGCTGAAATCTTATGATTTCTCTCTTTGTAAGCTTGAGATGAGATTGTCCACACAGGCCCATGCCACCATGGATACTCAGTCTTCTTTTAGATGAGGAACACAGTCATCATAGTTGTTTAACAAAAGCTGGAATTGTTAAAAAAAAAAGTATGCTATTGGCCATGAGACTCTTTGTCCATAAGCTGTGGAGCAGGAAGGGTCATTAGTTCTCATACCGTCTCTAGTCGCTTGGTTAGGACTGAGTGGTGTGCTGTATTGGAATTCACTGTGAGGCCATGCCCAGCGTTAGCAGGGATGAGTACCCTGATCCAGAAAGATGCTTGTCATGGACATAGATTTTATCTGATAGCAACACACACACACATACACACTCACACACACACAGAGGAGATGGATAGAAAATAGCACATGGCTTGATTTTAGAGATGTCTTCAAACTTGTTATCTGTTTATATCATTATATACACACAGTAGTTTTGATCATCTATCTAAGCCAAATGATTTAAAATTTGTGAAGTATGGGGTAAAGGGTTAGGATATTCTTTTTTTTTTTTTTTTTGTGGGTACTGGGGGTCGACCTCAGGACCTCACGCTCCAGCAGGCAACCGCACAGCTGAGCGATATCACCAGTCCTTTTTTTGCATGTGGGTACTGGGAGTCAAACTCAGGACCTCGTGCTTGCCAGGCAGGCGCTTATGCCGCTGAGCTATCTCACCAGCCCCATGGATGTTCTTGAATTTAAATAAAGCATAGTATTTTGGTAAAATTCACCCTAGAGCAATTTATGTCATTCATATAAAGGAAATTTTTTAATTATATTGTCTTTAATAATATCTAGAATTAGCTTTGAAATAATTTTATAGGTGCTGGTGAAAGTTTAAATGATTCATTATACCATTCTCTGTATATTTCAAATTTCTATGATTAAAACAAAAAAATTATATGGACACTTCCAGTATTTCTGTTAATAAATCCTTTGAAGTGAGTAATGTACCAATTTGATCCTTACCAGTATTTCCAAAGTGGGATAGAATGAAGGTTTAATGTAGCTTATATTTTAATTATAAAAAATCTGAAAGATAGTTATGAATCTAGCCTGATTTTTATTAACTTCTTGACAAACTACAAAAGTCAAGTTAACATGTTGTTGTCTACTTTGTTTGATGAAATCTCTAAAATCAAGCCATGTGCTATTTTCATAGTTTCTTCTCACTTTTGCTCCTCCAGTGTTTGCCTTTTGTGCCCTCAAGAAATAGCATAACTTGAAATAATTTTTTAGGATGCCGACACATTGCCAAAGATAGAGCCTTGTAGAATTTATTCTTATGGGTGGCTTCTCTCAATCTGTTTCTGACATGAGGCAAGAATTTTCAGTTGAAATGGGGAGAAAATACCTGCAAAATACAAATATTTCTATGCATTAGCTGCTTACTGTTCACTCTCCTGAACTGCTGTTCATATTATCTTTGCTGAACACATCTCAGTCTGCTCCTAAGCTTTCGCTTGTTGCCACACACACGCGTGCACACACATATGTTGAAAAGAGTAAAAATGTAAATGTAGGTTAGGGAACGGAGAAATGTTAGCAGTTTACAATAAAATGCCTCCCATAAGTAAAGATAGGAAATGCACTTCACCAAGGATCTTTTCAAAATGATGATTAATTACTTTTTAAAGAAATTATTCTAGAGATATGCTATGCTACTCAGCAGTAATTTAAAGTTGGCAACCTGTTAACAGTTGCTCGTCTGCTTCATTGAGGCTGGCCAGCTTCTGTTGGATAACTACACTCATAGAGTTTGAAAGCAAAGTACAAATGCTGTCCTCAAAATTGGAGTTGTCACATTAAATTATGTCATGTTTGATGGCGGGTCACAAGAGAAAGTGATACATGATTTCATAAGCATTAGCCTCCAAAAGTATTCTCAATGGAATTCTAGTTGTCCACCATTGTTAGAATAAAAGTTATTTTCTGTCAAAAGTTAACAAAGTTCAGGGCTTTTAAAAGGGAAGTTGAAACAAAAAGAAAATTTATTGTTGTGGACTGTTCTATCCACAGTGAGTTAGAACGTAGGAGGGTAGGTGAGGGAAAGAGAAATATTTTACTATGGGTAGTGATAGTAGTCTAATTTTAAATTGAAGCTCATGCTAGCATAAAAAAAGAAATAACTTTTAATAAAGCTACAGAAGGTATTATGACAAGAGTTAGTGAGAAATTTAGAGTGGTATCAGAAACATATGTGGAAGAGCATGTTAATATCCTTTGTTTCTTCAGCATAGCCACATACATTTGTTACTGTGAAATCTAACCAGATAATAGAATAGGGAAGTATGAGCTACAGGTATGTAGCTATACCTCTTGTTATTACTTGCTGCCTCCCTTTAGTTCTACTTTACAGGTTGCTAGAGTGCATATCCATTTTAAAAGGTGTTAGGATTTGATGAATTCATTGCCTTATCCCTCTTCTCACCCCCCTCCCTGTGTCCCATACTTACAGACTTTCGGACAGCTTCTAGGAATTTGGTAGACTCCCCAAAGTAAAAACCCCCTCTGAAACGTTAGTATTCACTGGGCAATGGGCACCCTTGCACATAAAAGCTTACACTGTTACTCTGTATTTTTCCAGTATACTGAGTTACATTTTGAAACATTATATAGAAAATATAATTCATTACGTAAACTAGAATGTGCAAAAATATATAAAATATATAACTAAGTGCTGGAACTTAATTTCTTGCTTCAAATACCCATTCTGTCAGGTTGGGGGAAGGAACTATGAGTTATTTTTGGAATTTCACTTCTCTTTTTCACCCATGTTCTGGGTGTGGGATAGCAGCCCTTCTGGTCCCCAATGTCATCTGACCATTCTGGCATCCCAGGAGCCTTCTATTGTCTTTTGTGGTCCTCCCTTTGCACTTAGCATTAGTTGTTGTGGATCCGCACACTGTTACTGTCTGCAGAGCATCTGGGTCAGGGTTTTTGCTCTGTCCATGCCACTCCTGCTCTGGCTTTCATACCATGCTGTGACCTGAGAATTTAGGGAGAGAATGTGCCTTGCATATACTCCTGAAAGGGAAAGGTCCAAAGCAGCCTTGTCTTTCTCCTAGCATTTTCTCTGGTGGAAAGAAGGAAAAGGTCTTTTGGCAACTCTTACATCCCTCAAAGCAAGCTGAGATTTTAGCTTTTTTTTTTTTTTTTTTTTGAGGGTCTCCCTGTGTAGTTCAGACTGGCCTTGAACTCACTATGGAGCCCAGGCTGGCCTCAAACTTGCAGTAATCTTCCTGCCCCAGCCTCCCCAGTGCTGGGATTACAGGCATGTGACACCACACCCGGCTGGATTTTAGCCATTTTCCAGGCTTGGTCAGAGCATCATCTTCAATGCTGTGATTTCCCCTTCTTGCTTTTAACTAGAGAGGATTGTTGGAATGAGGAGAAAGCAAGTTCTTAATCACAAGGTTTTCTTGTATTTTGTTTTTGGGAGCTAGGTAATTCAATTTCTTTCCTGAAACCTGAGGTATTGAGACACAAAAGCAGTGCAGCCCTCTATTTGTACTTGACTTTCTTTCTTTTCTTTCTTTCTTTCTTTCTTTCTTTCTTTCTTTCTTTCTTTCTTTCTTTTTTTTTTTTTTAATCTTTTTGAGACAGGGTCTCACTATGTAGTTCAGGCTGGCCTTGAACTCACTATGTAGCCCAGGCTGGCCTCGAACTCATGGCGATCCTCCTGCCTCAGCCTCCCGAGTGCTGGGAGTACTTGACTTTCTGTTTTCTCACATTCTTCCCCAGAGGCAAAGAGCATAGAGTGGTACAGGTACATGAATGTGGAGTAAGACAGAATTGGAGAGATCCATGGTGGAAACTGCCTGTTGTTAATGTAAAAACACCTTTACTGACACTCATTTTTAACTTAGTGGTATCAGTCTTGCCTTCATATGCAAAGACAGTCTAGCAAATTTCAACATGTGTAAAAGATTCAATCTATCAAAATGGCCTTGAATTTAGGCTCCACTACTTGTTAGCTGTGGGAAAGTCATATAACTCTTCCATTTCAAAATTAGCTGTATAAAAGGGTTGCCACAGATTCCTTAGGTTGAATAAGGGACTTTGCTTACAAAACTAACAAATGTGACCATATGTCCAGTTTTCTCTTTTCTCAGATATAAATGCAGAGCATTTTCTATCTTCAATCTATAGAAAAACCTATCCAGGGAGAAAATGGGAAAATGCAATAAATGGCGTGGATCCTAACACAGACAGTGGAACTTAGAGTACAGTAAAGGAGATTTATATAAATTACTTTGTGGTGTGATAGAAGGTGATTTTCCCATTCTGTGTTGCACTCGGTCTACTTGGACACAGTTCTTCTGGCTTCTGCAGAGTTCATAAATTTATGGGCTTAAAATATAGTGCTGTTTGGAGGACCTCAAGATGGCGGATGAGTAAGAAGCAGGCAGCGAAACTCTCTCTAAAAGTTACCATTGGAACACGGTAATATAGCGACCCGGAAAGCGCAGGAGGGGGGGAGATGCCTCCCCGAAACCCAGAAAAGTTCTGAAGCGCAATCTGGGACCCCCGGCACCAGTGACGGGTGATTTCCAACAAAGAAGAAGGAAAGAAGGAGCAGACCGCACGCGCGCACCTTCTACTATCCCGGGAGTTGCAGCGCCGCGGAGGCTCAATTCTACGGACACACGGTGGCAGCTGGCGCCCAGGGAGCCCCCACGGAGGATCCTGAGACAGCGGCGGGGCAGGGGAGCGGCGGAGAACGGCGCTGACCGGCGGTGAGTGTCTCTCAGCCACAGCTGCCCCGCGCCAGAGAGCGACCGGCCGGGCGCCATTGTGGGGGGCGTGGCGAAACTCAGAGCAGCTCGAAAACTGCTCTGGAACTTGTGCTCCGGACAGGGCAGCACGGGGCCTCTCAGGCCCACGAAAGTGTGCTGAGGTCAGCAGGCCAACGAGACTGGACTCTCAGCCACACCTGTCCCGCGCCAGAGAGCGACTGGCCCGGCGCCATTGTGGGGGGCGTGGCGAAAAACCAGAGCGGCGGGAACCAGTGCAGGGAACCCGCGCTCCGGACAGCGCGCTGAGCCTCTCAGGCCCAGGGATCGTGAAAGGGCGCTGAGAGCGGAGGCGAGCTAGACTGGTCTCTGCCTGAAAGTACGCGCCTCTGCTCACCGCCCGCCAGAGGGCGCTCCGGGCTTACTGGGACGGACCTGCACAGAACAGGACTCTGTCACCACAAGGTACCTGCCTACAACAGAGTCAACACCTGGAACTGATTATTTTTATTTTTTTTATTTTTATTTTTATTTTTATTTTTATTTTTTTTTCTCACTGATTTGTTTTTTGTTCTGGCGAAGGGTTTTTTTTTGTTTTTGTTTTGTTTTGTTTTGTTTTTTGGTGGGGTTTTATTTTTGATCTGTCTGTTTTATTGTTTTTATCTTCGTTTTTGTTTCTGTATGTGTATTTGCTCTTTCCTTCATTATTCTCTCTGGTTTTTTATACGAGTGTAAACAGCGCCTCTAACTTCTTTGTGATTGTGGTTGTGATCTGTTCTTCCTTTTATCCCTTCCTTCTCTTTTTACCACCTGTCCTCTGCACTAGTGTCCCAATTTTAGTGGGATCCCTCTTGGTCCTCTAACCTTACATCTAATTCCTTCCTCTTCTCCCAATACTCTATTTCCTCCTTAACTCATTTTAAATTTAAACTCCTCAGGGAAAAATTGACATACATAGGACTTGTATACTGCATATAATTTTTCTGGTGTGTTTTAGATTTTGTTATATAACCGCAACTCTATACAGCTAAAAGTGGTAAATAACTGGTTAGCTCAGTCTGTCATTTTCTAGGCTGTGTTTGATGCTTTAGTTAACATTATAGCCAAATGTGAAATAATTGTTCCAAACATCTTTCCTTCCTGATATTTCGTGATTGAGATTGACTAAGGGACACAGAAAATACAGTGGCACAGTACCAAAGAATCAAGGACTGGGCCAAACAGGTAGCAACTTCGCATACCCAACGAATTGAAGAGGTAGGATCTGGCAGAAAGCTCAAAACCTAAAAGCAAGCTCCACTTGGAAGATACTGCAGAGAAGTAGTCATCTTCTAAAGATCTTAAACACTAGCAATAAAGTAACCTACTATAGGTAATTTGCAAACATCACCCCAGGAATTAAAGAAAGAAAAAATGAGACGACACTTAAACAAGATGCAACCACACACATCCAATTCACCAAAGGCAAACCTAGGGAGCAACGAGGTGGGACAATCCGAAAGCCACCCACCTGGCCTATCTGAAGTGGTAACAACAAAGCAACTGAATGAGGTTCTGGAAAAAATTAAAACAGAAATAATCTCACAGATAACTGCAGAGATAATGTCTACAATGAAGACCATGCTTAAGGACACTATAGCTGATACAGACAAAAAAATAGATGAACTTAAGAAAACTATAGAAACCATGAATGCTCAGCATAGGAAAGAAATGGAATCCATAAGGCAGATTCAAGCAGATATCCAAGAGATAAAAAATTCCATTGAAAGTATTTGTAGCAGAATAAGCCAATGCGAGGACAGGATCTCAGATATAGAAGACAGGCTTGCAATTAGTGATCATGAAATGGAAAAATTCTTAAAAATAGCAAGGGACCATGAAAAATCAATTCAGCAGCTGCTAGATGACTCAAAGATAAACAACTTAAGAATAATTGGAATAAATGAAAAAGCAGGAGATAGCATCAACGACATTAAAACCTTGTTCAAAGACATAATCAGGGAGAACTTTCCTGGAAGAGAAAAGGAATTTGACACCCCTATAAGTGAAGCTTTTAGAACACCAACTAGACATGATCAAAAAAAAACTTCAGCCAGACATATTATAGTCAAGATCCCAGAAATTCAACAGAAGGGCAGAATCTTAAAAGCTGTTAGGGAGAAGAGACAAATCACCTATGAAGGAAAACCCATCAGAATCACAGCTGACTTTTCAGCATGAACCCTCAATTCAAGAAGAGCTTGGAATGATGTATTGCAAGCTCTAAAGGAACATAATTTTCAGCCCAGATTGATGTACCCTGCAAAACTATCTTTCAAAATTGATGGAGAAATAAAATACTTTCATGACAAAGAACATCTGAGAAAATTTATGACCACCAAACCAGCACTCCAAAACGTTCTGAAGGACATTCTAGAAAGAGATAGGAACCCCAACAGAAGGAATCTACCAGGCAGGGCAAATAATTAAATAGCCGGAAAGCGGAAAAACAAAGAGTGGGAACCAACAACAGGAAAATATCATGACAAGTCAATACATATCAGTTTTAACCATCAATGTTAACGGTCTCAATTCACCAATCAAAAGGCACAGACTGGCGAAATGGATCAAGAAGCAAGATCCAACAATATGCTGTGTACAAGAAACACATTTAATTCAGAAAGAAATTCATAGACTGAAAGTCAAAGGATGGAAAACAATACTCCATGCCACAGGAACCCAGAAAAAAGCAGGGGTAGCTATTCTTTTTGCAGACAAAGTGAACTTCAAGCCAAGAAGGATTCAGAGAGATAAAGACGGTCATTACATCCTTGTAAATGGAACAATCCAAGAGGAAGAGATAACGATCATAAATATATATGCGTCAAATACCAATGCACCCAGCTATATAAAACAAGTACTAAAGGACATGAAAAATCAAATAAGCACTAATACAATTATATTGGGAGATCTCAATACTCCACTGTCACAAAAAGATAGATCAACTGGACAGAAAATCAATAATGAAATAGTAGAACTGAACCAAACTTTTGAACAAATGGACTTAGTAGATGTCTACAGAGTGTTCCATCCCACAACATCAGAATACACATTTTTCTCAGCTGCACATGGGACGTTCTCCAAAATAGACCACATACTAGCTCATAAAACCTGCTTAAGTAAATGCAAAGGAATTGAAATTATCCCATGCATATTATCAGACCATAGTGCAATGAAACTGGAAATCAATGGCAAAAGAAATTACAAAAACTCCCTAAACACATGGAAATTAAACAGCATCCTCCTGAACAACCAATGGGTCACAGATGAAATTAAAGAAGAAATTAGTCACTTTCTACAACTGAATGATAATGACAGTACAACATACCGGAACTTATGGGATACAATGAAAGCAGTCCTAAGAGGGAAATTTATAGCATTAAACACTTATATCAGGAAAATAGAGCAAGCGCAAATAAACAACTTAAGGGTGAACCTCGAGCTTCTAGAAAAAGAAGAGCAGGTTAAGCCAAAAGCCCGTACAAGGGAGGAAATTATAAAGATCAGAGCAGAAATTAACGTATTGGAGAATAAAAAAACAATACAAAGAATCAATGAAGCAAAAAGTTGGTTCTTTGAAAGAATAAATAAGATTGACAAACCCTTATCCAACCTTATTAAAAAAAGAAAAGAAAAGACTGAAATCCATGCAATTGAAAATGAAAAGGGTGATATCACGACGGACCCTGCAGAAATTCAGAAGATCATCTATACCTATTTTGAAAATTTATATTCTACTAAGATGGAAAATGCAGAAGAAATGGACAGATTCCTAGATTTGTATGAATTACCAAAGCTGAATCAAGAAGATTTAAAAATCCTAAATAAACCAATATCAGCCAATAAAATTGAAGATGTAATTAAAAACCTCCCAACAAAGAAAAGTCCAGGCCCTGATGGATTCACTGCCGAATTCAACAAGAAATTTAGAGAAGACCTAACGCCGCTACTTCTCAAACTTTTCAATGAAATTGAAAGGGAAGCAATACTCCCAAATTCATTCCTGGAAGCAAGCATTACCCTGATACCAAAACCAGAGAAGGACTCAACTAAGAAAGAGAACTACAGGCCAATCTCCCTAATGAACATAGATGCAAAAATCCTTAATAAGATACTGGCAAACAGAATCCAACAAATCATCAAGAAGGTTATACACCATGACCAAGTTGGATTCATCCCAGGGATGCAGGGATGGTTCAACATACGTAAATCAATAAATGTAATACAGCATATTAACAGAACCAAAGACAAAAATCACATGATCATCTCAATAGATGCAGAAAAAGCTTTTGACAAAGTCCAGCACCTTTTCATGATAAAAACCCTACAGAAAATTGGAATAGAGGGTCTTTATCTCAATCTGGTAAAAGCTATCTATGACAAACCAACAGCCAATATTATACTAAATGGCCAAAAACTGAAAGCCTTCCCTCTAAAATCAGGAACAAGACAAGGATGTCCACTGTCCCCACTCTTAGTCAACATAGTTCTGGAAACTTTAGCCAGAGCGATTAGACAAGAGAAAGAAATAAAAGGAATAATGATTGGAAAGGAAGAAGTTAAATTATCATTATTTGCAGATGACATGATACTCTACACAGAAGACCCCAAAAACTCCACTAAAAAACTGCTAGATTTAATAAGCAAATTCAGTAGTGTAGCTGGATACAAAGTCAATACTCAAAAGTCAATAGCCTTCCTGTACACAAATAACAAACTCACTGAAAGAGAAATTAGGGAAACAATACCTTTCACAATAACATCCAAAAAAATGAAATACCTAGGAATCAACCTCACGAAGGATGTAAAAGACCTCTATACTGAAAACTACAGTACTCTGAAAAAGGAGATTGAAGAGGATATCAGAAAATGGAAAGATATCCCTTGCTCCTGGATAGGAAGAACCAATATAGTGAAAATGGCCATACTTCCAAAATTGTTATACAGATTTAATGCAATTCCAATCAAAATTCCAACAGCATATCTCACAGAATTAGAGAAAACAATCCTAAAATTCATTTGGAATCAGAAGAGACCTAGAATAGGAAAGGCAATTCTGGGCAACAAAGGCAAGGCAGGGGGCATCACAATCCCCGACTTGAAATTATACTATAAAGCTACTGTGATAAAAACAGTGTGGTACTGGCAAAAAAAACAGACCTGAAGATCAATGGAACAGATTAGAAGATGCTGAAACAACCCCAGACATACTAAGCCACCTTATCTTTGACAAAGGTGCCAAACACATTCGCTGGAAGAAAGATAGCCTCTTTAATAAATGGTGCTGGAAAAACTGGCTCTACACATGCCGAAGATTAAAACTAGATCCATATCTTTCACCATGCACTAAACTAAATTCAAAATGGATCAGAGATCTAAATATTAAAACAGAAACATTAAATCTGCTGGAAGGTAGGATAGGTAAAACCCTTGGAGACATTGGTGTAGGCAAAGACTTTATGAATAAAAACTCAACCGCACGGGAACTATCCCAAAGAATCAATAACTGGGATCTCATCTTATTAAAAAGCTTTTGCACAGCAAGAGAAACCACCAACAGAGTGAAGAGACAACCCACAATGTGGGAAAAAATGTTTGCCAGCTGTTCCTCAGACAAAAGATTACTATCGAGAACATATAAAGAACTCAAAAAAATCAGACCTCCCAAATTTAAAGACCCACTCCAAAAATGGGCATCTGAGATGAATACACATTTCTCAGATGAAGAAATACTAATGGCAAACAAATATACAAAAAAATGTGCAACATCACTAGTCATTCGAGAGATGCAAATTAAAACAACACTGAGATACCATCTCACCCCAGAAAGAATGGCTACTATTAAGAAATCAACTAATAACAAATGCTGGAGGGGCTTTGGGGAAAAAGGAACCCTTCTTCACTGTTGGTGGGAGTGTCGACTGGTACAGCCACTGTGGAAGTCAGTGTGGAGATTCCTCAGAAAACTAGGGTTGGAGGTCCCATTTGACCCAGCTATTCCCCTTCTGGGCATCTTCCCAGAAGAATTAAAAACATCGTACCACAGCGATATATGTGCACCCATGTTTATAGCAGCACAATTTGTAATAGCCAGATCTTGGAAACAACCCAAATGCCCATCAACTGAGGAATGGATAAGAAAGATGTGGTATTTTTATACAATGGAGTACTATTCAGCCATAAAGAAGGATAAACTGGAGACTTTTATAGGTAAATGGATGCAACTCGAGAAAATACTCATAAGTGAAATAAACCAGAAGCACATGTGTAAGCATCGTATTATCTCTCTAGTATGAGAAACTGAAAGAGTAAATAAGATCCAAAATGTACAATACATATGGTGAATCAAAAAGAAACTGGTCAAAAGGAAAGAGAGACTGGAATAGGGAAAAGAAAGAAGGGAAAGGGAAAAAAAATTGTATATATATATATATATATATAAGATGGTTAAGATAGATACACTACCATTTTTACTTAGTTCATTGAAGAGTAAGGTTTGTGCCAATAATGTTTGGACAATTGAATGCTAATGTCTGGTGTCCTGAATAACTAACTTAAAGATAGTAATACGTAATGTATTAACCATTGTTACCCTCCTATTATGTTGTTTTGAAAATTTGTTCTTCTTTTGATTTGTTTTGTTTTTTCTTCTCTTTAAAATAAAAAAAAATATAGTGCTGTTTGAACAAATCATACTTATTCCATTTTAAACTCAGTAATTGTTCTTTTAAATAAAATGATAATTAATTCCACATATTACTGCAACAGCAGAAAAGCCTTAATATAGGCTTACCTTCCAAAGTAAAGTATAGTGTGGACATAATCAACTGAGAACAACACAACTCTTTGGTGGAATAAAAAATAATTTACTCCCTCAATAATTAATGAATGGCCCCGTAGCCTAGCATAATGTATATTTTGACATTCTGCTTAAAATATTATCAAGTGACTTTCTATGTGTAAATTTCATCCTTCTAACCAGACAATCAACTATTTGAAGTTAAGATCTGTTCTTGGTTTGTATCTCTTAAAAGCAACTAAAAGTCTTTTGCCTGTGAAGGGCATTAATGACCAAAGAGTTGTAATGAATTACCAAAGTCTGTCATGAATTTGAGAACAAAGACTGAAGCCATGTGATGCTTATTTACTAGTTCTGGTTGTAGAAACATAATACATGCTTATTGATTTTAAAAACAGTCAACAAGACAACAAGCCCACTTGTTTTTCTTCTACCTTTATATTCATATAAATATGCAACTTCAATTTCAGGTGTCTCTTCTCAGTTGGAATTATTTCATAGAATTTTTAGTGGTGATTTAAAATTACTTAAGATTATCAGATTAAAATATAGCAATTATGTAACTATTTCTGTAATAAGATCTCTAGTGTCTTAATTGCTAATGTAGGGAACAACTGAATTCAGAGAACAAAACTTAAAAAAAAAAAAGTTAAAAACCCCTTAAAAAGATTTTGAAACAGCAGAACATGTGCCAGAGCATAAATTGACATGTTTGCATTTAAAATCAAACCAGAGGTGTCAAAACCCATCTGTTTAGTCATGACTTCCAGTGAATGATTGGCAACTTTCAGAATCTCCTCTACCTGAAAGAGGAAGGATCCTAACCGTTTTTCTCCCCAAGGTCTGCAGTAATTCAAGGGAACATTAAGAATGAACATGACCCACAAAAAAAAAAAAAAAGAATGAACATGAATAATGTGAATAATGACAGGGTGAGAACGTGACCCATCACAGTGTCTGTGGTTGATTTACACATGGTACCTGAGAACAAAGGCACTTGAGTCAGTTTATGCACGCACATCTGCTCAGAACCACAGTGTAGTTAATTTCAGTCACTCATATTTTGATTCACAGCTGTTGCGAAGAAGGATTCAACTTTTGTCATGTTGGCTACAAATATTTCCTTCTACCAGATGGGATCTACTTTTTGAGGAAGGAAACAAAATTTGAGAGGGTAAATGAGAATAAGTAAGGAGCCGTGTACGAGGATGGGCTCCAGTCCCTCCGATATGTACTTGAGGTGTCGAGAACTCGCTGTCGACAGAGAGGCAGTGTGTAGAGCGAGTGTGCGTGCAGGAGTCTGAGAAGTTCCTGTTACCTGGTAAATTAATCTTCTCAGGTGTGTTAAGTGAGAATCAAAAATAAGAGTATCACTTTTAGACATTTTCCTTCATTTTTGGAAATGGATCAGAAACAGCATGCTGTCTGAAAATGGGTCATTCCTCATTTAATAAATACTGAAGAGATTTTAGGGAGCTAGAATACTCTTGGATCCTGAGTTCCAAAATTAAAAAAGAAAGAAAAATTGAAATCCAAAGATATTAGAAGTTTAAAGAGCAAAAACCACTCATTTTATATAAATACATACATTCACATTTTATACAAATGCACATATCAGAGGAATATGTACATGAATCATAGGAAAACTATGTGAGTGTGTATATTCATAAACACATAAAAGAAAAAGCAGATGTGAAAATTGATAAATGATGTCTGCCAAGGGCAAGAGCTACAGGAGAATGTGTGATATATGTTTCCCTTATGAGCTGTATGCCACAGGGTATTTTCTGCTTGTTCATTGCTCCCCTATTTTACACTGAGCCTGGAAAGGGGCATTGTGATCTTTGGAGTTAAGGAAACTCAGGACATGTGCTATTATATGATGTGCTGAGGACACAGTCAGGTCCAGCTGGCTCTTTGTACTCCCCCAGCCCTCTTTCATTCTGAAAGGTGAAGCCTGACTTCACAGTTGGTGTTTTATGTGCCAGTTGGAAATTAATATGCTCTAATAAATACATGGTTCATTCTGCATCATGGTGCCACATTTATGTGTCATGGTTTTCTGTATTTACTGGAGCTAAGCAGATATATTTTCCTACAGGAAACAGTATGTCCCCCTTACTAGTACTGTCTAAGAGGTTTACTACATAGAAGTCTGTATGTACTTGCCATGTTTTCTAAACTCATTTTCGAAGCCAGTATGTGATGAAGGGTTTTTCTATCAATTCCAGGTATAAAAAAAAATCTGGCATATATACATGAATTGCTAAAATGTTGGGATTTCTAAATATTTTAATGATTTATAGAACCAGAGTTTTTGTGGTACATACTGTTGTAGAAAATCCAAGACTTTACAGTTTACCAAATACTGCTATAAAGTTAAGCAAATCTCCAGCATAATAGTGATTAATGGAAAAGCTATTATCTTGAAGCGGAATATGGTATAATTTGGGCTTCCTAAGATTAATCTTGTTTTTAAAAAATGTATTAGTGTATGTTTTTGATGCATAATGACTACATTCATCCCAGGGGTTTAATGCATTTACCTATCACGTCTGTATCATTTTTGCTTCCCCTGTTGCCATCTTCCTCCCTTCTCCTTCCTTTCATTTCCTTCATATCTCTATAGAGTCTACCTCCCTGTTTCTTAGCATAGTTCTTTTCTTAAATTTTATTGGTACATTTTATTATTATTATTATTATTATTATTATTATTTATTTATTTATTTTTATGTGGGTTCCAGGAATCGACCTCAGGACCTCGCATTTGGCAGGCAACTGCTCATGCCGCTGAGCCATCTCACCGGCCCTGGTGCATTTTAGATATACATAATGATAACATTCATCATATGGAGTTTGTACCTGTACATGATATACCTTGCTTCTTCTTTTTTTCCCATTCCCCTCCTCTCTCTTCACCCCCTTCTCCTCTTTATTTACAAAAGCCTTGTTTCTATATTTTTCTTCTATTATTTTTTTTCTTGTTCCTTCTTTCTTTTTCTCCTCCCCATCTGTTGTTTCTCTTCTCATTTGAAAATTGTCTTCCCATTTCCAAATTTATTATGCATTTTGGTCCTTATTTACACTTTTGGTTTCTCACACCAGAGAAACCATGTGATATTTGAACATGTGGATCTGATTTATTTCATTTAAGAATATGGTCCAAGCTGCATCCATTTAGCTAGAAATGTCTCAAGCTGATCTTGCTATAAACATGGGTGTGCATATATTGCAGTGGTATGATGCTTTTAATTATTTTGGGAGGATACCAACAAGGGGAATAACTGGGTCAAATGGGACCTCTAGTCCTAGTTTTTTGAGGAATCTCCACACTGATTTCCACAGTGGCTGTATCAGTCGACACTCCCACCAACAGTGGAGAAGGATTCTTTTTCCCCGACAGTCACCCAAGCATTTGTTATTGGTTGATTTCTTAATAAAAGCCATTCTTTCTGTAGTAAGATGGAATCTCAGCATTATTTTAATTTTCATCTCTCAAATGACCCGTGATGTTGAACATTTTTCATATATTATTTGCCATTTCTAATTCTTCGTCTGACAACTTCAGATGCTCATTTTTGGATTGAGTCATTAAGTTTGGAGGGGTATCATTTTTTTTGAGTTCTTTATATATTCTAGATATTAATCCTTTGTCTGAGGTACAGCTGGCAAAAAATTTTCCCAAATCATGGGTTGTCTCTTCAGTCTGTTGTTGGTTTCACTTGCTGTGCAAAATATTTTTAATTAGATGAGTTCCCAGTTGTTTATTCTTTTTTTTTTTTTTTGTGGGTACCGGGGGGTCGACCTCAGGACCTTGCGCACCAACAGGCACCCGCGCCGCTGAGCGATATCACCGGCCCCTTTTTCGTATGTGGGTTCCGGGAGTCGAACTCGGGCCCTCGCGCTTGCAAGGTAGGCGCTTACACTGCTGAGCCATCTCACCGGCCCCCAGTTGTTTATTCTTTGTGAAAGTTCTGTAGGGTTTTTGTCATGAACTGGTGTTGGACTTAGTCAAATGCTTTTTCTGCATCTATTGAGATGATCATATGGTTTTTGTACTTGGCTCTGTTAATATGGTGTATTACATTTATTGATTTATGTCTGTTGAACCATCCCAGCATCCCTGGGATGAATTCTACTTCACCATGTTATATAATCTTCTTGATGATTTCCTTCATTCTGTTTGCCAGTATCTTATTGAGGATTTTTGCATCTATGTTCATTAAGAAGATCAGCCCATAGTTCTCTTTTGTGATTGGATACTTCTTTGGTTTTGGTATTAATGGACAGCTTGCATCCAGGAATGACTTTGGGAGTATTGCTTCTTTTTCAATTTCATTAAAGGGTTTGAGAAGTAGTGGCATTAAATGTCCTCTAAATTTCTTGTACAATGCAGCAGTGAATCTGTCAGGATCTGGGCTTTCTTTGTTGCTTGGTTTTTAATAACATCTTCAATTTCTTTGATTGATATGGAGTTATTTAGAACTTTTATATCTTCTTCATTCAGTTTTTGTAATTAACATGTATCTAGGAATCTGTCCATTTCTTATGTTTTCCATCTTATTAGAGTACAGGTTCTCAAAGTAGGTATTGATGATCTTCTGGATTTCTAGAGCATATGTTGTGATTTCACCTTTTTTATTCCTAATTGTATGGATTTGAGTCTTTTATTTCCTTTTTTTGATAAGATTGGCTAGGGTCTGTCAATTTTATTTAATTTTTCAAAGAACCAACTCTTCGATTCATTGATTTTTTGTATTTTTTTCTTGGTTTCCATTGCATTAATTTCTGCTCTGATCTTTATAATTCCCTCCCTCATACAAACTTTGGGCTTGACTTGCTCTCCCTTTTCTAGAAGCATTGGGTTCAATATTAGGTTTTTATTTGAGCTCGCTCTGTGTTTCCGACATGGGAATTCACCACTATAAATTTCCCTTATAGGACTGCTTTCGCTGAGTTGCATAAGTTCCAGTATGTTGTATTGACATTAACATTTAATTGTAGAAAGTGTCTAATTTCTTCTACAATTTCATCTGTGACCCATTGGTTGTTCAGGAGGGTGTTATTTAATTTCCACGTGCTTATGAAGTTCTTGTGGTTTCTTTTGCCATTGATTTCATGCACTGTGATCTGGTAAGATGCATGGGATAATTTCAATTCCTTTGCCTTTACTTAGCCATGTTCTATGAGCTAGTATGTGGTCTATTTTGGGGAACATCCCATATGCAGCTGAGAAGAATGTGTATTCTGGTATTGTGGGGTAGAACACTCTGTAGACATCTATTAAGTCCATTTGTTCAAAAGTTTGGTTCAGTTCTGATATTTCATTGTTGACTTTTGTCTAATTGATCTGTCTATTTGTGACACTGGGGTATTGTGGGGTCCCAATACAATTGTATTAGTGCTTATTTGATGTTTCATGTCCATTAATATTTGTTTTATATAGTTGGGTGCACTGGTATTTGGTGCATATACATTTATGATTATCTCTTCCTCTTGGATTGTTTCGTTTACAAGCATGTAATGACCTTCTTTGTCTCTCTTAATCAGTCTTGGCTTGAAATCCACTTTGTCTGCAAATAGAATAGCTACCCTTGCTTTCTTCCGGGTTCCTGGAAACAAACATGGAGTATTGTTTTTCCACCCTTTGACTTTCAGTCTATGAATTTCTTTTTGAATTAAATGTGTCTTGTATGCAGCATATTGTTGGATCTTGCCTCTTGATCAATTCTGCTAGTTTGTTTCTTTTGATTGGCAAATTGAGACTATTAACATTGATGGTTGTAACTGATATGTATTGACTTCTCTTTGTCATGTTATTTCTCTGTTGTTGGTTCCCTGTTTTCCTCCCTGTGTTTAATTACTTGCCTTGCCTTGTGGATTCATTTTGTTGAGGTTCATGGAGTTTAGGCCTCAGTGTCTTTTTCTACAATGTCCTTCATTTTGGAATGCTTGTTTGGTGTTCATGAATTTCCACAGTTGTTCTTTGTCATAGAAGTATCTTCTTTCTCCCTCAATTTTCACAGGGTACATCAATCTGGGTTGGAGTTTGTTTTCTTTTAGGGCTTGAAATACTTCACTCCAATCTCTCCTTGACTTGAGGGTTTGTGTTGAGAAGTCTGCTGTGACTCTGATGGGTTTCCCTTTAGAGGGGATTTGTATATTTTCTGTAACAGCTGTCATATTCTGTTCTTGGGTTCAATTTCTGGAATGTTGACTATTATATGCCTTGGTGTAGGTATTTTTTGATCATGGCTAATTGGAGTTCCATATGCCTCACTTACCTATATGTCAAATTCTTTTTCCCTGTGTGGGAAGTTTTCTGCCATTACTTCTGTGAACAGGTTTTTTTTAATGTCCTTTTTGTTATCTCCTGTTCTTTCATTAAGTTCAATCAATCTTATGTTATTCTCCTTTGCATCATCTAGCAGCTGCTGGATTGATTTCTTGTGTTCTCTTGCTGTTTTTCTTTTCATGATCACTAACCACAATTGTCTCTTCTATATGTGATATTTTGTCCTCACATTGGCTCATTCCGTTGCATATACTTTCAATGGAATTTTTAATCTCCTAGATATCTGTGTGAGTCTGTTTCATGGATTCCATTTCTTTCACATTTTGGGTGTTTATGGTTCCATCATTTTCCAAGGTCCTCTATTTACTTGCACTTGACAGTAGTATATCATTCCATATTCCAAGCTAGCTTCAGCTCCCCTACAAACTACTCTCTGAGTCTGCAAGTACTCAGCATGCAAGAATGCACAGTGCTTCCTATCTGGGGTCTTTAGACACTTTAATCCCTTGTGGCTCATTCTCTACCATCTCTGGACTCTTTGGAAAATCTAAGTGATCTCCTATCTCATGTGGTCTTCCATGTAATCCTTTCATGTTTCTCTTTCACTTCAGTGTTGCATCCCAGTGTCACATCCTGGATTTATCAAAGCAACTCCCTGGGTTAAGGGTGTGTATGCAGTACAAAATGACCTTTTTCACCATGAAGGTAGCATGTGGGAGAATTGGGCAGTCTGTGGTATTTGTGCTATAGTTTTATATCATTGCCATTTATATTATATTTACTTGTACACACTATGAAAAACTGTACAGTGCATTTTAAATTAGTAACTAGTAGAAATGGAAAAATGTTTATATCATTAATCATTCCTTTAGTCAGAAATTGTTTGCCCAAGAATTACACAGCATTATATGAAGAGGAAACTGAGGCAGAACCCATGCTTGTATACCAGAAAACTAGTGAAACCACAAAACTAATCTCTCAGAGAAACTTTTAACTATTATTTTACTATTTGAACTCCTTGACACAGACTCAGCTCTTCCTAGTGGGGGAGGAAAATAACATAGCCAATGCATGTATTGTGATGTCTCTGTGGTGGATCGACAACTGGTGGTCAACTTGTCACACCCAGCTGAACTGAATCAGCATGGTGCTGGGTGTGGAGGGCCCACCTGAGGACTGTTGCCAACAACATAAAAAGGAGAACTGGTGAGGAAGAGTTGCTGCTGTCAGTTCTCCTTGAGGAGCTTGTCACGCTGGCTTTCCTGATAGGAACTTGGCTGTTCTCATCATCGGAGGAGCTCGGGACCTCACTGTTGCTGAGTATGGCTGTGGTGACTTTCGGGGGAGCTCCGGTTCTTACTCTGAGCGTCACTTCCTGGCTCCGGGGTAGATCCCTCAGCCTGCTGGCACAGATCCTTCATCCTGCTGGTGCAGACTTTCTAGCTTCCACCACTGACCTTTGGGCCTTCCGATGCAGATCCGTGAAATATACTTTCATGAGACATTGTTGTGGGCCCTAGGCCTTCAGTTGGATTCGTGGAGGCATTGTCATGGGCTCTAGGTCTTCAGCTGGACTCATGCAGGACACTGCTGTAGGATCCAGGCCCTCAGCTGGATTCTTTGGGTCTTTAGTGTGTGGACAGATTTACTGCACTCTTTTTGTATATGACTCTTCGGGTGACTATTACAAAATAATCCTAAAAATGATGTGTCCTGTATTGTATTGTTTCCCTTGCAAACCCTGACTACAACAGTCTCCTACCCTTTGATTAAAAAAAGAAGTATTCTCTAGTGTATATCAGCATAATTTGTCACATTAAGGAGAGAATTGTCTCAACTATGAACTTAGCCACAGAGTATCATGGAGATTAGCTCCCGCTTATAGAGAAGCAAAACTGTAAGTGACCAGGAGTAAATTTTGAGTTCTAGTTTGTGTGTGGCTGAGAGAAATAAGTGCTGAATATTTCACTTCCTCTCTGTCTGTGTCTCCAAGATTAACACATGAACTCACCAAATTAACAACGAAAGTTTTGATTGGTTTGGTGTGGCATAATGTAACTGCAAAGATACGTGTTTCTGTTTTTTAGGGGTTTTGTTGTTGTTGTTGTTTTGAAGTAGTGGCTTAGTCTGCATTTCATTCACCTTCCTTCCTCTATCCTGTTTGCTTCTTTCTGTATGTTTTCTAGATTACTAACTTGTTGCATGTTGTTATGGAATTCATTGCTGTCCAGCAGAAATTTCTGTAGTTATGGGTGTGTGCTGCACTTTTTGGTCTGCTGTGCTGCTAGCCACATGTGGTCACTGAGACTAAGGAACCAAATATCTAATTTTAGTTAACTTCAGTCTCTTTCAGTTAAATACAGTACATATGTGTGGCTGTTGGCTATCATATTGGGCAGTGCAAATCTAGTTACATTTTGAGAGCTTGAGATGATTCTTGAACACAAATGGTATTAATGGGATCTTGAAATGGCTGAGAGAAATTTAAGCTACTTTCAGATGTTAGAGAATGAAGATGTTAACAGTTGACTTTTAACCAGTTTTTGAGGCTAGCCACTTCTCTTGTTTTTTGCAACTGCAGAAGAGCAGAGGTGGCTATAGCCTGTCTGAAACTTGCTTTAAGTCAAACTTGTTTTGTACAGGCTTGGACCAACTCACTTGCTTCTGAATTAGTCAAACATGACTTATTTGCATTAATCAGATTGAGAGAGAAATGGCAAAACAGCCAAGAAGCAGCCCAACTTGGTTCCAATTTCCAGAGTACATACGAATGCACAGCTTGCTGCTGATGTAAGGCATGTGGGAAAAGCTCAGGGAGAATTACTTTCTGTCATGATTGAATGCTGGTACTTGATGGTATGTGGAAAAACAGTCTCCTGCTTGTACAGGCCAACAGCTGGTATTATCTGATAAATAATCATTATGAGAAAAAGCACGTGTTTTTCATGTTTTCTGTCAGATCTGTCAGAATAATATTCTGTGTTAAAATGTGCGTGTGTTATTGAAAAAACATAATTAATCATTTAACTTATTTACAAAGATTTAGCCAGAATTGCAAAACTACTCTTTTTAAAACTTCTATGCCAGCACTATAAAATAGAAATGAAATGCAAAATCACAACTGTAATTTTTAAATTTTCCAGTTGCCACATTAGAAAAGTAAAAGAAATGAAATTTAATTAATTTTAAAATTAATTAAATAATTAATTAACTTAAAATTAATTTAATTTATTCAGCCTACTACAGTCAAATATTTTAATGTGCATACTACTTTAATACTATATTATAAAATATAATGTTAATGTAATATATTTTAATACTTTCTGTAGTTAATGCAAAAAGTTAATGAACTATTTTGTGTTCTTTATCCTGCGATACACCTTTGAAATCCAGGGTGTATTTTACACCCCAGCATGTGATTCTGACCAGCTGTGTATCAAACGCTGAAGAATGACACAGGGCTAATTGCTGCCCTATCCATGGCACAAATTCTGGATGCTTATTCAAGGAATAGAGAATCATGCTGAAATCTATGAATGTTGTTTGCCAGGAGACAAATATGGAATTACTGAATGTTTAGCTGAGATCGTCAGTTTATCCATTCTTTTTGCCTGTTGTCAGTTCAGTTTGGACTGAAAGTTTGACCAGGAAGGAAAACAAGATACAATAAAAAGGGGTCATTTGTAAGAATATATTTATGGCTTAAATTATCTCTACTCATTTTTGGTGCAATCCAAGTTTTTCTGAAGGTGTAACAATTTCTGAAGTGATTTCAAATCCTAAGTTTATAGATTTGCTGTTCCGTGTCTACTCAAACACATAAGCCATAAATATGACTATTTTCTTGTAAACCTATTTTCTCCCTTTAAACCGAGAGATTATCTTGTGTGAATAACTTTGTTTTATTCTTTTAAAACAAAACAATTCTGTCCCAGTTAACCTCAACTAGTACTTTGGTTAGTCTTAACACAGTTTCCTTTCACTGTCTCATAATTCTGTCAATTAAATCCAAGATTTAAAAGGCAGGTTTTGTGTGGGCACCTTGAAAGCATTTTCAGTAGCTGTCAGAGAAGGAAATTTAAATTTTATTTCTTATATTCCGTAACCACACTATTACTTGAATGTAGGCAGAAGAAAATTCACACAGGCTGTATCAGTGTTAGTTACAATTACTCAGTTGGCTAAATCAATTCATAGCTTTGGTGAGTAAGACTCTTGAGCTATGGATTGACATGATATAGAACTTATTGGCTGTTTCTGGAATTGTATCAACATCCTTTGTAAAATAAAATCTCCAGAAAGTTTATTGTGTCATCATATATTTGATTCCTAAATTTGTTTCCTGAAAAGTCTCCGTGAGTTTCATTTTTCACTGAATATAACAAAACTTTGCACAGAGTTTGACTCAGTAACTATTGGTTGCATGGATAGATGCAAAGGGCAGCTCTAAGACCAAATCATGGTGAACACTTCAAATAGGCTCAGTGTATGTACCTAATGGCTATAAATTATTTAGAGAATATCAGTATAACAGAAAACATTATGTACAGAAGTACCTATATTTAGGAACTATATAATACTTTATTGCCATAGGAAATTAAGCACAAGTACTACATGCACTGTATGTTGCATTTTTCTTTTTTTAATTCCCTATAGTTCAGAGAAATTTTATAACAAGTAAAGACACTTAACAGTTAAATTGGTTGGAATAAAACGTATCAATGTTCAACAAATATGTTTCAGCAAGATTCTTAAATTTTAAAAACAGTAATATAAACTTTCTCTGCCTTATGTACTGTATCTACTTCTTGGACTCCATTAGAAGCAAGGGATCTATGGTTTCTTTGGGAAATAGCCGAGTGGTTTATGTCTCAAGTGATATGTTTTTACCCCCTGACTCATGGGACAGCAAGAGTACAATTAAATTGATTTTAAATCACATTTAACATTATGTATTGATTAGATACAAGTGCTTTGAAGCAAATGCCACATTGTTCAGCTCCAAAAAGCATCTATATTGGATAACAGAAGCAATGTGAGCTTTCATTTCTGTTAAGTAATTCAGCTGCTGTTATAAGTCATGGGAGTGAGATACCATACATATGGCTAGCAAATGGCTCCCAAACCTTGTTATTGAAATGCAGCTTTCGCCTCAGTTTATTAGCTTGTTCTTTAATGTCATTTATATTTTACTACCTTGGAATACAGTCATAGGATCCTGGAAATGGAGTTTTCTTTAAATAAATTGTTCCTAAACTTTTAAAAATCTTTTGTTAAGTGATGTCTAGGAGCAAACACAGTATTGGCCAAGCCAGGTTTTGAAATAAGAAAAGGTAAAAATGTTCTTCTGAGTGGTCTGTGACAGCATCTATATGTCTTTAACTTTACTTCTGTCATCTTCTATCTGGAAAGCAAATTCCTGCTTAGGGGTTTGGGATTAAGGGATGACCTAGAGGGGTAGAAGTTGGATATATAAAGCCTCATATTGTTAAAAATGGTTCTACACAAAATAGTTGCCTTTTCATACCTGGGGATCCTCCAGAGTGATAGCATTGAGAGGAAAAACTACCCATCAAGTGACTGGCAGTCATGTCACTCCCAGGCTTGGAGGAGGGCTCCACAGGCTCCAGCTGCACACAAGAGATTCAGAAGTGTTGCGGTAGTTACTTCAGTGTGCCCGTTGGACATCTACCTCACTCTAAGCACACCATGTGCTCAGATTTCTTTCTCCCATCTTTCTCTAATCATAGCATGTGCTAAATTTCAGGCTGGGGGTATAATGCATCAATCATATTTCCATTGCTGAGGCAAAATGCCTTAAATACACAAGTTATAGGAGGAGAAGTTTATTTTGGCTCATGGTTTCATAGATTTCAGTCCATGTTTAACTGGCCCCAAGGCAGAAGAAGCATCATAGTGGAATGCTTTGGCTGAGGAAAGCTGTTCACTTCATGGCAGCTAGGAAGCAGAGAGAGAGGGACAGAGCCAGAGAAAACTTATATCCTTTCAGTCATGCCCCTAGTGACCTACCTCCTCCAACTATGTCTTACCTACTAATAGCCCATTGAGCTATGAATTTATCACTGGATTAATTCACTCAGTGGAGTTCCTCAAACTATCCCCTGCCTACCAACCCTTTAACACAATGAGGTTTTGGGGAGTATTTTGGATCCCAATCATAAAGTGTAAATCAGCTGCAGAGGACTGGCTTAGGATGTGGGAGGCCTGAGTTTGATCTCCAACCCCACAAAACAAAACAAAACAATACAAACAAATATACCTCCATTGTAGATACTCTAGTCTAACGTGTCTTATTCATAGAACTCAGTCATTTCGGCTATGTTGGAAAAGCAGCATTGCCTGGAGTTTAGTGGCACAAAGTGACAGCCTTGCTATGTGGTTTCAAGTTCTGGCTGTACCACTTAGTAGCTTTGAGATCCTAGGTGATCTTCTTCTCATCTGTCTGACTGTCTCCTCATCTCTGAAAGGTGGGTACTAGCAGGACATGCCTCCTAGGGTAGCAAAAGAATTAATGCATGTAAGGTGCTGAGGATTATATCTACCTTGTATTCACCATTTAATAAACAGTAAGTAAAAACAATCCAGTGGCATTGTTTTGCTTGGCTCTCCCTTTTTGGACCACTCCTTAGTTTTGTATGTACTAGTGAGGAGGGACAACTGCATTCAGGACAGTTACACCTTAATATTGTGGGAAGATTAGGAGCCACAGATCTTAGGGCATGCCACCAGAAAGAGTTAGGTGAGTATGTGTCTATATTAGGGAATTAAGAGTGAGTAAGAAGCCACTGAGACCCACCAATGAAGGGGAAGAGGTTAGAGATTGCCTGTAATCTGGTTCTTTATAATCTAAAAGATGAATAATCTATACTCCCTACCTCTAGGTGCTTCCCAGTCTGGTGAAGATGACAACTATGAAGATAGACAGTTTTTTGGCATTGTGTGTAAAGTACCAAAGGACATGGAACTTGGTACATACTTAGGAACATGTATGGGAGAAGTGTGCCTGTATTCATTCGTGGCAAGAATAGGAGAGCCATCAGGTAAGACCTCAGAGAGATGCAAGACAGGCAGTAGCCAGCTAAGCTGAAGGGTAATGAGGAAGGGCATTTTAGGAAGAGTGGAAAAATAGCATGTGCAAGGCTTCAGGGTGAGGGTACCTCGTGAAATCCAATGTGGCTGGAGCACAGTGTACGTGAGGAGGGCAGTGACGGCAGTGAGTTGGACTTTGTATCGTACATAGACTTCAGACCCATACTGAAATATTCAGAGGATCCTAGTGGCGTAGGAAACCTTGGAAGAGTTTTACAAAGTGAGAAACTGTGGTCACATCTGGACCTTAGAAACTGAGGCCTGTCTGCCTTTCACATAACTGAGGGATATGAACAAGATTGGGGACCAAGCCTATGCTTTAAAATACATGCAACATTGTTTTTGTGCTCCATGCTATGATTTTTTTTTTTTTTTTTTTTTTTTGTGGGTACTGGGGGTCGACCTCAGGACCTCATGTGCCAGCAGGCACCCGTGCCGCTGAGCGATATCGCCAGCCCTTTTTTTGTATGTGGGTTCTGGGAGTCGAACTCAGGCCCTCGCGTTTGCCAGGCAGGCGCTTATGCTGCTGAGCTATCTTACCGGCCCGATGTTCTTGTAGCTTAAGGTCACATATAGTCTATTCCTGGCCTTACATGGCAAGACATAATTGTAACAGGTGTAAATAAGATTTTGCAATCCAGCTCTGTGGACACTTAAACTAAAATTGATGCATTTCCAATCTTTTGCACCTATAAAGAACACAGCAGCAAACAACCTGGTACATATATCTTTTAGGCACTTTCCAATTATTTCCTTAGGATAAATTCCTAGCAGTGGGTTTGGTGTTTTAGAGCTTTTGACATATATATAGTCCCAGAACAATTTGGATGTCTGAAATCATGATAGATAAACAGATACTGAGTTTTGTGGCAGTGCTGAAAGTGCAGATGTAGAAATGAAGTATGCAGTGAGCCCTCATGCCTGGATGGGCACACATGTCTAATTTTTCTCTTTAGACTCCTTTATACCACTAGTTCTCTGTACCGGCTGTAGTAAGACTTGACTGGATGAGTATCTAAGACTGACAGGATGTTTGTCTGTAATGACAAGTGTTTGACTGTAGCAGCAAATGATGAGCGGCCCTAGGGAGACATCACCACCCACTTGAGAGAGATCCATGAAGGGTTTATGACCCGTTTGAATCCTGATCGAGCATCACTGTCTTGACCCTCAGGGAGCCAATTGTCTGGAATACTAGCTCTGTCAGTCTGAGCGATGTGCTTAGAATCTCAGGGAAACCTGGGAGCCCAAATGTTTGTAAAACACAAAGTGAATGATCAAGAAGACCTAGAGATTCAAAATATTTCATTGCTATACTCCATAGCCATATTTGCTAAATATATTGACGAGCTAATCAGAAACAAGCTCTATGTTAGCTTGCCACATTAAGTGATTTGAAAATATGGGACAATAGATTTTAAATCTTTATCTCAAATAAAGTGATTTTGTAAGCCTGTCTCATTTGTCCCTTGTCTGTTGCAGGTGCATTTACTTACCATGCATGATACAACTATTCTGTAAATTTCTGTAGAAATATTAACACACCTATAGTGGTTACCAAGTGAGAGTCTGTCTAGTCCTCAGACTTAATAACTGTGTATGTGTGGAGGACTAAGGGGTTTCAGAGAGGGTGGCACATACCTAGGACCGAAGGAAGAACAAGCAATCAGGTCAGGCCGACTCTGTCCTTACCTCTTTGCTAAGAGACTCTCTTGAGAAAAGGCAGGAATGTAGATGGAAAGCTCTAGACTGTCAGGTTCTGTGATTTTTGCTGCTAGTTACTTATCATTGCCCTTCCCTAAATCCAAACTTATTTTCCACGCTTCAGGTTGTTTCACAGTTAAAAAGTAAAGGAGGTCTATGCAGCTGGGCTAGGATCATGACTGTAAGTGAGGGTAGAGCACTATTAGGATTAGTAGGTACATTGCTCTGTGATCAATGTTTGCTATTTGCTTTTTTGTTTGCTTGTAAAGATAGTCTTGTTAGAATCCACTAGTGGTGGTAGGGATTGCTGAGGGCTTCTGGTAAGGAACAAGGTATTTTCTGCACATGGGCAGGTACTCTTGGCTGTTTTTAAAAGCTAATGGCTAGAATCCTCTGCTAGAAAACAATGACCACAAAAAGCTTCATTAAATGTTAAAATGTTTAGCTAAACTTAAAAAAGGGTAGGAAAATTCCTGAATAAGTAAGTGCAGAAAAACATCAATACTGCTCATTGAACAGTCTATTCTTCTAATTTGAAAAGAACAACTATTTGTCATGGTTCTCATCCTTGAGCTGGCAGTTACCTAATTAAATGCATATGAAATTCAAAAGGCTTTACTAAGGGACAGTAATTTTCCTAGGTTGTTTTTAAAGTTTCTAGGATGAAAGATTACATTGAGAAGGTAATGGATGGATTATTCCAGTGTGCATTGAGGTCCTGAATTGACTAATCATGCAATGGTTATTCATCAGTGTGTTAACTTATAATTTGAAATTAAAGGCACCAGTTTCATTTATTGCTGACTCTAGGGGTGATACTGGTTCCATGTTTGAAGCCTGTGACTTGGGTGGAGAAGCTGTCCTTAAAAGAGACCATGGGATAAATCAAAATGATTTTGGAATAAGTCATTGTACATGGATGGGCACAATGGTTGTCTTTTATGTAATCTACTGTGTAACTTCTACTTGAAGTTGTGATGCCTGTACTCAGTAGCTAGACTGATTTTCTCCTGATGTTAGTTGATCAAAGTTTTGATTATTCTGTATACTACTCTCACCTGAATCCCTGTCTCTGATTTTTCCTCCCTTATACTGTGCCCAGTGTCCAGTTTTTGTCCTTATACGTCCTATAGACTATTTTGCCATTGTTTCCTTATGATGAAATTGGAATTGAGGGATGTGATGGCTAGGCAGGAAATCACAGAATTAGAGCTGAAGGAAGCTGGGGTTTCTTGCTCACTTCTTCCTTGATTGAGCAAGCATTATAGTTGCAGTCGCTCCCTTTGATGGTAGCCCTTCCTCCACTTCAGCCCTCACTAGACCTGCGTTTCACCAGAGCATCTTCTTGACCCTGGAGGCGTAGGGATGCCAGGGCTTCCTGCTATTGCTCCTCTCTTACTACCTCCACTTTCTCTGAATCTTACTTGCCTGCCCCCTGTTAATCCTTTTGTTACAGTTTCCTTATTTGAACCGAGTTGAATATAGAGTCCCCTGCAAACTTAATGCAGGAGTGATAGGTCATTTAGTCAGGACACATAGTAGTTGGTCTCAAGCTTGGACATACATAAAAAAAAAACTCCATATTGTTGGACTCTAACCCTCAAAAGCCCAAAAATGAAGCCCAAAAATCTGCATTTTAAAGATGCTTTCAGGTGATTGTAATTTTTTGAGCAGCTCTGGCCATTACAGAAGGCGGCATTGAGTGCTTTGATCACCTTTCCTTACACATCTGTGCAAATATATTCCCTATTGAAATAGAATCAAGGGACTTTTTGGTTGCTGTTGCTGTTCTAGTTTCTCTGTAGTCACATGTTGGATTCAAATACATGTGAAATTTGGGCCAGTTGGTGACAGGTTGTTGACTCTCCTTCGAAACTATTCCCAATTATTCAGGATAAACCTCATGTTTTGCTCACCACATAGCTTTTAGTACCTCTAAATGCTGGTTACCTGGTAATATAAATGGCAATCGTTGTCTGTTGCAAGAGTCTGCTTTATTCTAGAATAGTAAATAGGAATGAAGCCTAGTTGATGGATATTACATTCACTCATAATATTAAATTATTTATCCAGCAATTACCATAGACAAGTCCATAGACAGGGTTGGCAACTGTATTGGTAAATAAAATTCTGTTGGGACACAGCCATGCCCATTCATTCATTTATTGTCCATGGCTATTCTTGCCTCCCATGTCAGAGTTAAGTAGTTGCAATAGAGATTGTATGGCTCACAAAACCTATGATATCTACTATGTGACACCTTACTGAAAAAGGTGGCAGACTCTTGGGCTAGATCTTGGGCATATATTGGCAAAGAAGGTGGACATCATCCACCATCCATTGCTGAGGACACACAATAAACAAAACAATGCCAGGCCCCTTCCTTTGAGGAGCGCATCTCCTTGTGGGGGATAAAGAAAGCAATAAAGAAGATAAGATATAACACATACTGTGTTGTAGACTGGTATGGTCTAAGGAGAAAAACAAACCAGAGAAGGAACATAAGAAGTATTGTGGGTGGCAGGTGCTTTGATGTGTGTAGGATGACTGGGGAGGACCTCCATGAGGAGGAGACTTTAGTCTCATTTTTCTAGTGCAGTCTTCATTTCTTGTCATCTCTTCTCATTTATATAATTAACATTGCCAGAGTCTACTGAATTTGTATCTGGAAAGATGAGATTTTTCTATTATTGAGGCCCACCAGTAATAGAAAGTTGAAAACATGACCTTCCAAAATTCTTCCTTCAGGAAGCATTTTTCACATTTCTGTTTTTCATCAAGGGGAAAATATGCTTCAAAGAGCAGGGATATGTTTTACCCTGCTTCCACTGCTCAGTGCATTGTACCTATTACTGGTAGCTCTGAGCAGAGGCACAGAATTTATTAAGAGAGTTTGTCCATCTTTTAGAAACATAGTAATTACCATTACTATGAGATAGAGTTGGAGGGTATGAATGTGGATGGACAATGGTGAATTTATTGATAGCTCATGTTCAAGTTCTTATCTGTTTTATGTTAAATGATAGGATGTGCCCTCTCTAGATAATATTTGTATGTCAATTTGCATTGATTGAAAAACTTAAGTAGGCTGATGATTGCATACATTTGGAAACATTTCAAGAACAGTTGTATGGTCCAAAATGTAAGTACGTTTAATAAAAGCGTTACATAACTTGATTATCCTGTAAACCAAATCTTCTTCCTGGTTCCCTCCTCTGCAGTGGGAGCCCTGCTAGCAAGGACACTGATCTGATTTCCTTCTAAAGTGTCCATTGTTGTTTGACTCTGTGTTCTTAACCTCTTTTTTGCTTTGATTTATTATATTTAAAATTTTCTTCTATTATTGGAAATTTAGCTTCATATCTACCTGATTATTTTGTTCATTAAAACTTCTATTAGTTTCAAAATAAAAAATACATTTTTAACAACAGAATAAATCTTGAGAGATAAGCGTCAAAGAAAACCCAAGTCTCAAAACATTTATATATGCTAGATTATTGCCTGGTAGCTATCATTAAATAGGTTCCTAAAAAAATCGAATTTAAAGTAAGACATTTTCAGTGAAGGGAAAATGTATTTAAGACATTCATGTCTTATATTGTGCTTACAGGTGTGTAAAGAAACTATTTTAAATACATCAAATTATGTGTAACATTTATATAGTCATATATTTAATTTATCAAAAGTTTCTAGTAACAATCTAAACTCAGTATGAGGCTTAAGGGGTTTAATAATAATAATTTAATTTGAGATCTTCTTTGCCTACTAAAAAACCCTCTGGCCACTTAGCAGAATCCAATAAAATCTAATTGTAAAATATGTAGCATGCCTTAACATTTCTGTATTTCCAAGGTGTGTTTTTCTTCCCTTAATCATCTATAAAATATTTTGTGAGTAGTATAAAAAAAAAAAAACTTCAATTTGCTATTTCGTGGTATTTTTTGCTATGAAGTATCGTCCTGTCTTTTGGTAAGCACTGAGAATGAACATTAGATGGTCATATTAACACAGTGGAAATAATCTGTCCACATTCATGTGACCTTTGGAGTCAAATCATAAATATCTAGAATGATCCTGGTCACTGAATGACTTCATTTGTTTTCTTTAATTAATTTTATTGGTACACTTTAGATATACATAATGTCACATTCAGGATAGGGAATTTGTACCTGTACATAGTATATATCTTGAGACTTGTGCTCGAACAAAAAGGAAAAACGTTCTCACTCTCAAAGAGATTTAAATCAGTGAAGGTAGCGGCACATTACACATGTTTACTAAACAAAGAAAGAAAGGATCACGGTATCACCTGCCAAGTTAAATAAGAAGAGCGCTAAATGATTACCTTAAAGGAAGCAAAAAGCTAAGAAGTAAAATAATGAATAACCTCTGAGTAATTAAATCAATCCATACAGCAGATGCGTTCGCTCCTTGTCTGCCGTTTGTTTTGAACTGCACTGAGCAGAGCCTCTTCAGGAAGGGCACTTTAGTGCCTGGATCACTTCCCCCCCCCACAGTAGCTCTCCTGTCAGTTGCTCTGATGATAATAGAATTACTGGGCTTCTGGAGATGCAATCTGGGTGGTCATTAAGAACAAAGACTGGGGTCACCGTTCCAGGGGTCAAATCCTGAGCTGTACTTTTCTAGCAGGCAGTATGAGCAACTTTTCTTAGCTTCTCTGTGTCTCACACATCTATTATGAGGAGTAAATAATAAGTCTACACCTTGAGTGGGCATCACAGTTACCCAAAGAACATAGTTAAAATAATTCCACTTATAGCACTCGGGGCGAACCTATGGCCCATGTGCTGCAGCGAGCTGTTTGTACCACTGAGAGCTGTAAAACGTTCACCATCACTGACCTATAGTGTTCATGGAGGCTTT
Organism: Erethizon dorsatum; assembly: GCA_028451465.1. Taxonomy (NCBI): domain Eukaryota; kingdom Metazoa; phylum Chordata; class Mammalia; order Rodentia; family Erethizontidae; genus Erethizon; species Erethizon dorsatum. Next base: position 91,183,777 of record CM051825.1, on the reverse strand, counting down.
GACTAGATCGATATGTTTCTAAAATAGTCTATGGGAAATTCTGATGCAGAATCCAGAAGTTGAGAAGCAATAATGGATGTTGTGTAGTCTTCATGTTTATGTCCTTCCAAAATGACACATTGGAACCTAATACCCAATATGTTAAGAAGTGGGGCCTTTTGGGAAAGTTTGTTTATGAGGGCTCTACTCTCATGAACAGGATTAGTTAAAAAGATATGGAAATGAGCTGCCTTGCTCTTTGTGAGGACAAGAAGGTACCATCTTGAAGCAGAAAGCCTCCCCTTATCAGATAATAAGTCTGCTGTTGCCTGGACCTTGGATTTCCTAGCCTCCTGAACTGTAAGAAATACATTTCTGTTATTTATATATTAATTACCCAGCCTCAGATATTTAGTTATAGCATTCTGAATCTCCTGAGGCAGAATCTTTTTATATTTGTAGGCAGTTCTTAGATTCTAGCAGTTCCCCATAGAGTCCGTAAAGTTCCTCTGTCTCTACATAGTTCTGTGATCTTGAACAACTTTTCAGTCTCTCAACACTCAATTCCTCATGTCTAAACTGGAATAACCTTTCAGGTTGAATTAAGTGAAATCTTGGCTGTCTACTCTTTTCATAGGAGATAACACATAGTGAATATTATTGTCACTGTTAACTTTGGGATGAAGAAACCATAAGCACACAGAAAAGAGAGAGCCAAATATGTTTTGGGTATCTCTGATCACACAGACACCAGGTTCAAAGACCTGTCATTATTTTACTTATCCTTATTAAAATGTGTAGCTCTGTCTTTATTCTGGCCATATCATTAGATTTAGTATATAATTGTATGTATTCTTTTTAAAAGATTAACTAAATGGTGATCATTATGATTCTGTTTCAATTGAGTAAGGGCAATATTTGCTGATATAAAAATATTAATCTTAAAGAATTATAAGAAAGATTAAAATATTAATACATTCCTCTATTTCAAATTTGTACCTTATTAGAATTATCCATCTTTACTTTAAATTACTTATAATTTTAAATAAATTACAGCACAAGGTTTATAAAAATATTTTTTATAACTTGATGGGATGTTTTCAGGTCAGTAACTTTATCATTCTCTTAAGATTTGTGTGAATATCTGAAATTGATAGGAGGAAGAGAATTGCCAACCAACACAAACGTAACATTCAGAGCCTATGGTATTTCTCCCATAGTAGTGATTAGACAAGGGTTAATGTTTGAATTTAAAACAGAGTAAAAGGCATTGTATTCAGTGGAACACCTTTTAAAAATGTTTCTTAATTAGCAATAATTGATGATCTAATTAAAGCCTTACATTTTTTTCTTTCTAGGTATCCATTTTTGTCACTTGCTATTGCTTCTTTGCATTTTACTTGTGACACTTAGATCTGACTTTGAGGTTTTGCTCTGAAAATGTTTACTTAACCACCACCTCATGGCATCAATACTACCACCATCTTGGTCCATCACCCACTTCCTTTTTCCTTCAATGAGAATTTTTTCATCTAGAATCTTACAGAAAAATAAACCAATTAAAATGAAGGGGAAGTTTAACATAATTTTCTCTGTGTATAAACAGAAAAATGTTTAGATAGATTTCTCTGACTTTAAAAAGCTATTTTAAATAGCTTAAAATATGGGCTTGGTTGTACATACAGCAATTTATTTTAGAGAGAACTTGCATGGGAGAAGATACAAATTGTCATCTTATGAAACTCTTTAAACTGAGGTACCAAAAGATCCATACCACCACCACTACCAGTGACTGAATTTTCTTGGGAGAGATACTGTTATCCACCCTCTTGCTAGATTACCCAGCCATTTCCCTATTTTATATTCCTAATAGAATTCTATTTCACATAGACATCTACCGCACTCACAGTGATTAAAGAAAAATGGTTCCTTCCCCCAGAACAGGGTCCATTGTAACACAAGAAGACCAAAAGTCAGCAACCCCAAGTAAGTAATAGTAACTACAGTGTAGTCACTACTGGAGAGGATCGTCCCACACTATCTCTGCAAGCTTCCACAATGGTCACTTTATTGCTGTGTTCTCCTGTGGCCATGCCACTGTTTGAATCAGGCGTTTGCTGTCCTTGCTCACTAGGCAAATGCCTGCATTTTCCTGTAAACACAGTTTTGCACATACTAGAAAATCTGATACATTTCTTTGGTTCCACATTAATGTTAAGCCCCATCTCTGCTCTTTTACTGGCAGCCAGTTATCCTAATCTATACAACACTCCATCATCCGCTCTGTTCAATCTTTTTTGTCTTCTAAGAAACATCACCTTGTCAGAATGTATATTCAGTTTCAACAAAAATCAATCTTACATATTGATCAAAACTTGTCAGCACATCGTTTGAAGGTTTACTGTACCAGTTCATTCTGCCATATTGGTTTGGAACCCCTGACTGACCCCAGTGAAGGAGATGGGTGAACGAATAAATGAGCAAATGATTGAACTTGTTTTCAAAGGATAATTCTAGGACATGGTGGTAGGTGGAATAATGGCCCCCAAATATGTCTATATCTATATCCCAACTCCTGAAAACTATGCTTGTTCCATAGGTGCCAGAGCAGTTTTGCAGATGTGATTAAGCTAAAGGTCTGACACTGGGAGATTTTCCTGGATTGCTTGTGTGGGCTCAGTATTCTTATAGTGGTCTTTGTAAAACAGAAGCAGGAGGAGTTGTAGTCACATGTGACAGTAGAAGCAGAAACTGGTGGGAGTTACTTTGTAGATGGGGAAGAGGCTGCAAACCAATCAATACAGCCAACCACTAGAAACTGAAAAAGGTACAGAAACGGATTCTTAGAGCCTTCTGAAGGAAACAACCTAATCGATAGTTCAACTTTAGCCCATTGAAACCGACTTTAGAATTCTGACCTGTAAGATAATAATAATTCAGAACTGTAAGATAATAAACATATGTTATTTTAAGTCACTAAATTTATGATAACTTGTTAAAGTGGCAATAAGAAAACTAACATGGCTTCTGAAAATTCAAAACTGTGAATTAAGGAGTACTATGCTTACTTCTACAGACCCAGATCTAGTTCCCTTTTAACCTATCACATAGTCAAGATGCCACTAACTGCATTCTTGATCCTTCTAATGAGGTTTATTTGTTGTGACAATGCCCAAAGGACCAGAGACTTGAAAAAAAAAATGTTCTCAACCTGTTATTTCTCTGTTTTCTTAATTTTTTGTTTTATTTTTAAACCACTGGATTCTTTCTGCAAGAGAATTATTTTTCTACTCCCCCGATACATTTTGCTGCAACTTTGGCCATCATTTCTCTTCTCTGATTTCTATTTCACTCTTGAGTTAATGCTGTTCTTTGAGAGAAGGTAAATAAAATTCTGAAGTTGAGCTTGACTTTGTTTTTATTCTTCCTTCCTTTCTTTCTTTCTTTCTTTCTTTCTTTCTTTCTTTCTTTCTTTCTTTCTTTCTTTCTTTCTTCCAAGGGAAAAGGCAGGCACTGTTTGCTTCTTATTGTGAGTTTTTAAAACTGCAAACGTTCTCATATCCAGGAATCTCCTATACTGTTTATGGTTGCACTGTAACATGGTGTATTGAGCATTTTTTAGGTACCCAGAATGTAATCCTGGACTCATAAGTCCCAGTAATTCTGTTTCACACCTGGGAAGCTTTGACAGTCTCTCCTCCATACTAGTTACCACATGGACTCACTGACTTGTTAAAGCAGGAAAATATCATTTTAATATTTTTATTATAGCATTTTTGGCATTCTTCCTACCATAAACTGCGTGTTGGTAGCTTTGCAGTGGCAACAACTGCAATATTCCATGAAATCTAGGGATTAGTAGTAAACAATAGAAAAGTCCAAGGAGCAACAGAAGAATTCTAATAGACCCTTTGGCGAAACGATTGCTTCATTTTGATGTTCTCTTCTTTGCTCATTTATCATTTACCAAGATTACAAATGCCAGTCCCAGAATAAATAGAATCCTCACGAGAATTTAGTTATGGATGCATTTGTTACAGGGGATTGATTTTCAAAAGTCCTTAATTAGATTTTGTCTGAGGGTCTTCATACATACCTATAAGGAAAAAAAGAATTTAAATCGTACAAGGAATTTGATCTAAAGGAAATACAATTTTGAGTAAGAAATTAACCTAAGAACATAAGTCTATATATTATTCACTTAAAATTGACACATTGCTAGGGCAATAATATATTTTGCCCTGAAATTTATTATTATTAGATTTCGGTATAGCTGTGGTTTACAGATTTTATTGCAAATAAAAATCATTTGGAGATGCTTAATAAAATACTTATTCTTGGACCTCTTATCCCAGAAATTTGTTCCAATCACTTAACAAAGGGCTCTAAAATCTCTCTATTGAATGAGCTGAATAGAAAATGTAAAAAACCTTAGTCTATACTTCAAGAAACACTGCCATATATAATCCATCAATAATCAAAATATTGAATGTATGCTAGGAAATTATTTTAAGAAGTCATTTTAGGAAAAAATAGTTGTTGGAAACATGGTTTGCCACATGTAAGATGTGCTGTACTAAGTTACAGAACATTCAAAAAAGGCTTAATCTGTTTGGAGTGAACCTATGACAATTGTAAGATTCTAGATTTCACTTAAATTTGTAGCGATGAAAAGGGTGTTCTTCAGATGTGGCTGTAATGCATTTAGCTCAGTGACAATGAAACTGGCAGGAACTTCCATAAGGCATACCAACTGAGAAATAGTGCCTACTGACAGTGGCTTGATCTGCATATATTTAGGATTTAATAGTTTGCATTTTTTGTTTATTCCCTTGTCCTAAATTCTTAATAAATAGGCTCTAAGGCTTTAATTTTCAGCCAACACTATGTTTATTACTAAAGTTTATCAAGCAATAAACACACTATTGCACTTAGACTGTCATGTTTTTATAAAGCAGTTTATAAAAGGTGACATCTGGCAAAGAGGCAGATCTATAAAAATCATGCTGCTGAATGTAGTGTCATTTTTTTCTGCCATACACCCAGAAAGAGTAATATTATTTTGACACACACATACATACCCACTGTCAAGTTTCTATTTTTATAGTTCGCTTACTGTACATATCCTTAAGCTATACAAAACCTTTGGGCTAATGCAGAAAGTGACATTTCTGCATATTTATTACAATGCTATTTTAGAAGTTGACTTTGCCTGATGGGATTTTTCCAAGAACAATGTCATGTTCATGACAATAGACATTGTTGAGAACAATAACATTGTACAGTTACTTAGGGAAGGTCAGTGTGGAAGGACAAATCATAAATAGCTAAATGTGGCATGATTAATCTCAATACCTGATAGATATACAGAAAGAAAGAACTATAGAATTATGAGTAATTCCATAAGTAATCAGAATCTGCATTCGTTCTTTACTAGGTGTAGCAACTCTGCAATCCAGCCTCTCTGCATCAAGGTTTATACCCACGATAAATGAGTATATTTATCCACCAAATGGATTGCAAGGATGTTCATAATGGCTTTTTATAGAAGTCCCAAACTGGAAGCAACGCAAATGTCCACCAACAACAGAATGGAGAGTTGTAGTACCCTTATTCAGTGGAGTACTGTACTTTGCAGCAATAAAAATACACCATCCTCTGCTCTATGCAGCAATATTAAGAACCTTACAGACAGTATGTTGAATGGAAGAAGCTGGTTACTTAAGAGTACATTCTATATCATTTCCTGCACTTGGATATCAAGAACTGACCAAACTAATCTATGCGGACTGAAGTTAGGGTTGTGTTTTACCTGTGTGTGTGGGATGAGGTGGGGGGTAGTTTATAGAGGGCACTATCTGGGAATGGCCAGAGGGAGTCTTCTGGGATGCTGGAGACACGATGCATTCTGATCTGGTTGTGGTGACATGCATGTATACATATACGTACAAACCTGGGGAGCTGTCCTCTTAAGTGCGGCCCACTTCCCTCTATGTTCTGGAGCTCTCTGTGGCAAGCCACTCACACAATAGGTGGAACTCATTTATCATTAATTCCACTTCGCAGTGTTATGGGATGCACAGAGACTGTGACAAAGTATGGCAGGGTGAAAAGTTACTCATCTGGGATGACTCTTGGCTAGAGTTTGGGTAGACCTCTCTCTTGCTCTTCTCATGGCTGTCTTGGGCTTGCCCAGAACGTGATGACCAAAGGCCTTCTTACCTCACAGCAATTCAGGCATCAAGCAGTAGCTTTTTGAGACAGTTAAATGGAAACACTAATTTTTAAGCACCTGGACACAGTGAGATCTGCTGAATTCTGTGGGTGAAAACACCAGCCTGTCACGTTCAAAGAGAAGGGGACATAGACCCCACCGCCACTCAGTGGGAGGAATTTTAAAAGATTCTGTGACCCTCTTTATTCCGCCATGCCATTTGTGTGTTATATCTCAACTTGAATGTTTTGAACCATTCAAATCAGTCTTACAGATCTCAAAACTTTCTTCCCTGTTGGAGGCTAGCGTAAAGTTTGAGTCCAGTTTTAAAAAACATAAACAGCCAAAATAAAGTCTCCATTTGAAAGTACAGTTTCCATAAGACATTAGATATCTTGTACTTTTTCATTTCTTTTTGAGGTTGAGAGTTCTATGACTTTTTCTTATTTTGTTTGATGTTTCTGGGCTTTGGGTTTTATTTTATCCAGGCTTGGGTGAGCTTCGACTTTTATTTAATCATTCACGGCCTAGAGTTAAGTGTCAGATTGAAGTCAGATAAGGCTTCTGATGCTGCTGAAATCCTTTGCTTCTTTTGATTCATGGATAATGAATTTGCCCTCTATAGTCAGGGTGTGATTTTTTTCAAAAAGAAATCTTATATCTCTTATTTAATCATCTATCAGAAATACGTTGCCTAACAGGCTTCTTTGTAAAGATCCTTATTAAGAGCCAAGAGCAGGGCCAGCTGCGTTTATGCAGTGAGACTGCCTATGAGATAGACTAGAAATATTTATGTAAGCTAAATAAAGCCAGCGTGAGAGTGGAGCCTTTTAAACTATTCGGTTTTATTCAGACTTGACACTGTTGTGGACAGCTTGGGAAAGCAGTGTGTGCACACAAAAAACTGCATTATGAAATATATCAAAAGGTTTCAACACCAGGGTACCAAATATCTCTAGCACAGATAATTACTGCACCCTCTCCTGGCATAATTTGGGCCAAGAGCAACACTTGAACCTGATCTTAAGCAAGATTGTACGTCTCATTTGAAGGAGTTGGTGAGGCCATATCCCAACTTTGTGCCAGTGACTTCAAAGTTCATTTTACAGAGTCAAGATTAGAAAGATCTAACCTCGTCATCTTTGATTTTCTTTTTAATTAATTGCAAAGTGTTATCCTTTTGCTCCCTTCAGGAACTCAGAAAGGATTTATGCAGTAATTCCATATCACCATATTTTAAAGACTGTTTTCATCTGTGACTTAGAGAGCTTTGCAGTATATAAAGCCATCAACCCAGCAGCACAGTACTATCACTTTGTCAAAAGAGAATTGTTTGCACTTTACATGACAACTTATTTGTATAAAGTGCCAGGGTTTGAACTAAATATACCACATGCACTTTAAGTTATAGGTGATGGAATCTTGTTTGTACCTCCCATCCTTAGCCTGCTCACTCTCTTCCCCCATCAGCCTTTGAACTTCGCCCCCACAGTCTCCTAATTCACCTGTTTTTATGAGGCCCTTTGTGTAGACAATATGAACGTTACTTGAGGCACATCAGCTTCTTCAGAAGTACATCATTTTAAACAGCTGTTTTTTGACACACTTTCCTCTACTGATCCCTAACTCGTGAAAATTGTAGTGTTTAGAAAAACGTATGTCAAGGAAGGTGCTAATGTTCATATACGTACGTATTTCTATCATAGGAAATGACCGAAGCATATGTATGTGTGTGTGAATAATACACATATGTAAGTGAATAACTATGATAGGAGTTTGACCTTAGAAATTAATTGGCTGGATTCAATCTGTGTCCTTTCCCTCTCAAACAGTACAACCTCGGGGCAAATAAACTTATTTGAATCTGTTTCTTCATTTGTAAGTTGAGTAAAATCATGGCATCCTATACTGGGTTATTGATACCCCGGGTCTCAAGTATATTCTATCACCAATACCAGTAAATGTCTATGTTATTATACTCAGCACATCTTCTCTCTGATGAGAAAAGCTGACTGTGGAAGATTTTTGTTGTTATTTTTAAAAACTTTTAATAGAATTTTTCATATTTAAATTGCTAGCAGATCATCATTTGTGTATGATACTGGTATAGTCCCAGCTTCACAGAGCCAGTCCTTCTTCAGAATAAGCCCACTCTACTCAGGTGTCATGTTGTCATCATTCTCCTAGGAGGGAGCTGACAGGCTGCATTAGCCGTTTACGTGTCACCTGAGAGCCTGCTCAAAATGTGCAATCTGAGGTCCTGTCCCAGATCTACTAAGTCAGAAGCTGCATTTCCACCTTTATTTGTTTCCATACAATTTTATGGAGTGCTTTTCTCATAGAATGACTACTGCTTTTTAAGTCAGTTCTAATGGAGTTCTTTAAAGGCTTTTAAGCACGGCATTGACTAAGAAATACATTTTACGCGATTACCCATTAAGGAGAGCATACACATTTATAAACACATATTAAATCCAAAATTTCATCAAACAATATTTACTTTTGCTGTATGCTAAGTACTCAGATTCTTTCAGTTGAAAACATGTTGGTCATGGCCTACAAAATGATATACTAATACAGTTTGTTAGGAACAGTTGTACTGTGTGACCTGGGCCAAGTCTTTTTTTCCTCCTTACACCTTCATTTTCTTGACTGTACAAATGTCTGGGTTGGTGCTATTGATTTCAAATGTCTGTCAACTTGAACAGCCAGAGATGCTCCATGAAATATAAAAATCTGCCTCTAGACTATGCTTTAGAAAAACCATGTTTATTGCTTATTATATGTGTTGTTTTATGGAGAAGACTTGAAGGAGTAATACAAACACAGGCTCACAAACCACAGCTTTTGCGTAATAAAAGCTCACAGCTCAGAGTGGTAGACAGTGTGGACTGAGCAATTATGTGCAGGTTCTAAACATGTGTTATTATTTAAAACAAACAAAACACAAGTGTAAGCTCTTTTAAATGTGCATGGTTTGTTAGAATGTAACTAAAACATAATAAACTAAATCCGTTCCCTGCCTAATGCACAGTTAGAATAATAAGCAGTCTTGTGTTTGGAAAAAATAATAACTATGCAGTACAGAAGCCAGACAACATCTTGACCAGTGAGCAGAGTTTGCATCATCAATGATAGGCACAGTGTCACTTGTGTGTCTGACATACCATGACCAGTAGAGTACTCAGGAGTACTTAATATAATCTACTTGGAAGGATACATCAGAGAAGCCCCAAATGAGTAGTTCTATTAAAAAATGTGTGTGGCATGGTTATACATGGTTACAAAATAGATTCAATGGAAAAATAAAGTTGGAGATTAAAGGAGACTAAAGAGACACAAACACTAAATAAAATCTTATGCTGAGTTTTATATTGAGGAAAAGGAAGATGTCATAGGGACATCACTGGGCTGACAAAACCGAGAAGCAGAAGATGGTAGCTTAGAGAAAATTTTGTACCAATGTTAGATTTAGTGAAGTTAGTAACTACATTATGGTGATAAAAGAAAGTACTTATTCTTAAGGCGTATGCAGGGAATGCAACTTCATTTCAAATGGGTCAGGAAAAAACAGTGTATGTATAAAGAAAAAGAGCAAGCAGGAGGATCTACAGATAATAAGCAATAGGAAGGGGATTAGCAATTGATAACGGGGCATACACAGGTATTCCTTACATGATTCTAATTCTTGGAGCATCAGAAAAGTTTGAAATTAATTCCAAAGTAAAAATTTTAAAATGACTCTGTTTTTCTTCTCTTATCAGTGTGGTGGTGTGTTTCAGAGACATCCATAATATTGTGCTCCTGAAGGCCAAGTGAGGTTGAACTGTAGTGGCCAGTACACTCTCACTGCCCCAGGAGCTGTCTGTCTGCTGCTCCGGAGGAGACAGGAGAGGAGGAACTGCTCACCACCCGTCCCGAACCGTGTTGTTCTCTTCCTCCTCTGCCTGTGCTTGTCCCTGGGTCAAAGCCCCTGGTTATGGTTGCTTGGCTGGGTGTGTCTGGTTTGTTTTTGTGTGTCTGACTTGGCACCTTTATCCAGATCTTGCCCTGCTTCTTATGTAGCTGACTGACCCTTACACCTGTAAGAGCGGCACTCTCTTTTGACCTTGAACACCCAGCGTCCTCTGAAAACTACTGGAGAATAGATACGAAGAAGCAACAGATGTTTAAACATGCATGCCCTTGGGTTGAGAACCTTTGACACAGGTCGTGGGCCCCACAGAAGCCTGAAATCCACAAAACAAGTTTTTGTTTTGTTTTATTTTTTCTTTTTAAACTGTGGCCTCCCTTTTCCATGGCAGTGGACTTTTAGAGAGGAAAATAAAACTTGCTTTTATATACTTGCTTGCTTCCTGCTCTGCCCATGGGATGGGATGCTAGAGCAGTAAGCCCCAGTAATTGTTAATTATCCTGTGAAGACTTGTCCTTATCCTCGAGGAGTTGCAGTCTTGTGGATGAAATGACGCTTGATTGTGAAACAAAACAAAAGCATTGTGTGATTAAGCACACATACACAATTAATAGTAAGAAGGAATCTAGGGGACCTAGACCATTGTGGCTGTGGGACAGCTGGAGCTGAGGGAAGGAGCAGAGAGTAGTAGCAAGGGTGTGTCTCCCGCATCTGTGAGAAGAGTCCCTGCTTGCTCCACAGTGACAGGAGTCAAACGGTGAGCACAGGAGCTCAGAAGGTGGGCAGAAAAGTGAGACATCAAGTATGGTGAGGATGGGGCACTGCTCAAACTTGAATCCCAGGTGGCGTTTTCACAAAAGCCTCAATTTAGACTTCACGTGACATTTCTAATAGAGGAGATTTACAGGCGCTCTCCAGTGGGAAGGCAGAAGGCTCTCTGTTCTAAGACTTGGTATCACCTGCTTGCCCTTTGAATTAAAAAAAAAAACAAAAAACTGTTATTGTCTTGTGACCATCATAATGATTCTACTTATTTTCTAGAGTTCAAAGTGTCTTATGTTAAGTAGACAGTAGCTTTTGGACCACTGGTTTACAATTCATTTCTTTCTACATTTTAGAAAATATACCAAAAACCTCAAAAGTGGAAATGGAAGTCTCTCTTGTCTGCCCAGAGGCTCTGTCTTCTTAGAAAACGTTCTGTGTACCTGATGAGGTAGAACTCTCCTCTCCCTGACACCTCCTGCTCCCCGCAAGATAAATGGTTCCAAACCTTTTACTGCAAGCAAAGTTGGTGTTTAGTTTACCGGTAATTAATTGCTAGCACTTCCCTGACAAAACATAATGGAACTATAGAGCAATCACCTAGAAAGGGAAACAACTGTCAGTTATCACCCTAATGAATCCTGTTTACCAGAGGTAAAGACACAAAGGCTCCCAGCAGCCCAGCTGGTGCACAAGCTTCTGTGCTTAGAAAGTAGAGTATGAAAAACTCAACTTTTGTACCTGCTGTGGGACGTGTGAGGTAGTCATTCTTCAGGCTCAATTTTACGATGGCCTCAGTGATCCGTTACTGTATAGAATTTTGGAACTATTCTCAGCGATAGTGATTAGCTCCTGTCAGTTCATAATTGAATGTGAATAAAGACAAACACCCGTTTCTAATGTTAAAACATTTACATAGTATATTTGTGGTGACAGCTACTGAGATGACCATAGCATTGATGAGGTGGATGACTTTTTAAAAATCATATAACACAGGCCCCTTGCTATACATCTCATGTGTATCATCTCAGTTAAAATAATCCTGTGTGAAGACAATCAGCAGAAAGACAAGTTCACAGTTCTGTGCAAAGGGCAAATTCATGGCTCTGTACAAACATAAAATGAACTTTTGTCAAGATTTTGTTTAGCATATTAATTGATGAAGAACTCAGTACTATGTTAAAGTCAGCTCAAAGAGTGTTTGAGAGGCACGTAAATACTACTGTGTTAGGTATAGGAAGGATAAATGTGCTCCTGATCCATAATAAATTATTTTTGGTGCATATTAGTTATTCTCTTTGCTCAGAGTTGTAAAATAGTCCTGTAAACAGAAAGTCAAGCCCCACAGTGGGAATACTATCTTCCAGGAATACAGTAAGGTCAATTGCCTATTTCCAAGTTTCAGACAGCTTTTGTGTAAGGTGGGTAGGAAAATAATCCACACATTACAAATGAAGAAGCTGAAGCTTTGTATGGCTCAGTAGCTTGCCTGAGGCTTTAGTAGAGATGGAGCTGTGTATGAATAAATCCTAACTCTCTATACAGCTGGTGGGGAGGAGGTGACTCTCATGAGCTCAGCAAACACATGGATTTGGCTTCAACTCCCAAGGACCTTGGGCAAGGTACCTATTGTGCCTGTTTTTTTATTTGGGAAATGCTGTTGTTAATAGTATTCACCGTAATATGCCATTGTCCAGATTCAGTGTGATGATTCATTAAAACACTGTGGACAGTGCTCTCCACATAGTGACCCCTCGGTGAATGCTGGCTGCTGTTTTCATCATTACTAACAATCATCAAGACACCATACCCCCTATGTGGGCTAATGTCACATGTGTTTTGAAAATGGCCATGTTCCCACATTTCCTACTCTGTCATGGTTGCCTGAGAGTTTGGACATAAGCTTCATCTCAGCTACAAGAATCATCATACCAGGGAATCAATCCTGTCCCAATCTGTCTAGGATCAGCACCCTCCTGCAGAGTGGCACTTGGGAAAATACTTCCTTCCCTGGGAGCAAAACAGCAATGCATTGCAGCTCTTGAACTCTTTTTCTCTGCTGTCTTATAACCTGCAAGACTTTAAGGATACGTAGATCCTTAAATGTACTTAAAGTAAATGCCAGTGTCACAACACATGTTTGTTCATGATGAAGATCTAAATGTGGTGTACAACACTTTCTGGAGCTCATATTCCCCTGTACCAGTGAAATTTAATTTTAAATTGTTGTGTGGATATGATCTCACTGCCTTACTTTGGGCAGATCAGTTTTGATTCTTGTGTTTTAGAATCAGGGAATGCTGAACTACAGAAATCAGTGTTCAAATGACAAAGTGGTGTGTGGTTGGTAAATTTCTTGACTTTTTAAAAAAGACTTCCAAACAGATATTAAGGGGATTTGAATGTTTTGAGTAGCTGCTTACTAAAGACACAGATCTATACAAACTTCTTATCTGTGAAATGAAAGCCGTTTTAAAGTCAGCACATCTACCTTTAGTTGCTTGGGTATATCAATAATTTGTCTTCATGTTCTTATCTTTGCTCTGTGGGGAAGAAAAAAGTATTAGTGTCAGAAGGGGACATGGTTTCTTGATTTAGAAACCTTTACCAACACATAAAAATAACTAGTTCTGCCTCCCAGGATTTGTGTCAGATTTTTGCCTAATTGCAAAAGAAGTGCAGCCTGTAGGTCTTATTATTGTGGATAGGATGATAGAAAATGTTCCCATTATCAATCTGTCACGCTTTTCTTGTTATTATCGGTAATACAAACAGTATGTTTGTACTCTGAGAGCTGACAAGTATTAAATATATTTTAAAACATGGCAAGTGTGTTTAGTACTCCTACATAGTTTCTTACATTTGTAAAATCATGTAATATATTTGTTTTGTTTTATATTTAGAATTACTGCCTTATAAACTATTTTACCATATTGTAAATAGTACCAAAATTTTTTTTAAGGTTGAACTTGTATTGTTGTGAAATACTATTGTGAAAATCTCCTATCAAAGGATTGAACACTTGCTCCTAGTGGAAATGAAGTAGATTGGAAAAGGGGGGGGGCGTGGAGAAACTCTCAGTCCAGAAACATTAACAGGTATGCGAATGATGATCTCCTAATTTGTATCAGGATCCCTCAAGATCTGTTTTACAGTTCATACCTGTCATGGAAAAGCTCCAGACTGGCTTTAATATTTTAGCTCAAATTTTGATTCCACATATCCTTGTCTCCCCAAAACAATTTTTTTTGTTTTGTTTTTTGTTTTTTTTTGTGTGTGTGTGTGGTGCTGGGGATCAAACCCAGGGCCTTGTGCATGCAAGGCAAGAACTCTATCACTGAGCCACATCCCCAGCCCAACAAATATATTTTCTATTTTTCATTTCCTCAAGCAAAATGGGTCTTAAGTCATCAGTGAAATATTGCAGGATGTACTGGCCTAAGGGAGATGTGTTTTCTAATTTTAACTTCTTGGCAAATTTGGTTGATATAAATACTCAGAGCAGTAGTTTGCTAAGCTCTGTGTACTCTAGTTCTAATCAAAAGTCAGACTAAGTCAAGGAAAGAATCTGGAGTTAATGAAATTCTCTCTCCATTTATGTCTCTTCTGCTTCATAACAGTGATATGTCTTAAATTTTTACATTTTAAAACTTTCATGAAGACATACCACAGTACTAAATGTAAGTTCTCTTCAGAAAGTGATAGAATTATGTTTAACTATAGACTCATTAACAGAATTTGATTTTTTTCACAATACAACTTTTTAAATTAACTGTTGTGACCTTTATAAACATTTAAAATTAAGATAGAATGTAAGCAATGCATTCTCATTAAATTTAATATAGTTCAATAAAAATTATAAATTTAAAAACTATCTTCATAAAATAGTGTGTTATCACTGAAGTATTAAATAGTGCATTGGAGTTTAAAATTATTAAAAATTACTAAGTTTCCATTTAGAATGAGATTTATTTTATGATTGCAGACACTTTCAAAACAAATTGACAGTCAATTGCAATGCATTCTAAGATGTAAAAGCACCATTAATTACTGTTAATGGTACTTCTCTAATGTATGTAAATATATCATCTGTACCAAAGCTCTTGGCAGTTATTTTTTACTTCTTTCTAGACAGTTTAAAGATCTTAACTTATTAATATTCACAACATGTAGAAAAATAAAGACGTTGTTTTGATGAATTGTGATTGGAGACACAGTGCATTTGGGCTGAGAGTAGATATTAGCTTGCTGGCAGTAACTTATATCCCTATGTGAAACAAAACCTGTACTAGAGATGCAGGGCTTACAAGGATGGTACTGGGGTCCCTGGACATATGTATTCCAGAGTAACTTAGATTTGAAAATTTTAGTCTCACTGTATCTATTTCATGGCTTATCCTAAGTATGTTAAACTCAGCATATGCTCCTGCTATGGTAAGCACTATTTTTTTATTTACTTTGCTGAAAAAAAGATTGATAAGGATTTTTTGAGGGATATATTGGGAGAGTAGTGTTTCCTGTTTGTTATGTCCTTCCATCTCTGTCTGGGTTAGAATATGCATGCTGTTTTTTTAAACACACTCCATGCTGTAATGGTGATAACAGCATATTCTGTTTTCTTGTAAACCCCACCCCCATATCTAAACAAAGAGAAAGGCTTACAGTTACAGCTAAGATTTTTACTGATTTAGTTATAAAATGTGACAACTGGCAGAGTCTATATATCAACATGTGGATTCTTCCTAAATGTCACAGGCTGCTTAGCAGGAAATGAAAAACAAATTTTTGTACAATGGTTTTAACATTTTATTTTTTCCTCCACTTTCTTTGATAGAGACATGTACAATCAACTTAGCTAGGTTGCTTGCTAGAGTTAAAGATATTGATTATTGATGAAAATTTCTAAACTTACTTATAAATTAAAGTTCTAGATTTACCAAATAAGAGTAGATGGGCCCAGTTAAGTTTGAATTTCTGGTAAATTGAACAAATTATAGAAAGAGTATGTCCAATGCAATATTTAGCACCTACTTATAATAAATATTTTTGTTGTTTAATCTGTAGTTCAACTATTCATGCTACATTTCTAGTTTATGATAGTAAAAGATTGGTACTTTTCTGAGCACGTAAACCCATACACTGGTTGTCTCATCTGAAAAAAAAAATGGGGTTGTAAAAATAGGAGTGATGTCCAAGGCTGTTGGGAAGATTAAATGCACTGATAACAATAAAGTGCTTATAAACAGTTCTGGCTTCTAGCAAGCACTGGAAGCAAAAGCTTTTGTTCCTAAGGTAATGGATACTTGTCCCAATGTTATAGATACTTTTTCTGCTGAAATCCTGTTGGTGGAGAGCTTTTAAAATAAAGGAATCATCTCCATCCAGTTGGCAGCAATTTTCATTGCCAAAATATGGGCTGACCCAAGTGACTCATTGTTGGAAATAAGTTTTAAATGCTATTGTGTTCACAGTCACACAAAGTGCAGCTTTCCCTTTTGATTTTCAGAAGGATATTTATTGTATTTATTGTTGCAATATCTTAGACATTCTCTGGAACATTTGTGTGCTTAAGTGAAGAAGAGATCAAAAAGGCAGACAAAGCCAAGATACTTGTCACAGGCAGTAACCAAAACGAAGGTAAGCTGTATGAGCGTACAAGAGTTCCTGTCACACCAGGTGGAAACTCACTATCATGTTGGCGGCTTTTTCAAGTATAAGATCAACCAGTATTTCTGACTATAAATCTGTGATTTGTTAAGAACTGCAGTGTATTGGGCACTGTGCTTCAGGCCTCTGTTCTGGGAACCATGTGTAAAACTCGAGTCAGCTGACTTGTCATGCAGTAACAAATAGTATAAAAATCTCAGTGGCTCTCCAAGGCAGCTCTCCTCCAAAGGATGGCTCAGTATTTGCATCTGCTGTTGTCTTGTGGTATCTTTAGCTCAAGGTTTCAGTGCTCACTGCACTTGGGGAAAGGAGAGATGGACAGCCACACGTGAACCATGAAACGAGGCACATTACCATTGATCAAAGTCTGTGGCCAGAAGAGCTGCGTGATCCTGGCTACCTGCAAAGGGTGCGCTGAAGCAGTCTTCATGTGTCCTGTCACTGGGGAGCACCAGAATGACCAGTGACCACTGGTTTAATACACTGGCAAATATTGCCAGCAAGAGAACTGAAACCTCTTAGCTGACCCCGCACCACTCTCATAACTTGGTGAAAACAACTATTGCAGTAGGGATGTGGGTGTCGGGCTTACTGATTCAAAAAGGAATAGAAACAATGTCTTTTGATAGTCTCTATCAAGGCTCACCTATTGATCTTAATTCACCCTTACTCTGGGCTCTATTTGGTTTGTGGGAAGGTTGTATCCAGGTTTGCCAGTTATCAGTCTTGATAATAGCACTTTAAAAACGTATCTCCAGTTTTCCTGAAATTTAAACCCTCCGTAGTTTAATACCCCTGCAACAAAAACATTAGAAGGTTTTCATAATTGTAACAAAGAGGAGTCGAACATATTTTAAAAGCCTGCAATAAAGCTGAAAATTGTGTTTTGATCTTGGTATAACGTTGTGGCATCAAAGACTTTTCCAGCTCAGGCGTCTTGACTGTTACACCTTGAAGTGCTACTTGATGAGAAATTCACATCAGCACCCATTTGAATCTGGCCATTTCAGTCAGTGTTCAATTACAGGGCATTTTCTAGTGAGTGAGACTGTCTACCAATTAATTTTGATGAAGGGACATAGCCCCAGAATGTTCTCAGATTGGAGATATGTATTAGATGTCAGTTAAATATAATTCTTAGAAAAATAGAGAACAGTGAGAAAAACCTTTGGAAATGGAGAGTTACATAATCAAAATACTTTTGTGAAGTGGTTTTTCACACCATTCCTAAACAACCAGATTTTGTTTTGTTTTGTTTCGTTTTTCTTTTATATTCTCGTCCCCAGCTTCTCCTTTCTCTCTCCTTGTTTCCTGGCTGGGTTGAGCAGATTTCTTCCACCATGCCCTTTCTGCCTTGGAGCCAGCTGACTGAACTCTCTGAAACTGTGAACCTATATAAACCTCTCCTTCTTTAACCTGAGGATGTTGGGTATTTGTACCAACAACAGCAACGTGACTAGTATAAGGGGATATGACTGTATTTTCTCAAAATAAAAATGAGTCATGGAAAAACAGAAAATGTGCTGAATTATGTAATCAGCTATACTTATATACCTGTGTTTTTCAGGATAAAATGTCAGATGACTGAAGACAGGAGAAATCACTTAGGGAAGGAGTGGACTGTTGTAGGAGTTAAATGGTCAGTTAATAGTCTGTTGATTAGGGCCGGTGAGATGGCTCAGCGGCGTAAGCGCCTGCCTTGCAAGTGCGAGGGCCCGAGTTCAACTCCCGGATCCCACATACGGAAAAGGGGCCGGTGATATCGCTCAGCGGCACGGGTGCCTGTTGGCGCGCGAGGTCCTGAGGTCGACCCCCCGGTACCCACAAAAAAAAAAAAAAATAGTCTGTTGATTAAATATGTCAGGAGGAAAGAGAGGAGGGGAAAGCATTCCAATACTGAAACCACAGACATTTAGTCACCGGGTATTTTTTTTTTATTCGGTAAATACTAAGTTTTCTTTGAACTCTTAGTGACTTCTTCAAAATACACACACACACCCCCACACACACCCACAATGACTTAATTCCTACAACATATTGATTCCAAGTGGCCTTCAGTAAATTTCTATTTGGAATATCCTGATACTTCTTTTGAAAAGCAGTTAAAATAGATGCAAAGAATATTAGTCTGACATTGAATCATAACCACTTTAAATACATTTAGTCAATGTGGGTATTTAATTATCTTCTGAGAGGCAGCATTTTTTCTTTTATAATATTACTTTCACAGTTTTTAATTGACAGGCCTTATATTTAGCACTTAATGTATGTTTTTAAAACCATAGAGGTAATATACAAATACATTTTCATTATTTAAAATTCAAGCACTTTGGAAATATAAAGAGTAATCTATTCCACATACCTACTTTTCCCTCAGTCCTCCTCTAATTAGTAATAATAATGGTTAAAAGTTAGGTGTGATTATCTTGCTACCTTTTCCTAGCTGTTTATTTTGACTACCAGAAACATACCAGGATTCCCAAAGTTGATTACTATCCTGCTCCAGCAAGGGAGAACTCACTGGAGGGGAACTCTAGGGTGTCTTACAAAGAAGAATTAGTGAAGGGGAGCTAGAAGCTTTGGGCAGCTGAAACCAGTCATGAGATGGTCAGAGACTGCCAGCTAGGCAGTTTCTGAAACAGAGTTTGTGAGTTTGTGCTTTCAGCACATGGGGCTGAAAAAGCTAGTGATAAAAGAGTTGAGGCCTATTCAGTAATCACGACTCAGTTAGGTACAACTTATCTGGTTTGCGAGGCACAGCTCAGGTTTTCTAAGTTATGTTTGATATTTCCATTCTCCAGTAATACGTATGTCAGATTCCTGGTGAAATGTACTAGCTCTACTGTACATTTCTGATGTTTCTTATCTTTGAGAAGAAGTGCTTATGTGATGTGTCATAGATGTATTTTCCTATTTTGAAACACTGATTTTGGTTTTGCTGATCATAAAGTTTTTTGGTTTTTTTTGATCATAAAACTTTTAAAGACTTTTAGAATAATACTTTCAAGCAAGATATTTGTTTTTAAAAACTCATTTAAGGGGAAACCATTTTGGTTTTTTGCATGAATGAATAAATAAGGTTCCTGAGCAAGGAGTAGCCCCTGTTGGATCTAGGGATCTGGGGGAATCTAGAATGGGTTTGGGAGATAAATTTTGGGTGCTGGAAAGATGATATGCTACTCGTTAGGGAAGAATTACCAGGGAAATGTGAAAAATGGCTATTACAATAGAGATTAGAGCAAGTGGGGCAGGATCTAGTGCTGATGAAACATAGTGGATAGATGTGAGAGATATCCAGTAATCTAACAGTAGGACTTTGATCTTATCAGACTGGTGGGTAAGGAGTAAGAGGCATCCAAAATGTCTTGTGTATTTCCAGTTTCTGCAATGGATCATTAGAGGCTAGATCCAGTCTGGAAAACTGGGAAGGACTAGGTTTTGTTGGAAAATGAGAGCAGTAGGCAGGGAGTTCTCGGTAGAGTGAAACGATTCATACTTTGAAAATTGACAAAACTCCTTCCCACATCTTATGTCACGTCAAACTACCACAACTATGGAAGGACATCTAGGGGTGAGTCACTCCATCCCAGAGAAAAGAAAACTGACGCTGACTGAATGTTTAAGTGTCTTAGAGTTGCAAGGCTAGCAGGCGACTATCCTTCCATTAAAACCTGAGGGCTTTTTTACTGTAGTCGTTTCCACTTTCTATTCCTTCCTTTGCTTCTTCTCAAAAGTAGTTTACTTTTGTATTTGTTATTTTAGGCAATGCATGTGATTGTACTCATTGTGCATTCATGCCTGTTGGTGTGTAGAAACTAAAAGTATGGAATAATGAAATTAAATCAGTATTCCGGTCCAAGTTCTGCTGCCACCTAACTTGGGACCTTGGTCATGTTCTTCCTATTTGTTGGAACATAGGCTCCTCTGGAGTGGTTTGGAATGATTCATCCCAGGAGTCCCTTCTAGCTATAGAATTAGATGGTTTCATGTTTCAGTGCATCAAATGCATTTCAGCATCTCGAAAGTATACTTGGATATGCGAGAGTGGGTCTGTTATTTATCTTCTTTCATCAAATATGTTTTGCATGAGCTGTTTTAATGCATGAAACCTACCAGCATTTCTTTTCAACAATGGCAATGGCTGTTGCCCCAGTTTCCCCCTTGGACTCCTTAAATATCTTAGATTCCCTTTTGGCAGCTGGAGACATTGTATTGTGTTGATTATGGGCAGGTATTGAAAAGGATTCATAATAAACATTGATTCAAAAAAGGAATGCATAGTTTCAGGTAGAACATGTGGCTGAAATTTCTTTTTAAAATATAATTCATAGTGGAATTCTAGTAAATTTCACTGGTACCACCTAAGGTATAGTTTACATTCTGAACTAATATATATTTTTAAGATTTGGGTTTGCCTCCCTGGTCATGAGTCCTAGTCCACAGTATAACTTAGTTCACACAAAACCTCATTGGTGCGATTTGAAAGCCCAATTTTTGAATTTTTAAGTATATTTTGTGACCCCTTATGTCCTCCATTACTCTTCATCTAAATTAGTTCTGTCCAGTGAACACTGTTGCTTTTCCCTAAATCCTGGGAGGGCAACATATTGAGAACTGCACTTTCTCAGGATGATTTTTATGGCTTTAAACAAGGGATTGCTTCATTTCTAATTCCAACTAGCAAGTATATTTTAGTCTCTTCCTCTGTGCCCTATAATATTGGGAAGAAATCATATAGTTAGGTGACCTTCAGATCTATACTTGACCTCATTCCCATTAACATTTACTAAATGCCATCTGCTCGTGGAGGAAGTTGCAGAAGGGTAAGCTTTCTCTCACTCTATGAAGATCAGTGACATTGAAGTTATAGCTAAGATCTTCATCCTCCTCTTCTGGATCAGCTCTAGTGTCCATTCTACTTAGCTTTTGTAATTTATAAACTCTGTGGTCTTTCACTTGAGCTTTTCACAAAAAGTACAAACTAGGTATAAGCAATCTATTACTACAGGTGTACAAACCCCAATGATCAGAATTTGCAAAGTCAGAATTTTCTTTCCATCATTAGAATTCATGACCCAATATCATATTTAGACCGCTGCTCTCTCATAGAAATGTAATCTTGGAAAAGAAATAATACTATAATACAAGGCATATATTTTAGTATTTTGAACATCATCTTTAGATTACTTATGTTTTCAAATGTATTTTTATGCTTTGAAAGCTGTGGATTTAATGTACTGCATGCATTGGCATCAAGGGAACCAAAATAAAATATCAGTTTGATTTAAAGTTGCTATGGAGACTGTTTTAATGTTTCAATTCAGTAGTTTATAATATATTTATGCATATTTATACATACATACTTCAGCAGATTTCTAGTTTGGTGTATGTATTTTAATTGACTATCAAGATTTAATAATAGGCATTTGAAACAAAGCCAATAAACAAAAAATACATTTCAATTTCATTTTATGAGGAGGTAAGTTCTCTCTTAAAAGAGTTGCATACTTTCTGCTTCACGGGAACTTTTCTTGATGCTTGTGATATGTCTGTAGATATCAGTCAGCATTCATTCTTTGATATTTCCTGTCTTCATTAGTCGGTATTTATAATTGCTTGGGTGTGGGATATCTTGGCCAGCTATTTAATGATATATAATTATCAAATCGTAGAACAGTCTTGCTGTTTCACACTATTCTGTCCTGATGATGTTATACCAACTCCTAAGGCTTTCTTAGAGATGGATCTACCATAAATCATTGTTCTTAAATGTTAAAAAAAAAAGAAAGAAAGAAAATGAGTGGCTTAAGAAATGAAAAGCAGCTGACATCCAAGTGAGGCTGATGCTAGCCTGATTTTCTTGGGCTTCTCAATTTTATTCTTGAAGTTGAAGGGAAATTCCTGCCTTATCTTCTTAGTGTCCATCAACATGTTAATTTGGAGATGATATTCAACTACTAGAAATATATATCTTGGTTTATACTTATTTTGAATTAAATCTCACCCAGTTTTACAAAGATTCTCCCTATTGAGTTTTTAATATTTTGATCTGAACGTAAATGTAGTTGGTTGGTGAATATTGTAGCTGTTGTTCTCATTTTTAGTGATTTCCACCTGGGTCCTAACTTGAGCTCAGTCGTAGTTGACCTGGCAAGGTGAGCATGACCTTCAATTGGTGGCTATCATCTCTAGCTGGACGTTGGCATCACTTGGTACTTCTCCTAGGACTGATGCACAAAATTGCCACAAACTTGGAGTCTTACAGCAACATAAATTTATTCTCTGGCAGTTTGGGAAACGAGAAATCTGCAGTCATAGTGTTGGTGTTCCCATACTCCCCATGAAGGCTAACAGGAAGAATCCTCCTTGCCTCTTTCATCTTCTAGTGCCTCCTGAGATTCCTGGCCTTGTGGCCCCTAGCCCCAATCTTTACCCATGTCTTCATGTGATATTTCCTTTATTGTCTCTGTGTCCAAATCTTTCCTTTCCTCTCCAAAAACACCACTCATTGGATTTAAGGCTATTACTGTTAGAGTATTTCATATTGAGATGCTTACTTATGACCCTAGGATCAAATAGGAGCTAACTCTAATCAAGAATTGTGAGGTGAGGCCACTTGGCTTTCTCACATACTTTGGCCCTTACACTTCACTCCTCCAGCAGCCTCTTTAAGCTTGGGAATTCTTTAGCACAAATGCCTTTGTGAATGGCCCCACCTCTGCACCCCTTCTCCCTGCTATAAACAGAGATCTGTTTATTTCAGTCACACATTTCACCTCTAGGGGAATGTGTTCCAACTTCAAAACAGGTATAACACAATCCAGTATGCGGGAAAGAACTCATTTGTGGACACAGTGTGAGGCAGTGAGTGAAGCACAACCTTTGGGGATAGAAGAGCGAGTCTCACACTTCCTGCTGAGGTCTTCCCTTGCTAGGTCTGAAAGCCAAGTGACCTTTTAACATCTGTGCTACTAGGATTTGAATCTTGTGAGAGTTGGAGATGCTCTACTTCAAGCTCACTCGTGTGGTTGCTGGCAGGATTCATTTCTTCTAAGGTGCTGAACCATCAGTCTCAGTTCCTTGCCGTGTTGGGCTCTCCATGGCAGCTTGCTTTTTCTGATGAAGCAAATGAGAAGAGCCAGAGACAAATGAGGAGGATGAGTCACAGTCTTTTATAAGCTAGTCACATCTGTCTATGAAAAGGAAGTCCATTAAGTCCACTCCGATCTCAAAAGGTAAGGCGATTACATGTGGGAGCGAATAGCAGGAGGAGGGATCCGTAGAAATCGTTTTAGAAGACGTTGAGCACAGTGCTCTCCACACAGGCCTGTCTTTTTGCTAGTATTCCTTTTTGGGGAGAGTATCTCCTGGTATCTTTAGGTTGAGATATAGATTGACTGCTGTTAATACATAAGCACCAGATGTCAAGTTGGAACGCTAAAGCACAAGAGGTTAAAGAGCTCTCTTGGGAAGCCACACAGAGCATCAGTAACAGTATTGTGATAAGAACCTCAATCAGCTGAGATCCTAGTGGGTCATTATATCCTGAATTATTTTGCTACATGATTACACATGAACTATAGAGCTTCAGAAATAAACCACCCTAGTAGGCCAGGAGGGAACAATCTGAGCAGTCATTTAGAATGTGCTGCCACCGAGAGAACAGCTAATAGCAGTTCTCTGAAACCACTCTACTAAACTATGGTTTGTATATCCATCGTCACTGCTCCTCATAATAAGCCCAGGCAGCTACACGCTCATTCCTTCTTCTAAATACCCGGTTCTGAAACCACCACTCGAGGAGAATATACTTGAGAGAACATAGAACATCATTTCTAGGCATTTCCAATTCTACATAATTAGAATAGAAAGGCTTTCAAGTCGGTTTCAGGTTTTAGCTTGTTATATAAATAAGTTCACAGGAATCTCAAATGCTTAACAGAAATCTGACAGCAACTATAAAAGGCTTTTGAACATTTTTGTTGCCAAAGTCCCAGGGATTGCTGGAATCTTAAATAGCCTGTTTTAAGCTGCAATTCAGAAGCTTTTTGTCATGTTTAATAATGTGGTGAATAATTTCTTTTCTGTTAGTCATTTCCTCTTTTATAATCCACAAGGATCTTTGAGCCATGGAATGGATATTTTCTGGAGCTATAAATTAAAGATCCTTTCGATCCCAAACTTAAAATGGCCTTTTAATGTACTACTTCTATAAATCCATTTATCTAGGTCTATAGATTCATTAAAATACATTTAAATGAAAGTATTATGTAGGTATATGTCCAATTCAAACAGTGATAATTTTGAAATGAGAGTGCCATGGAAGTTATTGGGTAATCCTGTGTATGGTAGGAAAATTAATAATAAGAAATTATTGTATATGTAGAGGACATTAAATAGAACCTTCTCCCTTTTCTCCTTTCCTCTCCTTCTTTTAAAGTATAGGATGAGTAAGAAATTTAGTCCAGGTCTAGTGGTCATCATTGGGTTCAAGGATAGAGTTACTCTTTGTGACTTTTTCACCAATAGATATCAAAGCTTATCTAATCATACTGTAGGTATTAAAATATCTCAGAATATAATTTTAGCTCATCATTCCTTTGAAAATATAGTATTTTGCAGACTGCGATTGGGCCTCATTATTTAATAAAGACAGACATATTATTATATCACAAATGTTTTAAAATATTTTGATAGTTGTATTTCAGTATAATTTATACTCTCTAATGCTAAGTACTGTTTACTTTGAAAACATTATTCTTGGAAGCAGTGCACAGGCTTTATCACATAGCCAAAGGGGACCAGGTACACACACACAGACACACACACACACTGGTCCACACATTCTGGCATTCATTAAGTGCTGGATAACGTGGTGATGTCATGATGTGATGTTCCCACCAACCCTGTGAAGTAGAGGTTGTTAACATCTGCGTTTTACAGATGCCAGATCAGAGACTTGGAGGGCTTGGTAATTAACTACCAGTTGACCCCAGTGCTCCTCACCTTCTTGCTGTCACTGTCTTGTGAAGTCCTCTCTCACACTATATCATATTGACTCTTTTGACTAGCAGAATACACTGAAAGCCATAATGTGGTTCTTCTGAGCTAGGTCATAAAAGCTTATTCATTTTGGGGGAAGCCAGTCACCATTTATAAGAACCCTTCAGCAGCCCAGTGGAGAGCCTCATGGGCAAGAAAAGAGGTCTCCTAACAGCCAGCACCAACTCTTCCCAGCCTTGCCAGAGAGCCAGCTTTAAGTGGTACTCCAGCCCTAGTCAGGTCTCCAGGTTCTTCTCCACCTGAAGGACATTTTGCTCTTTCTTTTTCTTTTCCTTCCTTCCTTCCTTTCTCTTTCTTTCTTTCTTTCTTTCTTTCTTTCTTTCTTTCTTTCTTTCTTTCTTTCTTTCTTTCTTCCTTCCTTCCTTCCTTCCTTCCTTCCTTCCTTCCTTCCTTTCTCTCTCTCTCTCTCTCTCTCTCTTTCTTTCTTTCTCTCTTTTTGATGGTGTTGGAGGTTGAACCTAGGGTCTTCGCACTAAGGTGCATCTCTAGCTTCCTTTTTATTTATTTTTCAGTTTTTTTTTTTTTTTGTGGTACCGGGGGGTCGACCTCAGGACCTTGCGCGCCAGCAGGCGCCCATGCTGCTGAGCGATATCACCGGCCCCTTTTTCGTATGTGGGTTCCGGGAGTCGAACTCGGGCCCTCGCGCTTGCCGGGCAGGTGCTTAAGCCGCTGAGCCATCTCACCGGCCCTATTTTTCAGTTTTAAATAAGGTCTCACTAAGTCACTCAATTGCCCAGACTGGACTAGAACTTTCCATCCTGCTTCAGCCTCCCAGAGTGCTGGGATTACAGGCAACTCCCACCATACCAGGCTTGGAGGGCATTTTTGACTCCGAGCTTCCCAGGGACCTGTGCCACAACCTTTCAGCTAAGCTGCTTTTTTTCCTAACCCACAGTTGTTCTCTGTATGAAATAATGTTTGTTTATGGTTGTTTTATGCTTCTGGATTTTGGGGGTAATTGGTTAAGTAGCAACAGCTAACTGACACTGAGGGCTTATATATCTTTCTAGGGTCATGGCACCAGTGAAGCAAAGAACCAGGGTAGGAACCTAGCAACTGCTGAGGAAGTATGCTGTTTTCACAGATTAGTGGGACAGGCAGACTCAGGGGACCCTGAGCCGCTTCTCTTCCTTGTCTAACTTTTTGTCTTCCCTTTTCTTTTCTGTCTTCCTTTCATACACTGTATACATGTGGTACTGGACACTTGATGAAGTAGTAGGTCATCTATTTCCTCACTTGATCTACTTAAGTTCTTAAATAAAGCAATATCACAAAACACCAGGTAAAAGTTGTTAAGCATTGAGTACGTGTTCCAAACAGTGGTCTAACTGTTAAATACAATTCTAATAGAGGATCATGTATGTAACCTTAGCAGCTTAATGTCATTGGAAATAGATGTAACATTTCCCTTTATCTTCACAATAACCTTGTGAGACAGATAGAGAGGTGACATTGTCTCCATTTTAAGATGATTTGAATAAGGTCATTGTTAAAGGGACTTCCAAAAGGAGTGATAGCGAACCTTTTAGAGACAAGTACCCAAAATCCATTTATTTATCACAAAGTTTCAGCACTGCAATTAAACCCAAATATTGAGGTTTAATTTAGAAAAAAACAACTCATACATTAACATCTTTTGTCTTAAAAGAAACACAAATAACATATATTCCATAGGTTTGCCACCACTGTCCAAAAGTGACTAGGATTTTCTGTCAGAAGCAAAAGTAGAAGCTACAATTCCTGATACTCCTGTTCTGCTGACTAAAAAAAAAAAAAAGTTGCATGATAAAAGAAGAGTCACTGGCACTAGTTTGTACAGCATTCATTTGAAAGTAATGCTTTCTCTGCTTGGGTAGATATGAAAATATCTAAGACCCTTATTGTATTTCATTATATCTTATTTAATTTTATTTTGGAAGATCTTGGGTAAAGACCATCTTATGTTTGAATTTATATTCCCAAATTGGAGGAAAGCAGTTTGCATGGGATGGTGACTTGATCTATGGATTATCCTTTGACCTTTCAGTGACATTAAAATGGAAGAAAAGTAAATTAAATTATATATCTACACAATGTTCTAAGCCCAATGATATAAAAAACACAATTTAAATAGCAAACACTGACTTTCCCTATTGCTTTTCTATCTGATTTTTAAATAACATTTTCATTATTGTTGCTATAGTAGATTAGCCTGCTAGTTAGCAGGAAAATTCAGAGGCAACTCTGTTTGATATCAAAATGTTTAAACTTATAAATATCACTTCAAGAGGGCACTGTAAGAGTTATTGTAAATTACTTCACTGATATTCACTAATATTGAAAATGTCTTTTCTAAGGACTTCCTTTAAAAAGTAAATTCCATTCAGTAAAATTTGCATATTACTAAGGGACTTAGAAAGGAGAAATATACATAAAAATAACAAAAATACATGTTTGAGAGAAAACATTTGTGACTCATATTACAGTCATAAGGTTCATTACCCTAGTTTATTAAAAGCTTCTAAAAATCATGAAGAAAACAATTAGTGATCCCTCAGAAAAACAGCCCCAGAACACGTGGCATATTATGGCTCCCCAAAATGACCAGTTGTATTTTCAGTTTCACACATTGTTCCAGGATCTTGCCATGCACCATGAAGAGAGTGTGTACTTCTGCCTTGCTTCCTTTCCCTGCCCCTTCTCCTCCTCCCCTTCTATGATTTTCCTCCCCCTCTCCCCTCTATAAGGGGTGAGTATTCTAGCTGACAGCCCCAGCCAAGTGTTTGCCTGGTAGCCTTATACTTTATCAAATACAAGACATCCTCTGTTCTCACCTCTGCCTTCCAACTGGTTAAGTTAGGCCCACCTAAGATAATCTCCAAGAATTAAACTCATTTAAATAGAGGCTATACTTAATATCCACAAAATCCCTTTACAAGATCTAGATTCATTTTTGCCTGAATGACTGGACACCATAGTTCAGCTTAGCTAAGTCGACACTTGAGAAACTCTTACAATGCTGTATAACAGTGTCATAACTTTTATCTTTCATTATCCATTTCATGTGTTTGTCTTGTACTGTAAAGTAATTCAAAGGTATGTTGTTTGGAATGGATGGCAAAGCACTATAGAGAAATTTATGGGGTATAAATTTATTTTTGGCATTGTTACTAATACCTTACTCGACTTTATTCACATCTCAAAATAATGGCAAAAGCAAAGTGGGATTTGGTCCGGTAGTTAGTTTGATACCCTAATTGTCTGAATTATATTTTCAATGGAAGCACTAAAATAAGGTCAAGAGGCTTTTGCTTTGTCAGTGAGCATTGTTTCCTGCTCTGGCCTAGGCTGTGTCATAGGCAATTCATATAAACCTTGATTTGCACAGGTTTACGAAGAATGTGTTAGTTTATTATTTTAATTTTACATGGCTTCTTGATGGAGGGCAAGGGTATCATGCAAACTTTTATTTTCAGAGTTAAAAAATGACTGTAATATATTTAGTAATATTGAGTACAATACAGCAAATAAATGTAAGTTTCAATAAGTCTTTCTTGAGGAAACCAACAAAATTCAGTGCATTTTGAGGACCTGGATAGTTACGGGCATTTTGTTAAAAATAAGGTGAAGGGGAAAAAGAGGAAGAGGAATATTAGGATAAGATTTCTGGGTTAGATATAAGACTAGCTAATATGCTACAGGGCAATAAAACCATAACCTCTGTGTATATCTTTTGTACTAGATAAAAATCTACAAGTGAACCTGTGACTTTCAAGTGGTTTTACTATTATGGTTTATACCTAGATGTTCCCCCCAAAGCCTCATATGCTCAGAGGGGGGGCTTGTGGAAGATGATTACATTCTGAAGGTGCTACAACAGGCTTGGTGTTGGGAGTTGGGGCTTGGTTGGAAGAGGCGGGTCACTGAGAGTAGTACCTGGAAGGGGGTACCTACTTTCCTGGTGCCTCCTTTTGCTCTCTGCTTCCTGGTCACCATGAGGTGAGCAGGTTTTCCTCTGCCGTGCCCCTCTGCCATGGCATCCTGTCTTGGAACCAGCCACCCATGGACTGAAACATGAGCCAAAATAAACCTCTCCCCCTTTTGTTGGTGTCAGTAGTTTGTCCAAATGACAAGCAAAGTGACTAAGACATGAACAATAATAAAAAATATGGTAAAGTCAAATACAGCTGCATTATCTTAGAGAAGGGGTTTTTAAACAATATCCTAATATGATGTTGATGGGACATGCTACATCCACCATGACCACCAACCTCACCTTTAAAATTACCTTTATTAGACTCTATTGGATCAGGAGCCAATTCGTTAAGCATTAATGAATCATTTTAAAGGTTTTGATAATTTTTCTTACTCAGGGCCAAATTAATTTTAATATCTTTAGAGCTGCCACAGTGAAATTATTACAAAAGTTGTGTTATCCTAGAAATATTATGATATCAAACAATCTTATAGGAATGTCTCATTCTTTCTTCAAGTTACTCTGAAACAATGAGTATAAATTAACAAAGATGAGAAATTATAAAAAGATAGTTATTTAAATATCCATGAATTCCATAATTTTTATAATACGACTTCCATCTCTAGATAAGAACAACTGATGGTAAAGTAACAAAATGACAGTTACTTTGTAAATGTTTACCTTCTAAATACGATCAAGTAGGATAGATTCCAGTCTCAGCCTAGCAGAGAACTTTGAAATCTAACCTCATCTGCTAATAATCTCAATTCTACTGCTGTCACGCAGGGAGCACATTCTGGTTTCATTAACATTTCATCTAATTTCTACCTGATCATCTACTTCGCATTTGTCTTTGCATTTACCATTTGCCAGGGTCACACATCAAACAGCTAAGATTCTTAAATGTAGGTGATATCCATTTTCAAGAAATATGTATTTCATTCATCAAGGGTATTTTTAGGTTTATGGTAAATTCGTTCTCATTTTTAGTTCGTTCTTCAGACAAATAGTGTAATAGATACTGTTCTTCCTTATTCTTATTGAATATTTTCTACTAAATCTGTCTTTTTATGATTCTGAAATGCCAGCTTCAGTTTTTTTATTAATTCATACTGACCCGTGCAGAGCTGTCTATCTCAACTTAATGGCTATTTATAATATATGGATGGCATTCCCCTGCCATTAATGTTTAATGAATTGGCTCCTGATCCAGTAGAGTCTAATAAAGGTAATCACTAGAATACATTGTCTTTCTGCAGTGCCCTAGAAACTTTTTTTTTATTTTCCCCACTGTGTACATTTAGCCCATTGTCTCCTTTCCTGCCTTTTCCACTGCATTCCTTTCAACTTCTTTTTTATTATCTAGTCCAAATGTGTATATTTTTGCATTCAATTTTTTTTCCAAGTCCAGATGACAGCCTTCAGTGCGGAAATTTTAAAAAGTATCAGCCTACTTGATCACTGGAATGTTACAAAGCCTTCTTAACTACTGAGAGGTATTAGACTTACATGCAAAATAAATTGAAGTATCTTAAAAATCCAGAATTCTTCTTACAAGCTATATCCCTAGCTGACCATTCTCTTTGTGTTTGCAGAATTTGAGGCATGTGTTAAAATAAAATTTGAGCTCTGGAATTAGACAGTGATGATGGATGTATGTCTTTGTGAATATGGTGAAAACTATTGAATTTCACACTTTAAAAGGGCAAATTTTATGGTATGTGAAAAATATACCTATGAATATATTAGTAGCTAGATATTATTTTTATCATTTATAATATTGGAACTGGATGAGAGGAGGAGAGAGCACAGCTGAGAACTCTGTGACACTAGAAACACTTGTGCGTGCACACACACATGCACAAACATTTCCCCTGCTTTGCACTCTCATAAGTCGCCAGCACGCCTCTCTAAAGCTGCCCTTCACATAGGTGATTTGATGTAAGGGAATTTGGCTCTATCCCCTTCTGTTCACGCAGACTCAGGCCTATTCTTGGAACTACACCTGATTCACAATGATACGGAAACCTCACTGGAGCTCTGTATGCCCACAGCAGTGGACCTGCATCTTAATAATGATAACAACTTTTCTAGATGCTTGAAATAGGGCTTTCTGGATACTATTCCCATAGAATATTCCAAGTAACTTTTTTTGAAGTGTGTTTTATTTTGTTAAATCAAAAGACTATTTTTGTAGAACAGTGTTAAGTTTTCAGAAAAATTAGGCAGGTAGTACACAGAGTTCTCACTTTTCCTCTCCCTGCCTGATTTCCTCTATTATTAATATCTTATATTAATGTGGCATGTTCCCTACTTAATGAACCAATATTGATGTATTATTAATTAAAGTCTATAATTTATATGAAGTTCACTCTTTGCATTTTATGGTTCTATGGGCTTTTATAAATGCATGTTGTCATATATTCACCATTAACAGTTTCATATAAAATAATTTATACTGCCCTAAAATTCCCCATACGGAACCCTTGGTAACCACTGATCTTTCTATTTTTTTCCTTTGGCTTCTTGAGATGTGCTTTTGAAATGTAGTCCAGGCTGGCCTTGCACGTGCTAAGTAGCCCAGATTGGCCTGGAACATGTAGTGATCCTCCTGCCTCAGCTCTCAAGTGTGGGGGTTAGAGGCCTGTGTCATCACACCCAGCATCATTTATCTTTATAATGTCTTTGCTGTTTTGCCCTCTCCAAAATCCTATTTTGTTGGGATCATATGGTAGCCGGTAATTTCAGAGTGACTTCTTTCACGGAACAATATGGTTTTGAGATTCTTGCCTATCTTTTCACGGTTTGGTAACTTTTTAAAATCGTGAAATAATATTGCATTTTAGGATACGCCACAGTTTGCTTACACATTCACCTACTGAAGGACAGTTTTATAAAGGTTTTATAACTTCTCTGAACAGGTTTTGTGTGGACATGGTTTTAAAGACCACAGGTTTTCCGGAGTGACTGCATATTGCATTCCCAACAAGAATGAATGAGAGTTTCTGTCACTCTGCTTCTTCACCAGAAGTTGATGTTGTCAATTCATTTAAATCTAGCTATTTTAACAGGAGTATAGTGGTATCTTACTGTCTTAGTTCATAATTCTCTAATGGCATATGATGTTAAACATTGTTTCTTGTTGCTTATTTGCCATTTGTGTATCTTTTTTACTGAGGTATACATTCATATCTCTTACCATTTTTAAATTAAGTTGTTTTCTTATGGTTGAGTTTGTGTTCTTTATTTATTTTAGGAACAAGATCTTTATTGAGTATACTATTGCAAATATTCTTACCACCCTGTGGCTTATTTTTTCCTTAACAATATCTTTTGCAGAACAGAAGTTTTAAATTTTAATAAAGTCCAACTTACAATTTCTTTCATGGGTCATTTTGTGTATCTATAAACTGCTTGGCAAACTCAAGCCCAAATTTTATTCTTATATTGTCTTCTGGAAGTTTTACAGGTTTGCATCTTATGCTCAGTGGTCTATTTTGAGTTTTGTGAAAGGTCTCTGTCTAGATTCTTCATTTTTTTTCTTTGACATACAGATATCCCATTAGTTTAGTGCTATGTGTTGAAAAGACTCTCCTTTCTCAAATGATTTGGCTTTATCAAAACTAAATTTGCCAAAACTAAGTTCCTTATGTCTGTGGCCTGCTCCTGGGCTCACTCTTCTCTTCCATTGATTTGTTTATTCTGAAATCAATACCATGTTGACCTCATTATTGTAAGGTATTTTGATTGGGACTGCACTGAATCTATAGATCAAAATGGAAAGAACAGGCATTTTAGCAATAGTCTTTTTATCCATGAACGTAGAATTTCTATGCATTTATTTAGACCTTCATTTATTTCTTTCATTAAATTCTGTATATTTCTTGTACAAACACTGTACATATTTTGTTAAATTCATACCTAGGTATAAATTTATACCCAAGCATAAGTTTCATTTTTATGATAATATAAGTGGAATGCATTTTTTAATATCACATTTCCACTGTTATTTGCTGGTACACTGGAAAGCAGTTGACTTTTTACATTAACTTTTATCCTGCAACATTTGCTATAACTGCTTATTAGTTCTAGAATATTTTTTCCAGTTCTTTGGGATTTTCTACATCATCAACCACATCATCTGAAATGAAAACTGTTAACTCCTTTTTTCAAGCTATAAACTTTTCTCCTATTTCTTTTCTATTGCTTAACTGGGACTTCAAGTATAATGTTAAAAAAGAGTGTTGAGAGAAGGTAACCTTGCCTTTTTCCCAGTAGTATCACTTTCCTGTGGTTGTTATGACAAATTACCACTAACTCATGGTTTAAAAGAACAGAAATTTGGGCTGGGCATGGTGGCGCACGCCTGTAATCCCAGTGCTTGTGAGGCTGAGGCAGGAGGATCACTGCGAGTTCGAGGCCAGCCTGGAAGATAGTGACTTTAAGGCCAGCCTGGACTACATAGTGAGAGGCTGTCTCAAAAAACTAACAAGAAAAAAAAAAAACAAAAACAAAAAACAGAAATTTATTCTCTCACAGTCTAAAAGCCAAACGTTTGTCAGCAGGGCCTCACACTTACCAGGCTGGAGGGGAAAAGCCACCCCTTGTCTCTTTCAGCTCCTCCGTGCATATCTTGCATTGTAGCTGTGACAGACAGTCCTGTCTCTATTGTCACATTGGCTTCCACTTTGTGGACCTATTATTACTGCTTATTTCTTTCTTATAAGGATATTTGAGATGATGTTTAGTACCCACTCATATGATGCAAGACACTCTTCTTATTTCAGATCCTTAATTTAATTATAGCTGCAAAGACACTTCTTTCAAGTAAGGTAGGATTTACATGTTTCAAGAATTAGGTCTTGATATCTTTGAGTAGCCATTAGTTAACGTACTCCACTGATCTTTAGAAGAAAACATTTATTTTTTCATCATTAGGGTTAGTGTTATGTTAGAAAAATGCTTTATTTTTTGTAGATTTTTGTCAAATTAAGGAAATTCCTTCTATTCCTAGTTTGCTGTGAATTTTTAATCATGAATGAGCTTGCGTTTGTCAAATGTTTTCATGTGTACAATAATATGATATGATTTATCATCTCCAGCTAGATATGATGACTATATTAACTGATTTTTGAGTTTCAACCAGTTTGTATACCTGGAACAAATCCTATTTGTACTATATAATTACTTTTATACATCATTGCATTTGATTTACTCGGTTTGTTAAGAATTTACACACCTGTATTCATCGGAAAGATTGATTTCTAATTTTTCTTTTTTGTAATGAGTTTTGCACCCGTGTTCTGGTTTTGGTATGAAGTAATTGTTATGCTTTAAATCTAAAATACTTCTCAAAAATCTTGTGTGTTCAGAGGTGGGGCTTCTAGAAGGTGATTGGATCTTGGGGCATTATTCTCATCAATGCATTATCAATTGATGAGTTCATATGTGCTGTTTGGAGGTGTTACCCTATTGGAGGAGGTGGGCGTTTGGAGGCATGGCATGGAAGGGCATATTCTTGTCCCTAGCTTCTTCCTTTCTCCCTCTGCTTCCTGACTTCCATGGGTTGGGCAGCTTTCCTCCACCCACCCCTTCTGCCATAGTATTTTGGCCTGGAGCTAGCTAACCATGAACTGAAACCTCTGAAACTGTGAGACAAAAAAACCTCTCCTCCTTTAGTTATGATTGTCAAATATTTTGTCCCAGTGACAAGAAAGCTGATTAATATAGTAATACTGGTGTCACAGAGTGACATACTGTGTCCTCTGAAGGAGTTGCTCCTTCAGAACATTTCTTCCTTCAATTTCCTTAATAGATACAGACCTGTTCAGATTATCTATTTCTTTTTGTGTGAGGTTTTTAAGTTTATTTCTTTGAAGGAATTTGTTCAGATTATTTAAATTATTAAATTTGAGATCATAGTGTTGTTCATAATATTTCTTTCTTATCTTTTTTTTTTTTTTTTTTTTTAATGTGGGTACCAGGAGTTGACCTCAGGACCTTGCGTTTGCCAGCAAGCGCTTGTGCCGCTGAGCGATATCACCGACCCTTTTTTTCCTTGATGTGGGTACCAGGAGTCGAACTCAGGACCATGCACTTGCCAGGCAGGTGCTTACACTGCTGAGCCATCTCACTGGCCCTCTTATCTTTTTATTTATTTATTTATTTTTTTTTTTTTTGTGTGTGTGTGTGTGTGTGTGTGTGGGTACCGGGGGTCAAACTCAGGACCTTGCGCACCAGTAGGCGCCCGTGCTGCTGAGTGATATCACTGGCCCTTTTTTTCGTATGTGGGTACTGGGAGTCAAACTCAGGACCTTGCACTTGCCAGGCAGGCGCTTATGCCGCTGAGCTATCTCACCAGCCCCCTGTCATCCTTTTAATGTCCATACAATCAGTAGTAATGTCTCCTCTTTCATTTCTAATATTACTAATGTGTACTATCTCTCTTTTTCCTGATTAGTCTTGACTGGAGGTTTGTCAGTTTTATTCATCATTTTAAAATGATGTCCTTTTGGTTTCATTAATTTTCTCTTATTGATATCATGTTTTCAATTTAGTTGGTTTATGTCCTAATTTTTATTATTTCTTCTGATTGTTTTCATTTAAGTTGTAAGTAATCATAATTGTAAATCTTTTGCACTTTTGGTCTCTTTAACATTAGTTGTGAGGAAACTGTTGGTATAAATGCTTGGAGTTTTCACAAATAAGAAAGATATTTTCAACTCTATCTTCTAAGCTTCTTCTAATTCTATAATGAGACACTGGACTATAAAAAATTTTAAAATTCCCCAAACTTCTGCTTAAACTCACCCTGATAGTTAACTAGGAAGAAAACAATATTTGCTGTGTTGTTTTAATTTCTAAGGAAGTAGCTTAATTTGTTTGCATACAAAAGGCTACCTAATGTCAAAACCACAGATTACAAGACCATGCTATGTGGTTATCTTAGGACTAATACTGAGCACCTACATGAGATCAGAGAGTGTTCATTTAGTTTAGAAACTGGCTCTTCTTTGCAAACAATTTGACCTTCTATAATCTGACAGGACAAGATTGCCCAGCTCAACCTTCTTTCCTATGTATACATTTCTTTATCCCATATAATATTCCAGCAACTCTGCTGGTCATAGGTAAATGACAGTAACCATGACAACATCTGTAAACTCAAAGAGGTTTTTCTTTAGTGGACATGACATCTATGTCAACTGTCGACTTGGCAGAAGACTGCCAAACAATCATGTCGATCAAACCAGGATGCATTTTCACACCTGCTGCAGTAAGAGGGCACAGCACACTGACAGCATATGAGTAGCTTCTCCAAAGAGAGAAGTTAGGGGAGCACATTTATGGAGCTTATGGCTTGTGTTCAGTGATTTCAAGGCAGGTATCATAAGACAAAAACTGTTGAGAGTTTAAGACGAAATAACTTTGTGTCAGTGGTACAGAGAGTAGATGGTCTTGCAATAAGCCCTGATAAATTAGTTGATCACCTTACTAAATAAGCTACGGTATTTCATTTATAGTTGTTTGTTCCAGGAACAAGTATTTCCCAGAGTAGGTAGCTAAGTTGTTTATGCTTATTGCCAGTAATAATGAATATAGTAATAAAAATATCCCCAGTTTCAGAGCTTGCACAGAGGGACAAAAAATTGCCTTAGTTGTCACAATTCAGTGAGCTTGAATTCCTAAAATGTAGTCATAAGGAGGATTTAAATAATAGGCAAAATTCATGCCGTATTAAATGAAGAAGAAGAAACTTTCTCTTCCTTTCTACTGTCATTTTAAAGGAATTAGAAAAATATGAGGAAATTTCTTTTGTTATTCTACAATTCTATTTGGGAATATACATTGAAAAGCATTTTTTCTACTAAAGCTTTCTAATGAATGCTGTTTTGAAGCCTTTTACAGTTGCAATTGTCTCTGCTAAATTTTCCAACATGGATGTTTTCACTGAAGTCTTCAGTATGTGCACTGCAGAGGATTGGGCTGGGCTACCTACTATCAGGGCACCAAGGCCATGACTCTCTCTCTTAAAGACTTGCTTGTAATGGGACCTGAATAGGCTAAAATTCCTAGACTCATTCCAGTGGGATCACAAGTACTACATCTTGCCGTTAATAGATTTGTTATTACTCAAATTATTTGTCACAGCTGGACTACTGCCTTTATTCTAAAAACATTTCCTGTTATTGCTATTGTTGTTATGGATGTAGTCACGTTAAAATTCCTGTTTGTTTCCATAAAATTCAACCACTGCAAACATGACTGAAGTGCAGATGGGAATATGAAGATGGTGTTAAGATTTTGGAGTTGGGGATTTAGTAGTGAACACAACAGAACCACTGTTAGCCCTCAAGGACTTACTAATCTAGATATGAGAGACACGTTAAAGGATGAGATGTAGTAGATGTTTTTTGTTGTTTTTTTTTTTTTTTTATGCTGGAAATAAATCCAGGATCTTGCACCAGCTAGACAAAAACTCTACCAACAGCTACATCCCAGCCCTGTAAGTTTTTGTTAGATCTCTGGTAAATGATGTAAAAGACAGTTATTTGATATTATAAAAGCATATAAATATGGTAATACACCAGCTTAAGAAAGATTTGTATGAAGAAATGAGAGCTAAACAGAAAGTGGAAGGAAGCTAGGAAGGCGGAATATATAAAAAATATATAGAAAATATATAGAAAAGCAACATATGCTAAGTAAAGTAGAGAGATGCATGTGAACACTGAGGAGGAAGGAACTAGAACTCCAGCACTTAACCAGTACTGCCAAAACGTAATTTGTCATAGTTGTGTTCTTCAAATTGTCTTCTTTAAATATTAATTATTTTGATAAAGATTATGCAAGTGCCTTAATATTTAATCTACAAAAAGATGAGATACTTCTATTAATTTCTGTAAATGTTTCAAAGTATTACTCTTTCTGTGATTTTAAATATTTGTGAAAGTTCTTTCCACATGTCCTTCAGAAAGACTGAACGCTCTCTTCTCCACACTTGGCAACAGAAATAGTGCTTTCACATTAAATAAGCAAACCTGGAATTTAGGAGGGACCATTATGTTAATTGCTGCCTTGAAATGGTGATTTACTGTCATTTTGTTTATTGACAGTGACTACAATCACAGTAGCAGTATAATCATCATAAAGAATAGTGAGGCTTTTCTTTTAAACAGAAGAATGATGCTTCTAATTTAATAACATTTCTTCTAAAAGAGAATTGGATATTTATTCAAAAAAATAGGAAGTTTTTATTTTATGCTCTGCTTTTGTAGAACATTAGAGAAATCCCCAAATCTCTAAATCTTCATTTTCCATCTAACTGAAAGGCTGTTGAGATAAAATTGACTATCCAAGCAAATTATTCCTCACCATAGATGTAATCTTTATATAAATCTTGCGTTTTGAGTATGGTGCTATAATATCCTCAGTCTAATGTGTGTAGTTTTTACTTAATCCACTGTTTAGTTTGTTGGAGAAATAGTGGGCAGATTAGCTACATATAGGCAAGTCAGTTAAATTCAGATAGAATTCTTTGCCACAGGTCATAGTGTCTCAAAGGCCCAATTCAGGGGAGGCTATTTGATTTATCATCCTGGTCCATCGTCTGCTTTTTGTTAGTGGAAGATGGATGGAGCTCTGAAATTCTCAAAATTACAGTATCCATTTGCACATGGGAAGGTGGAAAGAAGGCCCACCCAAGTGTTAGTGAGGCATTTGCAGTTGGAGATCATCTGCCTGGATTTCTAGATCCATTTCCCTTTCTATTTAATTTAGGGATTATAATTACATCTAATTCTACTCTATCTGTTTCTGTGACATCAAACTCAATTTATACAAAAGTGGCCACACATTGATGTCCTCATCCCTACTAAAGTTCAGAACTTCAGAGTATTATTTGGTCAGTTTTGGGGGTCCTCAGTTTGTCCTCAGGATTTGATGAGTTCACACCATGGAACTGACAGAAAATGAGTAACAGAGACTCATTACCACTTCCCTATGTCCCACATAGGTCCAAACATGCATGCCTTTCCTGAAATGTGGCAATTTTGCTTAAATATCATCTGGTCCACATTTCTGTTTTCATAAGTGTTTTCCATCATTTAAGGCCCAGCTCTGGTGTCCCTGGTAAATACAGACTACTTTGATTTTCCCGTCCCAGCTAAGAGTTGTATTTCTGCTTAGTGCCTTCAGCCTAATTTTTAGGAGGACTTGTCAGATTCTGCTTTATGTGGCAGTTAATGGTATAAATGCCACTTACCTCTCTGGGGCAGTTAGGGTAGAATCCTGATTGGATTCGGGGTCCATCTTGAGGATTGGAGCAGCACTCCTCTAAGGGTATGTGTGTGTGTGTGTGTGTGTGTGTGCACGTGTGATGGAAGTGTGGCCTTGGGCTCTATGTCTTGCACTCTTCCACACTCTACTTCCTGGTTGCCAGGAACTAAGCGGCTTTGCTCCACCACCCCTTCCTTCTTGATGTATCTGCCTTGGAGCCAGCAGATCACTGACTGAAACATGAGCAAGTTAAACTTCTTCTCTTTTAAATTGTAGGTGTTGTACCCAATACCAATTCTCTACCAAGAAGACTTAGCAATACAAACTCATTGAGAACAAGGTTACAATCTTTGCATTTTCGTATCATTCAGAGAACCAACCATATGCTAGACCATCAGTGAGTGGACTGGAGTGTGGGCTGTACTACCACAGAGTATGTGGAGCTGAGATCTGGGGCCATGCTGCCTGGCTCCTGATCTCAGCTCTTCTATTTGGTAGCCTTTACGATCTTGGACGAGTCTTCTGTGCCTTAGTTTCCTCACTGGATTGTTGTGAGGATGTAATCAAGCAGTGTAAACGAAGTACTCAGTACTACACCTGGGAAAATGGACAAGAATTCAGAATGTATATAGAACTTACCTCTTGCTCTGCTTTTTTATGTATTTGAAGATACTATTTGTGTATGAGCTGTAAGTGAGGCATTACGCAGTGTCGAGAGTACAAAAATGAGTGATAAACGTCTTCATAACATGAAAGGGAAGCATTAGTCCCAGGAATGAAAGCTCATTGTGGCCTAGTGTAGTTTTCTGTGAAAGGAAAGTGATGTAGTGACTTTCATGGTAATAGAGAACAGATATACCGTAAAACCAGTATCATGTGACCTTGATATTTACTGAGCAGTTGATAATTCATAGGGACTTGGATCCTAACATCAATATGTGCAATTATTTTTAGGGCATATCTAATCTATAAATTAGCTAATTTCCAGCTTCTTTGTTATTTTTGGGTTTTTTTGTTGTTGTTGTTGTTGATTGAGACGGGGTCTCACTGTGTAGTTCAGCCTGGCCTTGAACTCACTATGGAGCCCAGGCTGGCCTTGAACTCACAGCTCCTCCTGCCTAGGCCTCCTGAGTGCTGGGATTACAGGGGTGCACCACCATGCCTGGCTTCCAACTTCTTTGTGAGTAAGTTCATTATCAGAGGTGCTGATAGGAAAGAGCATAAACTAAGATTTTATTTCCCTATTTTCTCTTTGGTTGTGTGTGCAGAAAAACTGTCAGTGACCTCAAAGAAGAGCAAGAGAATGTAGACCCCTAACACCAACAGTCTGCTGTATCATTCCGTAGATTCTTAGGAATAGGCTACAGATAGGAAATCTGACATAAGTCTCATTTTGTTGATATCGGTAGAATGCTGCGCCTTCTTAGGTTGACACTTTCAAAATTTGTCTTTTAGTGTCATTTCTGTGCCTTACTGAAAGAAGATTATTATTAGCACAGTCTGCTGTACAACATGCTTCAATAGCAAGCTATGGCTTTCTCTGGGAGGATAAAATTCTTTCCAGTGTTCCACTCATGCTTCTCTGCAGAGTTTTTCTCTTCAAGCCATCATCTCCTTCTTCCTGTCTCTTCTACACTTTGAAATGGCCAAAGCTGAACTAATCTATGAAGTTCAATATAGAACTGTGCTTTGAACCATGGCCCATTTTAATTTGAACTTTTTCCTACCTAATTTTTTGCTGGAAAATCATTCTATGTGGCTTTTAATAGGGGTCATTCTGTGAACAATATTTCATA
The DNA here is from genome assembly GCA_028451465.1 of Erethizon dorsatum. NCBI lineage: Eukaryota > Metazoa > Chordata > Mammalia > Rodentia > Erethizontidae > Erethizon > Erethizon dorsatum. The sequence continues at coordinate 91,142,150 of CM051825.1, read as the reverse complement.
ACCAGTTACAGATTTCAAAGCTTTTCAGTTACATGATAATTTATAGTCCAAGTGCTTTATGCTTGTACATCCATTATGAATTCTGCTACCTATTCCCTGGAAGGGGAAATTGCTTCCCTGTTCCCATATTACAGGTGATGAGGGTGAGGCAAATGCCTGGGCTAATGAGAATGTGGAGTCTGTTTCATGGAGATAGAACTATCACCCTGTGCAGGTAAGAAACTCACTCAAAGTAACTTGCACCAAAATTGGAATTTGGTATTTAGGACAAAGGTGTGTCTCATTGTAATAGAAAATAGAGAGTGAAGGGGGCCACACAAGGAAAGGCAGGCAAAAACTAAGGTTGTGATCTGAGGCTATGCTCTACTCTCCTTTTTCTGCACTCACCAGCCTTCTTAGCTTCTCCACCCGTGTCCCCATGTACCTGAATGACATGGGCTCCTGGACCACCACTCTATCACCTGAGTTTAATGCATCAACAGAGGTGAACTTATCCCTTGAATTCTATTTCCAAGTTCTCTAGACTGAGAGTAATTAGTCATCCCAGTGTAACTGAGACTGATTGACACACCTTGATTACTTCATTTCTGGGTTTCTACAGGACTGGTGGGAGGGTCATTCTCAAAGCAGAGTTGTGGGGCTGGATGGTAAAAAACATCTTGTAGCAAGCTCATGAGTTATTAACTAACAGTAAAGTCAAAATATTTGTTCATAAATATGTAACTTTCCTTTTTTATAACTTGCAATAACAATGTTTTTGCAAGTTTGGTTATTTCCCTCTTGAAGTTCGTGTATCTTTTTGTGGGTCTTTTTCCTAAACTCTTGTTTTATTTTAATACATTTTTGTTTACCTCTTTCACTAGCTATGAGCTTCTTGAGGCGAGTGACCTTGTATTATTCAGTCTTCAGCTTCTAAATGCTTGGCATAATGCTAGTGTATTTTAAGTGCTTAGTTAATGCTGATTGAATGAAGTAGATAAAAGATTGTCTATATCAGAAGATATCTCATAGGGCTCCAAATTTGTAAAATCTGTTTTGTGTGGATCGTTATAAATGGCTGAAAAATATCTGCCTAAAGGATGGGCAAAATCAGCTTAAATATTATCATAACAAGATCAGAGCTCAGTCCAAAAACACCAGGTTTCCTTACAGGAACAGCTGGTCAGTGATTGAAGGGAGGGTTGCTGCTGATCAGTAGAGAAATTTATTTCCAGTGGAAGGACCGTCTAGATTTCGAATGAGTGGACAGTGAAATTTCAGCAATTGAATACACTAACTAAAGATTTCAAATGAGTTCAAGAGGTATAAAACTGAAAATGTCTTGAATGTCCATAGTTACTTAAGTTCTTTTTTAGTTGTAGGTTTCATTTTGAAAGTAGTTAATGATTATCTACTGTGTTAGCTTTCTATCATGCCATAATAGATTATGCTAAACTTAGTGACGTAAAGAACAAAAATGTATTATTTAATAGATTTGGAGATCAGAAGTGTGAGGTGGCCTGTATTAGGCTAAAATCAAGGTTTAAGTAGGGTTGTGTTGCTTTTTGGAGCTTCTAGGAAATAATCTAGGAAATAACCTTACCGTCTTCTCCACCTTCTCGAAGCTTGGCTCACTGGCCCCATCCCTAAGCTCAAGGCCAGCAAGGGCCAGGTCAGGTACTTCTCACTCATCACTGTTACCTTCTGTTCCACCTCCCTCTTTCATCTTTTAAGGACATTGTCACGGCTTTTATCTAAAATTTCCTCCAAGTTCTCATGCATGTGGAAAGTGATCAGTTCATTGGGGTGCTATACTCATCAGTGGGTTCCTGCCACTAGCTAAATGTGCTCTTAGGAGGTGGGGTCTGGTGGGGGTGTGCTGGGTCATGGGGGCTTGACCTGGAAGGATGTATTTTTGTCCCCAACTCCACTCTTTTCTCTGTACTTCTGGGCTGCCACAAGTTGAGCACCTTTGCCTCTGTGATGTCCTTCTGCCGTCCTGCTTCTGCCCTGGAGCCAGCTAACCATGGACTGAAACTGTGAGGTAAAATAAACCTCTCCTTCTTTAAGTTGTATCAGGTATTGTTTCTCAGCACCAGGAAAGTGACAAGACAGATACTTATGATTACATTGAGACCATCACTATAGGACCCTTGTGTTTCTATTTGATACAACCTACACAGTCCTGTTTAATCTTCCCACTTTAAAGTCACTGATTAGCAACCTTCATGCTTTTTTGCCATATGAAGTAGCATATTCAAAGGTTCAAGCACTAGGATATGCACATCTTTTAGTAGCCATTATTTTAACTGCTATACCTACTGGGGACATAGTCACATACTATGCAGGATACAAAGGTAAACAATATATAATTATTATAATCAAGAAAGGTTATTATCTAATGAAAAAATCAACATCGAATAATCTTAAAAATGTCTGATAGCAAATTGTCTGTCTCAGAATCTTCATCACCATTTATTTAATAAATGTCCATTCTCTTGGTCTGAGTGTAGCATTCTCGTGACATGTTTCCTAGCCTTAAAGTTTTAGGGTTGCAATTATTAAGTACCTTATATGTGTCAAAATGTATAATCAATACACCAAGACTTACAGCTGTGAATAAGATACCACTTTTTGAATATATAAATGAATATATAATGTAAATGAATTATGAGATAAAATATTCACCTAAAATTGGTAGTAATTTAATCTGAGAATGAGAAGTAAAATTTGCAAATTATCCTAAAGCCATGTTTTACATCCTCAATCTAAATACTATAAGTTACAGGATCTTACATATGCTAAATACTTTAAAATTTAGACTCATTTTCAAGGAGTTAAGGCAATAGAGTGTTAATGACAGAGAAGCTTTTTAAATTTGCTTTCTTTGCCCATTTAGACTTCAAGGACATGTTTGAAGATCTATGAATGATATCCATAGTTTGCATTTAAATTTGAAGGTTATTTATTAAGTGACATTTTTACTGAGATACAAAACCTACCTCCTGGTTAGTGATTGTGTGAAGTCATTTTTCGTACATGTGAGAGAACAATGAATCAGAATATTTATGGTTTAGCACTTTTAAAAATGTCCTTCAAATATGTGTGCATATAATAGCTTCATAGAATATCAAGTCCAGATTTTACAGAACATACGCTGAGTATCACTCAGCATAGATAAATGACTTTGTACTTGTATGTTCATGATGGTTGACAATCTAGAAAAAAAATCAAAAAATAATTGTTAAAGAACAAGTCCTAGGTGACATTTTTTCTTTTACCCAAATTGACCATTAGTAGACCTTTAAATATTTGAAATTAATGAGTCAGTTAATGATATTTCAAGTAGGAAAGTGCTAAATAGTTAAAAGTTAGTTAAACCCTTTCACTTTTTAAACCGAGATTTTGTAAAGTTAATTGGCATTGTGTTGTGAGGCCCATGGAGACATACGATAAATATGAGTGCATCTTAGAAAGAATTTTACTTAAATATTTGAGGGAACAAAGTTAAATATGTTATCTTCTGAGTAATTAAAATATTTTATAACACAAATAAATGTATCACCAAAAACCTTCTTCATATAACATTTTTATATTACTTTTCATCTTAGTTTTATCAAGCTTTTTATATCTTTATTACACTGTACAATAAAATCAAATAGCCCTACAAAGTTTGTTATTGAAAAAAGAAACAGCAAAACACCTACAACATCTTTCTGCCCTCTTATTCGTTTTGTTTTAGTGTATCATGTTAGTATTTAGGTCTGTATCTCTAAATACATTGTGATGTTTTATCCTGATAATTTTTTTTTTTTAAATCAAATTTTTTCTCTTGATTTTGAACTGTGGAAGCAGAGGACTCGACTTTCCTATTGTACATGTGCTATTTTGCATTCTCTCTCTATAGGACTATAGTTTTACTGTGAATTTGATGAAATCAGTACTAAATACATTAGTGTACTATTTAAATGTCATCTGAAGCTGCACCATGGAGTAAACTACCGCATGGTTCCTATCCTGCCTGACTATTGTTGTCTTTGTATATAAAAAATCTTGTTTTATAATTTGTTTGGTTTTGTAAACATTTACCACTGTTCAGCCCCAAACTTTTCACTAGTTGTCAGAATATGCCCACACTGTTCACATACTTGAAATATCCTACTAGTTCCATTTTCCTGAAGGGGCCCCTCCTGGAGCCTTGCTTCAGCTGTTGGCAGCCTTCTCAATGCCCAGGGCCCTTACTTCACTCCCTCTAGGAACAGAGCTGAGGGCACTGGCCAGGATGCTGCATGGCAGTGTCCTGGCTATGAGCAGGAGGTGGGATCTGGGGATCTGACTGCTGCTTTTTCAATAGTTTTCATTTGGAGGGGTCACTTTGTTGAGATATAATATATGTACTATAACAGTTACCCATTCAGAGTATACAATTTAATAGTTCTCACTTTGTTGGTGGTGGTGGGTTGTTTGTTCATTTGTTTGTTAGTTTTTTGAGACAGGGTCTCGCTTTGTAGTGCAGGCTGGACTTGAACTCACTTTGTAATACAGGCTTGCCTCAAACTCATGGTGATCCTCCTGCCTCAGCCTCCTTAGTGCTGGGATTACAGGTGTGTGCCACCATGCCTTGCTACTTCTCACTTTGAAAAAAATAATAGTTTTGAGTATATTCATAGAGTTGTGCAATCATCACCAATGTTAATTTTAGGTCATGTTATCACCCCAAAAGGAAACCCCATATTCGTTGGCAATCACTGAATTTCTCATGAGACCCCTCCACCCAATTCTTGGCTCTCTAATCTACTTTCTGTCTCTATATATTGGCTTGTTCTACATATTTCAAATAAATAAGATTACGTAGTACATAAGTACCTAAGGTCTTTTATGACTGGCTTCTTTTTTTTTTTTTTTTTGTGGGTACCGGGGCTTGACCTCAGAACCTCGCGCGCCAGCAGGCACCTGTGCCACTGAGCTATATCACTGGCCCTTTTTTCGTATGTGGGTTCCGGGAGTCGAACTCGGGCCCTCGTGCTTGCCAGGCAGGCGCGTACGCTGCTGAGCCATCTCACCGGCCCATGACTGGCTTCTTTCATCAGCACAATGTTTTCAATGTTCAATTACTTTGCAATATGCATCAATATTTTATTTTTTATTGCTAATGCCATTCCACTGTATGGACAAAACACATTTTATTTATCATTTCACCAGTTTATAGTCATTTGAGGTGTTTCCCCTCTTGGGTCGTATAAATAATTCTGATATGAACATTCCTGTGTAAGATTTTTGTGGTCGTGTTTTCATTTCACTGTATCCCTAAGACCAGAATTGCTGGGTCATATGGTAACCTTTTGAAGAACTATTAGAATGCTTTGCAAAGAAGCAGCACCATTTTAGCAGTATATGAGAGTTCAAATTTCTCCCCAACATTACAAACACTCATTACTTACATTTTTAGTTGTAGCCATTCTCATGGGTGTAAGTAGTGTCTCGTGGTGGTTTAATTTCCATTACTCTGATGGCTGATGATGTTGAGCATTTTTTCACGTGGTTTTGGACATGTGTGTATCTTGTTTGGAGAACAAACCCATTTTTAAAGAACTTGGCTATCTATTAGTAAATTGTAAGAGTTCTTTATATGTCCAGATACAGGTCCCTTCTTAGACACAATTTGTATGTATTTTTTCCCATTTTAAAAAAATGTGTGTGTGTGTGTGTGTGTCTGTGTGTGAGTGTGTGTGAGTGTGTCTGTGTGTGTGGTACTGGGCATTGAACCCAGGGCACTTGTAGGAAGTTATATCCCAGCCCTTTTTTTATGTTTTATTTTGATATAGGGTCTCGTGAAGTTAAGAAGTTGCCCAGGGTAGGCTTAAACTTGCATCGTCCAACCTCAGACCCCCGTGGTGCAGGAATTACAATTGTGTGCCATGTGCCCAACTTCTTTTCACTTTCTTGCTAATTTGCTTTAAAACATAAACTGTTATGTTTTTGATGAAGTTCAACTTATCTATATTTTTCTTTGTTGTTACTGTTGTTGCTTATGCTTTTTGTGTCATACCTACCATCATATAATTCATATTCTTGAAAATGTACATATATGTGTTCTTTTAAATTTATAGTTTGAACTCTTACATTTAGGTTTTTGATCCATTTTGAATTAATTTTTGTATCTAGTGTGGAAACCTGGTTTCATTCTTTATTTGTATGTTTGAATGTGCACCTGCCTGAGAACCATTAAAAGTTTTAAAATTTATTTAATATTTTATCAAAGCTCAAGTACACTTCCTGTTTTGCAGAATATGTCCATACGTGTTGTTCATTTTCAGAGTATGCTTTTTGCACTACCTTTGTGTGCTTCACTGGAAGTATTTGGAAAAGATTATTGTGAAGAAAACAAATTTTAGTAGATTTGCTCCAAAAAGGCTTGAAGGTAGAGTTTCATTGAAATAAGCCACTGAGGTGGGCAGGTGAGGCACATTGTAAGCTAGAGGGGATCATTAGACCATGCATTGGCGATGTGGGTGATATCACCCCCATGTATGTAAAAATTAGTTCTTGGGAACAGTATATATCTTATTATTTTCATATATAAGGCACAAATATATATTCAATATAAAAAAGATGTGCAGGAGATCTGTGGAATTAAAATGCCAAGGGGAAATATAGGCCAAAAAAAATTTTTTTAAAGTGGGAGTAGTAATGAAAAGAAAAAGATTGAGACATAATAGATTCAATGAAAATGGAACTTTTTCGAAATTTCCTTGGAAATTCCTTAAGTGGCCCATGATGTATACATGGTTTTGTTATATGGTAGGTACTTCAGAAATGGAGAACCACCTAAATAAAAGAAGGGAGAAACGGAGAGTCAAGCCAACTGGGCTTTGAAGCCATTATTAGTAACAGGTTTGCAGGGACTTTTAAATGGTTCACCTGCAGTTTTATTCCCTTATGATTTTATATGAACTTTGTATCTATTAACAGATTTGTTAAGAGCTTTGCAGACCAAATGAGATAGTAGAGCCTGCATCTTCTAGTGGTACAGTGTATATAAATATCCTTTATAATAATCCCCCACTAATACATCTCTTTTTCTTTTTTCTGCCCAATGCTTTTTAAAAAATGTGTAGTACAGGCTGAGTTATTGGTAGAGAGGCTTTGTTAGCGAATGGCTAAATGTATTGAAAATCCTCTGCCAGTTGATTCTGTCAATCTCTGATTTTGATTTTGCTGCCTTATCAGGTCTGTATATGGAAGTATTGTATTTGCCCACTAGTGTGTCACTGCAGAGTAGTTCTTTGAGAACATTTTCTCCCAGAAATTTATGGATTGAAAAGGAACACCAAATGGAAGTTTAGGTGGAAGGATTTCTCTTTAGATCTGTACCCTTCATTTTGAAAAATAGAGAGGAAGCTGGTGGAACATAGCCTATTGATGGTATTCTTAGACTGCCACCTCAGGAAATGGCAAGTTTAATTTCAACAGATCAAATTACTCAAAAGAAAATATTTAGGATAATTGGAAAAGTTCAGATAATAAATCTAAAATGTCTTTAATTTGAAAAAAAAAAACACTTTCACTTTCTTAAGACCAGTTTTCTAGAAACCTGAAAATAATTCAAGTGTGATAGGCTAGGTTGTAAATTAACATGTATGAGCGTTGAAGGATGTGTTACTTCGTGTGTACTTAGCACATTACTTTGTATATAATTGATATAAAAAATGGCAGATTTTAAATGTGCCTTGCATTAAATTTTGTTAAATATGTACAGTGATGCAACTTAAGCTGTAGAATATCTCTATCACTTCAGGAAGTTCCTCCACACCCTTTTGTATTCATTGTCCTGCCTACCACTCCTGACCTCAGATATCCACTTATGCTTTCTATCACTATAGATTAGGTTTGGCTTCTCTGAAATTTTGTATAAATAGAATCATGCAGTATGTGCCTTTTAAAGTCTGGCTTCTTTTCTTTCTTTTATTGCATCTATCAGCAGTTCATTCTTTTTCATTGCTTAGTACTACTGTTGTATGATTATACCAGCATTTGTTTATGTAGTCATCTGATAATGGACATTTGAGCTTTTATTTTATGCTTTTATGGTGAAAGCTGTAATGATTTTTATATGGAAATCTATTTAGGAAATACATTTGTATTTCTCTTGAGTAAATATGCAAAGTTAGAAACACTGAGTCACATGATATCTTTATTAACTTTATAAGAAATTTTCAACTGTTTTCTAAAATACTTATATCAATTTATACTTCAAGAATACGAAACTAGGGCCGGTGAGATGGCTCAGCGGTGTAAGCGCCTGCCTTGCAAGCGCGAGGGCCCAAGTTCGACTCCCGGAACCCACATACGAAAAAGGGGCCTGTGATATCACTCAGCGGCACGGGTGCCCGTTGGTGCACGGGGTCCTGAGGTCGCCCCCTCCCCGGTACCCACCAAAAAAAAAAAAAAAAAAAGAATACGAAACTAAAAAAATCTTATTGTACTGGTGACTTCCAGGCTAATGTTGTTTATGGTGGTAAAAAGTTTTATAATTATTATATAGTTATGTTATAACAGTAGGTGATTTGTAGTTGCTTAGTGACATCTCCAGACTTTTTAAACCCTCTGTGAGTCCTTGCATATGTCACAGGTCCCTAGAAATAAAGATATTTAGGGTAAATTTTTCAGTAAAGTCTAGCTGTTGTGTACAACTCCTTTTTCCTGCTTTCCTGATCTGTTGCTAAAGATAGGAGTAGATAGCTGTGTGCCAGAACCAAGGACACTTGTTCTTGATATGAGCAGCAGATTGCTGTGTAACTGGCAGGGATGCTTAGACTAGTCATGACAGGCAGTGAGGCAAGTTGCAACCAGACCTCAGTTTGGGGTGGGCTGCATATGCATTATGAACCCCAGATAAGGCAGGTAAGTTATGCAGCCTGACCTCAAGGACCTAAACAGGATCTTGTCTTTTCTCTTTTTTCTTTTCTTTCTCTCTTTGTCTCTTTCCAAAAAGTACACAAGGGAGATCTTCAAGACATACAGTACATCTTAAGTGATTATGGGTAGCTCAATATCTGTCCCCAAAATGTCATCTTTAGGTTTTATTTTATAAACTTGGGTCCAGTTTAAGATGGAGGATTTTAAAAGGTTGTATTTTCTCCAAATGTAAGTTAAAGAATAAAGAGACAAGGCTTCAAACTCCATTTTATTATATGGAGAGATAGTGAACAAATATCCCATCTAAAAATCTACAGCTGTATTCTGTGATGTTATTTCATACTAAAATGGAAATTTAAATACACTTTTATAGATAAAAGAAAACCCCAGTGGAGGCCAGGTGTGGTGGCACACCCTTGTAATCCCAGCACTCGGAAGGATGAGACAACAGTATTGCCATGAGTTTGAGGCCAGCCTGGGCTACATAGTGAGTTCAAGACAAGCCTGAACTAAATAGCAAGACCTGCCTCAAAAAACAAAACAAAACAAAACAAAAACACAACAAAAAAAACCCAATGATTCTAACATAATAATGTTAACATAGTTGTTATGCTAAAATGTTGTTTGCTCTTGATTTTAAATTTTGCCTGTAAAGTTTTATAACTGTTATCTGTTAACATTCTATAAGAATTTGACTTCTGAGACAATCATGGTTGGGAAAAATAGCTGTTCTCTTGCCGTACTTTATGTTTTGAAGTGTTTGGTATCCAGATAAGATCATGATAGTTAAACTTACTGCACTTCAATACTGGTATAACTAACTTTCTGGGTGTTCAACAACTGAAGCTCAGAGACCAAAATTAAAAAGAATAACTGGGCTAAGAGGACAGCCAATATTTGGGTCTGACCCTCCAGGGTCAACAGGTACTCAGGGCAAAAGGGGACCTCTCTATGGGATTCCGCAACTTTGGGGAGTCACCCAACCTCCTCATCAGGGAGACTGTTGGACCCCAGAAGACAGGAGTCAACCAATGTACTAAAAAAAAGGAAGGTCACCAAAGAGGGAAATGTGTCCCATGCTACCATGGGAAGCCACATGGTCAAGCAAAATTATGACCGATTCTGGCAGATGACAGTGAGAGAGGAGCTAAGAGATTCTGGATCTTGTCCCAAAAGTAACCCCTGAGGACTCCTACCTGACCTTGTTATATATAATGAGAGATTAATTATTTTTTAATACAACTCTCACTTAAACTTGGTCCTAAACACCCAGCAGAAAAGTATAACCAAAAAGATATAAAAAGTAATAGTAATATAGGCTAAATATACAAAGAGGGCTTCAATTGCTGCACTGGCCCATGCTGACAGTCTCTAGCTATACCTGTAACTTATCATAATGGTTCAAAGAGGTTAAAAAGCTATGGTGACAGCTATATAATGTCAGAAAAAAAATCTTTAAATTACTTAGCCAAAATTGTCCCTCAGAACTACAGAGCCCTCAATCTTCTTATAACTGAAACTGGAGGAACTTCTGTGCTCATAAATAAAATTAGTTGTCTTTAGGTCAATAATTCATATCAGAAAAAGAAATAATCTTAAAACAAAAAATATCAAAACTATAGATAACTTGTTAACTGCCTAAAAAGAGAGACTATGTCTGTTCCTTAAAAAAAAAAAAAAAAAGCATGCCTGTAATCCCAGCACTTGAGAGGCTGAGGCAGGAGGATTCTCATGAGTTTGAGGCCAACCTGGGTTACATAAGTGAGTTTAAGGCCAGCTTGCTCTACATAGTGAGATCCTGCATCCATCACACACTCTAGATTCATCCATTTCTGAAAAAACCCCACCTATGGCTGCATGAGGCTTTGGGGGGACATCTAGACACAAGCCATAATAGTTACCTACTTCAGAGGAAGATTAGAGAATTCTTTCATGGCATGGTTCAGGGGAGAAGCCTAGGAGGAGATAAGAGATCTTGCTTCTGCTATTTCCTCAAATGCCAAGGTGCCCTGTTTTGAGGTAGTATGCCTTGAACCCTATCAATGCTATACGTATTAGCTAGGCACTTTAGCTAATTCAAGCTTACCCATTAATCTCAATTTAATTTCCCTTGCTGGTCATCTTCATTTTGGAGAGCATTGGACACGAAGCTGGATTCTTTTCTGTGTGTCTCCAAACTTATTCTTGCTTCAATCCTGAAAACAACAGGGTGTCTTCCATATGCATAGACTGTCTTTCTAAAAGTGACCATGTTTTGGACAGAATTTCGTCATCAGGAAGACTCCTGACTGGGATCATCGTATTGTATTTTCTTATTCTAACATTCATATCTTTTCACATTTACTGCATCTGAAATTAGTATGTTCTTTGCATTTGGTTCTATGATGGAATACAGAATACATGTCTTTTGTTTTCCTTTTCTCCTCTGCCATGTACATAAAAAAGTGGTATAAAAATAATTTTATTAGAATTCATTTCAGTTCTAATAGCATTTTTTTAAAAGTTGTGTTAAGTCTAAACCCCTAATAATCATTTTTCTTTTCAGTTTTGTGCTTATTCACTTATTCAAAGTTTTCAAGCTTCTAAATAATAGTTAATATACCAAGTTTCTTGGAGGAAGGAAAATAACTATTGTGTTTTACTTGTCTCTCCTGACACCACATTTTATTTTTTTAGGAGAGAGAGAAGTCTCCTGCAGTGGCAGTAATCCAGTAACAGAGGTTTGTAAATATCGCACTGTGTTACTCACTAGTTTGCAGTAGTCATCATATTTAATTGGCACACCCTGAAGTGTGAACCAACCTCCCCTACCCTCACAGTCCCTTAGAGCTGGTAGGATATTTTTTGCTAGGCCTTCCAGAAGAACATTCAAAATCTTTTTTTCTCAAGTAACTTGCAGTAGTTAGCTACACAGAATCCGAACTTGAATATTCACAGATGTTTAATGCTTGTTTTGAAGAGTGTCTTACCTTAAAGCTAATCCTTTCTTACTTTGTAAGAACTTTTTAGCCTGTGTTTATACACTAGTCTATTCCTGTTCATTTTGATCCCCTGGAGGGTACCCCGTGGTTAGTCCCCAAAGGACAATGGTATCTATCACTGTGTCCCAGCACCTCAGCTTTGCCTCTTCTCAAAGTCTTTTTGTGTCTTCCTTTGTCTCAGGGAACTCCCTGAATTGGTATAGTTTACTTTCCTCCTCCTCACGCCAGATTCCAATTTGTACCCAATATTCTTTCTGAAAGAAAAAAAAAAAAAAAAAAAAAAAGACCATGGAAACAGTTCCAAGGAAGATGTTATTACAGCACGATTTTGAGTTGGGCGCCCTAGCTTCTTACTGTCTACAAGACCCTGGGCAAGTTAATTAACCTCTCTTAGGCTATGTTACTTTTTATGTTAAGTGAGGATAATAACAGTACTTAGCTCCTGGAGTTACTGTAAGAATTTAGTGAGGTAATGAATGTAAATTACTTAGCCTAGTTCCTAAATATTTTAAAGTGTTCCTTAAGAAAAAAGCAAGTCCATATTATTTGCAGTTGCCATCACTTGAGCCCTTCCATCATATGCTCAGAATGATTTAATGCTTTGTATGGGCCCTGAAACTTCTCTCTAGAACCCCCCACTCATCTCCATCACTTCTGCCTTATTTTTGCTTTGCATTTCAAAGCTTTAATCAAGATTCTACAGCTCTCCCTTGAACAAACTGTATCTATAGCACCCAGGTCCTCTACTATGTTTGGAGAGAAAAATGGATGAAAACTGGTGTCATTTCAAGCTGTCTTGGTTTTTGGCTGTCTTAAGGTTGAAGATGTAATTAGCATGTCAAAATAGAACTTTAAAAATCAGATTTTTGTTTTCATTTAGAGACAAGGGGTTTCTCCAAATTTCTTCATGCCTAGGGCATAAATAATCACTCCCTCCTCTCTTCAGCCTAAATGAGTGAACACAAACTTGAGATGCAGGCACAGGAGGTCACACTGTCCAGTTGCCTTGCCACAGGGAAGGGAGGGACCAAAAAAAGGGCCAGGAGGGAAGAAAGCAAGCCTGGAGTTGTCTTCGATCTTGCCACTGGGCTGGGCCTGGGGGTCCTAGAGGCTGAAATAAATTTAACCCTCCCTTTTGTAGAATAAATTTGCCAGTTTGCTGACTCTTGTTGCAGAAGAAAAATTTTCAGAATGTGTTCCTAAAAAGGTCCTTGTTCTTTCCATGTACACTTGCTACGTGACCTGCTTCCCCACTGGATCAATATTACCTAAGCGACTAAACTAGTGATCTCATTGGTCGTAATGTGTTTTCATTCTCTGTATTGACTCCCCCAAGGGCCTAGCCCCGTCTGACTGCCTATAATATTTTTACCTAGTTTAGCTGTCTGTAATAACAGGAACCATAAGTTGGCCACCACTGATCAGTAATCCTAGCCTTGTCTAGTGGTTGGGAGAGGATGGCCCAACCACAGTGAGATAATGGTCCATTCATGTGGGAAATCCTCAAATGTAGTCTCTTCATAGGTGAAACAGGACATTTGCAAGTAAAAAGGGAATGGCTAACCCATTTGTGGGTGAAAAGGAGTTGCCCTGGTTTATTAGGTTTGGGGAGAAAAGAAAACAAACAAACAACAACAACAAAAAAAAACACAACTGGACTTGTGTCCTGAAGCTGCAGTTTTTCATTTTTTCTTTTGAGATGGACTCTCCCTATGTAGTTCAGGCTGGCCTCAAACTCTCAATGATCTTCCTGCCTCCCCCTCTTGAGAGTGTGGTGCCTGCACCACCATGTGGGGCGCTGCAGATTTTCTTAGAAGTACAGTTTTTAAAATCTCGATTTCCTTGTCTCCTTTCTACCTAGTTTTCACTTCTTCTGTTCTGCCTCACTCTCATTGTATTGCCTTTCCTCTTTCTTCTTTACTATAAAAGACCCACGTACATGCCTGGACACAGTGAGAGGGTGATTTGTGGCAGTAGGAGGTCCCCCCATCTCCTCGGAAAGCTTTTCACCGAGACTCCTGGGTGTTTCAGGGAGGCGAATGGCCCTGGGCAGCCAAGTCTGGTATAATAAGGCTCTCATTTAGCCAGCCCTCACTTCCTGCAGTGGGTATGGGGGTATGATATAAAACCTCCAAATAATCCAAATAAAATAAGGGAAATATAACTCCTAACCTGCTAGATGTCTGAAACACTGAGCTCATGTTCTGTAAAATCGAGGGATGAATTCTAGGAACAACAGAGGTTACGAGTAGGAAGAATTTATTGAGAGAAAGAAAGCTTCTGTCTAAGGGGGACAGAGGGAGCCAGGATAGTTCCCCCCACCCCATTTCTCAAGGGTGTTTTATTGAGCAAAGCCATGAGTTGAGGTGGGTTCAAGGTGGGACAGAACTGTAATCAAACAATAAGATTACAAGTATAGTCACTTAGGTAATACTGATCCAGTGGAAAATGACAGATGGGTATGAGGTGGGACAAAACTATGGTGAACCAATAAGTTCACAGCAAGTATAGTCACTTGGGTAATATTGATTGAACGGGGGTCAAATGGGGAAGCAAGTCACATAGCAAATGCACATGGGACGGACAAGGAATTTCCTAGAAGGAGTGGGTTAAGGAGGTTTATTTGGAATTATTTGGAGGTTTATTTGTCTATTTGGAATATCAATCACTGCTGTTTATCCCTAGGGGAAGTATATGGGTGTAGTAGAAGGCACCTCCAGCCACAGTTGTCTTCTACACTGATCATTTGAGGGCCCAGCCCTGTCTAACTGCCTAAAATATTTCTAAATAACTTAGCAGTCTATAATATTCTGGTGTAATAGTTCTTACAACTATAACCTTGTTAGCACTTTTAAGTGAGGGAAGGGATGAAAAAGCATTTTTCAAAAATACATGAAGTCCTAATTTTCTTCTACTTATGTGGTTCAGGATACAACCTGAAATATGATATTTTGACTTTTGAGAAAATAGCAGAAGCAAGAAGGTCACTCTCACCTTTCCCTTTCCCTTCTCACCTAAGCAGGTCACTAGAACTTCATTCCAGAGTCCCCTCCATGCACTTGGAAGAAAGACCCATCCTTATTTCTGAAGACACATGAAACCAGAAAAAATCTGAGCAAATAGGTCTTCCTAAGTTCTCTCCCATTTATTACCATTAGATTATACTATTATCCAACCATACTTCTCCTTGACTCTTTTTTTTTCTGTCAATCTAGCATTGAAAAAAATAAAAGTTTCCCTATTTCTTTGGATTTTCACTTTCTTATGAAGAGTCCCATATTACATAAAACTCATTAAATAACTTTGCGTGCTTTTTTTCTTCTTAATCTGTCTTCTGTGATAGGGAGCTCAGCTGTGAACCAGCTGTGGGTGAGGAGATAATGTCTTTTCCCTTACACCACTGTTGTCCTTTAGTATTCCATGGTAATCATCTTGAGAAGCACTGCATAGCATCATGGAACTTTCAAAGTGGCTGTGCTTTATGGAGTGTCATGTGTCAGAGACATAATGCACTGAACAGTTAAGAAGATCATTTTATCCACGCTATTGTAAGAGGGAGAGCATTCACTAATGCAGAACATCTTTGAAAAAGGAGAGAGCATGGGGTTTTAGGTAAGTGGGTAAGCAAGGGAATCATCAAGAAGCATGGAGGTGGGATCTTATAAAAGTATGTGCAGCTGATCTATTAACCATCCCTGCTTTCAGGGAACACAGAGCGCAGAGAGAGTTCAGCATTATATTCCACTGGGGAATCCAAAGCTACAGGTTAGATAAGTCCCCTTCCAGGAAAGTCACTGTTGCTGTAGTATTTGGAGGTGGGGGACAATATTTTTCATGAATGCTTGCACTGATATATTATGGCATGGCTACAAAATCTGCATGCATTTTTAAAGTAGAACATTAAAAATATTCTGCTTACTGCAGTCTGCTTTGCCTCTTCTTTCCCCTTCTGCTTTCCTTCCTCTAATGAAGCAAATATTAATTCTCTTTGCCTGTGTTACTTCCATGGAAAAGTTTGAGAAGCAAGAACCTAGAGCATCCACAGCAAAGCTAAAAGAGTTGATCTTATAGGAATAGAAAGTAGAATTATAGGCCAGGAATAGAAGAGGTTAAGGATATAGAAAGAAGGTGGATAATGGGTACCAAAAAACAACTGGGGAGGAGCAGTTGTGATGTTCTATAGCACAGTAGGGTAACTATAGTCTTCACAATTATTTATACATTGTACAATGACTGGAGGACTGATCATTTCCAATTCATGGAAATGATATTTGAGGAATCCTGAAGTATATTATTGATACAATTGGACAAAGGCTAAGTGAAACTGAATAAGTGGAGGTGGAATCTAACAGAGGTGTCAACTGATTAGGAGTGGGAGATAAGAAAGAAGAGCCTAGTGACTAACACTGACCAATACTTGGATCCTGGGTCTGCCTGCTTGTGTTATCACATGCAAGTTACCAGACCTCTGCTCTCAATTTGCTGATCTACACATTGGCATCACTATCTTCTAGTATTGTGAAAATGAAACAAGGTAGTACATTGCCTTAGTTTGTACTTCTGTAATAAAATACCTTACATTGGGTAATTTATAAAACAGCACAAATTTATTCCTCCGTCTCAGAGGCTGGAAAGTCCAAAGGAAGAGGCATTAAAATGAAGAGTGAAATAAGTGGGTGCGGGGAAGTTTGTGGGGCTTGATTTTGATACTTAGAGTCTTGAGGAGATGCGCTGTCCAATGCGGCAGTGAAATTAAAGCACATGAAGGTGAAGAAAAGGCACCCCTTTTATAATATGCTGATTTTAGTTATTAATGACTTTCAAGAAGCTTGTTATGAGTTTAGAATCAGCATCATGGGGAATTTAAGAGAGTTAAGATAAAAGCAAAAATGAGATGAACATTGGTAAGCTCAGAGTTCAAAATGATCTCTCATTAGTGTCAGGGTGGTCTACTTAGAACTCATGCAAATTTCACCACTATTTGCTTTTGAAAATGTTTTAAAGCACATCTGGTTTGCTGAATTAGTGTTTCACTTGGGGGCTGAGTTCCCTCTCAATGACAGCATAGCATAAGCCACAGAATGAACCATGAATACTAATTGTAGACGCCCCCTAATGATGTAGACTGATGTTTTATTGTCACCTGGAGGGTTTTTTCCCCCTCCCTAGGGATTGAACACAGGGCCTTCTCACTGAACTACTGTATATCCGTAGCCCTTTTTTATTTTTTATTTTTGAGACAAGGTCTTACTTTGTTGCCCAGGCAGGATTTGGAATCCTACCTCAGCCTCCCAAAGTGCTGGGATTACAGGCATGTGCCACTATTCCTGGCTTTCACACCTCTTTTAAAAACAAAAAATAGTTGACAAAAAATTTAATTGAAGACTGAGATAGGAGATTTACAAATCTGAATCAAGCCTGAGTAACTTAACAAAATTATTGAGACCCTGTCTCAAAATTTTAAGGAAAAAAAATGGGATGCAACTCAGCAAATGCTCTGAGTTCTAGCCCCAATATTCAGCCTTCCCAACTGGGAGATTTCAGAAATATAATTTGGATTTTGGGCTTCCTTTGAAAGGTAGGCTGCTCTGGTTTCCCTGAGCATGCATCCCATGCCTAAAAGCAGCTCCTGAGAGGCCAAGTCTGCCACCTGCGGAAGCTGTTCTAGTTACCTGTCATTCTCTCATGTCCCTGTTAAGTCTACTTACCCATTCACGGTCCGGGTCAGGCTGTACCGTCTTCTGTCTTTGCAACCACTGCTCCATCCTACATGGTTATTATTCAAGTTTGAGGTTGTTTCTGTATATTTTGATGCATAAACACTGGCAAATCTCTTTACCCTGGGTAGAGAGAATTAAAATATATTCCCACATCTCATTACACTCATCTAAGGTGAGACAGAGTTGTTTACACCTCGATGAGAAAAACAAATATATCATATCTATTAAATACATTAACTTTATGGAAAAGTTAGGCAGGAGGAGAATTCTCATGACAATTTATTCTTAACCTAAATCATAAGAAAAAGTTATTATAATTCTGCCATCTGCTCAAGTTTTTAAAGTCATTTTGGTAAACTTAATGCTAATGCAAAATACATGCCTTAGCACTAATTAACCGAAAAATCTGTTTCATTCTTTTCAGATAATAAAAAAATATGTCAAGAACATGATTTCTTAAAGAAAATCTAATTTATGGCACTCTACTTTTTTAAACCACCCTTGCAGTGTGTTCGTGAACACAACCATAAGAATAACAAAGAGTTACATCAAATATTCCCATTAGGAAAATCCCTAGACTATAAGCTTCAAACATTTACAATTGTAATGCAGATTCTTATTTCCACTTAAAGAGTACTGTCCTTTCTGGCTGATATAAGGTGTTTATATTGATTTTTGTGGAGCAGAGGGGTTTGGAGTGGAGATCCGAGGAACTCGAAGAGTAGCTGTAAGGCTAGTATCGATTTAATGTCCAAGTCCAAATACCACATGACTCTTCTGGAAGCCTAATTAACTGAAATATATGCTACTTGAGTTTGTTCATATTAAATATCATTGCCCAATGACTTTTCAAACCTCGTAAGTTGTATTTTGTTGTAGCAATGAAATGGATCTGATTTCAGTATATTTTCTACTGTTCTCAGCATTTTAAACTTGGCCACACTGATTCTTCTGCCTCTGTTCTCTTGTGTATTTTGCATCTTTGATAGGTCATCTCTAAATTACTTTTGAAGAAGCGTCATTTTATTTGGTCACAAACCCACTTAAAAACCTTCAATGATTCTTCATTTTCTATTAAATAAAAAAATCTACATTTCTTAAGGTCTTCACTGATGGTCTTTCCAGTAATATTTCCCAGTGGTCACTAGACGTTCTTCATCCCAAGGAGGTTATTTTATTGAGTATACCTCATTAAAGGATGAGGTCTCTGCTCTGCATGGAGCATTAGGACCATTTGTTCTTGTTTTCTTGAACAGTTAAACCAACCTGCAGTGAGAAATGCACAGATGATGATGATGATAGCAGCAATGTGTGTGGGAGGAGTTAGGGAGAGAAAAAGAGAGGTATGTGTTTAAAGAGAGAAAGCAGATGTCACAAAATGTTAACAATTGATGAAAGGTATGCAGGTATTCGTTGTACTATCTGACAATTTACTAAAGGTTTGAACTATTTCAAAATACGTAAAAAGTTGAAAGAAAAGAATTACTTGAGACCAAAGCCATCACTGTGAAGTAAATTTTTGCCAGTTTGGGGAACTATATCAAATATATTTAAATATCACTAATATTTACAGATTTCCTGTACACTCTGGAGAAGTATTACATTTTGTCCCAATATTTTATTTCACTAGTTTTTCCATTATTGTTCCTTAAGGAAAAACTTTTTGGTTGGTACGAAAGTGGGTTTAGTACTATATTCGTTTTTAGGAAGAGATTATGGCTTTTTTGCTTCCTTGTTTCCATAGTTAATTGTCCCACATTAAATGTCAGACAATGGACTTTTGTCTAGAGATCCTGAGATGAACATCACACAGTCTCTGTCCTTGGGAGTTCACAAGACTGGGGAAGACAAACGACAAAGTCAGTGATATCAGAATACCTACCCTTTGAACATATTTTTAAAAATATCCACAAGATGAAATACTGCCATTACTTTGCTCGTTTGTACATTTGTGTTATTTCTCATTTTTTACATCATCTGTCTAACACAGCACTTTAAATGATATTGCTGTTGCACAAATAGTTTTGGGGGCCGGTGAGATAGCTCAGCGGCGTAAGCATCTGCCTGGCAAGCGTGAGGGCCCGAGTTCGACTCCCGGAACCCACATATGAAAAAAGGGCCGGTGGGGCGGTGAGATGGCTCAGCGGCTTAAGCGCCTGCCCTGCAAGTGCGAGGGCCCGAGTTCGACTCCCGGAACCCACATACGAAAAAGGGGCCGGTGATATCGCTCAGCGGCACGGGTGCCTGCTGGCACGCGAGGTCCTGAGATCGACCCCCGGTACCCACAAAAAATAAATAAATAAATATATTTTTGGATTATACATTAATATGCTTGCATTTAGTTTTTTTTTTTTTCAGCTGATTACCTTAGATCCATCTGGAAATACCTGGTACACATTTGGTACTCACACATGAAAATGTTTTCTGTTTATTCTAGTTGGTTATCTAAATACTTTTCCAGCGTTAGTTGGAATTTGAAATACAAGTGTTAATAAACTCTGAGACACCATTACCATAACAAGTTTCATATTATTCAGGATGTAAAGTGGCTACATCTCTCTCACTATTGTGTTTGTCCTACCTTTTGCATAGTTGATACCCAGTAAATACTGATGGAACAAAGAAGTAGCAGAACTTTGAAATATAAGCAAGATTTCTGTAGGTGGAAATGGGAAGGGAAAGAAGCGCCTACCATACAGGAGAAATAACATGAATGGTGGTCCAAGGCTGAACACGTATTAATGGAAAGATTCTGAAATGTCTGTAGTGAAATAAAGGTGGTTTTAGACACACATACAAGATACTTGAATTTTATTTTCTGTGAGCTAGAAACTGGTATAACTACTACCATGCATGTGTTTTAGCACTTAAAGTTCAATTTGAAGTGTAAGCTTTAGAATTGGAAAGATGGGGCTTTTGAATGTTGGTTCTTTCACTCATGAGCTGCCAGATTATAGACCAGACAACTAAATATTTTAATGTTGTCTCATTTGATTTCAAATGTTGCTGGTAATACCTTTTTGTCAGAGTGGTTGGGTTCTCGTTCAGAGTAACTTTTCACTTCATAATGGTAAATAATGGTAGGTGTCTTTCACTCCCTGGGTACTGCCTCTGCAGGGAGAGCCAACGCATTTCATGAAAACAATACATCCCAGTGCTACTTTTCTCCGGAATATATAATAGTCACATACTATTCATGTCAAATTTAAAAGACTCTGGTTTTTTTTATGGATACTGTATCATGTGCTTTGTTGCCAGAAGTAAATACCATTGGAATAACTTAATCCAATAAAAGTCGTTGTCCCCTCTATTGAATGAAGATCAGAAGGAACGTCTTCCTAGAATTGGTGTGGGCAAAGCATATGTAAGACCCACAAGCGGGTAATAGGATTTGTTGTGTATTTCCCAGGGGCTACTTAAAATTCTCCACTGTATGGGTAAATGGTGGTGAGCAATCATGATATCCATTGTTTTGGTTCTGATCACCTACTCACAAAATTTACTAACTCTGTGACAGTCTCAGGGCTGAAGGAGAGACACAAACTTAAAGGGACTTGTTGAAGCAACTTATTTAGATGTTGTTGTACACATGAAATTCGTCACTCAGCAGTCAGCAAAACTTAGCCTCTGCATCAGTTGAAGATTGGGTGGTCTTTCTTTTTTATTAAAGGACAGTATCCTGGAATGGTGGGTAATTGCCAAGCCTGAAGAAGAAAATTATATTAAAAATGAAAAGAAGAAAATTACTTAATTACAACATAGTTACTCCAGAAATCTTCAAGATAAATGATAAAATTTAGTGGATCTCTTAAATGTCAGTGTAATTTAGCCCCATGCCCTAGAAATTCTAAATTGTAATTGACCCTAATTATATAAATACCCACTGGTAAGGAAAGATCTGTTTTGTAGGAGACTTTACTGCTGCTGAACTTCGCTAACAAGTCACTCATGACTTCAACAGATGTTTTGTATGTTTTTTGGCTAAGGGGTTCTTTAGGAACCAACTTTCCTCTCCATTTGGCAGCAAATGATACAACAATGCTCTTGGAGTGTCAGGATAGGAGGTTAAAAGTGGCTCTTTTAGTCATTGCTCAGGTTATTTTCATCTTGCCTATTAGTATTTTAGGATAATTTCACCAGCAAGTAACCAAAAAAAGTGACCCATTCTAGCTTAAGCAGATAATAAAATTTATTGGCTTGAATAATTGAAAAGTACTGTACCAGATTTAGCTTAGATGTGGCTTTACAGGATATGCATGCTCACTCTCTCTTTCTTTTTTCTCTTTCTACTACCCATCCCTCCGTGTGTGTGTGTGTGTGTGTTAGCTCTGTTTTCTTGATATCGTGCTTAGTTTTCAGTCTCCAAAACACTCTCATATCATGGTATTATGGGCCTAAAATGATCACTTCCAGCTCAGAACCTTCCTAATTTCTCCACATTTATGTTCAACAGGAAAAGAAAAATACTCTTCCCATAACTTTTGAACAAAATTTATTCATTCTTACTGGTTTAACTTGAGTCTCTTGGTCATCTCTGAGCCTGTGAATATGTCCAAGGGGATGGGACATGCCAGTTGTCACAGGTCAGAGCTGGGGCTTATCTCTAAAGCTGGGCTGACAGTGTTAGCCTTCCCCAGAGCAGGCAGGTTTGTTAGGGAGAGGAAGGTGTTACTCCAGCAGAATATAAATATGTGCTTGATGTTAGTTGAGAAAATTGTACATAATTTTGTCTTTTCAAGCTTTTTAGTAATAGGTCTTACTTTCAACTTTTTGTTTTAAAAATTGCCAAGCACATGGAAGATTTCCAGAATAGAAAAATGAGCACCTTGTATAAGAAGGCAAAAAATTCCTTCCTACATTCTTCCTTCTTAGAGTTATTTATGTGGAGTGGGCTTTAGAATTTAACTGACCTGAAACATATTAACAAAAAAATAAAAATAGAAAATTATTTCATATGAATTTTATGCAACACAGGAACCCTCATAAAAAATTAAGACACAAAGAAGTAGTAAAATGTACATGTTTTTATATTTGAACAAATAAAATATTTGTGGAAAAATAGCTAAACTATGTGGGGAGGCTAACAGGATCATAGAATTACTTTAAAGAAATCTGTTTATATGGAATTCTTGTGGTCTCAACATCCTATCTTTGATAAAAATGGATTTTTTCCTTCTGCTATCAAGAAGACAAGGGAAAAGTAGGAATACCCTTGTGTCTGCTGTTTCTTTAAGTGCTTTTAGCTCAAAATAATCCTTATGCCAAAGTGTCATATTTAAGGATGACATATTCCGCCCCCTTGCCGAACGCAAACCATTTGGATTAAGCAATACTTAAAAATTTTTAACACTCTAAGTGGTAAGCTATATCATTTTTCATACCCACTCTTGACAAATTACTCAGAATTTCTTCAAATGAAGACTTTTAAAAATTTCAATACTTTAGAATTCCTGTGGAAACTAAATATCATTTCCACAGTGCTGTGTCTTCCCTCTTTACCTGCCTTGCCTCTTTTGTTCTCTCTGTGAATACAGCCAAGCATCATCCTGTTTTTCTGACAAACTGTCTCCTGCACCCTGAAGGAAATAAGATTAAATGCAGAGTTGGATTCCTGTAGCAAAATGAGCCCTTCTTATTAAAGAGAGCCCTACTTGATCCCTTCAATGCAATTTCCTGATAATATGAAACTTTTGGATTACTCATTACCTCATACTAGATCAAGAGTATTATTTCTGAAAATATATTTATTATCTGCGAATCAGCTCTTCTAAGTTTCTTGTACTAAAGAATAAACCTTAGAATAGATTTTGAACTCTTGGTGGGAGGCAAAATAAATTATTTATTTTCAGGCCTTTTAAACAACAGATGGCTTCAAATGCCCATAAAGAAGCATACATTAAAGAAATGCACTTTCTAGACATGATTGTAAGTAATTCTCTAGCCCAGGGAAATTTTACATGCAGTAATGAATTATAAACCTTGCATATAAAGTCTTGTTCTCCCTTTGAATCATTCCATGTGATATCGGTAAATAAAACAAAAGAATAATTGGATTTCCCCTCTCCCGTTAAGTTGTAGTTAATAATAACAAAAAGAATGAACATTTCTTAAGTCCTTAGTATGAGCTAAGCACTTCACTAAGCCCTGAACTACCTTTTAAAAATTAATTTTCACAGTGACCCAGTGAAGTAGATGCCACAATTTCTCCCATGCTACTACTGAGGAAACTGAGGCATAAGGTCAAGCAGGTGGGAAGTGATAAGCATGAACCTATATTATCAGCCAGTGCTTAAATATTTGGCTAAACATAAACAAGTGATCCAGTTGAGAACCAGAGGCTGGGAGCAAATGACTGTTCTGACCTTTTACAATGAGACCATTGCTGTTTTCAAACATGAATGGCAAGATATTTGGTATTTTAACCTGAGTCTTTTCATGACAACAAAGTTTTTTAAAGTCTATATGTATATTTTTAATAAGTTTTATTTTTTAGAGCAGTTTTAGGTCCACAGCAATACTGAGTAGAAAGTAGTGATTTCCCAAAACCCTTCCTGGCCCTGTACATATGTGACAAAGAAAGAAAATTACTGGACAATGAATGCAGCGTAAGTTCATTTGTATATGATGAATAATGAAGACCAACATGATCAACGTGGCTCCTGTGACCAAGGTCGCTTACCAGTGGTACATTTGTTGCAGTTGATGAGTATACACTGTCACATGATGATCACTCCAAGTCAAGAATTCGCATGAGAGTTCACTGTTGGTGTACAGTCTGTGGGTTTGGATAACTTTATAATGACGTGTATCTATTATACAGAATGCTTTTGGGCCAGGGATATAGCTCAGCAGCACAGCGCCTGCCTGGCAAGTGTGAGGTCTTAAGTTCAATTCCTGATACCAAAAAAAAAAAAAAAAAAAGAAAGAAACAGAATTGTTTCACTGTTCTGAAAATAGTCCGTTTTACCCACGTAAGTATTTTTATATCATATATTAAGTCATTCCGACCTCATAACATTTACTATTATTTAGGAAAATCATTTCCAAAACCCAGTAAGAGAAGCAGGACTACTTGGCAGGTCAAGAATTTGCCTCAACTTCGGCAAAGAGGGTTTTAGACTTTGTAGACGATGTCAGTGATTCATAGTTGGTGAGTACCAACCAAAGCTGAAGAGTAAACCAGCTCACATTAAATAGTAGTAAATGTAATTCAGCAAACTGCACATGGAGCTTGAACTTCATTCATGAGATGATACTTTGGAGATGGTTACTGTCATCCTTAAAATTTGTTCTGTAGGTCAGTCTGTGATTTTTGGCACTGGACAGAACTGTGGCTAATATTCACTTTCTGACTTTCAGCCACCTGGTCTGCCTAATTAAAGAGTCCCATTTTCTGCTCTGCTGACCCCATGATTTGCAAATAAAATCTATGAGACAGTTGATACGAATGTTAAAACACCTGTGAGCCATTTATGTATTTGTTTATCAAGTGAAAGAAAGGTATTCTTCCTCTTTCTCCCTTTGCTCCTGCCATAGCAAGAGGACTTCTTGGGCTGCTCTTTCCCTTCTGGAGGGAAAAGAACACTATTGAAATAGTTTGATTTTTCCCTTTTAAAGATAGCTACTTAGCTGGATGTAGTGGCATACACCTGTAATCCCAACACTCAGGAGGCTGAGGCAGAAGGATTGCTTCGAGTTTGAGGCCAACCTGGGCTATATAATGAGTTCAAGCCCATCCTGAACTGCATAGCAAGACCTTGTCTCAAAAAAAAAAAAAAGGAGAGATACCTATTTAGATATTTAGAATTGGAAAATATCAGTCAAATATTGGAAACATAATGCAAATTGTTTAGTTACTGTCACAAACAATTGTTATCTTCCTCATCACTAGTTTCTTCTTTCACAAATCAGTTATTTCCCTGTAATATAGCAGGTGAAAATAATTTCTCAGTGAAATTATAATGTTCAGTTAATCAGCTGTTGGGGTAGTTGGTTTCTGGTCATTTGTGTTTCTCTAGGTTATAAGGTAATTATGATCAAGTGTGTTAAATATTGAGCCTGAACTTTAGAACTTTGATGGGATCAACTGTTCTGAGAATTTTGTAAGCTGAGGCCAGCGTGGGTCCTCTAATCAAAGACGTGTGCATCATATTGATTAACAATACATATGTACATTCAAGGATTTTTTAGTATATTGAGATGTAAAATTATTAGCTACAAGGAAATTGAAAGGGAGGTAACTTTCTGATAATCTTTGATGCAAAATACTTTGATGTTTCAGTACTGATTTATGGTGGTTATTTTCATTGTATTCATTAGTGAGGCTCATGACTTCTTGAATTCATACCCATATTCTCTATCCTAGGGGATCTTACTACAGATATAGGCTGTATTTCTGTCAACCATAGCGAATTAGTTGCAGTTTTTACCTTTTAATTAAACAGCTGCTGCCACTAAACACAATTTTAAATTATTTAATAGTCCATATTACTTTAGTCAATTCACACTGCTTTGAATTTTTTAATTATATGCAGTTATACATTTTGTATGATACAGCTTTCCTAAAATGAGTCAATAGACAGTAATATTTTTTCTTTTGAAATGTCAGGAAGAACTTACCATATTTTAAAATAATCATAACTAAAATTAAAAGCTAAGCTGATCAGTTGTAAGATCTTTTGCTTTAAAAATATGTAAAATATATAGAATTTTAAGTTATGACTCCATGAAAGATGTTGTTTGTTGTGTCTGTCTCAAAAACAAAAAATATATGTGGTAAACACCGTTGTGCACAATTCAAAGTACTAGAGAGGATCCTTAAAATTATACTTTTCACTGTGGTCTCAGAGGAATTTATTGCTTTACAATTTTGTGGCTTTTTTGGCAACGGAGTTTGTTTAGGTGGTATTGTCATTCAGAAGCAGAAATCAGTCATTCCAAAAGCTATTTACTGTTAATCAGCATGAATTTTAGTGAGGGCTTTTGATTATATAGTTACATTATTCTGAGTCATATTCAGAGGTATCACATAAAATTTTAGTTTTAATACGTTTAAATGAATAATTCAATACAGGCTTGAAGATTATAGATAGTGGATAATTATTTTTAGAAAATGACAATTGTGTGACCTTTCTTTCTTCCCACCTTTCTCTCTTACTAAATGGGAATTCTGTCCCCTTCTCTGTATATTCATACATATATATATATATATATTTGGGGGGTATATATGACACGCACACCCACGTGTGTGTGTCTGTGTGTGTGTGTATGCATAGACATATACTGTGGGTAATCCCATTTTGCTCTTTTATACAGTGAAAAATGACATGTAAAATTGAGCAGTTGAAAATATGTCAGATTGTAATTTTAGGCTCATCATAACACCCAAGCTGCCTGAGAATCCCAGTGATTAGAAAAGCTACCTTTGGCTCGATGGGAACTGGTATCTTTAACTTCAGCCTTTGATTGAATTTCCATAACTGGTGGAAGTAAAGGGGAAATGGTGTAAGGCCTGCCTGAGTTGTTCAACTATGCAAACCATCCAGTAGAGTGTAGATGATGACAGCTGTCAGGATTCCTAAAATAAATTATTTCTGTCCTCCCAGCTGACTCTTATAGAGCATTATTTAGAGAGTACATCTGGTCCTGTGTGTCTGCTCTCTGTTGATATCTCATTGATTCTTTATCTCCTTTCCTAAAAAAAAAAAAACTTTATTATAAAACTGGGTGGTGGAATAATACTGTAAAACAAGGGAAAGCATTGCCTGACACCATTGTACAGACTACATCTCCACAGTGTGAGACGGTGGTAATCATTCCTCACAGTTACCGATATTACCCTGCTTGGGATATCAGCCTCTGCTCTTGCACTGGTGTAGGTTAAATAAGAGATGTTGCCTCTATCTTCAGTAGCTTGGAGTGTCAGGTGGAATTTAGTCAAAAGACATAGCCATTTACTGAGCTTAAAGCCATGATTTTAAACTTAGTCTATATAGTCTATACAAGTACAGGTCAGGTCCTACCCCTCACCTCCCCTTGGCAAATAGTTCTTGGACACACTAATTTATTTGCCACTAGTGTCAGATTCCAAGGAGAGAACAATTTATACCTGGGCATTTGTAGTTTTTATTTCTTTATTCGTTTTCCTATTGTAATGTTACCTTCATGAGTGCAAGAACCATGTCTGGTTTGTTCACTTGTAAATGAATGACTGTTTCCAGTGTGCCCTTTTCACCAGCTATGAGTTCCACCTAACCAGGGAGTCACCCACATGGGAAAATGAGGATGCCTGTTTGCTCTCTTTAAATAATAGTGAAGATCAGGCTAAAAGTAAATCCCCTAAAAGCAAACAATTCATTGACCTTATATGCAATGTTGAATATGAGTGTCCCATGTCTAAGATTTTTCATTTTTTACTAAATATTGACATTACAGTGAAAGCTGATTCAAGATCATTGCGGTTCACTTAAAACTGTGCCTATTGATTTAAAGGCCTATTGGCTCAGAGAGTATATTAACATCTACTATTTCCTGATTTATTGATATGTGGACAGAAAATAAGAAGATGGATCCTGGGGAGGTGTGTGTGTGTGTGTGTGTGTGTGTGTGTGTGTGTATTTTAAATAGCCATGTATAAATGTACATATCTGAACATATATGTCTATATCGGCAGCAGGAAGAATTGAGTGAACATATGGGTCTGTATCAGAGGGAGGAAGAACAGATGTTTAAGTCATTCAGAGCACATTCTAGCCACCAGAAAGGAGGAAAAAGAAGTCTGGGCAAAAGGAGTCAGCTTGAGATTAAAAGATGTGGTCCTTATTTCAGATAGCCCTGTGCCTAGTTACAAGATAAGAATACAGTTACTGAGGGGGAGAAGTAAAGAGATAGTGAGATTACCTACCCAGCCAACTTTGCCACCAGCACCTCCTCTTTGCTGGGTGTTTTTCTTGGTGTTGAAGCTGTAGCAGTGAAGAGAGCAATGTCTATCTTCCCAAAACCTGGGGAGAGGCAAGCAGCATACATATGAATATATAACATGCCTGGTGTGCTATGTAAAAAGTAAGTATTCAAATGGGTTTTGTGAAAATCAACTGAGAAGAGTATATAAAGACTGAGAAATGATTTACAAGTGTAATGTATGGAATTTGGAGCAACATAAAATGTTGTAGTTTTAAATACATTTTCTCTGAAGATAATTAATATATAGATAACGTTTGAAATGCTCATCTATACATAGGAAAAATCTAGCAGATGATGTATGTTTTTTCTTGGTTTTAGTGACATTCTTGTATATATGTTCTTACTCATATTGAGGAAGATGGGAGGAAAGAAAATGTGAAATAGGAAAATGTGAACTGTGTACATGCTCATTTGTTTTAGTTGTTCCCTAATATCAATAAGAATCTAATAAGTTCAATGAAACCGTAATGTAATTACATATCTTGCTTTTAAAGTGACTACAGGGTGATTTCCTTTTTCTTAACCAATAACTGTGATTAAACATTTGGTTATTACTTCTCTACCTAAGAAGTAAGGACTATATTAAAATTATTTGGAAGACCAGTCAAATAACAATAAGGAATTATGAAATTACTGGAAGTGATGGTGATCAAGAGAATAATGAAATATAATTATAGTAGCCCCACTGCTTTCTCTTCTATAGCAATCCCTTTTGCTTTTAAATATTAAAAATAAACAAGAAACACTAACTGCTACTTACCCGTCAGTGCTTGTAACTCTTCTCTCTTAGTAGCCACGAATAGGTGGCACTTATCTCGGGATAGAATCACCTCTTACTTCTCTCCACATGATTCCCAAATATCTGAGAACTCATTTCTCCACCATTTCTCCCTCCTTTGCCTCTACTCCCATTTGTAATCTCTTGATTCTCTTTTTCAACCATTATGGGAAAGGCAAAGACCTCTAATTAAAAGGAAGATGGCACCATGATATATGAATATTTCCTTGTCCATTGTAAAATACCTGTAAATAAATGTATTTGTTCATTTATTAGTTATACTACTTTTTACTCAAAAACTAGGGGTTTTTAAAACTCCTAGAAGATTCAACATTTTTAGTGTAAATGTAACTAAAATCATGAGGGAGAAGGAAGGCTCTTCAGACTGCACCTGCATATCCAATCTTATCATGTGATAAATTTTCTAATGTCTGTGAATTCTTTTGTATTTCATTCACGTCTGATGGAAAATGAGAATCCCATTGATACTAACAGGGGAGTAGTTTAAGAAAGAGAACCTATAGACTAATAAATATATATTTTAAATTCTTCAGAGAAGTGGTCCCAGTCCCACCCCTAAGAAGTGCTACAAACACAGCCTACTTTTCGTGTTTAAAACGTACTCAACATCATGAGTTTGTGTAAAGGAATATTTGCTTCTAAATTCTTACAAATAAATTTACAATGTGGAAGGAGGTCCCCCAAGTCCTGAAATAATTAGTTTCCTTAATTTCTCCTATGTGAGAAAACCCTGGCATATTTTAATCACTGTAAACTATCTTTTCACTTCAGAAGAAAGGATTTATTTCCTGTTTCCCTGTTTCCTTCAAAGCAGACACAACCCTTGGGCCTGAGGGCTGCCAATAGATTTGGAAGCAGATTGCAGAGGCATCGTCCTCATCCTCATCCCTCTACTTGCCAGCTGTTTGGGACTTGGTTTCCACAAACACTGGAGCATAGGTTGTGCTCTACTTTCCCATCTCAATTACTGCAGAACCGGCTTCCCTCCCAAGTACCCTGCTTTCCTCATCCTTCTTCCTTCTATGTCTTTGTCTATGTTATTTGAATTGGGTGGGAGGCACAGGCCAAGTAAAACGAAATTATACTTGGACCAAAGCAAAATGCTCTTTGTGGAATAGTTTATTTGTGCTTCCATAGTGTTTTATCTCATTGTGCCTGTGCTTTAGCAGTGGAACACATTCCTATTGAAATTAAGGGTCATCATCCTGATATTGAAGTCTTCATTAGCTGCCTTGCATCCTGTGTAGCATATGTTTCAAATTGCTCCTCTGCTCTGATGATGGAATTTAAAGGGTTTAGTTATCAGTCAGTTTATGTATTTTAAATTGCAAAACATGGCTTAATCACTGCATAACTGGCTCTTAATAGGTACCAGGAGCAGAAATATAAATTTGAAACAAAGGCCTCTTTCGTATTTTTTCAGTCTCTCCAAGGCTTTGATTTTCTACTAAAAGAATCAGAAAATAATGGAATGGCTTCTGGTGATTGGAATCCATTTTGAGTTTCCTATAACACTCTTTGTCCTGCTATGGTAGATAAATGCTTATTGATTCTGAAAATCAAACTTCGTGAACCAGAAGTAGTAATTATAATACCATTTGCTAGTTTATATAGTATTATGTAATTTTAAAAATCTATTGTTGGGGGCCGGTGAGATGGCTCAGCGGCTTAAGCACCTGCCCGGCAAGCGCGAGGGCCTGAGTTTGACTCCCGGATCCCACATACGGAAAAGGGGCCGGTGATATCGCTCAGCGGCACGGGCGCCTGCTGGCGCGCGAGGTCCTGAGGTCGACCCCCCGGTACCCACAAAAAAAAAAAAATCTATTGTTTTATTTCATATCTGTTCTATTTACCCTTTAAGGATAGCATTCTCATGAAGCACTGAGAAACTGAGCCTTAGTGAGCCTAACTGGGCAGCCTGTAGTTGTGAGAGCACGAAGACAGGGAGGGTAGAGAACAGAGGCCCCGGCTTCTGAGACACGCTATGCGTAGACGTGACTTCCATTCTGTTTTTTTCTTTCTTGTACCGCACTTGCCAGGCAGGAGCTCTGCCGCTGAGCTATTTCCCTGGCAAGTGACTTCCATTCTTTTTTTTTTTTTTTTTTTGTGGGTACCGGGGGGTCGATCTCAGGACCTCGCGCGCCAGGAGGCGCCCGTGCCGCTGAGCGATATCACCGGCCCCTTTTTTGTATGTGGGTTCCGGGAGTCGAACTCGGGCCCTCGCGCTTGCAAGGCAGGCGCTTAAACCGCTGAGCCATCTCACCGCCCGTGACTTCCATTCTTGAGGCTAAATTGAAATCAGTTTATCCAAGTCCACCAATGAGGTAATGTGTGATTTCCCTAACTACTTAGTCTGCTTATTCGTTAAGTGAGAACTGGGCAAGAATGAGCATTTTGGATTCTTTTGTTTTAAATATAGTTAAATCTTTCATGTTTTCATGGTTAGAGAAGCTTTTGCTTACTAGAAATCTAGTGGAAATCCTAGGGACTTTAAGGCAACTTTACTTATTTTTCATGTCCAAAACAAAAGGATCCTTTTCAAATGATATATTAGTTGCTCCTTCGATTGCCAAATTCTAATGGAGGAAAAACAGGTATATGTTCCCCTGTTTTTATATTTTCCCATTTTCAAATATAAAATACGTATAAGAAAAATGAAGGGCAAAGAAGTCAGGAAGTAGAGGCCTTACAAAAATACCTCTCAAGTTACTGTGACCTCTTACTTACAAATAACTATCCCTGAAATTTGCCACAGAATCTAACAGAGCTGTGCTGAGTATGTACATACTGAGGAAAAAATGGCAGGGATGTTCCTAAATGTTTTTTTCAATTATCTATGGAACTCCTTGGACCATGTTTCAGAAAATGGTTTTAATATTCTTTGAGGGATTATCATAATTGAAAAGGTCACAGGAATCAGCTCCATTACTAATGCATTTGTGCTTGCCAGGGCTCAGTCATCGGGAATGTCTCTGGTTTTCATATTCAGTACCTTCCTTTTTGCTTTGTTGTATGATAAAGGAGCAGAAAAAAAGGATTAGCATGAAGAGGAAGTGAATCTAGTGCCAGATTTTTTGTTGTTCGTCAGCTCTGATCTTTGCCTTTCCTGAACCTTGTCATCTGTCAGGACAGGAAGAATGTTCCTACATTTTAAGGGTTTTAAAAATGAATCGATCATTTCATACTTTCAGAAATCATATTCAGTAATCTGTAAGGTACTATTCTCATGTAGGTGATAGCTTCAAGGTTCTGCATAACATATGCATAGGGAAATGTTTTAACCTTTTATTTCATTCTTTTAAACATTTTAGAAACCATTTTTTCTGTTCATTTTTCTTAGTGCTGAAATGTGACTTTTTTTCCTACTTGCAAAACTAATTGAATGGTATGAAAGCCTTTTTTTTTTTTTTTTTTTTTTTCATACAGGTTTTTGTTTGTAGTATTAGGGCAAATTTCTTAAACTAACAATGGAACTGTGGATTTATGTATTTAATTTTTGGCCAGGATAGAGACTTTAAATATTTAATATTATTAAATATTGCTAAGATTTCATAAGTATAATTGCCATCCTTATCTACTTTATGTAATCTATATGGATTTTATTCTCTGACATTTTATGCCTTGGATATTAGTTCCATGGAAAACCATAAAGAACTCATTGTTTAAAAAAGGAGGGAGGGGTCCAGTGAAGTTTATATTTGGTGCTGATGTACAAATTCTTGACATCTATCAGCATCTATTGAGCTATTCTTCCTAATTTTTTAATTTTTTTTAAACAAACATGTTTTCTAAAATAATATGTAGAGGCATCTTCAGTTTTGACATGGACAATAATGTTAAAAACCACAATTTTAGGCACCAAAAGACAATAGCCATTTCCACTCAATACCACTCTGGTACAGTTTCCTAATTCTGGAGTTACTTTCCATTTTATGATATGGACCAGACATTCTGACCCTTTGGGTACCCAGCCTCAGTGTGGATAAAGGCTTCTGTCTCATGTGGTATTAAGAAGATTAAACAAGTTAGCTTGTATGAAGACACCAAAGTCTGTTCTTCCTGATATTAAATATGAATTGAATGTGAATTTATGTTTATGTTGCTAGGACATTTGGCAGGACCAGTTGAATAGGCACCTAGTAGTGTCTGTGTGGTCTATTTCATTTGTGTGTGAATAGAGGCATTTTTATATTGATTTATAGGAAAATAGCTGATATCATCAGATTGCCCCCACCTAAAAAATGGAAAGAAAACTGATAATCACTGTTGGTGATGATATGGAGAAACAAACATTATCATAGTCCATATTTTGATAGGTGGTACCTTTGAATAAAGATATATGTTCAGGAATTAGTATGAGTAAAAATATTAGAATGTAATATATTTAATGAATATGGGAATGTTTAATAAACTATGGTATATTCAAATATAAAATGCTAATACTTAAAAAGTAGAGGTGTATTTCTGTTCTGGCTCTGTATCTGAAAAATATGCAAAACTGTATGATTCCACATGCATACAAGATTCCCATCCAAACAGCTCAAAATTTGTATGTATAAGTGTATCCCTAAATGTCTAGAAAAATGTCTGAAACTGATGATAACAGTTGCCTCATGGGAGAGAAATGGATTAGGGAAGGCCAAGTTTTCAAGTTTTCTTACTTGGATTGAATATTTTACAGTGCAAATATTTTCACATAATATTGCATAACTAAAAATATAAAGAAGAAAATCAAATATAAATGAACATCTCCATTCACAAAGAAAGACAACTAGCAATGAAAAATACATAATTATACACTACTGCTTAAGGAACCTGCAGGGATAAATTATTCAAAAATCCCATTGTACCAGGACACTTTAACAGCCTTTCATGATTATTAACTTAAAAATATAAAAGTGCTTAAGACTGAGGAGTGTGGAAGAAAAACTCTCCTGGGGGTGAATCGGAAGGGCAGTGCAGGAGAAGCTGAAAGCAGAGAAGCTAAATTCTTGTAGTGTAAGGCTTGGAGGACACAAATTCAAATGAGAGCCCATCTTTGTCCTGAAGTCCTTACCTAGGAAGTGGCGAAGATGTAATCCCAGCACTTAGTGAGATGCTATTTCAAAATAAAAAATAAAAAGGGCTGGCCACATAGCTCAATGGAAAGGCCCTGGATTCAATTTCACAGCACTGGAAAAAACAAAACAAAACAAAAAACCAACAACAAAAAAACCCCAAATAGATACAATTTATCAGTGTCCTTTCAGGCATACATTTCTGTTTCTGCTAAGATGGCAAAGATATGTAATGAAGCAAGCTCTGAAGGTGATGCCTGCACGATGGCCCAGGAATGTAAGATCCACTTGGATCTTTAAGATTAAGCAAAGCTGTGCTTCCTCAGAGCCTTGTAGGTCAATGGGGAAAAAAAAAATCTTAAAAATCAATTTTTGCAGCAAACAGGAACATCTGATAGAAAATCAAACTTGCTTACTATGCTGACATAGTTTACACCAGCTAAGAACCTTAGAAATGACTTTTAAAGTCTGAGGTCTAGCAACAATATGTGTAGCAAAATCTTTTTCTAGAAATGTAGCAATCATGAAGTATTGTATTCTTTTTATGCAAATCAGTAAAAATTATATAGTTAGTATCAGAATAATGACTATGTGTAAATGCCTGTACGTATATTATATGTAATTTGAAAGAAACCTACATGTATTAAGTATTCATTAATTACCTTATGTTGATAATATATTTGAAAGAAAGTCCAGAGGTATTAACTATTTATTCATACTAGAGATATGTACAAAAAAAATTAACTTTCCTGGGAGTCATTTATTTGTTTGATATTTTTGTGATATGTATGAAACCTTAATTATCAGAGCTCATAGAAGATTCATTTAATGTTGTTACTGAAATCCTACTTTTATGCTAGGCACAAGAATTATGCAAGTGAATTAGGAAGATAAGGCCATGGTTATGCAGAGCATGTTAAATATTCTGGTGTAGCAAAAATACTGACAATAAATTATTTTAAACAGAACGCATTAAAGCTGGGTTGGTGGTGCACGCCTGTAATCACAGCACTCAGGAGGCTGAAGCAGGAGGATCACTGCGAGTTCGAGGCCAGCCTGGGCTACAAAGTG
Source organism: Erethizon dorsatum (assembly GCA_028451465.1). Classification (NCBI taxonomy): domain Eukaryota; kingdom Metazoa; phylum Chordata; class Mammalia; order Rodentia; family Erethizontidae; genus Erethizon; species Erethizon dorsatum. The sequence goes on along the minus strand of CM051825.1, from coordinate 91,106,662 downwards.
AGTTCAAGGCCAACCTGAACTGCATAGTGAAACCCTGCCTCAGAAAGACAAAAAAAAAAAAAAAAAAAAAAGAAAGAAAAAAAAGAAAAAGAAAGAAAGAGAGAAAGAGTATAATAGAAAGAACGCATTCAAGAAATAAGATGATTTCAAAAAATGGTAAGTGTTATGAAGGAAACAAAGCAGACGATGAAAAGAAAGAAGAGATTGGCTAGGAAGAGTGCAGAGTGTGAGAGGCAGAAAGTGGGGAAGGAAAATGCTGTTAGATGGCCTGGGAAGAAGGCCTTGTGAGAGTGACACCAAGTGGACACCTGAAGGGGAAGCCAGTCATGAGCAAGTCCTGGAGGAAGCCTTCCAGGTGAGGGGAGAACATGCCGAAAAGCCCTGAAGAGGCAGAGTCTGGCATGGTGAACGTGAAGGGACCCTGCTGTAGTTGGTAATTAATGAGCAAAGTTGGGTAGTTAGGAAGGGGTGAGCAGGAGTCAGGTCACAGAGAGTCAATTGGAACAAGATCTTATAATTTTACTGTAAGTAAAATAGGGAGTCATTTGGAGTATTAAATTTTTTAAGCATAAAAATTTCAAACATATACAACAGTAGAAAATTCTACTAATTCCTAGTAACCCATTACCTGGCTTCACTAATTCTCAATTCTTAGGAAGTCTTTATTTTATCTATGTGCTCTCCCCCACTGCACCTTTCCCAGGTCACTGCCTCCACAGTGATTTATTTGAAGCAGGCTGTGTAGTGTATTATTTTATTTATAAATATTTCATAACATAGCTGTGAACCATCAGAATGTTTTCAAAAGCATAACCTTATATCTCCATCATATTTAAACTTTATAGTAATTCTCTAGTGTCATCAAATAACTTGTCTCTCTTGGAATTTTAAGCAGGGGAGTGACAGTATGCAATTTACAGATTAAAAAAGAACACTTCTGTCTATAGCATGGCTGGTAAAGGGCCAGGTATGAAAACTGGGAGACAGGTTTGGCATCAGGTGCAGACTAAAAAAGGGTGTTTAGGATGGAGCTGGAGGGAAGTGGCCAGCTTTTTGATATGCCTGGAGGCAGGATCCACTGGCTGATCATAACTCAGATTTTGGTTTAAGAAACTCAATGAATGTAGGAGACTTAAACACTGTAATGAAGAAAAATAATAATTGAGATGGAGGAGATTTCAAGAGGAAAGATTTGGAAAGAAAAATTAAGAATTCCATTTTGGCCTTAATTTCACCTTTCTTTTTTTTTTTTTTTTTTTTTAATGTGGGTACCGGGAGTCAAACTCAGGGCCTCGCACTTGCCAGGCAGGCACTTACGCCGCTGAGCCATCTCACTGGCCCTCACCTTTCTTTTTAAAGATAGAGTCTATGTACTTCAACTGGCCTTAAATTCACTATATAGCCCAGGCTGGCCTCAAACTTGTTATGTTGATAATATATGATCAATATATCCCTCAACCTCCCAAGTGGTCAGAAAACAGGGCTGTGCCACCATGCCTGGCTCCCTTAATTTCACTTTTTAAAATGATACATTTATTAAGTCGACATTAAAAAGGAAAAAAGAAGATGGATAATATGCATCCATATTTATTGAGACTTCCCTTCAGTTCTGATCAGTGATATATGATTAGGGGAATATGATAACAAATGAATAGTTGCTATTCTTAAGATACTCATGGACTTACTTAACAACTATTCAGATCTACTGAAGAAATGCCTTTCACTGAGATTGCTTTGAAAGCTAAGGAAGTCTGGAAAAGCTGGCTGTCCTAAACAGGTGCAGCACTCTACCATGTATACAGTGATCTTATTTTTTTGAACTTGAAATATGACTCAGGATTTGAATTCTGAGAGTGTGCGAGCAATATGGAAGAATAGATGGCAACAGGACTGGCTTCTTAAAATAATCATAGTGTCTACCTTTTGTACTATTAATTTCTATGCAACAATAAATGACACTTGCCTTTGGATTGGTTTACCATCCACTATTAGCATATATACGTTAAAGTATTAGATATGCTTATTGTTATCTACTCCAAAAACTTCCCTCCCTTCTTTCTCCTTTCTCTTCCCTCTTTTTTAGAAGGCTCAGCTCTGCTTTTAAAACCTTTCTATTGATTAAATCAGACCCAACCAGGATAATCTTCCCTAATTTAAAATCAACTGATTAAAGACTTGAATAACATCTGCAAAATCCTTTCTCATCAACACTATATTAGTGTTCATTGAATAAGTAAGTGGGCATTATAGCTTACTCAGTTGGATACATCAATGTTCTCATTTTTTAATATGAGTAACAATACTTTATTGATAAGCTTGTCTGGGGGGAATTACATGAAATAAAGAATGTAAATTGCTTACTATAGAAAATGTGCTCAGTAACAATTATTCTAGAAGGTGAGAAAACATTAAATGACTGCCTTGTGACAAAAAGAGGATCCATCAAAACTTGATGGTATCTCCTTCAGGGACAGAAGTTATACACAAAAGAATACACAAGGTTAGAAAACTATCATAATTTCTTAATGGTGTTAGATATCAGGTAGTTGGTTACACTTTAGAGGGTGGCCCCTGAGGACTGCGTAATGTAGGCTCTGAGGTACTAGTAATACTGTCTCTCTAGATCCAGTTGTTTATGTGGAAGAGTTCAGATTGTAAAACGTCACTGAGTTTGTGTTATACTTAAACAAAAATCAGTACAACTAGACGATAGATACCAACTTTATGTATGGTATATTTGTATTGTCATCTATCTATCATCTTTCTATCTGTATCTATGCTGGGCACTGTACATCTAGATCATAGGTTTACTTTACTTTTAAAAAATGTTTAGTATTTATAACTCACATGCCATAAAAATCAATCCTTTGTAGAATTCAGGGGGTTTTAGTGCCTTCACAGGTCATGCAACCATCACCTTTACTATCTAATTCCACAGCATTTTTATCTTCCTCCCAAAGAAGCCCTGTACCCATTAAGAAGTCACCCCCATTCTCCTGCCTCCAAAGGCCCTGACAACCACTAATCTCTTTTCATTCTCTGTGGATTTGGCTCTTCTAGATGTTTCACAGAAACGTGATCATGCTAAATCTCAAGGCCAGTGGTTTCAAGCCTCACTTTATATGGCTTCCAATAACACAGATCAAGTTCTGCCATGAAGCGGGGACAAGAAGATTAAACACCTATGTTATTGTTACCGCCATTATGAAGTGCCTTCTGAAATGACAAAGTCATTTGCTTGCTATTTGTTGTTAGGCAAAGGTATATTGGAGGAATTTTTTCCATTTTAAAAAGAAATTGAAACTTTAAAAAGAGAAAAAGAAATTTAACATTTTAATCTCTTCTACTGTTCTTAAAACTTAATAGTTGGTTTATGAGGTATTTCCCATTTTGATTAAAAGTCATTTCAGAGAGGAAACAAATGGAGATTAATCGTGAAATAATGCAAAAACAGCACTGCATGAGTGTGAATAAACCAACAGACTGCTGGAGTTGTAAGCCACGCGTTACTCGATCCTCTTCATCCTGCAAAAGAAGTGTCTTGGGCTCAGAGTCCCTGACGGTTCTCCCCAAATGAGAGGACTGCTGGCTGCCAAAGAGTGTTTTACTCAAGGGCCTTGTGAAAAAATTTTGAACAGTCATTCATGGTTTACCTTACTGGGGGTAAATGTGGTATATATTAAATCGGGGTTCATTATGGTTCAGTTTAGCCATATTCTTCCTTCCAAGAAATCACTGAACAAAGACAGGTTAAAAACAAACAAACAAACAAACAGTCACAAGATATGAAGACAGCTGTAATAGTCCAAGGGATATGCAAATAATGAAAACATAATACACCTGAATTAAGGTATCTACCTGGCCAGAGCAAGAAACCTTTCATTTTCTCACTTGTCTTTACTTGAGTAATGACAATATTTTCAAGTGTTGGGAGGGTGATCCTGTGGGATCCCCACCTCACTGTTAGGCAGAGTCAAGATATTTGAGTTCTGAGATGTATGCCAAAAAATCCAATAACACATGAAGCAGCCAAATACGTTCATTTTATTAAGAAGCTCCATAAATGTCATTTTCCAGAGTCAATGCAGTTCTCTGAAACTGGTAGGTAGTGTTTGGGGATTTCTTTGAATCACCAGTGGTCACAGCTCATTGCCCCAACCCATCTTTCTAATATATGTTATGTTATGTAGGTTAGGCCAAGAAGAAAGCTTTTTTTGGCTTTATTCCTTTACATGAATAAGAAAATTTTGATTTGCTGTGTACCTCTGAGCTCTTGTAGTTTTTCTCATCATCCTAACTGCTAGTTTATTGAGATTAAGTGCTTTCTTATGTCATTGCATGGAAAGGACTTTTGATTTTCTTTAAATTAAATTTGATTCAATTACCATGTTAGATAGATAAATGTTCTTGCTAGAGGAGAAGAAAAAGGCTTGTATTCAAATAGAGGGGTACAGGACAATAGAGAGAGAGTATGATACCAGTGTCCACAGAGGAAAACCAGCACTTCCCCAAGCAAAAGCCCCAAAGAATGATTATTTGATTCTCATGTCTTTGCATAGGCTCACCCTGCCCCCCAAGTCCCCTTCCTGACTCTCCTTTCTCTGAAACCTCATCATTAGAGAAAACAACTGTCATTTTTCCTCCATGCTCTCTTCCAACCTGGGCATCTTCATGGTTTTAGTTTAGGCTAGAAAAAGGGATTATAGATCCATTAGTACTGTACAGGCAATAGTGCTGAGCAGAGGAGAGCTTAGTTGCAGGCTGCCCCTGGTACTTCCTCACTGTGGGTAGTTTCTCCCCAGTTGCTTTCCCTTTGGAGTTTCCTTTGCTCTTTTTTTCTTCTTTGTAGCTATACCACTGCCCCTTGTTGAATGGCCTCATCCATTGATTCACTAGTATGTTTTATAAATGAGGCCCTTGCCTCCCATGTCCTGTCAGTGCAGGGGACCCACAGAAACATAGAAATGACTTTTTCATTTAATATGATCAATCCTTAGAAAGTCAGCATTTTCTGGACCTGTGGATCGTTGACCAAAGTGCAGAAGCAGGGGGTGGGGACCAAAAGTCTTAGTCTCTCTCAGACTAGAATGGACTGTCCTCAAGTCATCTGTGTCTTCCCCTTGTCCTACCATTGTCCCTAATTAGAACTGGATTTTGATGATCTCGAAATCACTGTTTTACAGAGGACAAATTTTGCATTAAATGCTTACTAACCATTGCTCTGGTATTTAACAGAGCATCCTTTCTGGGAAGTCAGCCCAATCTCTTGCTCCTACTAATCCCCCTTAGGATTCCAACTCCAGCAGTCATGAGCTGCACAACCTATTCACACTAGGCTGAGTTCTTTCTTATAGCTGCCCTTTCTCCCCTTTCCACCTGAGAGATCCTCTTCAGCTCTCTCTCACCCCTCAACCTGCAGGCATTTCTATGTGGAGAGCGCCTTCTTGTCCTTTAGCCTGGTTCCTGGATTTCCTCCATGCTAATTCCCCCAGCACTCTGTGTCCTGCTTACCTCTCTGCTCACCCATGTGCAGTTCCACTGTCAGTTGCTCCATTGGAGGCAGACTCTTTAAGAGTTGCCTTGTACCGTTCCATCCTGCTTCCCTTGCGTCTAGTAGTACAGGGAAGTCCTCTGTAACAATTTGTGTGAAAGGATGAATGAAGGTAGATGTTGAAAGAATACCTACTTCAACTTGTCAATATATAGTTGATGACATCATTGAATAAAATATCTCACCAAGTGCTTAGAGCAATGGTGTCGAACCTATGGCACATGCGTTATTTGTTTTTCTTGTAAGACAAAAGATGTTAATGTAGAGCTGTTTTTTCTAAACTAAAACCTCAGCGTTCAGGCTTAATTGTAGTGTTGGCACTTTGTGATAAATAACTGGGTTTGGGGTTGTAGTTTGGCCACTAGTCTCTAAAAGATTTACTATTACTGGGGACACCAGGATGAGTAGGTCTCAGGTGTGCTGTGAAGGAACAGGATGTGGCTTATGAACTGTTAGAGTCAGCATCTGATCATTCCTGGAGTGGAGACTTAGGCGTCGTGCTATGGAAAATCCAGTAATGAAAACATTGCACTCTGTTCAGGGAGAGAGCTATTTAGTGAGCATTACTCCTATGCTGATGAAAAATCTGAAAATCCCAGTGAAAGATATGAAGAGAAATAAGGTACAGCTCTACCACCATGGAGATGATGATAAGGGTGACCTTCTAATGCGTTGTCCTCATGAGGACACTTTGTTTGTTTCGTTGGTGTTTTGAGACAAGGTCTTACTACGTAGTTCAGGCTAGCTTCGAACTCACAGTGATCTTCCTGCCTCAGCCTTCTGAGTGCTAGAGTTACAAGAATGCACCACCAGGCTCAGCTTACGTGAAGACACTTTAGAGAGTGATATTAAGCATGTCAGGAGAGCAGGAGTAAAATAGGTCTTCCTGGTTATCCTGATGATGGTCCGGGGACTGAATTTAAGGGGAAACTTTTTAGAGGGAGCATTTCAAAAGATCCTTAAGAACAAGTGAGAGACCTCCAGGGGACCTACTGTCTGTCTTGAGAAGAAGCATCTACTTTCTTAAATGATTCTTTTCTGTACTTAATTATCTTATGCTTTTTTATTACACAGAAATCACCCTAACACCAGTCATGTGCCCTAGTTATGCATAACTTGAGAGACTGTGTAGTGAATCTTCACACTCTGGGCTGCTGAATCAGGACTAGATATTAACCTACACACTTTGTGAAGCCAGTTTCCTCTTCAGTAGCATAGACATAAAATTTGTACTGTTCCACAAGGAGCTTTGTTTTTTTATGAAATACATTTACTGAGAGAGTGAAGAGATGACCAGATGGGAAAAAAATTTTGCCAGCTACCTCTCTGACAGGACTAATATCTAGAATATATAAATAATTTTAAAAAATCAGACCCCCAAAAAGATAAAGAACCAATCAAAAAATGGGCACCTGAAATGAATAAAAACTTTGCAGAAGTACAAATGAGCAATAAATATATAAAAATTGTTCAAAATCTCTGGCCATTAGAGAAAATACAAATTAAGGTGACACTGAGATACCATCTTACTCCAGAAAGAATAGGTATCATCAAAACAGACAATAGGAAACGGAGATAGATCTTTTGCAAATGGGAAGGAGATCTAGAGATTGAGGAAGGGGGAAGGAGGGAGGGGAAGGGGAAATAAAAGGAATTAAGGTGTGTTACATATATGTGCCAGCTCCCTATGATGAATTCAATCATTATGTACTGCAAATATGTACTAATAAAATTATTGAAAAATTAATTTGCTGAAAGGTCCTAGCCTGATAGGAATATAATAAAGATTTTTTGCTGCTATTGTTAATTTTTATTATATATAATTCATATTTCATATAGAATAGGAGGAAGCACTTATCCAAGTTTCTTTAGAGTAACTAAGCTTAAATTGTTTTAATTACCACACAGGCCTCAGGAGAGAAGGGGGCAACAACAGGGTACAGAGCTGTGATTTCACTCTGCTTTGAAAGTGAGGAAATGAGGCCCGAGGAGACCCAAGAGTGCTCTGACTGTCCTGCAAAGTCCCCAGAGGTCTCTTCTGGATGGTGAAACCCAACGGTTCATGCAGTCCTCAGAAAATAACCAGTGGTACTAAGAGGCAATTAGCACCTGTATCTGGGTGGAGACCTGGCAGAGGCTTTGAAGAAGCCCATGGCAGCCTGTAATTATGGAAATAAAAGTCTGATCGTATGAAAGACAGTGATTAGATTAGCGACACTTAAAATTACTGAATGGTGAAAAAGAAGGCTCAGCTTGTTTTTAGCAGTCTCTCAACAAGTTTGTTGCTTAGGAATATTTAAGGAAAGTCAGCTGCGTATGTGCAGCTTTTATATTAGTAAATAAAAACTCTGACATTAGTACCTTAGGAAAAGAAGGATTTTTATTGCGAAACAAAGCGTTAGTTGATTATGCATTGCAAATTTGTTGTACGATGCAGTGGCTAAGAGAATGGGCTCTGGTGCCAGCAGACCTGACTGACTGCTACCTCTCCCTTTCAGGAACTTGTGACCTTGAACATGATGTGAGTTCTCTGTATCCGGGCCCTCCCATGCGAAACAGCTTACAAGTACCTCTACAGATGGGGTGCTAGAGTCAAGAAAGTGCTTAGCATGGGGGCCAGCTCAGAATGAGTCCCACTGTCCTCGTGGCCCTCCACACTGTCCTCTGCTGGAGGGAAGTTTGTACTCCTGAAAGGGTGTCTCTCTTCACCTGTAAGGGACTCTGCTCAAGTGTCAGAAGAGATCATTTTAGATAGAAAAATATGTGTAAATGCATATGTGTACACAGGTGCGTATGCCTGTGTGTGTGTTTTCTGTGTGTGTGTACACCTTAATACCCAATGATTAGTACTGTGACTTGGTACAAAAATAAAGTCCCCCAAAACCCATTATTTTACAAATATTATTTATTGTGAGGCTACTATAAAATGTTGGGGGAAAAATACTGAATAAAAATATTGGTACATGTTACATGCAGAAATAGCACCAACCATCCTGGAGGGTTGGAGAAAGATTGAAGTTTGTGTAACTTACAGGGGAGGATAGAGGGAAATCTTTTTCCTACCTAGTAAGAGGGACCAGGACTAAGTGATTATTTCTTGTGTTTTTAGGTGAAACTTCAATTGGCTGAAACAGATACATTCATGAGTTGAGTTCCCTTGATTGTCTTGTGGCTGGAGCTGCTAAACAGCAGGTTCAATTTTTCATGTCAGATAAATTTTTGAGTACTTACCTCTTACCAGTGTTCTGAGTACAGAGAAGATAATAGGCAAGATAGAGAAGGCTGCTGCCATAATGGAGTGTAATTATCTCTCATTCTCTCTCCCTCCCTCTCTCTCTGTCTCTGTGTCTCTTTCTCTCTCTCTCTCTGTGTAGGTGCATATGTCCACATTTGAGTAGTGATAATAAAACTTTATTTTTAAATAAAACTATATTTTTAAAAAGAAAGTATTTTTGCATACCAAGTCCAGTGGAAAAACTTACACAGAGCAACGTGATAGTGAAAGAGAAAAATGGAGGCTCTTCTCTAGATAGGATCGTCTCTGACTTGAGATTAGAGCAGAGATCCGAAGGAGAAGGAACTCATCATTAAAAGATGTGTGGAAGAATATTTCAGGCTGAGGGATATCTAGGATTTGGAATGACAAAGAGTTGATATGTTTTAGCAAAGAGAATGCCCAAAGAGAAGTTATAGAGACAAGTAGGCTGCCAGTTCATGCAGGAGCTCTGTAGACAATCACCAAGAGTTCACATTTTATTCTAAGTACCTACTGAAGCCACTGAGTATTTTAAGCTGAATAGTGATCTGAGATGATCTGGTGTTTTCACAGATAACCTAACTGCTGAGTGGGGAATGGAATTTAGGAGAGCCACATAGTGGCAGGTATACCTGTTAGGAACCCTTATGGTAGCCAGGCAGATAATGACCGTGGTTTTCCTGCTACACTGAACTGCTGGTCCCCTGGAGAAGTTGGCTACTGTTAATAGCTCGTGTGCTTGTCCACTACATTGTCACAACATGTACTGGATTTGTTGAGGAAGGGGAAGATATCTCCTGCAGTGCATTCCAACTTCTTCAGCATTCCAACTTCATTTTGTTTGGATATATATCCAACGGTGTAACTGCTGGATCATATGGTAGTTATATTTTTAACTTTTTGAATAACCTCCATACTGTTTTCTATAATAGCAGTATTAATTTTTAGCATTATTATTAGTATTATTTTTAGCAGTATTATTAATTAATAGTGTATAGGAGTTTCCCTTTCTCCACATCCATACCAGCATTTGCAATTTTTTGTTTTTTTGATAATAGCTATTTTAATTGGGCTAAGATGATACTCATGTGGTTTTGATTTACGTTTTCCTGATTATTAGGATGTTGAACATTCTCATATACTTACTGATCACTTATGTATCTTATTTTGAGGGATGTTTATTCAGAACTTTTACCCAGTTTTTAATAAGATCAATTAGAAAGTTTTACTTTTTATTTTATTTGCTGTTATGTTAAATTCCTTATGTACTCTGCATATTCACTCCTTGTCAGATGCATAGTTTAAAAATATAGTCTCCATTATGTAGCTTATCTCTTCACTCTATCAATGGATGAATCTGTAAAGAAAATTCACTATATATATATACAATATGGGATACTAGTCCACCATAAAAAGGATAAAGTGCTGTCATCTGTGGCAATATGGATGAACCTAGAGGACATCATTTTAAGTGAAATAAGCCAGTCCCAGAAAACCATTTCCATATGACCTCATTCATGTAGAATCTAAAGAAGTTGACAGCATAGAAATAAAGAGTAGAATAGTGGTTGCCAGAGGCTTGGGAAAGTGAGTGGACAAAAGAGATAGAGGGAAATCAGTCATCAGGTACGAAGTTATAGTGAGGAGAAATAAATTCTGGTGTTGTGCTGCACCACAGAGTCACTGTATAATCAATATTCGATATTGTAGTGAATGTTTCAAAATAGAAGATTTTGAAAGCTTCTACCACAAAGAAATTGTAAAATATGTATAAGGTGACAGGTAAGTTAAGTATGCTTATTTCATTATTATACATTTATCCAAAGAGCACATTGTGCCCCCCATGAATATGTATGTCAGTTAAAAACAGTATATATATATATAATACAGGCTACTTTTAGGAGATATTTTGCTTTTTGTTTGGTATTTGGGACCTGCTGAATACAAGTTACATAATTCTGAACATCTGAGAGGGTACATTAACAATAATGAGACTGGCTAAATGCTTTAGGCATAATGGAGCTATAATATACCAAAAGTGTTACGGTTAATTCAGATTCCTAGCCACCCTTTTAATAACAGCTGGGAGCCGAAAGGATGCATGCTGTGAATATGTATTAAAACAATCCACTAAGTTGCTCCAGTGGTACTGGGTAATTGGGTATTACTCTGGATCCAGAAAGGCTTGGATGCAGCTGCAATGCAATGGTATCCACGGTGGCATTTCTTTTCTAATACTGCTGTGAAGAAAGTGCGGGTTCCAAATGTATAACCTGTGCTTCCTCATTCTGTGCCCTGGCCTGCGAAAATAAGATTATTGGTCCCACAATCCTTGAATCTGAGAAGGCCTTATGTATGGTGCTCCTTTTAGCTATCTCATCAACATAGCATTTGCTACAAGTTGTAAAGGTAATAGGAAATGTCATTTGAAAGAAATAGTCTGTCTCTGGTAAAAAAAGAACAAAAAACTGTACCTGAATTTTCCTTAGAATTTATCACTTACATAATTTTAAATAAAAGCTGAAGCACACTACGAATGCTATTCAATTAATTGATGTTTTTACTAAATATTATCTATTGGATATGATATGATTCACATAATCTGAAGGTGTCAAAGCCAAATCTTTAGGAGGGGATGAGCATGCATTGGAAATGAGCAAGGGGCACTGGGTAGGAAATATGTTTAGGCCAAAGCATTTATACCTAGTTTTATCAGGTTTAATTTTTCTAAAACAAGTTTGACATTTGGATTTTTATGTGACCACACCCCCACAATTTTTAAGTTATGTTTTAAAATTATGTGAGGCTCTCATGGAAAATTACTATTACTATTTAGTGTGAGGTTACCATAAAAAAATACGTGGGTAGAAAAATTATTAAGTGAAAAATTGATTGTGCAATTCACAGAAATGGCACAAACCATACCAGAGGGCAAGAGAAAGGCATGCTTGAAGAGCTTGTCTGAAAGGATACAGCCTCCATTTTATCTCTGCAATGGATCTGCATTATCATTATCTTAACCTAGCTACACATCGATCAGATGGAGGTCTGTAATTCATGTTCATCACCTATTCTGCCTTGTAATTCTTTACTGCTCTTGTGCAAAAATAAGCCTTCATAGACAAGGGACTAGGGTCTATGAGGAACCCAAAAGGTTTTCCCTGGATGCAAGTGTGGAAAAACACAAGTAGGCATAGATAAATTCAGCAACTGTGAGTTGACTGGACTGTTTAGAACTTAGGTAAGACAGGCTCGGTTTGGTAGAGCCCAACAGGTTATGAAATTTGTATCACTTTTATAATACTAAATTAACATCACAGAGAGAGACGGGGTCTTAGAAGGGGTGTCAGAGTACAGGACCTTGAAGTCTCAGCCTCCTTAGCTTCTGGATGATGCAAGAAGAAGTGGAATGAAGGGGGCAAATATTTCCAACAGAGAGGTATCAAGTTCACATTAAAAAAAACAATACTCGGTCAGATAGATGATCATAAAACCTTCTTAAGTATATTTTAAGTGATTTTTTCCCTAAAATTTTGACTCTATTCAAGGTTCCTTACTCAATAGCTTACATTTTAGTCAGGAGGATTTCAAGTCAAATAATTCAGGTTAAGCATAGGAAGTGCCTTCTGTTTAACATGAATACATTGACCTTGGATACAATTTTCTTTCAATTACTAGAGACTCCAAACTCTGGTTATTTATAGTTCTCTGTTACACTGAAATAGGTATTGAACAAAGTACAGGATCAGGAAAGAAACAAAAATTTCACACTGTTAGCTCCCCCATAGGCCAGTAGCCTAAAAACATTAGCATTTGATATTGGACCCTGGTGGAAGGACCACAAAGGGCAGAAGCCCCGCAGTGCCAGAAAAATCATGCAGAGCAATGAAGTCCTCCGAGAGGAAAGGCAGATGTAAATGGGGGAATTAGGTAGTTCCTTATGAGCAAAACAATAGCACAGGGCCGGTGATATAGATCAGCGGCATAAGCGCCTGCCTGGCAAGCACGAGGTCCTGAGTTTGGCTCCTGGTACCCGCATTTAAATAAACAAAAAAACAAAAAAAACAACAGCACAATGGGGAGGCGGACCCACTAATAAAATGTATTAAGCTCTAAATTTTTGGGTCAGACTTGGTTAAAATTATAGTAAGATAACAGATTTCTAACTCAGTGGAACTTCACAAAAACTCTGAAAAACTGTAGAAATGGGTATTTGAAGAAAATAAAGCATCAACCCCATAGAAGCAGGATAAGAAAGAAGGTTATTTTACAGCTATATGGACAGTACAGAGTTAAGAGTGCAGGGGCTAGAGATATAGCTCAGTGGTAGAGCACTGGCTTAGTATGCACAAGGGCCTCAGTCCTCAGCAACACACACATACACACACACATACACACACCACACCCTCAGAATTTGGATCAAAGCCCATTTCTGCCACTTACTTAGTAGTTAAACCTGGAACATGTTTATAAATAGTAAGGCTGATAATTGCAGTAGCTAAGGTCGTTGTTTGAAAAATTAAAAAATTAATTAAAACTTACCATGTTACATTTAGCACAGATTTAATGTTACAAAATGTGAAACTCTTAGAAGAATACCATAGATAGGTTCCTTTTTTTGTGTGTGTGGGTACCTGGGGTCGACCTCAGGACCTTGCGCGCCAGCAGGCGCCCGTGCCGCTGAGCAATATCACCGGCCCTTTTTTCGTATGTGGGTTCCGGGAGTCGAACTCGGGCCCTCGCGCTTGGCAGTCAGGTGCTTATGCCGCTGAGCCATCTCACCAGCCCGATAGGTTCATTCTTAGTGCAGTAATGATTATAGCAGTTACATTTGCAGACATGCTTAAATTTTGTCTTCTTATCATGAAATTTTTTTTTGGTCTCCTTTAATACAAGAGATTTGTTTAAATTATGATTTTTAAGGATCTTTGCCTCCAAAGTTTATGAGTGTGTGTATTTGTTATTACACTTACCATTTGTTATAATGCATTTAAAGGAGACAGGTATTCATTTAAAGATGTGAACTATGTTTGCCATAGGAAATTTCTTATCAACTCTATTATAATTAAAAAACTACTTATGATCTAACCTAACTGATCCTTTTATAATCCACTTAGTAGTATATAAGAATTGAGCATTTTCTTTTTAAATTAGCAGTGTTATAGGAAAGCAGCCTCCTCAATGTGTACTTAAATAAAAATTTAATTAGGTATTTGTAAAAGGTTTACTTAAAATATAATGCAATATCTCATTATTTCAAAGGACATAACATAATTTCTTATGTAGCAGTTCTTAAACTTTTGGTCTCAGGATTCCTTTATACTCTTAAAAATTACTAACAACACAAAGTATTTTTGCTTATGTCCTTAAACATACTGGTATTTATCATATTAGAAATTCAAACTGATAAATTAAAAATTTTTAAATTATATCTAAAATAATAATAAACCCCTATATATTAATGTAACATTTAACATTTTTAAGCCCTGTAATTTCCAAAACAAAAAAATTGAGGAAAATGGCATTGACATATAGTTTTGCAAATCTCTTTAATGTCTAACTTAATATGTTAATTAAATACAGTTGTAAAAACTCTCACAAAGGGCCGGTGAGATGGCTCAGTGGCGTAAGCGCCTGCCTTGCAAGTGTGAGGGCCTGAGTTTGACTCCCGGATCCCACATACGAAAAAGGGGCCGGTGATATCGCTCAGCGGCACGGGTGCCTGTTGGCGCGCGAGGTCCTGAGGTCGTCCCCCCGGTACCCACAAAAAAAAAAAAAAAAAAAAAAAAAACTCTCACAAAGAAAAGTGACAAGATCCCATGAGAGAGATAGAAAGGATACCTAACATATTCTAGTTGATTGAGGAGTAATTCCCTGAGGAAGTGATACAGAATAAATCAAGATCTGAGTCCTGAGCTGGAGGGAAGCAGCCTAAGGGAACAGTGAATAACAAGACCTTAGATGTGGGAGTGGTTGGATGCATTTGGACAATGGAAGGCAGGCCATGTGGTTTGAATGTGTTGGGTGAGACGGAGACCAGTTCATGATGAGGCTGGAGACAGAAGCTGTGGCACTGAGAGCCAGGTGGACAAGTGCAGTTTTTATTCTAGGAGGAGTAAAGGACACTAATCGGTTTTAGAAAGGGGGTAGTGGAGATGACATGCCTTAATTTGCATATTTAAAAATATCACTCTTCTGCTTATGGAGACTAGATTAAAAAGGTAAAAAGAATAGATATAGGAAAACAGTTTAAAATGTGTACAGTACAGTATGCAAGAGATGATACATACTTCATCAGCAGGGCAAGGTGGAACTGGTGATTGATTGGATATGGATGGCGAACTCAAGGAAAGTGACTTAGGTTTTGTCTTTTCTTCAACTTGCCCATTTTCATCTAACACACATGTTTTTGTTCTCAAGCTTAGTAAACAAACTATCAAAATTAGACAATGAAGCAGAAATTCTATGAGCTGGGAATTGGATTTATCATCACTACTTTGGCAGAAATTTAGGAAGCATGTCATTGTTTATTCTTTCAGAATTGTTACATTTTTATATTCTGTACCATCTAATAAATGCTATAGAATTGGAGTTTTAAAAGAAATTATTCCTAGTTGTAATGCTTTGAAACAGCCATTACTTGAACTAGTATTTCTTTACCAGGCAAAGCTGTTACACTTCTCCTCCTTTTGTCACTTTATATTCTCAGAGCTTGGGAGTTGGTTAAAATGGAATCTGTCCATCATAGCAGTAGCTGTCCTGAACATCCAGATGTCGGAGAGTTTCTGCCAGGAAGGGAAGACATCTGTTTGGAATAGGGAAGGAATAGAGGATACTGCAAAACATGTCAAGAGTTGTATCAGGGGAGTGAGATGACAGTTGGTAGCAGGAAAGGGTGAGCAGACACTGGTACATGTTTAGAAAATTCAATTTTGCTTGTGGTTTAGGTGATAGCCTAAGACATTCATAAATGCTTTGTGCTATGGACTCTTACGTTGGTGTGGATTAGTCATACAACCAGCCTTGCTTAAGTGCAAGCCATAGGATTAGCAGATTGTAAATACACCTTGATCGGTCAATTTATTTCAGCCTGGTTTCGATAGACAGGCAGTAAAAGGAGTAGTTTTATAAGTGGTTTATGAAAGCTTTTGCCTGTGATTCCAATATAGGTAGGGCAGTGAAATATTGTATCTTAACCTCAATGAGAAGTAGAATCTGACTTATCATTATTATAAAAATGTTCACAAACATAGTAAGATGAAGTGAGTTTTCAGGGCTTTAGCTTTTTATTGAATTGTTAGTTTAGTTTTAACTCTGTTTTTTGTGTTTTGGGTTTTTAGACAGAGTCTAGCTGTGTATTGGCCTTGAACTCACTATGTAGCCCAGGCTGGCCTCAAACTCTTAGCAATCCTCCTGCTTTCGCCTCCCAAGTGCTGGGATTACAGGGGCGCCTCACCACGCCTGGTTTAGTTTTAACTCTTATCATTGGTAGTGCCCGACTCATTATCTCTGAAAAAAATAGATTTCACTCTTAAAACAACTGCACGTAGCTGTCCTACAGAGAATCCATATGTGACTTTTTGATGACCACAGCAACCTTCTTCAAACTGTCTACACTTTCTATGTAAATTAACCTCTTTTTCTCAGATCTATTAAAATCCAATGTCACATGTGTTCATGGGCAACTGGCTGGTATTTTTTCCCTTTCTTGGTGAAGGCTTTCAGCTGACATTTGGGGAATATTTTCTTATTATTTATTTGGCTTAAGGAGATGTGCTCACCTTGGTGTGCATTCATTTTACTCTCATTACATGTGCCATGTACTTGCAGTATATTTTTATTTATTATAGCAATTAATTAAGCCTTAAAAAAGCCATGTCGTTTTGGAATATAAATGTAATATTACTCCCAATTTTATTATTCTTAATTGTAAAGTCTTGACAAATTCTTTTACAGATTTTTGGAAACTCTGTTAACAAGTTCAGGTATTGTGCATGCAATGTGTATGAAATGCAAAAGAGATTATGTCGAATGAGCAGTAAATGTATTAACCCCTGAATACAAATGTTGTCAATCAAGATAATAAGAGAGTAGTTCTAATAGTAGCTGGAGCTACTTGGTTTAACTAAATAATTTATAGCAGTGATTTACTAAACAGATTCATTGATACTTCAATAGATAGTAGATAGACTATTTTTTACTTCTTAAATCCACTGGTGTTGATTTTAGAAACTTTGAGGTGGGGAAAACTTTTCAGAACTGTAAAATTCTCATAAACACAGTTTAAATATTCATATGTAGTTTAAGAGCTTAAGCATAAAATACTAACTTTAAAAAGTCTTTTCTTTGCAGAGTCAAATTAAGAAAGTCAGCTTGGTGGAGTAAAATGAGTGCTGAATTAAGAGTTGGGTGACCTCAGGTTTAGGATCGGGAATTTAGGAATTGCTTCATTTTCCATAAAGAGAGGTGATTAGACCAATACAAGTTTTTGGTTATATGTTTTTCAGTTTAGCAAAACAATTTCCTTTTGAAAGAAAATGGAAAGCAAATCTCAAGAAAGACAGGTGATATAAAACGAGACCTTCTTTGTGTAGTAAGGGCAGGATCTGGGATTTTATCCACATGGTCTCTTCTCATCTCCCCAGCCATGACCACCTTGTAAAGTTCCCAGTCAGTGGGATTGTTCTGCACAACCGCTGTGTTCCACACCCTATAGTTGCAAGATCCCCAGACCACATTTACTTTCCCTTTTCAGCACTAAAAAAATTTGGTTGTATGTTAAATGCTTTCACATTATAACTTAGAAAAATACAGAATGTGGATGGACTGGCTTTCTTTCTGCCGATGGCATTTTCAGTTTGACGTGTCCTTGTCTCTCTGATGCTCCTGGTACTCTGAGCAGTTTTCATCTGCTAGTTAGGTAATCACAGTCATCTAATGGGATCTTGAAAGGGTATGTTTGCAATCAGTAGGAATAATTCCTTGATGAGTCTACAATAAGAATTCTGATTCCTTTCTCTTTAATTATGAAGCATGTATTTAGGAGGTGCTATGGTAAAGTCTAGAGAAAGCCAAAAAAGTTTTTGGTGAACCTGGGGGTAATAATCTTACTGAAAGTATAGTGTTGTTGGTATCCAGTAGAAAACTGTTCTTTCCCCATTCCATGTGATTTTAGTATAGTTGGGTTCCACTATGGTACTTATATATTTCCCATTATGGTACAAAGATATGTTTTTGGTGAAAATATACTATATTATTGTACAAATATATACTAGTATCTTTTCAAGTGATGTCTTCTATATGAACCTATATCTTGAGATACTTTCCTCTGATATTTTCAGAAGATCTATTGTAATGTTCACAAGCTAAGCCTTTTAAATTTGCAACAGTGTTCTAACATTATTTCGCTAGTAATTTGCCTTTGGTTCTTCCTACCAATAGCTACTGCCACATGTCCCTATACTGGGTCTCATTTTCCGAGAGGTTTGAGTCAAGGCAGGTCATACTTAAATTGGTTTTAAACACTCCCCACACTCAAACACACCACATATTTAAATTGGCTTCCATTGTGCACCCAAATCCAAGTTGATGAATGATAATTAGAAACAGCATAAATTTGAGAAGAGTTTTCTGCTTAGATTGCTTAGGACCAATAGGTGAAGAAGAATGTGAGGTCTGATACTGGTTAGCAGAAAACTCTAACACATTCTGTTTGGAGGAAGTTTGCCAGTGTACTCTCTTGTCTAATCGGAAATATAATGAATTGCATGCATGAGAATGTGTTATCTAAATAAGTATGTGTATATATTTATATGCAGACATATTTCTATGTTTGTAAACACATATGTTGGCCTCATCATATGAAGAATAAACCCCTAATCCCAGCACTTAAGCGACAAAGGCAGGACAATCATGAGTTCAAGGCCAACCTGAGCTACAGAGTGATTCAGAGAGCAGCCTGGACTCCCTAGCAAGACTCTGTCACAAACAAGCAAACCACAAAGGATGTCATAATGGTAACATTAGAGGCCAAAATCTGTGAAAGAAGCTAAGGCAATGTGTAGAATAGTCTTTAGGAGTGATATTTTTTCCAGTCAGAAGGCAGTAAGCTTGCTGATCTTACCTCTTTATTTCATTTCAGCCACATCAAAAAGAAAAAAGAGGGCCAGTGAGATGGCTCAGCGGCATACGCACCTGCCTGGCAAGCACGAGGGCCCGAGTTCGACTCCCAGATCCCACATATGAAAAAAAAAGGGCCGGTGATATCGCTCAGTGGCACGGGTGCCTGCTGGCGCGCGAGGTCCTGAAGTCGACCCCGGTATCCACACACACAAAAAAAGAAATAAAAGAAGGCTAATCTCTTAATGGTACCATCCTAATCACTTTGATTTATCCACAATATGTGTACAAAAGTTTCAGAATGTCAACACTGATCCTACTACAAATAATATAATTATCAAGAACAATTTAAGATTTTTTTTTTTGCCTCCAAATTACTGCGTTTTATAATAAGATCTCAGGAAGAGCTCCTCTGTGAGTGCTTATGACACCAACTGGATATGAAATTAGATTCATTTGTTTGATTTTACTTTCAGTGTATTGAGACTGCCTTTTTATTTTTTAATTTTATTTATTTATTTATTTGACAGGATCTCACTAGGCAGTGTAGGCTGGCCTTGAACTCACTGTGTAGCCTAGGCTGGCCTCGAACTTGCACCAATCCTCCTGCCTCAGCCTCCCCTGTGCTGGCATTACAGGTGTGAGCCACCACGCCTAGCTGAGATTGCTTTATTAGATTTAAATTAGTATCATGCTGTCACGTATCACATAACAACAGTTCCGTTAATGACAGACCCCATATACAGTGGTTGTCCCATAACACTGTGGAGTTGAAACATTCCAATGCCTGACGAAATCATCATCATTGTAACATTGCACCTATGTCTTCTGATGATACTGGTCTAAACAAATCATCAAATGTATCAATCCAACATGTACAGTAGGTAATTGTCAATAATGTTAACAAGTGACTAGGTTACTGGTTTGTTTTCATTATACTGTATTATTTATCATTATTTTAGAGTGTATTTCTATTCATAAAAGATGAAACAGCAACAATGTACTGTAAGACATCACCCCACTTTATTCATTGGCAGTCACATACGTCGGGTATTTAGTGTGTCTCTACATTGCATCCCGAGGCTGGGTCTGGTGATTGAGCTATACCCTCTGGGTTGTGTAAATTTGCTCTGTGATACTCACACAATGATGTCTCTGCCTAGTGATGCATTTCGTAGAATGTATGCCCTCAGTAAATGATCCGTATGTATAATTATGTAGAATATCTGTATGATTCTAAAATGTATTTATAAAACAAAAGTATCCAAAGAAGTTCAGACATTGATCTCAGTCCCCAGTACCAGTGGTGGCAAACTTATGGCACGCATGTTATTAAGTTTTCCTTTTAAGATAAAAGATGTTAATGTAGAGTTTTTGTTTTATTCTTCCTAAACTAAAACCTCAGTATTCCGGGTTAACTGCAGTATTTGCACTTTGTGAGAAATAAGTGGGTTTTGGGTTGCAGTTTGGCTCTTGGTCTCTAAAAGGTTCACCATCACTGCTCTGTACTCTATTCTGCCTCCTCACATTTTTTATTTTTATTTTTTTATTTTTTATTTATTTTTTTTTTGTGGGTACCAGGGGTCGACCTCAGGACCTCGGGCGCCAGCAGGTGCCCGTGCTGCTGAGCAATATCACTGGCCCTTTTTTCATATGTGGGATCCGGGAGTCGAACTCGGGCCCTCGCGCTTGCCAGACAGGCGCTTACGCCACTGAGCCATCTCACCGGCCCTCCTCACATTTTTTAGAAGTGTCTTATTTGACTTTTAAAATATGAACAAATATATATATATATGTTTGCATATAAGTATATATATGTGTGGATACATATATACATACACATTTATACACACATTTATGCCTCATCCTTTCTTTAATAAGTTATGTTTGCTCTGTACATTCTTCTTTCTTCACTTCCTCGGCAAAATACCCTAGAGAGCATCTATTTCACTCTCTAGAGTTCTCTTTCTCTCTTTTCTCTGTTTGTACTACTCTAACATGGGGATGTACCAAGACTTGTTTACTACATCTTCTATTTATAGACATTCTGATTAGTTTCAGCCTTTGGTCATTATAAGTTATGCTGCAGTGAATAGCTTTGTGCAAAGATTATTTTTATCTTTGCAAGTATGTTTTTTGAATAGATTCCCAGAAGTGGAATTCTGGGTCAGAAGGCCTATATAACTCTGCCAGGTATTGACAAACTAGTTCACAGGGTTTGTGTAAGCCACTTTGTATTCACACCAGAACTCTATGAGAATTTCTTTTTTCCCAGGTGTGACCAACATGCTCTGTTGTCAAACTTAAAGATTTGCTTGTCTAATAGATAAGAAATGATATATCAGTATACTTTTATTTTTTTATTTTTTATTTTTTTTGTGGGTACCGGGGGTCAACCTCAGGACCTCACGAACCAGCAGGGCCCGTGCCGCTGAGCGATATCACCGGCCCTTTTCTTGTATGTGGGATCCGGGAGTCGAACTTGGGCCCTCGCGCTTGCCGGGCAGGCGCTTATGCCGCTGAGCCATCTCACGGGCCCAGTATACTTTTAATATGCATTTCTCTTATTAAAACAAAGTTGAGGGCCGGTATACTTTTAATATGCATTTCTCTTATTAAAACAAAGTTGAGGGCCGGTGAGATGGCTCAGCAGCTTAAGCGCCTGCCCGGCAAGCGCGAGGGCCTGAGTTCGACTCCCGGATCCCACATACAAGAAAAGGGCCGGTGATATCGCTCAGCGGCACGGGCGCCTGCTGGCGCTCGAGGTCCTGAGGTCGACCCCCGGTACCCACAAAAAAAAAAAAAAAACTTGAATGTATTTTCCTATAGTCAAGATTCATTTATGTTTATTTTCCTCAGACTGATAGTTTTGTATTTCTCCCTCATTTTTGTGCATGATTTTTGGCTCTCGTTCCTAATTTTTAAAACTTTTATATAGTGCTAACTTTTTTAGCATCACTTTTTTTGTGTGGTGCTGGGGATCGAACCCAGGGCCTTGTGCATGCAACGCAAGAGCTCTACCACTGAATCACATCCCCAGCCCTACAGGGATAACTTTTATGTCTAGTATAACTTACAAATGTATTTTCCCAGTTTGCTTTTGGAATATTTTTGTTGTTGTTGTTACCGGGAATCGAACTGATGACCTCGTGCTTGCCAGGCAGGCATTGTGCTGCTGAGCTATATCCCCGGCCCCTGCTTTTGGAATCTTTATCATACAAAATTTTATTGTAACCACAGATATAGCTTTTCCCTTATTGCTTACACATTTTAAAACATTCTTAGGAAGTTTTTTTCCATTTCTAGGTTGTTGAGAAATTCACCTGTTTTCTTTTAGTGCTTAATTTCAGTTTTCATAAAATGCAGGACCCGTTTGGACTTTTCCAGGTATAAAATCTAAGGAATTGATATAATTTTATCTTTGCTCATCTAACTATCCAGTTATTCCAATAGTGCAACTGTGTCTATTAAATCTCTGCCGCACTCCCTGTGATTTGAGAATACTCTTATTTCTCACACTGTACTACGTGCTGTATTCAGTTGGATTTATATTCTGCTTCTTTTTAAAGAATGAAGAAACTTTCACAAAAGCCCCATTTGACAGAATTCCCTTACTCTCCTTACTGGCTAAAACTGGACCACACATCTTCTTAAACAAATCTCTGGCAAAAGGAATGGATTTCTGCTATTGGCTTAGTGGAGCCTCTGGCTCTATGGGGTAGGCAGATTCCCTGGACAAAATGGAAAGGTCCACAGCTCCTGTCTGCCAAGTGCAAGGTCCTGAGTTCGATTCCCAGCACCAAAAAAAGACAACAACAACAACAATAAAAAAGGAAAGGTCAGGATGGATGTCAGGTAGTGACTACTGCATTTATCTTCCTTCGTGGACCACAGTCTTATCAAGGTCATTGAGTTCCACTGTCCTTCATTTCCATAGTCATAGCACAGGACCTAGACGTGTTACAGGAGCATAAAATATTTGCTGAAGAGCATTTCGTTAGATAGCACTACTAATTGTGTTGTGCAATACACAAGACTTTTAAACATTTTCTTGACAGTATGTTTGAAATAACATATTAAAAATATATTAATCATTAGGTTCATAAGGCCTGAATATGTTGAGTAAATATTTTAGTGTTTGTTAGGTTTTATTTTGAATTTTGAATGCTGTATGTAAAGTACCTTTATTCAGAGAATGTCAATATATTCGATAAACATTCTTTCTCTCTGATACGAGGTAGATGCAAAGCAGCAGATTATAAATTTCCTTAAGTGCAAAATAGTTCTGTTCTCTGTCACCCCAATGCCACTTATCTGTACCTGAAATATTGTTAGTTATATTATTCTCTTAATTTTTGTCAAGTGAATGAATGAATATCTCCACTTTACAGCCAGTCATGGCCACTTAGAGCTAAATGCTCTCTAATGTCATTCAACTGAAAAAAAGTCTGAAACATTTGCCTACACAGAAATTCATTGCCTTCCCTAGTGATTATATTCTTTTAAATTCCAGAGCTATATTTTTATAGTCCACAAACACAGAATCATACTATTAAGAAACCAAGCTTTTATGGAAAATAATAACCGATGCCTTGAAAAGACTATTTCTTAACAGACATTGAAAATACATGTATTGTGTATAAAATGATTTGATTCTTAACATGTGACTAATACAGAAAAAGAGATAAATGTAATTTTAAAATTACCATATTGGCCACTGTCTTAACTTCTCATAAAGTAAGCACTTAGGATTTTCAACTTCTCAAGCATCCCTAGCAAATTTGACTTTTATATGATGCTGAAATGTCAGCATCTAATTTCTAAAGATGAGTTTACAGTTTTGAGAAGGTGATTGTAGAGTGCACTTTGCTTATCACAGACTTGGCAAAAGATGAAGAAAATTTGTCAAGTTTTGAAAGTCTGTATCACTTAATAAGCTTCTTCAATAAAAATGTGATTAAAATGTTTCGTAGGGCTAAGGCTTTGCCTGTGGAACTCTGAATTTCCTCAGCTTAACACATCATCAGTATGACATGTCACACCTGGCTATGTCAGCAATTCTTGTACACAGACTAAGAGTAAATACATTTAAAATGACAGATTTAAATGTATCCCAATACTCGAGGAACTGGGGGTAATAGGGCATAGATAAAGCTCTCTAATAAAAACATTACTGTCAAGGACTCTGGATCTTGTGTTTATCGAACATCTACACACTTGTCTCACGCAGTCCGCTCCTACCAGCTCCTAGCCTTCCTGGGTTGAATTTTACTTTAGTAAGGTACCACATTCTAGATGGCATATGGAGAACTTCAGATTTGTCTTTAAAAAATGCAGCCTCTGTTCTAAAATCTCATTACCTTTATCATACCCTTCTGAACATTATCTTGAGTTTTCATGTTTAGAATGCCTATCCACATTTTTACATGTTCTCATGATAATGCCCCAAAAACACTATGGCATAAAGACTTTCTTTAGGGACATAGGGGAATTTACGTATGAATTCCATACTTGTTTTTCTTTTCTAACTGTTATATTGTTACACTGACCTTTGATTTTCTCTCATTTTACTTGGATATTTATTTCTGGACACATTCACATTTCCTAACTTACCTAACATATTTGAAATAGCTCTTTGCTGGATAAGAAAGTAAATTTATCCTTCACAGATATGTTCTGAGATTTTTTTTTAAATGCTCTTTTGCCATATTCATAGAGCCTACTTTCAACCCACTAATTGTGTGTGTGCGCGTGTGTGTGTATGAGTGTGTGCACATGTGAATTGGCACATATAGGTATTTCTTTTTTTTTTAAGGTAGCAAAGTTTTATTAAAGGTAGGAAAATAAATAGGCTCTGAAGAGTGAGTTTGGGCCAAGAAAAAGTGGTAAAATAAGTACACCCTAGAGCAGGAGGGTGGGCCACAATACAAGAGTGAACACAGTGGTCCATATAGGTATTTCTAAAATGGGTCTATTGCGAGGAATCTATGATTCCTCTTTACTAAGAGTGTCAAATAATGAACATATATATGAAATTAAACTAGAACAGTAGTTGCAACTGTGCAACTGAAGTCAACTATAAAAATAAACTTTACTACAGAATAAGTTAACAAAGGTATATGGTGTTGGAATTTTAGACACAGTGAATACATTTTATTATTTTACATACACGCGCACGCATGGGCACGCGCGCACACACACACACACACACACACACACAAAGTAAAGCACCCTATTGAAACAGAGTGTCCAGTTAGAAAGGCTCACAGAGTTAGCATTTTCTTTAAACAGGATAATTTCACAACAGAAGTATCTATCTCTTCAGAATTCTTTTAAAAGTTATGCTAATCATACAAGTGGCCCTGCACTGCATGAGTGATGAATTCATTTTGGTGTAGCCCTTGCATCTTCTTTACTTAGAGAGCTTAAGTGTAATGAATTAAGTGTACTTCCTATAGCTTTGCATTATTTTTATGTTAAATCAAAACAAAAGTAAAAAGATTATATTTTTTGGAAGGACTCTTTCACCTTGACAGTTTAAACACACAGAATGCCTTGCTCAGGATCCATTGGATTATGATCTTCCTACCATGAGTGCTCTATCTGAGAAGCAAGAAGAAAGAGCCGATGTGCACCCTCTTTCTTTTAACAACAGTAAAAAAGCCAAATCGAAAAAAGAAATTACTGGACGATCTTCTACTTGGGCTCATTGTTTAGCATTATTTTTAAGACATGAAAATGTTTTAAAAACATGGTTTCATTGAAAATGGATAAATACAATCCTGCAGTTCACATATACATATATGTATTCATGTAGGTAAATGTGTGCATATATTTCTGAACTTTTGGTCCTTTCTCCCCATCTTTATTTGGTGATATCCCATTCCCATCCCACTGCCATCACACACCCCATCCTTGACAGTCTGATTTACCTGTCCCTACTTGGTCAGATAATCCTCCTCAGGTACCAGTCTCCTTTTGAACTTCCAACCTCCTGTGCTCAAATACTTAGTTTTAAGCAGCTGGATCCTTTGGCTGTTACTTCTGGCGGTGAACAATCTCGATTGCTTTATCCTAATATCAGATAAAAGTTATTATTGTATATTTTCCCCAAGAATGTGAAAATACTTGGGAAGGCCAGACCTATGATGATGTTTCCATATTTTTAATGTGTGAATATATTAATATATTCACACACCTGTGTGTATGTACTAACACATACATACCTGGAACGTCTTTTTAATTATTGTTTTACAAAAATTGAATCTTACTCCTTTTTTTCTTTCTCAATTCTTTGTGTAAATCCCTTCAAGACCACTAGATAAGTCTAAGTCATTATTTTGAGTGGCTGCAAAATAATTTTACAACTTTCTCTAGTTGGTAGATATTTCATTTGTGTCCAGACATTGTGTTGGGTTCTTTTGGTTTGTGTTATCATTACAAGAAATGTTTATATAACTCATTTCTAAAGGGATAGAATTTTAGGCATTGGGGTACTGGATTTAAGAAAATGTACTGTTTTTAATCTTAACAGATACTGCCAGATTGTGTTTCAAAAAGTCTTAAAAATTAACATTTTAACTGGGGATATAGCTCAGCGGCACAGTGCCTGCCTGGCAAGCATGAGGTTGTGAGTTTGATTCCTGGTACCAAAAAAAAAAAAAAAAAAAATCTACCGGGGATCAGAATACCCAATTCTCTAAAACCCCATCAGAACAGGTGTCTCCATTTTTATTAGCATAGTAGGAATAAATGTTATCTCATTGTTTTGTTTACTTAAGATTTTCTCACTCCTTTTGAGTTGGAGCATCTTTTCATTCCAGTGGCATTTTTACAATTGTTCTTTGAAATACCTCTTCATTTCTTTACTCTTTTTTTTTCCTCTTTCATATTTTCTGTCCTCTACTGGTCTGTTTGTTAAAATTGTTTTACATTTTGGAAGTATTAGCTTTATTATCTCCATTGCAATTTTTCTTTTCTAAATGAAGTGTGGTGAGAATGACTTACTGGTAATAATAGTGTGTACTTAGATGTTCCTTTATTCCTTGCAAATAAGTTCAAATAGGCAGACAAAGGCTGAGCAGGGAACAGACATTACATAGGTACCAAGGGCTGCACATCTAGAGACACCATCATCAGAATCGCAATCACTGGAACTATTATTTGAAAGAAAGATATTTCAGTATTTTTTTTTAAACCCTCAATGTGACCTGGGTAGATGGAATTATCAAGGTCCTTTAAATATTTAAACTACTCTGCTCAGGTAAATATTGATGATTTATATGTCTCTGTTGAAAGATATTAATTTTATTGTCATGAAAAATTTTTTTAGAAAAAAAGGTATTAAAGGCTGAGGAAGCCTCTCATTAAAAAATGCCTGAACTTTTCTAGCGACTTTTGGAACCTTGCTTTTAAATGTGTTGGTTTCTTTACTGTTTAGGAATGATCATTTTTAACCTTTACTTTTAAAATAATTCTAGAGTCACAGAAGTAGAAAATAATCTACAAAACGGTGCCATGCACACTTCATATGGCCTTGCTAATGCTAGTACCTTGCATAACTGTGATAACTATAATACAGTATCAAAATCAGGAAAGACATTGGTACAATCCACAAGGCTTATTTAGATTTCATTAGTTTGTGTTTTTTCATTTTTTTGGGAGAGTGTATGTGTAGTTCTATTGGGGTTATTTTAAAAATTCTGATAAAATTTTTTCAATCAAATTCTAAGCTCCACATTCATAAACGAGAGTTTACAAAAGTCATGGCAACAGTGTGGCATCGAAGCAGTTTTCTGGCTGATGCTGTGGAATGCTGTTTTGTGTGTAACTTTAAAAAAATCTACAAGAGTGCCTGAGCGGCTGTGGCTCCACATAGAGCTGTGCGAAGGTGGAGCACACATCACATGCCCTCTAAAGATGCCAGAGTTGTCCATTCTTGACCTTTTGATGAAGAAACTACACTGAACCAGTAGGGACTGTCTCTTATTTAAGCGACATTTATTTAATAAATAAATAAATAAGCGTTTGTGGGAGGTAAGTTCTCCTGACTACAGTGACACCTGCTGAGACTGCTTGGATTGTAATTTTATTTTATTTTATTTTTTAATTTTTTTTGTGGATACCAGGGGTCGACCTCAGGACCTCACGCGCCAGTAGGCACCCATGCCGCTGAGCGATATCACCGGCCCTTTTCTCGTATGTGGGTTCCGGGAGTCGAACTCAGGCCCTCGCGCTTGCCAGGCAGGCGCTTATGCTGCTGAGCCATCTCACTGGCCCTGGATTGTAGTTTTATAGCAGACTTTTCCAGATTAATTACATATCTGCGATCAGGGAACCATAGCTGCTCTTAATGCATAGTGTCTCCTGCGCAACTGTGAATGAGTATATTAGTGCCAACTGGCATGTGGTCAGATGCTAGGGACAATGTATTCCTGGACTGCAGCACCTCCCTTTTCTTTACGTGTCACTTTATAGCTTTAGAAAGGTGTCAAAAAATGAGGAGAGTATTGCTGGTCCCCTGCTGGAAATGCAGCTTTAAAGTACTTTTATATTGATGTGAAAGTATCTGAACTTCAGGCCATAAAAGACAGAAATCTGCTCCCATAGCTCATTGATCCAACTTCAATTTACCTGTAAGTAAATCTGCAGGAAAGTGAACTGATATGCTTAAAGGCACAGAGGTTGTTAGTGACAATGTCTTGACTAAAATTCAGGGATTTTCCTCTGAAAAAAATGGTCTCTTAAGTATCATACTATTGTACCGTGTTCATTTTATTGATTGAATCATGGATTAGTTACAAAAATCTTAATTTTTTTCATCTCCTTCTTCTCCCCTCCCTTACCCCTCCCTCCATCTCTGAAAAGAATCATTTAACAACCCACCCAGAATCTCTTTCTTTCCTGAAAATTTCAGGGCTTCTGACTCTAAAAGAAATATGCTTGTGCTTTAGTTTAATGCTGTCTTCAACGTGCAAACCATGGATACCAAGTAGAGGTTAAGATCTTGCTAGAAGATGATCCTTTTCACATTGTAATGAATAGATTTATTTGTTTTGGTCGCATTTTATAGCAATTTTGGTAATATGTACCGAATTCCTGTGGTAGATTCCAGAGAAGGGTGAGGCTAAACATTGTCTATAGCACATGAGAAATTAGAGTGGACTACTGAGTGTTAGCCACAAGGGTCAGCCAAACATGGAAGAGAAGAAATAGTAGACTTCTAAGAGCTCCTAAGGTAGCTGTCAAATATCAGGCCCTAAAATATTGGACTTCAGATGTCATTGCTCATTCTGCAGAGGAAGGGAATTGATTAGCCCAGTCCTGTGAGAGACGGAATCCTCATTAATACCTCAAGGAGGACCCACAGTCCAGTATCTCTGCGTGGACGGCCTGCACCCAGTGCTGTCCTTTGGTTGAAGACAGTATGTTCCTAAGCCCTTCCCTGTGCCCAAGTCTTTCCGTGTCTGTGTTAAACGTGGTCAGCTCCTTCTTTCACGGATAACTTCATGATGCGTTTTCTAGTTTACGCTGTGTCTTCATCACCCTCCTTTGGATATCACACAGTATGCTAGTAAAGAACTGGAAGTGTTCAGATAAGGAAAAGATGGGATACGTAATAAATCCTTATTGCACCGAAGAGTATTCATGTCCTCCGTCCAAATTAAGACAGTGGAAGATTTTACACTGGTTATGCTGTTCAGCATTTTCAGTCACTTGTATCTGATATCCCCAATTCAAAATACAAGAACAATTCTCTCTGCTCTTTCTCTAATGCAGAAGAATTGTAGTTTAGCTGCTCAGAGTTCTCATAAATTTCTTCCTAATCCTTCTGTGTAAATGAATTCATATTTAAATAAAAATGTTTCCATTCTTAGAGTTGACTATGGATATTCTGGAAAATCACATACCTTAGGTTAAAAATATAAGATAAACAGAAACAAACAAAAATTGAAAGGAATCTTGATATCCAGCTTAGGTCAAACTACAGAATTATACGCCTTCCTTCTATCTTATTCTCTTGATATTGATTCTCCTTGTGTTTTCCCTCTCTGTTCCCCAAAGTTAGGAACAGCTGACATTCAGAACACCCCCATCAACAGCCCCACAATTAAATGACTAAAATGATGTGAGATGATGATTTTCCAACTCCACTGATTCTAAAGATTCCCTAGTCCAGAGTTTTTCCACATGCTGGTTATGACTCACTCTCAGATTGGAAATTCAGTTCAATGTGTATCACCAGATTTGAAGAAAGATAAGAAGCACTACAGATAGGTGATGTCAGACAGCATCACACATAGTATTGTTTTATGATAATTCAATGATATCACTTGTCTATATATGTCCTAGATTATAATGTAAAATGTTCTTCTAAGGCCATTGCTCTACTCTATTATTCCGCCCGGTGGTGAACCTATGGCACACATGTTACTGTGTTTTTCTTTTAAGGCAAAAGATGTTAGTGTAGAGTTGTTCTTTCTGCACTAAAACCTCAGTATCCAGGTTTAATTGCAGTGTTGGCACTTCACGATAAATAAGTAGGTTTTGGGTTGTAATTTGGCCCTCGGTCTCTAAAAGTTTCGCCATAACTGGAATAGGGAGTCACAGGAATGAAAACCCACTGTCAACCCAAGGTAGCTGTCAGTACGTGTCTTCCCTTGGCCTGCTCCCAGACCTGCTGCCTTGGTTCCTCTGTTGCACCAGGCTAACAAAGCACTGGCTATTTCCACTGCTAACAATAGCATGCTTCCTCTGATGGCTTCTTTAGAAAACAATACCTTTACCTGAATATACTGAAAAGGAATAAACATGTTAGACTCCTACATTCCCCATTACCCACAAGGGAAATATTTTAATGATCTTGTGCTCTACCAGGCTTAAATTTAT
Organism: Erethizon dorsatum; assembly: GCA_028451465.1. Classification (NCBI taxonomy): domain Eukaryota; kingdom Metazoa; phylum Chordata; class Mammalia; order Rodentia; family Erethizontidae; genus Erethizon; species Erethizon dorsatum. The sequence goes on along the minus strand of CM051825.1, from coordinate 91,075,847 downwards.
AGTTTAAATTTTGTCCTCTGCAGTAATACTGTCGTAGATTATTAATAAGCTTTCATTCCTTGTGAGAAATTTGTTACCTTTACACCAGTGCAAATGCATTTTTCAGTGATTCTCTTGAATTATTCCATTCAAATGGAAAGAATTTGCCAAAAAGAGCAAAGATTGAGAAATTGAGACTTGGCTAGTTAGAAAATGGTATCTGAATGGAATTGCCTCTCTCAGGTTTTTCACATAACCAAAAGTTGACAGTGGAGATGTTTTGCAGGTGAGACTTGGACAGACAAAAGGGAAAAACAGCCTCAGTGCTAATGAAAGTGCTGAGCCAGTTATGTGTCCAGACCATCTCCCTGGAATACCAGTACAAGAAAATTAAATCAACTCACCCCAGCTCTCTTGCATATCTCACCTGGGAAGGTATGCATGCGGTAGGACAGGCACTGCTTAACATTAATCAGCCTCCTGAAGTCATTACATTCATGAGGAAATGTAATTCACATGTGATTACTTTTTAATTTACTCTGTAATCACATTCCAAGTGAACAGGCCATGCTTAAAATGAAATTTAAAAGTCAAATACTGCTTTGTATTAGGAATTCACAATTTTTTATATGCACTTAGGTTAATAAAGATTTTACAATAACCATTTGTGACTGAGCATATGATAATTTTTTGATGAAAGTTAGTGCCATACCTTAGATAAGATGTATTTGATTTCCTTCCAAGTACTGAACTGGACCCGCAGAGTCTCAGAACTCCACTCTGCTGAATTTCTGCCTCATCTAAACTTTATTTGAAAAGGGAAGAAAATCCAAACATTCCTCAATCCCACATCAGAAGTTGCAAGGAACTAATGTATTTTTAATTCCTGCTGTGCCTGTGAGGCATAGCCATTTGTTTTATCCATCACTGGATGTACAGAACTTCGTAATAACTCACTTGAGCTCATCAGTGGGGAATGCCAGGGCCTGCAAGTAAGAACCTTCCTCCAAAACTGTGGCCTTTTAAGTTCATGAAAGTTACTAAGCAGCTGTGTTAGTTTCAGAGGAGCAGTGAAGTAAAGGTTCAGAAGTCTAAGACCAGTTAGTTGTGCGGAGACGCGGGTAGCCTTGTGTTCATTTCATTATCTAGAACTAAGGCCACTGGAGAGGAATGTACAAAGGACATACATATTTCCAATTGGTACAGAGAGGAGCTTTTATCATTTGGCTTTTCCTGGGATTGGGTTGTACAACCTCAGAGGTGCTAACATCTTCCCAGAAAATATTAAAAAGCTGGATCCCATTTCCCAGTGATATTATATAATGTTATCAAACATCAGTTATCAGCTCTTGTATTTCAAGACATTTGTGATTTTCTTATGTGTACTTTACTGTTAATTACTTGAGCTTCTCTTGCATTGATTTAACTTAACTGCTACTTTGACCTTGTTCTGAGTCAATACTATTTAATAGGGATATAAAGAGCATAGGAAATTTTCTAGTTGCCACATTGAAGAAAGGAAAAAGAATCAGCTTCAATTTATTCTATTTTATTTAAGCTAATATTACCCACTATTATCATTTCAGTATATAATCAGTATAATACACTTTAAACATGGTATCTTACATTCTTTTTTTCACATTAAGCTTTGAAATCCTATGTACATTTTGTACTTACATTGCATCTGAATCCGGACTCATCAAATTTCAAGTATTCCACAGCCACATGTGGTTTGTGGCTTCTCTCTTGGTCAGAGTAGTTCTAAGCTATAACATTTATGAAATCATAACTTTGACAGGCTGGTTACGTATTGATTTTGTAAATGGAATATATATCATGCCTAGGATACTCTGACTTAATAAGTACATGATTTATGTATTTGGGGGATAGTAATATACCTGATGGATGTTATTCACGTGCATGGGCTCTGCATGGCTATATGTGCTTACCTGTGGTCCCCAGCATACCAATCCATGAGCATATCTTTTTCTTCCCCACATAAAAGTTTATCAGAGTTTAAAGGAATGAGACTGATGTAATCATGCTTTATGTATTTTTTATAAATGAAATATTTACTATAGTAGCTATAGAACACACATGTACTGTACATTACTATAGTATATACATGGAGCTATCATATAAGATGAGCTTAAAATATGATGCTTAAATTTTAAAAAATTTATTGCAGTAGATGACACAGTTATTAACCCCTCAAAATACCCTCACCTCAAACTTCAAACACATCTATCCCCTCATTCTTGCCACTTTCTAAAGTGGTTCTGGTAGTCCTCTTTTGTGAGTATATTTTGTTGTGCTGTTACAGCTGCCTCAATGTCCTGAATACATCCAAAATGTTTATCTTTCATGGTCATTTTTATTTTGGGGAACAGACAAAAGTCACGCGGTGTCAGGCCAGTGCATAAGGTGGATAAAGACACACCATAATGTCTTTATGAGCCTGCCTCTCTGTTGGATGGCACTTGGCAGCAGTATTCACTGTACTTTTGAACACACCTTGTGAAGACACTCACAAAAGATGACTGCAGAACTGCTTCAGAAAGTGGCAAGAATGATGGTATAAGTACGTTTAAAGCAAGGGGTAGTATTTTGGGGGAATTGATGGCAGTGTGTCTATTACTATAATTTTTTAATTTAAACATTCTCTATATTTTGAACACACCTAATATATACAACATACATATGTTTGTACATACATACATATAATCACATACTGTGTGTGTGTGTGTGTGTGTGTTTCCTTATTATCTACCTCATTGCTGAGACCAACCTAGGTATAACACCCAGCCTGAGAAAAAAATTTTTCTCCTGGAGGTCACACATCCAGACTGTATCTCTTCCGTCTACACTTAGAGTCCCTGTGTAGTGTCCAGCCTACTTTAGTAGGCAGATTAATGCCCTCAAAGAAATGTGCATCATAAACCCTAGAATTTGTGCATGTTTCCTGACATGTCAATAGGAACTTTTCATAGATGGTTACGTTAAGTATCTTGAGATGTGGAGATTACCCTGGATTCCTCGAGCGGGTCCTTATATATCCTGAAGGGTCCTTATAAATGAAAGAGGGAGGTGAGAAAGTCAGTCAGAGAAAATGATGTGTGGATGGTAGCAAAAGTCTGAGTGATGTGGTATGAGAAGTACTGAACTTGCCATGGCAGGCGTCTTTAGCTAGAGGAAGAGATCAGGAGCCAAAAGGTGTGGGGGACGACCATCTGCAAGCTGGAAAAGGCAAATAAATGTATCCTAATCCAGAGCCTCTATGAGGAATGCAGCCACTGTCTTCCTGATCTTAGCTCAGTGACAACTGTTTCAGACTTCTGATCTTCAAAACTCTAAGATAAATTTCCTAGAGTTAAACCACTAAGTCTGTGGTAGTGTGTTTCCACAACAACAGGAAACTAATATGCTCATCCTGGATAACAGGATGATAAAAATGCATCACTTTCCACATCTTTAGTTTGGAAAAGGAATGGGTTCTTTGATACTAAAATCCAGCACTCTCCCTGTGGGAGACCTTCCTTAAGCAACTGGGCTGAGATACGGGCTCTTTCCTTCCTTTCCTATCCCTCTCTGGCCTGTGACATTGTGTGTTCTGTGCTATGATGTGTTCGTGTATTTGGAAGCCAAATCCACACAAGATTCTGCAGGGCATGGTCTTCTACTCCCACAGTCAGCCCTTGGTCAGCACCCAGAGGTATCTGGATATGTGAGTGCCTTGAGGCTTACAGCCTACATTTTAGGAAGTGGCTTGTCAAGTTTATGGTCATAGGTGTGTGTGTTCATTCTTTCCCGTGAGTTTGAAGGTTGTCTATTTCCTTTCTGAAAGTACCTCAAGCCTGTTTGGGAAACGGCTTTTGGAAGCTTTTTAGCAACTAAGCAGTCTTAGTATTTTTATTTTGTTTGGTTTTTAGAAACTTGTGAGATATGGTGGCACATACCTGTAATTCAAGTGTTCTGGGAGGCTGAGGCAGGAGGATTGCAAGTTTGGGCACAGCCTTGTCTACTTAGACCCTATCTCAAAGCAAAAATAATTTAAAAAGAGCTGAGGATGTACCAGTGTGACAATTCTAGGTTCAATCTCTAGTGCACAAAGCACAAAACAAAAATGCAACAACAAGAATCCACAAAATTTATTACTTTGAAGAATATTACTAAGAAACTGATATAAAGTCTCATTGTCTTCTGTCAGGCTAGAAAGACATGTACTTGGGGCCTTTGTGGCCTGAGCCCAGGCCTGTGGTACTGGAATCTGAGACCCAAGTGTTCTGAGACCCAAGGGTTCTGAGAACGGTTCTGTTCTGCAGTGTGTGGCCTGGGGCAGGTCTATTCTCTGCGTTCTGTAGGCTGGTCGTTGATTATATTCATGCCTGAATTTAGGTTTGGGCAGCATTATAGTATTTGTTGTAAACTATTTAATACAGTCTAAGTGTTCATACTTTCAAAGTATATTTCATTGATTATACTCATTGTTGAGGATTTTAAAATTTGAAAAATTTCTATTTTCTGTTTCATACAGTCTGCTGTTTATAATTCTACCTTTTAAGCAAAATGTGATTTACTTAGTTGCAGTCATCCTTTTCCATTGTCATTTGAATGAATGCTCTAAAATCACAGATGGATATTATTTCAATTGCTGCAGCAGTGATGAACCAATCACTTCAGGAAGAACTTGTTTAAAATTACAGAGTTCACACAAAATATAAATAATTATTTGAGAAGCTTCTAATCGATTGTAGTTAGAGGAAGTCAAAACCAAGGATGAGTCATGGAACTTGTGGTTTTCATGGTTCTACTTTCGCAGGTGATGGCAGAATCATTTGAAAGTGAAGAAAGTCAAAATTCAGAGTGGGGGATAACACAGATAAGTATACTAAGTGTATGATTCTGAATACATAGGCAGGTAAGCAGCGTGTAGAATAAAAATGTTAAATATGTGACCCAGGCCACTTCTTCCCTGTGGCCAATAAAAACTTGGAAATCTCATTCTCTTGGCTGAAACACAAGGCCTTAGAATCCTCTCAGAATTGCATTACCCCTCCCCTTTCTGATTACAAAGGTTTTAGGTGGCAAGGTATGTGCTTACCTGTCCAGGACATGACAATAAAAATTTAGATACTTTAAAATATCTAAATAAAATTTTAGAAATTTTTATTGCAGATACATTTCTTTTCCTGGAACTTTTCATAAAATGACTCATTTAATCAATTTATCTAGGCACAAACTCTGTCCCTAGCTATTGTTCCTCTAGCTTGCTGGCTTGGTACCAAAGCTCTTTGCTGTGTCTTAGTTTATCCCCAGCTGACTGTTTCACAGGAAAGAACTATTGTTGTCTAGTAGGATGCCACCTTACTTAAACTGGAGAGAAGACCCTCCCTCTTGGACACAAATCATAGCCTCAGTGATTTGTTCCAAGAGCCTCTCAACCACAAGAAAAAGATAGAGCTATAAAATGTCCCTTAGTGTTTTTACTATATAGTTGTCTTTTGACTGCTTTTCCCACCTTTTTCTTTTAGTTTTTCTTTCTTTTTAGCTTAATCCTACTCTCTGGCTGTTAGCCATTTCGATGTGTCACTTCTCAGCAAACTATTTCACCCATCTCAGAAAAGCAGCTCTCACTGTTCTAAAAGAAACCAAAATAGCAGAGCAAGAAGAGAATATGGGACATTATTTTGGTTCTGTGATGTCATCAGTCAATCAGAATCTAAATTTCCATGTGTTGTTGGCAGGTCTGTTTAGGACTGTGGTATTTTAACTGGCTTGCTTCTACATGATGTTTTAGAATCATCAGTTCTTCTCAAATGCCCCCACTCAGACCCCCCAGGAGTACCTGACTTAAAAGAAACATGTTTCAAAGCGGAGTGGGAGCCGTCATTAGCTGGCCTAAATGCCAGTGAGATGGATTCCTGAGGGAAGAACATATAGTTTCCCTCTTTCTCTCTAAAGTTTGGAGAGGTAGCTGTTCAGTGCACATGTGACTTCTACCTCTAATTAGCAATTTTGCTGAACAAGTACTGAATTATCAAGAATTTAACCAGCCACCTCCCAAGAATACAGAATGTTTCAGAGATTAACTTTTATCAGAACAACTTTTTTAGTCCTTAGAAAAGTAGTTATTCTTTTGAAATGTAAAATTGTGGATAAATGTCAGAGAGCTGAAAAACCATTCATGTCATTTTTGAAACATTCACATTCAATTAAATCTAATTCCAACCAAAATTTAGTCAATTTCACAAAGATTGGATAAATAGGTAGAATGTCCAGGCTGGTGTTTACAAGCCTTGTCTTGAAATAAGCTTTTCAAATACAGAGGTACAGAAAGGTCAGTCTTCCGTAATTGTAATCTGCTTATAAGAAGAAAGGAAGGAGGGAAGACCATAGTGGGAGAATTTAGCATAATTGCCCCAAAGTAAAAGCTTGAATGATTGACTGTGGGAAGATTTCAGTAAATGATACTCAAATTAAAACATTAAGCAAGTGACTTTAATCAAAATTACAATGCCGTATGCAATTTATTCACTGAAAAGAAATTTTAAAAATAAGATGAATAATACAAAAATCTCCTGAGAGGTAGTTAGGTAATACAAGCTTTTCTTTTCATTTTTCTTCTTTCCCCCACCCCCAGCTTTTAAACTGAACACCTGTCAGACTTCTTTTCTTCCTTTCATTTCTTTGACTTGTCAGAAGAGAAGGGTCAGAAGTGATCACCAGCTCTTACTTTTTAACAGACAGAAGCCTGTAATTGAGAGTAATTCCTCTGCAATTTTGTAGGCAGGGGCTGTTTCAGGCTGGCTTTCAAAAGCGAGGTGAAGAGAGAAATGCTGGTATTCTGTAAGTGAATCAACTTTATTCACCAGGCTGCAGATCATTTCTGATTTTCTCCAAAATGCAGAAAGCTACGATGCTCACATTAGCATCCTTCTTTCCAGTGAATAGAAGTGTAATCTATTTTTAACATCTACTGGTTGCCCTGCAGCTAAAAAGAATTGCTGTGTGAGAAGTAGCCCAGAAATGTGTCATTTTGAAATTCTCCATTCTTAAGAACACAAAGTGGTTTATTACTATTTCTTTGTCTGAGAAGTTTATATCCTGCTTAAGATTTAACTTGAGATGAAAATCATATGTGTTTGTCTTCACCAAAACTAGATGTAGTAAAGTATAGATTATGATATAACCTAAAGATTTTTGAAAGTTGCAGAATTGATTTCCTTCTAAAAGTAGTTTCTGTCAAAATGTGAGGAATACACGAAGGCGCCCCTTTCCTCCTATGAAACTTCGTAAAATCGGAGTCTGTGCCAATCTTGCACTGCTCATTCAGCTTTCATGTTTGAGGCAATGTGCAAACTTAAATGAGTCATTCAGGAGAAAACACATACGCTAAACAACTCAACTTAAACTCTTTGTTGGGTGTCTCTTGACAAAGTACAATCTTTTAATTAAAAATACAAAGAAAAATACCATAACATGTGATAGAGGCATGCCAGAAACTACAATGGAAAATGCTCATTTTACCAAGTAAAAAGTATGGTAGAAGAGAAAGCTAGAAAATAAAATAGAAATATAGAAAGTTTAAAGGAACGGAGCCCCAATTGTCTTTAATGTGGTAATGATTAAAAAGAAAAGAAAGAAAGAAATTATCAAGACCCCTATTGTAGTATGACATTTGATGGGTCATGCTTTGAGGAAATCAGAAAACAGCATCCACAATAGGTATACATGGCACAGGGCACGTCGTTAGTTACAGAAGATGTGCTTGGATTGATTCTACACGCCCCCATGTAACTCAGCTACATTGTTTTAAAAATGTGCAGACTCATCTATAGGTCACTTTGAACAACCTCTTTTTCTGTCATTGTTATCTAATAAGCATCTACCATGAAGGGGTAAAATATAAAACTTCTCTAAGTAAGTAAGCGGAGTTAAAAGCATAATTTGAACCACAAAAGAGAAGAGTGATTACCAGCTATGATCAGTAAGCCTGAATTATTTCATACTTAGAGGAGAGAGATACAAATGAATGAATTAAATTAGGAAAACAATTCTCTTCTTAAATCAGCACTTTTGACAGTCAGAACCTGGACCAGAGTGCATTATTCTTAATAGACTGTGATTTGTATTGAAATAGGACAATAACTTTGTTTATTGAAAATTATTTGCCTCTTGTTTGGTCGTTCTAGCTTTGTGCATGAGCAGGGTGAGTGTAATAGGCAGGGCTGGTGAGTCAGCAGAACGCCATTTTTGTAAGCGATCACACACTCTCTAGACCGAAGACTCATTACCACAGAGAGGGCATCAAATATTCTACACTCATTATTTTACATTGCAGCATTTCACAGAAAAGCCACCAAAGCTTCAGAGGGTATAAGCAGTGGAATAATCCAGAGGTCTGTCTTCCACGGCCTCATTTAAAAATGCTTATAGACTTTGGTCCTCTGAGAACAACTTTTGAACTTCAGTCTCAGCCACTTTAACAGTGTATTATCTGTGGCAATTTCATCTGTTTTCTTCTCTCTGATTTCATGAAGCCAGTTTAATGACAGGTTTATGATGTGTTTATTCCAACTTGACATCAGGGGTTTCACACTTTATAGGCTGATTCCAGTAGGCTTTTGTTTAGGGTTCTCCGGGCATCACGGGCAAACGTGTAGGGAGAATTGCGAATGAATCATAGTCTATATCATCTCATCCCACGCAGGTCCCTCTGGAAGTTGAAACGGTCGCTTTGACCTTGTCTTGGTTTATATGTCTTCAACTGGCTTGAATCATGACATTTTTTCAGTTTTTATAAAATATGCCTTAACCCTGTGTTGCTGAAATACAGAATGATCACATTTAATAAGACATACACATTAGAAGAAGTTAGAATAGAATACATTCCTTTTAGAATTTAAATCTCTCATGCCTCCAAACTTGAGAAAGTACGAACTGTAGTGAGGAAAGAGGAGATGGTCATATATGTTAACATATAAAATAACCCATCTACAAAGTTCACGGGCAAGGCACTTTCCACCTTTTTTATGGCCCTTTTGCTCTAATTTCATTTCCTCATCCTTAGTGTTATCAATCCAACACCTCTCTCCCAGTACCAAAGCTAATGCAGCCCACCTGTACCAGCAGAGGGGTGATCAGTGATTAGAAGCTATTTGAAAAATTCAGAGCGCTCTGTAAGCAGTCTAGTTCTGTTAAGATCATGTTAATGCTCTTGATCTGACCTGTGTACACATGATGATGACATTGACCTGCCATTATCAACGTGCTTTTATCTTAAAGTTAAACCTCCTGTTTTCTTGGTTTTCAACAGTGTTAAGCATTTTTTTAAAAAAATAGTGGTCTAATCTATGAATATGCACTCATTGACAAGAGCACAAAAGCAGTTAAAGAAATATTCTTTTCAATAAATGGTGCTAGGAAAATTGAATATCCAGTTCAAAAATATGAACCAATTGAGATCTTTCCTAGGTCACAAAAATTAATTCAAATGGATAATAGACCACAAATGCAAAACTATACACTCCAGAAGAAAACAGAATAAAAATCTACATAGTCTTGGATTGGTGATGACTTTATAGATATAACACCAAAAACAAAATCCTTGAAAGAAAAATTGCTAAGTTGAACCTTATTAAAATTAAAAACTTACATTTGGAAAAGGCCACTATTAAAAGAATGCAGTTTCTCGCACAGTTAAACACAGGTTTACCACCCAGTCTAGCAGTCCCATGCCTAGGTATTTACCCACCCAGTCTAGCAGTCCCATGCCTAGGTATTTACCCACCCAAGCTAGCAGTCCCATGCCTAGATATTTACCCAGCTGATATAAAAACTTATGACTGCACATCCTACACAGGAATTTTTATTTGCAGTAACACCAAACTGGAGCCAATGAAGTTGTCCTTCAGGTGTCCTTTAGGTGACTAAACAGACAAATTGTGGTACATCTGTATGATGGATCTTTATTAAGCAATAAAAAAGAATGAGATACACACAGTATCAAGGATGAATGTTAAATGTGTATGGCTAAGAAAAGGCCAGTCTGAGAAAAACAACATCCTGTACCATACAAACTATAAGACTTCTGATGAAGATAAAACTATGGAAATGGTAAAAAGATCAGGGGTTCCCAAAGGTTTGGGGTGAGGTTGAACAAGGGAAGCCGAGGAGATTTTTCTGGCATAATGAAACTATTCTGAATGATACTAGAATTGTGGGTACGACAGTGTGTGTCTGTCAAAACCCATAATACTTTACAACTCAGAGAGAGGATCTTAATGTGTGGAAATGTAAAGCAGTAATTTAGGAGGTCCTTGACTATTCCTGGATGGAACACAGAATGTCACTTTAACTGCATGACCACCTGCCCACCTTATCTGTGAGGGATATGTTCCAAGATTCCCAATGGATGCTCGAAGCTTTAGATAGCATTGAACATTATATATACTATATTTTTCTTCCACATGCGTACCTATGATGAAACTTCATTCATGAATTAGGCATAGTAAGTAAGAGCTTAACAATGACAATTACAGAACAAATGTGGCAAGATATTGTAATAAATATTATGTGAATGTGGTCTTTCTCAAAATATCTTAATTCCTCACTGCACCATAGTAATGTTTTCAGACCCCAGCTCACCTAGCTAACTGAAATCACAGATAATAAAACCATAGATGGGAAGTGTACTCTATTCTGAGTCTAATGAAACAATCTCTCTGAAGGCACGGGAGAGAATGTATTGATAAATAACTTTGGAAATAACAAGAGTCTGTAAGATTAAAGAAGAAAAACAGTATGTAAACACTGTAGTAGATGAGTTTGTTTTCCTTAGATTTATAGATTAACAATTCTGTAACCACAGAATTGTGTAGTTGGATGATGCAGTTGGGTGATAATGTATGCTGTGTGGCGGGAGTGAGCTTTCCACTGTTGGTGTAGGAGTTTACAGATAAGCAAGGAGAAGGCCAAGGAAACTCATGTAACAGTGAATTAGAATTGGAGACATAAAACGCTATTCAGCTTAATGTAGATGCTGATTATTATGGAGATTAAATATGGAGATTTTTTTTTGTGTGTGCATACTGGGGGTCGACCTCGGGACCTCATGCGCCAGGAGGCGCCCGTGCCGCTGAGCGATACCACTGGCCCTTTTTTCGTATGTGGGATCCGGGAGTCAAACTCGGGCCCTCGCGCTTGCCAAGCAGGCGCGTACACCACTGAACCATCTCACTGGCCCTGGAGATATTTATTATGTATATAATAAATACACATTACGTTATTATATTGTAACCCATGTATATATAATATATACACAGATTTCCTTGTTCTGGCAGCTGAGAGAGCCCAGAAGCAATGACAGTTGGGAACAGTGGTGATATCTAACACCCATATCATGTCTTTTTCTAAGTAAAGGAACCAAAGCTTTTTGCAAAAAGGTGAATTCTTAGATGAGGGCAGAAAACATACAAGATAAACCTGGAACACCTTTTAGTGTTAAGAGGCAAAATAGTAGCTGGGTATAGTGTTGCATGCATATAATCCCAGTACTTTGGAGGCTGAGGCAGGAGGATCACAAGTTGAAGCTCAGCCTGGCAATCTGAAAATAAAAATTAAAATGGGCTGGGGATGTACCTTAGTGCAAAGGCCCTGTTCAAGGGCCCTGGATTCAATCCTCAGTACCATAAATTTGAGAGAGACAGAGAGTGAGAGAGACAGACAGAGAGAGACAGAGAGAGAGACAGAGACAGAGAGTGAGAGAGACAGAGAGAGACAGAGAGAGAGACAGAGAGACAGAGAGTGAGAGAGAGAGACAGAAAGAGACAGAGAGACAGAGAGAGAGACAGAGAGTGAGAGAGACAGAGAAAGACAGAGAGAGACAAAGAGAGAGGCAGAGAAACAGAGAGAGACAGAGAGAGAGAGACAGAGACAGAGAGTGAGAGAGACAGAGAGAGACAGAGAGAGAGACAGAGAGACAGAGAGTGAGAGAGAGAGACAGAAAGAGACAGAGAGACAGAGAGAGAGACAGAGAGTGAGAGAGACAGAGAAAGACAGAGAGAGACAAAGAGAGAGGCAGAGAAACAGAGAGAGACAGAGAGAGAGACAGAGACAGACAGAGAAAGACAGAGAGAGACAGAGAGAGAGACAGAGAGACAGAGAGTGAGAGAGAGAGACAGACAGAGAGAGACAGAGAGAGAGACAGAGACAGAGAGTGAGAGAGACAGAGAGAGACAGAGAGAGAGACAGAGAGACAGAGAGTGAGAGAGAGAGACAGAAAGACACAGAGAGACAGAGAGAGAGACAGAGAGTGAGAGAGACAGAGAAAGACAGAGAGAGACAAAGAGAGAGGCAGAGAAACAGAGAGAGACAGAGAGAGAGAGACAGAGACAGACAGAGAAAGACAGAGAGAGACAAAGAGAGAGACAGAGAAACAGAGAGAGAGAGACAGAGAGAGAGAGACAGAAAGAGAGAGACAGAGAGGGACAAAGAGACAGAAAGAGAGAGAGATGACAGAGAGAGAGAGAACCAAAGCAAAATAAATCCATAGTAACCAGGGTATTTCAGAAGGACACAAGAGCCAACTCGAAGTGTTACTGACAGTAAAGATGGATTACTCTGTGCAGCAAAAAGAATAAAGTCGTATGGGTTATAACCTAAAGTGTGGAATAAATATATTTGAGTAAATAGACATATAAATTCTTGATGAAATAGGTGGGGAAGAATAGGTGAATCTGTGTAGCAGAATTCTAGGTAATTTATGTAAATAAATTATAAAAAGCATAAATTCTAACCTTTAAGTGTGAACTGCATATGATGTCTTTGTCTGAAGGGTATGGTTTGGAAAAGGAGAGAAAAGAGTAGCTTTAGAACGGAGAAATGTGCAAACCCTACCTCAACCAGCAACCAAGATTAACATCAACCAGGGTAAGTCCTGCTGATAAGATGTACCCTGGATGTGAAATCATGAGAGTGGCACTTTATTTTTTTGATGTTCCTCCTGAAAACCATAAGTGTAGTCTAATCATTACAAAGATATCAGACAAACCTCAACTGAGAGAATTATACAATATTCTGTCCTCAAAACTATCAAGGTCATAAGAAATAAGAAAAGCTTGATAAAATGTTACACCCAATAAAAGCCTTAAGGTGAATGAATCAGGTAAGCCAGTGTCAGTGTGGTGTCTGGGATGGGCCTCAGAAACAGGGAAGGGATATTAGGTTAAAAACTAAGAAGGGGCTGGAGATGTAGCTCATTAGTACTTAGAATGCTTAAGACCATAGTTTTAATATCCAGCACTGCAAAAAACAAAACAACAAGGAAATATGAATTAAGTAGAGGTTTTATTTAATAATGATATGTCAATGGAAATTAAATAGTTCTGAGAAGGCTACCATAAATTGAAGATATTAATAATTATAGAAAAATGAGTGTGAGGTGTGCAGGAACTCAGTATTATCTTTATAATTTCTCTGTATATCTTATATTCTAGAATTTATATAGAAAGAAAGAAAGAAAAAAGAAAGGGAGAGAGAGAGAAAGAAAGAAAGAAAGAAAGGAAAGAAAGAAAGGAAAGAAAGAAAGAAAGAAAGAAAGAAAGAAAGAAAGAAAGAAAGAAATTCAATGAACATTTGTGTCTAAATTTCCATAAGGTAAGTTTTTCAATATAAAGTATTGGCCCAAATAGATATCAGAGAAAGTTGGGTTCAGTTTCGAAGGAGAGTTTGGCAGGGAGGGGATATCAGCATCATTTAATCAAGTTTGATTACTAACTTACACTGTCAGTTTTTGTAAAGAGCGAGTGTGGCACGGGACATCTACACCTTAAATGCGATCCTTGGGCGTCCCCAGAGCATCTGTGTAGAGTCGGATTGGGTCTATGGAGCCTCTGGGTTCGTTTGATTTGACAAAAGGCCAATATCAAACTTGTTAGTCATGATATTGACCCCCAGCAAAGTAAAAGAAGGCTGCTATATGGATGTGTAGAGTTGGTAAGTTGTCGGCACTAAGGGGACATAACAGCAATGAAGGAATAATAGAAGAATGTCAAGGGCAGGGTATACCTCCGGTTCATTTCGGGGTGAGAAATAGAATCAATTAATAAACACCAGTTAAAAGATGAGGGATATGACAGTGTCAGAATGTGATTATATTTTGTAGCCTATGTAGAACTACGGAGGTAAAAATTAAAGTCAATAAATGCTAAAGAAATATACCGAGATATTCCAACTTGTTTTTATGAGGCCGAATCACAACTTTGTATGGAGACTTAATTTTCATTATTACCAAGAGGCTTTGTATTTTTTTAAACTTATCTTTGCTGACAACTGAAATTCTTCTGTCTGTACTATAAGTGCCATCAGTAACATGATGGTTCTGACATCAGACCGTGCTTTGAATCTCAGCCTATTAGCTGTGTGTCCTTGGGAAATTTCTTCATCTTTCTTAACCTAGGTGCTACCATCTGTCAGGTGAATATAATAATCTGTGATCTATAGAACCACTGTAGAGATTAATAGCCAGATTTATAGTGTTTTATTTTTTGATTCTCTCATATTTGCTTAGTAAATAGCATCCAGGTGGCATTTTTACTCACAGTAGTTTAAAGACACAGCAGTTTTTCTTCCTAAACTTCATTTTAAAAGAAAAAAATTTAAAAATCCAGATTGTAAAATAAAAGTGGATGCTTTGTTCATTTCAAATAAGTATTTTAAATTTTACGACTGCTATATATGTTAAGTAATATCAAGGTACTTGATTATCTATGTCTAATCTTGCAATCTAGTGATTTACTTGGAGTGTGTGAAAATCATGTTTGGTTCTTCCAAGCAAAGATTTCAGTTCAAAAATTTAGAAAAATTAAAATACCAAAAAAATGATATTTTATTTAGCTTCTGAAAAAAAATGCTTATTCATTTTCGTGAAGGGTTATCAGCATCAAATCTTAAGTGAAGACATTCTTACCATTTTGCAACATATGCCCTATTTTTCTAGCAGAGAGAATTAAAAAATAAAATCTATACCTTTTAGAATGTCTAAAACAAAGAGGGAGCTAAAATAAAAAATGAAGGTGTTATAAACACTACTTTAAGATATTTACTCCAGACTAGAAAAATAGTCTTTGGCAGATCCAGTCTCTGCTTCATTCAGTCCCAGTGAAAATTCCTTCAGCTCTCTGTTCATTTCTTTCAAGGACTGGGACTGGGATGAGGAATGAAATATAGAACAGCAGGTGGCCTTTAATTCTGCCAAACCCAAACCGTCCTGACATGTTTTAATGATTCTGTTGCAGGTGTGAAAAGTTTTTTCCTTTCTCCTTTTTATAACTTTCACATTAGCACGAGTTGAGTTATTTTGGTTGCAACAGCATGGCAGAGTTTTCTGCTTTTCATTTAAGACTTGACTCTTTTTTCCCTCCTTGATTTTTCTAGTTACAAATCATATCAGTGTTATCCTGCAAATTTTCCATTCAAAGGGTTTGTCCTTTTAGTCAAGTTTTTGTATAAATGTTGCCAGCTGTGTAAATAGCATCACCTACCATCTTCTTTGGCACTTCCTTTTCCAAGTCCATATGGTTACAGTTGTGTGCTATGTTTGTGTAATTAATCCCATGGAAGATTGCACTGGAGTTTAGGGCCTCATTCCTCAGACAGCATAGAATTGTGGCTCGGATTCCACCTTGAATCTATTTAATCTTACGTGAGGAGAAATACAGGAGAGTTAATGGTAGCTGATTCCTTTTCTGTAACTGGAAAGCAAAGGAAGCCAGTTTGTAGCGACCAACCTGTCCGGAAGGGGTGAAAAGTGGCCTGGCCCCCCACCAGTATTCCAGATCCTAGTCCAAAGTTGGGCCAGAGTCTTGGCTGTCTTCCTGCCTTTAAGTTTTTTAAACCTAAAGGAACCAATTTCCTATTGCCTGTAACCTATAGAAACCTGTATTGCAACCTGATATCTGAAGTTCTGGAGCTCTGAGGTTTAATTTCCACAGGCCTTTCTGTCTTGGAAGGAAGACCCTATGTTTTTACAAAATGGCGTGTCCTCCAAAATTCTCACATTGATTTACTTTGGCTTAGTCTCATGAAGGCCAGGTCATAGAACAACTTGAATTTCCATTTTAATGGTTTAGTTTCATTATACTAAGCAAGCAATTGGAAACAGAAACCATTAACAATATTGTGATGTCACGCAGGACAAATATTTTAAATTGGCTTAGCTTCACAGCATTGTACAGGGTGTAAAAAGACCGTACCTGTGGGATGCAGGGAACAGAGCACAGTTCTTTTACATTCTTGCTCTGCCATCTCTGGACCGTGTGACCCTCAGTGTGACAACCCTGAACTCTGGTTTCCTCTTCTACATGAAAGAGAATAATGCTACATACCAGAAAACTGATATAATGATTTACTGAGATTGAAAAGTTCCTAATAGCGTACTGCCACACCATAGGTAGCAATAGATGCTAGCAGTTTCTTTTCTCACTTCTTTTTCTGCCCATGAGAAAGACATTCTGGTGAACCTTAACCTCTTTTATTATCTTGCTGAAAATATGTTGAGTCTTACAACTAGCTAAGGAATTCCTTAGTATTTCCTAATATATATTTCCTGGGACTCTAAATATGACATGACAATAAGTGTTTTATGTAGAACACAAAGGAAAACTTTCAGAGAATGCTAGGGACACAATCAGTTTTTATTACTGCATAATTTCTCAGAGCCTTCAGTATGCTCCTGACAGAATTAGAATTCAGAACTTCCTTATCTATTTGATCTAGGAAAGCCTGTCTTCAAGGTACATTTTGTGGGACCAGAATCCTGAGGAGATTTTGAGTTAAAAAAAAGGTTTATATAGTGAATTAAATCTGACTTCATATATCTGTGCCTCCTTACACTGGTGATGCTTTTCCCTTGCTAACTCATTTGGGAAGTTAACCATTCTTTTTTTTTTTTTGTGGGTACTGGGGGGTCGACCTCAGGACCTCACGCACCAACAGGCGCCTGTGCCACTGAGCGATATCACCGGCCCCTTTTTCATATGTGGGTTCCGGGAGTCGAACTCGGGCCGTCGCGCTTGCCGGGCAGGCGCTTAAGCCGCTGAGCCATCTCACCGGCCCAACCACTCTTAAGTGAAAGATTAGACATGGTCACAGGTGGTGTATATTGAAAGAGAAAGTAGGAATTAGGAGAGTCAGTCACCCACCTGGCACTGTTTAGCCAGGCCTCACCTTTTAAAAGTACATGTTGTACTTCCATAGCAAAACCTACTTCTTTCAGTATTTTATACAATAGCTAATTGGAATAATTCTTATTATATGTAATTCTGGCTCTACAAGCCTACAGGTTGGTATGAAACCAATAACAAATGTCCATTTCCGTAGCTAGGATTGAATTGCACTATTTTGATTTTTCTTTGGTGAGACTGATCCTGTGTTGTATATCAGCAGCTAAAAATACTTGGGTATTTTGGGTACATACCTTCTCTCAGATTCACTGTTCTGACCCAGTCCAACTTATACCAAAATGTAATTGTAACAAAGGAAATGACAGTCCTTTTGATATGAATCCTTTCAAGAAAAAAATGTCTTGACAAAGAGAGAACTCTTATTTTCTGAAGCTAAGAGAGATGAGTATGTGCTTGGTTTGGCATAATTGTATCTCGACTGACTTTGTTGAATGCACAGTAATAGTGACCTTAGGAAATGATTAAAAAACAATTCATCTACAAATGTAAAACAGGGCTAAAGCTGGCACTTTCAATAAACGCCTTCCTCCATGGTGTGCTATGAAATGGAATCTGTCTGTTTCCCAGCCCTAGTAAGCCTATTGTACCTAATGCTATGTTAACCTGCTGCATTATGAAATGTAGGGTTTACATCAGTTGTTTCTGTTTTTAATTTGGAACTACAGTGTACAGGAAAAATTGATCATAAGGAATTCCTCTGATGTACTGATACCTGTGTTAATGCCTTTATTTTTATCAGAGTCAGTTGCATGAGCACATTTGCTGGCATTTCATTTTTTCTGAATTAAATAACTTACTCGGTTCACATTCTAGGTCAAGTTTGCATTTCTTTCTCTCCCACTTTTATTTTCATTTGGCCTTGGCTTATTATATCATTACCTTGATGCCCTCTCTCCTTCCCCCTGTTAGTACTTAAGAGCACATATTTATTTTTCTGTGTAGCATTTGTAGTTCCTAGAAGGCATGTGTATAATTTGTGATTTTGTGTATAAGTTCACAAAGGTCCTTGCTCTGTCTGATTTTTCATCATTTTCTCCCTAGGAGCATTCCATCACCTTATGAGCATTTTGTTTCTTCCCACAATTTTGTTTTTTATTTCTCTCTTCTATTTTTTCTTCTTCAAATTTCCTGCACTTGTCTTTGCCCTTCTCAGCTTTGCCCCCTCAGCTTCTTTCCATGACCTTTTCCCCCCAGATAGAAAAATCAGAAAACATTAAGAAGCCAAGAGCCATTTCCATTCCCATGTAAGGCATTTTATGGCCTGATACCTGCAGCCATGATGGCAGGACTTCCAGTGACTCAAGACTGATGTAGGTCTTTTCTTTAAACCAGCTTCCTGCTTATGTGGAATCTCTCTGGCAGTATTTGCCAATACTCACCTTTGTAAGATGTAAGCCTGTTGAGGCAGCCTGACTGTCCAGGACTTTGGGACACTCCACCCTGGCCAGGAGCTTCCTTGTTTACTTTATTGATCTTTCTTTCTTAACTCTGTCTCCACCTTTACAACTCAGGTGTTTGTCACTTTCTATTATGGCAGTTGATAGGTGTGTGTTTACAAAACACACAGCCCCAAAGTTCGATGAAGTATAGCATTATCACCTTTGTTTAAGGCTTTTGATTGCTTTTATGAAACACAGATAATTTGTGCTGGGGAATATATCCACATTCTTTACTTATTAATATCTGACTACTCTGCAGAGGTCCTCTCTTGGGCTTTGTCTGGGTCTTTGTTCCTCCAGAGCTGCTCTAATATAGCATCCACTAGTCACGGGTGGCTACTTAAATTAACTTCAATCAAATAAAATTAAAAATTCATTTTCCAGTTACATGAGGCCCATTTCAAATGCTTAATGGGTCAATGTGCCTTGTGCCTGCCATATTGGACAAGGAAGATTTTTAAAAAAAAAAAACATTTTTATTATGTTATTTCTAACATATTTATTAGGAAGTTCTATTACAATGTGCTGCTAAAAACTGAGTTGTGCTTTCCCTGAGCTAAAGTGGGTAGTTAATATTCCTGAAATCCACTGGTTTCTTGCCACATTAAGTGTACTCTTGTTAATAGCTTTGGATTCTAGTACGTTTTGACTTCTAACTTGGTGGAAGATTTGTTGATGAGGATCTAATTTTTAACGGGTGTAGAAATGTTGTGTGCACCTTGTTACCCCTCTGAAAAGCTGTGCATTCCTCATTATTATTATCCTTTGTAAAGTATATTTCAAAGATGGACTCAATTCTTGTCTGTTGTCCAGACTCTCCTTTCTAAGCTATGAGTTGTAATTTTGGTAGTGTTGCCAGTATAATGAGCGAAAACAATTTAGTCTTTGCTTTTGGTTTGGTTTTTCCTTTTTTCCCTTGCGCCGCTCACCTTCCTTCTGCTAAGGTATCATCACTGGAGAGAGCCAGCATGTGTTAATTATGCCTTCTCATCAGACCCCCGGATGACCGTAGAACTGATCCAGATTGCACAATCATTTGCAGGCTGATAGCAGGGGACTGGCCCTAACTCAAAATTTCACCCTTTCCTCTTTAGGCACTCAGGTAGCATTTATTTTATATTTAATGTAGCAATAGTGTACTTAGATTTGCACGATTTTAGAAATAAATATTCAGGGTACTCTATCCTGATTATCGAACTACTAAAGCTTCAATTTAATAGATAGCTAGCTCTGTGGGAGGAAGACGGGCTTTATTAACATGCAACATTAACGCTGTTGGGCTCCGAGGATAGGTTGACATAGTGTCATTGTTACAGAAGATAAAATTTGAAGGAGCATTTGTGGAGCAGCTAGCAATGGATGTTAGAACAATAGCTCAGGATTTTATGGTGGTTTAATCATTTTCCACCCCCATCCTCTCATTCAGACAGTGAACCCATATTTCTTGACATTTACTATGCAAGGCACTGTGTTAACTGCTGGGTGATTCAAAGGCAAGCAGAGCCAGCAGTAAAGGGAGATGAGCGCCAAGATAGGGGAGAAAGGTATAGTGCCTGCTCCACAGAACTTCCACCTGTGCAGCTGCTCGGGACGCCAGGCATAGTAGGGTCTTCCATGTGCTTAATGTGTTGCCCTTTGTCACTATTTTGAAAGTCTTTTTTTTTTTTTTTTTCTGGCAGTGCTGGGATTAACCCAGGGCCTTGCACATGCTAGGCAAACACTCTACCACTGAGCTTACAGCTTTGGCACCTTGAAACTCTTAATTTTTACATGAAGTAATCTGCATTTTTATTTTGCAAAGAGCCTTGCAAATTATGTAGCTAGTAGTGGAACTGTGTTATGATGGAACACAGAAAAGTTGCTTTATCCAGATGTGGAGAATCTAGAAAGACATCCTGAAAGAACTGACATCTGAATTGAGATAGGAAGGAGAAGGAATCGGTCACACAAAGGAGAATGGCAGAGAAAACTCCTTAATAAGCTGTAGATGGGTGGGGCAGAGCAGTAATCCTCAGGGTGAGCATTATCATCTTGTTCTCAGGGAAGTACGCGTCTCATGGACCAACCTGTTATTGGGTCGTTCCTTTTAGAAATGGCTCACCAACTAAATGCATTCCCGGTCTTTCTCATCTGGAAGAAAGAATTGAATGAGACAAGCCAAAAACAGTGCCAAAAGTTTATTTGAAAAGGGGGTGAGGGAGAAACTGGCTCTGCAGAGCAAACCAGGGCCAAACAAGAAAGGAAAAGAAAAAGGGAATAATAAAAGTACACCCTGGTCTGGAAGACACAGGGTGGGCTACCATGAAAGAGACACGGCAGTGGGTTCCTCCTGGTTTCTGTGTCCGTATATGTCATCCACATCTTGTAGGAATCCACAAGTTCTACATATGGGGTCCAGAGAGGCAGTTCTGCATAGATCCTGGGACCCCACCGTGCCTCTCTTCCCAGCCAGCCTAAGCCACCCCTTATCTCCTATCTCAAATGCTCACAGCTGTCAGTTTTTAGCTTTTGATTTCTCTTTGTATCTTTCTTCAGACCAGGCTGTGCTACATGAATTCCTTCTTCAGCAGAGGTTGCAGTCCACTTGCTGACAAGGCCCTGCTGGGGAATGCCAGTGAATCTAGCAGGTCTGGTGAGGTGCACGGCCCCCTGGAGAGACTTCCTCCTTCAGAATTCAGAACAGCCACATTTCTCTTGAGCTCCACTAAACAGTGAGCGGATTTTCCGTATGTTCAAAGGGAGCGGGAAATCTGGGTCTTTATGTGAAAATTCCTCCTCTGGCTAGCAAGTAATTTAAGAAATTTGTGCAGTATGCTAGAAAAAATGTCTGTAGGCCCTACATGGCTCTGATGTCCAATATGTGAGCATTCAACTCCTCTTGCTTTCCTGAAAGAATCTAGAGAGTTCCTTGTACTCTTCTATGGATGTATGCCTCTTCCAAAGAGGGCTGATTTTATCTTTCCCATTTTCATTTTCAGAAAATAACCCTTGCTTCAGGTTTGGTAACAGTGTTGTACACAGGGTAGTATTTAAAACCTTGCAGTAACTTATGCTATGTATAGCAACATAAACATAAGAACTAAAACCCTAAAATGCTTAGAGGAAAACATAGGAGTAAATAGTCATGTCCTTGAATTTGGAAATGGAAACTTAGATGACTCAGAGAGCAGGCAATATAGGAAAAATATAAATGAATTAGACTTCATTAAAACTAAAAACTTTTGTGCTTCAAAAGTCACCATTAAGAGAGTGAAAAGAATTTTTTTTTTCTTTTAAAGAAAGAGAGTGAAAGGACAGAGTACAGGATGGATAAAAGTACTACAAATAATTTATCTGATAAGGGTCTCCTTATCAGAATATGTGCAACTCAACAAAAGAAGACTGACCATCCAATGGGCAAAGGATGTGAACAGACATTTCCTCAGAGAAAAAACAAAAACACAAATGGCCAACAAACACATGATATCAGTAGTCACTGGGGAAATGCAAGTCAAACTATGAGATACTGCTTCATTCCCACAGGGATGGTCATAGTCAAAACACTGGAGACTTAACACATGTCGGTGCAGACACAGAGAAATCGAAACCCTTCCTACATGGCTGATGAAAATGTGAAAGGGTGCAGTCACTATGAAAAACAGTTTGATGTTTCCCCAGAAATATAAGTAGAATTGCCATATGACCACTCATAGGTGTATACTCAAAAGAATTGAAAACAGGTACTCAGATACTCAAAACAAGTGCTCAATACAATGAAGAAATGGGTAAACAATTTGGGGTATATGTACAATGGAATATCAGTCAACCGAAAAAAAAGTAATGAAGTGCTACTAGATGCTGTATCAAATAATGCTCAAAAATATTGTAGTGAAAGAAGGCCAAGACAAAAATTTATATATTCCATGATTCCATTTAGGCAAAATAAATTGGTAAATTTATAGGACAGAAAACATATTGGTTCTTTCCAGGGGTGGAAGAAACAGGAAGTGGAAATAACTTGCTTCATGGGCATGGGATTTTATTTTAGCGTGATGAAAATATTTTGCAGTTAAATAGAAGTGATGGTTATGCAACATTATTAATTCCCAAATATTTCTTAATTATTTCTGTGAAATGTTATGTGAAATTTTATCTCATTTTTTTTAAAAAAGCACAATTCTTGAAATCAAATTGACTTATAATAGTATTCCAGCGTGGCTACTCTTTAGCTATATAATTTTGGCCAAGTTATGTTTTCTTTCTGAGCCTCAATTCTGTATTGTGAAGATAAAGACTATTCAATTTTTAAGGTTGAAGTTGATTTCGGTGTGGAAATGCATAGGCGTCTTGCTTACAGCAAGTCTTCCTTATAGTGTGTCTTAATATTAGCTGCTACCATCATGAATTTTAATAATTGCTGTTTTAAATTACAAATGTTGTGATCACCAGATAAGCAAAGAAATCGGAAGTATATGCATGCAAAAACAGAGGTGAGGGAAATGTGTTTCATTAGCTACCAATAGGATTCAGTAACATTTAGGTGAAGCAAGCAAAATATGTGGTGGATATCTATCAATTGTACAGAAATCCTAGGTAGGTACCAAGACAATGTACTGAATATAAGCAGTTTTGTTTCTGTAATAAATTTGCATCCTTTTTCGTACTGATAGAAAGAAGCCCTCCAGCCCGAAACTGCCTGGAAAGCCCTACTTAGAGTAGCCATTCCTCTCCCTTACCAGCCTTGTCTCAAGATGCAGCCTTCTCACCCTTCCTTTAACTTCTCACATGTACTGCGCTTTTTTATGCCTCGGGATCTTTGTACCTGCTGCTCTCTGTTTTGTGACATTTTTCAGCACCTCCCCTTCCTTCTTCTTCTTTTAGGCTTATTTAAGAGTTGCTCCTCAACTCACAAATTCATTCTTTCAACAGACCTCTCAGGACTTCTCAAATTATTTTCATTCCCCTGTTTTGTGGACTTGAAGCAACATGCACGTTTTGTTGTATTAATAAGCATGTTCGTCTAGTTTTCTCTCCTATAAAAGTGACGGCTAACCTTTTGGAGATGAGTACCCAAACTGCAATCAAGACCCACTTATTTATCACAAAGTGTCACCACTGAAACTTAGCCTGGATACTGAGGTTTTAATTTAGAAAAAATAACTCATACCTTAACATCTTTTGTCTTAAAAGAAAAACAGATAACACATGTGTCATAGGTTTGCCATCACTGCCCTACAAACTTGGACATTTCCTTAAAGCTGGGGCTGGGTGCAGTTTTGTTCATGATGTGCTTCCAGTACTCACTTCCTATCTGGAACATGGAAGGCACTGACTAAGTGCTGAATGAGGGAAAGGAGGAAGGATTCATTTAAATTAAAAATAGGAATCCAAGAATAAGAGGTTGGGCCACCAAATAGAATGTCTCAACAACAGCTTAAAGTGGTGATTTTACTCTACAGTTTCGCACTTGTTTTGGGGAGTGAAGAGGAAACCATTCAGCTGTCTAGCATTCACAGTTGGTCATCACCTTCGAAGTCTCTTTTGCATGAGGTTTGCTTTGTGGTAAGTCATTAAATGGCAGGGTGTAACGGGAGTACCATATCATATAGCCACATCATCCCGTGACGATTTCCAAGTGCAGAAAATTCTCCTTCTCACTGTGCGCTTGTCCAGGATTTTCTACAGAAGGGAGAGTCCTTTTATTTGCTGCAAAATGTCAACTAGGAGCCAGTAATAAAAGGTCTTTCCCTGAAGAAACTATCTGTTTTATATTCGATAAAAGAAAGGTGTTTTTGTTTGTTTGCTTGTTTTGTTTTGTTTTTCTTGTGGGAGGAGTACTGGGGATTGAACCCAGGGCCTTTGCACTAAGCTACATCTCCAGCCTTAATTTAATTTTTCCTTTCTTGAGACAAGCTCTCATTAAATCACTATGTTGCCCAGGCTGGACTCAAATTTGCAACCTCCTAACGTAGCCTTCCAGAGTGCTGGGATTACAGGAGTGTGCCACCACACCCTGCTTTTATTCTCTTTTAGATAGCATCCCTTAAAAGTACTGTTTTGCATTCAAAATTAGGAGAGAGAAATACAAAAGTAAAGTTAAATTAAAAGCCAAATGTTTTAACTTTCTTATGATAATACAAAATGAAGGATCTTGGAACTATGTTTAATTTTACCATGTCCCTCAGTGTTACTTGGGCATAGGAAGTTGGGCACTTTGTTTGTAACTAGGTTTTTAGTTCTGCCCAAGAAGTCAGCTTTTTGTTGTTGCTTGTCTAACCTCTTCTGGAAACCAGGGATTGGGAATTGCAAGGCTTGCTCTTAGGAGACGTGCTCAACATTTTGTACTAGTGTTCCTGTCTGGGGGACACAAATGGATGATTAAAGAGACTCATCCATTGAATGTGTGTTTTGCAGATTATCTAGTCATGAACATCTGTCAAAAATTAAATAGTATGTAGAAGTAGTAATTTAGGGTCAGATAGATGGGAGAATGTTAATTTTTGCTCATTGTTTGATCTTGCTTCAATTTTGATGAAAAGGACAAATCTGCTTTGATTATCTTTCAATTTTAAAAGCTGTGAATTTGGGAGATAATTTTTGAGTCAACAAATATCTATTTTTAAAACATTTATTCACTGAACAATCATTTGAACTCTTCTCATATCAACACTTATTCTAAGGGTATCACTGGTGTGCAAGACACAATGCCTTTGGTAAGAGAGTTTGTACTTCAAAGATCACTCTAGAGTTATGCTTTGTGTACGTAATGGATTATCTTGCAAATGATAAATGTGCATATCAAAGTAACTTTAATAAAGTAGAGAAGTTATTGGATCAAGTATTATGGATACCTAGCTTCATTCACGGTTAAGAGACTCATTAGGAATCATGGGCATCTTTCACCTATAGTTTCTTTGGTGATACCCTTAGCCTCAGCAAAGTTTTCCTTGTGTGATGTTGAGAATTGTTGCCAGTCCACCTGCTGCTCTGTGACCCTGATTACCTCTACCTATCTTATTAATCCAGTGTCAGGGAAGAGACTCTCATTGAATCATTTCAATAAAAGACCTTAGATTACCTCTTACAGGAAAGATGAGGTCAGGGAACAGAATGTTCACTTTAGTAACACACCTGTATCCGAGAGGCTCCTTTTCCAATCACATGAACTGAATGTAGGTAAAAATGATACTCCCAAAGAAAATCAGATAAGAAGAGGGACTGCTAGATAATAAAAAACAGCAGGTGTCCATTCAATGTAGCTTGGTAAACATAGGAATGTGCAATAAATAATATTTTTTTTGTCATTTGAAGCAACTTTACTAATCTGTGGTTTTGGTTATCCCTAGTCTCTTATTTGTTCTACATCCTCTCTCCTGGGCAATTTTTTGTTTTCTTTGTTGCATTTTTAAGTTGAAATTTGGTTGGCCATGTGGATTCAAGTTGTTCTAGGAGCTAGAGATTTCTGCTGATGGTAATCAGACAGCCTGATTTCTTTCCCCAGGGGACTTTCATCTCCTGAAGATGTATAAGAATTCCACTGTCACTGACATTTTATTGAACTGGAACATTACTTCCTGGAAATGTAAAAAGGTTTCTTTTCCTAACTTTTCATGGGACAACATGGATAGCAAATTTTAAAAGGAATTTAATATTTTTAGAGTCCCTATGGACTTGAGAAGATTATCTCCTTTAGACTTATAGTCAATTTAAACAGCTTTCATCACAAAAAATAGTTTTTAACTTTTTGTTATATATTGCCTCCCCAACCAATAAAACAAAGAACACTATTGACATTTATAAATCAGCAAATATGTTTCACTATTCTTCCTGCCTTACTAGTGATGCAAATGTATGTCTACCTTATTTGTGGGTCCCAGAATAATCACACTATTTTCAAAGGTATTGCAATACCCCCAGAAGCTATTGAGAGTCTTCACATACTTATTTTGTTTTATCAAGTTCTTGTTTGTGTATTTCTACTTAGGTTTGTTAAGTAAGAAGGTGGAGGCAGGAAACAATTGTGGATTGACTGATGTGTGAGTGTTCATACTTCTTGTACATGTGATTTTGGGCAGTCTTTTCCCCTAGCTGAGGACGTTGCTGACCCAATGTGTCTTTTTTATTTGTCTGAGAAGAAACCACTAACAATGTAGGTCAGCCACATAATTCTACCTCATGTTCAAAGAATCCTCCAATTGCATTTCATCCTGAAGGGCTCTGAAGCTGGGGAGCCAGTAATATCCACATCCTCACATGTCAAGTTCATGATTAAGGTCTGATGTCTGCTGGGGTTTGTAGCTCTTTTGCCTAAAAGCTTTAAACAGTATTCACCAGAGCAGAAGAGCAAAGAAAGTATCTGCAGATGCTTGACTGCTGTGGCAGTAGAGTATCAGTTGTTTCAGAAATAACCTTCAACCTTTTAGCCTCACTGTATGGTGCCATTGACACGTCACTGGGTATATACTGACTCCCCGCGTAAAAAAGCTGACATTGATGAAAAGGGGGATACTGTACCCGATGTCGCCCTTCACAAACAAGAATCCTTGTCTCTATTTCAACTTCTTTCGACAATGAAGTCAATAATCACTATACCAGTACAAATTAGTAGGTTTTATTTCTCTCTCTCTTGATATTCTCTTCTGAACTGATACAGCCACTGACAGGGAGGGAGTGGACACCTGTTTCTTCAAGATAATTTGAAGGGAGAACTCTTCTTTGAGTCCTAGGGCTGTGTGCCCAGGAGTGGTCCTTCACCTTGAAGCTGGCAAGCACAGATCATTAGCTTGATGGTTAGTATTGGCAGGGATCCATTATGGAGAATTTTGCATAATCAGAGTGCTCATAGAAACTGTTAATAGACAGTGTACTTGAAAATGAAGGGGAAAATCTACTCCATGAGTTAGATTAATTATATCAGCCTAACAGTCAGAGAGAAGGGGTAGAAGATATGTCACTGGAGAAATGAACCCTGTCAGTCTCATTGATCCTTCCCAACAAGGGATTTTTTTCCCAAGTATTTATTACCAGGCCCCCACCTGAGTAATGACATGGCATTTTTATAGTCTGTATAACCGTGATCACCAAAATGAGAAACAATTCCTACTTCACTCTAGGGACATTACCAACTCAGAAAGGGTTGATAACAAATTTCAATAAATGTTACTAGCTAAACCAAGATTCTAAGCAATTCTCAATTTTCATGTCAGCATATCCAACAGGAGAAAAATGGATTTTCCTTGAAGTTTATAAAGATTATACAGTTCATGCACAAATATCAGAGCATTGTTATCCACTCAATCACAGCTTTACCATTATTACAATGTCCACTTATCCAGTGAGTCCTGAGCTTGTAATTTAAATGGTTTATACTTGTTGGATTTCTTTTATGCTACTTACTGATTCTCATCTATTGGTGATAGTCTAAGCTACAAAATGCAAATATATATTTGATAAGAAAATGCCTGCCAGAATACCAAAAGAGTTGTGATTTAAGAGATATACACTTTATCCTTTTGTTCAATGAACATGTGCTGAGCGCAGTACTTACCGTTCCAGGGATGAAGAAGATCTATTTCACTTATAGTGTAGGTGACATTCATAAATCACTCAACTATATATGACACTTTATTTTCTGGATTACTAAGATTAATACAAAGCAAATAAAGGGATAAGAGAGTGGTAGGGTAGAGTTCTAGAAAGTATAGGAAAGTGGCCTGTGAGCAGAAACCTGATAGAAGTAAAGGTTCCTTGTGAATACTTGCATGAAGATGGGAGGGTTCCCAACTCATGCAAGCCTGGGCTGTCTGCTATATTTGAGGAGCAGCAAGTGGTCTCATAGAGACATTAGTCGAGCGGAAGAACTCTTAGTCACACCAACAAGGTTGATCTCCCTTCCCCTGGGAGGCAGAAAGAAATTGTTTCTAAAGATCCTTTCCTCTTCCTCTTCATTTTCTCTGCTTCTCATCCCTAAATCCTTGGTGTTTATTTAAATTGACAATAAGCCTGCTTAAAGGCACCAATTTTTTTTTTTTTTGTGGGTACCGGGGGCTCGACCTCAGGACCTCGCGTGCCAGCAGGCGCCCGTGCCGCTGAGCGATATCACCGGCCCCTTTTTCGTATGTGGGTTCCGGGAGTCGAACTCAGGCCCTCGCGCTTGCCGGGCAGGTGCTTAATTAAGCCCGCTTGCCGGGCAGGCGCTTAAGCCAAAGGCACCAATTTTTATACATCCCTATATCTGTGGGATTTTATAAAAATACAGTGTGAAGGCCATCAAGCATAAGTTTTAGAGATAGACTCCTTGGATTCACCTTTGCAGTTTTACTAAAAGCTTGAGACTAAATTTTCTCATCTCTATGCTGGGGACAATATCTTATTCTCAGCATTAATATGAGAATTAAATAAGATAGTCCATGGGCAGTACTTAATACACTATTTGACATGTTGTGAACACTTAATGTATATTGGGTAGAAGTTTATACTGATACAAATACTCCATCCTAATAGCAATTAAAGATGAACATACTTTCCAGTTCTTGTAAGATTTTCACAAAATCTTCAGTTTGTACATAGGAATAATTGACCTGTATTTCTGAAACTCCAGGAGCTCATAAATCCTCCTCAACAAGCTTCCTCAAAAATACTCCTTCCACTCCTCAGGCTCCTGTGTGATGCTTCCATCCTGATGACCTCATGCTCAGGCATTTTGAGGTATTCTTTAACCAGTCCAAATCAAATGAAACTGAATCCTTGTAAGAGAAACCAGTCATTGTCAGCCGATTTTGTTGATTCTAATAATTTGTTTAAACATGACAATACTAGATAAGAAAGAACCCCATGATGATAGGAGCCTTTTGTGATGATTGTTGACATAAACTGAACTTCTGTGCTTATAAAGCAAGTTTTTACTAACCAGTAGATAAAAAGAACAAAACAGACATATTTTCATGGTTGTAGCAAGATGTCAAGGGAAAAAGAAGTTTCTGTGTGATATTATGATCTTATTGTGTTTCATACATAAATACACACACACATGCACACACACACTGAGAATACCTCTGAGCCCTGGGACTTGTATTTGTCATTTTATACTCCTCTGTATTGTTTGTTTCTAGCAGTATACATTTTGTAGTTTATGACTATACATACATACAAATACATATTTACTTTTCCTGAAGACTAAGTGGAAATAATGAATTTCTTTAAAGAGATAAAGAGGCAGAAGGAGTGCTTTTTGCTTTCCTTTGTTTGAGCAAAGAAAGGTATCAAATATTGTCATTTGGACGTCCTTAGTCTTCATTTGTAGAGCAGACAGGTTACTAAGCCTTTGTAAAAGGTGATAGCCTCTCAAGTTATTCTAAATATTGCTCACCCATAACAGGTCGGAAATAAAACCTCTTGTGACAATAGACTATGTGGATTTTCCCCTCCTGGAAGTGGCGTGAATGGTGTTTCTCACATGTATCAGTGGCTCCCCTTTACCCTCTTTTTTCCATGTTTCTGATTCCTAAGTTCATCTCTTTCTAAATGACAGTTGAATACAAAGCACCAGAGATCTAAGCCTAAAAATGCATGCTTTCAGTGGAACCCCGGACCTGGAGATAACAGGGCAAATACTCAGATAGGAATTCATTTGTTCAGCAAATATTAAGCGTCTGCTCAGCGGGTGATGGGCCTCAGCACAGGTACTGAGCGTCAGCAGCTTCCAGAGCATGCCGGGTATTCCCTGGACACTGAGCTCGTAGCCTGCTGTTCCTCCTTATTCCCTTTTCATTCCCATCTGGTTTACTTGACTCATTTAGGTTATTCTCCTGGCTGACCAAAATATCTTGGTTTCAGATCTCTGCTCTAAACTTCCTAAGAATTTAAATTGGCTATGAATAACACTTGCTTAGGTTCTGTGACCCCTGCGGCATTTCACACGAGTTGGTTGTTTTTATCTGGGTTATCCGTTCTGGAAAATTGGAGTTTGGCATGTCAACGTGACAGCGTGCTAGGGAAGTACTGTACCGAGAGTTGGACCAGCATGTAAATATAATTCAACATAATTCTGCAAGGAGAAAGCATGTCTAAGAGAGAATTCTCCTTTAAATGTATTCTCAGTGCTTTAGGTAGATCACACTGCCCCAGACCAGAGGGATACCGTGGAGTGTGGCGGGGAAAACAGAAGCAAAGTCCTGGCAGGCACTGTGGTAGGCAGTGAGTCAGGAACACTGAACACACCTGTGGGCCAAATAATTAACTTGACAGCTTTATAGGATCGCTCTCCTTCCCCTTCACTTTTTTTTCTTTTGACCAATTACTTTTAATAATGATGGCAAGTCAGCTTCTACCCCTGACTGCGTTGGAGATTATAATGTCAAAAGGGCCTTTGTAATGTCTTAATAAACCTGTCAGCTGAGGGTACATTATTTTCTAATTTCCATCAGGGAAACATGGGATAGTGCAGCTGGGCAAAGACTCAGGTCATGGTGTGTGTTTCCGCTTGGTGTGGTGCACCACGTCCCACCAGTGCCATAGCAATGGGGCAGTGCTTGCCAAGCAACAGGCCCTCCTGTGAATTAGGGCCCTGCTGACATCCGGGTGGGATGGCCTGTAATACTTTTGTGCTGTCAGAGGAACCGTCATTAACCTCCTACCTCCTTCCTTGGCAGGAAGATCTGCTGATGTGCTGGTTGTTGAGTTCATGTTCTTCCTGTCTGGTGATTTATCTCCCCAGAGCATAATATGGTGGCATTATTTTTGTGTTCAAAAAAGCTACAACCATCTTCTATTATCTCTGACTTGAGGTTATGCTATCCCACCAAGTCCTTTTTAGGTAAAAATTGTTAAAAATACGTGTTTTTCTGGAATCCAGTTTTGAGCCAGGCACTACCCTGGACACTGCATTGAAAGGTGAGTGAAGCCAGCATCATCTCTCTGTCAAACATTACTGTCTTATTTGATTCTATCTCTGATACAATCTTTCCTCTGAGGAAAGTACTCTGGCCTACAACAAAGCTGGCTACAGGTTTTCTAGGATATGGGACACCCATATTTGTGACAGGCCCAGAATGTTTAAAAAAATTCCAACAGTAGTCCTAGCTTCTCATGGAGATCTTTTCATTTAGGATAAGATCCTCTCACCTTGGCTGGACTGAAGACAGAAGGACAAGTTTGGGTAAGACATTGTACATGTATTATCTCTACAGGTTGAGTCTTATCACCCCCACTAGGTGGCTGAGAACTAGGAAGTTAGAGCAACTTGTCCTAAAGCACCTGGAGCCTAAGAAATAGAGGAGGGAGGCCAGCCCAGCTGCGTCTGGAAAATGGTCAAAGACTTACAGGCAGCACAGATGGCCACACTGGAACAGGTGCTCTGAAGATAAGTTGAGTGATTCTCAACCATTAGTGACTTTGACTGCCAAGGTCACTTGGTGACATTTTTGATAGTCACAACTGAGGGGAGGGCAATACCAGTGTCTTAGTTACTTTTCTCTGGTTGCTGGGACAAAATACCCAAACACCCAAAATTAAGGAAGGAAAGTTTTCTTTAGCTCACAGTTTGTGGAGGTTTCAGTCAGTAATCAGCTGGCTCCAAAGTAGGGTGGCGTGGCACAGGGGCAACCACTCAAGGTGGCAGAAGACAGCAAAAGCAACAAGAGCCCAAAAAGCGGGGGGGGGGGGAGCAAGCCTCTTTTCCTCTCTTTTATTGTAAGCAGGCTACCACCCCCTAGGGCACTCACACCATCTCCCTGCCCTCCTCTTGCACAGGATGAGGATGTTTACAAAGTGAGTACCCTGGCCCCCTGCTGAGTGGCTTAAACTTCTAAACTTCTCAAGTTGACACAGTGTATCCACCATTACAGCTAGCATCTAGTGAATGCCCTATGCCGCTGCACTTCTCAGAATGCACAGGGTAGATCCCACACCAAAGAATTACCTAGCCCAAATGCTAGTGGTGCCTGCGTAGCAAGCCTGTGCTCTGGAGTGTGGATAGCTGGCTTGGCCTGGGCAATTACGAGAGCATCACTGAGGGGCCTCTAACAGGGGAGATGAGTTGCCAGGTGTTGGAGTTGGGGTGGAGGGTTGTAGACTGGGGAACATATATACAAGGGAGGGAACATAGGGTCTTGGAGGAACTGATAGAGGCCATTGTGGCAATAAACAGGAATGGAAGAAATTGACATGTGCATGAGGGGAGGTGGATTCCATGGGCCCTGGGTTCCACAGAGTCTGGAAGGCTTCTCACATCAGGTGAGAATAAAAGTGAGCTCAGTAACTCAGATGTGGTAGGGGCAAGATTTACCTACATTTGCAGCTGATGCAATAGCATGTGTTGTAACAGAAAAGAGCATTTCTTTTGGAGCAATTGGATGCAATTGGGTTTGTATTTTATGACCTGGGTGAGTTTGGGCAAGTTGTTTGACCTGCCCAGTCCTTAGTGTCCAGGTGGGCATAATGATACTTCATGTAGCCATTGAAGAGAACAGAAGAGAAACGCACACCTGATGTCTGTCTTCGTTCTGGTGCAGGCTAAAGGGATCTTATGCCAAATCAAGAGAACGACATACTAAACCAGGACTAGTCCTACAATTTGTTCTATTTCTCAGCTCTCCCATAAACAGGGATATCCCATGCTCTGAAAAAGCTGTCACCAGCTCTCTTGTGAGCTGGAGTCTTTCTCTGATAGGAAGGTTCTCTTGAGTCTTGTGGTTGAAATACTTACTTTAGTCTGAAATTACAAGTATATTTCTGGTCTTTTAGTATGTAGGGAAACTAGGGGAACGATGTACTCATGAACAGTATTTTTAGAACTTTATGGAGAGGAATATGGCATATTGGCCAACATCACTGGGTCTGGAATCAGGCCTGAGTTCCAATCCTAACTTCTCCTGTTATAAATTGTGATTTCTTTCCTAGCCAGTTTCCTATCTATAGAGAGGGTAAAAATGAAACCCATCTCGTAAAGTTAGTGTTAGGATAAAATGAAAGCTATGTATGAGCACATGCTAGAGCACGTGAATAAAAACCACTGAACACATTGTGCTATCAGAGAGGAGGAAACCTGATTCCCTACCACAGTGAGCTCCATGGTTGATTTGTTTTCTAAACATTTATGGAAACTGAGGCTGAACTGCATGCTGTAATTGGTTAAGTACGAGAGTGAGTAAATGAAGCAAGGATGTGGAAATTCATAACTAACCACTACTTCTGGTATTTGGTCCAAATTCTATCTCTTTAGACAAATGAGATAGATGTAGAAAAATGTATAAATTAGTTTCAAGAATAAAATTAAAAGATTTGCTTTGGGAGCTATTAGAAAACTACACAATTTCTAAAACAAACTAAAAATGGTCTTTCCTTTATTGGAAATCTGAAACCCAGTGTCCTCAAAGAAGCTTTCCTGTAGTAATGGGATTAGAATAGCTGGTGAGGTTATACTCTCTGTTTCCTCAGAGGCCCAGCTCTTGACATGTCACAAGGCTTTCCATCCTTCCCCCAAAGTTCCCTTGAATACATTTCTCTTGGCCATCTATCCTATTTCATGCTTTCCAACATCAGGCTTCCATTCTCGCTGTTATCAGCATCACCTCTCCTCCACTCTCAGTAGAGAAGCTCCATGCACTTGAGGGGTGAATTTATCCACCTGCAAAAATGCAGTGAGATCTTGGGGAAGCAGGCACCATCAAGCATGATGTGCTTTGATTTTCCCAGGTGCCCTTCTTGTGCATCTCCATATGCTGATTGTGACTTTGGAGCCTGTATTCCTTTCATTTAGCAGAAATAGGGCAACAGCTGCTTGCTTGTTTCTGCCTTTTCTGTTGGTTCTGGTGTGTTTTTCCCCAAGTGTACGTCCCTCCTGAGTTACCTACCTTGAAACGCTCTCCATGCACAGAGTACCTGCTCTTCCTGGCAAACATCATTTCCCCAAAGCATGCCCTTTGTTTTCCTTCCAGGAGGAACGATGCCCTGGGAAGTGGCTTCTTTCCTGATTACTAAGTCCAGCCAACTCTCAGGGAAGCAGGATTGAGCCCAGGTCTTGTAGACTAAGCATTTGCGATTTGCATTATTGATAATTGTTCATATGAAACACCCACAGATTCCTAAGCACTGGTCACAGCTCAGGCCCTACACTCATCCCAGTTGTGGAAAATAACATTTTTCCAGGACTTGCTGTAGCTGTGCTAGGCAGGCAGACATAGAACCATTTTGCTTTTATAAGCTCCACGATGAACACGGGGGAGGGTGTTCATTGTATCAGCTGTCACAGACTTTTCAGCCATAAGGACAACACAGTTGGCAATGCTACTGATCTGCCACCTTTAATGGCTTGATAATTAAAAATGATGGGCAGATAAAAATAGAGGAACTGAACATAGCCACCCAAAGCAGTTCTTCCCTCCTGATTGTTGTATGCTGGGAAGTATGTGGCTCAAGGGCAGAAGCCAAGTCAAATTTTAACTGAAAAACTCAATCTTTTTTTTTTTTTTTTTTGCCATTGCAACCATATTACAAAATAAATTAATGGTTTATGTGTCAGAATATGGAGTGGGTAATTGTCCTCTTTTGTTTTGTTTGAAATACAGGTAATTCTTAATGAAAATTATCAGTAGCCTATCATGTGTTCTGACTTCAGATTTGAATTTGTATTTTAATCTCTTTTTCTCTCCCTTTTCACATCCTCTCATACACACACATGCACACACACGTGTGTGTGCAGGCCTGCTCTTGTTCTCACTCTCACTCGGCTCTGTTTTACAAGTAACAATGTGATATTGGCTTGGAATTGATTTGGGTGTCATATGTTGTCATTTGATAAAAAACAGTTTAGCTAAGCTGCTTGACATTACAACATCTGGTAATGTCACTTTTGTTAATGTCTTTAACCACATTTTTAACAAAACAGCAGATGCTCATCACGAAAGCCATTTTCTTTTTCTATCCAGTTGTGTAAAATCAGCTCAACTAGCGGTTCTGGCTTGAGCAGAACCCTGTGAGTGGGATCACTTGACCCCAGAAGACACACTGTGAGGCTCCTGAATGCTCTGAAAATACTGGGAATTAAAAAATAAGGGCCGGTGAGATGGCTCAGTGGCGTAAGCGCCTGCCTGGCAAGCGCGAGGGCCCGAGTTCGACTCCCATAGCCCACATACGGAAAAAGGGCCGGTGACATCACTCAGCGGCACAGGTGCCTGCTGGCGTGCGAGGTCCTGAGGTCGACCCCCGATACCCACACACACATACGCAAAAATAATAATAATAATTATTATTAAAAAAAAAACAAAACAAAACAGCTTTCCTCTGTGAGGGGAGTGTTCTGTGTAGAAAACACGTTTCCCAGGGAAGAACAGCTTTGTGGCCTTAGAGCAGTGAATCTGAGCTCAAATGAGCAGTGGTAGCCAATGGTGGAGAAGAGCTTTGCTGCCTCCTCTTTAATTCCCAGTTTTTGGGGGGAGGGGTCTCACCTTTTCTCCTTTCTTTTCTCAAGGTAGGCATTTCTCACTTAATAAATCTATGCGCACATAAAATGGGGTTCATTTTCTGAAACATTTGCAAGTCATGCAACACATAGTATAAAAATTTCCACTAAAATGCTTCTCTGTGTTACTGACATCTTACTTTTAAGTCTTATCCCTATGTTCATAATTTTTTACTGTCTTCTTTGTAAATGTTTGGAAGTAATGTCATGAAAATCGTGATGCCTGGGTACTCTTTTGTACGTTCATGCATTTAGCAAGTGTTTATGGGCTGCTATTGAGGAAGAGGCAGCATATCCTCATGGTCACAAGTCAGAATTACCAGGGTCTCCACTGTTGATTGACCGTGTGACTTGGGGCATGGCGCATGGCCTTTCTGTTTTATCAACTTTAAAATTGGGATATCCCAGTACCTACCACATAGGCATTTGAATGGGTAAAATGTATATGAAAAATTTAATAGAAGTGTAAAGGTAAAGCTTGTGTACAGAAAGAACTGTAACAATGGTGTTGCCTATTATTGTACTACTGTGCTGAAAAGGTGTACCGCCCAGAGGATATATTGGTTTTTAACATTCTGTGGTGGACTCTCCAGTATCTTTTCTATCCACTTAAAATTTAATCTCAGCCCCTACTGTTAATTTGTGAGATTGTATATGATGGGAGAATCTTAACCTTTGTATTCATAAAATACAGATAGATATAAAATACACCACAGATATACTGTATAACTGTGGGGTTAATATTTCAAGGGCAGGTGGTGATTAGGAAAAAAATTCTAAATATGCTCCTTAGGACAATAATGAAAAAAAAAAGAGTGGTAAACATATTGATCTAAATCCAACATTAATTTATCCAGTTAGACAATGAGGAGGACACTTGGAATTGAACGAATTGGTTTTATCACTCACTGCAACAAAAGAGAAAATATACCATGGAGAAGCCATGCAGCAAAAGGGTACTGGAGAAGATTTGGACTTTGGTTTGGTGTCTTGGGGAAGGTCTAAGGAAGTGAGATTTGTTCTGGATAGGGTACTGTTAAAAAGTGAAATGTGTTATATACATGTACCACATCCATACAAGGAATGTAAACTTCATGTACTTCAAACATGTACTAATAAAAATTAAAATAAAAATAAAGATATCTCAGTAAGTCTTAATAAGGCTAAAGCTGTTATTCATAATGAAGCAGCAGTTGCTTTTATTGGTTGAAGGAGGAAGATGTTTGGTATTTCATGGGTAGCACATTACTCTTCTTTTTGTTTGTACTTAGACACAATTATATAGTAGTCTTGTTTTGTTTTACTTTATCATGATCTCACATGAATTTCCTGAGATTTTTGGTAAGACTGTTGATGCCTGGTAGTGTTAGAGTGTCCCAGGAATGAGTTCCAGGCTGGCTTCTTTGTCTGAGGCGTAGCTGTGATTATCAGACTTAATTTTAGATGTCAGGGGCTTTCTTTATCCTTTCTCTCTCTCCTTCCCCTTTGTTTCCACTTTTTCCCTCCCCTCCTTTCCTCCCCCTCCCCTTCCTTCCTTCCACTCTTCCTTCATTTCTTTCTCCTTTCATTCTACTTCCCTCACTCCCTCCTTCCCCCCTTTCTTTCTTTCTTCTCTCCCATCCTCCCAATCCTGGCCTTCCTAATCAGAGTAATTCCACCTACGTTGCCAAGTACAGATTCAAAGATGAGCAATCTGTTGGTTTGGGTCACAGAACAATATGGAAAGACTTGGCCATGCTTCTGTGAAAGGAAAATTGGTCTTTTTCAGGAATTGAACAGGAAACACTAATACTGATTGTTACCAGAAGTCATCTAATCACTTTTCAGGCAACTAACCCAAGAGCGAAGCTTTCATTAGGTCTTTAGAGCAGGAGGTTGAAAGATCCAAGGACGGGGCCCCCTTGACATTGCTAATTACTGAGCCTCCCTGATCTCTGCACTTCTCATGTTATGAGGTAGTAACTTGCAGGTTACTATAGCTAAAAACGTCTTGACTAAGGGTCAAACACATTTGCATCTGTGAAATGCAGACCTATCTAAAAGGTTATATGTAATAAAAATTGTATGCTTTCTAGAAATCGTGGATATTTAATGTTTTGCAAAATAATTCTAGGAAAGATGTTTAAAAATATGACAGAGTTTTGAAAATATGACCAGAGCGAAGTTTTGCTTTTTAGGCATTATCTTCCACCCCAACAGCTCTTTCTCTCTTCTTTTTCTTCAAAGCTTTCTCATGTAGCCTCACTTCTGCGTTTCAAAAGACTGTTCTAGCTGCTAAACATAAGAGGTACTATTATTCTTTCCTCAGAATATTGTGGAATGTTTATACTGAAAAGGACCTTAGAGATCATCTAATCAAAATACTCATTTTAAAGATGAGTAGCCCAAGAGCCAGAGAATCTCAACTTCACAAAAGTCAAGCAGCTTCTGGCAGAACAACTGGACTTGTCCATGCCTCAGTGGCTTTAAAAAACTCTCGATCGGGGGCCGGTGAGATGGCTCAGCGGCTTAAGCGCCTGCCTTGCAAGCGCGAGGACCCGAGTTCGACTCCCGGATCCCACATACGGAAAAGGGGCCGGTGATATCGCTCAGCGGCACGGGCGCCTGCTGGCGCGCGAGGTCCTGAGGTCGACCCCCCGGTACCCACAAAAAAAAAAACTCTCGATCGTCTGCTACCCTGTCTGAGTCCTGCACCGTCAGCAGACAGAACTAATAGCTTCTGTCTTACCAAGTTTCTGGGCCATTTTGCAGTCCCAACCCAGCTCTCTAGCAATTCATACCTCTTGATCATGACTGGCACATGCACTGAAATCATTGTTGTACAATGAATGTTTCATACTCATATTTCTTTCCTAATATAGGATAGCTATTTAACTAGAGATGTGTTTTATTTGTAAGTTCTATATCTAACTCTTCTGTCTTCTATAGCTAATATATAACTATACAGATGCTTTTACCATGGTTTACATCCCAACAAACGCACTGTAAATTGAAAATACCCTAAGTTGAAGGTACCCGGAACACACCTAACCTACCAGACATGACAGCTTAGCAGCCCACAGTGCTGTAAATATCCACGGCTTCCCCTGTGGGGCTATGGCTGACTGGGAGCTGCAACTGCTGCCCAGCGCCAAGAAAGAGTATTGGAACACATATAATACGCCCAGGAAAATCTGTAAATTTGTAGTTTAGTTTCTACTGAATGTGTATGACCTTCACACCACTATAAACGTGAAAATTCTAAGCTAAGCCATCGTAAGTTGGGGACTGTCTCCATATGAAAGACTGTAGTTTTTACTAGCATAATTAATACACATTAATTAAGACTCAATGTTGCTTTTGTTACCAAGGGGTCAAAGTCACACTTTGTATGTTAGGATCACATTGAAGAGGGATATATTTGAACTTTTGAAATAAAAATCTCTAAACATTGTGTTGTATTTTAGATTATAACTCTGATACAAGGCTACTTAAATATCTGAGTTTTTAAACAATTCCACTTGAAGATAATTTCTTAATTTTAAACATCAAAATGATCTCCTTATAGTGCTGTTTTTTAAAGCTAGAATACAGTTCCAATCTTGTGATGGTTACTAAGCAACAATTAAGAGAAAGTCTCAATAGATTTTTAAAACTAAAATTTACATAGAGGGAGAAGTGTGGGGCTGTTGCACATTTTATGTCTCTTGCCAGTGAGTGACACTGGGGACTGACAGGGTGAGAGGGATGGACTACCTGGATGCAGATTGGCGTGGAGGTTAGTGTGGAAGAGGAGACCCTGTTAAATTTATGAATGACGTTTTATTTCTATGATTTTGTAAAAATCATGAACAAAAGCCTAGAGCTAAAGCAGGAAGTCAAAAAGATATTCTTTATTAATGACAGCGAACCTCAGGATAGATGTGAAAGACTGCTGGCCTCAGGAGCCCCAACCTGGATCCATCAGTGTGCTGAGCATTGCGGCTATCCGATGGCCCAGCCTGGCTCACACTCTCCCTCTGCCTGCTTCGGAGAAGAGCTGTTATTGACAACCCAGCCCAAACCATTCAGATGTGAGAGAAGGGCAGTCCTACAAAGGCAAAGCACAGTGTCATTGTAAGAACTGGAAATAGTTGTGGGGTGGGTAGTAGTAATAGCTACTGTACCAGAAAGCATGGTTCAGATTACCCTTTACTGCATGGAGGACAGCGGGGTGGGAGCTGGGAAGTGTTTTGCCTTTTCCATATTTGGCTCAAGATCTGAGGCTGGCATCAGGCTGTAGGTGAGTGAGGTGACTCAGGGTTCAAGGAATGGGACACTCTACAGAGAAGAAAACTAAGAAACTCTGTCCTTCGGCTGTATGATGACAGTTGGTGTTCTGTGTTGTATGCTCTTAGCACAGTGTATTACATGGAATGAAGAATGCCATCAGCTCTGTGGCTTTCCTTGTTTTTGAAGATGGCCTTCTTTGCAGCTATAAGAGATATTTCAGTATGATGTTTCTGCTTTTCTTTCTATCATTGAATACTTCAAGTATTAATTGACTTTTTGCAAGAAACAAGTGTTTCATGTAGGCATAAGTAAACTGTCATAGAGATTATTTAGTAGAAGAGAATGATTAATTGTACCTTTTAATCATAGTTCCATTATCATATGAAACAGTCATGTCATTGGACCCATTTTGCTAATGAAGGTTTAGCACCACTAAGAGCATATTTGCATTAATGAGGCATCACAGGTTATTAATTGAAATATAATAACAGCTTGGAATATTGTAAGTTTGCATTAATTGGAAATAGAATTGTGGATTTATTGGCAATATACCTCTTGTCATCTAGAGTAATGATTCCTTGATGAGATATAAAGAGGCCATTTTTGTGCTGACTGTAGTTTCTGGCTCCGTTATGTTGATTTTATTTTAACCTGGAATAATCTTCCATCACTAATTTCTTAAGCTCAACTATTTTTGGTTTGCCTGGATTATGCCTGCTGTGGCCTGTTTGTTTTTTAACCTGTTCATGAGTCATCTGCTTAAGAAAAGAATACTTCAGTGAGTGTACTCAAGAAAAGAATACTCATTATGGCAGTTCTGTCACCACCTTATGTCTCCAAGGAGGCCTTGCCTGGACACCCTGTCCAAAGAAATAGTCTTCATTGTGCTCCATCAGTGCCCCTCTTTATTTCCTGTATAGCACTTAGAATCGATCAAACTGTGTTTGTTTACTTGCCTTTTGTGTATCTCTCTTAGTAGACTATCAGCTCTGAATAACAAGACTGGCGTCCTCTTTGTTCTTCATTGTATGCTCAGTGCTTAGCACAATGTGGACATGCAGTAAATAGCGGTTGAATGGCCAACTGATCCCTGGCTTGGACTGGAAGATCTGGGGAGAGCGAGTGCCTATTGAAAGTGATGATAGTATTTCAGTGCAGTGTTTAACCCCTGGGGCTAGGGCAGAATGGTAAAAGGCCAAACCTCAAATTCATTCTTACATCATTCTGCATCCTTGATGTTTCTTTTCCAGAAACATGGCCTTAGGATGCCACTGGACTGAATTCACTCATTGGTGATTTTAATACTAGAAGAACAAGGAATAGAAGTGGTCCCTGGGTATTGTGTCCTGTTGTAATTTTGAGTGAGAGCTGTGTTTTCTAACATTTCTTGATTAAGCTTTTTGTAGAAACCAACATGCACCACAAACCTCAGAATAGAATTTCTATGTAATAATTGGCATTTTTGTTAAAAGTAATAGAAATGAAATAGGCAGGTTCAGCTGGCTGTACCACTGAGGTTACATGAAGGTAGTTGTAGCTAGAGT
Source organism: Erethizon dorsatum (assembly GCA_028451465.1). NCBI lineage: Eukaryota > Metazoa > Chordata > Mammalia > Rodentia > Erethizontidae > Erethizon > Erethizon dorsatum. The sequence goes on along the minus strand of CM051825.1, from coordinate 91,033,954 downwards.
TGGCGTTAATTGACAAGGATGGGAGGACGTTTAGCATGGGTGAGCTGGGCTGCTGCCTTCCTCCTCCTCTTCCTCTATTTCTTTCTCTTTTTTCCTTCTTTTATCCCTTCCTTTCTTCTTTTCATCCTCCTTTTTTGTCTGGTCTGTTGAACTGGGTGTGAAATCTACTGTCCTTTCACTTGGTATCATTCCCAATGGCTATGGTGTGGAAAAAAGAAATTTAAACAAGCCATCAGAAAACACAGGGTCCTAGTTAGGGATTTACTATTAAATAAGTGAGAAGCCAAGGAAAAGAACTTTTTTTCTGCATTTTATCTGAAAAATAGAGACTTTTTTGTATATCTTAGAGAAGCTTTGTGAAGATAGTTGAGGAAGATAAATAAAAGTACTAGTACTCCCCCTCTCTCACAAAGCTCCAGTCCTAGTGGATTTTTTGTTGTTCCTTCAGTATTCCAAGACCTTTCTTATTTCAGGAACAACAAGAGGGACAGTGGGTCTAACACTGTGTAAGAGAGTGATAGTAATCGTGGGTGGAGTAGTAGGCATGGCTTGAATCAAACATAGATGGCCTTGTAGGCTATTATGAGGAATTTGCAATGGAAGGACAGAGAAGGGGCTAAGTAGTGTCATAATCTGATTTTTTAAAAAAGAATTTGTTGGTTTCTGTGAAGAGTAGATAATAGATAGATAGATAGATAGATAGATAGATAGATAGATTAAAAAGGCAGAGAAAGACCATTTAGGAGATTTTGGGAGTCATTCAGAAAAAAGGTGATAATGAATTTTATTTTATTTGTGATGGACATTGTGAAAGGTGATCAGAATCTCAATGTATTTTGAAGACATCAGACTATATTCTACCCAGGAATGTGAACTAATACAAGGTCATGTCATATTATAATGTTTATCATGCTGACTTTACGACCTCATTTGTGGTAAGATAGGAACATACTATTACTCAATCAGGTTACATGGGTAGGGATGGACAGAATTACAAAGCTGTAACAACTCTCATGACCAATCTTTTGCATCACCTTCTTTGGGTACATTATTCTTTAATTCAACTTTATAACTGAAATAACATAATATTGCCATGTTAAACAGTATGACTTACAGGAAGTATTTAAATTTATTGTATAATAAATTTAATTTCATGTGGATTTTTTCTTTTTTAAAAAATTAAGTACTGAACTTGTACCAGAGAATGACCAAAGGCACGTGAAATTTTGATACAGAGAATTCTGCGATCTGCTGGGAGGGCAAGGTCATTGCCATATCCTAGCTAAGGTATGGATGTCAGAGATTGACTCAAGTACATTTTATTCCCAGTGTGAAATTACACTGCTATATTTCTTTTTTTTTTTTTTTTGTGGGTACCGGGGGGTCGACCTCAGGACCTCGTGCGCCAGCAGGCGCCCGTGCCGCTGAGCGATATCACCAGCCCCTTTTTCGTATGTGGGTTCCGGGAGACGAACTCGGGCCCTCGCGCTTGCCAGGCAGGCGCTTAAGCCGCTGAGCCATCTTACCGGCCCTACACTGCTATATTTCTAACATTAAGTGTTTGAAGGATTTCAGCCCTTATCTAGCCTAACCAGGGGTTGACAAGTATGGCTTCAGAAGCTCCAACAGAAAAGCAAAACAAAACAAAACAAAACAAATCCAAAAAACCCCTCCTTTATTATAGCCTTTGTAGATACCTCAAGAGACAGTCTGATTAGAATGGATTGATCCATGTTTCTTTCCTGCAACCAGTCCTGTGGCTGGGGGAGCATGATGTGCCTGTTGGATGGTGCTCTACTCAGACCTGGCAGACTGAGAGTGGGGAATGGTCGATTCCCCAAATGATGTCCGGGTTGTTCCTGAAGGAATGAGAAAATGACCATGGGGAACAGATATTTACTGCTCTGTGATGACAGCTCTGGAGCATCCTCTGGCCACCAATCTTTGTGAAACATCCTTCAGATACCATGGAGCTCTGGTCTCCTAGTTTTTTATGGAAGATGTGCTTCGATCAAAATAACACATGTTCCTTTTTCATTTGCTTTGTCCTTAGAAGGCATGAAAGAAATGAAACTCTAGGTTAGAAATTTTCAAGACAGCTTGGTAGAAGACATGCCCTTTTGCTTTCACTGTAGCCCATTAATGTGGATCCTGAAAAAGCATGTTGAAGAGTTTATGCCATACTGCTCTGTTTCCTGTGGTATACTGTGATCCACATAGAGAATTTCCTCTTAGAAGTTCAAGTCAGTGGTCCTTGTTTGTACAGCTATCCTTTCTAAACCCTATGGCAGTGGTGGCAAACCAATAGCACGTGTGTTAATGTGTTTTTAAGACAAAAGATGATGATGTATGAGTTCTTTTTTTCTGAACTAAAACTTAAGTATTCAGGTTTAATTGCAGTGTTGGCACTTTGTGATATATAAGTGGGCTTTGGGTTGCAGTTTGGCACTCGGTCTCTAAAAGGTTCACCAGGAAATCAAACTGGAAGGATGGTACAACACATGCATATGTCTTAATTTGGGTTTCCTCAGAAGCAGATCCAGAGACAAAGATTTAAGTACAAACACTTTGTGTGGGAAACATTGGTAGGGAAGTAGAAAGTTACACAACAAGGAGAGGAAGCCAACATGGGGTTGGGGTATATAGCAACATATTGCTGTGGGAAACGGGGAGGATTCCCAATGTTTGGTATGAAGAAGCAGTTCTACTCAAAAACATTCCCTTGGTCTCAAATGACTACTTCCACTTTGACCACTAACTTCTAGATTGATTCTAAACCTAATAATTCCTAAACCTTCCTCATATTCTGTATATGAGTGTTCTAAGTGTATCTCTTTTCCATGTACCCTTAACCAATAGTGCCTCCCACTTCTATCACCAATATCATAGTCCTATAAAAGTCATCTGGCTGTATAAATAAATATTGTGGGAAAACTTGAAAAGAAATAAAATAAAATAAAATGTTCATCATCACTGCCCTATGTTGTAGATGCTAGGAAAGGAATGGAAGAAATGCTAAAGGTAAAGAAAAAAAAAATAAACTATCTGCAGTTCCCACCTCAGTTGTTTAATACATTTAGTATCCTATTAGGTAGGTTGTTTGAAGGGCCTGCTTTTGAGAATGGTTTCAGTGTCCCAAGGGAAATCTTTTACCTAGCGTGTCAACAAGTACAACAACATTAGTAGAATGGAGGGAACTTCTTTGTAGTAAAAGAGGAATTCTCTAAGGATTTCTGTTACATGCCCAAGGTCAAAGAGCAGTAGCTAATGAGCACAGCAGGAAAAAAAGATAAGAAAGTGAAAATTAGGGTGATATTATGCTTATTTTGTTAAGGCTAAATTTATGTCTTAGGTGAGAAGCTCTCCCTTTATAAAACAGCTAGTGGGCCGGTGAGATGGCTCAGCGGCGTAAGCGCCTGCCTTGCAAGCGCGAAGGCCCGAGTTCGACTCCCGGATCCCACATACGAACAAGGGGCCGGTGATATCGCTCAGCGGCACGGGTGCCTGTTGGCGCGCGAGGTCCTGAGGTCGTCCCCCCCGGTACCCACAAAAAAAAAAAAAAAAAAAAAAAAAAAAAAACAGCTAGTGCCCAAGAATATAAAATATAGTAAAATAACACATCTTTCTCTTCTGAGCAAGGGATGCAAACCCAGGCTCTAAAAGAACCAGAAGATCTTAATTCTAGGAAAGATAATGTTTAATCTCAGTTATGTTTCCTTACTGGGGACACTGGCAGCTATTTGGCCTTTAGCTAAAATATGGTGTAACGCATGAATCAACTCAGGTGCCATGTGTGATTGTCTTATTTGTGTACGCAGCCTGGTAAATCTCCCTCCATCATTTTCCAACTAATATTTGTGGGTTTGAATAAAGATACCACTGAGGCTACATATGTTAGCAAAATGTCTGGAGATGGAATTCTATCAGAAAGGTGGAGCCTAATTTACTAGGATAAAAGGAAATACCATATAGATCCTTCACAACTCTCTCATGTACTCACGCTTATTTTTTACTAGGAATTGCTAGAAAATGTTTCTCCCTACATCTTCAAACAGTGCAACTACTACCAACCCAGCCAGAGCAAACCACTGCCATTCTATTTAAAATACAAGTAACACATATACTATTTGTTTATCCATCAGCATTCATGCATAGTAGGGGACTCTGTGGTTTTTAAATATGTATAATACATAATAACATATTATGAGAGAACTGTCATTTATCATTCTTTCTTTTTGTGATTGAAAGTGTAGGAACACATTTATTGTGAATGTGGCCATCTTATCATGGCAGGAAGTGATAGTAATCTGGAACACTCCTCTTAGGCAAAATTGTTCCTTTTGTTTCTCCCATTAAACTGATACACCACATAGACAGGATAGTTTTGTTATTAAACTCCAACAAGGAAGCACCTTCACCACTGAAAATTTTTACTGTGAATTAAATTATCAGACCCTTCCTTCTGGATTTTCTACTGTCCTAATTGTGACCTGGCTAGGCATTAAGTACCATATAATAGGTCTAAAAAAAAAAAAATGCACAAACAGACATGGATTTGTTTAACTGGTGTCATTTTCCAACTGTTTCATCCCTCCATACGGATCATTAAGTTATACAACCATATTTTTGCAGCTGACTTGATTTGTGATAAAAAGAAACTATAGAATATATTCAATTCCTTTGTTCTTGAAGGGAAAATAATCGCTTTCTTTGCTGTTTCTATATTCTTTTGTTACTAAATAAATAAATACAAATAGCTAAACAGGATTTTAAAGAATCTGTGGACAAGCTATGGCCATGCTGTGCAGGACAAAGCCACAGAGCCCACTTGATCCTTCCTTGTCTTGCTCTGAACTTTCACCTCTGTATTGTGACAGGGACGACGGCCAAGGCAGACTCACAGGCACAATGTCCTTTACATCTTGTTCCTACAGCGCCTCGCAGTTTGAGGGCGGGATGCATTGGTTTCCTTCTAAACCAGAGCTGCTGAGGTCTTTTCTCTTGACTTGTCAGTGAGACCGGTAGTTTAAGTCAAGAGTTCTTATTTCAAAAATCTCAACGGAATCTCATACTCGGCTCGCAAGTGAGATCGTTTCTGCAAAAATAGGGCGTTCAAAGCATCCTTGCGGGGCCGGTGAGACGGCTCAGCGGCTTAAGCGCCTGCCTTGCAAGCGCGAAGGCCCGAGTTCGACTCCCGGAACCCACATACGAAAAAGGGGCCGGTGATATCGCTCAGAGGCACGGGTGCCTGTTGGTGCGCGAGGTCCTGAGGTCGTCCCCCCGGTACCCACAAAAAAAAAAAAAAAAAAAAAGCATCCTTGCGCTTCCAGTCCTGAAAGAGGTTTTGGAAAGCTTTGTTTGCTTTATAGCAGGCTTTTTCCTCCTGGTTGGACTCATTAATACTCTTTTGTGAGAACTATTTTGCTTTCTCGAATAGCTTTCTTAAACAGCTTTCTCTGGTGGAAAATCCAATTTAGTTGCAAGCAGTATTACCAGTTCTGCTCCTTTATTTTTCTTCCTCAGTAAAAGGAAAATAAAAGACGGCATGTCAAAATGGAGATGTACGATTGACGGCATTAACACTTCTATTAATAAATTTATGCAGCAATTATTTATCTTCACTATTTGTTTATCCATGATTGAAGACAGCTTCTTTCTGTGGCAGGAACATATTTTTCTTCCCAGCACATTTTATATTCTTGGATCCTAAGTGTCTCCCACAAAGTCCCATTGAAAGGGATCACATGGTATGAATTTCTAGCTGCTTTACACACCCATATATGGAGTAAACTTTCACTATAGATTTTATCATACACCCACTGAAATGTGGATGGACTTCAGGGTGTTCAGCTGCATGGGGTTTCCGTCTTAGGAGAGTTAAAGTTTCCCCATTTCCGATAAATCCTGCTTTGAAGGTAGTTGTTCTCATTCCCTTAGCTCCTAAACTGAGTAATGAGAATACTCCTCTCTCTGCCACATTATTTGATTCCAAAAGGGCAGTTTCAAAGCCAAGCTGTTTACAGTTGCTCTGAACACAGACTCCTGCAATCAAATTTACCATCATGTAGAATAAACCTGTTTGAGAGTGTAATCAGATGAATCAGAGGAAGGAACACAGGATATTCATGGTCTAACTTTTCGTTTGTTCATTTGTTTGTTTGTTTTTTGAGACAGGGACTTTCTGTGTAGCCCAGGCTGGCCTTGAACACTCTGCAATCCTCCTGCTTCAGCCTCCTGATTACAGGCGTGTACCACCATGCCTGGGTATTCTAACTTTAATACCTGGATCTGGTGATGTGCTGGATCTGGCTCATAGGCACACAACCACCTATTGTTAGTTCAGGAATTCTGAGTTGGTTGAAATCATGTTAGCAGATTGAAATTGGCCACAAATCAGCTCCCTTCTCTTTTCCTCCTCCTTTTTTTCTTCCTCTTCCTCTCTTCCCCTTTTCCTTCTCCTCCTCTTCTTTCTCCTCCCCGCCTCCTTCTCTTTCTTCTTTTCTTGTGAATTAACTGGACATGTTGTCACATGCCTGTTCTCCCAGCACCCTGAAAGGCTGAAGCAGGAGGATTTTAAGTTTTATTGCAGTCTAGGCAATTTAATAAGACCCTGTCTCCAAATTGTTTAAAAGGATTATGAATGTTGCTCAGTGGGAAAGCCCTGGGTTCAGTCCCCAGGACAGAAAGAAAGAGAGAGAGAGAGAGAGAGAGAGAGAGAGAGAGAGAGAAGGAGAGAGAGAAGAAATTTATGTTGTTAAATATTTTCCAGCCACCACTGCCTGACACTTCCTAAGTAAAGTTATAGGACCTCTTCTCCTATCAGCTATTTAACTCCCTATTCTACACCCTCAGTACCTCCTGACTTCTTCAAATTTTACTTGTTAGTTTGAGTCACTTTGCCATCTCGTGTAACTTGTCAGAAGTCTGGCTTCCTAAGTTGGTAATTTTCCTGTATGATAAACATCTTTCCTTTATGTTATATAGAACAAAAAATGAGAGCCTTTGATTACAAACCTACAAGCCCCTGTTGGGTGTTAAATAATATCTTAAGGAGGTAATAGAAAATTTCTAAAACTGTTTGATGGCTGATGATAACCTGAATAATTGTTCACTGTTCTTTCTTTTAGTATAATGTTGTGATGCAAATAATTGTAATCATTTTTGGTGAATTAGTATATATGCTTTTCTTGTGGAGCCTTTAAACGGCAGAGATGGAATAACAAAACTTGTTTGGTGACTCAGTGATTAGAATCTGAGGTTCCCAAACTTCGAGGGGCAAAAATTAGGTAACATGGAGTTTCATGTTATGACTGGGATTGGTTTGGTTCTACAATAGATAAAGAGAGCAGAATGAGTGTGGTTAGGAATGGCTGACTCATTATGGCTGACTCAAACTGGTATGTTAAACGAGACTACCTCTTCTTTTTATTATTATTGCACTGTAGTTGTGAATTTTAAGTTTGCTGCATCTGGTGATAAATGTTGAAGATTTTAGAGCTGAACGCCAACTCATAGGCATTTGGTGTCTTTAAAATTGTACCACAGGTCTGCTTTTAGTCAACTGCACTAAGTTGTAAGCTAAATGCAGTGGAAATGCTTATATCCACCGTACAATGGGTTTGAATTTAATTTTCTAGTGATTTATTACCAGTTATTATTGTGTATCCCCCATGCCATTATAGAATAATCAGTAGAATACTATGCAAGCCCAAGTGGTGAAATTTTTACGTAAGTTTTTTTGTAACTTTGAGACAGAATCTGTCTTCTGTTTAAGGTAGCAATAGTGAGAGAAACAAAACTAAAAAGAAATTATACAACGAAAATTAAGAATTCACAGTGCAGTTTCCAGAAACAATAAAATATGTGTATTATTTTCAGTAGAAAATAATTCAAAGGAGTAAACTTTGTAAGTCGTCCATCTGACAGTAAGAATATATGAGTAAGATTTCCGAGGAGTCAGAGTTAGTTAAAGGGTAATGCTAAAGGATTTAGTTCAAAGACCTCTGAGTAAACCTAGACGATGGGATATTCTAAAATAATATCACTGGACTGATGTTTTCTCTCTAAACCACATAGTGGTGTCACAGTGCATCACTGACCCTTCTGTTTAAAAGTGCTTTATATTTGGCATAGTATTTTCCCAGACCAGTTGAAATATATATAAGAAAATAATTAATCAACCAATTTTAATCAACCAATAAAAGTGTCTAAACAAATAGTAATCAAGTATACTTCTCAGATTTTTACCTGCTGGCTCTTGTTACACCAGGAGGGTTTATGTGACCAAAAGCAGGTCACTGCCTCTCCAAGATTCAGAATACCTAGGTATAAAAGCAGCAGGCGAAGTGGGTTACAGAAGGGAATAAAAATACCTCCCTCCCTGGTTTATTCTGAATGTTAAAAGAGTTGAATGAAATGATTTATGCCTGGTGCTTAGCATAATTACTAGCACAGTCACACTGCTGAATGGGGTTATCAATTACTATTATTGTTATTATTAGTGTTACTAGCTGGCCTTCCAAACCTTGCTCAGGAGAATCATTAACCAGCCTTAAATAAATAAATACTACTTATGCATTCTGGATAGAGTTGCCCCTGTGAAAAGCAACCCAAACTCAACACAACTGATTTGAGATATCTCTCCTGTGCCTTTTGAATACAGCAGATATCTGAAGACCGTGCACTTTCTGCTGCATCTTCATACATAGGACAGCTCCCCTGCATACCATGTACGCTGGCCACTTGTCGTGCCCAGGGCCACTTTTGAAGCTGTTAGTCTATCTCTGCAAAGTGTAGCCTACTCCTCCGTCCCTTTTCCATCCTCCTGTGAATTATTTTTGTGCTGTATGACCTGTATTTGGAGATTCCTTCCAACCTGTCCTTTAATTTGGGTCACTGTATGTCAGGGCAATTTCCCTATATGGTGGGCAATGAATAGAAATATTTTTATTTGTATTAATTGTTGAGGTGTCTGATACTATAATGAGGTTGATAAGTTTAGCAACTGAAGCTATGAGGATACACAATAATATTTTTAAATGGTTTTTCATTTGGGTCATGGTAAGTCATTTAGAATGCATACTTTTTTGCTTATAGTTGGCAATCAACATACATTTTAAGGAGCTCTCATTACTTAGTTATTGTATTCAACTTCCATTGCTGCATAACAGGTTACCCAAAACTCTGAGGCTTGATGCAATAATCATTTATTATTACTTATTTCTTTGCGACTCATCTGGGGTTTAGCTGATCCGGACTGAGCTCAGCCAGTGTCGCTGCTCTGTGCTGCAGACTCTGATTCTGCGTCGTGTCTCTCATCCTCCTTTGGCCAGCAAACAGACTGACTATGACATTAAAGTCCCATGACTGGCAGAGATGCAGCAGGGCAAGCAGAAATACTTGATCTCTTTTCAAGCCAAGGAAAGAAACTGAGGTAGGGCTAACAGTCATTTCCACTTAAATATGAAGGCATTCCTGAGAATACCAGAAGCAAGTTTAATGTGGAAGGTTCAGGAAATACATTTGGCCATGGAAGCCAGGCCATGGTGCAGGAGTGTATCAAGGGGAAAGAACAAACAAGGGAAAAGAATTGAGGCCAACAGTGCTGTCTTGCATGATTATTAATTATGTTTTCCCCTAGAGATTTGCTACATTTGTTGGAATTAGTTCTTTATGTTCCCTTTCTCTAACAAAACCACTACGCTCTTCCCAGGCATTTAGTGTATTTTAATCTCATGGGTACAAAGATTTGTGTTCCAGACCCACTTTTCTTTCTTGTGTTGCATGGTAGAAAGCCTAAGACAAATTAGTAGCTTATTATAGCAGTTATATTTCTATGATTCTTGTTCTTTATCTTGTTCCTTGCTCTATTTTTTCACTTGCTCATGTAAACTATATTCTTGCCTGTGTGTGTGTTTTGAATTATTTTCCTTCCTGCTGATGGAAAAAGAAATCTAAATGCATCAATACTATATAAATTACAAGCCACAATCCCTAGTTCTTTATTCACTAAGAAAGGTACAGATAGTATAGTGACAGCCGGCACTTTTTGAAAGTCTATTTCCTCTTGGGCCATGAGCAGAATGTTTTTTGAGTAATACTCAACCCAGTTCCCACAACAACCTTATGAGATGGGTACTGACATTATATTATCCCTGTGGAAACCAGAACACCTGATGTGGCTTGTGCAGGGTCTCATAGCTGTAAATGTACTGAGGCTATGATTTCAGCTGGTAATATCTGCCTTTACTTCTCACATTCCTTTTTTTAAATAGTTTTTATTTTTTATTAGCACATGTTTACATTACATAATGATTACATTCATTGTAAAGAGTTGATACGTGTACATAACAAATCTCAATTCTTTTTTTTTTTTTGTCCTTTTTCTCTCCCTTTTCTTTCCCTGCCCTCCATCCTTTGCTCACTTTCCCATTTGAAAAAGATCTCTCTACTCCCTATTATCAATCTTTTATTTTGCTATTTATGTATATTTGGGGAGAAACCATATCAGAGAAACCATGCAATTTCACTTAATGTTATGGTCTCAAGCTGCATCATTTCCCTATGAATGACTCAAGTGTATCCTTCCTTATGACACAGTAGTACTCCATTATATGTACATACCACATTTTCTATATCCAATCATCTGTTGATATTGATTGACATATAGGCCATTTCAAAGATTCAGCTATTATAAATTCTGCTGCTATAAAACATGGGTATGCATGAATCACTGTAATAAATTGACTTTAGCTCTTTGGGGAATATACCTAGAAGGGGAATAGCTGGGTCAAATGGAATTTCTGGTTTTAGTTTTTTGAGGAATCTCCTTGCAGATTCCCATAGTGGTTGTATTAGTTTACATTCCCACCAACAATGTAGAAGGGTTTCTTTATGCCCTGCTGCCTCACCGGCATTTGTTATTATTTGATTTCTTGATGATAGCTATTCTTTCAGGAGTAGGATGGAATCTCAGTTTAGTTTTAATTTCCATTTCTTTAATGGTTAGTGATGTTGAACATTTTTTCATGTATATTGGCCATTTGTATGGAGAAGTGTCTATTCAGTTGCCCATGGTTTGATTGGGTCTTTTATGTGAAGAGGGCTAATTTGGGGGGGTTCTTTTTATATTCTAGATGTTAGTCCTCTGTCCAAAGAATAGCTGAAAAGAATTTCCTGTTCTGTAGCTTGTCTCTTCATTCTGTTATGTATTCCCTTTGCTCTGTAGAAGAATTTGATATGACCCCATTTGTTGATTCTTTGTACTATTTCTTGTGCTATTGGGGTTTTGTTCAGAAAGTCCTTGCCTACGTGTATGTCTTCAAGAGTTCACCTACTTTATTTTCCAGCAGATTAAGTTTTTGGGTTTTAACATTTAGATTTTTTGATCCATTATAATTTTAGTTTAGCACATGGTGGGGGATATGGCTCTAGGCTCAATCTTCTGCATGTTGATCAGCGATTTTCCCAGAACCATTTATTAAAGAGGCTATCTTTCCTCCAGTGTATGTTTTTTGTCCCTCTGTCAAAGACCAAATAGCTGAATATGCCTGGTTTTTTTTCTGCTTCCTCTGTTCTGTTTCGTTGATCCACATATCTGTTTTTGTGCCAGTTCCATGTTGTTTTTATCACTGTAGCTTTGTAATATAACTTCAAATCCGAGATCTTGATGCCTCCTGCTTTGCTTTTTTTTACCCAGGATTCCTTTAGCTACTCTGGGTCTCTTCTAGTTGCATATGAATTTTAGGATTGTTTTTTGTAGTTCTGTGAAAACTGCTATTGGTATTTTAATTGGAATTGTGTTAAATCTATATATCAGTTTTGGAAGTATGGACATTTTGACTGTATTGGTTTTGCCTATCCAAGAACAGTGGACATATTTCCATTTCCTGATGTCCTCTTCAATTTCCTTTTTCAGAGTGCTGTAGTTTTCATTGTAGAGATCTTTCACTTCTTTGGTTATTGTGAATGGTATTGTCTTCTAAGTTCTTTCTCAGTGATTTCCCATATAATACCTTATACAGGAATGGTATTGAGTATTGTGTGTTGACTTTGTATCCTGCTCCATTGCTGAGTCAGGCTAATAACTCTAGGAGTTTTTTGGCAGAATTTTTTAGGTCTTCTATGTAGAGGATCATGTCATCTGCAAATAATAATACTGTAATTTGACTTCTTTTTATATACATATCCCCTTCATTTCTTTCTCTTGCCTGGCTGCTCTGGTTAATGTTTTAAGGGCTGTGTTGTACAGGAGTGGTGGTAGTGGACCTCCTTCTTTTGTTCTTGATTTTAAAGGGAAAGCTTTCAGTTTTTCCCCATTTAATATGATGTTGGTTGTAGGTTGGTCATAAACAGCTTTTATCAGGTTGAGATAAGGTCCTTGTATACCTATTTTCTTCAGGGTTTTTTTGTTCTTTTTTTGTTTTTGTTTTTTTTTCTGAGACAGGGTCTCACTATGTAGCTCAGGCTGTCCTTGAACTCACTGGGTAGTCGAGGCTGGCCTCAAGCTCATAGCAATCCTCCTGCCTCAGCCTCCTGAGTGCTGGGATTATAGGCATTCTTAAGGGTTTTTATTATGGATGAATGTTGAATTTTGTCAAAGGCTCTTTCTGTGTATATTGAGATGATCATGTGAATTTTTTGTCTTTGCTTCTGTTTTGGAGATGTATTATGTTTATTGGTTTGCATAGGTTGAACCATTCTTTACATCTTTGGGGTGATGCCTACTTGATCATGGCGTATGATCTTTTTGATGATTTGTTGCATTCTCTTTGCCAGTATCTTGTAATAGATTTTTGCATCTATGTTTATCAAAGAGATTGAACTGTAGCTCTCTTTTTTAGTTGTATCTTTATCTTGTTTTGGAAGCATAGTAAGATAGCTTCCAGGAATGACTTTGGGAGTACTTTTTCCCTTTCAATTTGATTAAAGAGCTTGAGGAATATTGGTGTTATATCTTCCCTGAAGTTTTTGTGGAATTCAGTAGTGAATCCATCTGGACCTAGACTTTTCTTAAGTGGTAAAGTTTTTATTTTTTTTTTTAACTTTTTTATTACTGCTTCCATTTCATTGCCTTTTATTGATTAGTCGGGGTTTTTAAATCATCTTGGTTCAGTTTTGTTAATTCATATGTATCTAGAAATCTACCCATTTTTTCTAAATTCTTCAGTTTATTGGCATACAGGTTTGTGAAGTAGGTGCTAATAATCTTCTGGACTTGCACAGTTTCCATTGTGAATTCATCTCTTTCATTTCTAGTTATGTGGATTTAGGTCTTTTCTTTTTTTGGTAAGATTAGCTGAAGATTTGTCTATTTTATTTATTCTTTCAAAACTTGATTCACTGCTTCCTTTTTTGTCCTCATTTCATTGCTTTCTGCTCTGCTCTTTATAATTTCCTTCTTTATGCTAGGTTTGGATTTGTATTGTTCTTGTTTTTCTAAGACCTTGAGGCCCATCATTAGGTTATTTGCTTAGGCCTGCTCTGTTTTGTGATGTGAGCACTCACAGCTATGAATTTCACTCTCAGAAATGCTTTCCTTGTATCCCATAAATTCTGGTATGTCGTATGTTGCTCTGATATGAATTATCATTTAATTCTAGGAACTGTTTTATTTCTTCTTTTTTTCTTCTGTGAACTATAAATCATTCAAGAGTATATTATTTAATTTCCATGTGTTTGCCTAATTTCAGTGATTCTTTTGCCATTGAGTTCTAGTTACATCGCACTATTATCTGATAATACTCATGGTATAATTTCAATTCTTTTGCATATAATTAAGCTTGCTTTATTGGCTATACATGGGCTATTTTGGAGAAAGTTCCATGTGTTTCTTAGAAAAATGTGTATTCTGTTGTTGTTGGGGGTAATATTCTGTAATTATCTATTAAGTCTCTTTGTTGAAAGGTTTGGTTTAATGCTGGTAATTCCCTGTTGATCTTTTGTCTAGTTTATCTGTTTGTGACAGTGGAGTACTGTGATCCCCCAATATTATATTATTGATATTTATCTGATCTTTTATGTCCAGTAATTTTTGTTTGATGAAACTCTGTAATCTGTTATGCAGTGCATATACAGTAATGCCTTTATTCACAAACAATTCAGTTCACAAACAGAAGCATTTGGAAAAATTTTGTAGCCATCTTCCCCACAGGAACATGAGCAAGGCCATCTTCCCCAGAATCGTGGGATGAATTAAGTTTGTGAACTGAGGTACTACTGTATGTTTATAATTAATTATCTCTTCCTGTTGAATTTTTCCTTTAACCAATACGTAGTGACCTTCTTTGCCTCTTCTGGTAAGTTTTGGCTTGAAGTCCTCTTTAAAAATAGGATAGCTATTCCTACTTGCTTTGGTGTTCCTATTGCATGGACTATTACTTTCCATCCTTTGATTTTTAGTCTATGAATTTCTTTTTGGGCAATATGTGTTTCTCACATACGGCATACCGTTGGATTTTGTTTCTTGATCCATTCTGCCAATATCTGTCTTTTGATTGGCAAATTAAGACCATTCACATTCGTAGTTATTACTGAAAGGTAATGACTCATTCCTGTCATTGCATTATTTTCTGCTTGATTCCATTTCTTTTCTTTCTACTTAATTGCTCACTCTACCTAGTGCATTCATTCTATTGAACATTTTGGTATTCTTTGCTGCGGCACCTCTTTCTAGAATATCCTTGAGAAATTTTTGGAGTGGTGGTTTGGTATTCAACTTTTTACATTCTTGACCACTCAGTTATCCTGCCTGCAGTTGACATACTAAAAAAAATAAGATGGATTTTAATTCTTTTCTTCTTTCATGAGATCTGAATTGAGCTTTTATTCCTTGGTTATCTTCTGTTTTTTGTTTTTTTTCTATGTCTCTCATAAATATACCTAATTAAAGTGTCAAATGCTAATAGCTTAAAAGTAACACTAAACTGTAACACCTGGCATTCTAATCGCTCAATTTAAACAGAAAACTTTAAGGATTTAGGTAAATGAATATGATTTATGAATCACTCTTACTGCTACAGATATGTTTAACACACTGTCCTCATATTTATGATAAACATCATACTTCTAGGTACATTTTATGTTTTCTTGCAGAAGTTTAGTGGTATATATGGAAATTAAACTGGCAAATATGGTTAAATCAGCACAATTCCAAACACCTGCTCAAAGCATTCATTTTATTGATTTAACAGTTGACTCTTTAGGATGTTTTTCTAAAAACATTGGCTCTAGGCAGCATAAGAATTCTCAGTGAATATATTTGTTCACATATCACTTAGAAACTACTACAGTGACAGATTTTAGGAATTTTATATGAGATAGAATGACAAATAAAGACCATTTTTGATGAGAGTGACTTCCTATTTTACTGGCCAATTCTGTTGTATTTATGTGCTTTCAGTTATGAGGTTTTCTTGCTTTGATCTTTTAGTATCTCTTTTAGCTCAATTATTTGGGAAGTCTTCAATGATTTTTTATATGAACAATACACTTTTTAACAGCTAACATCTATGGGGGAAACTTGAAGTAATCATTTTCCTTCAAATCAATTGTAATTCCCACAGCCCTGAAGAACTCAAGCTATTTTGGTAACGCTCATTTTCTATTAATCAATTATCTGTGAATATACACATTAAGTGCATTGTTGTGTTTTCTCTTAAGAAAGGTGAAATGATGGCTATGTCTCCCCAAATGATCTGGTTTTGAAATGGCTATTTACTAGATCACCAACATTGACATCCCCAAAGCTGAGTTCCATTCCACCACTGCTTTTGGCCATTGTCATCTCTTCAATTAATAGTTTTGTTTTTTTTTTTTTTCCTGTGGGTGCTGGGGGTCGACCTCAGGACCTCGCGCACCAGCAGGCGCCTGTGCCGCTGAGCGATATCACCGGCCCTTTTTTCGTATGTGGGTTCCAGGAGTCGAACTCAGGACCTCGTGCTTGCCAGGCAGGCACTTATGCCTCTGAGCTATCTCACCGGCCCTGTATGAGAAATTTTTTTAAAAAACATTGAATTTCCTTGAGTGACACAAGAGAAACCGTACCTGACTTCCTAATCCAAAGAATAATTTTTTTTTGACCAGTTGAGATTGTGGATCTAGGTGCTTAAAATGATGTTAAAGATCTGTGTCTTTCCATTTTTGGGTTCCCATTCCACTATATCAGCGTCTTTCTCAGTTGAATACCTTGTTCTGTTTAGTATCCTTAGCAACACAAGGAAACTATCTTACCAGTAGCCACTACTTCAGAAGAAAGAGAAGGACTTAGAGCAAAGTCCCACAGAAAACTCTCATTAGTACAACCTAGCCATGACCCAGCTCAAACTCTGGGGCTCAGGTCAGGGCCCTCATCTGAAACCCTGCATCTGAGAGAAGGAGCTGCAAAAGGTCTGTTATCCAGTTGGCAGAAAAATCGCTCAGTTAAAAGCAACAGTTTTCTCATACTGTTAATAAAAGCACAAAATAATATGTAGAAATGAATACATTTTTAGTTGTGTTATCTATCTTGTATTTGCAATTAACTAATTTTTATAACAAAAGATACTTAATGTAAGAGGGAACTTCTTTTTAAAATAGATGATTGATTACAGTTTAGTCCATAGATTTTTCATTACAGAGAGCACTTCAGTTATGATGCAGTTCCATACATAAATATTTCCTGAGCTTTTATTTCTCAGGCATTTTCTGAAGATACAAAACGGCACAGCCCAGCCCTTAGCCTCACACCTTCCTTGTCAGGGGAACCAATAGAGCAGATGAGAGTAGAGCAGATAAGAGTGGTTACAATTTCATGAAATAAACGAGTAGTTGAGGATTGTTCATGGCTCCTCGGAAGTTCAAAATGGATATCTGGCTTGGGCAGAGAATTCCTCTAAGCTGAGGTGATAGAGTTTGCATCATCTGGCCCTTTTATGCCTCTCCAGCTTCATCCCCTGTCTTGTTCCCAATTGTACTTTCACTTTAGTTGTACTAAACTCATTTTAGTTCTCCACTTACTGCACTGTCTGTCATGTCCCCCTGACGTCACTCATGTACTCAGCCTCATCTTCCTTTCAGTGCTCACTGCCTTTCATTATGAGCCACTTGTTCCATGGAAAACCTACAGCAGGAGGTCAGTGATGGAGTACCTAGAAGCCTTCCAGCCTTCCCATCCTGTGCCTCCTCTACTGAGAGGCAGGAGAGCCAGGCGCTACTTTCCCCAGACTCCCTTACAGCTAGGGTTCATGGGAGGATTCCTTTTCTGGCAGTTAACATGTGTTGGAGTTTTCGAAGGTGAAACTGAGGCTGAGGTCATCTGTCTGTATTCTCTGCAGTCCCTACCGTCCAGAACATTGGAAGGGATGGTGGGTTTCTCTACAGTAGTGTGTCAGCATCTAGTCACTACAGGGCCATGAGAAAGAGTGCGTAGGGTGATTATTATTAAGTCAAAGTTCATGTCATTGAGAACAGCTTTCTGATACCTGTTCACTTATCTGGGGATATTTTTCTGTTATCAATGTTGTTATTGTTGTTGTTGGCTTTCTCTATCTTCTTGATATTAGAGAATTAGCATCACATTTCCTAGCTATTGAGGGTGCCTTTCTAGAGCCTGCTATGCCAGGCTTCCCAGGACTTCAGTAACCCCATCTCTCAGTTTTATCTCCTCTTTAATCAACTCTGCACTGGCTCTTATGCATAGTCACCTCCTCTGAACCTCAGTATCCATCAGTACTTGGAAAGAATACAGCCTAATAGCTCTTAGAGTTGTGAGAACACAGTGAGAATAGGCATGCGGGGGATTAGGTTGTTGCAGGGCATCTGAAGTTGCTCAGTGAATGGCACCTTTGGGCAAAGGGTTGTTACAAGTGACTTCTGAACTTCTAGTTTTGCCCATTAGGTGAAGAAATTTGTCTATAAGAAGCATCATTCTTTAGCAAACCCTTTTCCCTCAGCCTGTCACAGAGGAAAGATGATGTCTATTTACTTTTCCATTGCTATTTGGATTCCTAACCCTCCTTTCTGTCATGGCTGCATTACTTAAAATTCACTTTCTTGAATGGCTATCATCAAGAAATCAACCAATAACAAATGCTGGAGGGGCTGTGGGGAAAAGGAACCCTTCTCCACTGTTGGTGGGCGTGTACACAGGTACAACCACTATGGAAATCAGTGTGGAGATTCCTCAAAAAACTAGGATTAGAGGTCCCATTCTACCCAGCTATTCCCCTTCTGGGTATTTTCGCAGAAGAATTAAAAACATCATACCACAGCTATATATGTGCACCCATGTTTATTGGAGCACACTTTGTAATAGCTAGATCTTGGAAACAACCCAAATGCCCATCAACCAAGGAATGGAAAAGAAGATATGGTCTTTTTATACAATGGAGTACTACTCAGCCATAAAGAAGGATAAACTGGAGACTTTTATAGGTAAATGGATGCAACCCGAGACCATACTCATAAGTGAAATAAATCAGACTTGCATGTGTCAACATCATATTGTCTCCCTAGTGTGAGAAGCTGAAAGAGTAAATAAAGCCCAAAATGTACAATAGATATTGTGAAATGTGAAGAAACTGTTCAAAAGGAAAGAGAAACTGGGATGGGGGAAAGGAGAAAAGAAGGAAGGGAAAAGCAAACAAAACAAATATATATATATATGATAGTTAAGATAGTTATACTACTAATTTCTCTTAGTTCATTGAAAGGAAAGGTTTGTGCTAATATTGTTTGGACAATTGAATGCCTATATCTTGTACTCTGATAACTAATTTAAATATAACAGTATGCAATGTATTAACCATTGTTACTCTCCTATTACCTTGTTTGAAATTTTGGTTTTTTTTTTCTCTTTAAAGTAAAATTTATAAAAAGAAAAAAATTCACTTTCTTTGGGTTCTATTCACTCACTCATGAGGCTCACATGTTACGTACAAATGCTTAGCATCTATCACTTTTCATGGTACAATTATGAGGTGTGATAGAAAAATACGCTGTGTTTAAATTCTTAAAAAAATTGTTAGAATGAAAGATACACTGCCGTTAACCCCCCCAAATACTCCCCCTCACTTTGAATACACTTATCCTATTTTCTTGCCATCACACCACAGAACCTTTCTGGCTGATTGTTGTGGAATAATGGGCGACATGGAGTCCTTGGCTCTGCTAACACATGATCTAGTTCTACCTTAGGAAGCCAGGAAACACCAGCATGGCAGGTCTGGAAATATCCTGATACTGAGCTCTCCAGTCATTTCCTCCCTCCTCCTCTCTTGCCTTTAGCTGAAAACAAGTGGCAGCAAGAATTAACACTGTGGGGCTAACAAGGAACTATACATTGCATACCAACTATGTGCCAGGAGCAGGAGAGTCAATGATGAGCAAATCTACTCTGTCTCTGACCTCATCGAGTTTACAGTTCAGGGGAAAAAAAGGACAATAAAAAAGCAATTACTCAAATAAATCTACTTTTAGTAACAGGGAGAAATTTTGTGAAAATAAGTGGCAAACACCATGACGCCATCGGTGGAGAGGAATGGTGATGGCCAGTGTAGATGGATTTAGGGCTTGAGCTGCTCTACCAATAATAAAAACTGTAGGAGGCAAGCCCAACTTGCTCTCAAATCCTTCTCTTTGATAACTCACGTGTTCTAGCATCATGCATGTGAAGATCAGCATCTTAACCTCATCAAAGCTACTTGAGGCCCGAGATCAGGACCTCTGCAGCGTCTTCTAGGGGCCATGCAGGCTCCGGCTGCTGAAGCTTCTGCCCACCATCCCCGCTGGACTGAAGAGCTGCGGTGGATCAGAGATGGTTGCTTTGCAGAGTCAGGTTACTTCATTAAAATCTCTTCCCTCTCAACAAATGTCGGCTGTTCGTGTTGCCCATGGACGATGAGGAACAAAGACTGCCAAGGCTAGAGGTTGCAACTATTCAAGTAAAGGTTTGTGATTAAAAACCTATCACAGGTATTCCACTGATATTTACATCACATTGATTTGCTTGTTCCAGGCTGTGGGGACAGGGTCTGGTCTGAGCTGTTTGATCTCCAGAGGGTTGGCCTTTTTCAATGGAGGGTGCGCTTCATATCTGAGCATCTCCTCTCCCATGGTCTTATTTGTCTGCTATCTGCCTGGTTCTGAAGGCATTTTGAAGATGTCACTCTTTATATCCCCAGGTACCGAATTCGTTGTGTGTGTGTGTGTGCACGAGCGCACTTGTGTGTCTGCCTGCTGTTGATAAGCGAAAGTCTTCCTCAGCAGGTCCCATCTTTTGGATCTTTCCATGTCTTTTAAAAATATTTCATCTTTGGCTCCAAAGGCACTACTTTCTATCCACTTTTTTCCTTCTGATGCCTCCTCTGACTTGCTCCTTTTTTTTTCTTGTTTCAGATTCCTCCTCCATTCTCAGCCAGCTATTTTCTCTCTCCATAGATACCCTTTCCTTGCACGCTTTCCTATCTCTGGGCCTCCCTCTTTTCTTCCTGTCCATTATTCTGTTCCCCTCTTGTCCATCCACTCCATTTCATTCTGTTTCATATTTCTTGAGTGTCCACTCTGTGGCTTTGCAATTGTAATGAGGTGGAGTCTAGGCGCGAGTTGGAAGTGAGCCAGTGAATATGGCCACACAACACAACTGATGGGAAAATAGGATGCGTCTTTGGGCCACATTAAAGGGGGACCTAAGCTAAATGTGTCAAGAAACAACTGGTGCACATTTGCAGTCTTGAAATCAGTGTTAGATGACCTGTGTTTGAGGAGAGGAGAGAATATGTGTGTCTGCAGGACAGGCCGGCAAGAAACGGAAGCCCAGTCTTGTTGAAGTGAAGCCTTTTAAGATCTGTAAATCTAGGTCAGACTTGATTGCACATGTATGAGTATATATATGCATAGACATTGTGTTGTCTATTGTGTGCAATCTGTAAGTGGTATAAATACAAACTTATAAACTTTTGAAAAGGCATGTGGTCCTATGCTCAAAAACTCTGATTCTCCACTTTTTAAAAAGCTTGGTGGGTGAACAGCCTGAACTGAGAATCATTAACTTTGGAACTATCATACAGAAAAATGTGAACAATTCTCCAAGGTAGAGGATAAGATACTCTTCCTACTAGCTTACCTTTTCTAGATGTCTCTGTACCCAAGTAACTTAATATGTTACATTCTATAAAATGTTGCAAAATTATTTATAAACTTATTATTCAATTACAGCAAGTGTCATAGATATTTTCCTATCTCTATAGTGACCCAAATCCATTAGACACTATCTTAGGTTTAAACTTCGTTTCTTCAGAAATACAGTTGAATCAGTTACTGAGTAGTATTTCTGTCTGTCTTTGAATAGCATTTCTGCCAGTCTGGTCACACTTGAATCAATCTTTCTGGCAAAATATGGAAAGACCTTCAGTTATATTGTGTCTCAGTGGTGGCAAAATAAGTCTTTAACTAATAGTTACTGTAGGAAGTGTGCACAGTAATAAATAGAGCTAGGATTCCAGCTGGCACGAAGTCTGATTTTAGATTGAATGACAACTAAGTTATGGTATTTTCTATTTTTCGGGGGGGGGTCCACAAAAATGGAAACATAGAGGTTTTTTGCTTTTCTTTTCTTTTTTTTTTTTTTTTTAGCTGCTATTTGAAATAGTCATGAGTGTGGCATACCCTATATTTAGAGTTAGGTCATTTAAAATACTTCTTTTTTTAGGATTTAAAAAATATGGCAGGAGTAACTACAGTGGAAGTTAATGTCAAGATGGCTCTACCAGGGTGTGAACTGGTTTTGCTGATGTCACAACTGCTGCACAGCAGGCCACAGCCATGGTTCTGGCCCTTCCCAGCCCCTCTGAGAGCACCATCTCCAGACTGGGGAGGAGCCTTCCACTTCAGGTAACCCTCACTCTGCTGTATCTACTAACCATAGTAGCCAGCAGACAGGAAGTTTCAGATGCTGAATCCTGCTCCCTCCATGTGGGCAGAAGTCTGGGCCCAGGGATGGCCCAAGGATTATAATGAAATTTGCCTAGCATTACTGATTTTCCAGTGTTTCATCAGCAAAAAAGGGGGGAAGAATGTGGGATAAGCAAAACAGAAACATAGCGAACTTGGGAATTCCTCCACCAGAGCACCTTAACTCTTCAGTTCATAGGTTTGAGGGACACCCTGCTCAGTCAGCACAGGCCCTTGGGGCTTCATTCTCCAGCCTAGCAGCTGAGATGTCCATGGTTTTGAGAGCCATAAAACACATTCCATCCCAATAATAAAGAACACCAGTCTTCCTTTAGGCTTTTTAACATCCATCCACATTAGATCTGTGACTCTTATTTGTTTCATATGCATTTTCTATTTTAGTAGGTACAAAATCACTTCTATTTTTTAAATCTCTACTGGGTAGATGTTTATATATTAACTCCTTTTGTTACTATTTCAGAATCTAATTTTTCTTGAGTACTGTAACTCAGAAGCAACTTTAGGTGTGATATTCTTTTAATATCACTCAAATGTAATAAAATGTGTTAGATGGTGGGTTTAACAGGAATTTTGATTTTTTTTTAAATTGCTGTCTTTTCTGTTATTGTTGATCATTCTCCAGGGCTTCACATCATTTACTTTAGCTGTTGAATACAGATCCATAAAAATCAGTTTTAAAATAGGCTGGTACAAAGGAAGAGGGAATGCCTAGAGATTTCTAATCACTCAGCCAGCCTCACAGAAATTCTTATCAATTCATTAGCTCTTGTTGGCCCCACAAAGCGCTCACACCCATTTTTTAGCTGATGGGCATCAGTGAAGTTTTTAAAATACCTTCCCAGTTGGGATGATATATCAAATATGTTAAAGGCTGTCTATAGTCTCCATTCTATTAACATCTATTAGGATCCATAATCATGTTGCCCTAACCATTAACTTTTGCTTACATTGTTTTCCCTTTTCAAATAGTTTACTTCCTTTTTCTCTTAAAGTGAAAAGACCTGAGACCGTATATTTATTTGTTCAATACATAATTATTGATCATTCTAACCTGTGCTGGGCTCGGAATTTAGTGCTGGTGATAGATCTTTGAGCAAGGCCAACCTGCTTTCCACCTTCCTGAAGCTTACGTTATGCAAAGGGAAGATCGCATGCTCAGAGAAGAAGAAAATGAAATAATTATCAATTGGAAGTATTATGGAGGAAATAAATGAAGTACGGAGAATAATAGGGGCTAGAGGCAAAATAAGTAAGCAGGACAAGGAACGCTAGCTGGAGGTGGGGCTGTGTGTAGTTCAGGGGTGAGACATAAGAGCTTGACTCATCTCATTTCTAGAAGGGAGGTCAGGAGAGAGAGCATTCCCACAGAAGTCGTCAGTGCACATAAAGATCCTGAGTTGAGCAAAAGCTTGGTCTGACACATGGTAAAAGACTAGTTGGCACATTTTAAATCTGGAGAACTGGACAGTACACTTGTGAGGCAATAGAAGGGTCTTTGGATTTTATTTCTAGCATGATGCAGAGCCATTAATGGGTTGGAAGTGAGGGAGAACTCTTGTGATGGGCTTTGTGAGTAGATGAAGGGCTGCTGTGAGGATAATGGCCTGAGTAGAGCAGAGGGTCCCTGGGAGAAGGCTGGTGACTCAGTGCTGGGAGAGAGGATCAGAGTGTCACCTAGAATGGCAAAAGTAGGGGATGCCTCACCTAGGACAGGGTTAAAAGGGGAATGGATTTTCTAGGACAGTGGAGACCCATCTGAGGGAATGAGGTAGCCATAGGGCTGTAGCTGCCCATAGTAGGTAGGACCTTGTTTTGTAAAGAACACAAATCATGGTAGCTCTCTTGGTAGATTGTTAATGTAACACTATCAAAACATGAATACATTACACAAAAATTTAAAATTAAATATATTTTTGTGAATATGGATTTTGTTTAAAAAATAAAATACATGTACGACATGTACAGACATATGCAGTAAGACTGTATTTTGAAGAAACGTGCTAGACCTAATGGGTGCTCTTTCAAGTCATTTTGAGAGATGACATGATTTTTTGACAATGTTAATATCTGTGTCTGTTTTCTGTTGCTATAACAAAATACCCACAGCTGGTAGTTTAAAAAGAAAAGAGGTTTACTTTGGGTCATGGTTATATAAGTCCAAGAGCATGGGCTGGCATCTGAGCAGATGCTCAGCTTCTGGTGAGGGCCTTTAGATGCATCTCCTCATGGCAAAGAAGTGGAAAGGGGGAAGCAAGCACATGCAGAAGGAGCATGGATACAAGGGAGAGAGAGATGGAAAGGCTGGGCTCCCTCAATAAACATTTGCTATTGTAGTAACTGATCTAATGTTGTGAGTCCTAAATCACTCCCAGGAGCTCTAATCAAGTCTCAAAAGCACTAACCCAGTCTACTGAGAAGCACACTAATTTATTCACAGGGGTTGTGCACTCATGAACTAACCACCTCCTACTAGGCCCCACCTTTTAAGGGCACCACCATCTCTCAATAGCATTACATTGGAGACCACGCTTATAGCATATGAATGTTGAGGGCTAAAAAATATCCAAATCAGAGCAGTGGATGTTACTTGATCTCTGTATATGATTTTATGGTAGAAAAAAGTCACATGTCACATATTTTCTCTTTTGAAATTATACAGTAATGTAGATCAGTTGATGAGAATGTGATGCATAATATGCAATTTGAGGGTCATGCTGAGTTCCGTTCTCAGACCCATATCTTACCAGTGGCAAAGTTACGGTCTCTGAGCCTCAGTTTCCTCAGTGATATAATGTAAACAGTGGTTTCCACTTTATATAATTGCTGTTTGCATTAAAAGTATTAATCACATCAAGCACTTATCCTGGGCCTGCCACATGTCAGGGAACAATAAATGTTAACTCCCAATTGTGATGTTTTCAGAATTACAGAAAGTAGACATAGTCTTGTTTCACCTTCTAGTTTTACACATAAGAAAGCTAAAGCCATTTGTTATGTAACAGATGTCATGCATCTGGTTAGAGGCGGCCCCACACAGTGACTTCTCTTAAGATTCCTTTCACTTTTTCCCCTTAGTCGTTCCACAGGAAAGAGGAACATTTGTGTTTAGTAGAAGAGGAGTGGCATGTCACTGAATGGCTACCGTATGAGTTTAGACTGTGTGTGTGAGTGTGAAAGAGAGAGACAGAGACAGAGAGAGACAGACAGAGACAGAGAGAATGAACCCCACAGAGAAATGCAGAGCCCCAGAAAGAGCAATAACAAAAAAAATCAGAGTCAGGAAAGTGCAGAATGGATAAGGACAGGTATGTGGTATATCTTTGGATTGAAAATCTGAACAACATAGAAAGATAAGAATAAAACTCAGGATATTCTGTAAAAGACATAATAGCAGATAACAATAGACATTACTAAAACCCAGAATTCAAGAATAGGCTGGGTGTTGATCTGAGAGGGATGTAGATATTATGAACTTCAATTTGGTACAAAAGAAGCCTTGAAGATTTTAGGATGAGAAAAATAGCCACTAGGAATAAATGAGGCACATCAAAAACAATCAAAAAGTAAAGTTACCACTTAAAAGTACAATTAGATCATCTCCTAGGCCTTCATGTACATGTTATATTACTCAGAAGAAACAGAATTATATGCAGATTTATTAAGAGCCTGAGAGTGTGGATATTAAGAACGGGGTCATATAGGCTGGGAAAATTCTCAACTTGGTTTCAAAAAGCCTTTGACATGTGTAGGTGGCAAAGGGTCATAGGTGCTTATACGTGTAAAATACATTTGTTCAATTCATTCAAAGAGAACTTTGTAGATACTATTTCAGAAACATAAATCTATGACCTTTTTAGAAAAAAAAGGAAGTAGGAAAAATACAGTAGAATAACTGGGAATGAATGATTTCAAATCAATGAGGTATTCAAATGGCAACAGAACTATGTCGCCATAAACAAACTAAAGCAATCTGTCTGGGTATCTACCCTCAAAATGAGTTTTTATCTTGTACAAAGAACTGTTAGGATGTTTGAAGGATGTGGAGGTGAGTGAACCATGGAGTTTTCCCCAAAGGAGCTCAGAGTCCAGTCAGAGAAATGCAGTCCTACATCTATCCACTCGTGCATGTGGTGTTCGCTGAGCACACACGAACTGCACTACGTATTCTCCATGTCCGACTGTGACTTCGGACACTACTCATCAGTCCGAGTACTCTTTATGCTCAGTCACCCACTACTCTGGCCAGCCGTGGCTCCAGAACGGTTCTTTGTTGCCTTTCTGCACAGCCCTGCTATATCTTAAAAGTGAGGATTATGTCTTGTTTAATACTTTGAACACCTTCCCCAATATCCAGTGCATAGTAAGTGCTTAGTAAATAGCCGCTTCACCTACGGAAGTACAATTTCCCTTTTAATACTCAATTATTCCTATTGAATATTAAACACTCTGTTTTGTATCATCTCATTAATTTGAATATGCAAAATTTAGTGAGTGGAATAATAAAATCAAAGGTTTTGCTCAATTCATATAGCTTCATATGTAGAATAATACGATATAGTTATTTAAGCATAAAAATTAAAGGTATGTATGGTTTCTGGAGAATAACTTGATGGGTATGTGATCTTGTTGAGTAGGAATGAGGTTCATGTCATCAAAAGTTTATTAGTAACTAATAGCTTTGTGAAGTTTGAGAACATTTCCAGGGCTGATGGGAGGGGGGAGAAAGTTATTTTGACACTTGCAAAGCCATTTATAGTCTTGTCATCTTTTCTGTCATGAAGATTATCACTTAATTATAAGATAACATGATTTGCTGTTTAGGTATCAGAGATAGAAATGTGCAGGCTGGGATCAAAGTGGAAATCAATTCTGAAAAGGTCTGAGTACCAATTAATAAAGGGTACAGCTGTGTGGCTGTCAGTCCTGCATGGGTTGAGGTGTCTATTTTAAAGACATTGGATGGCCCAAGTTCTCTGGCCTATAGGTCAGAGAAAATTGCTCATACAACCCCAAAGAAATGGCTTGACCAAATGGGAAATGGCAAAAGTAGAAGCAAGTGCCAAAGATGCCTCGCTTCACTGTGGAAGGCTGCAGAGCCCCAGGATGCTCCTCTAGGTATGTTTCCTGCTGCAACCTTCATTGGCCAACTTGTAGGGAAGCCTGAGAGCAAGGCGCCCATCCATGTGGTACATGCAGAGACCAGACAAGAGGAGGGCACGCAACCAAAGGGACAGCAGACTATCACAGTGCCTGTCACATAGGATGCTCTCAATAAAAATGTGCTGAGTGAATAACATAAGTAGTTGGATTAAAATCAGCCCTTGTTTTCTTAGCACCTGTTGTGTGCTAGTTACTATAGAGGACAGAATAACTAACAAGTCCATGGGTAGAATGCTGAGTGCCTACAATGCTTCCATTTTGAAATTACTTTGTATATTTTATATGTTTAAAATAATTTATATAATCTTCCTGTAAAATTGGTTTCATTATCCCCATTTTACAGATAAGGAATCCTGATTTCTGAGAGGTTAACAGAGCTGTTCAAAGTCATACTGGCAAGGAAGTGGAGTGGGAAATCCAAACTTTGGCTGCAGGCTCCTCGTCTCCCTCCTGGCTCCACAACTTTTTGAGGCTAGCCTCTTAGAGGGACTACTAGCTATCTCTATCATGTGGACTGTTGAATTGCTTTAATGTGCTTTGCCCTCTTTCAGCTAATGGTTAATTTAGCACATTGATAGTATGGATTGTTTTAGCTGTATCTCTCTTGTCCCAGTATTTTCATAGCGGTTACCTAGGAATATCATCTGAGAACTCACTAAATATAGCATTTAGGGCCCTATAAGGTCTAATCTAGGGATTGGACACCAAGAAAGATCCTCAGGGGACAGTTGTATAAAGGCCTGACAGTGAACTCTGATTTCATGAATCTCTGACAGGTCAGTCTTCTCATTTTATAAACAAGTAAAGCAAAGCCCAGTCAGAGTGATGGTGTCATAAAGCTCAGGCATTTATGTTGCCAATAAATATAACCAACACCAAATAAGAGTAATACTTACTGAAGAGTATAAGCTAAGAGTGGGTACATAAAGCTCGTGTGGCTGAAGTGCTTTTTGGTAGATGTGCTTCTGCTGGCTAAATGTGAATTAGATGCTGCTTTGATCAGAGAAGATGCAATCTAATAATATATATTGGTTTAATGGATATAGCAAGGTAAACAGTGCTCCCCGTGTCTAGATCACATTCTCAGGTGGGATAATGGTGCTGCCATGAAGTCACTTATTTCGGATGGGCATACACTGGATTATAAGAACAGGGGCCCCTTAAGTGTGTGGAATGGCACAGTCTTCAGCAGAAATGAAAGATTCAAAAATTTTTTTGAAAGATAGACATTTTGTTAATGAACCTGATTTCAGGACAGATACCTGATAGCTCAAGAAATAAAGCTTCTACAACAGAATTGATACATCCAGTCTTCAAACTTTTCTAGTTTTTCTAAGGGGTATGTATGGCATACATACTTATGGTATTTCTCTTGATAAAACCAAAAGCTAGGCCAGGCATGGTGGTGCACACCTGTAATCCTAGTACTCAGGAGGCTGAAGCAGGAGGATCACTGCAGTTCAAGGCCAGCGTGGGCTACAAAGTAAGTTCAAGGAGAGCATGAACTGCAAAGTGAAACCCTGTCTCAAAAAGACCAAAAAAAAAAAAAAAAAAAAACAAAACCCTAGGAGAAAATTGAGTGACTGATAGGAGTACACTCATGTAACAAATGTATCTAAGTGTCTCCCATTTCAGTAGATCACTCTTGAAATACAATGATTGATTAGAAATTATTTTAGAACTCTTACAGTGATCTACTTAATCCACTCAACCTAAAGTCGGCCCTGATTCTTTCTCAAGATTATAGAGATAAAGTTGACAAAGGAAGATTTCTCAGGTAGCGGCAGAAGCAGTTACAGCTGAGGCAGAGTTTCTTTACTGATCATTTGAAAACCTGTTTGACTATCTGTATTGGTGCTAAAATACATTAATTCTTTACTCTTTCAGCCTAGACAACAATATTTTCTATGCTAAGTTTAATGAATCTAAGTATATGGTACATTTGTTTTTTTTTTTAAAGGATGAGGTTTTCTACATCCTTTCTCTAAATGTGTGTTTACTGAGTTTATTCAGTCTCTTAGAGAAAGATAATTCAGACTGTTATTAAGACAATGGCTTTGACTTTACAATGAGTTTATGTCTTAAGGATACTTCTCAGCAAATGAGCCAACCATAAGTTAAATCAAATTTAACATCCATTGTGAAACACTGAATCATATTTTATATCTCAGTAATGATAACAAATGATCGCTTATCTCATGTTCTTCTCATTTGTACTACTTCTCATCAATCTTGCTAATATTGCAAAGATTTATTAAATGAACAAGTGTCCAGCTGTAGCTGTTAATATTAATAGCTTCTTCTTTATTTTCTCTTACTGGCTTCTTTCTTGCATGCTTGCTTAAGCCCACTTTAAAATAGGCTTTAAAAGTAATAGTTTTTCTTATTCTGGAATGAAAATTAACAGAAAACTAGGAAGTTAGCAATAAAATTATTTTAATGAAACTGCACAATTATACTAGACCATTACAAAGCATAGGGTTTGCTATAAGCTCAACACTGCTGGTGAAAAGCTTATTTTACTTGAGTAAAACAGTCAATTTTAAAACTCTGGAAACATTTCAGATCCCTTATGACTTAAAATTGCTACTTGTGCAGTAAAAGTTTAAATCACTTGAGTAAATTTGTAATTTAATCTTTAAAGTTTAACTAACATTTATTCTCGCTTTCTAAGAGCTTTGTGTTGGTGTAAATTGTAAGAAGTTGCCGCTTTTTCTAGATTTTACTGTGTCTTTAACTCAGTGATTTCCAAACCGGTAACGTCTCTCCCCTTCCAGTTTCTATATGAGATTTCCTCATATCATCTCTTCTCTGTGGCTATGAGTTTTTGCTTCTTCTTGCCCTAAACTGAATGTTCCTTGGCACAGCTACTTTTTCCCTATAAAGTAATCTTTTAGATGTTTGTACCTTGCATTTCATCTGCCTGCCAGACTCTCTTTCCCTGATCCCTAGATGCCACCTCACACTCCTGGTTGTGTCTAAGACGTTCATGTGACCCCTGGATCCATCTTCTTGCTTTCTTGGTCAAACAAATCTTGCTCATTCTTCCTAGCTGTTTGATTTATTTATGTATTCTTTATTTCAGGAACTCATATGTTCTTCGAGGAAAGGATGTAAGACTAACTCTTCCCTAGTGCTCAAAGTTCCTGCTTTGTGCCAGACAACACACATGTAGTGATGTGGTTGTAAGCAAAATTTCTTTACTAATGGCAAACTTCACACTTATATCTTATGTTTACAATAGTAATAGTAATAATAATAATAATGATAAAGCAACCATTTACTGAGTCCTTTTACATGTTGGTGTTTTGTATGTATGGCCTCTAATCTTTGTACCAACACTGAGAGGAAGGAAATTATTCTTGCTTGTAATAAATGTTTCTTTCTAAAGTAATTAGCAGTAAAATTCAGTTGGCAATCATATGCTGCTTTGTAATATCTCTTTTATTCTCTCCAGGTATTAAATTAATTTTTATAGTAGCAGTTTTCCTCTCAAAATTTAAGGTTCTTTGGATATTCTGTTTTATATTTCTTACAGTACCTAGGAAAGGAACTTATACTTAGCAGGCATGATAAATGATTCTTGCGTAAGTAAATAATAAAACAAAACCACACCTTTAAAATGCATTATTTCTTGGCTGACAATTGATACCAAAGGATAACAAGATTTTTAATTTGAGGAATATTGGAGAAAGGGGTTTGGGGCCTTGGAGGAAAGTCCAATTTAAGGAAGAATTGTTTTGTGAGATGTCTCATAGACTCAGAACCATAGTTTCACGAGGAGGACGCGGAGAAGGGACGTAACTGACGAGGTTGAAGGACAGCCGCGGGGCTTTGGCTAGGACAGAGCACTGTGACTTCAGACTGGAAGTACCTGGGTACTGTGTTCTTTTATCAAGATGGAAGTAACCCAGATTAAATGAAGCCATGAATGAGTTCTGTTATTCATGCTATTAATTGCTCGACTAGTATGGCAGTGGATTAACATGAAGGAAGAAGTGGTAGGCTGGAGGGTTAGGGCCTCTTCAGTGTTTTTGTTGTGTTTTCTATGCCACCTGATCAATTACCTGGTCCTGATCTGGAGACAAAGCTTATCCCCAGGAATGTTATGAACTATAATTATTAAAAATGCATGGTAAGTGCTTATATTAATGCTAGGTAGAAAGCAAAGACACAAACTACTGTTGTTTTATAATTATATTGTATATTAAAAAGTATGTTATGATTATATTAAAAATTATATATTGCTCATATGATAACTATGAGGATTAATGTGTAACAGATAATTATTGTTACTAATAATGTTGGGCATGAGGTCTTTGGCTTCTTATAAACTTGACTGCTATGGTTAGTGAATCATTACAGAGGTAGTTAAAACTGACCCCTTCTAAAGGTTTAGTGCAATAAAGATATGATCATTGCTAAAAATTTTTTTTAATGAAACCACAGAACAATTTCATAATTCTTTAATTAGCCTTTGAAGGTTTTGGGAGGTCAGGTAGAGGATGACACACATAAGGATCTCCTAGGATTTGGGGGAAAAGTCCTTCTAAAAAATTGCTAAACAATGTAAATATAAAGGCAAAATATGGAAATTGCTATGTGAAAACTACGTAGTGTAAGGCTTGTTTACTTCCATGTTAACAAAGTAAAGTTACCTACTTGAGTTATAATGAAAGCAAAAATTAATAATCTGAGACATTTAAGTAAGCGATAGTCCCCACCATCCCTTTCTGATACTACCAAAGAGAGAATGAGTACCTGTCTTGAAATTCAGTAGTCACCCAAGCTTGGCTTAATGCTGAAGACGATATTAAATATTCCAAAAGAGGCTGTGCAAATACTTCCTTTTAAAAATGCTGTTTAGAATGTTTCCTGTTCGATCCACAATTAGGCCTTCATTCTCAACTCCACAGTAAATTTTTACAATCCAGTCCTCACTGGTGTCATACTCTTAATCAAATAGGAAATTGCTTCTCTGGGTTTGGCCTTAACAGAAAGGGAGAGCTGTGCAGTGTCAGCATAATATTACCCAGAATCAGGCCATCCACAGTGGTTAAAATGTGCAGGTGCCCAGCGTGGGACCAAGCATTTCAGTGCTGTGAAGTTTTATTTATAATGTCTTTAACCTGTGGGGACCTCTGTTCAGGGTCAGTCAGTCCGGCTTTGTGAAAGAATCTGTGCTTAGAAGACACCTACTATGTGCAGGCAGTGGTCTGAGCTCTATGGGAGAAATAAGATGATTCATATCAACATGATTCCTATCGTCACATGAAATAGACAGACAGGCACACTCACAGTGAGACTCGTAGGTCTTCCTTGCTGACAGTGCTCCATGTTCTGGGTCTGCAGAGGTGAGACAAAAGCATTTTCGTGGAAGATATGACCTTTGAGCTTCACCTTGGAAATTTTGACTATTAGAAAATGGCGAAAATGTCATAAGCCTCAGAATTGACATAACCAGGGAAGAGGTAGCTGGTGACTGTGAGGCTGGGAAGGAAGGGTAAGGATAGGTTTTGGAGGATCCTAAATGCCAGTCTGGGTGCTCTGGACTTGGTTTTGAAAGCACTGAAGAGACAGCAAAGGTTTCAGGAGAAAAAGTGACAGGATCAAATATGTGTTTCGTAAAGATAAATGTGGCGACTATGTGGATTTTATTGGTGCTGCAGTGAAGGGGACAGTTGCTGTGGAACTGGGAAGGAAAAGATTGAAATGGAGCCATCAGTATTCAGTGAGTTGTTAGAATCTGATGGTAGAAGGCAAAGGTGTATGCCTAAGTTGATTTCCAGCCCATGTGATATTGATAATACACCATACCTAAGATACTGAAAATACACCACACACAGACAAAACTTCTTAATAGAAAATCGTGTTTCAAGAAGAAATGATTAATATGTAAATAACATGCACACAGACACTTTTGTAATAGTATGATGCTGTTGGTTGCAAGCACATCATTGATTCTACATTTTGGTAAAAAGAAATGCCACCATATTAAAAATATATATTAGTACTCTCTTATCTGCAATTTCATATTCCACAATTTCAGCTGCCTATCATTACTCACTGTGTTTGAAAATATTATATGGACAATTCTAGAATAATTTGCCTTAGTAATTTTTATTACAGCATATTGTTATTCTATTTTATTATTAGCTATTATTAGTCTCTTACTGATACTAATTATGAACTTTATCATAAGTACATACGTATAGGAAAAAAATACCCACTGAGGCATCTTGGGATGCATCCCCTGCAGTCAAGGTACATTGATCATAAGATACATCTCAATTTACCTATGTTAAAAGTATAAAAATAGGGCCGGTGAGATGGCTCAGCGGCGTAAGCGCCTGCCTGGCAAGCGCGAGGGCCCGAGTTCAACTCCCAGAACCCACATACGAAAAAAGGGCTGGTGATATCGCTCAGCGGCACGGGCGCCTGCTGGTGCACGAGGTCCTGAGGTCAACCCCTGGTACCCACAAAAAAAAAAAAAGTATAAAAATAGGCATATTAATATTGAGGAAATATGGCAATGACCTTGCAGTTCTTAATATTTACTAACTTCTAGATTGTTGCAATGACATGTATTGTAGTAGGTAATAAACACTTGCTAATACTATAATTCAATTCTTAGCTTTTTTTGTTTATTAATGCATGGTGTGACCTTGGTCAAATTACTTCTCAACTGGTGAAACCAAAGATTCTACAGTACATTCAAAAAGAGTAGTACAGCAAGCCCTTGACATTACTGTGCCTCTCTTACATCATTCACCCCTTAGCATAGACTGTCGTGCAAATTAATATAATAGATCATCGAAGTGCTACCTGTATTTCAATTGTATAAGTTAAATTTTAGAAAATGAAAAGAAACTATTAAATCTGGATGCTCATTCATGATTTCTGTGAAGGATGTTAAAAATATAAAAGAATAATAGCCTAGTCTCACTCTTACCTTCTAAGTCATCAGTATTTTCAGGGAATGTAGCCCAGAATCCCATCTTTTTAACCAGCTCTACAGGTGACTCTGAAGCACAACCTGTGTTGATTTTTCTCTGGCAGATCTCAGCCTCCCTGGCACCCTCAGGGGTCTGCATAATAACCTTGCAGTTGATGGTCTTTCTCTTTGAGCTGCCTGACCATTGTGCAGAGGAGGAAAGGTGTTTTTGTTTCTTATCTCTAAAGTTCTGTACCTTCTCAACCTCCATCATCTATCTTTGCAGCTAATTTTTAATGGAACTGGTTCATTTGAATTCTCTGAGCATTTTTCCTTTTTCTTTCTTTTTTTCCCTGAACCCTCAAAATTGGCAAATTGTCAGTTCTTCATCGTTTGCTTTGTTACAAGTTTAATAAAAAAAGAAAAAGTAAAAACAGGCACAGACACAACGTAGATATAATTCACAATTTTCCCAATTAACCATAGGATGCTCCTGAATTCTTAAGAACATAAAAAATGTAATTAAGTAGGTGATAAACAATGTCTTTTTTTTTTTTTTTCCTTAAAGAAAATAATAGGCTTTGGGTCTGTCTTGATTTAATGTTGATAATATAGGATAAGAATGTTAATCACTGAAGCTGCACTAAAAATACTAAAAAAAAAACATTAAAACTTTCTTTCTTATACAGAATCATGTTCTAAATTTCAAACAGGAAAAGGCAGTTTGAACTTCCATATTCTCTTTCTAGAAGTTTGTACTATTTTGTAATCTCTTCTATTTACCCAACTGATTTCTCCCCAAATACAGACATTTTAAATGTCTTTGGTCCCTAAAGCTTCCAAGCTTATAAAGAAATAATCATTCCCTTCTGGATCTGAAACCCACTCCTGGAAATCTTATCATCCATTTAGCCCCATGCATATTAAAATTTAGCAATTAATTACCTCTAGTTCTAATCCAGTAAGCCTGTGCAATTAACATCTGGGATTCAGTTCATCTTTTTGTTAACTTTCTAATTTAAGGATTGGGACATAGTGGATCTCTCTAGAAGACATATTTAACAAAGATTATTTCCTATATTTGGATATTCATTTTTTATCCTATTATGCATTTCTGCAGTATTTTCATAACACATTCCTTAACTTTTTTCTTAGAGGAAAGATTGTTAGCAGTAAATAACTGAGAAGTAAAATCAAATATAGTTGGACGCCTTAAATTTTTGATTTCTGAAAATTATTGGCATATCAAAATTACCCATAACAGGGGAAGATTTTCAGATAAAGAGAGAAACAGTCCTTTGCAACATGGTATGATTTTCAGTGGTTTGCTTTTCTTCTGTAACCTGCCCTACCTGTTTGCTTACTACTTAAAATTATTTCAAAATTGGGGGCACTTCATTTTATCATTAGAAAAAAGAAAACTAAGTATTTAAGTATGGATATCAGGAAGAGCTAATTTCTGGGCTTTCATTCAAAATATGTTACACTGACTGTGCTGGGTGCTGGTTGTCTCACTCATACAAACTGTATCTCCAGGAGGTTGAGAAAAATGGGGACACGTTTATAGATTTATTGAAGGTTGGGGCTCCAGTTTAAAAATAGTGGGGACCACCATTGGGAAGACTGTCTCTGGGTTGGCTCCATTAAGTGGGGTTTCAGCTTTTTCATACAAAGCTCACATGCCACCTTTTCTGAGAAACCTTTCTGGCTTTTAATTACAATACGGTGTTTATGCCTTTGTTTCCATTTCTACTTTATTAACATTGCACACTTTATACCAACGTGTGATTCTTTTTTTTACATGTACAGAGTCATTTGTAGTAATGGCAGGTTTTTGATTTTACTATGGTTCCAAGATGGCCTCAGAGGGAATATAAATAACTCCTTGTAACTTCCCTATGGGCAGGTGGATATTGTTCTGGAAGCTGTCCTTGGAGGCTGAGCCTAGAAACTGTTTCTTTATCTTTTCCAGTGGTTTTTTTTTTTTTTTTTGTGGGTACTGGGGGGTCGACCTCAGGACCTCGCGCGCCAGCAGGCGCCCGTGCCGCTGAGCGATATCACCGGCCCTTTTTTCGTATGTGGGTTCCGGGAGTCAAACTCGGGCCCTCACGCTTGCCGGGCAGGCGCTTAAGCCGCTGAGCCATCTCACCGGCCCTCCAGTGGTTTTTAAAGTACCATTGTCTCCACAATAAATCCTTCCTGCCTGAAATATCTAGAATGGATTCTGATTCCCGTACTTGAACTCTACTGATACACAAATGCTTCTGTAGAGCAATGAAAGCACTAACCTCATATTTGTTGGGTTCATGGAGCTGCTTATATTATTATGTGAGAATAAAATATCCTTTATTGATCAAGCCAGTTTTAGTGGGGATTTTCTATTTCTTGTGCCCCAAAACATTTTAAGAGATGCAGATGTAGAGATGAAAAAGAGCAAAACAGGAAGAATTTAGGGAATGATATTGAAGTACTGAATTCAGGGGATGTTTATTTTGAGATTGTCTCTTGGATGTTGAGATAGAGATACTTAGTAGAATCGACTGTGTAAGTCAAAACCTCGACTGAAAGATTTGGTCTATAAATACATAGCTAAAGTAAGGCAAGAGCTAGTCTAAAGGCAGAGCCAAGACAAGAAGCATTTTCTAAAAAAAAAAAAATTTTGGTGGGCAACTTGACAGCATTTTGGCCTCATTGTTAATCTGTGTTTTAGATGAAAGCACTGAATTTTAAAGTATTATATTACAACTACTTATAATGCCTCAAATGCATTTTATTTGTGCAAAATATAATACAAATGACAGTATTCTAATCTCCCCATTAAAGAAATCCCAAATGAATTATTTAACCATGTTGCTGGAAGAAATAGCTTGGGGTGGCAAAATCTTTCCAAGGGATCATTGGGATTCTAATATGCATCTATGGATTTATAGGGGTGTCTCCACTGACTTTGATTATTGCACTTGAACTGCACCTTTGGTGAAAGAACATATGTTAATTTTATCAGACCATCATTTTTAACTTTGCTTTCTTGTTTCTACTCAATCTAGATTTAAGCTAGGTCTTTAAACATATTTACAGGTACTATTTATAAATGAATTTTTCTAATACTGAAATTCTATACATAGACTATTAAAAAGATTGGGAAAATCAGTATGCAGTGACATTTTCCATTCTTTGATGGAGAAACAGTTTATATATTCTTTCCTTTTCCTCTTTGGCATGTCAGACCACTCTTCAACAGTATAATTGCTAAGGAGCATAATTTACCTATGATAATGTAGATGTGTTTGTTACTTCAGACCCACGTCGTTTTGGGCTCTGCACTACAGGGCATCTGCTAGGCTTTGGTAGTAGTTCCACAGGGCAGGCAGAGTGGAGGAACACTCATCAGGGATTAGGTGGGTATGTTGTGATGTATATAAAAAAGAGATTTTGGTTAAATAAGTTTAGACATACAAAATTCAACAAATTGTAAAATAAATCATAAAGTCCTAAAGTAGGAAGGAATTTTGAGTGATTTTTATATCAAGTTCTCTTTCTTAACCAGGCAACAATGACCAGGTCTCAAATGAGATAAATAAATGAGTAACTGAAACAAAATAACTATATTAGATGTAGGATATGCTATTGACATCTTAGATGTTCTTCACAGGAAAAACACCCCTATGAAACAGCATTCATATTTACATTTTATAGATCAAAAACCTGAGGCTTGGAGATGTAAAATAACTTGTCTAAGAACACACAGCTCCCAAGCTCAGTTTGGTTCTGTAGCACATCTTTACATCACTAAACCACTGACTGTCTAGTACTCTCTTCATTGCCTTTGGAATAAGATTTTCATATCTCCCTTAATCATTCCTTTAAGTTACTTTATCCTGATGAGAAAGTAACCTAATGTTATGCAGAATTTTAAGAGATGCAGCAATTATGTCGTATAACTTTGTGTTCCAGGGAAGAATTTTGTGAGATGGTTGGGAGGTTGTGACTTGTTCTGTCCCTCTTCCTCCCTATCTCCGCTTAGTGATTCACAATGCATGTTAGTATATTTTATGCTCAGAAAAAATACTGATATGTTTATGGTCAATTCATTTGACCACGAACTCATATCATCATTTTATGGAAGTAGCCCAATTCCCTCAATTCACTGGAGAGGACACCGAACATAGGAAGATCCAGCAGGTTGTCCTGAAGACAGATTTTTTTCTTTTGTATATAGCCATGACACTGGACCAATTTTAGCCTACTTGAGGTGTGTGAATCATTGAGTATTTATGATCAAAGCCTATGAAGTCCTTAACATTTCCAGTAGTTTTTCTAGAAGTAACTTTGAAAGCAGTTAGCTGAAAATGCAAATTTGAGCAATTATTACCTTATTTAAAGTAAAGGAAATACATTATCTGGCTACTGCTCTTCTGTGGGTTAATGGCCAACTGAGAGAAGAAAGAGGAGGAGGAGAAGGAAGTGAGCTGTAAAGAAGCCCTTCACTGCAGAAAGTCAGCCTCTAAGGACCTTCAAGTTCCATTTTTACCTTTTCTTTTTGCCAAGTCTTAGTACCATAGGATACTTATGTACACATGAGCCGCTTTCTGTAGCATTTAATAAAACCATTACCACTTGCTTCTGTTATTCTCCTAATATGTATTTAGCCTCTTTCTCTGTTCTGCTTTGCTAGACCTGCTGGGATTTAAAGGCCTTTGCAACAGAAACTCTGAGGATTATAATTCTCCCCATTATTTGGCCCAAGAAATATTTCCATTTAGTCCTTCTTCAGGAATAAGTCAGAGATGGATTTTTTTTTTTTATTCCCTAAGACTCACTTATACAATCAAACTGAGGAAATACTTCACTTTTGGAATTGGGTATTATGAAGTTTAATACCCTCCAAGATGCATGAGATGACATATAAAGTTCAAATGTAGGCTCTGCTGACAAATTCCTTATGGAGCTAACCTTTCTTCTCAGGCTTCTGCTGAACCTAGAAAATCAGGCCCATTTTAATATATGAGGTAGAGGAGGAAAATCTCCATGGCTGAAACAGCATATCCATGTTACCATTTTAACAACCTATTATCCTCTTCTTTTCCTATTCTGCTGCAGCTGGAGCAAAATGAGCAGTCTGAAAGGCATCTCTGATTAGGAAGCTCTCAGTGGACAACATAGAGATCAGGTCTGGTTATCCTGAGGTAAAGGGAGAATTACTGGTTGATAGTGAGAGCTCAAAGAATCCATAAAGTGGCTGAAAAGCAAAGCTTAAGAAATAGAAGGAATAGGGCCGGTGAGATGGCTCAGCGGCTTAAGCGCCTGCCCGGCAAGCGCGAGGGCCCGAGTTCGACTCCCGGATCCCACATACGAAAAAGGGGCCGGTGATATCGCTCAGCGGCACGGGCGCCTGCTGGCGCGCGAGGTCCTGAGGTCGACCCCCCGGTACCCACAAAAAAAAAAAAAAAAAAAAAAAAAGAAATAGAAGGAATATAAGCAGATTTGAGGGCCAAGAAATTTAAGTGTAGTGACATCTTTTGGGATAGGAGACCTCTGAGGTCCAGGCCATGGCTAGGAAGAGGAAAGATTCTGGCTGGTAGAGGAGATAGATACTTCCCATGCAACCAAGAGTCATGCAATAAGAATTGTGGTAGAATAGGACAAAGATTTGGGTATTGGATAGGTAGAAAGCAATATACACAGAAAAGCTAGACCACCTTGGGTGGTGGGAAGGAGAGCTACTTTCCCTAACTGACTTTCACACTTGAACTCACCTTGCTGAAAATCAATTTTGGAGCTCACTCTGAACTGGATTTAAGCGGGGAGTGGAATTGCTAGAGGCTGAATCCAAGGACTCTGAATTAGTTTTAAGCAAAGCCCTCTGATATGTGCTCCTAAAATAGAGAATCTTAAATTGTGTCTAAACCTCCCATCTGTCTAGTCAGTGCAGAGCAACTCACCCAAACAACCCAAGTGAAAATGTAATGCTTTGTTATAGAAACAATCCCAAAGTGGACTCACTGAATCAGCTTCTAACTTTACTGATGTGGTGCATATGGTCAAAGTCAAGCAGAGGCTTCCAGATCCATAAAACTGTATTAGGATTAAATTGACAAGGCTGTCAAAGTAATCAGACTAGTGTGTTTGTGAAGATGAAACCTTGGAGAAAATTTGACAGAGGCTTTGCCTACTCTGAATATCCTTTCAGCACTTCCTCAGAGTAGTATGCATTGCTTTTTAATAATTGAGATTTAGGTGTCTAATCAAATAGACATTGCCTTAACAAAGCAAACTAAAATTGTCAACACCATACTTTTTTGTATCTATGGAAGATTGTATTGAAAAAACATCTCCGTATATGCCATCTATTTAACTTTCTACTGGCAGGTTATTCTGATAAGGGTATGAATTACAGATCTGTATTTTTAATGTATAAGAAAAGCTATGTGTAGTAAGATACTTTACTGTAAAGTTCTATCTCTTTATATATGTTCTGGGTGTATAAATGAATCACACACACAAATCCTTTGTGTAAAAAAAGTATCAAGACTTTTAAAGGTCCAAATGTGTTTCATTAAGCCCTTTCCTAAGAAAATACTGTCTAGGTTTGTTTACAGACCCATATAAAATATCAGCTCTTTAAAAAGGACTTATTTACCTATTAAAAAAACAATATGAATTCTTACTTATTTCTTAGTTATATTTAGATGATGAAAAGCTTAAAATATAAATCTACTTTATTTCATTATATAAGATCAACTTTTCATGAGGAAGAGTCACATTTTTTAAGGCTGCCAAATTTAAAAAGAAAAAATATTCTATTTAATTTAGCTGAAAACATGACTGTATGGCTGGGCCTGGTTCTGCCTTCAGGTCCCTTCAGTCTCCAGATGCTGGGATCATTGTGCCGTGTAGATTTACTCCTGGACCTGGGTGTCAGAGCCAGTGGGGCAGGCACGACATGCACCCTTGGGGAATACAGAAAGGGTCAGAAGTTCTCATCTGCTCTCAGCAGCGGTGGTATCCACAGTTGGGCACCTGAGATTCTATGCTTTTGATAAAGATTTCTTTTCTCTGCAAATTCATCCCTTATTTCCTGCTAATTTTGCAACCTTTTTTCTTTTTCTTCTTGCAATGTAATTTCAAAAGTTTTTAGAGTGAAAGCAAAATTCTGTGTGATGGACTTTCAACTAAAATCATCTACATTTATCTTTCTGTATATTTGCAGTTGGAAATTTGAGTGTGAAAGCTGCTGCTTCTCACAGTTTTGTCTTGCTAACATGCTTAATTATACATGGCAGAGCA
Source organism: Erethizon dorsatum (assembly GCA_028451465.1). Classification (NCBI taxonomy): domain Eukaryota; kingdom Metazoa; phylum Chordata; class Mammalia; order Rodentia; family Erethizontidae; genus Erethizon; species Erethizon dorsatum. Next base: position 90,992,625 of record CM051825.1, on the reverse strand, counting down.
GAGGAAGTTAGCTCAGGGTAAAGCTAATTAAGAGATGTTTCTTTATAGGTAGCATTAGCTGAGTTGGAAAGTACAGCTTTGGAATCTCGTACTCTTCTGTGTTTCACTCTGATCACTCAAGAAGGCATAAAATGTAGGAAAAGATCTCATTCTCCTATGATTTAAATGTAAGTTAGAGCAAAGTAGAGAAGCTGCAGATTTCTCAATCTCAAAAAATAAGAGTGTTTCTCTCTGTCTTCTAACAGGGATTTGGTTCCATATGGGCACAAAACTCATATTACTGCGTGCAGAATTATTGAGACTTTGTGTCTGTGTGTATGCATTTATTTCCAAGTAGCAATGAAATCTTAGCATCTGTAAAATAAAGTTGAGATGAAATTTAAGGTAGGCCAGTTAGTCTACACACAGAAATAGTGGAGGCCTGGAATTTTACCAAAAAAACAAAAACAAAAACAAAAAAAACAAACCCCCAAAACCAAAAAAACAAATCCCCAAAACCAAAAAAAAACAAAAAAACAAAAACAAAAAAACCCCAAAACCAAAAGTCTTTTGTTACATTAATCCTTATTCTGACAGCTTTAGGTCCAAAGAGCAACGTCATGGTGGGTTCAGAAGCAGCACCTCTAGTAGTCTCGATGAAAAAGTGCTATACTTTACTGTACGTATGTGAAGTTCAGAAAGCAGTCACCCAGCTAGATAATGAAGTGCATATATTAGGCTTACTTGAGCTTTTTTATTGTTGGGTTTTTAAATTTTATTTTAAAATGTATGAAAGACCTTCAGTTCCCCTGGCAACTAAGTTTAATGGATACTTGGTGACTTGAGTGGCTAAATTTGAATTCAACACTGGCGAGGTAGCTAGTTGCTCTGACTTTTATTGTGGATTTTTAAAAAGATAAATTTTATCTGGCTTAAAGTGAAGTCTAATAAAGGTCTCAAGCTCTGTTTCTATCTCACTTTCTCAAAGGCTATTCATTGAATTTAGCTTTGTTTCATTGTTGTTTTTATCTGAAGTTCTTATCTATAGTATTCTAGTACTTGTTTTTAGCATCATTATTGGCTGTTATAATTCTGGAAGATAAAGCAGGGTCACTTTCTCTTTCTCTCTCTGTCTCTGCCTCTCTCTCTCTCTCTCTCACATGCATGCTTGCTCTCTCCTCCCTCTCTCTTTCAGTCAGTTGTAAAAAGCAGAGTTTAACTTACACTCCCTTAGGGCCTTCTGCATTTGTGTGTTCAAACCCATCCTTTGCTACTCTGCATATAGAGTCATTTGTAGTTGTTTGGAATGATGATGGTCATTTCAAAGATAAGCATAACAAAGGCATTGAAGATGAAATTGAACACCACATATATTTCTTTCTTTCAAATTGGATGTAGGGTACAGTTGATGTCTTATTTACTTTCCCACCACTAGACAAAATACCCAACACCTAGAACTCAAAGGAGGTCTACTTTGATTCATGGATTTAGGCCATGGTCAGCTGGTGCCAAGGCATAAACAGGATGACAGAGGGGCTTGGTAGAGGGAAAAGGTGCTCAACTTTTGGCAGCCAGAAAGCAGATGGAGAAGGGAGGAGGTAGGGAGGGAGATGTACCTTACAAAGGCACCCCTCAGTGACACACCTCTTCTAACCAGGCCCCATCTCCTAACACCACATTTAGCTATGAACTCATCAGTGGTTCAATCCACTGATGGATATAGTACCCCCATGATCCAGTCACCTTCACAAAGATCCACCTCTAAACACGTCAGGTTCTAGCAGGACATTGTAGATCTAAACCATAACAGTTGGCATTTAACAAACACTGGTTGGTTAAGGATGGTTTTGGAAAATTAACTTTCTTATGGCTACATAGCCACAAAATATTAACAATGAAATGAAAGGGTATCTTTGGCGCTGTGTTGTTGGACATTTTTCCCCCACCAAAAAAACAATGATTTCTGATTTTTAGCCTGTGGTGGGATTTGAAGAGTGTAACTCTCACTCCCAGAAAAACCCTGACCTCATTTAGGGACCAGGGATTTAAATTTGAAACAGAAATGTGAGCCCACATCTGATAATATACCCATGAATGCCCATGCACAGAAATCGCTCTCTCTGCCTCAGAAGTGTCCGCACAGACAGAAACCAGATACGCCTGCTAATTTAGAAAGGGATCTGCTTTTCAGAAGTGCTGGTATTGTGCTCAAGGAAGATATAATGAAAATTGCTTGTAATTTAATATCCAAGTAAAGCACAAAGGAAAACATATTCTGGGGAGGATTGTAAATGTATATAATGTATATGTTAACTAAAATGTAATTATTCCTTATAGGTTGCCATCTCCTTTCATATCCTCTCCGTGATAGGACAGGGAGGGACAGCTGCCGGAGAGGAGAAGGAGGGAGGACAGAAGAGCTGCATCGAGGGAGGAGGGACGCTGCATTCATTAGCTTTTTGCAAGAAGTGAAATTGGGAACATATGCCTCATAATTTTCATACTGCAGGAATGAACAACACTGTTACATACACGGAGAGAGAAAAAATTGTGAAAGAACTGTTTGACTTTTGACTGTTCCCCTGTAGGGGGGTCTTCTCCAATGTCTGGATGTTTGAGCAGTTAAATGTGTCCTTGACTGTGATTGTGATTTTATCTAACTACATCATATACTTGGAAGTAGGCCTCTTATTTCTCCCTGCCTTCCTTATTTTTACATTATCCTGCACACCCTTTTCATTTAATTTTCCATTGAATCCTATGATGATGTTAGTGACAATGTTCTTTAAGAACCTAAGAATGGAAAAGAAGCGAAGCTCTAAGGAGTGTTATTGACATGGGTGACCTTTATTGCTAAGAGATGCTTTATTACACATAATGATGAAGGTTTTTTTAAAGCTCTTACTCATTTAGCACTGATTTTCGAAAATAGCTTAATGAGCATGCCAAGAACTTTGGATTTGAAGACTCATACCTTGCGTCTTTGCAGGGAGTTTTAAATTGTTACTGCATACTGCTTAGGGACCTGGAAGTTCTCTCAGAACTACAAGTGGGGAATCTGAGATCATTTGGACTAAATGTCTCCATAGTGGTAAAAATGAAGTAGAAAGTGCTGGTTCATTTACTGTATCATGTTTCTGTTTCCTCTCATGACTCCCTCTTTGACACTTCTGTAACACTGTATATTTTTGAACCAAATGGTCTACTATGGGCTGCGGATGTTTAAGAAGGCCTGGTTGCTACTGCCATTAGAAGAACTCAGCATTATCCTGCTCTGAGCCAACTGACTGAACTCATTTGACTAACATCTATTGAACACCAGGTACTGTGCTGAAGGTAAAGGCATGCTTTTGCCTTGGTATAGACACTTCTGGGTCTCACTCAGTGGAGGACAGATATTTTAACAAATTATTGCAGCATTTCACTTTGTCTTGGGACATTCAAAGATCCATTTGAAATCCTAAAGGAACTAACTAACTTGCTGGCTGAGCTCTGAGCAGAGTCACATTTGAAGAGGTTAAGGGAGAAGGCTGTCCTGACAGGAGATGACATCTAGTATTATATTTCAGAAACAAGATATTGTCTTGTTCATACAAGGTGGCTCAGGGTGCCAAGTATATGGCCCATGTATGAGAGCCCTGGTAGATGAGACCGGATGGAGGGCCATTGGCCGAGGTCATGGCCATCCTTGCAATGTGATGAAACTTGAGGTTCATTTATTCATTCATTTCACAAATTCTGACAGAGTGTATATGATATATTCCAAGTAAGTAGGTAACACATTGCCAAAAAAGATAACATCTGTAACCTCAGGGAACTGACTATGAAAACTGAAAGTAAATATATAAAAAGATAATTGCATATTGTATAAAAAATGCTAGGAAAAAATTATAATGTGATAGACTACAGTGGAGAGGAGAGGCAGAGGCGGTTACAGAAACAGTAGTCACGGTGTTTGAGGAGGTGACACTTAGCCAAGACATAGAGGCTGATCAGGAGCCAGTGCGAGGAATGGGAAGAAGAGAGCTGCAGGCCAAAGAGCAGGAAGGGCTCGTGTGAGAGGATCCCAGCAAACTCAGGGTGAGGAGAGTAGCCTATGCGAGATCTGGCTATCTGCAGAGGGGCCACATCACCTTATGCACAGTCTCACTGGTTAGGCCAGTCGTCTTGGTTTTTCTCAGTACAATGAAAGACTTTGAAACAGGGTAGGAATGACCAGATTTGCACTTTTTTTAAGGCTCTTGTGTGAGGAACAGATTAGAGTGGACAGGAGGGAAGCTAGAAACCAAGTTAGAAAAGAATATTGTACTTCGGACCAGGTAAGAGATATATAGTCTTCTTTGGGGTGGCAGAATTTGAGATGAAAACAGACACTTTCAGACTGTGTTTTGGAAATGGAACCACAAAAATTTAACTATCATATTCCTGGATTATAGAATCAGGACCTGATTTATATACAACTGGTTGTTTTTCTCCCAAAGGCAAGTGATTCTTCGGTATCACACATGATCTGATAGAAGAAAACAGTGAAACAAGGAAATACTGTTCTGCTTTAATTTTGTCTGATTGCCATAACTGATGGTTAATCTGTAGCATGACTCTACCTTTTAGTTCTACCTTTTAGTCATGACTTTACCATGAGTAACATTGGAATGATTTTACTCCAGTATTAAATTAATCTTTATCCTCCCAACCCTGCATACCCCAAGACAGAATACTATCAGTGATTTGTGATGTTTTGGATGCAAGATTGGAGAGGAAGAAATCCTGGAGTTATGGGATTAAACCCACTTAAGTTCAACATGGTAAGGCAGGAAGGCTCTTATGAATGTGTTCATTGCTCCCCGAAAAACAGGAGACAATTTATTTTGGTGGAAAGGAAAAAGTGTATTCAAAGCTAGTTCTGAAGGACACAAGACGTTTGACTCAAATCTGTCCATCTGAGCTAAGGAGTGGCAGGGATGGTGGTTTATGCTCTCAGCATGAAGAAGTTGGGAAAGCAGACTACCTCTTTCAAAAAAATCCTAATTTTTAAAGATCCATCCCAACAAATATGCCTACAGGTGGAAACAAAAAAAAATTTTTTAAAAAGCTCTTTTTTTAAAATAACACAATTCAAGACTTGTCCAAATGCAAAAGCAAGTGATTTTGTTTGCACATGGCACCAATGAAGAATTTCATGGTTTCAAACAATTACAACAAGTTTTATAACCAAATTTCTTGGCTAGAGTAAAAGGCTTTTCAGTTCTACCTAAAGCATGCTGGGAACAAACCATCCAGTTGGCCTGTGTATCAAGGCCAGGGCAGTACCCTCAGCAAAGAAAAGGTGCTCTGGTCTATGACAGGGAAACCTTGACTGTTGTCAACCACCCTTGATGGAGCCCTGCCATTGCAGGGGGCATTGGGAAGGCGTTCATTCAGGAAACAGACTTTCCCATCGGCTGCACTCAAGCAGTCTGATTGCTCTGCAGGGAGTAGGACAGAGCTCCTGCCTTCTAGGAGCTTTCTTGGTAGTTGTTGAGATCAGCATATTACTACTGTCATGCTTTAGATCTAGGTATCTCCCAAAGACTGATGCCTTCAAGGTGATTGAATTATGGGGTTGGTATGGTTGACTTGCTGTAAGGGGGCAGATGGGGTCTGGTCAGAAGAGATGGATCACTCAGTGTGACCTGGAAAGTTATGTCTCCCTTCCCATCTCCTCCCTTTACTCAGTCTCTGCTTCCTGTTTGCCCTGCTGTGAGCAACTATCCTTGCCATCATTCCTCTCTGCCATACTGTCCTGCCTTGGAGCCATATGGCTGTGGACTGAAGCATGAGCCAAAATAAACATTTTTTCCTTTAAGTCACGAGTGTCAGTATTTTGTCCCAGCAATAAGAAAGTGACTAAGATAAGTATGTTAGGTGAGACTACTGAGAGGACTTAGGAAAGTGGGGTCACTCCTAGTGAGTCATTTACAAGGGAGGGAAAGTTGCCTTATAAAATGCCAGGATCCTGGTGTCAGAAGGCCCACTGGGAGACATAGAGTTAACAGTTAGATCTCATGTCTGATTGCTTTGGCTGTATAAGAGCAAAGTTATAGAATAGCAAACTTACAGAAATCATAGCAGAAGTTAAAAATCGATTAGTAGCCTGTGACTACAGGATGTGCTCGTGCCGCTTGTCACATAGTTGGACTGCTAAGCTCAGTCAGCCTTGACTGTGTGCGTCCAGGTCTTCTCCTAGATAGCCCGCCAGGACAACCTGACCGCATCCAGCTGTAATGTCTGTGTTTTCCTACCTAAAAACACATTTATAGTTTTCCAGCTTGCTTCAAGGACTTTAGGTGCAGAACAGACTGGCCCAGTCAAGGACACATTTAACTGTACTTGTTCTGCTCAAACCCCCTCCCCACCTTCCCAGAATGTTCCTGCCTTATAATAAACAATTCCTTATAAGTAAACCTGCTTAGAATAAGCCTGTCTGACAACATATGAGTTAATTCATGTAACCAATCATGTAATAACCTGCAATCAGCTTTGTACTTCCTGCTTGCAAAAATGTATTTAAACTGTACTCTAAACTGAATCTGGGCTGATGATTTGGACCTGGTTCCCATCAGCCTGCTAGCATTAAAATAAAGTTGCCGTCCAACTGCTCAGGTGCAAAGGGTCTTCCATCAGGTTCAGTATCAGATTTCTGCAACAATTGGAATCCCCAGCAGGGTGAGTTTGGGCATGTTCCTTTACCCTTCTGGGCTTCATTTACAAACTGAAGATTATACCTCCCTTCTGGAGTAGTTATGAGAATAATGACAGAACATGTACAATACAGTTTCTGACATCAATTTAGCTATCATAGTTTTTATTACTTTAGCCAGCTTTATGCTACATAGTCTTAGCACGATGTTGCCTTACCTTTTTCCTGAACACCTGCAGTGCTAGGAACTCTCCTCCTCCTAGGCCATTCTGTTTGTGTATCATTTCAGAAGTTAAAAGCTCTTGAATGGTAGATTGACAAGTCATCAAGAGAGAGAAGGAAAAGCTGCCCAGGTTATAAGACTTGCATGAACAGAGATTAAAATGGGGTAGATCACACATGGCATGGGGTATATTCAGGCTGAAGTATGGGGTTTTAGGCCTATTGAGACAGGAGATGAGAAGGGCAGGTGTAGTGGTACTGGAGAGGACTTCAATACCAAGGTCAGCAGATGGATCTAAGTACTATACTATGAAATGGGTCTATCCTTTCCTTATTGGTCAGGCCAAGTACCAGTGATGAGCTAATAATATTCACCTGTGGCTGTCCTAGAAACCTAGTCACCAGATGAACCCAGTACGTGTCAGACAATCTGTGTGGCCTTTCACTGCTACCCAGGGTCCCTACCACAGTTCCTAATTCACCCTGTTCGGACCTATCCTGGTTGTCTTAGTTATTTTTCTCTCACTGGTGAGACAAAATGCACCCAAAGTTAAAGATGGAAAGGTTTCTTTGACTCACAGTTTGTAGAGAATTTAGTCCATAATCGGCTGGCTCCAAAGCATAGAGGCATGGCAGACAGGCACTGTAGAGAAGAAACAGTTCATGGTGAATAGAAGGTAGCAGAGAAAGCAAGCAAAGGATGACCACAGCCCTTTCTATCCCTTATATCTTATCCAGGCTACTTAAGGCAGATAGCACTCACACCCTTAATCCTAGTGCCTTTGATCTTAGCATTGTACCACGAATTAATCCCAGTGTCACACACTCTAGATCCAGCCACCTCTGAAAAAATGCCACCTATGACTGCATGAGGCTTTGGAGGGGGGGCATCTAGACACAAGCCATAACACTGGTCAAGGATAAAGCTTTCACTTTTTACTGCTCTGTGTACATCTCCTTCAACCTTTAGAGGACCAGTAGGCTTTCCAGACCACAAGTTGTTGGATTGTCTATAGGGGATGAGCCAGTCCAAGTTAGGGTCTGGTAACTGTACTGAGGGTTAGGGGTGCTGGCTAAAGGGGGTCCTCATGCAATATTTGCCTAAACTTTCCCTTGGCTTCCTGGTTCTCTAGATGGAGAGACGAACTCTGCAGATGCTCAAATTTGTCCTTTCCTCCTTTACTTTAAAGTCATTTTTGTGCTCTTATCCCACCCCCAGCCTGAGTCTTCCCTACTTTCGGGAATCTAAAACCATTTACTCTGTAAATAGGTGGTAACATTCTGTGCTCTGGATTTAGCCAGCAAGTTCTTTCTCTGAATCAGTAAATTGCTGTATCTGTTTCAATCTGACCTGGGGAAAAGTAGGAAGACACTCAAATACAAAACATAAACGTGCCCCTGGATTGTCAGTGAGAAAAAAACCAAAACATAGCAAACAAATTGACAAGCAGGTGACTCCTTTAACGTGTATATGTAATCCCTGGTCTCTTTAATTTTCCTTTCCCTGAAGCCAGCATGAAGGAAATATAAAGACCCCAGGGTGGAAAACAGGAGCCCTGGGATTTAGTCTCAACTGTGGTGATGACTCAATAACATTCTGGACAAAGTCAGTGACCTTCTGCTCAACTTGAGTTTCCACCTTTAAAATAAGGCAGTTGCTCCATTTTGGCCAGCTCCCACAGTCTTTGCAGAGCCCACAGGCTGTGGCTGCGTTGCCTTTTTCAACCTATGAACAATTTGATTTATCTTTGCTTCTTTGACAGGCATACAAGGCTGATTATCCAGAGAAATACCTGTATTTAAATAGCTGAGAATTGGATTTCATTCCTTTAGTCAGGCCTTGCCCTCTGTGTGCTTGGCCCTCTTGTAAACAAATACCCTTTCTCCTGAGCAAGACTTGTTTGTGGTATTGCAGATTCCTAATCAGGAGAGGAAGGACATGCATCCAAAATAATTTCTTGAGGTTTGATTCACTGTTTGCTTAGCAGGATGTTATATTTAGCTACATTTTAAGCTCTCCAATTTCCTTTGAAATGCACATGGGAGGGAAATGAAGGAAGCAATTGGAAAACAATACAAAAGACATTTAGAACAAACAAGGAAAGGCTTAGTGAACTCTACAAATGTTTGGGAAATACTTCAAGACTTTCTACAGAGCCTTCAAACACACCAGCTGTTTCTGGTCTGGGGCTTAAATGGGATGTGTACTTCCGCTTTCAAAACTATCAAGAGCTATAGCAGTTTTGCCTCCAAGGTAAAAAATGTACAAAACACATCGTCCTGTTGGCTATCAGTACACCCTGCTTCAGACCTTTTTTGAAGATAAGGCTTTATCTCAGTTTTTCTATGTCTAATTTATAATTGCCCAGTTACACTAATGAAGCCCATTTCGTGTTGTGCACATTCAAAGCTCTCATCTGCATGAAAGCCAATGAAAATAATACCCTGTCTCTAATTGAGATCAAGTCTCTAGGGCTGAATCTTGAAACTTAAGCTCTTTACAGCCATCTTTACAGCTAAACTTGCAACACTTGGCTGCTTCCTGGTACTTCCTTCCTCCCTTTAAGGTGCCATCTTTCTTCTGCTCTGTTCCTTACCTGCAAGTGGTGCAGCCTGGGTGACACCTAGCTACTACTCTTCGCTAGGTGGATATGAATCCTCTGAGTTGGGAGTCATGATGTATGGAAATAGGATGTGGCTTTGGCACCCGCTTCCCTTTCACAGGTGTCTTATTACATTTTGACAGGTGCCTGACATAGGAAGCCCTCAGAAGTGGGATTTAACCTTGGTATGCCACCTTCAATTAAGGTGTCTCTGGATAGGAAACAACGAAATGTATCTGAGTGGTTGATGGCTCAGTATTTTTGTATTTAATTTTATTTCTGTTTCAGATGCACTGCCTATCTGGGCTTTTTTTCTGATTCTACAAAAATAGGTGCTGGTGGTGAGTCTGATGAGCTGTTCTGTAGAGGAAGTCGGATGAAACAGAGCTGTCACCCTAAAATACACTTGGTGGAAGGCAGATCTGCTATTGTTTTGATACCTTCACATATAATGGGGTTTTAATTTATCATAAATGTCTAGTCTGCTGATAGCAATGAAATTCATTAGAGATCTTTCTCCAAATATACAAAATGTAACACATTAGATGTTTGAGAATTTGAGATGGGGAAAATGCTGTTAGCGCATCGACTGTTTTAGAAACTGTGTTGTGGGTAAGATGAAATGTTTGTGGACTCTGTATCTTATTTTTTCTTTCTTTCTTTCTTTCCCAACCTTCAATACTGTTAGTTTATAGTGGGTTTTCTGGCCTTTAGGGGGATCTGAGTGCACATATATTCAACCTTGACAAGCAACAAAATTACGATTCTCACACCTTATTACATATTCAGTTACCACAAACAAGAGCTCATTTGACCTTGCTGTAGCTGGAGTTAGGCAGTTTTTTTTAAGTAACTTGAAACATTGATGCCTATAGCAAGGTGTACAAAATATCACTCTCCCCTGAAGATATGCATGTCCAAATCCTGGGAGCCACTAGCACGTGGCCTCACATAAAATGTGGAAATGGGGTTGGATCTGGTATTAAGCTTTCTCAAGGTAATAGGGAGATTATGTTGGACTACCCAGGTGGGCCCAGTATAATCACAAGGAGCTTCAAGGTGAGGCAGAAGAGATCTGAGTAAAATGGTGAAGGTGGACTTTGGCCACCTCTGGTGACTTTGAAGGTGGAGGAAGGGGCCCTGGAGCTGGGAAATGTAAGTGACCTCTAAAGCTTGAAAACAAGCCCACAGAGTGGAATTCAGCTCAGCCCGCACCTTGAGTTCAGCCCAGTTGAAACCTATGCCCATCTTCCGACCAACAGAACATCAAGATAGTGAGTCGGTTTTATTTGAAGCCATACTTCGTAGTCATTTGCTTCAGCAGCCCTGTAACATAGAGTCTCATGAGTGAGGCAGCAGTTAGCTTAGTTTCTTCCCTATATTCATGTAGATGGGGCATGGAACAGTTTTTCTTTTATTTGGAGTTTTTCTCTCTCTGAGATAAAAATGTTTTTGGCACCAAAATAGTTCCAGCATTAAGTATATTTACTTTGAACAGACATGCAATCTATTTTCTCCTTCCTGTTCTCTGAGATTACATGAAGAAATTACTTATCATCAGTTATTAACACCCTTAGCATTGATTTTTTTTCTGTCCTTATACAGTTCATTTGTTCACAGAGAATGTTGTTATTGTTATCATTATTTTTATTATTTAGTTTGCTCTTCCAGCTAGCTAAGACTTCCTGACCCATCTTGTTAGACTTAGTGTAAATTTCCCAGTGTTTCACTCTGCTTTATACTCCTTCTACTTGTTAGTCCTCTCCTGAAGGTTTCCTGTGGATTTTTGTTCTTATTAAAATCATTCTTAGTCTGAGATATGTGTCTAAAGATGAGCACCCCTGAATTGAATCAATCTGGAAATGCTACAGTATTTCACATTGTTTTAGTGTAAGTCAGGCCTTCATGGAGAAATTCTGTATAGTAAAACCATTCCATCATCTATAAAGTGCCAGATAGATATATTGTTGCTTTGTGTATCCACCACAGCTGAACTGTCTTTGGAACAATTACTTTCTTTGTATTAAGAACCAGAGGAGAAGTGGGCTTGTGTGCTAAGGCAATGCCATTTGAACACTTCATATATTTGTGCCATCAAAACCTGTACGCCACAAGCCAGGTATAATTGGATCAATGTAAATCAATTACATTTATGAAATAACTAAGCAATTCATTCATTTAACAGATATGTATTATGTGTCTACTACATTTCTGAGAAGAATGACTTATCTGGTGTTTTACTGTCCCTTAAACTACTTTTGTCATTGTTATATAAGTCACCAGTAATGGGGGCTGCGGGGAATAGCCACCAAAGGCCGGACACCTGACTTGGGTAGTAGGTTGGAGGTGCTATAATGAACACCCAAGCCAACCCAATTTTCTTCTATGAAGGGGAAGCCTCAGGGAAGTGTATTTTTTGGCAGATCATAGGGAGCACTCCATTCCCTCCCAACCTCTGGTCACACGGGACAGCAGCAAGTGACGGCTTCTGTCTGTTCACTAGCCAACAGGCTGCAGAACCTGGTCAAGGGCATTTAAGTGACATTTTGACAATTCCAGAAAGGAAGACTGCTTGCCTGCTCTCTCTCTCTCTCTCTCTCTTTCATAGTTCTTTTGTTTTTGTTTTGAAACAGGATCTGGCTAAGTAGTCCAGGCTAGCCTTGAACTTGTGAGCGTCCTACTTCAGTCTCCTAAGAACTGGGATTACAAGTTTCTTTCTTATTAGCAAATTAAAGTCTTTCTGGCCTCAGGTTATAGCTCAATGGTAGACTCCTTGCCTAGCATAGGCAGAGATCCTGGGTTCTATTACCAGCAATGTATATATACAAACTAAAATCAAAATCCCTTCCCTTCTATAAACCTATCTTCAGAGAATTTTTCTTCTAGCAGATCAGCAGCTGACCTGTCCTTGCTAGATCGGTGCTGTGTTTGAATGAGTCCCCCAAAGTTCATGTGCTAGAAATGTAATCCCCACACCAACAGTGTGGAGAAGTGAGACCTTTAAGAGGTAATTAGGTCATGCAAGCTCTGCCCTCATAAATGGATTACAGCCATTTTCTTAAGAGCGGGTTCATTGTAGAAGCTTTTCAGTGTCCTCCTACTCTCTCTTGCCCATGGGATGCATCCGCACCATGTTAAGAGAGACCAGAAAGGCCCTCACCAGAGAATTCTCTATCTTGGACTTCCTATCTTACAGAACTATGAGCCAAATAAACTTCTGCCATTATAAATGACCTAGTCTACAGGACAATCATGTATCCCATAATAATGTTTCAGTCAATTACTGACTGCATTTATGAAAGTGAGCTGAGATGACATTGCCTGGTGACACTATCACCATTATTATTATTTTGCGCAAGTGTACACGATGATTTTGGCACAATGGTGAAATGATCCAACATGTGTCTCAAAACATATCCCATTGTGAAGTGATTCATGATTGTACTCTGTCACAGCACCACAGATGGGGTAAGGTAATGGGTGTCAGCAAAGTTCAGAAAGAATGAGCTTGTAGGACTCAGAATTCTCACCAGCCTGATCATTCTTGCTTCCCCAGGTTTGTGAGCATCAACTATGCTTTGGTTGAATTGTGCATATTTACCAAGATATCTTGGTGAAGTAAGCAGCTGTAAAGAGGTGCCTTTTTCTAAGAAAAGAGCTGCCTATCTCTGTGTCAGTGAGCTAGGGCCCAGAGGTTAATGATCTCCAGGTTGTTGATATGAATGGTGAGGCTAACTGGTCATTATAGATGATGAATATCTTTTTTTTGTGTGTGTGTGTGCTTTTGAGTCTGAGTTTCACTCCTGCCTCAGCCTACCGAGTGCTGGGATTACAGGCATGCGCCACCATGCCTGGCTGAATTAATATCTTGACATTGTTTTCAATGTGTCTTACCTGTTCCTTCTTGCTTTTCTCTTTGAATTCCTTCACTTCCACCTTGTCTTACTTTTCACACTGCTGAGACAAAATACCCAACACCCATAATTTGAGGGAGAAAAGGTTTATTTAGCTCACAGTTTGTAGAGGTTTCAGTCCATAGTTGGCTGGCTCCAAGACAGAGTGGCACATGGTGGGTGACAGTTCATGGTGACAGAAAAACAGCAGAAGCAAAGAGAGAGAAAGAGAAATTTATATTTATGTGGGCTACCTACACTGGAGGGGGGTAGCACTCACACCCTTAATCCCAACATTGGACCATGAATCATTCACAAACTCTAGAAGCCCTCCCCCATGACTGATGAGGCTTTGCGGGGACATCTAGACACAAACCATAACTCACCTTGAGGGCCTTACTGTGACCCTCAAGCCCAAATAGCTCATCTTCTCACCATAGGTCTGCAGGCTCTTGTGTTCTAAGAAGCAACAATGCTTGCTTCTCAGTTCTTTATTTCACCCAAAGCCTGTGTGGCCCGATTGGTGGCATGTACTTTTAGATCCAAGCAGCAGAGCAGCCCATCAAAGACATACATTTTACATCTGGTCAACTCTAAGCTATCCCAGACCCTAGCATCTTGCTCTTTTGGTAGATAGAAAGAAAGGGTTGTCACTTCACTTCATTGGTCATTCTAAGAGACTCCTTTCCCTCCAATTACTCATGGGTGTCAGAAAAAGAAAGAGAACACTGGAGAGGTATAATGTGTAGCAGCACTTCAAAGGTGATTACTTTTTCTTTCCATCAATCATGTAAAGAAAATTCTCCTACTCACTTGATAATCCTATTTTTTCTTTGAAGAAGAGAAGCTGTCTTGCTACCAAACGAGCCATTGAGTTAGCACTGTCATTACTGACTTTTGGACTCATTAGAGCTTATTTAATATTCCCAAACTGTAGCAGGGTCTGAAAAGTAATTTCTCCAGTCATGGTATGAAAGAAGGGAATGACAGTTTTACAGGAAACAAATTGCAGATTGAGTCTTCAGATTTCCAGTCTGGGAAGCCATACACTCTTTTTGGTCAGGTAGTTAATGAAAGGTGAACTTTGCTTTGAAAATTAAATACTACAATGCCATGTAGATCATTCGTGTGTATGTGTCTGTACGGGGCAGGGAAGATGGTCGGATTCTCTTGATAGGTGATATTTAGGCTCTAGATCAAGAAAGGACACTCACTTTTTGCATTAAGAATTAAGACTTTGTATAAATAAAGCATTTAGAATAGTTCCTGGCACACACAGCACTGTGTAAGCGCTGGTTGCTATTTGTATGGTTTTTATTGTTATTCCAATCATTTTAATTCATATATTTTTCTGTCATTTCTAGGGGGCTTTGTGGTTTTAATTATTGTGTTCCCCCCAAATTTGTGTCAAAACTTAATCCCTATGCAATAATATTAGGAGATATGGCTTTTGCGAAGTGATTAGATCATGAGGGATCTGTTTGCATGAATGGAAAGAGTCTTATATAAAAGGGCTGGAGGAAACTAGGCAAGCCCCATTCTTTTGTCTTTCTACTTGCTGCCATGTGAGGATACAACATTTGTCCTCTCAGGAGGACACGACAACAAGGCTTCATGTTGGGAGTAGAAGATAGCCTTCACTGAACATTGAGTACTAGTGTTTTGATCTTGACTTCCCAGCCTTTGAAAGTGTGAGGAACAAATGCTGTTCATACACCCATTCTTCATAAGTTACCTGCTCTTTGGTATTTTGTTCTAGCAGCACCAAAGAATGAAGAGATTAGATAAGTTTTTACCTCTCCTACAATGTAATGAGACTGATTTTTGTTTTGGTTGTGGAGAACATGCTTTTATTATTTACATTTGGGACTCAGAAGAACATCTAAAAATAAATATATATTTATATTTTGCTCATTCCTTTGGAAAGGGCAAGCCAATTCCAGAGAAGGTGGTAGACAGACAACTCGGAAGATGATACTTCCAACACATGGAAGAGAAGACGGGGCTCCTGCCTTTGGCTTCTTATGGAAACTGGGAACAGGAGAGGTCGAACAGTGAGATGATAACATCCTAATTCTGAGAATGTGAAAAGAACAGGCAAGATCAATGCAAAAAGCCAGCCAAGGAAGACTTCTAAATGCCTCGCAACACTTCAAACTCTTTAAAACAGCTGTTGTGATTGCATATTCATAGTGGTTTCAAGGAATTCTAAGTAGATGATAGGCTAGGTGCAAGATACCTACATGCTAAATCTAACCTCCTTAGCATGTTTGCTCCTATCATTCTTCTCTATAGCATATTTCTATACTCTCTGCCACAGTTTTTATGCTCCAGGAATAATGAGTGTGGGATTCAATAAATATTGTAGTAAAGGAAAGAATGAGGCCATATCTCCTTCATATGCATTGTTTGTCTCCATTGCAATTTTAGCTTTACTTGTATAATTATTTGATCAATGTCTGTTTCCCACTTAAAACATAATACTTCACAATTTCTTCATGCAGTCTACTATCTGGCAAACAAGAAGTGCTTACTATATGCATGGAATGAATGAATGAATGACTGCTTGACAGTAGAAATCCCTAAAGCTTAGGCAAAAACTAAAAGAAATAAGTTAATAAAAGTCTTTCGGCATTTATAAGACTGCAAACTGATTATTTTTCTTAATTTTATTTTTAATTTACAAATTGCCATTTGCTCACTTTAATAAAATCAGAGACTACAAAAGAATATAAAAAGGCAAAGCCATCTTCTCTTCCCACTCCAAATTCCATTTTGCAGAAGTTGCTTTGTGAACCTTTTAGTACAGAATGAGTATCCCTTATCCAAAATGTGTGGGACCAGAACTATTTCAGATTCAGTTTTTCAGATTTTGGAAGACTTTCATAGACTTTACTAGTTGAGATTTCCTCATCCATACATACAAAAATCTGAAAATTTCCAAAATCTGAAAATTTCCAAAATCTGAAGATCTTTGAATGTCATGTCTTTACTCAAAATGTTCAGATTTTAGAGCATTTTTGATTACAGATTTTTGGCTTAAAGATGCTTATCTATTCTCACACAACATTTAAACACATGGAGAGTGTTATACATTGTTTGCTTAAAAAAGTGATAGTGCTACAAACAATGCAATTCTTTTTCACTTCCCCAGTTTGGAGAATACCTAAGACTGAATTTGATGCTGGGACACAGCTGCTTACAAAGAGCACAGCAGAGCTCTACCTTTCATTTTCAGTAGATGCCTACCTTTATTCTGCCAATCATTTCAGCTGGAATTGGTGAAAAGCTTGGAAATCAAATCTGGCCCACTACCTGTTTTGTAAATAAAGTTTTATTGGAATACAGTCACACTCATGTATGTATGCATTATTTATGAAGGCATTAATGCTATCATAGCAGAATTGAGTTGCTGGCACAGAGAACATATGTCCTGCACAATGTATCCGACATGCTGTCTGGCCCTTAAAGATAAAGTTTGCCGAGTCCTTGCATGGGCTGTGAGGGACCAGTCTATCTCTGTCTTGTTGGTTCAGGTAGGATCTAGTATCAAAGACAATGGAGTAGACTCAGCCAGTTTGTGGAGACACCAAAATTGTTTAGTGTTTGTGGATACTGTAGTTTCTGCTTTCTTTTGGCAAATTTTTGACAAGGGATGCAGGTAACTGGAAAGGAAACAGAGAAGTTGCCTGGTGTGTATGGTTGTTATTACTACAGTTTCTCTAATTAGGATCCTGTTTACATTTCTCAAAAAAATACACATATATCCACATATCCCCCACAGCTGTTTGTTTAAAGGAGCTTTCCTAGTTTATTACCGAGTAATAATAAGGCAGAACATGATGAAGTCACAGCCCATATTTATTACTCTCACTCAGCAAGTAGCATAGCGTGCGTGGTCTTGGATTTCCCGTTGGAATCAATCCATGATTAGTATTTGAATAGGACAGGCTGCCATCTCCTTGAAGATGTAAGCAATTAGCCAGTATGTTCCGTGAACAGAGCGTTGTTACCGATGAAGAGCACTTAGACTGGATGAGGAGTAGTAGACTTCAGGACCCCTCTGGGTTTGGTGGTGGGACAGAAGGGAATGTGAAACTGAGCGGTGGCAAAGCCTTACAGTTCCGTGGGAGGTGGAAGCTGACCAGGTCAGAAGTAAAACAGAGAACTTGGATTTCACACACAGCCTGAATCTTGAATTTCAATATACAGAAATATCCTAACACTTGTTTAAAATGTAAATCCCAAGGCCTCTGCTCCAGACACCCAGGTTTTCTGGACCTGGCTTTGGGCCCAGGAATATGTATTATAAATGAACCCCTCAGATGATTCTGAGAGAAACATTCCTTAGACCAAAATTGGATAACTTCTGCTTTGCTAGAAAGACATCTTGCTACCTACTTTCCCATTCTCTTCTCTACGTTCTCTCATTACATGTTACGAACCTTGACAGAGATAAGTGTGTGGACTCATATGCACGTGACGGCTACACTCAGCAAGGAGAACCCTTGCCTTCCTCATCTTTCCTGCCAAGGTCTCAAGTTCTGTGCATTTCTCTTCCTCTCTCTTGAAAATGTTTGCGTCTAAGAAAATCACTGGACTCAATTTTGAGTCTTCAGTAAACTGTGCCTTTGGTAAAAAGTAACACCATTGTCCTTCTGGTGTTACTTCCTTCCTCCCCACTTCCTTTTTCTTGTGATATTCTAGCAGAGTGGAGAATCCTCACTATTTTACTTTTATCAGGAATTTTCCAAATTCCAGCAGGTTCAGGCAGACTGTCAACTTCATGCAGCCCCCAGCCACATCTGTCTTGTTCTTTGTCTTTGTACCTAGCACAGTGCCTGCAAATAAGGAAGGGCCCAGGAAATGTTCGATGATAAAGAATGAGCAAATAGTGCAGAGATGAAGGAAGCAGGACAGAGTAAATCTCAGAAATTTTGCTAACAGCTAAGGAGACCTGTAACACTGTCATGCTGATATTTTACTTACCTGAAACCAAGTCTGCCAATCTCAGAAATTTACAGCTGATTTTGAACATGTTTCTTTTAAATCTGAACTTGTATCATATAGCTTTCTCTTAGCAAATGTCGCCCTACCCCTAAACACAGTTGTTAATGATGAGCATGGACAAACAAACAAACAAAGAAAAAGTGGATTTTCTAAAATCACAGAAAATGTCTTAGGAAAATAATTTTTGAGATATAATATGTATCTTATTAGGTTACTTTTATTTATTTTCTGTGTCCACATTCTGAACTTCCAACTAATGGAAAATCATATTGAAATAAAAACAATTTTTCCTCTTTCAAAATTACGTATCTTACCGTTAACCTGGTTTGAGTTGTCAACATTCTACCTTAAAACAATGACAGTAAATGATAGTTTACAATTTTTTTTTTTTGTGTGGGTACCGAGGGGTCAACCTCAGGACCTCGCGCGCCAACAGGCACCCGTGCCGCTGAGCGATATCACCGGCCCCTTTTTCATATGTGGGATCTGGGAGTCGAACTTGGGCCCTCGCGCTTGCAAGGCAGGCGCTTACCCCGCTGAGCCATCTCACCGGCCCAATAGTTTACAATGTTTAAACCACCCTGCAATGGAAAAATCCTGTAATTAGCATTCTTACTATAACTTTTTAATAGTTGGTATAATAATATTGTTTGACATCCTTGGACCTCTTTTTAGAGCTCATGAATAATAAGAAGTCGTCCCCTTTCCCTTATGGGCTTTGTGCTTTTCAGTTGGAATCCTCTGGGATCTGGCAAAGGCTGCAGTCCCTGGTTGCCTGGGAAGTTACTGTGTGAGTAGGGAAGATCTGAAAACTTGGCACTTGGGGAAGCAGCTAAGAGCTCACTACTCATTTCCTTCCTTCTCATCTTTCTTGTTCATTTGAGATTAATATTAAGAGGGGAGAAGATAGGGATCTCACAAGGGGGTCTCACATGAATAAGTGAAGCAAAAAAGGGGGGAGGATGAGGATGGCAAAGGGCGAGGAGGAGAGAAGGCCAGGCGAAGAGAAGGCCAGGAGGAAGAACAGCTGGTGGGAGCAGGGAGAAGGGGAGGCTTGCCAAAGGAAAAAACTATTTTCAGCTGTTTTGAGACTGCTGTAAAAGTGAAAAATCAAGCCCTCTTCCAAAGAGGTCCTCTTCTAAAGAAGCCCCCACCCACAGACGCTTTCATCCTCTCGCTCCGGAAAAAGTCCTGTCTTCTGCAGTTGTATAGACATAATTTTTAAAAAGCCTCCTTTTAAAAGCAGGTGCGAGGAGCCTGTGTCCCTGCTCCTGCCACAGCATTGTCTGCGGCGCACACGTGCCCTCCAGCGCTGCGTAGTTGCCTTCGCAGAGAGTAACGCCCTCTAGTTGCCTTGATCTATTTTTAATTCCTCCAAAACAACAGTAGCTGTACTTCTCCATGCTCAGGAGCCTGGTTTGTGGACTTCGTCTCAGCATCTTTTTGTCTCCCCGAGCCCCTGGGCAGCCTTGTTTTCTCCACTTTGTGAAGAGGGTGCTGAGCCTTTTTGAGGCCAAGTGATTTGTTCAAGGGCACCTGCGATTGGAACTCAAGTGGCACTCTCTCTCTCTAACTTCTAATTCTGAAATAATTTTAAATTTGCAAAAAAAGTGTTAGAAGCATAGTTTAAAGAATCCCTCTGTGCTCTTCCACCAGATTCCCACTTATTATGTTCTTTCTAAATGTACATATATAATATATATGTATACGCATAATTTTTTTTTCCTTAAGTGTTTGAAAACCAGTTGCAGATCTGATGTCCCTTTGCTTCTTTGGTGTCTAATGTCTGAAGAGAAAAACATTCTCTTTGGGGAAAAAAGTATACAATTATCCACTCGGGAAATTAACATAGATATAAAAAACTTTCTGACCAAGCCACATTTTGAATGCTGCCCATGTCTTATTTTCTTTTTTTCTGGTTCATGATGCAGATTACCAGTTAGATTCAGTCATATTGTCTCTTAGTGCCCTTTCATCTTAGCTTTTCTTTGTTCTTTATGACCTTGACAGTTTTGCAAAGCATGAGCCTATTGCTGCTTTCCAGTGTTCCTTCATTTGGGTTTATCTGAGGAGATGTTTCTTCATGATTAGAACCAGGTTTTGCATTTCTGGCAGAAATACCACAGGACATTGTATCCTTCTTAGCACATTATATCAGGAGCTATGTGATGTTCATCTGCCTAATTCTGGTGATGATTGTTTTTTGATCACTTGGTTAATGTGTCTATCTGGTTTCTCCACCTCAAAAAATACTATTTTTTATTTGAGTTAACGCTTACCAAATGCGGAGACACTTTTAGAAAATTTAAATATCTTGTTTGTTCATATAATTTTATTCTCTTTTTGTTTAAACATTCACTTATGCTTCTGACCTGAACTGATTTATATTATGATGATGGTCAAGTAGTGATCTTTTCATTTAATCATTCCTTATTATTATTATCTTTTTATTTTAAAGAGAAGAAAAAACAAAACAAATCAAAAGAAGAACAAATTTTCAAAACAACATAATAGGAGGGTAACAATGGTTAATACATTATGTATTACTATCTTTAAGTTAGTTATTCAGGACACCAGACATTAGCATTCAATTGTCCAAACATTATTGGCACAAACCTTACTCTTCAATGAACTAAGTAAAAATGGTAGTGTATCTATCTTAACCATCTTATATATATATATATATATATATATATACAATTTTTTTTCCCTTTCCCTTCTTTCTTTTCCCTATTCCAGTCTCTCTTTCCTTTTTACCAGTTTCTTTTTGATTCACCATGTCTATTGTACATTTTGGATCTTATATACACTTTCAGTTTCTCATACCAGAGAGACAATACGATGCTTACACATGTGCTTCTGGTTTATTTCACTTATGAGTATTTTCTCGAGTTGCATCCATTTACCTATAAAAGTCTCCAGTTTATCCTTCTTTATGGCTGAATAGTACTCCATTGTATAAAAATACCACATCTTTCTTATCCATTCCTCAGTTGATGGGCATTTGGGTTGTTTCCAAGATCTGGCTATTACAAATTGTGCTACTATAAACATGGGTGCACATATATCGCTGTGGTACGATGTTTTTAATTCTTCTGGGAAGATGCCCAGAAGGGGAATAGCTGGGTCAAATGGGACCTCCAACCCTAGTTTTCTGAGGAATCTCCACACTGACTTCCACAGTGGCTGTACCAGTCGACACTCCCACCAACAGTGAAGAAGGGTTCCTTTTTCCCCACAGCCCCTCCAGCATTTGTTATTAGTTGATTTCTTAATAGTAGCCATTCTTTCTGGGGTGAGATGGTATCTCAGTGTTGTTTTAATTTGCATCTCTCGAATGACTAGTGATGTTGCACATTTTTTTGTATATTTGTTTGCCAGTAGTATTTCTTCATCTGAGAAATGTGTATTCATCTCAGATGCCCATTTTTGGAGTGGGTCTTTAAATTTGGGAGGTCTGATTTTTTTGAGTTCTTTATATGTTCTCGATAGTAATCCTTTGTCTGAGGAACAGCTGGCAAACATTTTTTCCCACGTTGTGGGTTGTCTTTTCACTCTGTTGGTGGTTTCTCTTGCTGTGCAAAAGCTTTTAAATAATATGAGATCCCAGTTATTGATTCTTTGGGATAGTTCCCGTGCGGTTGAGTTTTTATTCATAAAGTCTTTGCCTACACCAATGTCTCCAAGGGTTTTACCTATCCTACCTTCCAGCAGATTTAATGTTTCTGTTTTAATATTTAGATCTCTGATCCATTTTGAATTTAGTTTAGTGCATGGTGAAAGATATGGATCTAGTTTTAATCTTCGGCATGTGTAGAGCCAGTTTTTCCAGCACCATTTATTAAAGAGGCTATCTTTCTTCCAGCGAATGTGTTTGGCACCTTTGTCAAAGATAAGGTGGCTTAGTATGTCTGGGGTTGTTTCAGCATCTTCTAATCTGTTCCATTGATCTTCAGGTCTGTTTTTTTGCCAGTACCACACTGTTTTTATCACAGTAGCTTTATAGTATAATTTCAAGTCGGGGATAGTGATGCCCCCTGCCTTGCCTTTGTTGCCCAGAATTGCCTTTGCTATTCTAGGTCTCTTCTGATTCCAAATGAATTTTAGGATTGTTTTCTCTAATTCTGTGAGATATGCTGTTGGAATTTTGATTGGAATTGCATTAAATCTGTATAACAATTTTGGAAGTATGGCCATTTTCACTATATCGGTTCTTCCTATCCAGGAGCAAGGGATATCTTTCCATTTTCTGATATCCTCTTCAATTTCCCTTTTCAGAGTACTGTAGTTTTCAGTATAGAGGTCTTTTACATCCTTCGTGAGGTTGATTCCTAGGTATTTCATTTTTTTGGATGTTATTGTGAAAGGTATTGTTTCCCTAATTTCTCTTTCAGTAAGTTTGTTATTTGTGTACAGGAAGGCAATTGACTTTTGAGTATTGACTTTGTATCCAGCTACACTACTGATTTTGCTTATTAAATCTAGCAGTTTTTTAGTGGAGTTTTTGGGGTCTTCTGTGTAGAGTATCATGTCATCTGCAAATAATGATAATTTAACTTCTTCCTTTCCAATCATTATTCTTTTTATTTCTTTCTCTTGTCTAATCGCTCTGGCTAAAGTTTCCAGAACTATGTTGAATAAGAGTGGGGACAGTGGACATCCTTGTCTTGTTCCTGATTTTAGAGGGAAGGCTTTCAGTTTTTGGCCATTTAGTATAATATTGGCTGTTGGTTTGTCATAGATAGCTTTTACCAGATTGAGATAAAGACCCTCTATTCCAATTTTCTGTAGGGTTTTTATCATGAAAAGGTGCTGGACTTTGTCAAAAGCTTTTTCTGCATCTATTGAGATGATCATGTGATTTTTGTCTTTGGTTCTGTTAATATGCTGTATTACATTTATTGATTTACGTATGTTGAACCATCCCTGCATCCCTGGGATGAATCCAACTTGGTCATGGTGTATAATCTTCTTGATGATTTGTTGGATTCTGTTTGCCAGTATCTTATTAAGGATTTTTGCATCTATGTTCATTAGGGAGATTGGTCTGTAGTTCTCTTTCTTAGTTGGGTCCTTCTCTGGTTTTGGTATCAGGGTAATGCTTGCTTCCAGGAATGAATTTGGGAGTATTGCTTCCCTTTCAATTTCATTGAAAAGTTTGAGAAGTAGGGGCGTTAGGTCTTCTCTAAATTTCTTGTCGAATTCGGCAGTGAATCCATCAGGGCCTGGACTTTTCTTTGTTGGGAGGTTTTTAATTACATCTTCAATTTCATTGGTTGATATTGGTTTATTTAGGATTTTTAAATCTTCTTGATTTAGCTTTGGTAATTCATACAAATCTAGGAAACTGTCCATTTCTTCTGCATTTTCCATCTTAGTAGAATATAAATTTTCAAAATAGGTATAGATGATCTTCTGGATTTCTGCAGGGTCCATCGTGATATCACCCTTTTCATTTTCAATTGCATGGATTTGAGTCTTTTCTTTTCTTTTTTTAATAAGGTTGGATAAGGGTTTGTCAATCTTATTTATTCTTTCAAAGAACCAACTTTTTGCTTCATTGATTCTTTGTATTGTTTTTTTATTCTCCAATACGTTAATTTCTGCTCTGATCTTTATAATTTCCTCCCTTGTACGGGCTTTTGGCTTAACCTGCTCTTCTTTTTCTAGAAGCTCGAGGTTCACCCTTAAGTTGTTTATTTGCGCTTGCTCTATTTTCCTGATATAAGTATTTAATGCTATAAATTTCCCTCTTAGGACTGCTTTCATTGTATCCCATAAGTTCCGGTATGTTGTACTGTCATTATCATTCAGTTGTAGAAAGTGACTAATTTCTTCTTTAATTTCATCTGTGACCCATTGGTTGTTCAGGAGGATGCTGTTTAATTTCCATGTGTTTAGGGAGTTTTTGTAATTTCTTTTGCCATTGATTTCCAGTTTCATTGCACTATGGTCTGATAATATGCATGGGATAATTTCAATTCCTTTGCATTTACTTAAGCAGGTTTTATGAGCTAGTATGTGGTCTATTTTGGAGAACGTCCCATGTGCAGCTGAGAAAAATGTGTATTCTGATGTTGTGGGATGGAACACTCTGTAGACATCTACTAAGTCCATTTGTTCAAAAGTTTGGTTCAGTTCTACTATTTCATTATTGATTTTCTGTCCAGTTGATCTATCTTTTTGTGACAGTGGAGTATTGAGATCTCCCAATATAATTGTATTAGTGCTTATTTGATTTTTCATGTCCTTTAGTACTTGTTTTATATAGCTGGGTGCATTGGTATTTGACGCATATATATTTATGATCGTTATCTCTTCCTCTTGGATTGTTCCCTTTACAAGGATGTAATGACCGTCTTTATCTCTCTGAATCCTTCTTGGCTTGAAGTTCACTTTGTCTGCAAAAAGAATAGCTACCCCTGCTTTTTTCTGGGTTCCTGTGGCATGGAGTATTGTTTTCCATCCTTTGACTTTCAGTCTATGAATTTCTTTCTGAATTAAATGTGTTTCTTGTATACAGCATATTGTTGGATTTTGCTTCTTGATCCATTTCGCCAGTCTGTGCCTTTTGATTGGTGAATTGAGACCGTTAACATTGATGGTTAAAACTGATATGTATTGACTTGTCATGATATTTTCCTGTTGTTGGTTCCCACTCTTTGTTTTTCCGCTTTCCGGCTATTTAATTATTTGCCCTGCCTGGTGGATTCCTTCTGTTGGGGTTCCTATCTCTTTCTAGAATGTCCTTCAGAACGTTTTGGAGTGCTGGTTTGGTGGTCATAAATTTTCTCAGATGTTCTTTGTCATGAAAGTATTTTATTTCTCCATCAATTTTGAAAGATAGTTTTGCAGGGTACATCAATCTGGGCTGAAAATTATTTTCCTTTAGAGCTTGCAATACATCATTCCAAGCTCTTCTTGAATTGAGGGTTTGTGCTGAAAAGTCAGCTGTGATTCTGATGGGTTTTCCTTCATAGGTGATTTGTCTCTTCTCCCTAACAGCTTTTAAGATTCTATATGTCTGGCTGAAGTTTTTTTTTTGATCATGTCTAGTTGGTGTTCTAAAAGCTTCACTTATAGGGGTGTCAAATTCCTTTTCTCTTCCAGGAAAGTTCTCCCTGATTATGTCTTTGAACAAGGTTTTAATGTCGTTGATGCTATCTCCTGCTTTTTCATTTATTCCAATTATTCTTAAGTTGTTTATCTTTGAGTCATCTAGCAGATGCTGAATTGATTTTTCATGGTCCCTTGCTATTTTTAAGAATTTTTCCATTTCATGATCACTAATTGCAAGCCTGTCTTCTATATCTGAGATCCTGTCCTCGCATTGGCTTATTCTGCTACAAATACTTTCAATGGAATTTTTTATCTCTTGGATATCTGCTTGAATCTGCCTTATGGATTCCATTTCTTTCCTATGCTGAGCATTCATGGTTTCTATAGTTTTCTTAAGTTCATCTATTTTTTTGTCTGTATCAGCTATAGTGTCCTTAAGCATGGTCTTCATTGTAGACATTATCTCTGCAGTTATCTGTGAGATTATTTCTGTTTTAATTTTTTCCAGAACCTCATTCAGTTGCTTTGTTGTTACCACTTCAGATAGGCCAGGTGGGTGGCTTTCGGATTGTCCCACCTCGTTGCTCCCTAGGTTTGCCTTTGGTGAATTGGATGTGTGGGGTTGCATCTTGTTTAAGTGTCGTCTCATTTTTTCTTTCTTTAATTCCTGGGGTGATGTTTGCAAATTACCTATGGTAGGTTACTTTATTGCTAGTGTTTAAGATCTTTAGAAGATGACTACTTCTCTGCAGTATCTTCCAAGTGGAGCTTGCTTTTGGGTTTTGAGCTTTCTGCCAGATCCTACCTCTTCAATTCGTTGGGTATGTGAAGTTGCTACCTGTTTGGCCCAGTCCTTGATTCTTTGGTAGTGTGCCACTGTATTTTCTGTGTCCCTTAGTCAATCTCAATCATGAAATATCAGGAAGGAAAGATGTTTAGAACAATTATTTCACATTTGGCTATAATGTTAACTAAAGCATCAAACACAGCCTAGAAAATGACAGACTGAGCTAACCAGTTATTTACCACTTTTAGCTGTATAGAGTTGCGGTTATATAACAAAATCTAAAACACACCAGAAAAATTATATGCAGTATACAAGTCCTATGTATGTCAATTTTTCCCTGAGGAGTTTAAATTTAAAATGAGTTAAGGAGGAAATAGAGTATTGGGAGAAGAGGAAGGAATTAGATGTAAGGTTAGAGGACCAAGAGGGATCCTACTAAAATTGGGACACTAGTACAGAGGACAGGTGGTAAAAAGAGAAGGAAGGGATAAAAGGAAGAACAGATCACAACCACAATCACAAAGAAGTTAGAGGCGCTGTTTACACTCATATAAAAAAGCAGAGAGAATAATGAAGGAAAGAGCAAATACACATACAGAAACAAAAACGAAGATAAAAACAATAAAACAGACAGAGCAAAAATAAAACCCCACCAAAAAACAAAACAAAACAAAACAAAAACAAAAAAACCCTTCGCCAGAACAAAAAACAAATCAGTGAGAAAAAAAAAAAATAACAATAAAAATAAAAATAAAAAAAATAAAAAGAATCAGTTCCAGGTGTTGACTCTGTTGTAGGCAGGTACCTTGTGGTGACAGAGTCCTGTTCTGTGCAGGTCCGTCCCAGTAAGCCAGGAGTGCCCTCTGGCGGGCGGTGAGCAGAGGCGCGTACTTTCAGGCAGAGACCAGTCTAGCTCGCCTCCGCTCTCAGCGCCCTTTCACGATCCCTGGGCCTGAGAGCCTCAGCGCGCTGTCCGGAGCGCGGGTTCCCTGCACTGGTTCCCGCCGCTCTGGTTTTTCGCCACGCCCCCCACAATGGCGCCGGGCCAGTCTCTCTCTGGCGCAGGACAGGTGTGGCTGAGAGTCCAGTCTCGTTTGCCTGCTGACCTCAGCACACTTTCGTGGGCCTGAGAGGCCCTGTGCTGCCCTGTCCGGAGCACAAGTTCCCAGAGCAGTTTTCGAGCCGCTCTGAGTTTCGCCACACCCCCCACAATGGCGCCCGGCCGGTCGCTCTCTGGCGCGGGGCAGCTGTGGCTGAGAGACACTCACCGCCGGTCAGCGCCGTTCTCCGCCGCTCCCCTGCCCCGCTGCTGTCTCAGGATCCTCCGTGGGGGCTCCCTGGGCGCCAGCTGCCACCGTGTGTCCGTAGAATTGAGCCTCCGTGGCGCTGCAACTCCCGGGATAGTAGAAGGTGCGCGCGTGCGGTCTGCTCCTTCTTTCCTTCTTCTTTGTTGGAAGTCACCCGTCACTGGTGCCGGGGGTCCCAGATTGCGCTTCAGAACTTTTCTGGGTTTCGGGGAGGCATCTCCCCCCCTCCTGCGCTTTCCGGGTCGCTATATTCCCGTGTTCCAATGGTAACTTTTAGAGAGAGTTTACCTGCCTGCTTCTTACTCATCCGCCATCTTGAGGTTCCCCCCTCCTTATTATTTTTTGAAATTCTACCATAAGAAAGAGGCTTTTCTTCTAAAACTAAATTGTATTGTTTATACTTGGGGTTTACAACAAGATGTTATAGAAAATATAGCAGTAGTAGAACAGTTATCATAGTGAAGCTTATTTTCATTCCCATCATCTAACACAGTTACTTGCCTTTTGTCAAAAGAACAGCTAATATCTTAATAAAATTCCCTAGTACAGTGTGATTTTATTAACTGTGTAGCCTCATGTCATATACTATTTCTCTAGATCTGCTCATTTTACATATCTGCTACATTGTATTCTTTCTCCCTTTTTAGTGTATTCATTTGCTTGTATTAATATGACTTTATCCTATGAGTTGTGATCGGTTGGTATCATCATTTTGTTGTTCCAGATTTCCTCAGTGTAGCCAGGGGGCCACTTCTTTCTGGTTCATGTGTCCTTTTGCTATACTCCATCATTTTTTCTAGCCATTTCGTATTCTCTGGCACCACAAAATATTCTAACTCAAGTCATTCTTTTCTTGTCTGTTCCCTGGAGTCAGCCATTCTCCAAGAAACCCTGACTCCTTTTCAGTATATTGGAGAGAAGAATTCAGCAATGAAGCTGTGGAGGTCAGGTGTGCTCATGGGTAGTGGGGTCTTGTTGGTTTTTAGTCTTTCAGTGATAGCGCGAGGGAATGTCTGCATGCCTGTTTATACACACGCCACATCTATTTCTGTGTTTTTTAGTTTATTCATTAAATCCTATGCATTCATGATGTGTCACTAAATCCTATAATAAATCCTCTAGGCTGTTCTCCTTCTGCCTAAAATAGATACTCTGAGGTCCTTGAATGATTTTTAATTGTCATTATTTTCAGCAACACTTCTCTTTGGGATGTATTTTTTTTTTTCTGAGAAGAAAATATATTTCTTTGTCTACTGAGTTTTATCTGTTTTATTTAACCAGTTATTCATTGCAAATAAATCACCAGCACATAAATATAAACAAAAAAATTACAAAATAGCAGCTTAACATTTTGCCTTAAATTATCTCGTTATTGTCTGAAGGTAAGGGAGAGGGGAATGAATTTTCCTCCCACATTTCAGACATACATAACAATAAATGACTGTTTTACCTTCTGTGCTTGATTTATTAGTAAAACATAGGATTTGATTTTTTTTCTCTTAATCAGGATTGGTTTAATGGTTTCAATCATGTTTATTTCTTTTTCTCCTCATAATTAATTTTGAAAATAATTATTTTATTACTAGGAGTCCTCTATAGCTATGCTACCATCTCACAATACCATTATTATCACTCTATTGTGTGACATTTGGTAATAATTTCCCTTAATCTGTATTTTGCTACATGTGCATGCATTGTTACTCACAGTCTGCCTCTGATCCACCCATGCCCTCTCAAAAAAAGAAGAGGAGGAGGAGGAAAGGGAAAGAAAGATAAAGAATAAATTCTTCGGAAAGCTTTTGGTTGGGTCTTATTACCCCATGGTGTGACTTGTTAAGAAAAAAATAAAAGCTCTCTCTCCTTCCACAAGAGCATATAATGAGTGCATGAAGAAAATATGAATCATTTTATAACTTGGCTATTTAAAGAAAAAGAAATAGGATTTTCTGAGTTTCTGACTTAACATTAAAGTACTGGACTTCATTCTGAATATTTTGAATATTTATGGTGCTTGATGTTTGGACTTTTTAAAAGGTCACTTGAAAATGAAGTCCCTTTCATTTTAAAGTAGAAGGTGAACATGAAAAAGGAAAGAGCTTTTAATGAAACTTATGATGTCTGTTCTCTTGCAAAAGGTCTTGGTTTCCTGTAGTAATTGTATTGCTTAATGGCTTTCCTTGTGTGATCGTGTCTTGACATATGAAAATATATCAGCTCAGGGATTAGGAGAAGCCTGTGGCACTTAGCAATCATAGTGACCTGGTGCTTTTGTTTCAGTCCACCTGACAACGGTAGATGAAACATCAGCAGTATTCACACACAATACATAGCTGCATGCTTGTCTTAGTTATTTTACTTGCTAATGGTAAGACACAGGTATAACTTGTATTAAGAACAAATAAGGACATCATTTTAAGGATTCAGGGGTGTACCATAAACAATAGGGGAAGAGCATATGCTGGGCTTTATGAGAATGCTGGGCTTCAGGACCAGGACCATTTTCTTAGCATCTTTGTGTCTTGCATAGTACGTGAGTTTTGCTATAGGAAATACAAGTCCTTCAAGATGATCCATGGTGAAAAAGATCTTTGGTCAGATTAGTCTGAGAAATGCTCCATGCCATGTCCACTGGCTCTTAGAATTTCACAGTGTGCTTTTAAAATTTAAAGTCCATGGGAAGGTCTGTAGAAAAGAAATGTTTAACCTCTTTAACCCCATGATTTCTAAACTCATATGACCATTGCTTTGCAAATGTCACTTTAGACAAACCACTTGAGTAATAAGGAGTTAAATTGGATTCGTGGAGTTAGACTGCATAATGTTTAAGTGGTATGGATGAGGACTTATTAAGTGACTTACTTCAAGGTCTCACTTCTTTATTGAGATTCTTGGTCCAGTGCTTTTTCTACTGCTTACATTTGTGAATCTTGGCAGAGGAACTATTCTCTCACAGTTGTTTACTTTCTACTATACCTCATATCCTAGCCTCCTAAATGGAGTGATTGGTGAGGCCATTGGACCTCACCACAGTCAGCCTGCCATTTCACAGATGCCTCCTCTGTTATAGTTCAGAACCTCCCCTTGTTTACTGCGTAAGACGGATACCTTTGGCTGTTTCTGGTCATAAGCACGTTGGTTCCAAATCTTGTTAAGGTTTTTGACATTTGTTGGTGACATTCTAAATGGTGACACTCTAAATGGTGACACTTTATTCTTTGAATCCAAACAAAATAAATTTTGGTCAAGTTTGCCACAGTGCTCATCCATTATTTTCATTTCTTCATGTCTTGGATCAAGTAGGACATGAAGTGTCAAGTGTTCTGAGGGTAGACTTGGTGGTCCTAGTTAGTAAAGCAACTCATCCAACTGATGACTTGTGAGAACACTAAATCTTCCAAGAGTAGGTCTTCTGGGAAAGTGAGATGATGCAAGTAGGAAAAGGGTGATTGAATATCAGACATGAAAATGGTGGGAGAAAAATACCAAGAGTATAAACTTCAGTAATTTCTACCAACAAGAATCACAAGTTTTCATACTGAGTTCTAGCACCCTACCTCAAGAATAATTAGCAGGAGTAGCAAAAGCAGTGACACTAGTACATCTCTTGTCCATGAATTTAGATCAGGTGTTGTAGTAAATGCTTTTGAGATAAAGGATTATATGTGAAATACAGCCATTTGTTGAATGTATGAATGTATGAATAAATAAATTTTGATTTGTTTCCATTCCTATAGGGGGAAGGCCTTTGGGTACACTGTAGACACAAAAGTTAATGAGAAGCATCATGCCTCAAAAGAGTTCATAACATAGTATGTGAGAGAAGATTGGACATGAAGGTAGAAAACTGGCATGGGAGAGAGAGGTAACACCGTGGAAGTTTAGAAATGAGGGAAAATTTCCAGTAAAGGTAATCAGTGAATACTTAAGCAAAATGGAAAAAATTTTTTTTAAAAGTTCAAGTTTTTATTGGGTGCATCAGTTAACTGTTTAACAACACTGATGTGTAACAACCATCTTCTAAAATGATGACTTGAAATAATCATTTATTCTGACTCTTGTATGTATGCATCAGATTGGCTTGTCCCGATTCTAGCCTGTGTGCTAGACCCATGTATTTCATACTCTCCAAGAATTAGCAGAAACAAAGATATGTTCTTCACGGTAAAGAGCAAGAATGCAAGTCTCATTTCAAGCTCCTGATCAATTCACATCCCTTAACATACCAAAGTCCAAGTCAATTCTAATATCACAAGCATAAGGGAATATACTTCTCTCAAGGAAGGGTATGTTCTTCAGGGAGAGGAAGGAGAAAGCTTGAATTTTTGCTGAAAAACAATATAATCTGGGGGTTGAGAAGAGTGAGAAGTAGTGAAGCAGAAGCATTGGTATCAGTATCACTTCTGATGACATCGAGGGCAGGAGAGATAGGTGATTTTGAAATGAGAAAGAGCGAAAGTAAGAGAGATAAGCATAGTACTCTGAGTGATTATATTCAAAATAGGAAGATTCTGAGGCTGGTGATGTCCCAAGATAATAAGTCATAGACAGTGGAAACAGCTGTCATCCTGATATTTTGTAAGGTAGTAGGGCAATATTATTGAGTAAGGCAATATATTCTCCCAATAGCTTTTACATACACAAATTTGTAAATGTGATAAATTGGAGGAGTCATGACACTTTGAATATTGAGAAGATCATCCCTACTACTTAATATGCTCAAGGGAACTTATTTTCAGGCATTAGGTGGGGGCACAATATTTACCTGTACAGTTAACAAGCAACTTGTGAACACAGGCAGTCAGTTGAGTTGTTAATTAATGTTTAATTTTTTAATTGCTCACACCTGCACACATTTCCCCCAATAGGAAAGAAGATCTAATTTCAACCCAGGGTGATAAGAGTTGGGATTTTCTTCCAGGAAGCTCTAAGTAATCACAACTTGTCTGTATTCTTGGGGATTTAGTAACATAATGCACTGATGCGCTGAGTGTATATTGACCAGGAGCTGAGCGCAGGGGAAATTAGTGTGAAGTCCAAAGAAGATGATAGTTTGACATCTCTTCTCAAGGACCAACCCCTGCAGATGGCACAAGTAGATGAAATAATGAGCATTAAAAGAGTTGTACATGCTGGTTTTACCAGCTTGGAGCTATCAACCAAGGGCAGTATGGAAGATGTAGAATGTTGTGTACTGACAGGGTTAAGAGCACAAGCTAGAGGGCGGGGGATATAGCTCAGCAGCACAGTGCAAGCTTGCCTGGCAAGCGCGAGGTCCTGAGTTTGATTCCTGGTAAAAAAAAAAAAAAAAAAAAAAAAAAAAAAAGAGCACAAGCTAGAGATCCAGACTGCCTGGGTAGGAATCTTGGCTCATTTGCTTACTACCTCCATGACATTGGTCAAGTCCTCAGGTTTTCCAAAGTATAAAGTGGAGATAATAATGTGTACCTCTGAGTTATTGGAATAACTAAGTTAATGTATAAAATGTGCACAATAGTGCTTGGCACATAAGGAAGCAAGTACAAACTCTAAGGTGTTCCTGTTCTTGTTTTTGTTGTTGTTGTAGGTGGTGGTTTGTCATCATTGGCTTGGTTGTTTCTTGTTTGTTTTCTTTTGTTTTTAAAGTATTATATGCTAAAGATTTAGAGGTGATGACAGCCACCTAACTGGATCCTTTGCATGAGATCTTGTAATATTAGCATCAAATTCCTAGGAAGATTCTTTTCTAGCCATTGTAAATATGATTAGCTGTCTTCTCAAATGACAAATTGGAGGTAGCATGCCAGAAGCCACTTTGAGATATTCCTCCTAAAGCAAAAGTGTTGCTCCGTGGGAGCACCTCTGAGGTGGTGGCGCCAAGGCTAGTGACGACCTTAACTTCTCTTCCTCCACTGTTCTCTCCCCTTGCACCTCGCATCCTTCATCAGAAGTGTCCCACCTCTTGCTTTTTCTTCCCCTTATTATTAACATTTGTTATCATAGGACGGTCAGTCCGGGGAGCCAGAGCTCCAGTCTGGACAGCAACTCTGTTGTCCCTTCAAGCAATTTGGGCCTCGTAGCTGTAGGTTGTAAACAAGGATCATTAATCAGATCTTCTTCAGATCTGCCATATAAGCTGCATTTGGGAGGGTGAATGTCAGCCATACAAGCCAATTGTGGAAAGAGAGTCATCCATGTAAAGGACAGAACAAACACAGAGTTGCAGATGTGGGGGAATACTTTAACAGCCGAACGATAGGCCAGTACTAGTACAGTTGTGCTGTCCAGTAGAAATACTCTGCCAACAACACATGTCATTTTGTTTTTCCTGGTTCAGCATAAAAAATAAAAGACAGGTAAAATCATTTTTAGTGAGTCACTGGTTTAATACACTATATCCAAAATAGTATTATGTTAACCTGTAAGCAATGTAAAAAAATTGAATTCATTCGCATCCTGTTTTTCTGGTGCTAAGTCTTTGATATCTGGTTTGTATTTGGTACTTCTGGTTCATCCCAGTCTGGACCAGCATAATTCAGATGATCAGTAGTCACATGTGGCTAGCAGCTACTTTATAGACTAAGCAGAACTCTAATGTGGTAAAGGTGGAAAATAATGGAGATACAGGCTAAAGCAGATCAGAGAGAGTTTTGCTAACCACAATAAAACCTATATGAGGGCTCACAAAAGATTTCTTTTTTAACGAGAGCATAAGCCAGTTTGTAAACTATATCTAGGTTTCCTGCTGTCACATGAGAAGTCCTGTAGGAATTTTTCTTCCTTCCTTACCCAGGGGATAACCCACAGCTATACTTTAACTGAATCCTTTGAAAGTAAGAAAAATGCCATCCAACTATTTAGAATAAAATTGTTAAGGAATTTACTGAAAATGCCTACAGAGTACAACTAGAGAGGAAAACCAATGTAGCCCTAGGGTACCATCCTTCTGTCTCTTGGACTGTACCTTTACTTTGAAGAGAGGTTCCCTGCTTCAGGACAAGTGGGCTCATTCTACGTACATCTGAGCTCACAGCATAGCTGAACAGTGGGAGCCCGCTGCTAGCATCCTGGGTGAATCTAAAGAACACCTTGGTTGGCTTTCCTTCCACCACCCAACTTTGGTCTTAGGAACATGTGTAGTTGATTCAGGTATCAAGTGATACCCTCCCCATTTTACTAATGAGAGCTGTATAATAATCATACCTTGGTTCATTTTGTCATTCACCAGAAGTCTGGCACGTTAAATGTGCTCATTAAATATTTGTTGAAAGAACTGGTGGATAAGGGATTAATTCCTTTTTGGGCAACAACAATATACTACACACTGTTAGAAGCAGTTGTTGCATTGGTGGCAACATAAAGATAAACACAGTCCAATCCCCTCTTATACTTTCTTGGGCTTAGTTGCTTCAGAACATCTGGAGAGACTTTAACATATAGATGTCCTATCCTCTTCTTCTTGGTGAGTCAGTCCTTGAAGGGGAGGTCTGGGCCTGGAGGTGAACATCAAGTTGCCCTTCCACAGCAGAACCAGCATCTTCCTGTCAGAGGCAACAGGAAGCAGTGGAAACATGCAGGGGGTACCCCTAGACTACCCTGCAGTGCTACCTAAAGAGGTAACATCTCAGCTGCCAGCTGAAGGATAAGGACAAGCTGAGAAAAATCAAGAGCAGGGAGAAAAGTATGTTGGGCAGATGAAAATTTTGGTATGATAAATTTATATTAGTTTGCTCCTGCATTCTAATCACCCATCTCTAAGGATACTGTGTATGTGAAAGTGTTCAGAAAGGTGTAAACTCTTTCATGGATGTAAAGCATTATTATTTCATGGATTCCTTTTGAGAAAACTGAAGTTGAGTGATGGGAGAGCAGAATGAATATTTGATAGGCAGGGAAAGAGCTCTACAGCATAGGCTCTTTCTCCAAGAAGGAACTTCACTAGAATCACAGCGAACTGCTCTCTTGGCTACGGTGCCCAGAATGTTGGCACTAACTGCATGATTTAATATAAAAATAATGGTTCATCTGAAACTCTCTCTAAAATATAAGTCTCATTTACTGACTGGGACTAATGGCCCAGAAGGGCAGGGCTGTCCCTGTGGTTTTGCTGGACCTCCAGGGCCCAGAGCAGAGTTTTGTACAGTGCAGTGAATACATGTTGTTAGCAAGAGGAAGTGAAGTAAAGAAGTTACATCAGGTGTTTATCTATCTTTAATTGATCTCTGTTTTTGTTGTGAGTAGTAACTGGTTGAGATAAACTATACATAACCAACCCTGAAGTAGTTTGCTGTCATCTTAGATTGGATTTTTTTTATAACATGGTTAATACACAAATGGTTCTCATTTATTTTTTAAAAAAGTAATTTCAAATTTCAACATAATGAAACAAGAAACTCGCCCATTTTTTGCTGCGGCTCCAGAAGTTGCCACTGCCAGAAGCTGCTGTGTGTTCTTTGAGGTGCTGGTCTGGGTCCTGGTATGCAGTTATGTATAGCAGTGCCTTAATTTGATCATACACTGGTCTGGATTTCTTTTATGTGTTTCTGAGTGTATTTTGGAGCTTCGTCCTTGTGAGAGAAACATCCACCTTTTTTAGTAACTTCATAGCATTTCATATATGAAAGCACCATAATTTACTTATACTTATATTTTACTAGTCTAATAGTTTAGAAACAGTTTTAAATAAACATCTTTGTGTAATTTGTGTGTATTAATGCATGTATTTAGCTTAGATTCTTAGGACGTTCTAATAGGGTAGCACTCTTATTATTCAATCATGCTTGGGGAGGTTTGTCTTTTTTATTTAAAAATCTGGTATAGAAAAAATTCTTTTTCATCAAGTATTCTTTTTTTTTTTTTTTTTTTTTGTGGGTACCGGGGGGTCGACCTCAGGACCTCGCGCACCAGCAGGCGCCCGTGCCACTGAGCGATATCACCGGCCCCTTTTTCGTATGTGGGATCCGGGATTCGAACTCGGGCCCTCGCGCTTGCAAGGCAGGCGCTTATGCCGCTGAGCCATCTCACCTTCATCAAGTATTCTTAAGTGACAGTTTCTTAATGGACAATTTAATTGTGAAATTTAAATGCGTGATGGAATCAAATATTTCACCTACACACACACGCGCACACGTGTGCACAGACAGTTTCTAAGTATGTTTTGGATCACTGAAAGGTTTGCGCCCTTAGACTAGGAATCCTGTGGAGCTAAGATACCCTGAATCACTGCCATGTGTGGGATTCTTACCACTTCCCTACTATTCATATCCTAAATCCTAGCAAGAGACTCCTGTGTACTTACATAGAGAGCAACTCATACAGCCCTATGAGGCAGCCCTATATATTTGGGGAAATATATAAAATGATATATATAGGGTTTTGAGTTTTCCATTAGCACGATTTTTATTCTTTCCCATTCTCAGGATCTCTAGCTTAACCCTTAGTATTTGGATGCAGAGTCAGATCAGTTATGCTATGTTGTTAAGAAAAATCAGGGAGGATATATGGCCCTTCAGAAAAGCAAACATTTTAAATTTGGACACAGACACTGGGACTGTCAATAAGCGCTTTGTTAAATGGACAATGAATGGAAGAAAGTGAAGCAAGAGAAACTAAACTTGTTGCTCTTTGGACCATTTTCTGGATCAGTTGTTGCCCCTCAAAGTGTTGGTCAGAGCCGGCTGCAGCTGTCAGGAATGGGCAGGCAGGGATGCCCTGGTTTAATTGGGGTATCCATCTGGATAACAAGCTTTCACTGGGTGCTTAATGATGGAGTAGGGCTGTCGGGTGGAAATTCCCAAAGCCCACAACACTTGAGCCTTCATGTGGACTAAAAAGAGAAAGTGAAGAGTTGCTGTACAAGTGACTTTAGCAAGATACAAGGTCTTCCAGATCAATATCCACCAAACAACAAGGGCAGTTGATAAGCTAAGCTGTGATGAGCCAGATGGCACCCGTGGGCTGTCTTTGACAAATATGACTAGCAAGTCCTTTATTTTGTATCATGTAAAGACGTCATCAAAGTTGAAATAGAGAATTCTTTACTTTTTCCAGTTAAATGAGAGTATGCAGTTTTGACTGCCCATCTATCTTAGTACGGTTATCTTTCTTTAGGAAAAAAAAGTGTATTCATTCATAGTATATTCCTCTGCTGTGTGTGTGCTTATTTCATTTAATAAATATTTATTAATAGACTGTATATAATGTGGCTGGTATGGTGGTAAGCCTTAGGATATACATCCTTGTCTGCAAAGTATACCTTTAAGTGCCATCATTTTATATATTTCCCCAAATAGAAATCTGAGTTTTACTATCTGTACCTCTGTACTGAATTCCCTGAACACCCGAATATAGACACATATTCATGACCAAGGTTGTCCTGAAATAGGGAGCTTTTAACCCATGGGTATTTTTGTAAACTATGTATTTGAGGGGTGGGAGATTCTATCTGATTTAAAGGGCTTAATAATAATTTTTAAAGCACCTATGAATGTGATAGTCATTGAGAGTGATCAGCAAAAACTAAATAAATAATAAATAAATAAAGCACTCAGTCAGTCTGTCAGTCCCCATAGATTTATAATCTGGTTCAGGAATAAAATCAAGATGCCCCAAATAATTAACAACACGAGGGGGCATATGATTATGTGGCTGAAAGTTGTAAGTATTTTGACAAGGGGGTAGAACTGTCAGAACTCCGTATACTATTTTTTTGTAGGGGAGAGATGGGATCGCACCATTTTGGGCAGCCTGGCTTTGAACTTGGGATCCTCTCATCTTAGCCTCTTGAGTAGCAGTAAAACTCCATCTGCTTATTCACATTAAACATGCACTCTGAACATAAGAGTGTTATGCACACATAGAGATATTGACAAAGTGCTCTAATTAGCAGGACATTAATAATTAAGGATGTAAATAACTTTAAAAAATCCTGAATTCTCTAAAAATCACTGGACCAGCCAGGAAATGGGACACTCTTAAAAATCATTTGTAAATTTATTCTGAGGATAAAGATAAAAAGGGGAAAAGAGTGAGAAATGAGCTTTATAAATAAACCTGGCATTGATTTATGTTTTAATGTACCTCTCATCCAAGGTAACCCCATCCCCAAACAGGTGCTTATTGTCCCGAGATTTTGTGCTGTAAAGCCCCATGTGGTTGGCCTAGAGTGTGACAGTGTGTGGGAAAAGGCCTCTTGCCAATTAGGAATGAGCTAGTAACAGAAAACCTGCCTACCCTTGGCTTAAACAAATAGCGGTGTGTTTTCTAGCAAAGCCCTCCTTCAGGTAGGCAACATTTATCCTGGGGATTCTTTGGATCAGTTCTTTTGCAGGATAAAAAGGGGACAGACAGGTGGCACCAGCAGCTTCTATTCTTTTTTGGTAGAAAAGCACACCATTTTCCAGAGTAGCCACATAAGATTTTTGCTTATCTCTCATTAGCAAAAATTCTATTGTGGTCACTCCACTTGTCTTCAGGGGTCCTGAGAGAGCAAGAAAAATGCCATAGAATAGAAGCAGGCAGAAGATAAAGGGTTGGGAATGAGCAGTGGATCTCAGAATTTCATTTTTCAGGTGAAAGAAATGAGATTAAGGACAGATTAAGTCTCCTAATTACACAGGTGACACCTTAGGTGGTGGCCAGGTTGAGATTCATTCCACTGTTGGCTTACACCAAAGACCTTTCTCTTGACCATTAAGCTTAGAACTTGCAAGTCACCTCCACATTCTAATATATTCTGTTTCCGTGAATCTAGCCAGATGATATACAATTTCTCTTTTTTTTTAAACTTTCTAGTTTGGTCTTGGAAAGTCCTGTCTTTTTTCAGTTGATCTCTGCCTAATTTATACCTGTAGAAAAAATCTCAAAGAAAGGACTGAAGGCCGGTGATATAGCTCAGCAGCATCAGCACCTACCTGGCAAGCCTGAGGTCCTGAGCTCAACTCCTGGTACTCGCATATAAAAAAAAAAGAAGAAAGAAAGAACCGAAACTTGACTCAGGCATGAATACCGTGTACTCTAATGGATTTAAGTGCTGTTGTGATATGTTTGAGTCCCACCTCTACCACCAGCTACACTGTGAAGTTGAGCACGTTAAGTGTCACATCTTTGTCAGTTTTTTCATATGCAGTAAGAAGAATTTGGCATTACCCAATGGCTTTCTAGATGAAGTCAACAAGACAATACTTGTAAAGTGTCTAATGTATCAATCAATGTATTAGTTGATAACTATTTGTGAAGTGGTTGAAAGGAAAAGGAGGTAAATGCAAATATAAACTAAAGTGGGATTGGACTAGTATGCACGTGTGCATATGTTTGTGGGTGTGCACATGCAGGTGTGTGTGTTTGTGTGTGTGTGTATTGTGTGTATTTGGTTTATGTGCCACACTTGCTTTGGCTGTCATGAAGTTAGCAGCTCTCTTCGACTTTTTGCCATGGTGTTTCCATCTTGCTGCAGGCTTAAAAGCAAGGGAGCATGCTAAACATGGACTGAAACCATGAGCCAAAATAAACCATTCTTCCTCTTTTAAATTGTTTTCCTCTGGTGTTTTGTCACATCAACGAAAAGCTGACTAACACGGAGACTTTCAAATATTTACTTAATGGCATGGTATTGTATACACTCTTTACACCTTGCTTCTTTTGAATCATAATGTGTTTGGCTTGAAGGGTAGACCTTTTGTCATACTGTACATAGTTTTTTATATTGATAAACTAAACAGTATTTAACCCAGTAGCTGGCAAATAAGTTCCTTCCTGGTTTTGTTTCTTTATATATTCATTTATTTATGGTGCTGTAGATTGAACCTTGGGACTTATGCATGCTAGGCAAGCACTGTACCACTGAGGTATATCCCCAGCCTCAATTTTAATTTAGATATGCAGCTATAGAGTACACACTTGTACATGACCTATTCTTGTAAGTATATCTATAAGGCAAATTCATGGCAATGAATTTACTGGGCTAAAAGGTTTGTGGATTAGCCATTCTGATAATAGATTGTCAAATGCCTGAAAGTTTGTGGCAAATTTTCCCTTCCAATGACCAGGTGGAAGAAAAATCTCATTTTCCTCTCTTTTCCCCTATTTTATTTATTTATTTACTTATTCATCTTCCAGTGGCATTTCTCAACAATCTGCATGTCAGGTAGACTGTCTGTCAGGTAGACTTTATTGATTTGGTGATCTGAGTTTCTGCTTGTCTGAAGAGGAAAAACAAATGAGCTGTGGAGAACATGGGAAATCATGTTCTGGCAGCATCAACCGATGAGCATTTGGCTGGGCTGTTTTTATTCTAATTCATGAGTATTCATCATCGTGTACTGTTGTATCTAGGGTTTATCACTTTCTTCAAGTGCTAAGATCATTATTTTTACTTATATTTAATCACATCAGATAATTGTCCAAAATAATTATATTGCCACAAAGGTGATCCTATAAACCATATATCACTGGAGACTTCCTTGCCCTATGGAGATCTCTCATACACAGTTCATGAGAATTTAAATTTGTCTCTCCCCTCTCTGAATTTCAATGGTGTGTTTTGGCTTTTCCTAGTTTCTGTGTCTAAGTGTGTTGTAGTATTTTTGCCCTTCTTTGATACTTTATGCAATTTATCTAGACTTATCTGTAAGTTCCCTAAGGCTTTTTAATTTTATTATTATTATTATTATTATTATTATTTTAGTTAGCAACAAATTAGAAAATAAAAGAAGTCTCACTTTGCACCACTTCTTGCAGCAATGCTGGTTGCCTCTTCTGCCCTTCAATCCTTTCCTTGCTTTCTTGCCCCACTAGAAAATTTGTTCTCTTTCTTTGAAGCCTTTCTTGCCACCATCATTTGTGCCTTATAATATTTAACTCTGGGATGGTTAACAGGTATGCTTTCCCATAAAATTTGATATGTTCTCCAAAAGAATTTTTAAACTAAAAAAAAAAAAAAAAATCCCAAGAACCTCCATTTCATTATATTCTCATTCTTTTACTTAGGTTGAGAGCATATTCATTTTGAAGAACATTTCCATAGGTTCTTTCCCATTTGCTTTGTTTCTGTTCTAGTTGGCTGGTTTCTAACTATAAGGATTAGAAAAGGAATGTGTTTTAGGATAAATACAGCACTCCAGAAGAAAAAGGAATGTGATCTTGGGGAAAGGAGGACCTGGAGTTAAATTCAGGCTGTGTCACTTGCTCAGTGTATAAGTAACTTAACTTTTGAACTATTTTCTTTAAATAATCTAAAGGGGAGAATTTTTTTGGAGGTGATAACCTTGTGCTTTTATTCACCTAAGATACTTAGCAAAACCTTGTTCTGTACAGTTTTCAAACTCCAACCTGGAAACAGGTAGTTTTCTACATTGTACCTATATTTACTTTAAATAACTGAAGCCCAAGGCAACAGTTTAAAAGAATTTAATAGTCAAGTAACTACATAATTTAGTACAGTAAAATAAAAGTATGATAGTGATAATTAAATATCTCAAAAATATACAACTTGGGAAAAGAACCACTGTATACAATTTGGACATTGCTAACGTGACCACTCAAAAAGGTGACAAGGGCTGGGGATGTAGCTCAGTGGCCCAGCACCTGCCTGGTAAGCACAAGGTCGTGAGTTCAATTCCCAGTACCAAAAAAGAAAAAAAAAAAAAAAAAAAAGAAAGGTGAGCAGTCAAGACATGCTTTTCTAAATACAAGCTCAAAGCAGGAGTGCAAACAAAATTAAAATTTCTGTTTAAAATTATAGAATAAGGAAGCCTGAAATCAATATTAGAATGCTTCCCTTTAGTCATCCCCCAGAAATGAAGTGATCAAGTTGTTTTTCCACTATATGATTTTCCTTCATGGGCAAAACTAAATTTACAAGTTGAGTTCCCAACTAGGTCACCACATTTGACCCACAAGCACAGAGTGATGAGTTAGCATCAGTACTAGTACCTAGAGGCCTGATCTTGATAGAAAGAGCCTTGGATTTGGGAGTTCTGCCTTAGCCAATGTACATAAACCCTACACAAGACAGATGTATCACTGGGCTTTAATAGGCTTTTGCCCTTATGAAATTGGAGGACAAATGGATTAACAATTCTTCTACAGGGGAGAATTCTTAATGGATTTTTTTAAACATTAGAAATTATAAACATCAAGTATCTGTTATAGCACTTGGAAAATAGGATGTGCTCAGAAAATCAGACTGTCAGACAACTGTAATTTACCCTCATTCTAAATATTATAAATTCTGAGTTATAACTTTTGTTAATTCTGTCTCCAATCAGATGAGGGTTCTTTTGCTCAATTTGGATAGACATCACAAACTGGTAAAAATGCAACTGTGTTGATGTTAGTGGCTCTGAACCTTGAGTGCCTGTGGCTCTCAGCTCTTACCGTTACAGCTTTTAATGTTCTAGCTCTCGGTGGCTCCAGGCCACCACTACCAGCTTCTCAGTGGGAGATGAGACTTGTAACCCCTCTGGTGACTTTCTGAAACTCTTCCAGGAGCTTCTGCTGCCTCTTTGAAGCTATCCACAACTCACCACAGGACCTTGCTGGTCACCATCATCTCAATCATTTATTGCTGGTCTCTGCTTGCTAGTTGACATGGGTCTCTGCTGGTCACTGCCAGTCACTACTGTTATCTACCATTCCCTGGAAATCTTCAGGGCTAGTAGTCCCTAGTTTCACCAGCTTTTTTTTTTTCCGGCAAACTCCTCAGCCCACTCCGCCCAAGATAAGAATCACTAGTAGGCAATGGAGCTCTCAAGCCCAGCTTTGCTGGGGCCTGTGCTGCAGCACAGGGGGATAGTGCTCAGAAGGGAGCACTCCTGGACTGACCTGAGGAGTGTGAGTGAGTACACAGAGGTGGAAAGGACCCATGCATGTACACTTACCCACACTTTGGGGAGGACCTATTTGAGGGATTTCAGAATAATGACTGAGGGGGAAGGTTCACCTGGAGGCTACAGGGAGGAGTGATCAGGAGTGGTTGCAGGGCAGGGTTATCTGGAATAGGTCCTTATTTCAAGCCTGCAGTGGCCAAGGGAAATATCTTCCCGAGTAACCATGAGGCCTCTTGGACTGCCCTGGCTCTTATGGCAATAGCCCAGTCTAATTGAGTGAGAAGCAGCTGCTTGCCTGACAGTGCCCATGTTTCCTCAGAAATGGTAAGGTTAAAACTGTGACTGCTACTGCTTTTCAGAGGTCTCTAGGAGGCCTGACTGTGTTGATCATGACCCTTTGGGGTTTGGGGGTTTTGGGGCTATCAGCCATAAGCCCCATACCCTTTTCAATCATTGCTCTATCAGGTTCATCAGAGAAAACACAGCAGTGCCTGGAGCTGCAAGGAGTGTCACAGGTGTCAGCCAAGCTATTGTTCCTGTCAGCACGGTCTACACCGTGCTAATGAGCCAGTCCAGAGGTAGTGGGAGGACCCTGGGGGTAGTTCCCGCAGGCCATGCTAAGAGGTGAGAGGGAGGGACGATAAGGAGCTTGACAGCCGCCATTGGGTCACAGCCCCTCCCGCTTTCAGAGGGAAAGGGAAGGGTTAGGCCATGTTTCTTTTTTCTCTCATTCCCACAGCATGGAACACACACCCATTCTACTGCTCACTGTTTCAACACTTCCTCTCTGTAAGCCAAAGTCAAGTGCCTCAAAAGAAGACCATGTCTAATTTTGTAGTTGATGACTTAGCAGAAATTCAGTACCCAGAATCAGTGCTTATTGATTGGTTGATCTTTTGGCTGAAAATTCACCTCCCTTCTACCTTCCTGATAAGAACCTAAAAACAACTAAAATTTAATATATTAGGAATGTTTGATTTCTTCCCTGGATGCTAGACTTTGAATAAGGTTTCTTTATTGCGACATGAGACGTATCATAATTTTATTCTTCTAACAATATTTCTCACCTCTTGTTCTCTTCCAAGTTGCCTTTGTAAGTCTCTTTTTCTCTTTCTTCCTGTCTTTCATATGAATTCTCTCTTGTTCTTCCAGTTGAAATCCATCTCTGGCATCATAATTATCCTTATTTCTGTGTGATTCCCCTCTCTGCTTTCCCTCCACATGATATATTCACCTTATTTAAAAGAAAATATCATTTGTTTCCTACCATCTGATGTGAGTAACAGTGAAATGTTTGTTTACAATTAATGCTTGGAGCAAAGAATCCTGTTTATTTGACATGCAATATTTTAATATTTAACATATTATGATGTAAAACTTATGGATGAAAAATCTCCTGGTGTGATCTGGTTGCCTAACAATTTACATTCAGCTGCAATATTTTATTTGCTATAATTACTCACTGACAAAATAGAGAATAGAAATGCAAAAACACAAAATGCTCTCAGTTTGCTTTTTATTTCATAATGTAGAAAAACCCTTTATTCTCGGGGAAAGAACATGAAAAAAGGAAAGCTAGCTTAGTCAGATTCCATCTCTATAAAGCAAATCTTTAGC
This sequence comes from Erethizon dorsatum, assembly GCA_028451465.1. NCBI lineage: Eukaryota > Metazoa > Chordata > Mammalia > Rodentia > Erethizontidae > Erethizon > Erethizon dorsatum. The sequence continues at coordinate 90,947,666 of CM051825.1, read as the reverse complement.
AGTAAGATTCAAACCCGAAAGGGTTTCCAGAGAGTTTGTAAGAGGCCAAGTGATGTGGACTTGAGGCTGTAGGGCAGGACCCAGGACCATGACATTCCATCTCTTACTCCAGAGTCTCACTGTGATTTTCCATAGTTCTTTTTGCTGTGTACCATCTCTAGATCTGCTCTTAAGCCATTGAAGTTTCTCAGATGAAAGGTAGCAATCCACTGGGCTTTTGTTAGAAAATGCCCAACCCTGGCACTCTTTCCTTCTCCTATTATTTGCATTTTGAAAGCCACAGGTTTCAGTGGGATCTGGGGTCTGAGTGAAGCATGCCAGCCAATACTTAGGCATTGTGTGTGCCAACCAATAGCTCCTCCTTTCATTTCCTCCACTGTGAAAAAAAGTCCCTCCTGCATTCAGAGATAGGAGCACTCATGTTTCAAGTCCTTGGCGCCTCCACGCCACTTTCATTTCCAGTTTGAAAGCTAAAAAGAATTTCTGTTTCCGAGATTCTGAACAGGGTTGCCACAATGCAGTTTTCCAAGAAGTAAGTAATAGAAGACATGGAAGTGAGATTTTTCTTTATGATTAAATTAAACAAGAACTCTCCAATCAAAACAAAACATTAATTTTGGCAACATACTTGGGGCAAAAACTTGTACTACATTTGTAAAATTTGGAAATGGCTAAGACAACTTCACGTTGAATTCTTATAGTGCAAAATGTCATTTTTCTCCTAATAAGCTTCTTTCTTCCCACATGTCATTCAGGTTTAATCTAACTTATTCATACTCAGTACACTCTGGACAAATTGTAGGAAACCATTCACCAAAGCAGTCAATATCCGTACCAGGACTTCTGACCATAAGGTAGTGAACAGAAAAAAGTAATCATTGTATAAATCATGTTGTCAGAATTTGGGAAAACTTCTGAGAAATTCATATGTATTAAATGATACATATTAAAAGGATAGCTTTCTCCAAAAAAAAAAAATGCAGAATTTAGTGATTCGTAGTCCTCAAATTGTATTTATGATTTAAATTCATTTTCAACTTGATTTTTATATAGCTAAAAAGCTGATTTTCGAGTTGGAAAATCTCTCTTCAGAGAAACATTTTTCGTATTGCATGGAGTTCAGCAAATATTTTAAAATTCTAATTATATTTTCTAGTATGTTCTTACTTTTTATGATTCTGAAGGTAGAGAGTTTCATTACGGCTAATAACATCACTTGTCTTTTGCAATGTTTCTTCCAGTAATAAGGAATTGGATCACTATTTAATTTTTTACATGCAGGTAGGCATAGAAAAAGAAAAGGAAAACGTGTAATGGGCACAATATAACACCTATGAATTAAATTTGCTTTTTATGGATGATATATGATGTGGCCACCCTAGGAGGTCCTGTTGAAGTTAGACCATTTTAGATTTAACAAGTGAATAGTAAAGTTTTATGAAGGGAAGGGAAATTTATTGCAAAACCACATGGAATCTTGCACTGGAAGTGGAAAGCCAACAAGAACTTAGGGAAGATCCAGGCAGCCCTGATGACACTCGTGGTCTCGGAAAATCTCTACTGTTTTTTCTTTATGCCTGTGTTTGTCTTCTTGGTTCCAGTGCCTTCAAATGATCAGCTTGGACTGGACCATTCTGGTTTCCACCATGAGCTCTTCACCTAAGCTCTTGTCACTTGGTCTTTGTTATCCAGGTCACATTTCTAAGAGCAATTAAAAACTTTTGTCATAATTTATCCAATGTTTTGTTTCTTATTGTGAGGGGGCTTCACAAATCAATCATGTCGTTTTATCCCTGTTAGACCTGGAACCATCATCAGAATCTTTCTTAATATTGTGTTGTTAGTTTTCTGTCTGTGGGCTATAGTTGACATTTTTGATGCAGATAATCGTTTAGGTCTCTTTAAAACTAATAAGAGTTAAATCAAAGAAAAGAGCTTTGGAATCAGGGAACATGTGGCTTCCAAGATATATTTGTTTATGGTACAAAGATATATATAACATAAAATTTACCATCCTATCCATTTTTCAGTGTATTAATCATTGGCATTGAATACCTTCACAAAATGTTCAACCATCGCCACCATCAATTTCCAGAACTCTGTCATCCCTAACAGAAATTCTGTACCCAGCACCCATTAACTGCCCAATTCCTCCTTCTCCTAGACACCCCCCCCCCCCAGCTTCTTTTGTGCCTTCCTGGTTCCATGAGTTTGGCTATTATAGAGACCATATAAATGGAATCATACGGTACTATATATTTGTGTCTGTCCCACTTCCCTTAGCATCACGTTTTCAAGGTTCACCCATGTTGTAACACGTTGGAATTTCATTCCTTTTTAAGCGTAAATAATATTCCATTGTATGGATATATATATATATATTTTTTTTTTTTTTTTTATGGAGGGAAAAACATTTTAAACTGGGCTTTCTAGGGAAGAAAAGGTATGTCAGTATTGCTTCTTGGCATGGAAGGACCTGAAGCAACTGACCAGGCAGTATCCTTATACATCTTACTCACATTCCATTTTCAAGTAGTATGACCCTTGAGATTTAGGGTTTTTACTTTCAATCCTCTAAACTTCTTCTTTGCCTTCTGTTGTATGGATATAATAATACCTCTTAAAATTTGTTCCAAGGTTTATATGAAATAATACATAAGATGTGCCTGACATAGCACATGGTGGGTGTTAAGAAAGTAAATCCTATTTCCTCCCTTACTTCCCATTCTCCCACCCAGGAACTCCCACCCATGACAAAGAATGAAGAAAAATATAGTATTGGGTGTGTTTCTCTGTAGTATAGTGGGGTCAGGAGCCCTGAGTCCCTGTCATGCAAGGATGGCAAGATCCTCAGACCAGGAAGACAGGCCTAGGGCATCTTCACCCCTCTTTCTATCTGTCCTATGGCCTGGGGGGAGGCTGACCTCCTGGATCTAGTGAATCTCAGGAGAGGATTGAAAATATGCTTTTCTGTCTACCATGCTGAAGACATTTTTTTCCCACGGTGAAAGTGTCTGCCTCTCTTTCAAACTGCTTTTGCTATTTCCCATGAAAAAATATTTTTCATTGTGATAAAAAAGCAATTTCTGTCTTCCTGCCAATCCAGCAAAGACTCTTTGAGAAATACTTATGCTTTCCTGGTATGAGGCCGTAAAATCTGCATGACATGGAGACTGGCAGTGGCATAATTTCAGCAGGCGGCAAGAAGGCTGGTTGGAAACACACCCTTCTCATCCTGCATTTGAATCAAAAATGAAAGGTTTGCATCTCATTGCTGGTTGTGGGGGCATGTCAAACTTAATGGTGCGTGAAGGAACACTGGAGAGTTTCTGTACTTCATGCAAGCAGTAGAGTCACGACAGGGTAGTGGGCGGAGCCAAAATGAGCATTGGAATCTCCTTCTCCCCAGTCCCCTTCCCAATTTACTAAATGATTGTTTTCTAGTAGAAAACCTTTTAGTTCCAAATGAATCCATAGTAATGGAACCAGAATCAAACCAAGCTTTCTAGTCTACTCCAAAATTTCTAGAAGTTCTTTGTCAAATCCGTCGTCTCTATGTGTCTCTGAAGAGCTATAGCCAAGCGGAATTTAAAGACATAGAGCAGAGATGTTGTACACTCACCTCCCACCCCACTCAGCCTCGGGAAGCCCCATGTGAAGTTCCGCAATGCTGTTAGCATTTGTGGAGATATGTTCTCAGACACCTTCCTGAAGGATGACAGTGTGTCAAGGGGGACAGTCTTGAGTTCTTTTTGGAGGACAATGAATGGGACTTGGTTTTATATGGAGTGGCCTTTTTCAGACCCTAACACTGGTGTTTCTGTTTAAGTGTTTGTACCTTATCCAACATATCAATCTTGGCCAGCTGACTAGAATGTTTCTGAGTCCTTGGAAGCTACTAGTTCAGCATCTTCAAAGCTGCCTCACAGAGGTATGTGGTGCATGCCAGTGAGTTTATATAAGCTTATGCATCAGGTTTGAGCTGGACCTCCTGCTTCTAGGAGCACTAGCTTTGTGAATTTGGGCTGATCATTTAACCTGTCTAAGTAAAATTTGCTTCTCTATGAAATGTTAATAAGCCTGCTCCTTCAGCATGCTGGTCTCTGAGTCTGACTTAAATAAGAGCTTTTACTAAATACTTTGCATGGTATTTGCCATGTAGCAAGCACCCAGAAAGAGTTGGTTCCTTCTCCTCCTTCATTCCCATTTTATAGTATAATTTTTCTTGGTACAAATATTGAGACACTTAGGTTCGGTGCAGCACCATTTTTATGACACAGGTATTGACTAGGAGCCTCAGGAATAAATCTGAGAATTAGAGGAAGAAATTCTACCACCATCACCATTTGTGCATTGGCATCTTTTTGCCTTTTTCTAGTTAACAGCTTTCCTACTAGAGATTTTTTCCTTATCCATCTGTGTTGCATAGTGTGCCAAAGAATGGAGAAAGTGACAAGGAGAGGCCCACTCTCGATGTCAATTCCCTATGCTACAGGGTGGAGCTGACAATGAATCCCTTCAATCCCCTCTTTAGTTGCCTGACCTTGTGCTGGAACATTTCCTTGTGGAAATGCATCAAGGAGACAGGTGCACCTCATGGTCACACTGCCTTTCTGTTGATCAAGAAAACTTCTGAGGTGTGGCGTAAAGCTAGGAGGCTATTCTGGGGAATGAACATCATTTCTCCCAGGGTCAGGGAACCTATGGCACATGTGCCACTGAGGACTGTTTGTATCACTGAAAGTTCTAACAGGTTGGCCATCACTGGACTCTATTCTTTTTAATTTTGCAGAAAATCATACAGTGACAGGATATTTCCTTTTCTTATGTTGGAGTTCTGTCGTCTCTGGTCAAAGACAGACAGACAGACAGACAGACACACACACACACACACACAGAGTGCATATTATATTGCCTTAACATCAGTGGAAGTTTGAAATTTTAAGCAGCTCTTCCTACTATATTTGGTTCTTTTTTATTTTTATTTTTTTGTGTGTGTGGGTACCGGGAGTCGACCTCAGGACCTCACGTGCCAGCAGGAGCCCGTGCCGCTGAGCAATATGACTGGCCCTTTTCTCGTATGTGGGTTCCTGGGAGTCGAACTCAGGCCCTTGAGCTTGCCAGGCAAGTGCTTACACCGCTGAGCCATCTCACTGGCCTATATTTGTTTCTTAATGAGAGAAATAAGCAAAAACACAAATTTCTCACCAGTGACAAGTAATGAACTGACATTATTGTTGAGGAGGATAAGGATGGAATTTAAATGTTTCTACACAAAGATTGAGCATGAAAGGGGATCTGAAGGTACCAACAACCATAACAACCACCACCAACAAAAGAAGGCAGGCAGCTGTTGCTCAGTATTATCTTTAAGGAAAATAATACATGGCTGTCAAGATACCGAATGGTCTTCCTCCTTTCATCACTAAGTAACAATACATCTCTGTATTATTTCAAACCCAAGCCACTCTTGAGAAGTGTTGCCTGGGGCAGGGGAAGGGTGGTCATATCAGAGCTGAGTCCCTTTTTTAAGTAGGAGGATCAAAGGCGCATTTACATTTCTTCTTCCATTCGTGAGTATAAACTGATTTTTTTTTCTATCTGACCATAATAAATCATTTACCATGCACATATTTTCCAGATTTTCTATTATTTTTTTTAAGTTTGCTACTAATTTTGTATTCTATAACCTTTCTTCTTTTGTTTTTGTGTGTACTATTTCTTTCCAATAATTGTTTGCAAACTTGTCATTTGGTTCTAAAAAGAAATTTGAATCAACTCCAAAACTTATTAAATTCTATGATTAAAAAAATCTAAATATTCATAAGTAGAGTTATTATCAAATTAAACTTGCCTTATGGCTTTAGTAGCATAAATTTAGAAATTTTTTTTCAATGATTGAACAAAATCATTAAATGTGCTCTCCTCTCAAATACGCAGGGCCCCCCATAAATCCTCTGAAAAACACAGCGCATATGGTTTGCAACTGGTGTGTATGAAATGCCTACTTTGAGTGCTGCTGTGATTAGATTTATACCAGTAAGTATATCAAAGGAGACTTTGTGTATATGTGTATATATGTTTTTAAGAAAACCGTTTCTTTCTACACTGAATATTTGGGATTTTTAACCCTGTCAACATGATATGAGATTGTATTAGAAAAAGACTGGAGGAGATGAGATGGAGTTCAAAGTTGAAAGAAATGATGTAGGGAACTAAAGCACAGCCAATATGGCTTAGTGTGAATTAGATATAACTGGTATGAAAAACAGACCGGCTATCGTCAAATGATTGGCTTGACTTTTTTCCCACTCTTTATATACTTGAGAGAATCTTTCTAAGGCATTACATTGGATAAGGTCTTACCTTCCTTCCACCCTTATGGCCTTTCCTCTTTCCTTAAGCATGGGTGGAAATTTTCCTGTGTGGGCAATGTGTTCCATCCTAACCAGCTCCCATGTTGAGAAATGATAATGTGGGCAGGCCGAATGCATGATTCAGACACTAGAGAGAATGCTAACATGGGAATCCCATTATTTGATAAGGATTTGTTGGGGTGCTAATATGTGACAGGCAGAATGCTGAGTGCTAAGGATAAAAATGTGCAAAAGGAAAAAGAAGTGCTTGACATAATAGTGAGGCAACAGTGAGCATTCATGAAATAATTGCAGATGGCATATATATTATAATAATAATTAGGGTAGGTTATTTTAGATGGTTAGGGAAGATCTTCCAAGAATGTGGCATCTAAAAGAGAAAAGGAGACAGCTACACTAACAATGGAGGGAAAAAACATTGCATGCGCAGAGAAGATGTGGAGTCCAAGGCACTGAGGTAGGAAAGTTTGGCATGTCCACATCCTCACAGAAGGTCATACACCTAAAGCACAGGGATCAAGGTGAAGGCTGGACTAAGGTGGATTGGGATGCAGGTTGAAGTCAGGTCGCATGGGGATTGTATTTCAGATATTAGATTGTCAGACTTTGACAAAGAAAAATGCAGAGTACCCAGTAAACTTTGACTTTCCGATAAACAACAAATAACTTTATTAGTATAATTATGACCCCAAATTCTCCAAAATCCAAAACTTTTGAGTGCTGACATGGTGCCAAAACTGGAACATTTCACACTATGAGATTTTGTTTAATGCAAAAAATTATTAAAAGTATTGCACAAAATTACCTTCTTGGGCTATGTGTAGGAGGTGTATATGAAATATAAATGAATTTTGTGTTTAGACTTCGATCCTATCCCCAAGATATCTCATTATACACATGCAAATATTCCAAAATCTGAAACCCTTCTAGTCTCAAACATTTTGCATAAGAGATACACAATGTGTTTTGCATGGGGCATACTTATAGTAAAAAAAAATTGCTTATCTGAAAGTTAAACTACATTGATGTCCTGTATTTTATCTGGCAATCCTAGATGAAGAGTCACTGGAGGCTATACATGAGGAAGTACTGTGATCTGATTCATGTTTTGAAAAATCAGGTAGCTCTATTTCCTCACTACCTGTTTCAGCTGCTACTTTTTGATCCCCAGGAGAAGCAGCAGAAGGGGGACTCTAGTGATTTCCCGGTGTTAAGGATGGAGTGGTTTCCAGGAGTCCCTCTTTTCCTTCCTACTGTTTTTAGATGATTTGTCATCTCTAAAATGAAAAAACTTAAAACAAATTAAATTTAATGGAGATTAGGGGAGCAAAGAACAGTTTACAAACCTGGCAACTCTCAGAACCGGAAAAGGTTCAGAGAGCTCTGCTTCACAATGCAAGTTGAGCTGCTGCATTGATAGACAGCATCTGGAAGTAAGATACAGAAATAGCTTGACTGTGGCTCAGTCTGCCTTTTTGGGCATGGTCAGATCAGTGGGTAGCCTATTATTGGCTGGAGTTTGGCTGTTGTGATTGACTGATGCTTAGGAAGTTGTCAGGAATGATGGACTCCCAAATTAGGTTTTTGGTTTCTCTACATGCTAAGTTAGGCTGCATAGGGGTTTAAGTCAGAAATCTCCAGCCAAGGGCCGGTGATATAGTTCAGTGGCATAAGCACCTGCCTGGCGAGTGCGAGGTCCTGAGTTCGACTTCCGGTACCAGCATACAAACAAAACAAAACAAACAAACAAACAAAAAAAGAAATCTCCAGCCAAATTTGGTTTACTACTGCTCATCCTTTAGGGCTCAACCCAAATGCAGTTCCTACCCAGAAACCCATCTGTCCTCCCAGCTCCAAAGACACTATTTGGTACCCTTGTCTTATGAGGTTCAAATTCCCCCTTCTTTGAGCAGAACGTTCATGTCTTGGCATCATAATTGCTTGTCATCTGTCTTCCTTACCAGACTGAGAACCCTCTGAGGGCACCAAATGTGTCTCTTCCCTGTTGATTACCGGACATCTAGCTCAGGGTCTAAAACAATGGACGCACTTGAATGGATGAAGTACTCACAGCCTTTTAGCATAATCTCGGAGCCAATGAGTCGTAGGGTCTTCTATGAGCCAAACCTCTGAAATATCAGTTGTTAAGGAGTTTATTTATTGAGCACTTCATGCTGCCAAGTATTATGAAAAATCTTGGAGACATCTGAATCTACTGTCCTTAAAGAGCTCATACTAGTTGAGAATATGAGATAACATGGAAAAGTGAGAAAAGCCATTTGAAATGTAATGAAGTATTTGAAGAGCTGGTGCAGTTATGAGACTCAGTGATCCTTAACCTGGATTCCATGGCCAGACCATGTAAGGATGCATGAAAGGGCTTGGAGTACCGGTCTGTGACCCCCTGAAATTATGTACACAGTGTCTAATGCATGTGCATTCTGTTGGTAAGACAGTAACCAGCTTTGATCATGTGAGAGTACCTGACCCCCAAAATTGTTGACAGCTTTCTTTGCCAAGCGCTGTAGAAATTTGTGATGGACTGAAGTTTCCAACGTGAAAAGAAAACCTTTAAACCAACAATGGAAAAGATGAAATTTCTGGAGTAGAATTTCTAAAATAATAATGGTAATATTTGAGCAGTTTAATTATATCATAATTAAAGATTTGTATTCAGTGAAAGAAGCCATGGAAAAAACATAAAGAATAAACTGAAAGAAAATATTATACATGTGTGTAATTGCTAACAGATTTATACTCTTGATATACTCTTTACTTCTGCTAATTTGTAAACAAAAGATATGAAATAAAAATTTTAATGGGCAAATGGTATACACGGGTAGTTTACAGAAGGGAAAACTTGAGTGTCTAATATGTATTTGAAAGAGATTTTCCCTTTCAGTATTTGGAGACATGAATATTTAAATGAGATTTGCTACTCTGTAGTCAACAGAAAAAGGAAAGGTCAGATGATGATATTACTGAGGATTCACGAAAACCAGACTTATGAGGGCCGTTTAGTACAGCAAAGCATTAGAAGTAATGTATATGCCTACTGATGAGAGAATAGAAAACCAAACTTGTGGCTCATGCTTGTTACAGTGTATGTGTAGTAATTAGAAGGAATTAAAACCTAGACCAGCATGGTCCAATAGAGATATGATGTGGGCCACGTGTGATTTAAAATTTTTTGTAGAAAAAGCACAAAAGCCAGGGATATAGCTCAGTGGCACAGCGCCTGCCTGGCAAGCGCAAGGTCCTGAGTTCAATTCCCGGCCCCCAAAAAAGCCAACAAAAAGCACAAAAAAACCCTATTTTACTTTTTAAAAAAGCAAACAGGGGCTGGCGATATAGCTCAGTGGCATAAGTGCCTGCCTGGCAAGCGCAAGGTCCTGAGTTCGACTCCCAGAACTTGCATATAAAAAAAAGCAAACAGAATTAGATGTTTCTTTTAACTTTATATTTTGTTTATTCTATAAGATGTACACTTTCAATATATCGTCAGCATAACAATTATTAGTGATGTATTTTACATTTCTATTCTGTATTGTCTTCAGTACTTGGTGTGTGTCTTACAATACAACAAAATCTCAAATCAAATGCTAAGTTTTCTTTGGAAATAATTGAAGCATATTTAAGTTTCATAAAGCATGCACCTGAAAAACAAAGATTCATGAACTCAAGGTATTTCGAAAACACTTAATAGTGTTCTAATAATTTTTAAAAGATACCATTTTTAAATTTATTAGAAGTACACTGAAGTTAAGATTTCAATTTCTCATTTTCGCTGGCTACTTTCCAAACGCCCAGTAGCCACAGGTGGATGGTGACTACTGGACACAGTTGGACAGCTCAGATTCAGCTGCATGAAGTTATGCAGGTAGGTTTCAAAAGCATAATAGTGAAAAAAGATAAGAGAACAAGATTTATAGTAAAATAACAGTCAAATGAATATAACATATATAAAAATCCCAGTACTTCATATATTTCTCACAAAACACATATATACAATGAAATATATGAAAATATTTGAGAAGACTATGCCTATGTCTAAAAGAGTGAGGTAGCACAGGATCAATAAGGGTAAGTCCAAGAAATCGTGGTATATGTACCCGGTGGAGTACTACCCAGCCATAAAGAAAGATAAATTTGAGTCATTTGTAGGAAAATGGACACATCTTGAGACCACACTACTAAGTGAAATAAATCAGACAGGAGGTTAAATATACCGTGGTTTCTCTTACCTAAGAAACCAAGGTATAAATACTTAAAAAGCAAAATAAAAGATAGATGATAGGAAACAGAGAGGTAGACTTTGTGGAAATGGGAAGGGGGCCCAGGAATAGGGGCAGTGGGAGGGAGAGGAAGGAAAGGGGAAGTAAGAAGGGTTATGATGCAATATGTGTACATATCAATTCCACATGATGAATGTATTCAATATGTATTCACTGTGTATCACAAATACGTACTAATAATAAAAAAGGTCAGGGCACCGAAGTGACATCTTGGGAAGTCTGGGTCACAGGTATGTTGTAGGTCACTAATCTTACTCAATTTTGAGCATTCAGGGTCAGAACAAAAAACTGTGAAGATCTTAAGGCAGAATTATGATTTCCTGATCACATTTTCAAATACTCTACTCTGCAGTTCCTTCTAAAACAGCAAATGGAATCATGCTGGCTATTGCCAAACACAGTTAATGGACAAACTCAGAGGACATGTGCCTGAAGGTCTTTCATTTCTCTGATAGGGTTTGTAAAGATCAAATCTGAGAACCTCTCGAATGTAAAATAATCCAAAATGAGGCCCAATACAATTAGTAACCCACATGCCTGCCATTCACACTCTCTTCTGTTTTGTAGGACATGGCTCTCCTTTTAAGAGGAGTAAATTATGACATACAAAGAGACAGGAGAGGTGCACACAGAGACAGAAGACTTCCGCATGCCAGGAGAGAGGCTTCAGGAGAAACTGAACCTGTCATGCCTTTATCTTTGACTTTCAGACTCCTGAACAGTGAGAAAGTAACCTTCTCATATTTCAGCCACCCAGTCTGTGAGATTTTGTTATGGCGTACTGCCTGAACTAATACATCTAACATTTAAAAATGTAACAGGAAGTTTGAGTGAGAGTTCAACATTTAGAGGGTCACTCTGGAATTGGTGGAATTAGATTTAAATCCAGTCTGCCAACTCCTAACTCTGGGATTCTTAGTGTCTTTCTTTCTTGTCTAGGAAATGAGGAATCATAACTGTACCCATGTCATAGGGGTACTTGGAAAATTAAATAGTGAAGGGATATAATTGCTGTATGAGTGTTAGATATCTGATCATTAGGACTGGGTACCACGTTCTGGCTGTTGTAGTTTCACAGCTCACGTACAATGCTCTTGAGAACTTGGGTTACCTAACATATGAGTTCATGTCATGCGTGGTCTTAAGAATAATAAACAAAGAGACTGCTTCATGGACTGTTGTGTGGTTCCCCTTTGTTTCAAAGGGGAGAGCTCCAAGAGCATGGCTTTGAATTAATTCCTGGTGTTCCAAAATTAAACATGATTTTTCTTTTCAACATTAACACTGTCAGTGTGTCTGTGTGTAGTTAAATTGGCATTTGGGACCCCTGAGAAACTAAACTGAGCAGTTGCAGGCATACGAATAAGCACCCACATCTACAGCACAGTGTGTGACCACCAGCCTCAGGGAGAGGCAGCATTATAACAATATGGGTGGCAGTTTGTCACATCTTATTTTGTTTTTCCTTCTAAAATGAATTCAGGCCAGGAATAGCCTTCACAAACCAGAAGACGGTACTGCTACACACCGACTGTCGTTTCTTGTGGAATATTACTGTGATATGCCTGTACTTTAAGATGCAACCAATTTCTAGCAAAGGTCACTGTGTGAATGAAGTTTCTTCAGTGTTTTTAAGTTGGTTACCTTATTACATTAAGCTCCAGTGGATAAAAGCGGATGCTTAATATTCAGTGGATATGCTGAGAATATCCCTGTTTGTATGCTCAATTTCCTAAAATCACATAACCTTTTGTTATCTTGTAGTACATAAAAGGGATGGTTGGAGCTGAAAAAACTATTTACTATGTCAGATAAACAAGTCACAAAATTCCATTTAAGATACTTATGCCCTACGTGGCAATGCATCTTGGAGGAAACTCTTGCATTAGCTTGGTCTGAGTTCTATGCATCTTTCTCAAGAATGTCTATGATTTTAAAAAATGCTACCAAGTCATACTATCTATGAACATTACTGGATTTCTTAGGTTATTTTCTCTTTTTCCATGCCCTCCTCCCTCTTCTGTCTCTGTATATCAGTATGTTTCTCATTGACATGTCTTTTTTGGCCAAAAGCCTCTTTTTGTTTGCCTTTTTTATTTTTCCCCTTACATTTGTGAGCAAGTCCTGGTGTCCAGGGAAGCAGAGAAGTAATGGGATCCCCTAGAGACAGTCATATGTACATCAGACAGGCGCTGTGCAAACCTCTGCCATCAGACTGTAGAGCCTCCTTCAACTCCAGTCTGTAAACACCGAGGGCAGGCCTGCCCATGCAGGTGCTGTCGGCTGTTGATACATTGCACGAACAGACACATCTGGATTGACCATGCTTGCTGAATCAATTAGTGTTCTGTTAGAAACCCACCTGTTGGGCCGGTGAGATGGCTCAGCGGCATAAGCGCCTGCCTTGCAAGTGGGAGGGCCCGAGTTCGACTCCTGGATCCCACATACGAAAAAGGGGCTGGTGATATCGCTCAGCGGCACGGGTGCCTGTTGGTGCACGAGGTCCTGAGGTCGACCCCCCGGTACCCACAAAAAAACAAAAAAAAGAAAGAAACCCACTTGTTTATTGAATACCTTGTGTTGGCCTAAATTCAACATTTAATTCTGCAGAATGGTCAAACTGGTCATATGGAAAATGGCTATAGCTTAAAAAAAAGCCAATGAGAAGTACTAAAAGAAGCACAGGAAAAGCAGCTCTTTAAATAATTCCATTGTGGCGAATACTTCTCTTTACACATATGACTGAATGCCTGCTCAGATTTATTCACATATGAAATATTAGGTAGACATATAAGGCAGATGCATAATACTTATAAAAAATCAAGCCTACATTAACGGTGGAAGAAATAGATTTTAGAAGGGCATAGGATTGGCTGGCACCAGAAAGTAGGGTTGACAGGAAAAATACACAGTTTCTCCTGAGCTGCAGCCCCGCAGAGCTGGCTACTGCTGGTGAGATCGAGTTAGGAAATTCACAGGCCTCCCCAGCCCTGCCCTCCTCCCCGAGTGTTCTTCCTCCACACTTCTCCTTTTGTTGTTTTAGAAACTTGGAAATTATCCATATCCTCTTTCTTCCTCAATCTATATCAAGTGTTTTCCTTTCCGCCTCCGATTTCCTTGATGAGTCGGGCTGTCTCCGTCCTGGAGGCACTTGTCTGTCCCAGACAAGATGAGGACAAGAGAGGAAGGAGAGAGGATTCTTTCTCGTTCTTACAATTTGTATTTTAAATTATGATTTCAAAACAATGCAATATACAGTTTCTCTCTTAAACATTTTAAAGTGTACCCTTCAAAAGCTTTTTTTTTTATGTTTATTCACAATAATGTGCAACAGATCTCCAGAACTTTTCCATCCTGCCTAACTAAAACTTGTATACTCATTACAGAGCACATTCCCATCTCCCTATTTTTTCTTTTCTTCCCTCCCTCCCTCACTTCTTTCTACTTCTTTTCTTGTGATGGCCAGTGTGGACAACCATACAAAGTAATGACTTTAGGTCAAAATGACATCAATTTATCAGTGTTTGGTTATGCTGGCATTCTAAATGATAAGTTTTAGTCAACATCACTATTTGGTGACCCTGAACACACCTTTGTGAGCAGACAGGGCTTGCAGAGCTTGGCCTGGGGACTCGGTATCTACCAGATTTCTCACACCACCTTCATTTCTACAACCTGAGAATAAAATAAGATGACCCAGGATAGGAACTTCTGTTTTTGGTAATTTATCATCTAGAAGAAAGCTTATGGTAGTAGTAGGAGATACACGATCTGGATTCGAGTCTCATTTTCATCATATATGTAATTTGTGACCATGTGCCAGCAAGATCCTGCGAGTTCTTGGTTTTTATATGGTAGATCAATTTCTGGGGGCCTACATTGTGATGTTGTTTTGTTCTTCATCTTCCTCCTACTCTGTTTTGTATTTCCCTGTCATGATCACTAACATTAGTGAGACACTTAACCAAGGAATACAGGCCATCAGAAGGAGAAGTGGGGGGCACTATTTGCTTTGCAATGATGTGGAAGAGCTGAGACTCAGGCATTCATAAGAAAGGTGCACTGAATGCTGTCCCAAGGTTTCTACTTGCCTTCGGAGTGCTCTGTTCTGCTTAGAAATGTGAGGACATTGTCACCAAACTTACTTTGATGCCAATGGGTAAAGGTTAATCAAGGAATGAAAATTTTAATCTAATTTGTAAAAGTTAGCACATCTATTAAAACGTATTTGTTCTACTACAGTTAAAAATCTGTCCTATCTTTTACCTTATCTAGTAAACCCATGTTTTTGTGATTTTAGGTTTTACTTGGTTGTAAATTTCATCTGGACTACAAAGCAGCACATGTAATCTGTTTGGGAGTGAATGTTTTCACAAAAGTCAAAGGAAAAAAATCAATTTAGCTTGTTTTGACTTATAACAGTTAAAAGAAAAATTGAAAGTATTGGATTTTGGATAAGTACTTTTACTTCACAGTTTGAGGGTTGAGTGGCTGTTAAAATATCACTCACTACATTGGCCTGTGGTTTGGATTATTCCATTTTATTATTTTGAGGCCATAAAATCAGCCCAGTAATTAAGTGGGCTGCACATTGTGTGTTTCATATGAAGGATCATTAGGCTCTTCAGCACATCCAATATGAATCAGTTGGCTCAGATTTTTTTTGAATATGGTGTATCACAGGAGTAGGCATGAGAAAAGCCACGTTTCTAAGCAATGCCTGGTTTGTTGATAAAGAAATATCATTAGTCATAGAATTTGGGGGGTGAAAATAAATATTTATACATACACAATACATGCACATACACGTGTATATATACATGATGTCCAATAGTTGCCAAAAGTTCTAGAGATGAAAGAGGTACTACTGAGGCTTAGTGGCATGGGGTTTATTTTCTGGGCAATATGATTCAGATTTCACTTTCTCTGCATATTAGCTGGCGGCTTTCACAGGACACTTAATCTTTTCAAGTCACAGTTTTCTCGTTTATAAATTGGGGCTAATGCTTTCAGTCTCATCTTGTGAAAATGGCACAAAACTATATGGGGAATGCGGCTGACAAGGTGCCAGAAATGAAGTAAGAGTCAGAAAGGTGGGCCGGTGAGATGGCTCACCTGCCCGGCAAGCGCGAGGGCCCGAGTTCGACTCCCGGAACCCACATACGAAAAAGGGGGCCGGTGATATCGCTCAGAGGCACGGGCGCCTGCTGGCGCGCGAGGTCCTGAGGTTGACCCCCCAGTACCCACACACACACACACAAAAAAAAAAAGTCAGAAAGGTGAGAGATATTATCACTTATCATCAACAAGATGATTGGTTTGACATCATTATTTGTTAATATAAAAGTTTTAAAAAATGATTATCATGGGTTTAATAACCCAAGGAAATTAGAGCAGACAGATCCTTTCTTTGCTACTGTAACTGATGACATCATCTTTGTGGTTGATGAATTGTGTGCCATCTCTGCCTACCATGAAAGAGTCCCTACTTCTCCTGTCACTGCTGTGAACATCCAAGGGTTGGGGCACAAGAGATTGAGGTAGATGCTCAAAGGCTTTCACGACTCGAAGGTCGACACTCTAACCAGTCCGCATTTCCCCAGGACACAGCAGGTGTTATCATGAGAAGGCAAATTCAAGAGCATAGGTATTTCATATTTTTTCTTTTGGCCTTGTGCTTGGCATAGCTCTGGCATAGGATAGGTGCTTCATCAGGACCACAGCCAGGACATTAAACCCATGATCATTATTGTAATATACTTTAACCCATCAGAAAAAGGTGCAAAAGTAGATAGCATCTTTCCTCTTAGACAAACGGCTTTTTAGAAGTCAAATTTTTATGGATTGAGTTGTTTTCTGTCAAAAAGTATATGTTGGAGCTCAGCATGGTGGCACACACCTTTAATCACAGCACTCTGGGAGTCTGAGGCAGGAGCATCAGAAGTTTGAGACCAGTCTGGACAACTTAGCAGCTTAGTGAGACCTTGTCTCAAAATTTAAAGAATTCAAAAAAGTACTGGGAATGTACTTGGGTTCTCTCTCTCTCTCTCTCTCTCTCTCTCTCTCTCTCTCTCTATATATATATATATATATATATATGCTGCAGTTCAAACCCTTAGAACATTAGGATGTGACTGTATTTGAAGATGAGGTCTTTACAGAGGTAATTAAGTGAAAATGAAATCACTAGGGTGGCTAATCCAGTATAACTTGAGTCCTTATGAAAGGGAAATTTGGACAGATACATACAGAGGGAAGACACTGTAAAAACACAGGGGGTATTGGGAATCTGTCACCTACAGAGATAGGCCTGGAACAGAGCCCTCCCTGCCCATCCCTAGACTTCGGGCTCCTATCCCCCAGATCTGAGAGACAGTATGTGCCTGTTATTTAAGCCACCCAGTTCGTGATACTTTGTTATGGCCGTCCTTGCAGAGAATACAGCCCTGCAAAATATACATAGATAGATAGATAGAACTGTTGAGGAAAGAAAAAAGGAAAATACTTGAAATGAGATGAGGTTACATTTTCTATTCAAAATATTAGTTCAGTGTAGGTTTACTTGTAGCATGCTTTTTCAGTTCTCAGAAACTAAGGAGAACAGGGAGCTGCTTCTGATAAATTTCTAATGCCTTCTCCTGGGGGATTGATCTAGAACAAAGAGTTCAGAGTTACCCTGGAAGAAATATCTGTCAGCCATCTACAAGAGGCGTGCTTATGTACACTTTTGGTAAGTCTCAGTTTGCTGGCAAACTCGAGCCTGTGCTGAGAGGATTTTGTGGGAAGGCGGCCATGATGGCATAAAACATGGAGTATTATTTTTATCATATATGTCTTTAAAATGTCGACTTTTCCCTAAAAAGCTAAACAAAATATTTCTCAGAAATAGGAATAAGAATTAGGAAAGATAAGAATGTGGTTTTTCTAGAAAAATGACTTGAATACATTTTTAGTTGAGAATGAATACATCTTATTTCCCAAGGTCCTTCTTTTGACTTTTGTCCCAAAACAAAGGTATTGTGGAAGGTCAGAAGAGACCATTTCTGGTACTGATAAATAAAACTATTACATAATTGGGGAAATAATGACAAAAAAATGAAAACCAACTTTTTTCTTCTGTGAGTTTCCTGAGTGGTTCTCAGTTGGTATCTTCTCCCCATGACAGTTTCTTCTTCCTCCTTACTCTGGCTCTCACTGGTTGACAGGGCATGGCTTTAATGGGCAAACAGATGCCAGTGTGCATACAGACCACAAATTGAGGGAAGTGTGAATCCAGTGCTCCAGGACTTCCCCACTGGCCTCAGGGTAAATAGGATGGTGGTTAATTAACTTGAGACTTTGTTTAAGAAGCTTGATTCCATCACCATGGCAGTAATTACTGTTCAGGGCTGTACTGTACTCTAACATTTTCCTGAAGTGTAAATTATTAGTATCTGAAAGAAGTCCTTGGCCTAAAAGGAGATCATCAAAGAAACAAAATAAAAGGAGAATCTAAGTATTTCTGAGTTGCTCTCTTTCTCCTCAGAGCTCATCTTCAAGGCAGCAGTTGCTCCCAGAACATGTTGGGAACACGCCCTCTGCCTTGTGCCTTCGTACTCCAGAGAGTGGTTGGATCTGAAGTCTTCTCCCGCACAATTAGGATAGGGGTCAGGGCTCAGGTTCCTAATACAATGGCTGAGAGTTTGGATGTGGGGCATAGGAAATGTTGCATATTTTATGACTTAACTTTAGATGCATCAGTAGTTTCTCTATTTAAGAAGCCCTTTAGAAATACATTTTGGATACCTATATTAATACCTGCAGTTCATCTCCTTTGTAAATCTCCCTTTCTAGGTTTTAGAAAAGCATGGGCTTGATATTGTGAGTTCCTAATACAGTTTGAGGCTGTAGGGTTGTTTGTTCCCCAACCAGAGTTGCATTCAAGAAGTGTACCTCAGCTGCTCCCTACTAATTAAAAGAAATCCGGTCTTTCCTTGAATCTCAAAGAAATAAGAGCCAGTTAAATCCTCTCAGTATTATCTTTCCCCTCCTCAACATCATGGGTGCCCTGGAGCTGCTGCAGCACCGCTAGACACCAGTTTCCCATCAGTCTGTTTCTCTAGTTCTACCTGCTCTTAGTCTTTGCTTCCTCTCCCACAATCCCCGACTTAGCCTCCTCAGTTCTCCCTTCTGAGCCAATTCCACAGATTTTGAAGCACAAGAGAGCCAGAAGCCAGGCTTGGGAGAAGGGGATGGAGAAAGGATAGGTGTGAGGAGGGTAGGGGAGATATACATGCAAATGAATTATGGCTGTTTCACTTCTGCCTATATAAGTTATACTATGAAAAATGAAGATCAGGAAAGAAAGAAAGTCACCTTTAGTAGAGGCCTCAATTGTTTATATGCTAACTTTGTCAGACATGTTCACATATGTCATGTTATGGTCTACTGATGATTACAGATTTTAGTTGGTGATTGTTTTATTATTGGTGGTATTTCTGCTCACCATTCTATTTTCAAACTACGTGTTTAGTTTTCCATAAATATTTACTGAATGAATTAAAGAATAGCGAAACAGTGAACTCCTATAATCTGCTTCACACATGAGGATGCTTGACCCTGAAAAGTTAAATACTTTGAAAAAGTTAAGATTTCTCTGCCGTGACGGAACTGTTTTCAACTCAATAGATTTGGTTCTAGGATTTTCTATTGCACTGCACTGCCTGACACTCTGTCTTCAGTATCACTGTCTCATTGTAGGAGTATTGAGTTCACCATGCCCACACTTCTGAAACCTGCTTTGCTTTTTTTGCTACTAAAAATATTCGTATTTTAACAATAGAATAGGAAAGTAAAACAAATTCAAAGCAGGTCATTTAGTGTGACTTTATAGATTGAAAACTGGTGATGAACCAGCTGCTGATTATTTATGCCCTATTTAGCTTCTGTTTGGATTGCCTGCATTCTCCACAGATCCTTTCCATTACCAGATTTATGGAAGATGGAGCACTAGACAGATCCCAACCACCACTGGCTTTAAAAGTTTGTCTGTCTTGTTTTTTAGTGAAAGTCTTGGGCCACGTGTGACCTTAGGTTAAATCTCAGAATGTGAGCATTTAAGTTGAGCTGCTGAGATGAAGACAGAGGGTCCTCAGTGCTTTGCTAGCTCGGCCTGTCTCCCCTGCTCCTTGTCTAAGATTTCTCAGGATAGAGCTTCATATCCACTGACCTAGGTGAACATTCCTAATTTTATAGTTAAGGAAACCAGATCCTGAGACACTAAGTGTCATCAGCAAGGTCACAGAATTATTAGTGACCCAGGAAGGTCAAGAACTCAGGGTAGAACATTGTATATGACCTCAATAAAGAGCTATTGAACAACCAGAATTGCACCTGCAAGCCTTATTCGATATTTATTAGGCGTTGGACCTTGTACTAAGAGCTCTACTTCTGTGAATCTTTGCAGTTCAGTGAGAGTTGCTGTGGAACTCTGTGGAATGTGATACTGAAACACAAAGTGCTTAATGATACCTAAAGTCACATGGCCAGAAAGCCATGCTTTTTTTTTTTTTTAGTTGTGTTCTTAATCAATATTTCTTTCTTTTTTTTTTTTTTAACGTTGGTACCAGGAGTCAGCCTCAGGACCTTGCACTTGCTGGACAAGCTCTTGTGCCGCCCGGCGATATCACCAGTCCTTTTTCTCCTTTATGTGGGTTTCGGCAGTCGAACTCAGGACCTCGCACTTGCCAGGCAGGCGCTTATGCCGCTGAGCCATCTCACCGGCCCTCACTATTTCTATTTTCCCACTCTCAGCATCCCATTTAAAGCCATGAATTTTCTCCTTCACTTACATAACTCACATAGCTGTTTTGCTATATTCTTCTCAGTCCAATTCCTTGCCATGTACTGCAGATTGGTGGTTCCCAGAATTCTTTCCTCAGTGACACCCATGTTGAGTTTGTCCACATTAGGATGCTGCTGAGGGTCATTCGAAATTGCCTGTAGTTGTGTGAGTCCTAGTACATCAGCTGGAGCTGGACTCCTCCTCTCTATCTGAACAGCTTAAGGTATGCCTTACACCTAACTTCACCACTCAGTCAGAGTATGAAACCAAGCTTAACAACTACTAGGGCTTCTTATCACATGTAATGGTTATCACATGTAATAGACTTCCAGGTAGTTTGAGAGAGTATCCCTTTGTCTGCCCACGTTAGAGTTTGTTTGAGGGAGCAGAAGTTAGTTTGCATTATCCTACTGTAAATCAAGTAGCCTTCCTGGCTGTATTCTGAGTTCCTTTCTCTTCTCACAGCTGATCTGGTGAATGTATTTGCTCTTTTGGGATCTCCAGAGAACTGAGTGTTGGATTAGATATGATTTATCCTGGCAATGATTTTTGTCTCACTTGTCTCCACTGCCTGGCATGGTATTTGACTTACAGGAGATATCTAGGAAATATGGGAGTTTAGTTACTGTTCTTCCCTTGCAGATAATACTGCTAATTACTTTTCTGGATATAAGTAACCTATGTGGGGCCAGTGAAATGGCTCAGCAGCTTAAGCGCCTGCCTGGCAAGCACGAGGTCCTGAGTTCAACTTCCGGAACTCACTTACGAAAAAAGGGCCAGTGATATCGCTCAGCGGCATGGGCGCCTGCTGGTGCACGAGGTCCTGAGTTTGACCCCCGGTACACACACACACACACACACACACACACACACAAAAAGTAACCTATGTGGATAAGCATAGCAGATTGGATTTTCCAAAGGTGTGACAACATCATAACATGTCCTATCCTATATACTCTTTGTACAGTGTGATATGTATACTCTTTCATCAAAGGTAAAGTGTATTTTCCCTCCACTTGAATCTGGGTAGACCTTTGAAATGCCTTGGCCATTAGAATGTAAGAGAAGTAATGCAGCGTGAAGCTTAAGAATGGGTCTTTATAGGAACTCGGGCTTTGCTTAGTTTTCTCTCTCTTGTAACATGTCTTGGGAACCCCAATGCAACATATGAGATGTTTGCCACTCTGAAGCTGCTATGCTGGAAAGAATACTGGGTTGCCTTCCAGAGCAGGGGAGGGGTACACCTAACTATTCAAGTCTTCCCAGCTCAGGTTGCAGACACATGCTTAAACAAGTCCACAGGATGACTCCAGTCTTAGCCATGGAGTGACTACAACCTAATGAAAAGTCTAGAGCCTGAATCTCCTGGCTAATATACTCCAAAACTCCTGACCACAGAAACCATGTGTGTGTTCCCTGAAGATAGCTGTAGAAAGCAAAAAGATGCCTTTTGAACAAGGACTAGATGGAAAAGAGATGAATACATTGGTTGGTTTAGGGAGGTAGGGTTGTGGGCTCATTTTTATTTTGTCTTTATTATCATTTTAATGTTGTAAGTATCTTTATGATATAAATAAGAAGAAAAAATAAGTACATGATGACTGTTATTTACATCACTGAGTTTTAGAATAGGTTGTTACACAGAGTTAGATAACTGAAACTACAAGTACTATAGTATGTATATCTAATTTTTCAAATAAAATTTTGACTATTGTTTTGTTTGCCTCTGTTTTGTTTTGTTTTTGCACCATGGTAGCTGTTTCTCAATGACTATGAATTTTCTTTTCCCATTGCTTTCTTCTACTCTATTGGAACATTCTAATATAAATTCTTTATCAGCAGCAAGCAACTTTTTCAGTTTAAATATGTATTCCTTTCATTTGTCACCAAAATTTCTCCCTTAAGAATAGTTAGAGCAGCATTCCAGGTGTTTAATGTTTTGCACCTTAATCAAAGCACAATGCAAGAAAACAACTATTGAACTATAGTGTTTCATGGATGTTGAAAAGGTATTCAAATGGAAGGGAAATGTACTAGCAACTGTCTGCAGTCATCTCTGAAAATATTGTTTAAGGTTACTTCTCTTATTTGACAAATTCCTAGAGAATGTTTCTATTTGAGGTAGGTATTATCAGACTCTTAGAAAAATATGTAATATTATTCATAATATAGTAGGCTTGGCAGATTCTGTATGAATTATAACAGTGGTTGACATTTGTAAATAGTCACGTTTTAGTACCATTATATTCTGTTGAATCAGGTAAGAGATATTTGATTCAGATCAATAACTGTGGCACATAAAATAATAAACCTTTCAAAAACATGAGAGTATAAATTATGTGTGTTTGTGGCAGCAGTTGGGAAAGTAAATGTAAAACTTTAAAATAGTACAGCTTGAAAACCTAATAATCTATCAGATATTAGAAACATAGGCAAGATGTCATTACTGTGAAACTTAATAAGATTGCAAGGTGTTTGGAAGTGTTTTCTTTAACAATATAGAAGTAGCTCTGAGTACAAAGTTTAAGACTTACTTATCTTGAACACACGGTGACAGCCGGCACCCCAGGGGGCGCCTGCGGAGGATCGCGGGACAGCGGCAGTGCAGGAGCAGCGAAAGACTGCACTGGCCGGCGATGAGTGCCACTGAGCCGCAGCTGTCCCACGCCAGAGAGCGATTGGCCGGGCGCCATTGTAGGGGGTACAGCGAAACTCAGCGTGGAGCGAAAACACAGCACTTGGGACTCAGTGCGGTGCAAAAACACAGCGTTCGGGACTCAGCATGGTGCTGCGGCTCTCAGGCCCGCAGAAAGTGCGCTGACGGTGGCAGGAGAATGAGACTGGTCTCCGCCTGAGAGAGACACACTTCTGCTCACTGCCCCGCCAAAGGGCTGCTCCTGGCTTGCTGGGACAGACCTGCATGGAACCTGCACCGTCATCACACGGTGCCTGCCTACAGCAGAGTCAACACCTGGAACTGATTCTTTTTCTTTCTTTTTTATTTTCTCTCATTTTTTTTTCTTTTTTTTTGTTCTGGCAAAGGGGTTTTTTCTTGTTTTATTTTGTTTTGTTTTTGTGGGGTTTTATTTTTGTTTTGTTTGTTTGTTTTGTGGTTTTTGTCTTCGTTTTTGTTTCTGTTTGTCTGTTTGCTCTTTCCTTCATTGTTCTATCTGGTATTTATATGAGTGTAAACAGAGCCTCTAACCTCTTTGTGATTGTGGTTCTGATCTGTTCTTCCTTTTATCCCTTCCTTCTCTTTTTCCACCAGTCCTCTGCACCAGTTTCCCAATGTTAGCGGGATCCCTCTTGGTCCTCCAACCTTACATCTAATTCCTTCCTGTTCTCTCAATACACTATTTCCTCCTTAACTCATTTTAAATTTAAATTCCTGAGGGCAAAATTGACGTATTGAGGAATTGTATACTGCATATAATTTTTCTGGTGTGTTTTAGATTTTGTTATATAACTGCAACTCTACTTTATACGGTAAAAAGTGGCAAATAACTGGTTAGCTAGGCCCGTCATTTTCTAGGCTGTGTTTGATGCTTTAGGTATCATTATAGCCAAAAAATGGAATAATTGTTCTAAACAGCTTTCCTTCCTGATATTCCATGACTGAGATTGACTAAGGGTCACAGAAAATACAGTGGCACACTACCAAAGAACCAAGGACTGGGCCAAACAGGTAGCAACTTCTCATATGCAACAAATTGAAGAGTTAGAATCTGGCAGCAAGCTCAAAACTCAAAAATAAGCTACATGTGGAAGATACTGCAGAGAAGTAGTCATCTCCTAAGGATCTTAAACACTAACAATAAAGTAACCTACCATAGGTAATTTACAAACATCACCTCAGTAATTAAACTAAAGAAAGAAAAGAAAATGAGATGACACGTAAACAAAATGCACCCCACACATCCGATTCACCAAAGGCAAACCTAGGGGCAATGAGGTGGGACCATCCGAAAGCCACCCACCTGGCATATCTGCAGTGGTAACAACAAAGCAACTGAATGAGGCTCTGGAAAAAAATTAAATCAGAAATAATTTCACAGATAACTGTAGAGATAATGTCCACAATGAAGACCATGCTTAATGACACTATAGCTGATACCGACAAAAAAATAGACAAGCTTAAGAAAATTATAGAAACCATGAATGCTCAGCATAGGAAAGAAATGGAATCCATAAGGCAGATTCAAGCAGATATCCAGGAGAACAAAAGTTCCATTGAAAGTATTTGTAGCAGATTAAGCCAATGTGAGGACAGAATATCAGATATAGAAGACAGGCTTGTGATTAGTGATCATGAAAAGAAAGAATTCTTAAAAATAGCAAGGGAACTTGAAAAATCAATTCAGCAGCTGCTAGATGACTCAAAGATAAAAAACATAAGGCTAATTGCAATAAATGAAAAAGCAGGAGATAGCATAAATGACATCAGGAACTTGTTCACAGACATTACCATGGAGAATTTCCCTGGTAGAGAAAAAGAATTTGATCTTCATATAAATGAGGCTTATAGAACTCCAAATAGCCACGATCAAAAAAATTCTTCAGCCAGACATATCATAGTCAAGATCCCAGAAATTCAGCAGAAGGGTAGAATCTTAAAAGCTGTTAGGGACAAGAGACAAATCACCTACAAAGGAAAGCCCATCAGAATCACAGCTGACTTTTCAGCACAAACCCTCAAGTCAAAAAGAGCTTGGAATGACATATTTCAAGCTCTAAAGGAAAGTAACTTTCAATCCAGATTGATGTACCCTGCAAAACTATATTTCAAAATTGATGGAGAAATAAAATACTTTCATGACAAAGAACATCTGAGAATATTTATGACCATGAAACCAGCATTCCAAAATGTTCTGAAGGACATTCTAGAAAGAGATAACAAGGACTACAACTCCAGGAACCCCAACAGAAGGAATCCACCAGGCAGGGTAGATAATTAAACAGAGAGAGAGGGAAAAAAAAAAAAGAGGGGGAACCAACAACAGGAAAATAACATGACAAGTATAAGTCAATACATATCAGTTTTAACCATCAATGTTAACGGTCTCAATTTACCAATCAAAAGGCACAGACTGGCAAAATGGATCAAGAAGCAAGATCCAACAATATGCTGTATATAAGAAACACATTTAATTCAGAAAGAAATTCATAGACTGAAAGTCAAAGGATGGAAAACAATATTCCATGCAACAGGAACCCAGAAAAAAACAGGGGTAGCTATTCTTTTTGCAGACAAAGAGAATTTCAAGCCAAGAATGATTCAGAGAGATAAAGATGGTCATTACATCCTTGTAAAGGGAACAATCCAAGAGGAAGAGATAATGATCGTAAATATATATGCAACAAATACCAGTGCACCCAACTATATAAAACAAGTATTAAAGGACATGAAAAATCAAATAAGCACTAATACAATTATATTGGGGGATCTCAATACTCCACTGTCACAAAAAGACAGATCAACTAGACAAAAAAACAATAATGAAATATTAGAACTGAACCAAACATTTGAACAAATGTACTTAGTAGATGTCTTCAGAGTGTTCCACCCCACAACATCAGAATACACATTCTTCTCAGCTGCACGCGGGACGTTCTCCAAAATAGACCACATACTAGCTCATAAAACATTCTTAAGTAAAAGCAAAGGAATTGAAATTATCCCATGCATATTATCAGACCATAGTGCAATGAAATTGGAAATCAATGGCAAAAGAAATCACAAAAACTCCCTAAATACATGGAAATTAAACAGCACCCTCCTGAACAACCAATGGGTCACAGATGAAATTAAAGAAGAAATTAGACACTTTCTACAACTGAATGATAGTGACAGTACAACATACCAGAACTTATGGGATACAATGAAAGCAGTCCTAAGAGGGAAATTTATAGCATTAAATACCTATATCAGGAAAATAGAGCAAGCGCAAATAAACACCTTAATGGTGAACCTCGAACTTCTAGAGAAAGAAGAGTAGCCTAAGCCAAAAGCTCGTACAAGGGGGAAATTATAAAGATCAGAGCAGAAATTAACGTATTGGAGACTAAAAAAACAATACAAAGAATCAATGAAGCAAAGAGTTGGTTCTTTGAAAGAATAAATAAGATTGACAAACCCTTATCAAACCTTATTAAAAAAAGAAAAGACTCAAATCCATGCAATTGAAAATGAAAAAGGTGACATCACGACAGACCCTGCAGAAATCCAGAAGATCATCTATAATTATTTTGAAAATTTATGTTCTACTAAGATGGAAAATGCAGAAGAAATGGACAGATTCCTAGATACGTATGAATTACCAAAGCTGAATCAAGAAGATTTAAAAATTCTAAATAAACCAATATCAACCAATGAAACAGAAGATGTAATTAAAAACCTCCCAACAAAGAAAAGCCCAGGCTCTGATGGATTCACTGCTGAATTCTACAAGAAATTTAGAGAAGACCTAACACCACTACTTCTCAAACTTTTCAATGAAATTGAAAGGGAAGCAATACTCCCAAATTCATTCCTGGAAGCAAGCATTACCCTGATACCAAAACCAGAGAAGGACCCAACTAAGAAAGAGAACTACAGACCAATCTCCCTAATGAACATAGATGCAAAAATCCTCAATAAGATACTGGCAAACAGAATCCAGCAAATCATCAAGAAGATTATACACCATGACCAAGTTGGATTCATCCTAGTGATGCAGGGATGGTTCAACATACATAAATCAATAAATGTAATACACAATATTAACAGAACCAAAGAAAAAAATCATATGATCATCTCAATAGATACAAAAAAAGTTTTTGACAAAGTCCAGCACCTTTTCATGATAAAACCCCTACAGAAAATTGGAATAGGTGGTCTTTATCTCAATCTGATAAAAGCTATCTATGACAAACGAACAGCCAATATTATACTAAATGGACAAAAACTGAATGGCTTCTCTCTAAAATCAGGAACAAGATAAGAATGTCCACTCTCCCCACTCTTATTCAATGTAGTCCTGGAAACTTTAGCCAGAGCGATTAGACAAGAGAAAGAAATAAAAAGAATAATGATTGGAAAGGAAGAAGTTAAATTATCATTATTTGCAGATGACATGATACTCTACACAGACGACCCCAAAAACTCCACTAAAAAATTGCTAGATTTAATAAGCAAATTCAGTAGTGTAGCTGGATACAAAGTCAATACTCAAAAATTAATAGCCTTTCTGTGCACAAATAACAAATTTACTGAAAGAGAAATTAGGGAAACAATACCTTTCACAATAACATCCAAAAAAATGAAATACCTAGCAATCAACCTCACAAAGGATGTAAAAGACCTCTACATTGAAAACTACAGTACTCTGAAAAAGAAGATTGAAGGGGATATCAGAAAATGGAAAGATATCCCTTGCTCCTGGATAGGAAGAACCAATATAGTGAAAATGGCCATACCTCCAAAATTGTTATACAGGTTTAATGCAATTCCAATCAAAATTCCAACAGCATATCTCACAGAATTAGAGAAAATAATCCTAAAATTCATTTGGAATCAGAAGAGACCTAGAATAGCAAAGGCAATTCTGGGCAACAAAGGCAAGGCAGGGGGCATCACAATCCCTGACTTGAAATTATACTATAAAGCTGCTGTGATAAAAACAGTGTGGTATTGGCAAAAATACAGACCCAAAGATCAATGGAACAGATTAGAAGATGCTGAAACAACTCCAGACATACTAAGCCACCTTATCATTGATAAAGGTGCCAAACACATTCACTGGAAGAAAGATAGCCTCTTTAATAAATGGTGCTGGAAAAACTGGCTCTACACATGCCAAAGATTAAAACTAGACCCATATCTTTCACCGTGTACTAAACTAAATTCAAAATGGATCAGAGATCTAAATATTAAAACAGAAACATTAAATCTGCTGGAAGATAGAATAGGCAAAACTCTTGAAGATATTGGTGTAGGTGAAGACTTTATGAATAAAACTCTGATTGCACAGGAACACAAAGAATCAACAACTGGGATCTCATCTTATTAAAAAGCTTTTGCACAGCAACAGAAACCACCAACAGAATGTAGAGACAACCCACAATGTGGGAAAAAATATTTGCCAGCTGTTCCTCAAAGGATTACTATCAAGAACATACAAAGAACTCAAAAAAATCAGACCTCCCAAATTTAAAGACCCACTCCAAAAATGGGCATCTGAGATGAATACACATTTCTCAGATGAAAGAATACAAATGGCAAATAAATATACAAAAAATGTGCAACATCACTAGTCATTCGAGAGATGCAAATTAAAACAACACTGATATTCCATCTCCCCCCAGAAAGAATGGGTATTATTAAGAAATCAACTAATAACAAATGCTGGAGGGGCTCTGGGGAAAAAGGAACACTTCTCCACTGTTGGTGGGAGTGTTGACTGGTACAGCCACTGTGGAAATCAGTGTGGATATTCCTCAAAAAACTAGGGTTGGAGGTTCCATTTGACCCAGCTATTCCCCTTCTGGGTATCTTCCCAGAAGAATTAAAAACATTGTACCAAAGCGATATATGTGCACCCATGTTTATAGCAGCACAATTTGTAATAGCCAGATCTTGGAAACAACCCAAATGCCCATCAACTGAGGAATGGATAAAAAAGATGTGGTATTTTTACAATGGAGTACTATTCAGCCATAAAGAAGGATAAACTGGAGACTTTTATAGGTAAATGGATGCAACTTGAGAAAATACTCATAAGTGAAATAAACCAGACGCACATGTGTAAGCATCGTATTGTTTCCCTAGTATGAGAAACTGAAAGAGTAAATAAGATCCAAAATGTATAATAGATATGGTGAATCAAAAAGAAACTGGTCAAAAGGGAAGAGAGACTGGGATGGGGGAATGGGGAAAAGAAAGAAGGGAAAAGAAAAAATTGTATTTATATATAGGATGGTTAAGATAGATATACTACTAATTTTACTTAGTTCATTGAAGAGTAAGATTTGTGCCAGTAATGTTCGGACAATTGATACTGATATCTGGTACTCTGATAACTTAAAGATAACAGTACGTAATGTATTAACCATTGTTACCCTCCTATTATGCTGTTTTGAAATTTGGTTCTTTTTTGATTTGCTTTGTTTGGTTTTTTCTTTTCTTTAAAATACATTAAAAAAAAAAAAGACTTACTTATCTTAAATGAACTAAATGAGTTAGTTGACCATCAAGATTGTAGATCAACTGTATTGAAACTTCCTACTGCCTCCTTGATGAATAAAACAAAATATATTGTGTATATATTTTTGTGTGTGTTTATATACCTGTTCATAAGGGGTTTAAATCATATTATATAAATGACAAGAACATGTGATAAAAAATAATTGGATTAATCAAATGGAACTTTAGGGTAATAAGATCAATTGAAGGGTGAGGTTAAAAGTCATGTTGTTAAGTCTTGTTGATGGTGTTTTAACAATGGGCCTTGGCATGGTGACATTGGCAGTTTTCCCCATTCCATAATTTAGCATATCTCCTCTTTTGTTTTTCCTTCTCATAATGAAAACCAAACTCTTTACACTAGAGGTAATTTCTTCTGGAGCTGGACCAAGGAGTAGGAAATGTGGTGAAGAGTTCACTGATATTTCTGAGTAATGGTGACAGTATAAAATAGATTAAAGCTTTAAATTGCTGGCACTTATATTGTGGAAAATAAAATCAGCACTAAATTCGAAGTCCTGACATGCCTTTGCCTTGGGGAAGAGTAAATGGCATGGTAACTTAGAATTACGTGTCTTTTGCTTAGACTTCTCCCAATCTGTGTGTGTTCCCTGAACATAGTTGTAGAAAGGAAAAAGATACCTTTTGAACAAGGACTAGATGGAAAAGAGATGAAAACATTGGTTGGTTTAGGGAGGTAAGATTATGGGCTCATTTTTATTTTGTCTTTATGAGCATTTTAATGTTGTTTTAAGTATCTTTATGACATAAATAAGAGAAAACATAAAAAAGGTTTATTGCTTATCAAATATTACTGGCCTCTAGGGTATTTGAAGTCTTCAGAGATGAAACTCCCATTATGCAGACGGCCGTGTTCAATCATTCAAGCAATATTTACCCAGCAAGGCATTGTGGGAAACAAAGAATCCCAAAGGAGAAACTGTTCTCACAGAGTTGTAAGAGCCATAAGAGATAAAATAACATGCTCTGTGTATTAACCATGTGAATAGTTTCATTTTAACAAAAGGAACCGGGGACAAAGTACAATCTCGCTTAGATTGGGAAGAATGATAACAGTTGGTAACCATGTAGGCAAAGAATCATTGATGTAATTAGCCAGATATTTTCAGTTCTTTCTCCTTTTAGGCATATGGTAGAATCACAGGATTTAGGGTTTGGTAGAATCACATGCCTGGGTATTGCAATAAGTCGTGTCACTTTGGATTTCTAAAACAAGATCCTAGTAAGTTTTCTTTTCCCTCTGACCTGGCTCTTAAAAGTATTTGAGCTGATAGTTGAACCCTTCACTTGGGTGCCTGAATAACCAAGGAGGGCAGAACTGACCCAAGAGTCAACTGTGGACCAGCCCAGAAGAAAACATTTTTTGGTACATGCTCCTGAAATTTGGGGGCTGCCTCTCATTATATCATCACTTAGGTTAATCTAATGATGTAAAGTAGAAAGATATTCAGAGCAAAAAACAGTATTAACTGAGGTACATGAGGAAATATTAACAAAATAAATTTGTTTGGAACCTGGGAATATTAGTGAAAATGGTGACAGACATGGTTAGAAAGAGATCTGGGACCCACCAAGGAAGCCTAGAACTCTGGACCAATAATTAGGAGAAAACAACCCTTTAAGGCACACCAGGGTCTTGCCCTTAATTCACTTTACCATTCCATGCTTCATTCCCAAACTGAAAGTTTGCAAAACTTATATTTAAAGGAGGGACTTCTCTATATAATTTTGGCCAATTAAAAAAAATTAAAGCAGAACAAAAAAGTAATAAAAATATAGTAAAAATACATTGAAATATCCAAAACGATTACTTTTCTCCACAGAGCAGACGTTCTGTGAAGTCAGCGTAGCTGTCTGACTCTGCTTCCTCTCCCCTGGGCCGAGGTGGGTGTACTTTTGAGGCCTAGAGCGGTACCTGAGGAGAACTCGGTGCTGAGCACACTTGTATTCGCCTGAGAACTTCCTGCCACAAGCAGTTGGCTTGATCTTCTGAGTCAGGTTTCTGTGTTTATTGCTCGGTGTTATCTTTTTCTCCAGAGTATGATGAAAATGTGTTAAGCTTTAGAAAATATTTGAAGAAGCACTGGGAAAAAAAACATCCTTTCTGAATGAGATGGCAATAATAATAAAATTAGAATTGAATCAGAGATTGGTGGAGGAAATTTAGTTTGATTTGCATCAAACAGGCACAATTCTATGAGTGGCTGGTAAAGTTAAATCTACTTTCTGAAGTTCTTGAACATACTCATTTCTAACCAGGGCCTTAATATCATTTTAATACAGATTTTTACATATGAATTAATATAATAAATGTCAATGTTGAATAGAATAAGGTCACATTTTATTACTTTGACCAGAAGTGTAATCTTCCAAGATTCAATTTTATTACTATTATAACAGTCATACTGGATAAGGTCACCAATATTTCTTTCCAAATAATATAATATATGACGACAGCCTTTTTACCAACTTTAGTTTTGTAATTTGGATTTATATCCTGAAACATGTTGACAAAGATATACCACAGACATTTCTTGGCTAAATGGCAGCCTGGGGAAGATGTTTCCCTCTAATTTATGAGAAATTTGAAACTGGATAAATGGAGCCATTGAAATGTAGCATTTTCTTGATCATATCATCTCCTCGTGGACAGATAACTTAATTCTTGTGATGTTTTAGTCTCGTACTTGAAAGGGAAAGGTGATGTTTAAAGACTTCAATAAGTAAGAGCACGAGTTGCTCCTTGCCCACTGGCTGAGTGTGACGTAGCTGGCTGATCATCTACACAGTTCATCTGAGTGACATGTTCATTGAATTGGAAGAGTTCGGGGTTGGAGGTGGTAAAGGGCAACTAGCAAAACCCTCTACCTTGACCCTCTTCTGCAACAGCCCCACTCAGTGATCAATTTCTGCTGGCACATGTCCCCAGAGGGGACAGTAGCAGTATTGACCTTATGACACTGGTAGGAAGGTTAGAGGAGGGATGTCGGAAACATGCTTCAGACCAGTTCGGTTCATTGTAAGTGCGCAATAAACATATGCTGCTGGGTTATTGCTATTACAAATGTTCAATAGGCAACCATCTCACAAGACAGTGTAATTTCATCTTCCCAGAACTCTCTCTCTTTTAAAAGTCTTCCTTTTATATTGAATCCAAAATTATCTATGTATTTTTCACTAATTGACTAGTTTTGACTTTAGGGATTGTAAGTGATTACGATGATGCCAGTAGTTGCTAATTAATGTTTATTGAGTGCATACTGTGTGCCAGTCACTATACCCAGTGCATAGTCACATTTAAAATGTGTTTTGAAATGTTTCGAGCATGCTCAAAGGTAGCAAAAATGATATAAAGAATATATGTTTATCTTCAACCAATACATGTTTTATCTAGATTTTACCACGTTTGTTTTATTTACCCTCTTCTCTTTTTGCTAAAATATTTTAAGGCGATTTTTTTTTTTTTTTTGTGGGTACTGGGAGTTGACTTCAGGACCTCACGCTTGCCGGGCAGGCACTTATGCCACCGAGCTCTCTCACCGGCCCATTTAAGATGATTCTTAAAAATAGTTTTATCTCAACTCTGCACCCATGAAATTATGTCCTTCAAAACAATGGAAATTTCTTGGTATTACTACAATACAATTCTTGTATCAAACAAAATAATAATTTCTTGATATTATGTTGATTATTACTAATTTCTTAATACCAAGGACCCAAATAAGATATTTGACTATTATTTTGGTACTTTATAATCTGATATTTTTATGCCCTAGATTTCTCTAAATTAGTTTATTTGGCATGTAGACAAATTTGCATAGTGTGTATCTGTTTGCTTTCCCTTGGTATTACTTCACTTGTTTCTCTATCTTTTGTGTTTGGTGAAAATAAGTGAGCTCTAAAGTGAGCTACCTAATAGGACAGAAGTAAACTGTATGTGGCTGTACAATTTAAAATTAAATGAAATTAAAATTAAATTAAATTAATTAAATTAAATAAAATTCAGTTGTGAATTTGCTTTATCTGTATGTCAAATGCAGTTAGCAACTACAGTGTTGGGGAGTACAAATAACATCTCCATCATTGCAGCAAGTTATATTAGACAGCTGTGGCCTGAAAATCGACTGTTTTCACATAGCAACATGTAGGGCAGGGCTGCGTACTTCACGTCACGCTGTGGAAGGATGCACAGGGTCTATATGTCCCACTCTACCATCTTGAAATTGATCAGTAGCTTTAGATAGTGACAGCCTGGTGCTCCACTGCAAAGGTCTCCATCAAACTTTATCCAGAGCAGGAGTTTTTAAGTTTGTCTGTCAGGTGGGCCCTTTTCAGCAGTTACAGATATCTGTATACCTTGTCTCCCACAAATGTTTTTAAATGAGGAAAATTAAGTATATGGAAACACAAAGGAAATTGACCAGATATTAGATAACAGTTATCCCAGTATTAAAGAACAAATTTTTGATATAGAAAAATATGCATTTCTTTATTAAACATTAAATAAGAACAAATAGTAGATAGAATGGCTACAATAATTTTGCTATAGTAATAAGTAAATGTGGAATAAATATTTCAAGATATTTGCAACAACTATGAAGTTATTTAATATATTTTTTAAAAAATACTCATGATTTATACTTTGAGAGACTCATAGTTACTGCCATTACTAGTACTGTAGTTTATTGCCTACATTTGTGATTTTAAAAGATACAAAATTTCAACTAGGAATTGGTAAAAATAACTATATGTTTTTCCCATTCCTGCTCATTTATTTTCTTTATTCTGTTCAGCACCTTCCACTAAGAGTCCGTGGGACCCTTAGGTTGAAAACTCCTGATGTAAGCCCTAAGTTATTCATTAATAATTTGCTTCAATCCATTATTTCATTAGTGATTGAAAATGGTGGGGATTTTGTTGTTGTTTCGCTTTCTTTTTTGTTCATGTAGCTCTGTTGTCCCTTTCTCTTGTAAAGCTGGAAGACTTTCGATAACTTTCCATCACTAGTGCTATTTAGTTACCCTGAAATACAGTTCAAATAGGAGAAATAATACCCATTTTGCAGGTGAGATAACTGATAGTCAAAGAGCTCATTTGCCCAAAGTTAAATAGCTAAAAAATGATAGAAACAGAATTTGAATCCAGATCTGGGCCACCCCATAGTCCACATGCTGTACTAAAATTCTGTCCTACCATTTACTAGTTGATTAGCCTGCATATTCCCACTTTCCTAGGATGGTAGCCTTTCCAGTATTGTCACTGGAAGGTTGGTCATTCTTTCCTCATTTCCACGTTGTTTGATTTTCCTCAGACATATTGATTCCTTTCGCTAATGTGCTGCGTGCTATCCCTGGTGGATACTCAAGTTGAAAAGATTCTATGAGTGGTCCTACCAACGAGACCCAAGTAAGAAATCCCTCCCCTCAACTCAATGCCAGGCGTGCATTCGCAGTCTGAGGTAAAATGTGTTTTGTGGAAACATTATTCTGTTGACTCATCTTGAGCTTATTCTCAACAAAAATTCCCAAGCTGTTTTCATACATGCTGCTACAGAGTATTCATTTATTAATCAAACTAATTCATTTCAACAGTAATTCATTCAAATAGTAATTCACTTATGTAGACATTTATTCAAATCATCCAACCACCTACCCATTCACTCACCCATTCACTGTTCAGCAAGTGCTGTATGTCCAAGACACCATATCCACGTACTAGGATATGGCTGAGAATCAGAGAGTCCTGATTCCTGCTCTCATTTCAGTTTGCATTCTAAAGAAGAAATAATAAGCATAAATGAGTACTACAATTCCAGAATCCACTACAGGCAATGAAGTACACAATCATAGGAGGAATAGTGAAAAAGGGGTTACTTTAGATTTCGTTGACTCCTGCTGAGTAGACAGTCTCATCCGAAGTGAAACTGCACCTGGGCTCTTTGTGCGGTCTTTGGATTCAGGTGTGAATGAAAGGTGGCCTCTGTTTTTAAAGAGCTTTTGGACTAGGGCCAGGTTATGTACTATAGGAAAGGCCTAAAGGAGAACATTGTGAGGGAATAGATACAGTTATATCTGCATCCCCACATTGTCCCAAAAAAACAATTTAGGCATACTTTTGCTTGTTATTTATCATCCATTTGGAATATGGGGCATGGATGATATTGATTTTATACATTACATAATTCCCTGCAGTTATACAATGTACAAGAGAATATTTGATGAGGAAAACTTAGTGCTTAACAGCCAGATTTGACAATGCATTCAGAGGTCAGAAGTTTGGTAATATTCAAGACCCAAATAAACTAGGTAGGGTAAAAAAAAAAGTAGAATGTTGACTTTTTATTTTTCAGGTAGTGTATTAGGAGAATTCAGGAGCATATGACAATAGGTACACCCTTCCCAAGGAGAGTATTGTATAAATACATCTGCTTGAGTCATTGGTTTTCTTCAGCCTACTCTCCTGTGCTTACTGAGATGTACCTCAAACATGACACTGGTTCTTGGCACAAGTTTTTAACTTGTGTACCTTAGATATATATTTGATTTTTCTACCTAATATTTTTAACAGATTTTAAGTAGAGGCAGCCCTTTACCTTGTGCAGCTGGAGGGGGGGGTGTGTGTGGCTAAAACACATGATCAAAAAATATAGTGAATGTTTAATATTTTTAAAAAAAATTTATTACAGTAAAGGACACATTGCCATTAACCGATCCCCCCACAAATACTCCTTGTTCCTTCACACATGCCACTTTCTGAAGTCCTCTGTCAAGAGTGTCTTAGTTACACTGTCATGGACCTTAATGTCCTGAGTTGATTCAAAATGTTTATCTTTTGCTGTCATTTTTTTTTCTTTTTCTTTTGTGGGTACTGGGGGTCAAACTCAAGACCTCATGCTTGCTAGCAGGTGCTTGTGCCGCTGAACGATATCACCGGTCCTTTTTTCCTTTGTATGTGGATACTGGGAGTTGAACTCAG
This sequence comes from Erethizon dorsatum, assembly GCA_028451465.1. Lineage (NCBI taxonomy): Eukaryota > Metazoa > Chordata > Mammalia > Rodentia > Erethizontidae > Erethizon > Erethizon dorsatum. Next base: position 90,910,955 of record CM051825.1, on the reverse strand, counting down.
GACCTCATGCTTGCCAGGCAGGCTCTTATGTCACTGAGCTATCTCACCGGCCCTTGCTGTCATTTTGACTTTGGAGAAGAGCCAGTAGTTGCATGATGGCAGATCTGGTGAATAAGGTGGACAAGGGCAGAGAGTAATGTTTTTGTTTGACAGAAATTGCCATAAACATGTGACCAATGGAGGGAAGATCAAAAGATATAGTGGATGTGTAAATTTTTTTTTTAATTTTAAAGAGAAGAAAAAACAAAACAAATCAAAAGAAGAACAAATTTTCAAAACAACATAATAGGAAGGTAACAATGGTTAATACATTACGTATTACTATCTTTAAGTTAGTTATTCAGGATACCAGACATTAGCATTCAATTGTCCAAACATTATTGACACAAACCTTACTCTTCAATGAACTAAGTAAAATTGGTAGTGTACCTATCTTAACCATCATATATATATATATATATATATATATATCTATATATATATATATATACACAATTTTTTTCCCTTTCCCTTCTTTCTTTAACCTATTCCAGTCTCTCTTTCCTTTTGACCAGTTTCTTTTTGATTCATCATGTCTATTGTACATTTTGGATCTTATTTACTCTTTCAGTTTCTCATACTAGAGAGACAATACGATGCTTACACATGTGCTTCCGGTTTATTTCACTTATGAGTATTTTCTCTAGTTACATCCATTTACCTATAAAAGTCTCCAGTTTATCCTTCTTTATGGCTGAATAGTACTCCATTGTATAAAAATACCACATCTTTCTTATCCATTCCTCAGTTGATGGGCATTTGGGTTGTTTCCAAGGTCTGGCTATTACAAATTGTGCTGCTATAAACATGGGTGCACATATATCGCTGTGGTACGATGTTTTTAATTCTTCTGGGAAGATGCCCAGAAGGGGAATAGCTGGGTCAAATGGGACCTCCAACCCTAGTTTTCTGAGGAATCTCCACACTGACTTCCACAGTGGCTGTACCAGTCGACACTCCCACCAACAGTGAAGAAGGGTTCCTTTTTCCCCAGAGCCCCTCCAGCATTTGTTATTAGTTGATTTCTTTATAGTAGCCATTCTTTCTGGGGGGAGATGGAATCTCAGTGTTGTTTTAATTTGCATCTCTTGAATGAATAGTGATGTTGCACATTTTTTTGTATATTTATTTGCCATTAGTATTTCTTCATCTGAGAAATGTGTATTCATCTCAGATGCCCATTTTTGGAGTGGGTCTTTAAATTTCGGAGATCTGATTTTTTTGAGTTCTTTATATGTTCTCGATAGTAATCTTTTGTCTGAGGAACAGCTGGCAAACATTTTTTCCCACATTGTGGGTTGTCTCTTCACTCTGTTGGTGGTTTCTCTTGCTGTGCAAAAGCTTTTTAATAAGATGAGATCCCAGTTATTGATTCTTTGGGATAGTTCCCGTGCGGTTAGTTTTTATTCATAAAGTCTTTGCCTACACCAATGTCTTCAAGGGTTTTACCTATCCTACCTTCCAGCAGATTTAATGTTTCTGTTTTAATATTTAGATCTCTGATCCATTTTGAATTTAGTTTAGTGCATGGTGAAAGATATAGGTCTAGTTTTAATCTTCAGCATGTATAGAACCAGTTTTTCCAGCACCATTTATTAAAGAGGCTATCTTTCTTCCACTGAATGTGTTTGGCACCTTTGTCAAAGATAAGGTGGCTTAGTATGTCTGGGGTTGTTTCAGCATCTTCTAATCTCTTCCATTGATCTTCAGGTCTGTTTTTTTGCCAATACCACACTGTTTTTTTATCACAGTAGCTTTATAGTATAATTTCAAGTCGGGGATTGTGATGCCCCCTGCCTTGCCTTTGTTGCCCAGAATTGCCTTTGCTATTCTAGGTCTCTTCTGATTCCAAATGAATTTTAGGATTATTTTCTCTAATTCTGTGAGATATGCTGTTGGAATTTTGATTGGAATTGCATTAAATCTGTATAACAATTTTGGAAGTATGGCCATTTTCACTATATTGGTTCTTCCTATCCAGGAGCAAGGGATATCTTTCCATTTTCTGATATCCTCTTCAATCTCCTTTTTCAGAGTACTGTAGTTTTCAGTGTAGAGGTCTTTTACATCCTTTGTGAGGTTGATTCCTAGGTATTTCATTTTTTTGGATGTTATTGTGAAAGGTATTGTTTCCCTAATTTCTCTTTCAGTAAGTCTGTTATTTGTGTACAGGAAGGCTATTGACTTTTGAGTACTGACTTTGTATCCAGCTACACTACTGAATTTGCTTATTAAATCTAGCAGTTTTTTAGTGGAATTTTTGGGGTCTTCTGTGTAGAGTATCATGTCATCTGCAAATAATGATAATTTAACTTCTTCCTTTCCAATCATTATTCCTTTTATTTCTTTCTCTTGTCTAATCGCTCTGGCTAAAGTTTCCAGAACTATGTTGAATAAGAGTGGGGACAGTGGACATCCTTGTCTTGTTCCTGATTTTAGAGGGAAGGCTTTCAGTTTTTGGCCATTTAGTATAATATTGGCTGTTGGTTTGTCATAGATAGCTTTTACCAGATTGAGATAAAGACCCTCTATTCCAATTTTCTGTAGGGTTTTTATCATGAAAAGGTGCTGGACTTTGTCAAAAGCTTTTTCTGCATCTATTGAGATGATCATGTGATTTTTGTCTTTGGTTCTGTTAATATGGTGTATTACATTTATTGATTTACGTATGTTGAACCATCCCTGCATCCCTGGGATGAATCCAACTTGGTCATGGTGTATAATCTTCTTGATGATTTGTTGTATTCTGTTTGCCAGTATCTTATTAAGGATTTTTGCATCTATGTTCATTAGGGAGATTGGCCTGTAGTTCTCTTTCTTAATTGGGTCCTTCTCTGGTTTTGGTATCAAGGTAATGCTTGCTTCCAGGAATGAATTTGGGAGTATTGCTTCCCTTTCAATTTCATTGAAAAGTTTGAGAAGTAGTGGTGTTAGGTCTTCTCTAAATTTCTTGTAGAATTTGGCAGTGAATCCATCAAGGCCTGGACTTTTCTTTGTTGGGAGGTTTTTAATTACATCTTCAATTTCATTGGTTGATATTGGTTTATTTAGGATTTTTAAATCTTCTTGATTCAGCTTTGGTAATTCATACGAATCCAGGAATCTGTCCATTTCTTCTGCATTTTCTATTTTAGTAGAATATAAATTTTCAAAATAGGTATAGATGATCTTCTGGATTTCTGCTGGGTCTGTCGTGATATCACCCTTTTCATTTTCAATTGCATGGATTTGAGTCTTTTCTTTTTTTTAATAAGGTTTGATAAGGGTTTGTCAATCTTATTTATTCTTTCAAAGAAGCAACTTTTTGCTTCATTGATTCTTTGTATTGTTTCTTTAGTCTCCAATATGTTAATTTCTGCTCTGATCTTTATAATTTCCTCCCTTGTACGGGCTTTTGGCTTAACCTGCTCTTCTTCTTCTAGAAGCTCAAGGTTTACCCTTAAGTTGTTTATTTGTGCTTGCTCTATTTTCCTGATATAAGTATTTAATGCTATAAATTTCCCTCTTATGACTGCTTTCATTGTATCCCATAAGTTCTGGTATGTTGTACTGTCACTATCATTCAGTTGTAGAAAGTGTCTAATTTCTTCTTTAATTTCATCTGTGACCCATTGGTTGTTCAGGAGGGTGCTGCTTAATTTCCATGTGTTTAGGAAGTTCTTGTGGTTTCTTTTGCTATTGATTTCCAATTTCATTGCACTATGGTCTGATAATATGCATGGGATAATTTCAATTCCTTTGCATTTACTTAAGCAGGTTTTATGAGATAGTATGTGGTCTATTTTGAAGAACATCCCATGTGCAGCTGAGAAGAATGTGTATTCTGATGTTGTGGGATGGAACACTCTGTAGACATCTACTAAGTCCATTTGTTCAAAAGTTTGGTTCAGTTGTACTATTTCCTTATTGATTTTCCGTCTTGTTGATCTGTCTTTTTGTGACAGTGGAGTATTGAGATCTCCCAATATAATTGTATTAGTGCTTATTTGATTTTTCTTGTCCTTTAGTACTTGTTTTATATAGCTAGGTTCACTGGTATTTGACGCATATATATTTATGATTGTTATCTCTTCCTCTTGGATTGTTCCCTTTACAAGGATGTAATGACCGTCTTTATCTCTCTGACTCATTCTTGGCTTGAAGTTCACTTTGTCTGCAAAAAGAATAGCTACCCCTGCTTTTTTCTGGGTTCCTGTGGCATGGAGTATTGTTTTCCATCCTTTGACTTTCAGTCTATAAATTTCTTTCTGAATTAAATGTGTTTCTTGTATACAGCATATTGTTGGATCTTGCTTCTTGATCCATTTTGCCAGTCTGTGCCTTTTGATTGGTGAATTGAGACCGTTAACATTGATGGTTAAAACTGATACGTATTGACTTATACTTCTCATGATATTTTCCTGTTGTTGGTTCCCACTCTTTGTTTTTCCCCTTTGCTGCTATTTAATTATCTGCCCTGCCTGGTGGATTCCTTCTGTTGGGGTTCCTATCTCTTTCTAGAATGTCCTTCAGAACATTTTGGAGTGCTGGTTTGGTGGTCATACATTTTCTCAGATGTTCTTTTTCATGAAAGTATTTTATTTCTCCATCAATTTTGAATGATAGTTTTGCAGGGTACATCAATCTGGGTTGAAAATTATTTTCCTTTAGAGCTTGAAATACGTCATTCCAAGCTCTTCTTGAATTGAGGGTTTGTGCTGAAAAGTCAGCTGTGATTCTGATGGGTTTTCCTTCACAGGTGATTTGTATCTTGTCCCTAACAGCTTTTAAGATTCTGCCCTTCTGTTGAATTTCTGGGATCTTGACTATAATATGTCTGGCTGAAGTTTTTTTTTGATCATGTCTAGTTGGTGTTCTAAAAGCTTCACTTATAGGGGGTCAAATTCTTTTTCTCTTCCAGGAAAGTTCTCCCTGATTATGTCTTTGAACAAGGTTTTAATGTCATTGATGCTATCTCCTGCTTTTTCATTTATTCCAATTATTCTTAAGTTGTTTATCTTTGAGTCATCTAGCAGCTGCTGAATTGATTTTTCATGGTCCCTTGCTGTTTTTAAGAATTCTTCCTTTTCATGATCACTAATTGCAAGCCTGTCTTCTATATCTGAGATCCTGTCCTCGCATTGGCTTAATCTGCTACAAATACTTTCAATGGAATTTTTTATCTCTTGGATATCTGCTTGAATCTGCCTTATGGATTCCATTTCTTTCCTATGCTGAGCATTCATGGTTTCTATAGTTTTCTTAAGTTCATCTATTTTTTTGTCTGTATCAGCTATAGTGTCCTTAAGCATGGTCTTCATTGTGGACATTATCTCTGCAGTTATCTGTGAGATTATTTCTGTTTTAATTTTTTCCAGAGCCTCATTCAGTTGCTTTGTTGTTACCACTTCAGATAGGCCAGGTGGGTGGCTTTCGGATTGTCCCACCTCATTGCCCCCTAGGTTTGCCTTTGGTGAATTGGATGTGTGGGGTTGCATCTTGTTTAAGTGTCGTCTCATTTTTTCTTTCTTTAATTCCTGGGGTGATGTTTGCAAATTACCTATGGTAGGTTACTTTATTGCTAGTGTTTAAGATCTTTAGAAGATGACTACTTCTCTGCAGTATCTTCCAAGTGGAGCTTGCTTTTGGGTTTTGAGCTTTCTGCCAGATCCTACCTCTTCAATTCGTTGGATATGCGAAGTTGCTACCTGTTTGGCCCAGTCCTTGATTCTTTGGTACTGTGCCACTGTATTTTCTGTGTCCCTTAGTCAATCTCAATCATGAAATATCAGGAAGGAAAGATGTTTAGAACAATTATTTCACATTTGGCTATAATGGTAACTAAAGCATCAAACATAGCCTAGAAAATGACAGACTGAGCTAAACAGTTATTTACTACTTTTAGCTGTATAGAGTAGAGTTGTGGTTATATAACAAAATCTAAAACACACCAGAAAAATTATATGCAGTATACAAGTCCTATGTATGTCAATTTTTCCCTCAGGAGTTTAAATTTAAAATGAGTTAAGGAGGAAATAGAGTATTGGGAGAAGAGGAAGGAATTAGATGTAAGGTTGGAGGACCAAGAGGGATCCCACTAACATTGGGACACTGGTGCAGAGGACTGGTGGGAAAAAGAGAAGGAAGGGATAAAAGGAAGAACAGATCAGAACCACAATCACAAAGAGGTTAGAGGCACTGTTTACACTCATATAAAAACCAGAGAGAATAATGAAGGAAAGAGCAAATTCACATACAGAAACAAAAACGAAGACAAAAACAATAAAACAGAGAAAACAAAAATAAAACCCCACCAGAAAGAAAAAAAAAAAAAAAAAAAAAACACCCCTTCGCCAGAACAAAAAACAAATGAGAGAGAAAAAAATAAAAATAAAAATAAAAAAATAAAAAGAATCAGTTCCGGGTGTTGACTCTGCTGTAGGCAGGCACCGTGTGGTGACAGAGTCCTGTTCCCTGCAGGTCGGTCCCAGTAAGCCAGGAGCGGCCCTCTGGCGGGCGGTGAGCAGAGGCGTGTACTTTCAGGCAGAGACCAGTCTAGCTCGCCTGCTGCTCTCAGCACCCTTTCACTATCCCTGGGCCTGAGAGGCGTGGTGCGCTGTCCGGAGCGTGAGTTCCCTGCGCTGTTTTCCAGCCACTCTGATTTTCACCACACCCCCCACAATGGCACCCGGCCAGTCGCTCTCTGGCGTGGGAGGGCTGTGGCTGAGAGACCAGTCTCATTCACCTGCTGCCCTCAGCACACTTTCCTGGGCCTGCGAGGCGCGGCGCTGCCCTGTCCGGAGCGCGAGTTCCCAGCTCTGTGTTTTCCCGCCACTCTGATTTTCGTTGCACCCCCCACGATGGCACCTGGCGGGTCGCTCTCTGGCACGGGACATCTGTGGCTGAGAGACACTCACCGCCGGCCAGCACTGTTCTCCACTGCTCCCCCGCCCCGCCGCTGTCTTGAGATCCTCTGTGGGGGCTCCCTGGGCACTAGCTGTCACTGTGTGTCCGCAGCTTTGAGCTCCTGTTGCGCGGCTATTCCTGGGATGGTAGAAGGTGCGCGCGGTCTGCTCCTTCTTCTTTGTTGGAAAGCACCCTTCACTGGTGCCGGGGGTCCCAGATTGCGCTTCAGAACTTTTCTGGGTTCCGGGGAGGCATCTCCCCTCCTCCTGTGCTTTCCCGGTCGCTATATTCCCGTGTTCCAACGGCAACTTTTAGAGAGTTTCACTGCGTGGTTCTTACTCATCTGCCATCTTTTTCCTCGGATGTGTAAATTTTTAAAATATACATTATTATAAAAGACACATTGTTATTAATCCCCCTTGAAATGCTCAAAATACTTCCCTTTACTTTGAAAAACACTTGTCCTATTATTCTTAGCAATGTGTCTTTTACTCTATCTTTTAAAAATTTAAGCATTCATGTATTCTTCAATCACCCCCGTATAGGAATGATCACTAAAGCTGAAATAATGCAATGTTAACGTAATAATCAAAGAGGGGAAACATGACTGTTTCACGACGTCTAAAATTTTTGTGAAAACATTAAAAAGCTCTGTTTCTTTTTGTTTTGTTCTGTTTTGTTTCTTAGCCTAAAAGTAAACAGAAGAATATTCTTATTTTGGTGGCTATACATTTTACTTTCAAAAATGATTGGTGGATTTTAGGCAGAAAATTAGTGAGTTTGCTGCCAAAATGAAAAATATGTAAAGTGTATTGGACAGAATGGTAAAAACGTGGGTTAGTACTTATTCATTCCATTAATTGATTATTTGACTGTTTATAAAGAAAGTTGCTTTATTTCTTTAAACATCTTCAAAAGATGACTTTTTCTTTTCACATTATAGACAAAAGAAGCAGAGAACTTTATTATCCTTCATTTGGTTCCTAGTATACCAGGTATAAATGAGATTTAACAAAAGAGCAAATTAAAAACTGTCACTTCTGTTTACCTCCACCAAAATTTGATTTTCCCCTAGCTTTTCATTTAAAGTTGCCTTTCTTGCAGCTGCAATATTTTGAATAACATGCAGAGTTTGTGTTGAGTTTTGAATGTTTGTTTATATCTAGGGGTAATGGAAAATGTAAATCCCGTGTAAGCTTTTACACTCTACCTGTATCATATTATTTCATTTTCTCCAAAGTCCTTTAATTCTAACTGAACACCAGCAGTAATTTTAAGTAATCTCTCTCTGTACCACACTTGGAATACGATTTATCAAGCTAAAATGTCTTTAGATGTAATTATTGTGCATGGCTGTTTTATTTTATTATGGTGTTTCTCGTGGCTCTGATGTTCAGTTTGTATTTTTGGAATTGCTTTACTTAGAATTAAAACAGACCAACATTAAATGTGTGTATTTTTTAAAGAAAAAAAAAACCTCTCTTACTATCACTTATAAGAGTATAAGAGCATGAAAACTTAGTAAAACTAATACTTATGCAGTACTTTGCAATATAAAACATCAGAAATATTGAGAGTTGAAGTGTTTTTTCTTGAAAACATTTATCAAGAGTAGTTTGAACAGTGTTTACCTTCTTTTTCTCGTCCTATAATTAATGATACGGACTGAGCGTTTTTCCTTTGCCTTGGCTAACTGTCCTGTTGTCATACACCTGTTAAGTTTGGATCTTCTTCCAACAGTTTATTCTTTGTGCTTTCAACATTGAGAAATATGAAGTTTTTTTTTTTTTTTTGTGGGTACCAGGGGTCGACCTCAGGACCTCGCGCGCCAGCAGGCGCCCGTGCCACTGAGCGATATCACTGGCCCCTTTTTCGTATGTGGAATCCGGGAGTCAAACTCAGGCCCTCGCACTTGCAAGGCAGGTGCTTACGCTGCTGAGCCATCTCACCGGCCCGAAATATGAAGTTTTTAATACTGATTTTTTTTTCTTTTCTTTTTTTTTTTTGCTGGTACACTTCCTCTGGTACATCTTTCTCCTTTTCATCATAACTACTTGGCTTATTTCTGTCAACACATATGGTAACTTTGGTCTCATTAAGTTCCTCTTACTACCTGGATAGGATCTTTTGGACAGCCTCATGGTCTGCAGTCCTGTAGTGAGCCATTTCTTCATTTATGTTCAATTTGAAGTTTATGTCCACCATTGCCTCTTTCGTTTCTTTGTTGTACTTTTATATTTTTTATCAATTCTCTCTTTTCCAGCAAAACATCATGTACGTTTACCATTAGTAGATTGGGATCAACATAACTACATATTTTGCTGGCTGTGTGTGACTGAGTACCAGGTACCAGATACTCAGTGACCAATCACTGATAGGATTTGAAAGAAGTGATGTAATTGGTTCACCACGTACATCTGCTATCTACGTAGTTATTTGTGGGCTGAAGAAGAGCTAGTAGTGGAGTTTGACTTTATGCACTTATTCAGAGTTAATATGCAAATTTGAGCCATCCTGTTGGGGGAGTTAATGTGATTTAATCGAACTGTGGTAACTGAAATTTATGTATATTAGTGCTGTTGCGAGTAAGGACTGCCTCTAGTTGCCAGAAGTTAGATACAAAAGAGTTACACCTAGCAATGCAAATTTCCAGTTTCTCTGGGAACAAATAGTGAATGCTGCCTTGGGCATGTGTGGCCCTCTTTGTCCCCGACCCCACCATTCCTTGGTGTCAGGCATTCATGGCTTCCGTTACTGCAGTGTTCAATGCTATAGCTAGTAGCTACAAGTGGTTATAAGCTTGTGGAATTTAAAGTTTAAAATTAATTAAAATGAAATGCAATTAAAATTCAGTTATTTGGTTACACTAGCCACATTTCAACTGTCAACAGCCACATGTGGACCTATCAATAACTCTGAGAATACAAAACATTGACCCTCACAATTTGAGTCAATATTTTTTCTCTTCCATAAACTAAATAAAACGAGATGAGATTTTGAGGAATAATATCTTTTCAGGGAGAATCCTTATTTTTCCCATATAAAAACATTAATGCTGTTGGTATTTCTCTACTCCATGGTATAGTATTTGAGGTTGCAGACTTATGGAAGAGCTCTTAGTCATCGTTAATAATCTTTTAACACTTACTTTAGCAAAAAGTGTAGGGATTTAAGCAATTTCTACTTTCTGTTCAATAGTGATAGCAAAGATGGTGGAAATGATGGGGATGTTGATAATGAGGTAATGGGACCAATGTCTGATTCCCCATGCCAGAACACTTTTGGTCCGCAAGGGTGGATTTTTAGTAACTCAGCATATTAAGAAAATGGGGGTGAATTTTAAGATCCTTTAATAGGAATGACAGTATGAAATTGCCAGAAAATGTTTTACTTTCTGCTTTCTTTTTCTTTACATAAGCTTACATATTTTATTTTACTTATATACAAAATGAAATTCAAATGTGTCAAAATATGCATTTTGGCTTTTTTGTAACTATGTTTTTAAATATTCATACAGTTGGAATTGGAGAACAGGAAGAGATATTAGAAAGATAACTAATTCTTAGACTTTGCTGCCAGTGATGCTTAGGTTACATTGGGGAAGGTAAATACAGAGAAGGATCAAAGGAAGAAATGGAGGTGTGTGGATGAGTGGAATGTGGAAAAGTAGGTGTGAAGGTTTCAATATGCAGTGAATAGAATCCTAGGGTCTAAATTATGACACTGATGTTAATGAGACAGTATTTAAATCATGTGTTAACGTAATGCCAGCAAAAAGGATTACACTGAGTAAGGGGAAGGCTTTAATGGAATTCATTTTCACTGACTCTTTTAAGCAACCAATTTTTTAGCTTTTATTTTATGATATGAAATATGTTATTATTTGAGGGGAAACCTTTACATGTCCTAATGAAATAGGTATGGGTATTAATCCAACTTTTGGAAGAGGACACTAGGCTAAGGGGATTTGAACAAGAACGCACAGTTTAGAAAAATAAGTTTCTCAATTGAAATCCTAAATTAGTGAACATATTTCTTTTGCTGCTATTGTTTTTTGTTGTCGTTGCTTTGTTTTGTTTTTCAGTACTGGGGATTGAATCTGGGGCCATTCCATTGAGATACATCCCAAACCCTTTTTCATGCAGAAGTTTCTTTCTTTTTTTTCTTTTTTTTTTTTTGGTACCAGGAATCAAACTCAGGACCTTGTGCTTGCCAGGCAGGCTCTTGTGCCGCTGAGCTATATCCCTGGCCCCAAACCCTTTTTCCTTTTCTTTCTTTCTTTTTCTCTCTCTCTTTTTTTCTTGAAATAGAGTCTTGCTAAGTCACTAAATTGCCCAGGCTGGGTTCAGACTTGAGATCTTCCCTCAGGTTCCCAGAGTGCTGGGATTATAGGTGTGCACCACGACACCCAGTTTGCTCCTGTTGTTTTAAAGACATCAAAGCCTCTCTGTTGTTGGCAGTTGACTTTACTAGGAAAAAATTTTAAACATATGAAAAGAAACTTTTTCCCCTCTTTTACAGGCCTTAGAAATTTACTGACAAAGCCTGAGCTATATTTGCATAGAAATCACTAGCTTGAAAAAGTCTGCTTTCTTGACACTCTGGCAATATAGCTCACTGCTTTTCTTTTTTCTTTCTTTTTTCTTTTGATGAATCTCTTCTCTGTTTTTAGAGGCTGACTGATTAACTTACTCTATACTGGCAGTTACCACAGTGACACTGGCTGTCTTTTGCTTCCTGTTTTGGAAACATTTAGAAATCACTCCTGGTTGACATTTTTTTCTGGTAGAATTTTATGCATTTTGTTGTTGTAAATGATCTAGCCTATCCTGTGATTTTGAATGGATCACACAAACATATTTATGTGTCCAGCTGTCTTTTGTTGAAAGAGCCATGTCTCAAATTGTCCACTGCTGAATCAGATGAAAATGACTTTACTGTGAATGCCTTTAAAAATCTTCAGTTGGTCTTTTTTTTGTTTTTTGTTTTTTTCTGGCAGCAGGCACCCCGCGAGGTCCCTCTTGTGCCCTCCTCTTGCCTCTTGTTGGCTGTCTTCTTGCCCAGCCTTTGGGGCTTTGATAAACTAATGCAGCAGAGTGCACTGGGCAGGCTGCCCCCCTTTTGCCTCATCTTTAAACTTTTTTTCCCAGCTGCACGCTACCTAAAAGTTTAAGCCTCATTTTTGTTACTCAGGTTGAGGATCCTGCAGTCCTTTGTAGCTGACTCCACCCTTCATTTCACAGACAACTTTTCTCCCGGGCTCAGCATTTCCATCCTCCCCCCACCCGCCCCCGAAGCCTGGGGATCCATTCCTGCCTTAACTGGCCCGAAAGAGCAGTTTTCCAATAGTGCCAGCAAAGCCATGTCCTTTCTGCCTTCAGTTTATCTTTTATGGAAGGTTCATCCTCAGGAATCACAGCGCACTGCTCAGATACGGAGTAAACGTTTTTCTTTCTCTTCATTAGTAGGTCTATTAGATTATAAGTCAAAATGAACAAAAATCTGAGCCTGTTTTTAATCATTCTTTTGGGGGACAAATTTTCAAATAAATGGTGCTTTTTTCTCTTTTTTCAGTGCTGGAGATTGAGCCCAGGGCCTCATGCATGCTAAGCACATGCTCTGCCACTAAGCTACGCCCAGCCTGAAACTTTTTTCAGGAGGGCTTGCTAACTGGTTAGTCTTGGTTGGAATTTGGGTACTATTTAAGAATTGTTTTTGAAAACTCTACAAAGCAGGAAAAACAAGGAGTATGTGCACACATACAGGTGTGCATATGAACACACACACACGTCATTTTGCAAATGCGTTTAGGAAATTCACAGAAGCCCTGGAGCCCCTCTATACACTTAAACTAAGGAAAGTCAGTTTTAGTTATTTCCAGAGAAATTTGTGAATTCAAAAAGGAAAGGTCTGTTAACGGCAAGCTACATGAAACTACCCCCTCTTTATCTCTTAAATTATATGTTTCTCCATCTGTCTTTTCATGCCAAAGCCCTGGGTTCTGTTTTGATCCTCCTCTGTTTTTTGCCCCATTAGTAAGTCTTACTGCTCTTATCTCAAAAATACATCTGAAATTCTCTGCAACCGCACTGCCACCACCATAGTTCAGGCCTACTTTCCATCTCTCACCTAGTCTTCAGTAGAGTCCTCAATGGCCTACAGCTTTCATCTTGCTTTGCCTGAATCTTTCCACACATATTTAGAGGGATGTTTCTAAAACAGAACTCAAACTCTGTCATAAGCTTCCATTCCCCACCGTGTGAAATGCTGCGGTAGCTTCCACATGAATGTGGAATAAATCCAAACAGCTGACCAAGGCTACAGAGGGCCTGTGCTTTTTCCTAATATCCCCTACATGTGGACCAAACTTATCCCTGGCTTAGCAGTTTCACTTGGAATACTCTTCCCCTTGTATTATTGCATCTTAGCTTTTTCATGTCAACCCTTGTCTCTTTCACAAGAGTTACTATATTTTGATGTGTTACTTACCTTTTCCTGTCCATCTGCTAGAATGTAAACTTTTAGAAGTGAAGGGATTAGTATACCTGGTTGTGCTATATCCTCAGTGTGTCACACAGTACCTACCAGGTAGCAGGCTTTTAACTGATACCTGTTAAATGAATGTATGAAAAACATAAGAAGTTTTCAAATGTGTTTAGCTTTATAGCTCTTTATCAATAATTCATTCAAAAGTTCATTCATTGAACAGTTGTCAAATGTCTCTCACTATGAAATATTCTCACATCATTTATTTTAGCTTGCTGGCTCACGGAGGACTGAATTGTCTGATGGAAGGTGGGCATTGATTCAGATTCTGTGAGGAAGTCAAATTAGCATAATTAAGGCTCTCTTTTTTTTAAATAAAGGATTTTTTTAATCAACATTAATATTTTTCACAGGTGAGATTTCGTCATTGTTCTTAAAAAGTGTAGAACAATGGTATCCTCACATCTTTGTATGCTTCTTGAGTTAATAGTCTACCAGTGTTCTATTTGGAAGGTATGAACTTCACCTTTTGGTGTGTGAAGGAAAGGTCTGTTTGTATTTATTTTTTTCCTATGATTTAAGCTTGATCTGTTTTAGATTAAGAAGTTAGAACTCAGCTTTTTTTGATGTTATTCATTTGGTAGAATTAAATGCATTGTCTTAGTTACTTTTCTCATTGCTGAGATAAAATACCTGACACCAAAAATTAAAGGAGGAAAGTTTTATTTCTGCTCACAGTTTGTAGAAGTTTCAGTCCATAGTTGGTTGGCTCCAAGGCAGAGCAGCATAGCACAGGGGCATCACAGAGAAGAAATAGTTAATGGCATGTCAGGAAGAAGGCAACAAGGCAGCAAGTAGCAGCAAGCAGCAGCAGCAGAAGCAGCAGCAAGCCTGCCTTCCCTCTTTCCCTTTATATTCCATCCAGTTTGTAAGCCTATTAATTAGTGCCACCTACACCCAGGGTGGGGATTACATCATTTACACCATTAATCCCAGTATTGCACCCTTAATCCACACTAACACACCCTGATCCAGCCACCTTCAAAACTCCCCACCTATGACCACATGAATCTTTGGGGGGACATCTAGATACAAGCCATAACATGCATGTTTCTTATTTACATTCAAGTCATGTCGAATCTGAATTGGTTTACTGATCTCTTTTTTTTTTTTTTTTTTTTTTTTTTGAGTACTGGGAATCAAACTCAGAACCTTGTGCTTGCCAGGCAGGCACTTGTGCCACTGAGCTATATCCCCAACCCTACTGATCTCTTAAGAAGCCACAATTTCTGGAAATATTGAAGAAATCAGTCATGAGAAAGAATTGTTTCCAAGATTAAGCAATGAATGAAGCTGTATGTCACTTATTCTTTCACTGAGTAGTTACTGATGGCCTATCCTCTGTTAACCTATATGTATGACATCAAGGATGTGAATTGATCTTGTCTCTAAAGGAGTGCTTCTTCTTTCCCAAGAATGTTCTGTCTCCTGAATACACTACCATCTTCCTTTTTCCTTTCGACCTCTTCCTTTCTCTCTATTTTCCCTCTTTCATATTTAGGGTTTGGTTGCTCACTGCCTTCAGATGGTATCTGAACTGTGGTGTGTAGGTCACTCCATTGGCTTTGGAAACTGGAGTTTTTAGTGGCTCTTGAGTGGAATGAGAAAGCTTAAAGTTGGGAGTTCATATGTTTTTCAGAATCCAATTCAACTTGTCCTGTGGGATTGGGGGACCCTATTTCTTTCTTTCTGTCTTTTTTTTTATGCGGGTACCGCGAGTCGAACTCAGGACCTTGCACTTGCCAGCAGGTGCTTATGCCCCTGAGCGATATCACCGACCTGACCCTATTTCATACTGGCCTTCCTGTGGACAAAAATGCTCAGGGCATTTTCTTATCCATGTACTGGTGAAATGAAAATGTGTACATGGTAGTTTACTATTAAACTATTTATGTTGCATGTGTTTTCTAGAAGAGCGCCAATGAGTTATAAGCTCTTAGCATTACTTTCTTATTTATACTAGACTAAAATGCTATTTACAGAGTTTTTGAAATGATTTTTATACTGAAGCATATTATCTGTATTTTTAAAATCCTTCATTGTGGATGATTTTAAATATTTTCAGCTGCTAAGTGTACTTTATTTATTCTGTTACAATACTCCTGCAACTCTCAACCCCTGAGAGCATTTTTGTAATATTTTCATATTGGTATGTTTCTATTCCCACATTTATGCATCACGGACAGGCACTTTTGAGTGACAGTTAATTTTCCTTTTCAGTATTCTCCTAACCAGAATTATCTAAATCCCAGACACTTCTGTCTATCTCTAGGACAATAACAATAATAATAAATTTTCATAATGGTTACCCAGAGACATTGCAAGGCCCAGAAATGACTTCTATATCATTAAGAAAGGGGGAGAGGGAATCCTTGAGAAAATATTTTTATTACTTTATAATTGAAGAATGGCAGATACTTGGCATGCATGCTAATATTCTTCCCTCCCTCTTGGCAGCCAAAACTAATAAATCCCCCTATTCTTCCATCCTGATCCCTATCAGGGCCTCAGAAACCTCTTTGTATACTGTTCTAAGCAGCTACTACAGGTTGGTTCTCATTAGCAAAAGAAATAAAATCTGTTTAGCAATAAATTCGCTCCAGTCACTGTGATTCTGATAAGCAGAGCCCCTGTGAACTGGTAATAGGGAGCCCAGATTGTTAGCGCAGTCACCATGTCACAGCATTGCCAATTACCTTGGAGAAACAAAGCAAGCTCTATGGTCTCACACTGGCAGTTAGGGTCTTCAGCCCAGAAGTGACATGTATCATCTCTGCTCTCATCCCTTTGGCCTAAATCCTTGAGCTTCTCTCAAGCACAAGGATCTAGAAGGCAGAATTCCACCATGTGCCTAGTTGTAGTAGTAACGACCTATTTGGCAACAGCACTAACGACTGCCCTATCCAACAGGAAGTATTTTAGTGCTCAATTTCTTAGCATATTTCTTATAGCAGAATACCTTCTCTATCTTTTTTTTTATTAGTACCTGTTTACAATTCATAATGGTTATATTCATTGTGTGTAGTTGGCACATGTACATGACACATCTTAATTCTTTTTATGTCCGCATCCCCTCCTTCACCCTTCATCCCTTGGTCCCCTTTCCATTTAGTACATTTGCTCAACTTTTGTTTAAAAAAGTAAAGCATTTCTTCAGTTATGTCTGTTCTGGGAAATGATGCCCAGGATTCCCAGAAAACATCCTCTGAGGGACTGGTCATATACAGTGTTCTTCAAATAATAACAATTAATAAGTTATATGATAATTTCATAGTTAGACAATTTTGAGAAATACTACATGGTATTTTTTAGGAAAGTCAGGATGCACATCATCATATTAAATATCTTGATGGACATTGAAGAAAGCTAATTTACTTCATTATATCCAATGTCTTTTCTTTGACCACAAGATTTGTGTGTGTGTGTGTCTAATAATACCTCTTAGAACTGGTATTTTTCAGACTACTGTGGTAAACACTGCAATATGTACATAGAGACTTGTAAAACCTTGGGATATATTGAAATACTGTGGGAAATAGTACCAACTCATAGTCAGAATTTTCACTTGGTAGGTATTTGACTTTGGACATATAGTTTAACTTTCTTCACCTCTCCTTCTATTGAATCTGGAAAAATGAAGTGTGAGTGAGTGATATTATCTACCTCAGTGGGTCATTGATTATTACTAGGACATTGTAGGTAATAAACAGACATACATATTTTTCTTTCTCTTCTGATACTGTTTCTTTCCCATTGATTTCATTTAAAATAAGCATACTTTTTCCTAATATGATGCTCATATGTCGATCAATAGGGTTCCTTTGCCTTGAAAAAGTCACAGAAAAAAATGTATGAAATTCAAACTAAAGATTCTGTACCACATTGCTACCAGGCTGCACACTCCCCTGTTTTTACTTTCTTTAAAGCCTCCTTGTTATGACTTGCTTTTAGATGTCTCCCCAAAGCCTCATGTGATCATAGATGGGGCTTTTTCAGAGGTGGCTGGATCTAGATTGTGTGACCCTGGGATTTATTCATGGTGCAGTGCTGGGATTAAAGGTGCTAGGATTAAGGGAGTGAGTGTTACCCACCCGAAGGGTTTGAAAGAGGCTTGTTGCTTGCTTGCTTTGCTATCTTCTGCCTACCATGAACTGTTTCTCCCTTCGATACCTATCTGCCATGCCACCCTGCCTTGGAACCAGCTGACTATGGACTGAAACCTCTACAAACTGTGAGCCAAATAAACCTTTCCTCCTTTAACCTTGGGTGTTGGATATTTTGTTTCTGCAATGAGAAATGTAACTAAGACACCCCATCATCTTCTATGAATGTGATTCTCACATTTGAACCTCCAGATCAGTGTAGTTTTGAGGGTAGCTCAAAATGCCTGGCCTGTCTTCTCCCAGATGACCAAGGGCTCACCATATCTTTGGCCTAAAGGATTCCCCAGGGCAAAACATGACATATTAGTTGCGAGATGCTTTCCTTGAGACTCAGCCATGAGTAAAATTCTGTCATTATCTTAATCACACTGTTCTGGCATTTATCATATTCTGGAAATCAAATTTGCTTAAATTACATCCATGCCATTTATGTTTATATTTGATGAGTATCCATGAACTTTTCATTGGGTTACAGAAGTGAGGATGTTAATAATATCCAGTGAAGAAGGGTGTGACCCACACTGGTGACATGCTTCTTCAGAAATGTATTTTTTTTTAATTTTGGGAATAATATTTCTAGCTTTCTGATACAAAAATTTACTGAAATACCTACATTGTGAAGAGAAGATTACTTTTTGAGAGGCTACCTACTTTGATTAAAAGTTCTGCAGCTAGGCTATTTAAGTCACATAAATTGAATCTTCTCTTAAAAAGTAGCTCAAAGTGCATTCTGTTGTGTTTTGAAGTGGCATTAATAATTATTTTAAACATTTGCAAGGACCAGGAGTATTTGTTAGAGCAAAATAAATTATACAGAGTCTGCAGAAGTGTGTAATGGAAACTAGAAAATTCTTGCTTATTGTTAGACTTCATGCAGATCTACAGTAGAGATGAATCCAGATTCCTTTTTTCTTAATTCGGAAGAATGACTAATTCTACATCATATGATTTAATATTACTTTACTCCATATTCATATATATTCATACTAATAAACCTCATCAAAATCAATGATATTTTGAAAATTTGATTTATTTTAGTGTCTTTTACATTCTGAATCCCTAGAATAGATCAGATATAGAAAAGCAAATGGAGGTAAGTCTGAGTAATTTTGAAAATAATATTCTGCTCTCATATTTAATTAATCATCTGAATCAGCACATATCCATTTCCTTGTCATGACTATATTTAAATATTTCATATTTGTTATGGAAATGCTTTTAAATTTTAAAAAATCACCAGATATTATCTTTGATGAGCAAATTATGAACTTATCAAATTTATTTTGAATAACAATGTAGCAAGGTAATGAAAATTTGATGTCATTGGGCAGAGTCTCGTCTTTTTTTTTTTTTTTTTCCAGTACTGGGAATAGGACCTTCACACTGACCTACATCTCTAGCCCTTTTTATTTTGAGATAGGGTCTTGGTAAGTCACTAAGTTGCTCTGGCTGGGGTCAAACATGATCCTTCTGCCTTCAGTCTCCTAGAATGCTGGGATTATAGACACATGCCACTGTGCCCCACTGAGATTCTCACTTTGAAACATCTCATTTTGTTCTTGTTCCACAAGGCATTTATAATTGTTTTTGTGGAACAGAAGGCAGGGTAGGGGGCCCAGGAAATGGCACATGGGCCTCATGTCACATGGCCACTCTGATTGGTGGTGACTCCCAGAGCTTGCCACTAACAAGGACTCTAGGACTTTGTGATTCTAGAAGAGAATTCTGTGGTTTGTTACTGACGTCTGCCAGCTTGTCTGCATTGGCAAACAGTGGTGGAGGGGAAGTGTTGTGCTATCTCATGTGTGGTAGACCTTTGGTTTGGTAAGCTGAATGGCTTGAGTTTCAATCCCAGTTATTCTACTAACTGTATGACTTTAAACAGTTAATGTTTCTAACATGATTTTTTCATCTGATAATGAGCGTATTGGAGTAGATCATATTTAAGGTTCATTTTGACTCAAAATGGTCATGGCTGTATATACTTAGTAGAACATTTAAGGCACCCTGGACACTTACTCATTTTTACAAAATCCCCAGGACTTTTTTCATAGTTAATGACTGCGTTAGATTTCTGTAAAAATTACCTAATGCATCACACTCTCCAGTGTCCATAGCCCTTTTCTTTGTGACCTTTTTCCCACTCTTATAAGGAGATGGAACTTAGTTTTCTACATTGAACTTGAGTTGCCTTGTGATTTCCTTTGACCAATAGAATGTGAAAGAAATAAAGCCTCAGTAGACCTTAGAGATTGTGCATCTGGATTGCTGTGAAATAGCAGGTAGAAAAAAGAAAGGCACAAAAGAACCAGCTGGGCCCTGTCCCCAGACTAACTTCCAACTGAAAGCAATTGCATAAATGTGGTGAAATAGCAAAAACCATCCACAGTTTAATGATAGGAAAACAGCTCAGTGTTGTGTTAAGCCACTATGCTTTGGGGTGATTTGTCAGGTAGCAGTACATAACTGATACAGGAATTTGAAGGCAGTCAGTGGCTCTCTTGGGTCAAGAAGGTCTGAGGTAATCTCTAATAATTGGTACTGCACCTCAACTGAGGAGCCTTTGCTCATTTCCACATTGCCTCTTACTCTCCAGTAGGCTGAACTTTTTCATAGTCAACCTTTTCTACAGGTTATGAGAGTAAAAATCACAAATTGCAAGGGTTCATAAGGCTTCACCTTACAAAGTCACATAGTGACAGTTCTTCCATCAAACCAAGTGTCAGGATAGCCCAGATTCAAGGGAAGAGGAAATAGACTGCATCTATTGATAGGGAGAGGGGAAAAGTCACACTGCAATGGGATGTGTAGGATGGGAGAGTCTCTTGTGGTCATAACTGCAAATAAACAGCCACATCAATTTGACTAGTAGAAAGATCCCATTCAGTCTCTTTCATCGCATGTGTTCTGAGTGAGCTGCATGTCAGCAGGAGGATAGCGCAGGGCTTGGCACGCTGTCAGACTATTTTAAGGTGGCTAAGGTGTACACGGCCAAAGAACAGAGAACGGTCAGTTCTAGGCTGGTGGTGGTCATGGAGAAGAAGATTGTTGCCAAGTTACTTATCTGTCATGATATAAATGAGGTTGTAAGAAAATTGATGATTCCCAATAGTTATGCTGTCCAACAAGCAGAGGGAGTCAGTGTGGCTGATAGCCTGGCCCACAGATATGGACTGCAATTTCTAATCTTCCTCAGGAGTCTGCCGACTGAGAAACACCAAAGTCACCTTGAAGAAACTCAAATCAAGATCAGAAAAGGGCCAAAACATGTGCTCTGCATCCCTCCTTACTTCTTCAGCTTGACCCCTGGCGAGAGGAATTCTCTTGTTCTTGAAGCTCTGTTAGGATGAGGGCACACTTACTATGAAGCACGGAGGCCTCTGCATTGTGGGATTGTACGGCTCACCCGCTTTCTTCATCCAAGCCTAAGTGTTTTTCAGGCCGTGAACAGTATTACACACGATCTTATTTCACACATCCTCTGTGAAGAGAGAGACTCTCAGAATATAGGGCATCCTTTTAATAAGCAGCAAGGCAGAGACTGAAACATGAAAACTATTTAAAAATATGCCATTATAGCATTATCATTAAATAAATAAGAATACATATAACAAGGAAATATTGATTTTGACAATGGGAGGATTGCCTGACAACTTTTTTTGAAGTTACCATTCAGTTGCTAGATCATTTTCAAGAACAGACTTGGGTCCAAATTTGGAGAAAGGGCTCTAATTTTAGAAAATTGAAATGTAGGACGAGACTGAAAAGTTTATTTAAGGCAGAGGTGGCTCTGGCCTCCTCTCTCCTCCCACAGCATTCTGTGCTGATTTCTATCAATAGTGCTCATGTCTGTGTTGTAATGATCTGTTTACAGACATGACGATGCAAACTCTTCAGGGTCTCCAGCTCTGTCCTTATCCATCTTGGTATCCTGAGTCACAACACAAACCCTGAACTGCAAGGAACATCTAGTTATGGGATAGGTGGATGAGTAGCTTGCCACCCAACCTACTGGTTGAATTATTCTCCCACTTGTAAACCCAATTTAAATGTCATCTACTCTAAGAATTATTTTTTTTTCCTCTACTGTAAGGAATCTTCGTCAACTGTTAAGACATGAATTTTAACTACTGCCTTTCTCTTCCCTTAAAAATGTTATTACCAAGTGGATATCTGTACTCTAGATTATAGGGAAAGAACAGATTTTATCTTGGTAAGCCCTTTCATAGATTTCACAGATGACAAATATGGGACAAAAAAATGCATGAAGTTCAACTGAGTAAAATAAGTTCTTCAAACCCAAAAGAATGTATGTTTTTACAGCCTATATATAATATGGAATTTAGCAAGTAACAAGGCCTAAGAGCTTCCAAATTAAGTTATTCTGCATTTATGATATTCTTTTAAACAACAGGCACATAAACAGTAGTAGTAGAATTACAAGAGCTATCTATTGTTCCTCAAAATTAATTTGCTTTTCCTGAATTGTTTTTCTGGAAGCAACATGTAGCAATGATACTTACCATCTTTAGCCAATACTGTGTGTTCTTCCAAAGCTTTTGCACTTATTTTGAGAACATACTTTCTTTCTTACATGAATTTATAAGTAGCATACTATCTGGGTGCTCTCATGTGTTTACAGATTATATACTTTTTTTTTCAATAAGAAACAATGGAAACTCTTGTAGTTGTGTTGGACAGAAATAATTGTGATATATTTATGTGATGTCAACACCACAACATGTTTTCCGGTGTTATGATTAAGTCACCTAGAATCATTAAAATGGGCTACTAGTATTTTTCTCACATAATGAAAATTTGAAAGATAATATAATGACTTTGGTCCAGTATACTATTTAAAGAAAATATTATTGTCTTCTACCCCAAGAAATAGGAATGGGCTCCCAAAGATATTTAGTTTCTTTTAGTTTCCTCCTTGCTGATTCCTTAGATGGCTTTCAAGCCAATCAAGTTGACAGTCAAGATTATTAGTCACTAATAGTAATTGAGGCAGCACACTCTTACGGAGCTTATGCATTTGGATATGTCATTACCCAGCAAGCATGCTAGAAGCTGGTGTCCAAGGCTATGGGAAGGATTAAAATCCAGTGCCGTAAGAGAGAGTAACAGGATAGTAAGTTAAAGTGGTGTTTATAGAATACTCTTGGAGGGATTGGAATTGGAATCTGAATGACAAGAAGGAAGCAGCCACCTGAAGATCCTAGGGAAGTGAATTATAGGCAGAGAAAGCAGCCAGAATACAGGCTAAGAAGGACTGAGAAGGAGCTAAATGCATTTGGGTGCAGAAGGAAGGCAGAAGCTGCAGGTACACAGTGTGTGAAGATCTGGGAACAGGGACACTCAGGAGGGAGGTGGGTAGCATTCGTGATGGACCCTGTGGTGAGGTAGAGGCATAAGCTCTTGTTTGCCCTGGTTTTAAAGAATCTGAGGGAAGATGGTTGATCCTGCTTTTTGAGACTGAGTTAGTTTCTCATGTAGCCCAAGGAGGGTGTTGGGTAGTGTGTCTGCTGCTGGCCAGCTCAGCCATTTGCACAGCACCGAGGAGCTCTGACTCTGTGGAACTCCCTGTGTAGTCTTGTGGAGCACGCCTGTGGTCACCTCGGGGTGGCACAGCACCGAGGAGCTCTGACTCTGTGGAACTCCCTGTGTAGTCCTGTGGAGCACGCCTGTGGTCACCTCGGGCTGGGCTGTCTGTTGTGCCGTCCTCTGGGCACCATCAAGACAAAGATGATGATCACCCATATGAACACATGCCAGAAAGCACCTCTAAAAGTTCTTTTTATCCAGTCTTATCATCAGTTGCATGTAAATATGTGTGTTACATGCAAATAAGCTGACTGTTTAACAAAGGATTGGGCTGTAGAGAATATGCCTGTCAGAGCAATGTTGCACAAGTGGGCTGGTGAAAAATACCCATCTACATGTGAGTGTACTGAGCCTGCTTCACTCTTTGTGTCTTGTAGTACTATTATTGGTGGCCAGTAAAAGTAATAAATGTATATGCCATATGACTCTGGGTTGGGTATCCCAAGGACCCAGATTCAGCCATTTTGATTTAATTCTATAAACATTTTGAGTCATTAAACATTGGGTCAAGTCAGTCCTTAGCATCAGACAAGCAAAATTGATAAACATTAAGATTTTTTTTTACATCAAAGCAAAGAACTTTTGGATATCACACATAGTGATATGTGATCACATATGTGATATGTGTGATCACTAATAGTACTAAATACATAGTGATCACTAATAGTACTAAATTTGTATTAGATTCAATGGTAGTCAAATCCATTCCATCCACTGTCACAGTAAGACAATTTTGAGTAAAATGTCCTTCCTTCTCCACCACGTTGCCTAGTACAGCAGTTAGAGATATTGTTGGAAGCTAGCATGGTTGTCATCTTGCTGTGTTGGTGAAGGTAGGGCCTAAGGGAGGGTATAAATTAAAGCAGGGAAAAGAAAGGTAGGGAAAGGTCCCTTTTAACAGAAAAAGCAACTCAGAGGGAGTAGAGGCTGGCAATCTTCTAAAAGGAAGTGAAAGGAAATTCTTCATTTCTAAACGGTTCATTGACCCATGATAATAAAGCAGCCCTGCCAGAGAAGGATAATTATCTTTTTAAGTATCAGATGCCCTGTGGGTGAAGGCCTCCCTTTTCCTCTCTTGAAAAATGAACTCAGATTAAACAAATGTCCCTTTTCCTAGTTTACTGTTGATGTGCATTTCCTGATTATGAGCAACATTAATCAGTTTCCCCGTCTTTCTTTTCCCCCTATCTTATGGAAATCAGGCTTGCCCAGCTGAGCTCAGTGCATTTCCCCTGGGCAGTGAGAACCACCAACACTGTGATGGGTTAAAGTGCTTGAAACTCCGTGAGACCAGCAATTGCAGGATGGTAGTTTTATTAGCCCCCTTTGCTGCTTAGCTCCAGGCAGAGCGTGCTTTCTTAAAACAAGTAAAAAATGGGATAAAGAAATAGAAAAAGTTATCAGTGCTTTTTCTTCTGCTAGTATTTGAAAACTAAAGAAACATTAAAATATGTTTAGTATATATAAGCATAGACAATCTCTGATGGTTTGACATCATGATTTTTCAGCTTTGCAAAGATGTGAATGTGCACCCATGTAATCATTCTGTTTTTCAGATTCAACAGAGTACTCGGAAAGTTACAATAGATATTCAACACTTTATTTTAAAATATGTTCCGAGGGCCAGTGAGATAGCTCAGTGGCATAAGCACCTGCCTGGCAAGCGCGAGGTCCTGAGTTCGACTCTTGGTACCCACATAAAAATAAAATAAAATAAAATATGTTTTGAACTGAATAATTTTGTCCCCCTGTTCACTAATGTAAGTGGTCTTGGTATGTTGAAGGTAGACTAAGCTGAGCCACGATGTTTGATGGGCTAGGTTTGTGAAATGCATTCATGACTTAGTATATTTTCAGCTTATGTTCTTAACTCATTGGGATGCAACCCACCATAAGTTGAGGAGTATCTGTTTATACACATACAGAGACATATACATGTACGTAGACCTACGCTATGAGTTCAAATATAAAAAGGAACTGAAAAGATATGGATGGTATAACAGTGAATACATACTAATTTGCTACAAAGAAGTGATCAAACTTACATCCTTTTTCTCTACATGTTGTTTGCTCAGACTGATAATGTAAACATGTTGCCTTATCCAGCTTGTAAAGTACCTTGAGACATTTTCCTTTGTTTAAGCAGACAACTCTTTGCTATGAGATTTACCTTCAAATGTTTTCCTGGATTCTGAATAATCAGTTTGAGAAACCCTTGTCATAAATTGCTTAAACACATGGAAAATCTGTTAGTTATAGATGAATCTCAGTGTACATTTTCAGAATGTCTATAGTCCTTTTAAACGAAAAATCAACTGCTATCATATATTCACTAAATATTTCTGTTATTTCCCTAAAAAAGTAAATTAAAATTTTAATCATGACATGCAACCTAGAGAAACCTGGATATTTCACCTGA
Organism: Erethizon dorsatum; assembly: GCA_028451465.1. NCBI lineage: Eukaryota > Metazoa > Chordata > Mammalia > Rodentia > Erethizontidae > Erethizon > Erethizon dorsatum. The sequence goes on along the minus strand of CM051825.1, from coordinate 90,885,296 downwards.
TTCTCCAGCTTAGTGCCTTTGGCTCCTAGGGAGGGCAGAGCTTTAGAATATCTAAATATCCAGGGGTCAGGAGATAATGGTCAGGTAGATCTTGGCTCCTGCTATAATTATTTCAGCAAGCACTGGAGTCACTCTGTAACTAATGTTAGTTGTCTGAAAAGAAACTCTTCTGCTCACCCAAGGCTTCTCTTTCAGAGTATAACTACCCACGTTGTTAAGCTCTTCCCTTGGAGTTCACTGGTGTCAAATATTAGTTTCCTCATTCCTCAGTCTTTGAGAGTTCAGGCCTTGGGTCAAAGGGATTCAGTATTGTGGTATCTTCTGACACCTAAAGCAAGCAGAATGTTCCTTAACAGTCCTCATGCAGATGTCCTCGTGTGTCCGCTGCGGCCAGTGGAGCGCTTCCGTGACCTGCATCCTGAAGAAGTGGCTGATTTGTTTCAGGTGACCCAGAGAGTCGGGACAGTGGTGGAGAGACATTTCCAAGGGACTTCTCTCACCTTTTCCATGCAGGTGAGTGCACAGATGGCCAGAATGATTTTTCTTCCTTTTCAAATCATGGCTGTGGGTTCAATAAGCCCGACATCTCACCAGGAAGGCAGCTGTGGTTTCTGCGTTTACATAATAGTAAAAAAAAGATGTTACTTCTCTAGGGGAGCTCTACTGTCCAACAGCCCCAGGAGAACGGTCTTCATCACTGTTTACAAAGCAAGTGGGCATGCTAGACATGGCATGTAATGGGCACTAAGACATTCCAGGTCTAGTACTGGAACTGGGGCTGGACAAGCCATTTTCCTTCCATGGTAAATATGTTTTGGGTACTGCGTGGACTGAGTCCTGCTTTACTCCCTTCCAGGGGAGCAGCATATGCAAGTTATCTTGAGCCTTGCCCTCGTGGGGACTACCTTTTCCCTGTCTTTAAAGCAAGCTACAGCCATTGATCATGCGTTGGTACAAAGCTAGATTGGATGACTGGGTATGGCCCATTCCCCTGTAATTTAGCCAGAATCCAACCTCTGGAGATCTTTGGTAGAAGTTGGGCTAATACTTTTCAGGTTAGGAGTAGGGAATCCATGACATATCATCAGCTGGGAGTTGAGTAAATCAGGAGTAAGTTACCATGAACCTCTTATATCCCTTAGGGAAAGTTCTCAGGGTATCGGTGCCCATATAAAAGCTTTTATGGCTCTGATATATAATGACTTTGTACTTGCCCTCTGGAAGGAAATTGATTGTTCCTAGGTGTGAGGACTCTCTCCTCAGTCCTTTTGTTAAACTAGTATTTGCTAGCCTTCCTCTTCTCTCAGCTCTCTGCCTAGGCCTTCATAGAGACTACAAAAGAAACCCAATGTCTTCAGGCCATTAAAGACTCAGACTAAAATGGCTCATCTGGTTGAAACAAAGCAAATCGAAACAAATAATCCTTTTTATGTGTTGTATGTCAAGCCATTTGAGTCACTTTCCAGCTGGTGGTTTAGTTCAAGATGGGTTTGTTAAGCTGCTATGCAGTCTGTCTTTCCAGAGAGAATCCATGAAGGCAAATGGATGAGAACCTCAGTCAGAGTTTGATGAAATACCAGAATAAAATTCATGGGTAATGGAAACACCAGTGCCACTTATCTAGCATGATTCCCTAGAAAGTTAATTCCATAAATAAAAGAAATGATTTGCATATAACACTTAGTGTCCTTTCATATATACAGTCTAGCGTTATCGAACTTTCTTTTACTGTTACCCACAGTAAGATATATATATGACAGTTATGTTTATTACTTCCCTCATATACCCTTACACAGATAAGGAAACTGGACTTTTATGAAACTGTATTTACCTATTCTGTGCATTCTAAGTTCTTTGTCTTGTTAGAATATATTTATATGTTAGTATCAGTTGCAACCTAGTAAGTTTCTTATGATGTTATATCTCCATTTTTTAATATCAGTTGCAACCTATAAAGTTGACTTCATGACCCACTGATGTGCTAGACCCTGTATTTTGAAGAGCACTGATATACACAGTTCTGCTTAAGACTTTCAACCACAGGAGAGGAGTTTTCACCCTATTGCTCAGGCTCTAGAGGCAGGCAGATTTGGCCAAAGTCATAGAGTGGTAATTCCACTTGGGAAGATTTGGATGTAGAGATGTTTCTTGTTCTGCTTTCCCAAACCCACTAAGCATCTGCTTTTGCTTTGTCTTGTGGCTGGTGACCGGGCAAGTCCACTCATTTTCAACTAAGATAACATTTTTGTTGGACTTCAGAGGCTGGAAGAGGGAAGCAGGATTAGAAAAAGGTCCAGCTACAATGAACACTCCCACTCCCTCACCAAGGTCAGAATAACTCGAGCGGGCTCTTCCCACATGTAATATTCCATATTCTTGCTTAATGGATGGTGGTTACAGCAGATTTCCTGAGTAGAGACTTAAAGCAATCAGACATTAATTAAGTCACCATGTCTGATTTAAAGATAACCAAAAGATGTGATACTTCACCTCCCCAAACATTTTCAGCCTGCCTTTTACTGCAATTAAAACCATAGCCAAGAGCAAAGAGCATGAAAAGTGGCAAGGGGGTTGGCTTGCTGGATAATTTAGATCATTTTTATACATAACTTCTCACTTCAGGCAGAAATGGAGAACTGACTGGTCCCACACATTGGAAGTGAATGGTCCCCATGAGAATACTATAAATTAACACACAATGAAATTGGATCTAAATTATTAATAGGGGGTACTTCTGAATAAGCAGGAGATACCATCTATCTAGTCTCACCTCTGCTGTTTTTTTTTTTTTTTTTTTTTTTTTCCTCCTAGGATGGCCCCGAAGCTGGACAGACTGTGAAGGTGAGTGCTTATTATGTTCATACAAATTAATAAGGGGGCAATTATGAGAACTAATAAAAAATCACAGCGAGTCATTTGCAGCACACTGCTGTTTCATTATGCTGTCTTCGAGGTCAAAGAGACCCTCAGTGTTAGAGCCATAAATCCTGGCATTACAAACTGTGCCAAACAATATGCTTCCCATTAGTTTACAAGACATTTACTTTCTGTAGTAAAATTATTACTGTGCAAACGCCAAAATGGAAACTAAATCAAGAAGTCCTAAAACACAAACTGAAGTCGAAGGAGTTCCTGGAGGTGCTGAGTAGGACACATCACACAGCTCTGTGTGGATCTTCGTGCCTTCCTTGCTAAGTCTGGGGTGTCTTTGACCAACCTTCAATTTTCTTCACAGTCGACTTTGCTTCTTCATTCTCCCGAGTGCAGGGACAGGATTTTTGGTGGCTGTGGTGGCCGTAGGTGTCTGTCTCCCTGCCCTCCTGCCCTCCTGGCCTTGTGTTTCTCACTGTTCTTTTCTCCACCCCCACAGTTACTCTTCTCCTCCCTAGGTATTTAATTCCAAAGTTCAAACCTAATGGAATCAGTGGAGCTAAAAAAAAAAAAAAGGGTTTTTAAGTGTGCTAGAGAGAAAAGGAGGATTTATGGGAATAGTCTGTGACTCTGTAGTAAAAATAAGACTAAAATTCTGGCTGATTCCTAAGCTGAGTTTCAACCCCTTTCATACAAATGCAAATTCCTATGTAGTTAGGTCCTATGCATAAATCATAGAAAAGACAGTTTTTTCTGTGCTAGAAATCAAAAGCAAGTTGGACTGCGGTGCTAATGTTATGCTTTGTGAAATAACATTTCATGGTTTTAAGACTGGCTGTGAGTAGATAGGATAATGCTTGGCGCCAGACAATGCCAAATGAATATGGTTCCTTTTTGATCTTAGTTTGTATGTGGCTCTAATGTTTAACACAGCTCTTGTGAGACTCAAGGTAGAATGTCTGAAGCACTTTTGAGGAGTGAGTGTCTCAGAGGGACTGCCACCAAATGGACCACCACATTCCATATAAGAAAAGGACTAGTTCTCTGATTGCTGAGACACATAACAGTGGCGAGTTGGACAGAGGGCTTCCTCAGCTTTCCTCCAGCCCCCTGTCTACAGCCCCTTGTTATTCTTTCAAATATACGAACACTACAAAAGGATATAATACCCCTGGCTTTTTTAGGAGATACATTCTTTTTTTTTTTTTTTTTTTTTGTGGGTACCAGGGGGACGACCTCAGGACCTCGTGCGCCAACAGGCACCCGTGCCACTGAGCGATATCACCGGCCCCTTTTTCGTATGTGGGTTCCGGGAGTCGAACTCGGGCCCTCGCGCTTGCAAGGCAGGCGCTTACGCCGCTGAGCCATCTCACTGGCCCAGGAGATACATTCTTGAAATACAAAATCCAAATGCTTAAGCCGAGTTACCAGAGTTTTAAAACCTCAGTGTTCAAATGCAAGTTCCAACCCCACTAGATTAGTTAGATGCTTTACTGCTATATCTGTTTGATGGAATTCCTTCAGCCATTGAAAGTGACAGTGAAGAGGCGGAGCTAGTAACATGGGAGAATGCACAAAGCTTACTGAGTTGAATGCACAGATTGATAACATGCACATCTGAGACATAGCTGAAATTTATATGAAGATATAGGTTATATGATCTCAGAATTCTAAAGGGGGACATTTAAAATACTTGCTATGCAGGCAGGCTTGAATATAAGCAGAAAGTAGATTATTGGGGGAAGGAGGGGTTGGGGAGTGACTGCTAATAAGAATGTTTGTTTTTTTTAGGGTGATGAAAATTGTGTGGAAGTAGATAGTGGTGATAGTTGTGCAACACTGTGAATATACTAAAACTCATTGTATTTTACTTTAAAAGTGTGAATTTATAGTATTTAAATGATCTCTGCATTGAAGTAATAGTGTAAGACACATTTAAAGAAACAAATAAGCATTGGGTCTAGCAGGGCTATAAACTATGACTCTATGGCTAGAATCTTTGACTCCAATTATCTGGCCAAAAATTTTAATGTTTAGATTGGCTTTGGTGATGATGATGATGGTTTTATTGTTAACATATAGTGCTTACTTGTTGAGTGCAGTTTCTATCATCACTATTATTGTTTAACTTACATTGTTTTTTTACTTTATTTTTTAAATTTTAGTTTATTAGTACACGTGTGTAGTACATAATGTTCACATTCCTCATGTAAAGTTGGTAGTTGCATATAACATATTCAAATTCCTTTTTTTTCATCCCTTATCCCTTTCCTCTCTTCCCCCCACTCCATTTCTTGATCCCCTTCCCCTTTGAGAACAATCTATCTCTCTACTCCTATTATCCATCTTTTATTTTGCTGTTTATTTTCTTTAAAATCAGCAGATTATATTGTTTTGGACATCTTTTAATTTTTAATTGTTTCTGACCTGATCACAGAATTTACCCAGTATGCATTAGTGGGGCCACGTTAAATCCTTTCTGGTATCTAGTGACAAAAAGATAACCATCACACACACACACATAGATGATGAAGTTTCGAAAACTGTCTTTTTAAGACAAATTCATATATTTAAAGCTATCTATTCTGTTTTTTAAACTATGATTCTTTAAATTAACTTTGGTATTAGTTAACAGCAAAACATTAATTCTCAAGATTTGGGGGGTTCTAGAGATTGAACCCAGGGCTACATTCTCCACTGCATCTCCCTTTATTTTTCATTTTATTTTGAGACAATGTCTTGCTGAGTCACTAAATTGCCTAGACTGGGTTTCAATTTGAGATTCTCCTGCTTCAGTCTTCCAGAGTGCTGAGATTATAGTCGTGTGCCACTACACCCAGCTGTCAGATTTTAAATCTGCTCAATGTTGCTGTTGGGACTTAGGGATATTCTTATTAAGAAGATTTTTTGCTTAATAATGAAAATTCTTTTACTCTGTGAGTCTTTTCAGAATGTAGGTATTTACTGCCTCTGTATGTCTTGCTGGTAAAATAGTGAATGATGATGGCCACATACACATGACTCCTGCCAGCCGATGTTGTAGTCAATAGCCCCTCCAGGGAGTACAGCGACATCTTTACTATTCAGCTGTCCCATTCTGAAAACCACCGTTCAAGGCTGAGCATTTATATTTTGAGATTCACACAGTTGCACATTTTGAAGCAGGGTTTGACAGCCTGCCACGGGTAGTGCAGGACTGTTCTCTTCATCTTCACCTCTGGGTATGATTTGTAGTGTTTGCTTGGTGCCTGGGTTCTGGTTTGTCTCATTCTATGTAGTAATAGCAATAAGCCTAGTAATGGTCTTTCCCGCGAAGCAACTGTTGTTACTGGTAATGAAGACGCACTGCTGAGTTAGCTCCTTGAACATGATGCCACTTCAGGCTTTTTGTTTCAGAGGCTTTCGATTCTGCTTTGCAGGGACAAGGGTGGCCTGGCTTACTCAGTAAGACACTAGCAGCAGGAAAAGGGAAAAAGAGTTGACTTCTTATTCCACAGTTGATTATTAGCTCTCCTTTTTGGGTTTAACAGTGATAGAACACTGCCATCCACCAGGTGACAATTGCGTGAATAGTTCAGGCTTGAGAAAAACTATTGCATCTCAGCCACATAGCTCTGCATAGCAACCTTCCTTCACTTCCACCCAACATAGCCCTCCTAAATCTCCTATTCCATTCCTCTTGCCTTTATTTAATTTCTGTCAAGGCATTCTGCACTGTTTTCATGTTTTTGTGTTGGATCATGTTCCTTTATTTCTTTTGTTCTTTTAGTCCCCTAGAATGTAAGCTTCCTGAGGACCTAATTTTGTGATTGTTGCTGATGGGGCTCAGAACTTGCTACACCAAAATATGGCACTTGGGCCTCCTGGTATTTTGAGGTGGAGGAAATTAAGAAAACTATGGAAACGGGATGCTCACTTCCTTCCCTGAAGTAGGCCATAAAAATGTTATCTGACCTACTACATACCCTAAAATCAGGTCATAAGACTCTCATTCCAGAAGGGCTCTGCCTTATGCTTAAAGGCTAAGATGAGTCTGAACAAACAGGCTTTACTAAATTCTTCCAATTTACTGCCTTTGGATCACACCACTTTGTCCTCCAATCATATTTGTGTCCGACTGTCCATATAAAAATATAGTTTTCTTATTACTTGGGTATTCTTTTTTGAAGCCTGTTGTGTCATGTAAAACTCAAATTTGTTGTGGTTTTCTCTTGTTAATCTATACTTTTTATAGGGATTTAGCTATGAACCTAATGATGAGTAAGGAAAAGGTATTACTTTTTCTACCTTACATTTCTATAATTGTTTTGTTTGGGGAGAACAATAGAGAGAATAGGATTTTGCTTGGTAGAACAAATCTCTAAGTTTCTAACTTTGGTTAACGTGAAATATCAGATGCTGTATATTTGTTTTTCAGTGAATAGTCAGGGGTGTGGTTTCCTGACATTTCTATCAAATATCTCTCCTATTCCAGGCATCACTGACAAAGACCAAAATTTCCAGCAATCAAGTTCCCATATCATAATCCAAAAATGTAATTCCAACAAACCAAACCCTTAAGGCAATATTCATCCCTTTAAAGGCATAATGCTTAATAAGTGTAATATAAGCTGTCTTTTAGGGCAATTACTATGCACATCTTTGGGTGGGAGGATGTTTTAGGTATGTTAAAGAGAGAGATTTATGCTACACAGGTAATCTGGAATCATGTAAAAACTGTTGGTAAAATATAGTTGCTTGCACTCTTCTATGTTTATGATGCTTGAATGCCTTACTCAGAGATATAATTTTATGGTTTTGATGCAGTGGGAAGTATCTCTTAATAACTGTTGGAATATTAGCAATTACTTTTTAGATTGCTCTAGAAAACAAGAAAAAGAGTTCTTTAAAGAAGTGTGATTTTAAAAGAAATTTTTAAAAGCTTCTGTTCATTGAGAAGTTTTTATGGTCCTAGATCAGATCTTCCAAGTGACAAAGAGATTTGGCTAGTTTTTAATTTCATGAACACAGAGGATTTTAGCTTTAATGAAGTCTAGTATTTACTACACTTCGGCATCAGTCAGAAGTTCTATAGCAATAACAGCTCTGTAACTTACTGTGCAACCTTGGGCCAGCCCTTTAACCTCTCAGAGCATCTATTTCCTCATTTTTCAAGTAGGGAGACCCAACCTGTCATGTTGAGAATAAACTGACTGACATGGACAGTTGGTGTGGGGAGTGGAGGTTGGCTAGGATTTAGACACATGCGTGGAATCTGGAACCAGACCACTTCAGTTCAAATCCCAGCCCTACCACACACTATCCCTGGGACCTTCTGTATGTTTCTCAATATTAGTCTTAACTTTAATTTTCTCATCTGCAAAATAAGTGTACCCAGCATTCACAGTGTTGCTGCCCTGCTGAGTTCGCTTTATTAATATACACTGAATTTTCTCGCTATTAATTACTGCCTTCTAACTTAAAATCTTGAGAAAAATTTCCTCTGATCATATGACTTGAGCTGTTTGAAAATCTTCTTTGAGCTCGTTATAAAAATGACCACTTGAATGTTCAGAATTCTGCCTTTTTAATTGGGGAAAAATATTGACCCCTTCTATCTTGTTAGATTTAGCCTCTGCTCTCCCCCTAGGTGCTAATGAGTAAGTCATGGGCGTGAATCAACAGTGACCTTCACAGTTACCTAAAGTAGGCTCTCACAGTGCAGGAAATTCCTGCTCCTGTGCTGAATCAGTGGGTCTGACATGGGCTCCAGGACTTTATTTGCACAGATGCCACAGAGATTCTGAAGCACATTGCAGCCCTTCACAAAGCTGCTCACAAAAGGGAGCGATAAGGAGCCGGTGTGGGGGAATCCTTACATACTTACCACCCATATCCCAAACTGACTACTAAGAGAGATGTGGTGCACCCAGAAAGAAACAAACATATTTTCAGAATGAAAAAGACTTTGTTATTTATTATTTTCTTCTGGAAAGAAGTTTCAGGAGAGCTTAAATTTGCCAAAGGACTTTTATCCTTTGATTAAAGTCAGAATGAACAGTGCCTTGCCTCCGTTTATACCTAATGCATGTATTTACTGCCGGAAGAATTAGTATCTTCAGGACACAGTAGCTTTTATCTTGTAGAACTGCCTTATAATTTGCATCTGTTCTCAGAGTAAATCCAATTTGACTGAGTTCAGTAAACCAAAAACAATTGCGGTTCTCAGGGGCTGGGTGTGGGAATACATGTGGGAATGGAGGCCTTTGAGGGTGCCAAGGCTCTGAAACCTCTGTCTTATAAATGTCTCAGATGCCTCTTGCCCTTCCTGGTGATTTAAGGACAAAACTCTTGAGCCCTAGTGTTCCTGGCAAGAGAGGTGACCAGAAACCTACCTGTTGCCTTGGGAATTTCTCCTCTTCTACTAAACCTGCAAGCTCTCACCTAAGTAGGTATCACATCATTGAACATTTTCATTTCTAATTTGTTAATTTTGATTCGTATGATGCCAATTGGGTCAAAGGACTAAAGAAAAATTAACCAAGCCCCCCACTATTTCCATGTTGTAATTTATTTTTTTTCCTTTTCTTTTTTTTCCCAAATCACTGGCAGCAAAGGCAGATGGTGGGGGGAGCAGATGCTGCAGTGAGGATGGGGGAAATATAGGGCAGTTAAAATACACCTATGAAGGGGGCCGGTGAGATGGCTCAGCGGCATAAGCGCCTGCCTGGCAAGCGCGAGGTCCTGAGTTCGACTCCCCGTACCCATATATGAAAAAAGGGCCGGTGATACCGCTCAGCGGCACAGTCAACTGCTGGCATGTGAGGTCCTGAGGTCGACCCCCGGTATCCACAAAAAAAAAAAAAAAAAAAAATACACCTATGAAGAGCGGGTATTTCAGCCACACTGCAGGGTTTCAGACCCAGAGCTTTCACCTGCCACCTGTGTGACCCTGTGCAAGATAACCTCTGTGAGTCCAGCATTTTATAAATTTGTAAAATGAGTGCCTTAATGGTATCCTACCTCCTACAGGTGTTGTGAAGACTAAATAGATGAATTCATGTATAGGCTCTTAAAATTGTACCTGGCATATAGTGAAGTCTCTAGAAATGTTTGCTATTAGTTTTATAATTTTTACTTAATTCTCACAATAATTTGCAAAGATGAATTTTTATACTTTAATATTTTATGCTTGAGGAAACCAAAGTTCCTAGAAACAAAGTTACATACATAAAAGCACAAACCCACGTCATCCTTGCATTATGCAGTCAGCCTGTCCCTAAAACTACCTTACCTTGTCCAGTATTCACAACTGAAGGTGCTCATAGAGAGGTTTCATAAATATTTTGTCAACTTTCACATGAATTAATCTATATCCTCTTGCTGTGCTGTGATAATGTTGACTTCCATCTAAAAATATCCAGATGACTCTCCTTATTTATATGCAGGAGAAGATTAACTAACCTAAATATTGCTTTATTGCTGTTTGTCAGTTTATAGCAGAATTATATGTTTTAGATGTTTAATTTTTCATTAGTGCTGCCAAACAAATTCTCTCAGTAATTGGAGGCCATGACATAAAGCAAAGTGGATATTTTGCTGTTTAATTTGTTTTGAGGTCTTTTTACCATCAGTGTTTTATAGGATTTAGTACACCGTCATTTACATCTGACGCTTAGGGTTTGGGATTTCTATATAATCACTATGAATTCAAATGTACCGTGAAAGTTAATGTATTCTGTAGACCCTAAAATACTACTTGAATGTAAGGTATTATTTAGAGGCTTCTTATCTCTTTTGACGTACTGTCATTATTTTGCTGTTGTATATTAGGTGTTCAATAAATAATCATTGAAGGAATTATTCTCTCTCACCTTTATGCTGTGTGTGTTTCAAGCCTAGAAAGTAATGCACAGTATAAAATTCTCTAATCCCCCTGTAATCAGCTCTTTCTAACTTTGTCTTAAACTTATGACATCCAAATTATTTGGCTCAGCAAATCATTAGTTCTATAAAAACAGGTAAAATAAACTGGGCCCAAGTAATCACATGACAGTCGTTCGGTACTTTTGGTCAAATGTAAGTGGCCACTTTCTTCTCAGTATGTGACCTCTTTTCTATAAATCACATCCCATCCTTTAATGCAGAATGGACAGTGAAAGCCCATAAAATTATGTGTGTTGTGGTAGAAATCGGGCATTTCAGCTGAAAAAGACCCTAATGTGATGAACTTTTACTTCAGGAATTAGTAAAAGCAAGACATGATAAAATATAAGAGCAGGTTGCTTTAAGGTATCTGTATAAATTTTAAAACATGGAGTCTATATAGTGCTTAGAGATAAAAGCACAAATATAGTGAGATTGCTTGTGGGTGGAGGTGGTAGAAGAAACACATTATATGCTGTGACAAGTCCTCAGGGGCTCTCAACTCTGTAACATTTTATTTCTAAATTTGGTAAAGTATACCTTGTTGGTTACATTTTTTGTATTTTTAAATACAATTCTTATTTGAAGTATATTTTAAAAGAAAAAGTATGTATCTGTATGCATAATTTTTGTTCTACAAGGCCCCATCTGGAGAATTTTCCATTAAGAAATGAGTATTAAAACAACTTATTTTTGCTTTATTATCTTTAGCACATAACTAGTTAACTCACACTTCTGTGTCCAGATCTGTAAGAATGGGGATCATGAAATAGATTTTTGAAAAGCCCACAGTTGATGGTTACCCAGATTTATAAACTGCTGTTTTATTCATTTATATGAATATATTTTAATTCTTGGTCTAGATGACCTCAACTTGATTCTTACTCCTATATTCATCCTGAATTATTCATTTCCTTTCAGGGGCTTTTCTTAGGCCTATATGCCAAGGCTGTTAATAAAATAATTCTCAAGACCCAAAAAGCAGCTAGAGTAGTAAGGATTTGGAGGTTGAGCCTGGGTCAGGTGGAACCAGTTTAATGAATAATAGACATGGCAACCTGCAGAAGCACAGACCTGGGAGAGTTAGAATAATGGCCTTCCTGATGACATTTGAGTGAAAAATAGTGGGCTAGTAAAACTCTGTAATGGCTCTTGGGCAAACACAGTGAGAAATTCTGCACCCCCAACCCCAGCCCTGGGAGAATTACATCAGTGCTAGGAAAGGGTAAGTTTGAAATTTGAACTTCAACTGTCAATCCTATACCTGTCTAATAGCAGATCCTTTCTCTGGAGAAGACACTTGTCCACCAAGATCATGAAAATACGTATTTCTGCAAGGTTTCTGAATCAAATTACTCCCAGACCTCAGTGGAAAAGGATAAAGAAAGGACAATGGTTTAAAATCCTAGGTTCTCTCAATATAAAGATATTATTGTTGGATTTTGATAATGAAAGCTCTCATTTTTTCCCCTCAATAGTTTATTCCTTTAAATATGTTCTTCTTGTTCCCATGTTACATGAAAAATAACATAGAGTTCTTTAAAATGTTGACCTCATCTAAAGTGGTTTGGAAGAATAAACAACATTGAGTGAAACAAAGTGAACACACCAAATCTTTCACTTCACGGTTTGATCCATTTATCCTAATGTTCACATTCAAATTTCCCACTCTGGAGTCTATACGTAAGTATCTGTTCCTTGAAAAAATATTTCCTTGTCATGCTTTATCCTTGTGCCCTGAAAAACAGCCCAACAGGGGCTTTTATTTGTGTTTCAAATCATCTGTTGGTTGTAAATGGTATAAATTCCCAGATTTAATCCAGTTCCAGCAAGGTGATTTTGATGAAATGTTCAATCACGGAAGGAATAAATGTGATTCCAAGCTCAGCTCTGCCAACCAATGACCCTAAGATCTCGGGCCTAGATGAATCTCACTCTTGAGGGAAGTGACTCAGAGAATTCGGTAATTCAGAGAATACCAGATGGTCCATCTAGCATTGTCAGCTATTCCATAAATGTTACACACATGTGTGCAAATACACATGCATGCACGCACACACACAATAGCCTTAAGTCTGTCTTTTGTATTGTGTGCATGGAAGCCCAGAGCACTGGGAGGCAGTTGCTTCCGGTTCTGAACAGCTTTCATCTGTGGTTGATGTTGAGAATTTGCTCACTATCAGAGAGATCCTGTTCCTGACTCCCAGGAAATGAGCATCCTGCTACTCATACTTCCCTTTTTAGCATCCATTCTTCACTTTATTCCTCCAGCAACTACTATGTGCCAGTTAATGTCACAAGCCCTGGGAGACCAAGACAAATGAGAAATAGACTCTCTCCCTTCCTTTGCCTCTCTCCATTTCTTTTGTTCTTTCTTCTCCTCCTCCTCTTCTCCACCTTCCTCCTTCCTCCTCATTCTTCTTTTTGGTACTACTAGAATTGAGCCCATGGCCTTCACACTGACCTATATCCCCAGCCCTTTTTATTTATTTATTTTTTATTTCAAGAAGAGCCCCACTAAGTTGCCCAGGCTGGGCTTTAGCTACCTGGACATGGTGGTCATACCTATAATCCTAGCAGTTTGGAAGGCTGAGGTAAGATGACCAGAAGTTTGAGTCCAGCCTGGGCCACTTAGCCACTTAGCAAGATGCTGTCTCAAAATAAAAATAAAACAGATGCTTGGGATGTAACATAGTGCAAAGGTCCTGGGTTCAATCTCTAGTGCCTCATCCCCCCAAAAAAAGGGGACTGGTGGTTTAGCTCAGTGGTAGAGTGTTTGCCTAGTGTGCACACCATGATTCAATATGCAGCACTAAAATAAAATAGTTGGCCGGAGGCTGGAAAATCACCCCTATTTCACAGGTGAGCAAACTGAGACTTAGGGAGGCTATGTAGTTTGCTTGGGAACTCTAGTCAGGCCTTGTCTTCCAGGACCCTATCAGCCCTTCAAAAAAAGTAGGCACGGAGGTGCACACCTGTAATCCCAGCACTCAGGAGGCTGAGGCAGGAGGATTGCCATAAATCCAGAGCCAATCTGGGCTGCATAATGAGTTCAAGGTCAACCTACAATACATAACAAGATGTTATCTCGAAAAGCAAAAACAAAAAAGGCACATATAATCTATGGCATAGTCCCTATTTTTAATGACAGTCTTTCAAATAAATACCTTAAAGGAGGAAGCCTGAGCAGGGTGTAGTTCTATAGTAAGTAGTAATTTCTTCCCCAGTGTTTATTGAGTGCCTGGTCTGTGTTAGGTGCTTCCAGATACTAGGACACAGTAGAAAGTGAGGCAGTCAAGGAGCAACTCTCAGCTTAGTGCCTGTCCTCCTAACCCAATGGATAAACAAAGCTTTGTAGTAGTAATTAGAAAGGCTACCACAAAGT